>OY728125.1:1676691288-1678157228 GCA_963277665.1 Viscum album
GAACTTCAATATGAACAACATTGAGAAGTCTCTGTCTGATCTTCTTATCCTCATTCACTAAGTGGACAATGACATGAAGCGTGAAAATCCTTCTGTCCTCATGGTGAATAAAAGGAAAGGGAAGGCGAAGATATTTAAGCCCAAAGAATCTTCAAGGCCTTCCAAGAAAAGGAAGATAAAATGGGAGGCAAGAGAACATGAGGTTGTTTGTTTCTCATGTGGCAAGAAGGGCCACTGGAAGAAAAAATGCACCCAGCCAAGGAAGCAAGGGGAAGCTTCAGGTGTGTTTGTTATCAAATGCAATCTATCTGTTTCTACCAATTGGGTATTAGATACTACTTTTGGTGCTCACATCTATATCCAAATACAGGAACCAAGTAGATTCAGAAAGATTGACTGAGGTGAGGTGGATCTACGAGCAGCCAATGGATCCAGACTTGTTGTTGTGGCTGTCGGAGACTACCACCTCACATTGCCTACTGGGATGGTCTTGGTTTTGAAAGGATGTTATTATGTACCCTCTATAACCAAAAACATTATTTCAGTATTCAGATTAGATACTGATGGATTCATATTCAAGTTTGGAAGTGGATGTTGCTAATTTTATAAAGATAGCATTTGTTTTGGTAGGGAACATTTATATGACAGCCTTTATGTGTTAGACTACACAAACCAAGTAATGGAAATTGATGACAAAGTTAATTCACATGACTCATACCACACCCAACTTTGGAATCACCGGCTAGGTCATGTCAATGAGAAACATTTGACAAAATTACATCAAGATGGATATTTAGATTCTTTCGAACTAAAACCACTTGGTTTATATCATGCGTGTCTACAAGGAAAAATGACCAAATCCCCATTTAGTGAGAAAGGTGAAAGGGCTAGAGAGCTTCTAGAATTATTTCACACAGATGTGTGTGGGCCATTTCCAGTTGAAGCAAGGGGTGGGTTCTTTTACTTCAAAAATTTTACTGATGATTTTATTAGATATGGATATATTTACTTAATGAGGTAAAAGTCAGATTTTTTTGATCGGTTCAAAGAATACAATAATGAAGTTGAGAACCATCTTGGTAAGAAGATTAAGAAACTCTGCTCAGACAGAGGATGAGAATATCTTAATCATGACTTTATTGATTTCTTACGGGATTTTGGGATTCTATCTCAACTCACTCCTCCTTACACACCTCAGTGGAATGGTGTAAGTGAAAGGAGGAACTGCACCCTGTTGGACATGGTGGGATCAATGATGAGTCATGTGAGTCTTCCATTATCCTTTTGGGGATATTCATTACAAACAGTAGCACACAAACTCAACCAAGTACCAACTAAATCGATAAATGGTATTCCATGTGAGTTATGGAGTGGACGCAAATCCATGTTATCGAATTTACATATGTGGGGTAGTGAAGCATTTGTTAAGGCCTCTTCAGGTAACAAACTTTCACCCCGAGGCACAAAGTGTATCTTTATATGATATCCCAAGGAAACAAGGGGATATTACCTATAAAACCCCTCAGAAAAAAAGGTTATAGTGGCAAGACACGCCATATTCCTTGAGAGGGAGCACATCTCCAAAAGAGATAGTGTGAGAGAGATAGACTTCGATGAAGTCGAGGCTCAAGATACACAGGAGTTGGTACAAGAACAGATTCCACAAAGCCCCGTGGAAAAAAAATCTGTTCCAGAGACACAAGAACTACATAGGAGCATGAGAGAGGTGAGAGAACCATAATGATATGGTTTTCTTTTCATCGAGGATGGCGACTCATTATTGGTTGACAATGATGATCCTCGTACCTACAAGGAAGAAGTTGAAGGCACATACGTTGCCAAGTGGCAAGAAGCCATGAATTCTAAAATAGATTCCATTTACCAAAACCAAGTCTAGATTTTGGTAGATCCTCCAGTTGATGTAAAAACTATTGGTAATAAATGGGTATTCAAAAAGATACTAGACATGGAGGGGAAATTCAGCACCTATAAGGCACGACTGGTTGCAAAAGGTTTTAGACAGCGTCAAGGAATTGACTATGATGAAACCTTTTCACCAGTTGTGATGCTGAAATCCATCAGAATCCTATTGGCCATTTCCACTTACCATGAATATGAAATTTGTAAAATGGAAGTCAAAACATATTTCCTTAACGGGAACCTCCAGAAAGATTTCTACATGACACAACCTTAAGGGTTTGTGACTCCAAAGGATTCCAACAAGGTATTAAAGTTGCAAAAATCCATTTATGGATTAAATCAAGCATCAAGGTCATGGAACATTCATTTTGATTAATTTTTAATGGAATTTGGCTTTGTTAAGAATGAATGTGAGCCTTGTGTCTACAAGAGGTTTAGTGGAAGTGCAGTCATTTTCCTAATAATATATGTTGATGACATGTTACTAATTGGAAACGAAGTACATGTCTTACAGTCAGTTAAGGCATGCTTAGATAAATGATTCTCTATAAAAGACTTGGGAAAGGCAGCATATATTCTTGGGATCAATATCCATTGTGATAGATCCAAGAGAATGTTGGGCCTGAGTCAAAGTACATACATTGACAAGATACTGAAGAGATTCGGTATGGAACAGTCCAAGAGGGGATTGTTTCCAGTGTCACATGGCATTCATCTTTCCAAGAAAATGTGTCCTCAGACACATGAGGAAAGAAAGAGAATGGAAAGTATCCCTTACGAATCCGTGATTGGTTCAGTCATGTATGTTATGATATGTATGAGACTAGATGTTGCTTACGCATTAAGTGTGGTAGGAAGATATCAAGCTGATCCAAGAGACCGCCATTGGATGGCAGTCAAGACTATCCTTAAGTATCTAAGGTGTACTAAGGATATGTTCCTGGTTTATAGAGGAGATAAGGAACTAGTCATCATAGGACATGTAGATTCTAGTTTCCAGACTGATCAAGATGACATGAAGTCGCAGACTGGATACATATTTAGTTTGAATGGAGGTGAGGTGGGTTGGAAGAGCTCAAATCAAAGTGTGGTGGCAGATTCTACAACAGAGTCAGAGTATATCGCAGCTTCTGAGGCAGATAAAGAAGCAGTATGGATGTGAAGCTTTGTACAAGATCTGGATGTAGTACCGAGCAGTAAAGATCCTATCATACTCTATTGTGATAATACTGCAATGGTGTCACTTGAAAAAGATCCAAGGTCACATCAGTGGACAAATCACATACTTCAGAAGTATCATCTCTTGAGGGATTTTTCTCAGAGAGGTGAAGTTGCAGCAAGCAGTATTTCCACGTAAGGAAACGTGGATGACCCCTTGACTAAATCCTTGACTCAACAGAAACATGATCATCATGTGAGGTCTAGCGGACTAAAAGTCGTAGGCAGTTGGCTCTAGTCCAAGTGGGAGTTTGTAAGGGTTGGTGTCCTGAGAACCAACTGTTTTGTACTTTGATTACATGAATGTTCACTTATTATATATTGTTCATTGTTCTGCATGACTATAATATAATAATGTCCTGGAATATTTGTTGCATTAATAAGGTCATGGAAGATCCCCGCTATGATGAGAACCTTGAAATTCTATAAAAATATTCTTAAATAAAGTTCTGTGGTTGGATGACATACTATGATAGGACACATAGTATGTAGAACGTCATGTGCGGGTACTCGTCAGAAGACGAGACTCTCTCTCATGGAGTTCGCACTTGGTAATCTCCAAGATGGGAGATTATGAGAACAGACCCACCCATAGTAATTATTCATGTCTTGGTGTCATCGGACATTGCTATCTATGAGTGTGTGTAATGGTCCTTAGACTGGAAGATTATCATTAACTCATGTCATGACTCGCGCACTTAGATTTACTGACAAAAATTGTCATGCAGACAGTTGGTGAGAAGTAGGGTACGTTGGGTGCATCACGAGTGACATGTTGTTAATGGATAAGTCGAGGAAGGATTTGGACCTTCCATTTATGGAATTTTATATCTTGGCCCTTTGATTGAAATAGAACTGTCGCATGAAATTCCATGGCCATGGTGTAAACAACGATTTTATTTCAGGTATTCAAAGAACGACGGATCAAGCATATAGGTTTATGACACTTCCATGAAACCTACTTGATGATATATTTAGACAAATGGATTAAATTACATAGTAATCGTTCGTATTAGGTGATACGTCAATGCGGCATTAACTTCTTTCTCTTGGGTTCCTTGACCCGTTGCTGGACATTAATCTTGGAATTTAGGAAAGCCTGCCCAATGCCAACTAGAAATGGGCCTAGAGTATAAGGCCCCAGCCTTAAACATTACTTAATCTTGAGTTACATCAAGAATACATGTTGGGGATCTTTTTAGGTTTAGAGTTTTAGAGAATTAGATCATAAAACTTGCATTACATCCCACATTTAAACAAAGTGGTTACAATAAAATATAGTATTAATTTTTTTCCCATCAACGGAAACATATTTAAAATAAAACATGGATTCTTTCTTGACACTTCCTTGACACTATCATCATATCAAGTACCCTTCCCTTGACCTGTGAAAAACATTTCAAAAACTTGGGATGAGCATAAAAAGATCAGTAAGGGATACAAAAATATGGAAAGGAAACATGAGTACATGTATACATAAGAATCAATGAAATCATACTCTACTCATAAAACATAATCACTTAAACATACCTCATCAAATCATGAATAAATCATAGAAATCATAAGACATAAAGCTAACTTGAGGCATTCATAACATTCTTACGTAGGGAGTAACCCTCTTGGTTACGTTTGTAATACCCATCACAGTATATTCCCTAAATCTCTTCGGAGAAACCTTAACGTTTAACTCCTTCACGTTACCCAATGCATTGGAGAGCTATATCAGTCTCACCCGCCCTTAGTTTATCACAGAACCACCCATCTTCATAATAATGCCCAAGAACCATAACATAGTCGTATCACATAAAACATGCATAAAGGAAACATAACATTTCCACTTTTCAATCACAAGATATCAATATAACACATTGATATAAAAACATTATGAA
The DNA here is from genome assembly GCA_963277665.1 of Viscum album. Lineage (NCBI taxonomy): Eukaryota > Viridiplantae > Streptophyta > Magnoliopsida > Santalales > Viscaceae > Viscum > Viscum album. The sequence goes on from OY728125.1 coordinate 1,676,696,316, forward strand.
AACAATTTTAAATACCAAAATAAAAGAAAACTAAAACATGGTATTTATTTTTCTTTTAAAAAAAAGGTATGGCTTGTAGAGGAAGCCGAAACTCAAATAATGGTCACGGCGGCAGAGAAGTCGTTGTCGAAGCATACGTATGACAAAAACATTCACTTTTGTTGTTTAGTAAAATGCTTCGTATAAAAAATATTCCTTTTGGATAAATGTAAAATTCAAAGGGTTTTATACACCATATAAAAGAAGGTTGTGTATGAAACAAAAAATGCCTCAATGAAAGGAGATTGAGACGAAGTCCCATACAAAGATCATTTTTTTAAATAAAATAGATCTATTATGTGTATTCACTATAATTACACATAATGAAATTAAAAATACAAGATATGACATAATAATATGATGACATAATTTGAAAGTAGGAGATTAACCCAAAGAACAAAAATTGGGTTAAGAAGTTCCCTTACCTCGGGTCCGACTTGACTCGGTCGTTCTTTAACCTCTTGAATAATAAACTTAAGTTAATTTATAATTTATTAATAACCTTTTTCAAGTTCATTATTCCTTTTATATCACTTATTACGATGTCATGAACACTATGTAATTATTTAAGTTAATAACGGTCGTTTTAACGATCATTGGTACTTGATTCAAAAATAAACTCTTTATAATTACAAGTTGTTCATGTATCCATTATATAAAGAGTTATAATCCGGATTTAGATATCATATATATCATATATATCTAGTATATACATGAATTTATAATATTACATAACATTTAGAGGTAAGAAATGAAATGCACCGTTCATGGAGACGGCAAGCCGTACGTACGCATGAACGCTACTTTCATTTCTATGTCATATTAATGGAATTAAAAATAATTGAGAGATATGTGTATTTTAATTCCAGAATTATATTCATCATTTAGATGAAACATACATCATATATATCCATTATATATATGTACTTATAATAGTCCATTACATTTGGGGATAAGAAATGAAATGCACCGTTCATGGAGACGGTAAGTCGTACGTACGCATGAACGCTACTTCCATTTCTATTTCATATTTAATGGAATTAAAACATAATGATACATAATAGTATTATAATTCCACTATGGTATAATATATAATATCATTAAATCCATCCTTTATACATACCACATATGGTATTAACGAATCAAATCACTTTGAGGGGCGGTAGTCCGCACTTCCTAAAATGAAGATATCGCGTTTACCCATAATGGAAACCATAAAGGTATGCCATAAATGAAAAATACATAAGCTTAAGTAAAACATAAACATATTATATATCATATATAAATATATTTACATCTTAATGTCCACCTTTGAAGGTGTTATATGAGTGTTGAACAATCATCGTTTCGTGAGGCAGAAAATTGCCATCCACAGAAACAGTATGTTCTTTAACCATTAGATGTAGGTGTGTGTAAGTGTAGCTAGAATCCTTCTTATAATAAAATCCTATTATATTGAAAATACTGGTTTTGTTACAAAAGAAAAAAATAAAAAGATTTTAGAGGGTTGGAGAAGCAAAATAAAACACAAGAACACAAGAGAAAACACTACCTTTAAAATGGGTAACTCTTTTTTATTTAAGCTCAAAGGCTTCCTTGGGAAGACTTCTGCCCAAATTGAGGCTTCAAGGAGTAAGAGAGGGATGTGTAGAGACAAAATGGGCATGGGTTGGCCGAGCCAAAGGCTTTAGTGGTGTGGGTAAGGTGGTAGAGGTGGGGGCCTTTTATAAGAGGAGAGGAGGGGCACTCTTGGAAAGTTATAAAAGGTTACTTTATTATAAAATTCTTTTCGGATTTAAAAGGTCCCAAAATTATATATTTCTAGGATAAGGTGATAAGAGTTATAAATAAACCCATAAAATAGGTTTTTGACATGTGTAGGTCTTATATTTTACATTATATTTTCATTTTATTTAAATCCTTAAATAATGAGGTAATCGCTGCATCATCATGGTATCATAAATAATTTAATTTATTTAATGTCTAAAAATTATAAAAAAAATATCATGATGTAGGAAATATTTTTATCTTTCTAATTAATATTTATAGTAAAAAAATATGACTTGTATAACCCCACTTAAAAAAAATTTTAGTAAAACAACTCATGTTTGTGACATTTTTTTAACTTTAAATAAAAAGTTATTAATGTCATTTTCCTACCGAAGTAGATCCATGGGGTACCCAAGTCTACCCATGGATTATCTTGGTCAGCCATTACACATCCAATAAGGGTAGGACATGTGTCTAGGTCATTTCATATTATTAAAACATTATTTTTACCTCAAATTACACTAATTACCTCTAATCGCGATTAAAAACTTAAAAGTTACTATTCACCAAAAAATTATTTTAATCTCATTGAACCACATTTTACTTCTTAATTACAACCATTTATGTTGGATTTTTGAAATTCAAAACACATAGGTGGTAAAATTTCATTTAAACAAAAAATCAGTTTTTTTAACTGCCACTTTGTGGTTTCACTATTCATAAAAAATTGAAGTATTTCAGAAAAATACCAAAACTTCACCCTAAGCTATATTTGATATTCTGAATTCAAAAATGATGTCTATTTTACAAAATTCAAAAAATATAAGTTGCATTAATTAATTTAAAAACTAATTCCCACTGTTAGAGCAAATAGCGTGTTTTTATGAAACAATAAGTATCAAAAGATTGACACTAGTTTAAGTCCAATTTCAAAGTGAAATTAATTACAACGACCACTATTGGATTAAATGGTAAATATATATTCTAATTTAACTTTAAAACCAATTAAAAAGATAATCTAATCATGTAATTAAATTAGATTAAAATACAACATTTTTCACTATTTATTAAAAAATGAACTTTATCGGAAAAATACCAAAAATTTACAGAAAGTAAATTTTGATGTCCCGATTCTAAAGAAGAATTTTATTTGGTCCAATAGAATGTATAAGAGTGAACAAAACTATATTTATAGAGTTTTCTCCATCAAAAGGTGATGAGTCGACCTTTAGTGAATGTTAGAGTATAAATGCCTAAAATTGAATTCTTTTCTTATTTTAAGCCTTTATCTTTTATTGGATAAATTTAAAAATATTTAAAAAAACATATATAATCATATTTTAGTTATTTATATTCATTCCCACCAATACAACGGCTACGTGTTAACTACCATTTAAAATAATATTATTTTATTACTAGTGTACAACGTATGATTTCAAAGAAACTCCTTGTTGCGTATCGGTTACGCTATCGAACATAGAAACCCCTTTAAAGTAAAATTAATATTTAATTCATAAATATTAATAAAAATTAAAATGATTTATTCTTTATTCACGTGGTATGTTACATCCTTCCCCCCTTTTGGGAATTGTGTCCTCGCAATTTTATTCACTTATTAAAATAAGTGGGGGTATTTATCCCTCATAGCATTTTCAGATTCCCATGTTGCCTCTTCAACCATATGGTTTTTCCATAAAACCTTTACCTAGTGAATTACCTTATTCCGCAACACTTTCTCTCTACGATCAAGTATCTGGACTGGTTGTTCTTCATAAGAGATATTCTCTTCCAATTGAACTACCTCTGGGCTCAAAACATGAGATGGATCTGGAATGTACTTTCTCAACATCGAAACATGAAAAACATTGTGTACCTGAGATAAAATCGGAGGTAATGCCACTCTGTATGCAACTGATCCAACTTTCTCCAGAATTTCATATGGTCCAATGAACCTTGGACTCAGCTTCCTTTCTTACCAAATCGCATCACACCTTTCCACGGTGAAACTTTGAGAAAAACATGATCACCTACCTTGAAAGATAGATCCTTCCTCCGGTTATCCGCATAACTCTTCTGCCTGCTTTGAGCTGTTCTCATGTGTTTCTAAATCAACTGAACTTTTTCTGCCATCTCTTCTACCAATTCTGGTCCCATCAACTTCCTTTCACCCACTTCATCCTAGAAAGCTGGAGTTCAACACCGCTTCCCATGTAATGCCTCAAATAGTGCCATCTGTATACTGGAATGAAAACTGTTATTATAAGAAAAAACAACCAAAGAAAGATGTTGGTCCCAACTTCCCTGATAATCTATCGAACAAGCACATAGCATATCCTCCAAAGTCTGAATTGTTCATTCTGACTGCCCATCTGTTTGAGGATGAAAAGTTGTACTAAAATTTAATTCAGTACCCAACGACTTCTAAAGGCCTTTCCAAAAGTTAGAAGTGAACCTGGGATCACGGTCAGATACAATGGAGAGAGGAACTCCATGTAACCTGACTATCACTTTAAGGTACAAACGGGAAAGTTGATCTAGGGAAAAATTATCTTGTATGGCAAGGAAATGAGAAGATTTAGTCAAGCGATCAACAATAACCCAGATTGCATTATTACCTTGAGGTGTCTTCGGCAATCCCACAATGAAGTCCATAGATATATTCTCCCATTTCCACTCTGGAACTGGTAAAGGCTGAAGCATCCCTTTCGGTAACTTCCGCTCTACTTTAACCTGTTTACAAGTCAAACACTTCATAGTAAAATCAGCAATATCCCTTTTCATTCCATCCTACCAGTAATACTCCCGAAGATCTCTATACATCTTAGTACTACCAGGATGGACTGAAAACGGAGAACTATGAGATTTACATAACAAATCTCTCTTAAACTGTGAATCACACGGCACACACAATCTCTTCCCAAATCTCAAAACAAAATCATTATCAATATTGAATTCAGGCAACTTACCCTTCTGAGCCAGCTCTACCTTTTTCTGCAACTCGATGTCTTGCTTTTGTACTTGCTTAATTCTGTCTGATAGAGAAGATTTCACTGATACCTGAAACAAAATAGAAGGACATCTTGCACCAACAACTTCTATGACAAAGTTCATCAAATCCTTAACCAAAGGATCACGTTCCAAATGCAATATTGTTAATGAAGCATTACTTTTTCGACTCAAAGCATCATCCACTTTATTTGCTTTTCCTGGATGGTAATGAATTGTAAAATCATAATACTTGATTAATTATAGCCATCTCCTCTGTCTCATGTTCAATTCTTTCTGAGTGAATATATACTTTAAACTTTTGTGATCGGTATATATTTCACACTTTACTCCATACAAATGATGCCTCCAAATTTTTAAAGCAAAAACTACAGCAGCTAATTCCAAATCATGTGTAGGGTAATTTACCTCATGAGTTTTCAACTATCGTGAAGCATAAGCAATTACCTGATCATTCTGCATTAGGACACAACCAAGTCCTTTCAATGAAGCATCACTGTAGATAACAAACTCACCATTCCTGGTAGGTAGTGCCAAAACTAGAGCATTCACCAATCTTCTTTTCAATTCCTGAAAATAATCATCACATTCTTTTGTCCAGATAAACTTAACACCCTTCCGAGTTATCTTAGTCATTGGACTAGATAACCGTGAAAAATTTCTAACAAACCTTCGGTAATATCCTGCCAAACCAAGGAATCTATGAATCTCAATTACATTTGTGGGTCTTGGTCATTCTTTAACAACCTTTGTTTTTGCAGGATCAATGGTTATCTCATATTTAGAAACAATGTGACCAAGGAAAGAAATTTTTTGCGACCAAAACTCACACTTGCTGAATTTACCATACAATTTCTTTTCTTTTAAGGTTTTCAAAATAACCCTTAAATGAATTTCATGCTCCTCTTTACTTTTAGAAAACACAAAAATATCATCAATAAAAACAACCATCATTTTTCACCTGAGTCAACTGAGCCATCACTGCAACAAACAGTTTAGTTCTGATTCTGACCATCTCAGGATACTGATTTGAAAGGTCATTTCCCTCTGTATGCCTTCCCAGAAAATCTGTTCTGTTTCCTCTATGAAAAACCCTTCTTAGCACAAAAATATCTTAGGAGAAGAAACATGGTAATCTTCAAATGCTATATCATTTCAATTTGACCATAAAAAAATAATTTTGGATAATCATTTAATAGAATTCTAACTCCTAAAGTTGTCTAAACCGACCTCTGATACCAACTATAAGGCCCCAGCCTTAAACATTACTTAATCTTGAGTTACATCAAGAATACACGTTGAGGATATTTTCAGGTTTATAGTTTTAGAGAATTAGATCATAAAACTTGCATTACATCCCACATTTAAACAAATTGGTTACAATAAAAGATAGTATTAATTTTTTTCCCATCAATGGAAACATATTTAAAAAAAACATGGATTCTTTCTTGACACTTCCTTGACACTGTCATCATATAAAGTACCCTTCCCTTGACCTGTGAAAAACATTTTAAAAACTTGGGATGAGCATAAAAAGCTCAGTAAGGGATATAAAAATATGGAAAGGAAACATGAGTACATGTATACATAAGAATCAATGAAATCATACTCTACTCATAAAACATAAGAACTTAAACATACCTCATCAAATCATGAATAAATCATATAAATCATAAAACATAAAGGTAACTTGAGGAATTCATAACATTATTACGTAGGGAGTAACCCTCTTGGTTACGTTTGGAATACCCATCACAGTATATTCCCTAAATCTCTTCGGAGAAACCTTAACATTTAACTCCTTCGCGTTACCCAATTCATTAGAGAGCTATATCGGGTTCACCCGCCCTTAGTTTATCACGGAAACACCCGTCTTCATAATAATGCCCAAGAACTATAACATAATCGTATCACATAAAACATGCATAAAGGAAACATAACATTTCCACTTTTCAATCACAAGATATCAATACATCACATTGATATAAAAACATTATGAAAACCATTTTCAATACCAAAATAAAAGAAAAGTAAAACATGGTATTTATTTTTCTTTTTAAAAAAAGGTATGGCTTGTAGAGGAAGCCGAAACTCAAATAATGGTCACAGCGGCGGAGAAGTCGTTGTCGCCGCATACGTACGACAAAAACATTCACTTTTTTCGTTTAGTAAAACGCTTCATATAAAAAAGATTCCTTTTGGATAAACATAAAAGTAAAAGGGGTTTATACACCGTATAAAAGAAGGTTGTGTATGAAACAAAAAATTCCTCAATAAAAGGAGATTGAGATGAAGTCTCATACAAAGATCATTTTTTTAAATAAAATAGATATATTATGTGTATTCACTATAAGTACACATAATGAAAGTAAAAATACAAGATAGTAAATAATAATATCATGACATAATTTGAAAGTAAGAAATTAACCCAAAGAACAAAAATTGGGTTAAGAAGTTCCCTTACCTCGGGTCCGACTTGACTCGATCGTTCTTTAACCTACTGAATAATAAATATGAGTTAATTTCTACTTGCTTAATAACCTTTTTCAAGTTCATTATACCTTTTATATCACTTATTACCATTTCATGAATACTATGTAATTATTTAAGTTAATAACGGTTGTTTTAACGATCATTGGTACTTGAGTCAAAAATAAACTCTTTATAATTACAAGTTGTTCATGTATCCATTATATCCAGAGTTATAATCATGATTTAGATATCATATATATAATATATATCCAGTATATACATGCATTTATAATATTACATAACATTTAGAGGTAAGAAATGAAATGCACCGTTCATGGAGACGGTAAGCCGTACGTACGCATGAACGCTACTTTCATTTCTATGTCATATTAATGGAATTAAAAATAATTGAGAGATATGTATATTTTAATTCCAGAATTATATTCATCATTTATATGTAACATAAATCATATATATCCATTATATATACGTACTTATAATAGTCCATTACATTTGGGGATAAGAAATGAAATGCACCGTTCATGGAGACGGTAAGTCGTACGTACGCATCAACGCGACTTCAATTTCTATTTCATATTTAATGGAATTAAAACATAATGATACATAATAGTATTATAATTACAGTATATTATCATATATAATATCATTAAATCCATCCTTTATACATACCACATATGGTATTAATGAATCAAATCACTTTGAGGGGCGGTAGTCCGCACTTCCTAAAATGAAGATATTGCATTTACCCATAATGGAAACCATAAAGGTATGCCATAAATGAAAAATACAGAAGCTTAAGTAAAACATAAACATATTATATATCAAATATAAATATAGTGACATCTTAATGGCCACCTTTGAAGGTGTTATATGAGTGTTGAACAATCATCGTTTCGTGAGACAGAAATTCTTCATCCATAGAAACAGTAAGTTCTTTAACAATTAGATGTAGGTGTGTGTAAGTGTAGCTCGAATACTTCTTATAAAAAAATCCTAGTATATTTAAGATACTGGTTTTGTTACAAAATAAAGTAATAAAAAGAGTTTAGAGGGTTGGAGAAGAAAAATAAAACACAAGAACACAAGAGAAAAAACTACCTTTAAAATGGGTAACTCTTTTTTATTCAAGCTCAAAGGCTTCCTTGGAAATACTTATGCCCAAAGTGAGGCTTCAAGGAGTAAGAGAGGGATTTGGAGAGACAAAATGGGAAGGGTTTGTCCAATCCAAAGGCTTTAGAGGTGTGGGTAAGGTGGTAGAGGTGGGGGCCTTTTATAAGAGGAGAGGAGGGGCACTCTTGGAAAGTTATAAAAGGTTACTTTATTATAAAATGCTTTTCGGATTTAAAAGGTCCCAAAATTATATATTTCTAGGATAAGGTTATAAGAGTTCTAAATACACCCATAAAATAGGTTTTTGACATGTTTAGGTCTTAGATTTTACATTATATTTTCATTTTATTTAAATCGTTAAATAATGAGGTAATCGCTGCATCATCATCGTATCATAAATAATTTAATTTATTTAATGTCTAAAAATTTTAAAAAAATATCATGATTTAGGAAATATTTTTAGATTTTAATGAATATTTATAGTAAAAAATATGACTTGTATAACTCCACTTAAAAATTGTTTTAGTAAAACAACTCATGTTTGTGACATTTTTATTTTAACTTTAAATAAAAAGTTATTAATGTCATTTTCCTACCAAAGTAGATCCATGGGGTCCCCAAGTCGACCCATGGATTGTATTGGTCGTCCATGACACATCCAATAAGGGTAGGACATGTTTCTAGGTCATTTAATATTATTAAAACATTATTTTTACCTTAAATTACAGTAATTACCTCTAATCGCGATTAAAAACTTAAAAGTTACTATTCACCAAAAAATTATTTTAATCTCATTGAACCACATTTTACTTATTAATGACAACCATGTATGTCGGATTTTTGAAATTCAAAACACATAGGTGGTAAAATTTCATTTAAAAGAAAAATCAGTTTTTTTAACTACCACTTAGTGGTTTCACTATTCATCAAAAATTGAAGTATTTCAGAAAAATACCAAAACTTCACCCTAAGCTATATTTGATATTCCGAATTCAAAAATGATGACTATTTTACAAAATTCAAAACATATAAGTTGAATTAATTAATTTAATAACTAATTCCCATTGTGAGAGAAAATTGCGTGTTTTTATGAAACAATAAGTATCAAAAGATTGACACTAGTTTAAGTCCAATTTCAAAGTGAAATTAATTCCAACGACCACTATTGGGTTAAATGGTAAAAATATATTCTAATTTCACTTTAAAACCAATTCAAAAGATAATCTAATCATATAAATAAATTAGATTAAAATACAACATTTTTCACTATTCATTAAAAATGAACTTTATCGGAAAAATACCAAAAATTTACAGAAAGTAAATTTTGATGTCCCGATTCTAAAGAAGAATTTTATTTGGTCCAATATAATGTATAAGAGTAACCAAAACTATATTTATAGAGGGTTCTCCATCAAAAGGTGATAAGTCGACCTTTAGTGAATGTTAGAGTATAAATGCCTAAAATTGAATTCTTTTCTTATTTTAAGCCTTTATCTTTTATTAGATAAATGTAAAAGCATTTAAAAAAACATATATAATCATATTTTAGTTATTTCTATTCATTCCCACCAATACAAAGGCTACGTGTTAACTACCATTTAAAATAATATTATTTTATTACTAGTGTGCAACGTAAGATTTCAAAGAAACTCCTTATTGTGTATCGGGTACACTATCGAACATAGAAACCCCTTTAAAGTAAAATTAATATTTAATTCATAAATATTAATAAAAATGAAAATGTTTTATTCTTTATTCACATGGGATGTTACATAGAGGGTCACACACTAAGTGTATTCAAGTATCTCAAGTAGAATAAAGATTATTCTCGTACGTGGTTTAATAATTATTCAAGGAAGCCTAAATTGTTTTAATGATGGAGGAAGAATAAAATAAAACAAGTACATGTTGTGTATCAATGATTACACACTGTGTAGTTTTATTTTGAAAACAAGTACACACCGTGTATTATTAAATGTACACGCCGTGTAGTTTTCATTTTGGAAAGGAAATAAATAAATGAAAATAAGATATACACACCGTGTACATTAAATGTACACTCCGTGTAGTTTTCAATGAAAAACAAGTACACGCAGTGTAATTATAATTACACGCCGTGTATTTTTTCCAGTCAGGATTTTGATGAAATATCGTTTTATTAAATGATATTTATTATAATCAGTGTGGGCACATGTCAAGGAATTAATGACTCAACATGGGGTTTTCAAAAGAGTTAATGAAATAAATAAAATGCATAACGCATTTATTTATTTTCATAACTCTACAACCTCAAACCCGATTATAAATATCCTCACCACCCCAACTCTTTTCAGAAGACAATAGAATCGTTGTGCACAACAATTCTGAAGAATTCTTTCAAGGCTAAAATAACCTCTTCCTCCAAGAACGCTCTCAAGACCGAGAGAGATCCTCTTACATCGGATCAAGACGATCTAAGGCGGACAACGCAAGAAAAGGTTTCTCCACACTAGCACCTGGAGACTCCTTTGGCGACGTCCATAGATACGTGGTGCACGTGTGGATCACTGCTAGAGGAAGTCAACACTTGGCTTCTACGATGCAATGATGAATCACATCGGAACGTGATCAAGAACATCAACGAAGAAAGAACACCCAAAAAGGTAATTCTTGTCAATTAATTAAATTAATTATAATCAACCTGTAACGATCCTACGTTGTGGTTCCGTGACTTTCCTTTTCTTTTTCTATTTCTGTGATTCGATCCGTGGAGACTGACGTTTATCATCTTTTTGATCCCGAATTGGTCATTGTTAATGACAAAAATCTAAGTGGGCACATCCACCCACGCGCTTCCACTAAGCCCAGAACCTTCATAATCAATGTTTAAAGTTTTATTTATATTGGTCTTATGGTTTATATTTTATAGTCTTTCAAATTGACATACTTGAAACATTTTTAACTTTCAGATATGCAGTTTTGAAAGCTTATAAATTATTTTTCATGAAAATTTTTTATGAAATGATTTTTGTTTTCAATAATTTCTTATATGATTAATCAATTTTTAAAGTTTCGTTTATATTGGTCTTATGGTTTATATTTTATAGTCTTTCAAAGTCACGTACTTGAAACATTTTTAAGTTTCAAATAGGTGATTTTGAAAGCTTATAAATTATTTTTCATGAACATTTTTTATGAAATGATTTTTGTTTTCAACAATTTCTTATATGTTTAATAAATGTTTAAAGTTTCATTTTTATTGGTCTTATGGTTTATATTTTATATTCTCTCAAATTCATGTATTTGAAACATTTTTAAGTTTCAAGTAGGTGGTTTTGAAACCTTATAAATTATTTTTCATGAACATTTTTTATGAAATGATTTTTGTTTTCAAAAATTTCTTATAATTTTAATGAATGTTTAAAGTTTCGTTTATATTGGTATTATGGTTTATATTTTATAGTCTTTCAAAGTCACGTACTTAAAACATTTTTAAGTTTCAAGTAGGCGGTTTTGAAAGCTTATAAATTATTTTTCATGAACATTTTTTATGAAATGATTTTTGTTTTCAACAATTTCTTATAAGTTTAATGAATTTTTAAAGTTTCGTTTATATTGGTCTTATGGTTTATATTTTATAGTCTTTCAAAGCCACGTACTTGAAACATTTTTAACTTTCAAGTAGGCCGTTTTGAAAGCTTATAAATTATTTTTCCTGAACAATTTTTATTAATTATATATATATATAAATATATAAAAAAACAAAATTTTCAAAAATGATAATTTTTACAATTTTTATGAATTATATATATAAATAAAAATATAAACAAAACAAAACAAAAAATCATAACAAAATTTTAAAAAAAAATTGTTAGGTGAAAGGTGACACCCTCCTGAACATTTTTTATGAATTATATATATAAATAAATATATAAACAAAACAAAACATAGAAAAATCAATTTTTTTTTGTTAGGGGAAAGGCGGCATCGCGGCTGCCGCCTTTCAGCCGCAGTGCAAAGGCGGCAGACGCGATGCCACCTTTCACCCGAAATGCAAAGGCAACATCGCGGATGCCGCCTTCACGGCGCATTTTGAAAAATATTTTTGCCCTAACTGTTTTCTGCTAAAAAAATTTAAAACATAAAAAAACTATCAGGAAAGGGCTTTCGCGGACGAGGAATACTCAAAGGTTGGAGGTGGGGAGGATTTTGGATTGGGGGTGTTTATATTTTTTTTAATTTAAAGGGTTTGTTTGTTTTTTATTTTGAAAACCCGGTGTGTCTAGCACCAATTCATTTGGCGCTAAACACTTTTACCCTAGAGCGCCAATTCATTTGGCGCTCTTGGGTTTTTGTTTCCAAATCCCACGCAACCCCTCCCCAACCCCTTTATATATATATATATATATATATCTCTTATTTATTATAATTATAATTATAATAAATATATTTATAATAAATATAATAACTAAAATAAATACAATAAATTTATAATAATGTTTATTATAATTATAACAATTATATAATTATAATAAATATATAATTATAATAAATATAAAATTATAATAATTATATAATTAAAATAATTAAATAACTATAAATATAATAATTGTGTGTTTATAATAAATATATAAATATAAATATAATAATTATATAATTACAATAATTATAATAATTATATAATTTTAAATATAATAATTATATAATTATAATAAATATACACTTATAGTTATTATATAATTATAATAAATATATAATTATAAATATAATGAATATATAATTATAAATATAATTGTTATAATTATTAATAATTATATAATTGTTATAATTATTAATAATTATATAATTGTTATAATTATAATAAATATATAATTAGTGTAATTACATAATTATTATAAATATATGTAGTTGGGGTTTGGCTTAGTGGTAAGCACCCCTTAATCCTACATGAAAAATGGGGGTTCAAAACCCATTGAGCGTAGGTACTGTAGCAGTACTGAAGCGTACTGTAGCAACGACGGCACTGTAGCAACGACGAGCACTGTAGCAGCGGCAGGTCACTGTAGCGGTGGCAGAGTACTGTATCAGTGGCGGGGTACTGTGTGGTACTGTAGCAGCGCAGGTACTGTGGCAGAACTATTCACAGAATGGGCCTTGGGCCAAAAAATTTGGCCTACGGGCCATGTAATGAGCTAAAAGCCCACTAGGCCTTCGAGCTATGTAATGGGTCTCCCTCTACCCAGTTAAAGAGGTCTTTGCTTTGCTTTAATAGTAAATTAGGCTTTGGCCCTAACCTTTAAAAAACATAATTATTATAAATATATAATTATTGTAGTTATATAATTATTAAAATTATATAATTATTGTAAATATATACTTATTATATATATATATAATAAGGTTTATTTATATAAAGATATAATTATAATAATTATATCATTAGAATAATTATATAATTATAAATATAATAAATATATAATTAAAAATATAATAAATATATAGTTATAAATATAATAAATATTAGATTATAGTAATTACATAATTATAATAAATATGTAATTATAATAATTATATAATATTTAATAAAGTTTATTTATATAAAGATAAATAATTTTAATAATGTTTATTTAAATATAAATTTATAAATTTTAAATATAAGGTTTATTTATATATAATTATTTATAAATTTATAAATTTATATATAATTATTTAAATACATAAATAAACCATATTAAATTAATTTATAAATTTATATATATATATATATATAAATAAACATTATTAAACTTATTTATATTTATTATATTTATTATAATATATTATAATTATGCTTTTATTAAATACATAATTATAATATATTATATTATATTATAATAAATACATAATTATAAATTTAATAAATACATAATTGTAATATATTATAATAAATACATAATTATAAATACATAATTATAATATATTATAATATATTATAATAAATACATGATTATAATATATTATAATATAAATACATAATTATAATATATTATAATATATTATAATAAATACATAATTATAATATATTAAAATATATTATAATAAATACATAATTATAAATTTGATAAATGCACAATTATAATATATTATAATAAATATAAATAATTTTAATAATGTTTGTTTATATATATATATATATAAATTTATAAATAAATTTAATATGGTTTATTTATGTATTATAATACATAATTATAAATTCAATACATAATTATAATATTATAATAAATACATAATTATAATATATTATAATAAATATAATAAAATCCAGTATTAAAAACAGGTGGATTATTCAAGTCTGTCACACCCTGCAACGGATGCAATCAAGCCCACAGTCAATGCGCATTGTTTATTGTTTTTATAATGTTTTCATTTTAAATAGATCTATAAAAATCTGCATGTAAATAATTTTTGTTTGCAATATAACTACAAAACTGAGTATTTAAAGAATTTAAAATCGTAATTCATGAAATATTGACTAAGCTTTAAAATATAAAAAATGAAAGGATAGGGTGGTGACGGAACAAAAGAGGAGGGGTCGCTCGAACAGCAGACGATTAGATGGGAGAGACGGGACGAAAGACTTAGGATGGTGGGGGTGAAGGAGTAGTTGGAGGTCAAACAGCGGGGGAAACAAAGTAGGTTGTTGGGCAAAAATACATCAAGGTATCATTGAAGCATTTTTTGTGGTGATTGTGTTTTTTGACAAAGTGGGTCTCGGTGTTGTATTTGTTGACAAAGAAAACCATGACGTACAAATTTGTTGACAAAGGGGATTTCATTATGACAACCCTACTTTTATTACAAACTTAAACACGATTTATTACATAAAACTCCACTTGATACAACAAGAATATTGAGAGTTTTAGTGTCTTTGGGGCTTGGGATCATTACATAAAAACTTAAAACATGAAATAAAACATATTTATTGAAAACTTCATTTACATGACCACTACATTCCCTCGTACTTAGCATTACATGGGATAACCTAAGGCCATGCATAAGAAAAGGGTGAGCTATAAAGCCCAGTAAGGGAGTACACATGGAATAACATGAGGATTACAATAAATGTTAGACAATAGGCATATCAATAGAGCATAAGAGAAACATGAACATAAAGGCATGATAAAGCATGATAATCATAACATGGAAATGTGGCAACAACACTTAACATGGAATTAGCATGAGCCAAGTCTCATTGCACATAGAGCATGAGTAAAGCCTCATTGCACATAAAGCACAAGTAAACCCTCGTTTCACTTGAATTAGCATGAGTCAACACTCATTGCACATGACGTATCATGATACTATACTTTACCCAATGCATTGGAGCGCTATAAGGGCACACCCTTCTTAAACATTTCATTTCATGCATAAGTGTGCCACATGGATCATAAAACATGGATTCATAAAACATAATCATTTATTCCACGATAAAGGAATGTTGAATTCATACATGAAATTTTGTAATCAATAAGTAAATGTGCATAAAGGTGAATACCCTTGATGGAAAAATGGGCATGGTATCCACTACACAATGGCACTGGCTTAGAAAAACGGTGCGATTTCGGCAGCGTAACGGCGTGACATAAGAATTCATAAAAATGGTTGATGAGAGAGAAAGGGGTTCCTCATAATATTTAAATGTAATGTAAATTAAGGAGGTAATATAGATACATGTCCCAACAATTTTAATGGAATTTAGATTCATGATACAAAAGTATTGCTTGAATGTAAAAGAGGAGAGAGAAGTTCCTTTCGGAATTTCAGCATAGTAACGGGTGTACATGGGAGGCATTTAATGAGAGATAAAGGGGTCTCCCATCATTCAAACATAAATAGGGCAGTATGATGGAGGTGATAAACCATACCCAAACATTCATAATTGAAATTAAAAGGGCAAAACAACTTAAAGAAAATCGACAAAAATGAGAAAGGAATAAAAAAACCCTTACTTGGAAGTGTGCTTCCAAAGGCTTGAGAGAGGATTCTTGGGAGCTTGGGGCACCTTGGGAGGACTCTAGAGAGAGTATGTCAGAGGTTGGACGAACTCCAAAGGCTTTGAGTGAGGAAGAAATGGGATCTTGGGTGGGTTTATATAGGAAAGGTGAGGGAATTCTTTATTATTTAGGTTTGGGTCCCCTTACATTAAATTAATCCAAACCACAAACCATCCCATGGTTTTTTCCCATGGATTTTGGAAAATGGAAGAGGAAAACAATATTTTATAAGTCCAAGATCCGAACTTCTTAAAATAATAAGTTTTCTTATGTGGAGGTGAGTCACACTCCCATGGAAATTAATTTAAAAAGACAAGGTGTTTAATAAGTCTTGATGGGTCCATTAATGCTTTGAAAAGTAAGTCAAAAAAAACCAAAATCAAATTATTTTAATGGTAAAACATATATTGGCCGAACATAAAGCTTATAGTATTTTATTACATCACTATTGTGTCATTATGATGTCATAAAACACATTATATATTTAAACGGTATTTAATTTTTACCCAAAAATTTGACTGTCTCAGAAAATTATAAAAAAATAACCGTTGGATAATTTCGACGTCCTGATTCTAGAAATAACATTTATTTTATCTAAATAATTTTCTAAATATGTTAATTTTCACTTTTAAAATAAAAACCGACATTTATCGAAAATTCACGGGTTTTGACAGAAATGGTTTTCAAACCTTAATAAAAATTATAATTGCATTCATAAGATTATAAGATCATTTGTATTTAATAAAAATTAATTTAATAATAATATTTTATTAAAATATTATTTAATTCAAAAATCCCTTAATTTAATAAAATATAATTCTTAATTAAATAATAACTAAAAACACTATTTGTACTTTAAAAACTATTTACAATGTATCAAAAATGACAAGGAGGTATTTTCATTATTATATACAAAAATAATATACATGAACATAGTACTAGAGATTTGTTACATAACCCCTTAAAACAGCCACATAAGACCTAAGGGTAAGGTGTGTGATGGTGACAGACTCTTGGGGTGGCTCGGATAACATCGCTCAAGTGGTAATTTCTATCAACTTCCACTTTTCCCGTAGACGGTCCCGTTCGAGCTTGACATGATGAAGCTCATCTTGGGCTTGGTCAAGAGATAATCCCAAAGATGTCACCTCTTTTCTGAGCTCCGAAAAATGGGCTTCGTATGGAGCAATTCTACTGGATGAGGTCATCACTTCTTTTGTCTGAGTAAATTGGATTTGTTAAAGCCCTATATTTATACTAATCATGTGATCACCGTTCAACGGATATATTAGCAACGGTCAAAATTCTTAACATAAAACCAAAGAAGTTGACATTTTATATAAACATAAAGAGACATTTATTTAGATCAAGAGGGATTTCCATTAAGGAAACTTTGGGTTGTTACATTCATACTAGAATGTCAAGTTCAAGGGATGTGGTTAATGATCCATGTTTGATTCAAGAATTTCGACAAAGGAATGGTCGATCTGGAGGAGGTTCAAAAAGAGCAGATACAAGGTGGCGCCGTTTTCCAGTGTTTGCCAAATTTTTGGACCTCAAAATCGAAAAATAGAGAAATGTTTTTTTGGAAAAGGGACTTGCGCGCCGATGTCATAGAGGCTTGGAAACTTGCGCACCATATGTTTTTCAAGATAATAACATCAAAATATGGCAAAGGAAAAATGGGTGCTCAAGTTTTAGGTTTGGTTGCGCAAGTGACTAGGGCGACAGAGACAAGGGCGGCTGGACTTGCGCGCCGAGAGGAAACTTGCACGCCGGTGCTCAGGGTGTCCAAAAGCTTATAAATAGAGGTCAAACCCTCCTCATTCAGTGTGATTTCAACACTTAGAGAAAATCAGAGCTCCTATCGCGCAGGTGTAGTGGTCGCGCAAGTGGTGGTGTCGTCACGCAAGTATAAAGATATTCAGAAGTTGCGCGCCAGTTGATAGGTGCTTGCCCAAAGCGGTTTGGGTGAGAAAGGTTGTGAGTCTCCCAAGTTTAGAGTTGAATAAGGGGGTGTTGTGCAGGTGGTTTGGTGACACTTGAACACCAGATTTTGAAGAAGCGCGACAGTTGATTGTTGCATGCCAGAATTGGTTTGGGCGTAAAAGAGTGTGAGTCGCGCAAGTTTGAAGTTGAAGAAGTGAGTGTCGCGCAAGTGGTTGAGGTCAACTTGCGTACCGTATGAACTTGCATGCCAGAACTTGAACACCGGATTAGAGAAGCGTTTCAGGTATGGTTGAATCATGCTAGTCATTTTAGGGTTGTGCAAAAACTAGAAGATTGCTCGATACCTTTGGTGCAAAGTGAGATTCATCTATGGGTGAAAGTTGGACTTCAACAGAGCATATACATACAACAGAGGATATATTAATTAGTGATAATGAACAGACCTACATGTCTATAAACTGTGAGTGGATCCTTTCCAGATTTGTGAGAAAAGGAAGAAGAAGAAGGTGATCCTCTCCACCGGCAGTGAGCCAGAGAGAGAGAAACAGGGAGTGACCCTTGGGAGAGCAGTGAGCTGACCCTAAACATTGTAAAGGTAGTGAGCCTGGGAATATAAGTGATATATCCCAAACTTTGTAAACAACAGTGTGATTTTAGTGGATTTGGTACATCGGCACATCGCCGGTGTATGCACCTTGGACGTAGCCCAGTGAGGGTGAACCAAGTAAAAATCTTTGTGTCTTCCTGCTTGCTTCCCTGCATTTCATTCAAAGCATCATCATCAGATAAAGAAGAAAATAAGTGATCATAATAAACACATAAGTGCAAACAAAGTGACCCTTGTAATAAAGAGGTCAAGATCCAGTGGGGAAGGAAGAATTATCAAAAGAATATCCATACCCTGATTCACCCCCCCCTCTCAGGGTATATAGGCCCCTATTGGTCCTAACATAGTTGGACGTGGGACGGAGGACTATGAGGGCGGGGTGACCAGACGTCAAAAGTCGAAAGTGGGATGACGAGGGAAGGGGTGGCGGGACTATGAAATGTCGGTCAATGAATGAATCAGGGGGCTACAGGATAATAAAGGTAAAATAAGCAGGGGGCGACGGAGCAGGCAGGGGTGATGGGATGACAGATGTCGAACAACGGTAACAAAGTGTTAGATTTGGTGTACTAAAACAAACAGTTTGTACTTTGATTACATGAATATTTGATGTATTAAATATTAAATTAAACATCTTATTACACATTTTTCATTGTTCTATATGACCATAATATAAAAATGTTCTAGAGTATTTTTCACATTGATAAGGTCATAATAGTTCCCCACTATGATGAGAACTTTGAAATTCTATGACAATATTCTTAATATAGTTCTGTGGTTGGATAACATATTATGATGGAACATATAGTATATAGACCATCAGGTGTGAGTACTCATAGTCAGTTGAGACTTATTCTCATGAAATTCACACTTGGTAATCTCCAAGATGAGGGATTATGAGAACAGACCCGCTAGTAGAAATTCCGCATGTTTTCATGTCATCGGATATTCTTATCTAAGAGCGTGTGTAATGGTCTTTAGACTTTAAGATTATCATTAACACATGCCATGACTCGCACACTCAGATTTGTTGATGAAAACTGTCATGCCATATATTGGTGGGAAGTAAGGTACATTAGATGCATCATGAATGACATGTTATTAATTAATAAGTCAAGAAAGGATTTTCCCCTTACATATATTATAGAAGTTGATATCTTGAACCTTTGATTGAAATATAATCATCTCCCTAAATTTAATGGTCATGGTGTAACACTGAGTTTATTTCATATGGTGAAAGAATGATGTATCTGTTGGGGCGGAGCTTGATACCATAGCGTAAGCAGTCGCAAAACACTATATAATTCACCCGAAATCCATTTTATCACCCAACACACGACAGCCATGAACGTACCATTTTTTTTTGTACCACTAATCATCACAATCGGGACACGCCGCTTGATCTCCGCAACCAAGAGGACTTTCGATACATGAAACCATCATGAATCTCTTTGCACGTCGTCATCGACAATTCTATTTGCATCATCGCACACCATCATCTTCATGCACACGCTTTCAATCGCCGTTGTTTACACATCATCATCGTCATTGTTGTCACCTCTTCTTCATTCTCACCATCTTCTCTTCGCACCAGTTACCGCAAACGCAGCAACCCCTTCCTCATTCTCTCTTTGCAGCTACATCATTGTCGATACATCCTTCCAAAACATGCTACCGCATCTTCATATATAGACACCCATCCTATATCTCCAATTAATGTGGTCAACATTCATTATTTCATCAATTAATATTAATAATAACTCTACATTAATGTTGGGAGAAAATCCTTCATTAATGTTGAGAAAATCCCTCCATTAATAATTTTCTCTCTCCACATTATTTAAATTGTAAATAAAAAAAATCTCATCAATCTCCACCTGATTTAAAATTCAAATACTCCACATTCATCTCCATCATATGGGTCAGTGTAATCGCCAGCTCCACCAAGCTCTGAATGTCACCCAATGAACGGAACATGCCTCATGACTCCAGGTAGTCAATCAGACTTTTGATATCCCAGAAACACATCTGGTACCACCGTTGTATTCCGGTAACATCATTCAAGTCCTTGATAAGCTGCTCCACCAGATGTTTTCCCCCGTGTTCTTCAACCGAGCACTTCAACCAATCCCTCTGATACCAATTGTTGGGGCAGAGCCCAGTATTACAGCGGAAGCAGTCGCAAAACACTACATAATTCACCTAAATTCCATTTTATCACCTGACACACGACACCCATGAACGTACCATTTTTTGTACCACTGATCATCATAACCGGGACACGCCGCTTGATCTCTGCAACTAAGAGGACTTTCGATACATGGTGCCATCATGAATCTCTTTGCATGCCATCGTCGACAATTCTCTTTGCATCATCGCACACCATCATCTTCTTGCACACGCTTTCATTCACCATCATTGACACGTCATCATCATTTTCGTCACCACCTCTGCTTTATTCTTACCATCTTCTCTTTGCACCAGTTACTGCAAACCCTTCAACCCCTTCTTTTTTCTCTCTTTGCGGTTACATCATTGCTGACACCGCCTTCCAAAACATTATTTAAATTTTAAATAAAAAAATATCATCAGTATCAACCATATAAGTTGATGACACTGTCATGCAATCTTCTTGATGAAATTATGTGAAAAATAGATTATATTACACAGTGAGAATTCGTATGTGGTTGTAATTTTTGCGACTTTAAGTTCTTTGTCTTGAGTCTCTTGATCCGTTGCTAGACAATAATCTTATACTTTAGGAAATCCCACCTAATGCGAATGAGAAAGAATCCTAGAGGGTCACACACTAAGTGTTTCTGGTTGTATCGATTAAATTCTATTTGAATTTAATTAATGGAATAAATACTATTCTCAAGACTGAGGAATAATTTTATATAAGTGATATTGATCACATAAATTAAATAAATATCTATTCACCAGATTGTTAATAAAATATATTTATTTATTTTATTGAATATTTAATAAATATTTATTTACTATTTTGTGAATGAAATATTTATTTAAGAGAATAAAATATGTATTTGGGTGTTCAATAAATACAATAGGAGTTTGAACGGACCAAGACCATGTCCGGTGGTAAAATAATTATTTACGAGTTGGTAACACTAGTGCAGAAAACGTTATTTACATCAGTTATTTTTCATTTTTTACGTCAGTTTTCAGATGATGTTAATACGGACAACATTATAAATATTGTTTTTTACGTCGGTTATTTAAAAACCGATGTAAAAAACTTAACATCGTGGTGTTTATCAAATCGGTTAATTAATAACTGACGTGAAAAAACCAGGGGGGGAGGGTTTATCATGTCAGTTATTATATAACCGTCGTGATAAACCGGAGGGGGGGGGGGTTATCACGTCGGTTATTATATAACCGACGTGATAAACCCCTGGGAAATGGTTTATCACGTTGGTTCTTAAATAACTGATGTGATAAACCATTTCCCATGCCTTTTATCGCATCAGTTATTAAATAACTGACTTGATAAACCCTTCCCGATTCCTTTATCACGTTGGTTATAAAATAACCGACGTGGAAGACCAATTTTTTTTTAAAAAATCGAATGCAGTCCTCTGCCCTCCCCAGAAACAACCAGAAACCAAATCAAGAATTCATACCACAAAAACAGAAGTAGATCAAAACAGGAACCAAAGAAAAATTAAGCATTTACAATGATAACATTTAAAACTTACCCCACTGGACAGCCCCCACCACCCCCTGAACAGCACCCCCTCACCCCACTAGACATCTCCCACCACACCCCTGGACTGCCCCCTAACCCCCTGGACAGACCCAAACACCCCGGGACAACCCCCCCCCCCCCCCCCCTCATGTATACCCCCCCACACCCTGTACAGTACTCCCACACCCATGGATAGCCCCCTCACCCCCACCCCCCTCACCCCACTGGACAGCCCCCACCACACCCCTGGACTGCCCCCCGAACCCCTGGACAGACCCAAAAACCCCTAGACAACCCCCCACCCCCACCCTCATGTATACTCCCCACCCCCTGGACATCACTCCCACACCCTTGGACAGCCCTCCCACATCCCTGAAACAGACCAAAAAGTTACCAAAAACAAACCAGAACCCCCTCACTCCACTGGATTGCCCCCACCACACCCCTGGACACTCCCCCCCCCCCCACACACACACACCTGGACATCACCACCTCCCCCTGGACATCCCCCCACCCTCCTGTAGACCCCCCCCCACCCCCTGGAAAGCACTCCCACACCCCTGTACAGCCCTCCCACACCCTTGAAATAAACCAAAAAGTTACCAAAAACATACTCGAACCCCCTCAACCCACTAAACATCCCCCACCACACCCCTGAACTGCCCCCTATCCCCATGGACACCCTGGACCCCCCCCCCCCCCCCACTGGACAGAACCCCCCCTCCCACCCACCCCTGGAAACCTCCCTCACCCCATAGAACACCCCCACACCCCTGGACACCCCCTAGACAGCCTCCCACTCCCCTGGATAGTCCTTCCACCCTCCTGGAAACGCTCCCACCCCCTGGACCCCCCCCCCCCACTCTCATGGACACCCAGGACCCCCCCCCCCCACCCCACCCCACCGGAAAGCCCTTTCAAACCCCTGGAAACCCCCCCCCCCCCACCCCACTGAACACCCCCCCACACCCTTGGAACCCCTCCCCCCAGACCAGAATCCATACCAGAAAAACCATCATAAGTAGACCAAAACAAGAAGTATAGAAAAATTAAACATTCACATATATAACATTCAAAACTTACACTATCAACTTCAAAAAAAACTAAATCCAACCTAAACGACTACTAAATAAAAAATTATAACGACAGTATTCAAAATTACATTTTACATTAAAAACAACTAAAATTCAATCAAACCTGTAAAATAATTTGACCACTCCACTTGTAAGTGTTTGATTTCTTGAGCGGTATAGGGTTTAGGGTCATCAAAAATCTACAAATTAAAAGGATAGTAGTTAACGTGTATAATGAATAAATCAAATTGAAATATTATGGAAAAGTTTAAGAGGAAATCTTACCATGTCAAAATTCACAACTGTCCTAGTTGTTATTATTTCATACATAAATCTTAACATATAATATTCACATTCGATAACGCCTTGTAATTCATGACAATTCTGTTTGAATGAGTGTAAATTCAATATATTATTTTTAGGTAATAAATCAAAAAGTACAAATTATAAATGGATATTTACCTTCTCATTTACATATTTGATCTTTGCACTCCTTTTATTTGTGTTTTTTTTATAGTAAACCCACCCCCTATTAGAAAATAATACGAATGGGGTAAATTTAAAATTCATTATAATATATAAAACTATTGAGAAATTGAAAATTACTTTTCCAATATATTCTTAAAACTTTCCCGCACATCATCATGGACAGATTATATCCAATAAAGTGTTTTCTCCCTTGGGAAAAAAACCCATAACATCCAATGATCATTGATAAAAGGAAATTTAAGGTTAGTGGTTTTTTATGTTAAAAGATAATGAACTCTTTGAGATAGATGTGTTTCATACCTCTCACAAAAGGCATCATCCAACATTGTGTGACTATATTTTGTTCAAGTCTTTCATCAATATAAATCATTCTTTGTTCCTCATCCAATGCACATGCTTCAGGGGAAATCAATTGCGGGTCCATGAATCCATATACATCTGTCAGCTCATTCCTATCACAAATTTTATAAAGATACCTAATAAAAAACAGACATAAGTATACATTTTTAATAAATATAACGCAGGTAAAAGGTGTTAAGACTTACATGGAAAAAAAATTCACCACGTTGATGCCCAACTTATCTCTAGTAACAAGCTCCATGATATCAGTTTTCATAATCCCCACATTTATTTCACGTCCACAAACATGAGCTTCCATTGGAAACTCATAATGACCCGCCAACAAATTTGAATATCTTGACAATCTGTCAAGACTACTATAATTTGTATCTGATGTCATAGCCATTTTTCTTTGTTATTGTCTATATAGTATTTCTTTACCTTTGAAGTATTCCTATAAAAATAAATATAAAAATATATTAGTTTTTAAATGATAAAACAACTTTAATAAAAAAAATAAAATAATAGATATAACATTCATACCTCCATGGTAATGAGTCAAAGAAGTCTGGATGGCCAAATTAAAAAATGGCTGATACTATGTCCAACTGTCGTCACCTCATCTGTAGGTAATGGTACTCGAGTTGATCTATCTATAATATCATGTACAGTGACCCTCTGATTCTCTACCTCTAATTGTTGATGATGAACTGTATCTACTATAAAATATACCAACCCATATGTAACTATATGATGTTGAGGATCATAAATATACAACTCGCAATAAGTAGGAAGCTGCGGCAGAGGAGTAGGATAAAAAATGGGGTCTGAAGGTTGAGGTGGGGAAGTTTGAGATACTGGCGGAGGTGGAGGATAAATAATGGGGTCTTCAGGGGGAGGTGGAGGAGTGGGAGTTGTAGTCTGAAATTGTCTTTGCATGTCTGCAAACATATATTGTACCGACGCTCTAATATTTTCCTCCATCGTCGCATTAATATTATCAACTTCAGCCTCCAAGGATTCTATTTTTTTTTATAAACCCCCTCAACGTTAGAAGTTGAAGAATGTGGCAACACTTTTCTTACCGATACACCTGCCGGATATCCTCTTACACGACTAGGATGTTTGGGATTTCCCAATGCTACAGATAAAATATCTTGCCTCCTAATAGCTGTAAATTCCCCCTGTGAACTATACTTTTCAAGAGAGTCCTGTATTAATTAATTGAACATTTCTGCAATGATTGAAATTATATGAAGAAAATAGTTAACTTAAATAAGTAAAATAGATATCTTACAATCCTCTCATCTACGACTCCCGATTCTTATGAAAGATATTGCCCTTTTTTGCCTGTCCGAGCTCTCTTCCATTTTTCATGTCTAGATGGAGGGGATGGAGGGGCCACCTCTCTAGAGATTGAAGACTGAGTTCTTAGTTTTTGAAATTTTTCCGCCATCATTTGTTCTTCCAAAAATGCATACCCTCCCCGAGATAAACTATGAGGGTATACATTTTTAGATTGGATCTCATGATGATATTTCCTTGTTTACTGTAAATTACGAATAATAAATCATTAAAAAAACATTAATAAGATCATTTATATAAGAAATATTATAAAATTTTACATTGCCCTTACCAAAAATGACTCTTTTCTTCTACTATCAAAAAACTGTCTCCATGTGTCTTCATCTATAAAAGGATATATACGACATGGATTTTCATGACTCCTATGACCATAAATGAAATCATATGAGAGGGTTGATTTTAAATCCCTCCATCTCCTGGAAGCCAACGATAATTATTTCTTCCTAAATCCTCCAGTGTCAGGAATATCAAATTTCATCTGATAAAGAAGAGGTTAAACATATTATATATACTATAAACATTTAAATAATAGTCAAAAAATATAAAAAGATCTTACCAAAATCATCTCCCACAACTGAGAGATTATCGCTTTATCCACACTTCTCTATTCATCATACAGAATGCTTACTTTGCTCTTATCCTGAGTTGATACAAAACTCTTAAAATATTTTGCATTTGGACCTCTAGGAATATCATCATTATCAAACTCAACGAGTACCCTCTGATCCTACGTACGGGAAAGTGCTAATTTTGGTAAACGTGTGCACCCACGTTTACCAACCTTTGAACTATTTGTCGTAATAGGATCACATGAGGAAGATTGGGGAACATCAAGAGGAGCATGTGAATGTTCCTCCCCAGAGGTATGACCAATATGCTCATCTCCAGAATCATGTGGTTGATTAACTTAATGATCTATCATTATCCTTCAAATCAAAAAAAAAACATTAGTTCACAAATATACAAATTCAAATATTTTAATACTACAGTAATCATAAAATAGAAAATTATACTAAGTTACATAATAGTAAACATTGTTAATATGGTAATCATGTTAAATAATGGTCAAGATGGTCAAGATGGTCAAGATGGTAAACATGGTAAACATGGTAAACGTGGTAAACATGGTAAACCTGGTAAACATGGTAAAGTAATTGTCACTGAACAAAAATAATAGATATATAATTCATGTAATGGTAAACATGATAAAGTAAACTAAACAAACTTAAAACCAACAAAAACTTATACTTGTTTTGTTTTAATACATGTTTTAATGAAGAAAAAACTTACAATATCTAACATTTTATGAAAAAAATAAATGTAAACAAGAAATAAACATATGATACCTATAATTTTAGGAATGTAAAAATGGATTTTTTTTCACAAATTCCTTCATCGTGATCGTTCTTTATGGCACAAACCATGTCTTCAACATGCTCATCATTATGTTCTGTTAATATTTCCATGTAATTAGGGATCTCACATAAATCAGCATCTTCATCAAGTTCATCCTCACCAACATATTGTTTTTTTCCTTGTAAAACAACTGCCCACTGCATATCTGATTGATCTACTACATAGAAAAATTTTTTTGCATGTGTTGCCATTATAAAATAATCAGTTGTGTCTTCCAATCTATTCATATTAACAAGTGTCATTCCAAATTCATCATGTCTGACACTGTTGTTACCGATAAACCATTTATATTTAAAAGCAGGAACTTTAATTTTAAAGTAATCAACCTCACATATGTCTTCAATCACTCCATAATATGCACTTGATGCAGAAATTGGGTTTTTGTCCTTATCACTCGAAAAATGCATTGCTTCTGCAAACACCAATACACCACTATTCTGAACTGCACTTCTGTTTTCCTGAGCTTTTGTATGAAATGTATAGCCATTAATGTCATAACTGAACCATGTTATCATATTTAAACATGGACCACCCACTATCCATTTTAATGTCTCTGATACATCTGATACACCAAGCAATGTCTTTTTAAACCATGACAAAAATGTTTTGTTGTGCTCATTCAAAATCCACATTTCTTTCTTCTTTGGATGACATTGTTTCAACTCATTAATATGCAATGTGATATATGGTTGAGCATCAGCTATGTTATTCAAGATGTATGATTCTAACTTCTTCATCTGTTTAGCTGACAATGATTTGACTTTCAATCCACGAATCTCCTTTCCATCATTATTAACTTGTTCATGGAGAGATGGAGGCAAACCTATGTGATACGCCGCAGCCAAGTAGCTCGTACAAAACTATGCTACCTCCTCAGAAATATACTTTTCAATAATGGAGGCTTCAGGTCGATATGGATTCTTAACATACCCCTTTAATATTTTAATATACCTTTTAAAAGGATACATCCAACGAAGATATACAAGTCTACATAGCTTTATTTCTCGAACCAGATGAATCATTAAATGCACCATTATATCAAAAAAAGTTTGAGGAAAATACATTTCCAATTGATAAAGTATAAAAATGGAATCCTTTTCCAAAATTTTCAAAGCATTCACATCAATCTCCTTATTACAAATTGAATTGAAAAAATAATACAACTTCATTATAGTCTTTCTGACACGGATGGGAAATATTCCACGCAATGAAATTGGTAGAATTTTTTTCATCATGACGTGACAATCATGTGATTTCATACCTATAAACTTCAAGTCCTTCAATGAGACAAAATTTCTTACATTTGAAGAATAACCTTGAGGCACTTTTATATCATGAAGACACTGACAAAAGATAATTTTCTCCCTCTTTGATAATGTATGACAATCCGGGGGAAGAAATGTTCGTCTTCCTTTAGGAGTGGGAGCTAAATCCAAACGTATTCCCATTGATAGTAAGTCTAATCTTACATTCAACCCATCTTTTGTATTTCCTTTAATATCTAACAATGTTCCAATCAAACAATCACAGATATTCTTCTCCACGTGCATGACATCAATATTATGTTTAACTTCATGATACCTCCAATATGGTAGCTCAAAAAATTTTGACCTTTTCTTCCAAATATGTCTATCATAACCAGATTTTTGTGTCTTTCCCAATGTCACATCAAGGTTTTCCACCCTCTCAAAATAAAGATCAGGGGATAAAGGTTTTGGACAAATATCAAATTCTTGTGAGCCATTGAATGCCTTTTTTAGTCTTCTATAAGGGTGATCCAAAGGAAAAAACTTTCGATGACCATGTACATTGTTTTCCTCCCATGATGCAATTGACAATATGACGTCTGTTGTTTTAAAATTGGACATGCTTTATTCCATTTAACATTGTATCCAGACAAATTTCCATACGTTGGGAAGTCATTTATAGTGAACAGAATCACTGCATGCAGTTGAAAATATTCCATTTTATAAGAATCATACACCCTAATACCATCATCTCATAACAGTTTCAAATCATCAATCAACGGTGACAAGTAAGCATCAATATCATTGTCGGGTTGCTTTGGACCAGAGATCATTATACTCAACATGACATATTTTCACTTCATACAAACTTCAGGAGAGAGGTTTTAAATTACCAATAAAACAGGCCTTGAACTATGTGTGCTACTGAGGGTTTGGTATGGATTCATTCCATATGTGCACAACCCTAGTCTGAGATTTCTAATTTCATTTCCAAATGTAGAATAATGCTCATCAATTTTCTTCCATTGTGGACAATCAGATGGATGATGTATTTTTCCATCACATAACTGCTCATCAGCATGCCATCTTAACCTTTTTGCATCATGTGAATTAGAAAATAAACGTTTGAAACGATGAATTATAGGAAGATACCAAAATACCTTTGAAGGGGTCTTTGTAATCTCTACACCAGCCTGTGATTTTTCTTTCACCTTATACCATGATGTACCACATTTAGGAAACTGTGACATAAATTCATATTCCTTCCTATATATAATGCAGTCATTCGAACAGGCATGTATTTTCTTGTATCTCAATCCCATCGGGCATAATATTTTCTTGGCCTTATAATGTGAATCTGGAAGATCGTTAACTTTTGGAAGAATGTCTTTCATCAATTTTAGCAGCTCTGTAAAAATTATGTCACTCCATCCATGTTTCTCCTTCAGGTTAATCAATATTAACACCACTGAAAAAATCGTAAAATCTGTACAACCATGATATAATGGTTTTTCAGTATCACCATATAGACACGCAACTGTCGGTTCTATCTCAATTTGTTCTGCTACAATATCGCGAATCATTTCTTCAATTCCATCGGAGTTACCATCTTGCGAATCATCATCATCAGTGACATTCTGTCTAGTTTTACCATGCCAAATCCAAGGTCTGTAACTCAGATTAAAACCATGACAAATCAGATGATCTTTTATCTCTCTACTTTTCAACTTCTTCATATTCAAACATTTCAGTCATGGACAGAAAAAAATGTCACTACCTGGAACATTTCGTTTAGTAAATTCCAAAAAGGCATCAACACC
This sequence comes from Viscum album, assembly GCA_963277665.1. NCBI lineage: Eukaryota > Viridiplantae > Streptophyta > Magnoliopsida > Santalales > Viscaceae > Viscum > Viscum album. The sequence continues at coordinate 1,676,726,761 of OY728125.1, forward strand.
TTCCTCATATTCATTTCTCATTCGATGTGCCTTAATCCAACTTTGACTCATTATTACCTATAACAAATATCAAAATTATATATATTTTTAAGATAAGACAAATATATGTTTATATGAAAAAATCATAATTTGAATTTAAAACAATTTTGAAATATAAAAAAAAATCTATTCTTATTTAAAAAAATATGCTTGAATATTATTTTAAAAACAAAATATAGTTAGATATAGTAGGTTTAAATTACATTGAATCAAAGAAAACCATGGGGCCTATAATGGTTGATAGAAAATTGGAGAAAATAGAGTAAACCTGAGAATCAAATCAAATTTAAAATAAAAACTCAGATGGAGAAAATCACAATGTAAATCCAATCATCACGGCACAATCATCATGTCATAATCTCAGAAACCACGATGCAGTAGTCAATCCCAACTGACAGTTATCCCCCACCCCCTTAGACACCACCACCCCCTTGGAAAGCCCCCCCACCCCATGGACACCACCCCCTTGGACACCCCATGGATACCACCACACCCTTGGACAGCCCCCCACCCCTCTTGGACACCCCCACCCCTCCTAGACACCACCACCCACCTCCCACCCCCTTGGACAACCCCCTGGACACCACCCAACCCTCTGGACAGCACCCCCCCCCCCAAACAACCCCTAAATCCTCTGGATAGCCCCCCCCCCCCCCCCACCCCCTTGGACACCCCCTGGACACCACCACCCCCTTGGACAGCCCCCCACCCCTCTGGACAACCCCCCCACCCACAGGACAGCCCCCCACCCCTCTAGACAGCACTCCCCACCCCTCCTGGACACCACCCCCCACCCCCTACCCCCTTGGACACCCCCCTGGACACCCCCCCCCCCAACCCTCTAGACAGCCCCCCACCACCCCCCACCCCCTACCCCCTTGGACACCAACCTGGACACCCCCCAACCCTCTGGACAACCCCCCCCCCACCCCCTGGATAGCCCCCACCCCTCTAGACTTCACCCCCCACCCCCCCCCCACCCCTCCTGGACACCACCCCCACCCCCTACCCACTTGGACACCCCCCAACATTCTAGATATCCCCCCACCCCCTGGACAGCCCCCACACCTCTAGACAGCACCCCCCACCCCCTACCACCTTGGACACCCCCCTGGATACCCCCAACCCTCTGGACAGCCCCCCCCCCCCCGGAAAACCCCCCAAACCCTCTGGACAGGCCCCCACCCCCTTGGACAGCGCCCCCCCCCCCCCACCCACCCCCTTGGACAGTCCCCCCCACCCCCTTCGACACCCCCCACGCCCTTGGACCCCCCCCCCCCACACACACACACCCCTGGACTATCCCCCCCCCCCTCACCTCCATGGACACCCTAGACATCCCCCAACCCTCTGGACAACCCCCAACCCTCTGGATAGCCACCAACCCTCTTGATATCCCCCCAGAACCATGGGATTTTAACCTCAAGCGACTAGTTTTGGCATATCTAGAGATTTTAACCTCAGGCTGCTAGTTTTGGTATCATGCCATTATTCAAAATGAGAACCATGAAATATATCTCCTACTAGTATAAAATTCTCTATTGTGCAATGAATCATGTTTTAATAGCATATGAAGACTTATAATAGTCCACGAAAATAAGCGACGTAAATAGATTATGGAACAACAAAAAGTGATACCCAAAATAGAAACAACCAAGGGTCCAAAAAAAAAATTCCACCATGAAAAACCATATATACTTATAAAATAAATCACACCGGTACATGGAATGGGTGTATCACAATGGTTTACATATAAATTTTAGTAATATAGGTGAATGAGATCATTAGTTGTCAATGACAACAAAAATTACCATCAATGTCGGGCATCCGCGAAACAAAAACAAATGAAATAGAAGTAGGTGAGGCTTACGTGAATATTGTGAGTTAATCTAATAGATATGGTGATAATAAATAAGATGATGATGTAAAAACGAGGTAATAGGGTCTGAAATCGAATAATCTTACCTAGTTTAGACAAAAAAAATCACAAAACGTAAATATAGACTATCCGGGAAAAAAACGAACGAAATAAAGTCGTGGGAGGCTTACCTGAGTGTTGCGAGTTGAGATGATAGATTTGAGGAGAGTAAAGATGATAAACTATGATGAAAAAATGAGTTTAACGCAACGATACCGAAGAGTCTATTAGGGTTTTCCGCGCGAGGGAGATGAGTCGTCGGACTGTCGATCGAAAAATCGTAAATGTCAATCCACGGGGCGTGTTAATTTTTTAAATATTTTATAACGTCGATTATTTAATAACTGATGTTATAAACTATTTTTATTACATTTATAACATTAGTTATTATAATAACCGACCTTATAAATGTATCATATACCACTTTTTTTACGTCAGTTATTTTATAACCGATGTAAAAAAAGACGCGTGTTGGTTTTTTACGTCATTTATAGAATAACCGATGTAAAAAATACATCAGAAATCACAGTTTTTTACGTCAGTTATAATATAACCGACGTAAAAAAATCTGCGGGTTGGGTTGTTACATATGTTATCAAATAACTGACGTCAAAAAGGCCTCAAATGCCGCTTTTTTATGTCGGTTATTTTATAACCGATGTAAAAAATTCGTAGATACCTCGTTTTTTACATCAGTTATTTTATAACCGGCGTAAAAAACACCGCGCTTTGGTTTTTTACGTCGGTTAATTTATAACTGATGTAAAAAACGAACGCGCGCGATTTTTAACACCGGTTATTAAAATAACCGACGTAAAAAAATTTACTCTCTGTATTTTTTACGTCGGTTATATATAACCGATGTCAAAAATGGTGACGTTAAAAACATTTTCTACACTAGTGTAAATATTATTTATCCATTTTGCACAATTTGGTGCACCACAAAATAATAATACTATTATTATTATTATGTGGCATGAGATTTCACTAATAGTTATAATTATATTTAATGGTTGTTATACAATTAAATTTTGTAACCAAAATCCCATCTTTATAAATAGATAGCTACATCTATTATGTAATTTATTCGAAACCAATTCCAAGTTTGGGAATAGATAATTGTTACACACAAAGAATTCTCTCTTGACTTCTCCTTTCTCCCCCTCTCAAGAATGAGAAACCCAAGAGAGAGTTTCTTTATGATCGAAGAACGAGCGATCAAGAACAAACAATGCAAGACATTTGATTCACCACGCTAACACCCTGAGAATGAGTGGTGTTGCTCAGAGACTATTAAAGCACGTGTGAATCACCGCTAGAGGGATTCTACCCTTGGATACTCACAAGCGCAATGAAGGCAATCCAAAAGGGCCTTTTCGAATGATCAACAATCATCAATGAAGAAAGTTCCTAAGCCCGAGTATTTATTTCTTCAGATATTAAATAAATAAATTATAAATTTAACATGCAAGATCCTCACTCTTGGTTTCGGGAAACGATTATTAAAAAAAATTAATATATCACCCACCAACGCACGCTTCCGCTACGCCCAGAACCAACAAGTGGTATCAGAGGGATCACATTTAAATTTATAGTTATTTATTTGATTGTTGATCTATGCGTAATTGTCATTATATTTTATTTCATGTCATTCGTTCTTTAATCCGATTTGAATTAACATGTTATTGATATATTAATCATGTTCGTTCAGTGTTTCATTTTCTTAAAGTTTTAAGAACAAATGAAGAATGACCGAAGATTCCATCTAGAAGTTCCAAATCATTGGCCAGTAAAACTGAGTTACACGACGTGCATTTGGAGCACATGTTGTGTACCCATGCGCAATGTATATAGATTCAATGAGTAATTAATTACACATGGTGCTTTTATTGCACATCGCGTTTTGACTAGGCCAACCTGGCACACAACAATCAGATATAGGGTGTGTAATTGGCATGTACACACCATGTAGTCTGGCCGAGTCCACACACCAAAGCCCCAGACATGTGACTTGGATATACGGTGACTGAGGTATATGGCGTGTAGCTACATGTACATGCTGTGTAGCCTCCCATTAATGAACAAAATTAAAATTGCATTAAATTTTAAATTTAATCATTAAAACCTTATTTTATTAATTACAACATTATTGTGTGTTTGACAATTTAATGATGATTTTAAAAAAAAATAAAATGCTCAATTAATTTATTGTAATTAATATGTCATTATTGGTTCTCCCATTTCTTTTTCATGAATTCCATTAATGATGAGTATCTCCAAATAAGATCTTATTATCATTAAGATGAATGCAAATTAATTAATTAATTAATGTAAGCACATTTATCTTAAATAATAAAAGAAAAAATAAATGAATGCTAGCTATTTACTTTTGCGTATTCATTGCATGTGTGACTATTAATGAGTTTGACCAAGACCTATTTATGTGTTGAGATTTATTTAATTAAATTTATTTCATGGTTTTGTAATTATTTAATATTAAATTAAAAGATGACATGCGAGTCATCCCTCCCTCCATTATTATGTAGGACCTGCATGTCCAAGGATATTTATGAAATTATTTTTAACCAATCATTTGGTTCCCCTCACCTACATGTGAGTAATAAATATTTGTAATTAATGGTGCATCCCAAGGCGTGTGGGGATGGTTCAAGATGAAACCATAATGATTCCATCTCAGTGATACATAGGTGGACACATAGAATTCTATATCTCATACCAAGTTTGTTATAAGGAGTTATTTCCCCTAGTTCATAGATTGATTTAATATTCGCTCATTAAACCAACCATTAGATAAGATCATGATTGGGTGATTTAATTAATTTATTATTGTCTGTATAATGCATTAAAATTATATTTATTGATGCAATACCATAATCACATAAATGAATGAATTAATATACAAAGATGGAATTTAAATAAAATTGATTATGTGTAAAGGTTTTATACAAACATAGTTAATTAATTAAGTAAAAATCCACTTAAATATTAACAAGACATGTAAAAGATAAAACAAGATAAAAAATTGTGCGTAATAAAATAAAATCCGTCAATCAAATATTAAGTCATATTAAGTCTTCTATTAGTTTATTAAGAACAAAACTCAATAGAACTATGTGTTTGACCAACCACTGTTGGAACATTTACTTTTATTAAGGGAGTTCTTATGAAATTTTCAGGTTGACTTAACCATTTTACATCAAGAGGAGTAACCATTGCTAGACTTGGTGTAATTTGGAGGCAAGTGTTAAGAAAATCCAAGTCTGGATTTCTGGATTGGGGAGTCCACTCAACGAATCAAGGAGCTGCAAGCCTATAGTTGGAAAAGACTTACCTACCTAAATACCTTCAAAATAGCTTGACCAACCCTTGTTGAAGTTATGTGAAGGGGAATATGGATCCTTTCCACTAGAATGTCCTAGAAACTAGACATTCTAAGTTCAATGGTGAGGAATATTGGAACCTGATAAAATAGTGGGATATTTAATAAAATTAATTAATTATTTCTCACAAAATCTATAATTAAACGAAGTATTAATAATCTACTCTTTTAATTGTAGAATAAAATTAAAATCTCACTATCCCTAAGATCAATATTAGATAAAGAAAATCTCTTCACTGGCATTAACTTCTAGGAGTGGTTTAGACACCTTTGGATTGTTCTATGCCATGAATGGAAATCTTATGTGCTAGAATCCTCAATGCCTGATTTTCCTACTCGAGAGGTGACTGATAAAGAGTTCCTAGCTTATGAAAAACATATAAACGAAGTGGTCAACATTCAATGTTTGATTCTTTCATCTATGTCTAGTGAACTCATGAAGTCTCATGAAAACATGGATGCTTATATCATTCTTGAGCACCTCCATGGTCTTTACCAAGAGAGAGCTAGAAATGAATGGTTTGAGATTTCCAAGGTGCTCTTTCAAAGAAATCTTGGAGAGGGTTCCCCAGCTAGGCCACACATAGTCAATCTCTTTGGCTACATTGAGAACCTAGGGGTTTGAAGGTTTAAACTCTCCAAAGAACTGGGAACCGATCTCATTCTAGCATCACTACCTTAGATATTCTCCATTTTTTTGTGGATTTTAATATGAACAACATTGAGAAGTCTCTGCCAGACCTTCTTATCCTCCTTCACCAAGCAGATAAAGATATAAAGCATGAAAATCCTTTCATCATTATAGTGAACAAATGGAAAGGGGAAATGAAGAGATTTAAGACCAAATATTCTTCACACCCTTCCAAGAAGAATTAGATCAAAGGGGGAGAAAGGGAACAAGATGTTGTTTGTTTCGCATGTGGAAAGAAGGGCCACTAGAAGAAAAGATAAACCCATCTAAAGAAGTAAGGGGAAGCTTCAGGTGTGTTTTTTATCGAGTAAAATTTATCTATTTCTAAAAATTGGGTATTAGATACAGATTTTGGTGCTCACATATTTATTCAAATATAGTAACCAATTAGATTCATAAAAATTGACCGAGGGGAGGTTGATCTATGATCACCTAATGGAGCTAAACTTACTGTTGTAGCTATCGAGGACTACCACCTCACATTGCCGACCATAATGATCTTGGTTTTTAAGGGTTGTTATTGTGTGCCTCCAGTTACTAGAAACATTATTTCTGTATCCAGACTAGATACAGATGGATTCATTTTCGAATTTGGAAATAAATGTTGCTTCCTTTATAAACATATCATTTGTTATGGTAAGTCACATTTACATAATGATCTTTACGTGTAATATTACATGAACTAGGTAATAGTAATATATAATGAAGTTACTTCACGTGAATCATACCACACCCAACTTTGGCATCACCAGCTAGGTCATGTAAATGAAAAACACTTAAAAAATTACATCAAGATGGATATTTAGATTCTTTTGAACCAAAACCACTTGGTGTATGCAACACATGTTTACAAGGAAAAATAACCAAATCCCCATTTAGTGGGAAAGTTTAAAGGGATAAAGAGATTCTTGAATTAGTTCATACCGATGTGTATGGAAAATTTCCTATTGAATCAAGGGGTGGGTACTCATACTTCATAAATTTTACTAATGATTTTAGTAAATATGGATATATTTACTTAATGATTTATAAGTCGGATTCTTTTGATAAATTCAAGGAATACAAGAATGAAGTTCAAAACCATCTTGGTAGGAAGATTAAGAAACTTCATTCAGACCGAGGTGGAGAATATCTTAATCAAGACTTCATTAATTACTTATGAGATTTTGGGATCCTATCCTAACTCACTGCTCCTTACACGGCTCAGTGGAATGGTGTAAGTGAAGGGAGGAACCAAAATTTTCTAGACATAGTGAGATCAATTATGAGTTATGCAAGTCTTCCATTATCCTTTTGGGGATATTTGTTAAAAATAATAGCACACATACTAAACCAAGTACCAACTAAATCAATAAATGGTATTCCATATGAATTTTGGAGTGGAAGAAAAACCATGTTATCAAATTTACATGTGTGGGGAAGCGAAGCATTTGTTAAGGCCTCTTCAGGTAAAAAACTTACACCCCAAGGTACAAAGTTTACCTTTATAGGATACCTTAAGGAAACAAGGGGATATTACCTATTCAAACCCTCAGACAAAAGGGTTATATTGGAAAGACATGGAATATTCCCTGATAGGGAGCACATCTCTAAAATAGATAGTGGGAGAGAGATAAAATTCGATGAAGTTGAGGCTCAAGGAACATGAAAGTTGGTACTTGATCAAATTCCAAAAATCCCCTTGGAAGAAGAAACTGTTCTAGAGATACAAGAACTGGATAAGAGTACAAGAGAGGTTAGAGAACCAAAACGGTTTGTTTTTCTAGTTACTGAGGATGGTGACTCGTTATTTGTTGATAATAATGATCCTCTAACCTACAAGGAAGTAGTAAGTGGAACAGATGTTTCCAAGTGGAAAGAAGCCATGAATTCTAAAATGGATTCCATGTACCAAAACAAAGTCTGAATTTTGGTAGATCCTCCAGTGGATGTAAATACTATTAGTTGAAAATGGGTATTTAAGAAGAAACTAGGCATGGAAGTGTTAGGTCGGAAAGACTATAGTGATGACACAAGAGGAGGGTGAATTGTTTCCTTTTCAAAATTTTACGATTATGTTGATTCACATAAACAGAAGATAATAATTGGAAATGTTTCTATAATAGAGTATATGCAGTGGGTATGAAAATAGAACAAAGCACACTAATTTATAGTGGTTCAGGGAACAAAGATCCCCTAGTCCACTCCACCAATCACCCCCTCTGCAGGCTTGGTGAATTTCACTAGTAAGGTCCTCGTATCATAAGACTGATCCACAACTGAGTGCAAAAATTTTTCACTCTTACAAATAAAGGCTTATAAAACAAAGCCTTATGGTTCTTTTACAGGGAACCAATAAAACCAAATCTTAATGCGAGAAGCTGACACTCCACCACAACTGAATACAAGCAGCTGAAACTCAAGATAGATAAGATGCAGTTTGTTGAGAAATAAATTTAGATCATAGTTACAACAACACACAACTAATATAAGATGGATCTTAGTCTTTAGAAGAATAATAATATTGAAATATATTTTAAGAGATCCAATTGCACAAGAGATATTCAATTTTAAGAACAGTAACAAAAAACAAAGCATCATGTTTCCAGATTTGAATATGTATATCTCTAAAATGTAGTCCTTGTTTTTTATATGCTTTATCGTTGTAGCACTATAAAACAATTTTTACAGGAAAAAATTCAAAGAATAATATTTACACAGATATCTGAGAAGTATTCCCAAATTTGGGGGTTTATAGATGGTATTCAGAGAGATATATAATGATAAATCTCCAACACAGTTTCAGATCTACAAAATATACCTGATAAAATGAGTGAATTAAAATTCAAAAAATACAGATGAGAGTAGTCGTAACTTCCCTTAAGAATAAGAGATAAAATCTACACTATAAATGAATATTTAAATCATTTAAGACAAGCTTTGAATCAGTTTAAATAGAGCATTAAACTGCCCTGACATTTCTCAAAGATTGTTGCAAAAAACTCTGATAAATACATAAATTCAAATTTCCAACATTGAAAAGTCAAACATAAGGTTCCTTCACAAAACAAAAGAATAACAAAGTTAGGGTTCAACTTTATAACATAGGGTTGATGATCCATACATTTATCCACGTCAGCATAGATCTCTGAACGTAACATTGATTATCCATACGTTCACTTTTCCCAAATGTAAGGTTGACAACGTAAGGTTGATTACAAAAGTAAGGTTTATGATCCATACGTTTGTAAAGTTCCATACTTATGTAGGGTTCTTTAACCATACTTTTTCTTTCTGAAAAACGTAAGGTTATTATCCAAACGTAATGTTCATTAACCATACGTTTCTTCAAAATTAAGGTTGATTAACCATATGTGATGATCCTTCAACATAAATGTAATGTTTGTTCCATATGTTACTTTCTTCGACATATTGAATGAATAATATTTCTAGTAAACACTAAACAATGAACAGTGTTTCCTGAATACACTTAAGAGAATTATGAGTACTTTAATGAATATTTCTCACAAATAAATAGTTGAATATTATTTCAAGATAAGAATTATAAAGAATATAAATTTCTTGAAATATACTCAAAATAAAATCATTAGTAAAACAAACAAGGGTATTTGTGAGCATCAAAATAAATAATATTGATAGATTATTATTGAGACAATACACACCCAACAATCTCCCCCTTTTTAATGATCACAAAACCCATAAATTAAAACTATAATCTTATAAATATAATTTAGAATTTTGTAAACATTAAAAGAAAATAATTTTGATTTTACAGAATTAGTTCAATAAAGAAGAAATATCTAAAGTTCTCCCCCAAAGGTAAATGTAAAAGAAATGTTGTGTTATCTAAATTTCTCCCCCTTTTAGTGATATCAAAAATAAAGTATATAAACAGATTAAAAAACATTTAATATTGAACAGAATGATAAGTGAATGTTATAAGTAACTGTAATAAATAAAGTGAATTAGATTTTTGACTATCAAAAAAAATATAAAAGCAGATAAAATAATGAAATATAATATATAGAAAGTAAACAAGTTCATTGATCAATAAAGACAGTAATACAAAAAAATTTGTGACTAAGAAATGAAAACTATAATTGTCATGGTTCAAGGTAGGAAAAAAAGAGGATAAGTATTGGCTTGATTTGAATTTTGAATGGCTTCAAACATCTCCTTCAACTCAGCCATCTGCAATATTAGCTTCTTCATCAAACTGTCTTCTAGATGAATTATCAATATCCTAGAGTCATTATTGACATACAGACTCTCCACTATGTTGACCTTCAGAAACTCATGAAGACTTTCCTCTTGCTTCATGAACAACTCCAACGTTTCTGAAAACTGACTCAACATCAATCTAATTCTAGGATATCCTTGATTTAACTAATCAACAAGAAATTTTCGATTGTCCAATAAAACTGACAAAGGTGAACTATTGCATTGAAGTTCCTAAAGACAAGAATTCATGTTTTTCATAACATATGTAATGGCCTGAAATATTATAATCAAATCTGGACTTGTAGCAGAGGTAGGAGTAGATGTACTGGTCTGATTCACTAAACCTTTTACTAATTCAAACCAACTTCCCAAGTACCACTTTAAATCTAAAAAATCTATTTTTGAAACAGATTCAGATCTGACCTTCCCAATCTCATTTAACATTTCTCTCTTGAAGGAAACAAAATACATTCTAGAAACAATATTCTCATTAAGTTCCTGAATATTTTTCTTTGCAATTTCATGCTCCTTCCGTAGAGTGGAATTCTCTTCCTGAGACTTGTTGAATATAATCACAATTTCTTAAACTTGATGAGATAATGAATCAGATGTACCCTTATCTACATTCATATATTGATTTTCACCATCAGTAGGTAAAGGATTTGTCACTATTTTTATTACTTATTCTTCACAAGAAAAAGATTTATTATCTAAAACTTCAATCTGAGAACCAAAAATATGATCTGACTATCCCATAGTCTGATCTATAATCAAGCGTTGAATTTATGTAACTGCTTCCTATAAAATCTGCTATTTTTGAATAAATCCTTGTTTAATAACTTCTTCTCTAAAAATATTTTATTGAACATTTTCAGTTTGAGTATTCTTTTCTTTAACTGTTTCTACCAGAATGCACTCTTGTACTTGTTCATTCACCAAAGGTACAATAGCAAGCTCTCTAGATTGAATCTCCACTGGAATTTCCTCTTCAATAACAGTTTCTTCCAAATGGACCAAGCATGTTTCTTCTTTATAAGCCAATGTTTTATCTTCAACTTGAGGAGCATTTCTATTTCTTGGTTTCATAACAAGTCCCTCTTGACTCTATTCTTCCTCTTCTTCTTCTTTGTTAAATCTAAGACTTCTTTGAGTCGGTTGAGAAACTTCATTTGTTTGTGATTCAGCTACACCCTCCTTTTGAACACCTTCTTGACCCCCCCTGAGCAAAAGTTCCTAAGCTCTGTTCTTCCTCAGCTCCAATAGGCAAAATATTTCCTTTTATTGTGCTCTAGAATAATCCAAGATTTATTAACGTTACAGCATTCAAAAAATTACTATGATGACATTTTAATCTTGAATCAACTAGTCTGATCATGTCCTTAAATAAAATCCATGAAATTATTTGTCCATTTGAATAGAAATTCATTCTTGCATTCAGTGAATAAAAGTAATGAAGATACTGAAATAAATATCACAGAAAATTCAATTTGATATAACTTAAAAAAATAAACATGATATACATGTTTGAGTAAAGAATTTTCTCCATATCATCATCCATTCTTGGCACTATTCCTATCTAAATAAACTTCACCAAAATCTTATAGTCAACCTCTAAATCCTTAACAAACATCTTTTTGATGTGTGTCGAGTTGAACAAAAAATGCATAATGTTTTTAGAAGAATGTTCTTTATCACCAATTGATTGAAGATCGAAATGAAAAACCCTTTCATGTGGGCAGTTCAAAATTTTTGCAACCTCAATAGAAGAAATAGAGAAATCCCTATATTTGATACTAGTAAAAATCATATCCTATGAATCTCCAAGAAAAACTGTATACTCTTATAAAAATAGTTCAGCTCTACCTCGTAAAGAAATTCTAAGTTGATGTCATTGAAAGTTGTCTCGATTCATTGAAATGCCAATACTTGTTTCAGGAGTAAGTTCGTCTGATATATCCAATCAAGATAAACCACTTTTCCATGAAGAATTTTTCTGCCTGCAACTCTTTGTTGTTTTGGGTCGCTTGCTTCTCCTTCTTTGAATCTCTTGGTTTTCTTCATTTCTAAAGATTTAAAAATATGAGGTTTTCAGCTTCTAGGGTTTAGAAGTATGAACAAATATTAAGGGTTAGACGAAATGATTTTTGGGTAAACAAAGGGTTTGAAAGACAAAGGGTTTTTGACAGATGACACATGTCCTCATTTCTCATGTTGTAGATTAATTATGACAAAAAAAAAATAAATAATTACATAGTGTAAATAGATTTAAGATAACATAGATTAACTGAAATATCATAAGATAAAAATAAGAAAAGCCAAAAAATAAATTAGGCGTAAAATAAATTAAAATAAAATAATAGTAAATAAAATAATAGTAAATAAAATAAAATAATTAAAAATTAAATAAACCTAAATCCCCCTTAATAAAATCAAAACAAGTATTGGGAAGTGGTTTAGTACAAATATCAGCTAATTGATATTTAGTGTTAACAAATTCTAAAGATATATCCTTTTTAAGAACATGATCTCTTATAAAATGATGTCTAATATCAATATGTTTAGTTCTAGAATGAATTATTGGATTTTTTGAAATGTTTATAGCACTTGAATTATCACATAAAATATGTGTATTATTAAAATTAAGTCCAAAGTCTATTAGAGGGTTTTTCATCCACAACACTTGTGCACAACGACTGCCCACAGATACATACTTTGCTCCGACTGTTGATAGTGAAACTGAGTTTTTCTTCTTACTTGATCATGACACTAATGATTTTTCTAAAAAGTGACAGGTTCCTGAAATTCTTTTTCTATCTAATATACATCCTCCAAAATATGCATATGAATATGATAATAAATTAAAATCATATTTTTTTGGGTAAAGAATAGATTGAACAAATTTTCCTTTTAAATATCTAAAAATCCTTTTTACAGCAGTAAGATGGGATTATTTTTTATTTATTAAAATATATAAAAAAGACATACTGGAAACATAATATCAGGTTTGCTAGTAGTAAGATATAGTAAACTTAAAATTATAACTCTATATAACTTTTTATCCACTGGTTTTCTAGCTTCATCTAAATCAAGTATAATATTAGTACACATGGGAGTTGAATATGTCTTGTTATTTTCTAGACCAAACTTTTTCAATAAATCAATAATGTATTTACTTTGATTTAATACATTTTCATAATATTTTTGATAAATTTTAAATCCTAAAAAAGAAATTTAATTCTCTCATCATGGTCATTTTAAATTATTTTTTCATAAGTTCTGAAAAATCATTACAAAGTTTTTTATTTTTTGGTCCAAAAATAACATCATCAATATAGATTTGAACTAATAATAAATTAGAACAAAATATTTTCTTAAAGAGGGTTGGGTCTGAAAAACCAATAGTAAAACCATTTTTCAAAATAAATGAACTTAATCTTTCATACCAAGCTCTAGGTGCTTGTTTAAGGCCATAAAGAGCTTTAGTACGTTTAAAAATAAAATCTGGTTTTTGAGATTTTTCAGAACCAGGAGGTTTCTCAACATAAACTTCCTCCATTAAATATCTATTTAAAAATATATATTTTACATCCATCTAATATAATTTAAAAATTCATATGATATGCATAGGCCAAAATAATTCTAATTGCTTCTAGTCTCTATAGGAGAAAATGTTTCATCATAATCTATACCTTCTTCTTGATTATACCCTTTGGCTACTAGTATACCTTTGTTTACCTTTATCATCTTGTTTATTCCTAAAAACTAATTTAGTTCCAATAATTGGATAATTCTATATTCTTTCCACTAATTTCCATACTTTGTTTATTTTAAACTGATTTAGCTTTTCTTACATTGCTAACATCCAAATTTCATCTTCTAAGGATTCTTCAAAAGACTTAGGTTCTAGTTGAGATAGAAAAACAAAAAATTCTACTAGGTTTCCTACAATTCTTCTAGTTTTTATTCCTATGTCTATATCTCCTATAACATTCTCTAAAGGGTGATTCTTTAGGATTCTAGACTGTCTAGGAAGAGCACTTTTAGGTTCATTAGTATCATGTTCTTCTAAACTGGACTGAATTTTATTCATATTTTCAAAATCATTTTTCAAGTTATCAAGTCTCATGTTGTTAGAAGAATCATCAGCTTCATCTGCTTGATCTTTCTCTTTATTAAAAGGATTAGTTTCATAAAAATTCACATGAACTGATTCTTCAACAATCCTTGACTTTTTATTAAATACTCTATAATATTTAGAAGTTATAGAATATCCTAAGAACATTCCTTCATTAAATTTTAGATCAAACTTTCCAAGATTATCCCTGGTGTTAAGGATATATACCTTTCATCTAAAACCCTTAAAGTACTTTACTATAGGATTTCTGTTATTCCAAAGTTCATAAAGTGTATTTTTGAAAATAGGTCGAATTAAAACTATATTTATAATATAGAATGTTGTTCTTACAGCTTCTGACCAAAAGTAGGTTGGAAGTTTGTATTCATTTAGCATAGTTCTATCCATTTCTTGAATAGTTCTGTTTCTTCTTTCAGCAATTCAATTTTTTTGAGGTGTGCTTGGTGTAGAGAAGGTGTGTTTAATACCCATGTTTGGGAAAAAATAATTAAATTCTTGATTTTCAAACTCTCCACCATGATCACTTCTTAATGAAATTATATTAAAACCTTTTTCATTTTCAACACTTTTACAAAAACTTTTAAAAATAGAAAAAGATTTATTTTTTAGTTTTAGAAAATATACCCAAGTAAATATAGAATAACCATCAACTAAAACATATACATATAATTTACCAGCCAAACTTTCTATTCTAGATGGTCCAAAAAAATCCATATGAATAAGTTCTAGGGGTTTTGAAGTATCAATTTTGTTAAAAAATTTGAAGAAAGATTTGTGTTTCTTGACAATCTAACATGCATCACAGAATCTATCACTATCAAATTTGATACTAGGTAAATCTGAAACTAATTGTTTCTTAGATAAATTATGTAAAGAAAAAATATTACAATGAACAAGTCTTTAGTTCCAGATCTATGACTCATTTATCTTAGTAGTTAAACAGTTCACTTTCTGTTTACACAAGGAATTTAAATCCAACATATAAAAATTATCTATTCTGGGTGCTCTAAATTTAAGAAAATCATCTTTTAAAACATAACATGAATTATTAGAAAAATAAGCACAGTATCCATAATCACAAAGTTTAGAGATACTTATCATATTGTGCTTCAATACTTTTACATAGAGTAATTTATTAATTGAGACAATATCTAGATCTCCAACTGTTCCATGTCCAATAATTTTTCCTTTGGCATTGTTACTTAAGGTGACTAGGCCTCCATCTATTTTAGTCAGATTACAAAAATTTGATGAATTTCCACTCATATGTCTTGAACAACCATTGTCCATATACCATATATATTTTCCTCTTCTATGTAATGTTACCTACAAGGTCAAATTAAACAAAAATTTGTTTTGGTACCCATAGCTTTTTAGTTCCAGCAGTTTTATCTATTAAAGACTTAGAAATCCAGACAAATTTATTTTGATCAACACTATTATAATTAAAACTAGATAAATATTTTGAATAATGAACATGATTGACACCACATAATTGAGGTTTTCTTAAATAGCACTCATTAGCATAATCTCCATTAATACTATAATAAAAACATTCAATGGTGGACATTATTTTGCTGTTAGAACTAGGAAAAAAATAGTTTTTGTACAGTTTGGGTTTTCACCCTTACTGCTAATACCAAAAATTTTATTTTTAACAACATTTTTTCCAAGAATTTCATTCATTTTATTTTCTCCTTTTGTGAAAATAAGATCAGTATATTTATAGGTTTCTACTTCTTCCTGTAGAGTCTTAATCTTACTTTCATGAGTAGCACAGTTGGCAGTATTTGAATTAAATATTTCAAAAAGTTCTTGATGTTGTTTTAGTAATGTATCTATTTCACCTATAATATAATTACGAATGTTTTTTTAAAGATTAATGTTTTTTTAATATGGAGTCATATCTTTCTTCTAGCATAGTACAATAGGAATCCATTTTATCATTTGAGTAACTAGAATCAAAATCAGATGAATAGTAGGGTTGTAACTTCTCTTCTTCAGCCATAAAACACATATTAGCTTTTAGATTCAATTCTTCCTTCTCTAAACCAGATATTTATGAGCTTATGGAGCCTTTATAAACACTCCACGTAGCCTTCATCACTTTTTTTACTTTCTTTCATAATCAGTATTCTTTTGATATTTCTTTTCTGTATTTCTTTTCTATCCTTTCAATTGGGAATAATTAGGTCTTATATGACCCAATTTTTTTCATTCAAAGAATCTAACTTCCATTGATTCTTTCTCATCCTTTTTTAAGGGTTTTCTAAATCCTCATTTCTTCCTATAAAATTTACTGAATTTTCTAGCTAATTGAGCTAGCTCAATTTCTGAATCAGATGAGTCTGAATTTCTTTCTTCTTGTTTCATTTTTCTGTTCTGCTTTTGGGATGTAAATTTTAAAGCATTTTTATCCTTTTTCATTAGGACTTTGTGATATTCAACTTCATATTGCATTTGAACCTCATACATCATTAAAGTTCCAATCAATTCTCTCATTTTCAGATTCTTAATAGGTGATGATTGGAGGATTGCAGCAAAAATTCCATTCCACTTCATAGGTAGAACTCTTAGAACTTTAAAAGCTTGATCAAGTTGGTTGATAGTCTCACCTAAAGATGTTATATTATTAACAATTTTTTTCAGTCTTCCATTCATCTGTGTGATTCTCTCTCCATCATACATTCTGAAAGTATCAAACTTTTCTTTCACTGTAGCATATCTCATTTGTATAAAATTTTCAGTACCTTCATAGGCTATTGTAATTGTCTACCACATTTCATAATCCGTTGGGCATTGCGAAATAGGGTTGAATTCATCAGGTCCAAGACCGCAAATAATAGCATTCATTTCTTTCAAATTCATATCACACTCAGCCTCTATTGTAGTAGACCAAGTTTTAGGTTTTTCAAAAATTTCGTAAGGAGTAAAAATCTTTGAGTATACTCTAAATCCAAGATTTTTTAAAT
The DNA here is from genome assembly GCA_963277665.1 of Viscum album. Taxonomy (NCBI): domain Eukaryota; kingdom Viridiplantae; phylum Streptophyta; class Magnoliopsida; order Santalales; family Viscaceae; genus Viscum; species Viscum album. Next base: position 1,676,744,137 of record OY728125.1, read on the forward strand.
AGATTATCATTCGAGACTTCCAGCATCCATAATTATCACCATTTTAATATGGACCACGAACCATTGAATTTCCTTCCTTGAGATTATCCATTTCCATCACTAATATAGATCTTATGCTTTTAGCATGTTATAGCTCCGTTGAAAAGCTCAACCTCTGATACCAAATTTTAGGTCAAAAATACTATAGTGATAATACAAGAGGGTGTGAATTGTGTCCTTTCCAAAATTTTACGATTCTGTTGATTCACATAAATAGAAGATAATAACTATAAACATTTATGTAACAGATTATATGTATTATATATGAACAGAGAACATATCTCACCAATTTATATTGGTTTGGGGTACAAAGATCCCCTAGTCCACTCCATCAATCACCCTCTCTGTAGGCTTGGTGAATTTCACTAGTAAGGTCCTCATATCATAAGATTGATCCACAACTGAGTGCAGATAGTTGTCACCCTTACAAATAAAGGCTTATAAAATAGATCATTCTAGTTATTTTATAGGGAACCAATAAAACCATATCTCGGTGTGAGAATCTAACACTCCACCACGACTGAATACAAGCATCCAAAACTCAAGATAGATAAGATGCAGTTTGTTGAGAAACAGATTTAGTTCACAGTTTCAGCAGCATGAAACTGGCAGAAGATGGATCTTCGTCTTTAGAAGAATAATAATCTTTAAATATATTTGAAGAGATATGGTTGGACAAGAGATATGGTTGGACAAGAGATATTAAATTTTAATAACAATAACAAAAATAGATCATCATTTTTCCATATTTGAATATGTATATCTCTAAAATACAGTCCTTGTTTCTGAGATGCTTGATCGTTGTAGCACTTTAAAACGATTTTTACAGGGAAAATTTCAATGAATAATATTTACATAGATATCTGAGAAGTATTCATAGATCCGAAGGGTTTATAGATGATACTCAAATAGATATATAATGATAAATCTTCACCATGATTCAGATCCGCAAAAGATGCCTGATAAAATGAGTGAATTCAAATTCAAAAAATACAGCTTAGAGTAGTCGTAACTTCCCTTAAGAATGGGAGAGAAAATATCCATTGTAAATGACTCTTTAAATCATTTAATACAAGCTTTGAATCAGTCGAAATCGAGCTTTAAACTGCCCTGAAATTCCACAAAGACTGTTGCAAAAAAATATGATAAAGACGTAAATTCAAATTTCTGATGTTGAAAAGTCAAACGTAAGGTTCCTTCACAAAACAACAAAATAAAAAATGTAGGGTTAAACTTCATAACATAGGGTTAATGATCCACACATTTATTCACATCATCATAGATCTCTGAAAATAACATTGATTATCCATACGTTCACTTTTTCCAAACATAATGTTGATTACAAAAGTAAGGTTGATGATCCATATGTTTGTAAAGTTCCATACTTACGTAGGGTTATTTAAGCATACTTTTTATTTCTGAAAAATGTAAGGTTCTTATCCAAACATAATGTTCCTTAGACATAAATTTCTTCAAATGTAAGGTTAATTAACCATACGTGCGGATCCTTCAACATAAACTTAAGGTTTGTTCCATATGTTACTTTCTTCGACGTATTGAATGAATAATATTTATAATAAATGAAAAACAGTGAACAGTGTTTCTATAATACGCTTAAGATCATTCTGAGAACTTTAATGAATATTTTTCACAAATAAATAGTTGAATATTGTTTCTGGATAATAATTATAAAGAATATAAATTTCCTGAAATACACTCAAAATAAAATCATTAGTAAAAAATCAAGGGTATTTGTGAGCATCAAAATCAATAATATTGATAGAGTATTTTTGAGACAATACACAACCCAATAAGAAGGATAATTTAGTACCTATAAGGCATGACTTGTTTCAAAAGGGTTTAAACAGTGTTAAGGTATTGACTATGATGAAACCTTTCCACCAGTTGCAATGCTTAAATCCATCAGAATTCTACTTGCCATTACAGATTACCATGACTATGAGATTTTGAAAATGGATGTCAAAATAGCCTTACTTAATGGTAACCTTTAGGAAGATGTCTACATGACACAACCTGAAGGGTTTTTGAATCCAAAGGATGCTAATAAGATATGCAAGTTACAAAAAATAATTTATGGATTAAAGAAAGAATCCAGATCATAGAACATTCATTTTGATGAAGCTATAATGTAATTTGGTTTTATAAAGAATGAATGTGAGCCTTGTATCTACAAATGGTTTAGTAGGAGTGTAGTCATTTTCTTAATAGTATATGTTGACGACATATTACTTATTGTAAATGAAATAAAATTCTTACAATCTATTAAGGTATGGTTGAATAAATTTTTTTACATGAAATACTTGGGTGAGGAAACATATATTATAGGGGGTCAAGATCCATCGTGATAAATCCAAGAAGTTTCTCTGCCTAAGTCAAAGTACATACATTGACAAGATACTAGAGAGATGGGACGAAGGACTTATGATGGTGGGGTGAAGGAGTAGTTGGATGTCAAATGGAGGGGACAACAAAGTAGGTGGATATGGGACAGTGGACGACAAGGGTGGGGTGACAGGACGTTAGAAGTCGAAAGGGGATGAAGAGGGTGAGGATGATGGGACAACAAAATGTTGATCAGTGAACAAAGTAATGGGGATACAGGACGATGGAGGTCGGATGAAGTTTTGGGTGATGGAGAGAGCAGGGGTGATGGGATATGGACATCGAACGAAGGTAGCAAAGGAGAAATCAGACATATAAGGGTGGGGGCGACGAAGCAGGTGGGGGGAAAGAGCAGGTGGACGTCAGACGAAGTAAGTGGGGGTGACGAGATGGCAGACGAAGCAATCGGAAGGAGGGAGAGACATTAAAATGGACATCATTGACCGATGTCAAAGAGGCGATAGGAGGACAATAGTGAGGGCTTGGAGGGTGGATAGAGTAGGAGGACGTTGAAAAGGGGACTGGAACATCGTGTCTAGAGGGAGGTAGGTGGGAGACTATAAAGCATGCATGGTATAAATAGTAAGGAAACCATGGTGGCGTGCAAGATTCCATTTTTTCCAAGGGTGCAACAAGATTAAGTGGTGAGTTCTGGATGCAGAACAGATACACGTTATGGACCCAATTCACGATGTGAATTATTTTGGGTAGACTCTATGAATTTAATTCATGGATCGAATTAATTCACAACTTCAAAAATTTACACCCTCTATAAGTGGTTTTCACCACATGAAAACATGTCACAAAAGTAGATTAAATCCCATGTAACTGTCTTTCACCATGTGTCAATATGTCACGAAATTAGATTACACCACATGTAATTAGATTACACCACGTGTAATTAGATTACACCACATGTAATTAGATTACACCACGGGTAATTATATTACACCACGTGTAATTAGATTACACCACATGTAATTAGATTACACCACATGTAATTAGATTACACCACATGTAATTAGATTCACTACTACACATACTCCCTTTAACAGCACACAAAATGGATTTTAACAATGCTAAAAAAGAATTGTTAATTACAGTGATGATAAAAGACCCCTTTTATCAGAGATTTAAATAGCACTGATAAAGGAGACCCTTTATTAGTGCTTAAAATAGTGTTGATAAAGGCCTAATTGGCTGCAATGTTCCGTTAATATAACAACACACCTAACAAAAACTTGAAAAAACATGTAATTTCAAACAATGCTATACACATTTAATGTGACACTAGGAATACAAAAATTGCCACCCATGGTATATACAAAAAAACACTATTATATACATTTCAAACAATATTTTATATAATTACATATACAATTATCCAACAAACATTTAAAAACAATAATGTTTCATCTTTTGACACTCATGATCCCCTCTCAAAAATGTTCTCCCATGGTATCATTTACCGAACAAATCATCTCATCTCGAGTAAAAGATTCCATGTAATGCACTAACCCCTCTAAACTGGATCCAGTGCATTACTAATTACATTTTAATGGTTAGAAGGAATGAAAATCCTGAAGGAACAATCAGTTTAGTAGTCTTGAAGAAACTAGATACATATATGTTACTCAAATTACATTGGAAAAGGTTATGAAATACAATACATAACAAAAACTAAAAACTACATCCATAAGAACCCAATAAATTATCTCCTCTTTGTCACCTGTTGAAATTAAACAATGAAATGGGTGAGATAAAACACTAAATAAGGGTTACAAATAGAGGAATCATGAATAAAATAATAATTTAATCATAATCAATCTAACATAATCGATATGTCATGGTGAATAGATGAAAAACACATGCCATTAATAAACTGAGAATGAAACTGCATCCATAGATTTTGTCATAGTGAAAACATCATGGATAGTAATAACTGATAATGAATAAAGGGAATGATTATTAATTGGATGTCATGTATCTAGAACATGAAGCCATAATACCATTAAAATGATTTAGTTATGTGGGTATAAACCCGTCTGATTTTTTGAAACAAACTCGAAGGGTTTGTCGCTAACTGATTTGTCTCATGAGACCTACCAATGCATTTAGAGGTTGTAGAGGGAAACACACACCTCTGAATCCAAATAATTCTTTATACATATATTAAACACAATATCAAAATGACTTTACATCATCCGTATAGAATAGAGGATACAGATTCATCAATATTTCCACAGTTAAAACAACACTAAAAATAAATACCATAAGTAAAATGGTATACATATTAAAAAATAATCATATCCATGATATGAGAATATGGATATTTAAATGGAATATAATTTCAATTGAAAATTGATCCAAAATGGTTATTATGTACACCACATAAGAAAGATTAGGTGCACAATACTAAGTAAGTCACAATGAAGTGAAAATTGAGACAAAGCTCGTTACCACGTTGTAATCAATTGAGTTGTATGACCAAAAGTTATTAACCATAAAATTAATCATATAATAAAATTAATATAAAGATAATAATTATAATATATATCAAATGGAAGTAAAACTATACCACATATAATAAATAAGAGGCAAATAATGGAAATCCCACAAAATTGTAAGTGAGAAGAGAAAACCCCATACAAACATTTCGGCATGGTAACGAGTGTTCTTGTGAGGGATTAATGAGAGGTAAAGGGGTATCCCATTATTTATATATCATAAGGAAAGTATGGGGTAGGTGATAAAACATACCCCATCATTAGGAATTAAAAATAAAAGAGCACAACATAGGGGATATTCTTGAACAAAAGTGAGAGAGAGGATCTCTTACCTTATGCTTGAAGGTGTTCTTGATTGTTCTTAACGACCTGAATAATCAAATTTAGCTTCATTAATTAATAATTACAGAACCTCATAAACATTTTATTGATATTTTATGACCTTATTAGGTTCATTAATGGCCTTTTTGATGGTTTAAGAGATTCAATTTTATTGTTTTGGTAGCATTTTCTTCTTTGGTTTTCATGATCTGTTTACTTGTATTCATGAATGGATGTTTGTTTGAAATATGGTTAAACATTCAGAATTGTTAATATAAATTATTAGTGATATTAAAGAGATATAAATGATCATATAATGATTCTGGTTATATACCATGAGGATGACTCATTCGATGAGTTAAAAATAAACGCTTGGATTTGGCTTGGCGGTTTTGTGCACAAAAAAATTATTTTGTATTATTATTCCATATTATGAATGTGTAAGGATTATAGAACATTAATCAAGATAAAATATATATATTATGACCTGGTTAAACCATTAAAAATGTTTAATGACCAGTATTGAAGATAGTAATACAAATTGAAAACCTGTCTTCCTTGAGTGTGATAAATTAACACATCTCGAATGGTGTTTGCATTTATTGTATAAAAAGGAGGGGAAAAGATAGATTATGATGAAATATTCCATTAGCACAATGAAAATCCAGTACATGTAAGGTAATATAATTATCATGGAATTTGGATGAAGGGAGGTGATAAGGGAGAACAAAATAATGGAACTTTGTAAAAGAAATTGAAAGAAAAGAGAAGAAAGGTTCACCTCTTGAGTACTCCTCCTTGAGAATCTCCTTAAGGCCTTTGTTTTTTGACTTTTGGTGAGACCAGAAGGTCTTGGACATGGTGAAAGTGATTGGGAAGATTATTTGGTAGAATTTTGGCAAGTATTGAAGCTTGAGTGGTGTGGGAGGAAAAGGGGGTGAGGGGTGGTTTATATAGTGGAGGGGAGAGGAGTTTTCTTAATATTATAATCATTAATTTATTATTTCCTCTCAAGAAAATAAATAGTGAGTATTCCATGACCAAGAAAAGTAATATATGTATGTTAATTAGAACCAATTAGGCTTACATTAGCAGATCATCATTAATGACTCAATAAATCCCTTATTTAGAATTTATCGTAAATTATCGCATTTTACTATTCATCAAATATTCAAGTATTTCAGAAAAATCAAAAAAAATCACCCTAACCATTTTTCGATGTGTAGAATCCAAAAATGAAGTCCATTTTTCAAAAATAATTTTCTAAATATGGCTATTTTAATATTTAATTAAAGTTATTATTTAATCGAAAAATATAAACACTTAAATTATTCATCTTCATTTTTAAGGTGCCTAAATTTGTTTATACATTCATGGGTGTGGATACCATTAATAAGAGTCATATTACTATTCATAAGGGTAAGTTTCTATTCATAAGGATAGGTTACTATTCATAAGGGTATGTTACTATTCACCAAAAATTAAGTTAATTCCATCATACTCTAAATATCATCCTAAACACAATCGAGTATGTCAGATTTTCAAAATTCAAAACACACAAGTGGAAAATTTAAGTTCAATGGCTAGGATATGACTATATCCTAAATAACCAAGTGTCGTTTCAAATAAAATCAGTGCTTTATGAAATATAGTCTATGAATCGAATGTATTTAAGATAAACATACCATAAAATGTTCGGGGTGCTACATTCCACCTATATAAGAAAACAAATATTATGTTATTAATACTATAAAGAAATAAATTAAACATTAATATGAAAGAATACATTAATAAAATGTCAATATTTAATAAAAAAGACACATTTAGAGTTATACATGTCACACTGTGTGTCCTATTAAGGTGGGGTTGATTCTTACACATCACAACTGAGCTATGTATCATTGTTCTAAAATATCAAAACAATATGAATGTGTTTTTTTAGTTTTGAGTATGTCACTGGATATTTTAATAAAATTAATTTCAATTTCAAATAATGACACATTTAGAGTTATACTGATCACACCATGCATCAGATTGAGATACAGTTGATTCCTACCACAAATTACTATTAGATCATTGTCCTAAATTATCAAAACAATCTAAATGTATTTGCTCGGTTTTCAGTATGTCAGCTGTGTTTTTTTTAAAATGTCATTTCAAACTAGAAACATGCATTATGAGTCATATCGGTCACATCATGCATTGGGTTGATGGTTATATTGCTTCATACATGTTAGAAATGAATTATGAATCACTGCCTGAAATTATAAAGACATTTAGAGTGTGTTTTCTTGGTTTTCAATGAGTGTCACGTTTTGAACTAACATTGTCAATTTTAAACTGATAAGAGACACTTTTAGTTATAATGGTCACATCGTGCATCGGATTGAGGTGTTTTTGACTCCTACACATCACAAATGACTCATGGATCATTTTCCTAAAATATCAAAATAATCTGAAAGTGTTTTCCCAATTTTCAGTATTCAATTGTTGTTTTTACTTAAATTAATGTCAATTTTAAATAAAAAGAGACACTTTGAGTTATACTGGACACACCGTGCATCTTATTGAGGTGAGGTTGATTCCTACACATCAAAAATGACTAATAGATAATTTTCTTAAAATATAAAAATAATCTGAATGCGTTTTCTTGGTTTTCAGTATGTCACTTGTTGCATTGTATTGATGTGTGACTCATTACTAAATGTTAAAAATGACTAATAGATCATTTTCCTAAAATATAAAAAACAATATGAATATTTTTTCTCAATTTTCAGTATGGAAGTTATGTTTTTTTACTAAAATGTCATTTTCAAACTAGAAACAAGCATTATAAGTCATATCAGTCTCATCGTGCATTATTTTGATGTGATACTGCTTTATACACATCACAAATGACTTATTAATTGCTTTCATAAATTATGAAGATAATCAGAGTGTGTTTTCTTGGTTTTCAGTGAGTGACACGTTTTGAACTAAAATGTCGATTTTAAACTGATAACTGACACTTTTAGTCATACCAGTCACATTGTGCATCAGATTGATATTTTTTTTATTCCTACATATCAAAAATGAATCATGGATCATTTTACTAAATTATCAAAACAATCCAAATGCATTTTCTCAATTTTCATTATGTTACTTGTTCTTTTTTACTTAAATTAATGTCAATTTTAAATAAAAATACACACTTGGAGTCATTCCAGTTGCATCATGAGTTGTATTGAGGTGAGGTTTACTCCTACGCATCAAAAATTACTCATGGATAATTGTTCTAAAATATCAAAAAAAATACAAACGTGTTTGCTTGGTTTTCAGTATGTCACTTGTTGTTTTTACTTAAATTGATATCAAATTTAAATAAAAAGAGACACTTTGAGTTATAACGGCCACACCATGCATCATATTGAGGTGAAAATAATTTCTACACATCAAAAATGACTTATAGATCATTTTCCTAGATTATCAAAACAATATGAATATGTTTACTCAGTTTTCAGTATGCTAATTGTGTTTTTTTACTATAATGTCATTTCAAACTAAAAACATCATTATGAGTCATACCAGATTCATTGTGTGTTGCTATGACGTGAGATCGATTCATACACATAAAAAATGACTTATGTATCACTGTAATAAATTTTAAATACAATTAGAGTGTTTTTGCTTGATTTTCAGTGAGTAAAACATTTTGAACTAAATTGTCAATTTTAAACTGATAACAGACAGTTTTAGTCATACCGGTCACACCATGCGTTAGATTAAGGTTTGGTTGATTCCTAAATGTCACAAATGACTCATGGATAATTTTACTAAAGTATAAAAACAATATGAATGCATTTTCTTGGGTTTCAGTATGTTACTTGTTCTTTTTTACTTAAATTAATGTCAATTTTAAATAAAAAGACACACTTGGAGCCAGGAGTCGTACTGTGCATCATATTGAGGTTTAAAGGACTAATATGCATAAAAAATGACTCATGGATTGTTTTCCTAAAATATTAAAACAATCTGAATGTGTTTTCTCAGTTTTCAGTATGTCACTTGTTCTTTTTTACTTAAATTAATGTCAATTTTAAATAAAAAAGACACACTTGGAGTCATACCAGTCACACTGTTCATTTTATTGAGGTTAGGTTGACTCCTAAACATAAAAAATGACTCATGGATAATTTTCCTAAAATATCAAAACAATATGAATGTGTTTACTTAATTTTTAGTATGTCACTTGTTGTTTTTACTTAAATTAATGTCAATTTTAAATAAAAAGAGATACTTTGAGTTATACCGGCCACACCGTACATAATATTGAGGTGAAATTTATTTCTACACATCAAAAATGACTTATATATCATTTTAATAAAGTATAAAAACAATCAGAATGTGTTTGACCAGTTTTCAGTATGCCAGTTGTGTTTTTTTACTAAAATGTCATTTCAATTTTAAATAAAAAGAGACACTTTGAGTGATACTGGTCACTTGTTCTTTTTCTCATTGTTGAGTAGGTAAAATGATGAGAAAATTAATTGATTACATAATTATTAGTAATTGACCTTCATAAATTCTTAACCCATTTCCTTGTTATCATTATCTCAGTTGCATCCTTGAAGTCCAATCTCTCACGAGCATGATCAGTTTTGAACAAACCGCCCCAACTCGAACAAAGGAATATACCTGTATAAGAAAACAATTCTTATGTGAGTAATACTAGAAAGAATTAAATTAAACATAAATATGAAAAAAAAACACATTACTTATATGGAAGTAGCATATTCATGGTATTTGTGTACATTCTTCCATCAGGTATGTTGTTGATCACGTTGTCGAGCGTGTCAAATTAGTTGTTTAATTTTAACTAGAATTTCTGCAGTATAGCAGCAACCATAGGTCATCTCTCGACAGAGCCTTAGATCATTAATTTTAAAAAATAGGTTTTATTATGAAAATATAAGGGGAATGAGATTTTGGAAAACATGTGGTTTTATTATTAAAGAAGATAATAGAAAACAAAAGCGATAAAACAAAGTATAAATAAATAAGATTCATTAAATGTGATAAACCTAGGGAAATATCATGATTTTCATCCTTAATCATTTCAAGAGAAGGGGTATAGATCTTTTAATACCTAGTTTTTAACAACTAGTACCATATTGTTACTGATTTTATGCTAGGATACCTCCTAGGGTTCAGTTGAAAACACACAATGATTCACCGGACACCGCCAATGATTGAGTGATTTGTGTTCGACTTCATAACTAAAACTCACTAAGGAAACACATGAAGAACTAGATGTTTTGTCCAAGTTTGTGTGTTATTTATTTTTGATACCATGAAATAAATTTACATGGCCTTGACAGTGCTTATGTGAGTTCAATTGACCAATATGAACCACACAAACACCATAATTGAATGAGGGAGGAAGGGATGAACAGTGTGTGAAACATCACATGAAAGGGTAACCCCAAACATGATCATTTGATTTTGAGTATAACATATCAGTATATAACTCAATTAAATAAAAATAGAGTATGAAAAAAAACATACAACCTTCAATTAAAAAGATTATTCAAAACAATACAAGTATGAAGATCGGGATTACATCACGTTCCTCCCTGGGTGATCACAAGGGGTTTAGAAACCCATGGGAGGGGAGGAAGAAGAAGATGTTGAAGTAGAACTTCCCATATCCTCCAGAACTTCTAGGAATTATGGGGAGACACATTTGGGACTCCAAAATGGCAGCACCTTTCCTCCTGGTTGAACTCCAAAATGGGGTGCCCAAGGTGCCAATTTATAGACAAAGTGGGAAGTGATTTTGGGCACCCTGATTTCAAGAATCCTCTTAGTCCATAGTTTTGGATGATCATAAAGTATTAAATCACTTTGTACAAAACTAAAGAGTTGTTGGTAGACACCTTTTCTACTTCCATTTCAAAGTTGGAGTCTAGATATAGAATATAATACGAGATATTTCCAAAATATAGAGGCAAATTTTAACCCTGTGCAGATCCACTTTATTGGACAGATTAGTTTGTATGGGACTCTTAATGGAATAATTGGGATTATGTTCCTTCATATTAAATTGAGATAATTAAATTTTGGACCAAACCACAATGTTTCACCCCATTTAAATGAATGTTTTAGTAGAATAATGCGTTTTAGTCCACTTGTGTGCTTGGATCATGTGCAGATTAGCCCATTTTTCTTGGACCTCATCATGAGTCCTCCAAATCACCTCCACCTACAATATAATCATCAAAAAAGTAACATTTCCCTTTTTAACAGTTTTAAAAAACAAAATAATTGAATCAAACATGGATTCAAATTTGTTATTATACTTGTACTTTTCAATATAAAACCAGTTTAATACATTGGTATAAGAGTGAAATAAAACAGTGAATCGTGGTACGATCACACCCCCACACCTAAACATTTGCACTCCTGGGCAAAGTATAATATCCTAATCATGTACCATTCCTAAATCAAAGGTTTTAAACATCCAATATTATTTTTAAATGAAATTAATCATGTCTCATTTATGGAATCAATTTTCCTATCATTTTTCTTTTCTCACATTCAAATTTGTTGAACTTCATTTGTTTACCCATGAAACATATCGCAACCTACCTCACTTAAAATTTTTCCCTCTTCACTCAATGAACATATGAAAGTGGGTTTATGCTCTTTTCTCAGAGTTCATGTGATCTTACCATATTCTTTCCAAGATTCTAAGTTCTATACCTGTAGAAACTAGTGTGCTACTCAAGAGGACTTTCAACAGGTTGTTCTAAGGTTCAAGGGTTTTTAGGATTTAATGTTTAAAAATATGAGGCTGAAGAGGAGTGTTAAATCTATTATGTACAAAACATTTCAAAATTCAGCAAGTGTTCACAATTAATGTACACACTCAACCTCTCACAAAGTGTATCACTTCCAACTCACTCTCCCCATTGTCCATCTTTGTGGGTCACAACCATACAGTGAATAATAATGATTAAACATCCTCTTTTCTCCATTTTTTTATTTTGTTCTATTTTTTTCAAAGTACAAAACTTTTTTTTAATGTAAAGATTTTTTTTGGAGTTAAAGAGGGAAACATGTGTAAAAAATGATGTAATATGGCTTGTGAACCCATTGTCTAAGGAAAATTTAGGCACCCTTTATATCATCCCATAACAATGATTCTCTCCCCAGAATTCCTATGGAAAGACCCTCTCACCCACACTTGATGAAAATAAACAAGAATATACACAAGAGATGGGTAGGTAGGGATAAATTAGCTTGTAATGTGGCAACCTAATAGGCATTTCATGGTCTCTAAGGCTTAATAAGGAAAAAAATTAAAGGTGGACAAAAATAGAGGATAATTATACAAAGGAATTTTCAATGAATGACTGACTCTATCATGAATTTAACATACTTTAATCTTATGACTTCAAATAGAATAAAGGAAAGTTCTAGTTTCTTTACATGCCCCGATACTCTCAAGAAAGTGATTAAAATGAAGAATATACAATAAAGGGCTTAAAATGTATCTTGGGTGAGGGATTAAAATATTGGCCAGTGCTAATGAGGCATGGGATTCAAAATCCATTAAACACATAAAAATGATTTGAAAATAAAAATTCTAAAAAAAGATTCCATATCAACATTAATTTGAAAAACATTTTTCCAAAAAAAATGTAATTTTTCGCACAATCGACTCAAGCATGAAAAATGATTTTGGATATTATTTTTAAGATCAATTTTTATCTAAAAAACACAAAACAAGGAAAATGAAATAAAAAAACACATTTTCCTTTTTTTTTGTTTTTCTTTTTTTGTTTTGTTTAATTCTAACTATGACATGTCACCCTCCCCCATACCTAAAATTTAAATTTTCCTCAATGAAAGTATTTTAAATAAATAGACAAGTAAATAAAGTTAGGAAGGAGGTACAACCTACTAATTAGTGTCATATGTGGCATCTATCAATTGGATTTACTCCACGAGATGCTTTGGAAAATCCTCATAGAAGTTTGTGATCCTATTCCCATTGACAGTAATCCTCTATCCACTCTTCTCATGCAAAACCTATATGGAACCGAAAGGGTAAACATCAGTAATGGTATAAGGATCGATCCATCGGGAACAAAGATTACCTGGGTGGATCTTTAGCCTAGAATTGTACATGAGAACCTTCTCATCAATATGAAACTTTTGCTGATGAATCATGTTATCATGGATAGACTTTTTCTTCTTTTTATAGATATGGGAGTTCTCATATGCATCACGTAGAATTTCTTACAACTCTTGAATATGTAGCTTCCTATGATCACTTGCATCTAAAAGATTCATATTACATTGTTTAACAACCAAATATGAATGGTGTTCTACCTCCATCGAGAGGTGACAAGCCTTTCCAAACACAATTTTTTATGGTGACATTCTGATTGGGGTTTTAAAAGCTGTACGATACGCCCAAAGTGCATCATCCAAGTGAAAACTCAAATCTTTCCTATTGGGTTGTACCATTTTTTCCAAGATTCTCTTAACTTCCCAATTTGAGATTTCTTCTTTTCTGTTAGTTTGGGGGTGATATACAGTGGAGACTTTATGATCAACCCCATACTTATGAAGAAAATTTTTCATGTTGCGATTGTAAAAATGTGAACCCTAATCACTAATGATGAATCTCAATAAACCAAACCTACTGAAAAATTGGGACCTCACAAAATCAACAACCACTCGAGATTCATCGGTCCTGGTGGCCTTTGCTTCCACCCATTTAGATACATAGTCAACATCCAATAAGATTTACAAAAATCCAAATGAATTTGGAAAAGTCCCCCTGAAGTCAATTCCCCATGCATCAAAAATTTCACAGAATAACATGGGATGTTGGGTCATTTCATTCCTCTTAGTGATATTCCTTGTGAATTGACAATGACTACATGACTTGAAAAATATATGGGCATCACTATAAAATGTTTTCCAATAAATTACTGAGTCAAGGACCTTTCAAGCAGTATGTTGAGAGCCAAAGTGTCCCCCACAGGCCAAAGTGTGCTAGAAGGTCAAAACAGAGGTGAACTCATGGTCAGGGACACATTGATGAACTACTTAGTCACCACAAATTCTCCACAAATATGGTTCATCCCAAATGTACCACTGATAATCATACTTAAGTCTCTAGGATTATGAAGTGTTGAAATCAGTGGGGACACTAGATGTTTCTAGAAAATTCATAATGTTCGCATACCAGGAGGTAAGGTCCACAACATCACAAAGGTTCTCATGAGGGAAGAATTCTCCAATGGGGAGGGGTGAGTCAACATGATGGTCCAGTGGTGGGGAAATCCTACTAATGTGGCCAGCTACCACGTTTTCCACTCCTTTCTTGTCACAAATCTCAAGGTCAAACTCTTGGAGGAAGAGCATCCACCGAATGAGGTGGGGCTTGGCTTTAAGTTTCTTTAGGAGTAAATGAAGGGAAACATGATCAGAGAAGACGATGATTTTTAACCTGACAAGATATGAACAAAAAAATTTAAGGCAAACACAATAGAAAGAAGTTCTTTTTCAGTGGTTGTGTAGTTTTCCTGAGCAGGGTCAAGGGTACATGAGGCATACACAATGACATGAGGAGCCTTCTCAACCCTTTGTGATAAAACTGCCCTAACTGCAAAGTTAGAGGTATCACACATAAGCTCAAAGGGGATATCCCACCTTGGTGGTTGGATGGTAGGAGGTGATGTGAGACTCCTTTTTAGTGAATTGAAAGCATACTCACAATTTTTATCAAATAGAAACTTAGAATCTTTTTGTAATAATTGGTACAAGGTATGTGTGATCTTACTGAAGTCTTTAATGAATCGGCAGTAAAAACCAGTATGACCTAAGAAAGATCGCACCTCACGAACACATTTTGGATATGGAAGGGTTTAAATTAATTCAATTTTTGATTTATCAACTTGAATTCCCTCTTTTGAAATAACATGCCCAAGAACTATCCCCTGTTCAACCATGAAATGACATTTTTCATAATTTAATACAAGATATTTTTCTAAGTAATGGCGGAGGATAGAACCTAGGTGTGATAAATAGTCATCAAAAGAAGTTCCATAAACTGTGAAATCGTCCATAAAAAAATCTATGCAATTCTCAAGGTACTCTGAAAATATACTCAATATACAACATTGAAAAGTACCAGGAGCATTAAAAAGACCAAAAGACATCCTTCTGTATGAAAATGTGCCAAATGGACAGGTAAATGTTGTATTTTCTTAATCCTTAGGGGCTATATGGATTTGAAAATAATTCAAATAGCCATTAAGGAAACAATAATGAGACTTACCAGCCAATCTTCCTAACATTTTTTCAATGAAAGGTAGAGTAAAGTGGTCCTTTTGTGTGGCTTGATTCAGTCGGTGATAGTCAATACAGACTCTCCAACTGTTTTTCACATATGTTGGAACCAATTCATTCCGTTCATTTGACACAACGGCCATTCCAATCTTTTTAGGCAGAATTTGAACTGGGCTAACCCATTTACTATCAGATATAGGATAAATGATCCCAATAGAAAGTAATTTATTGACTTTCAATTTTACCACTTCAAGGAGAGTGGGATTCAACCAGCGTTGAGCCTGCCTTACGGGCTTAGCCTCATCATCCAAAAGTATATGGTTCATACAAATAGATGGGATAATCCCAAGAATATCAGCCAATGTCCATCATATCTTTTTTTTATGCTCTCTCAAAATATTAAGAAGTTTTGATTATTACTATTGAGAGAGATTATTGGAAATAATGATGGGAAATTGGTCAATACCCTCAAGATAGATATATTTTAAATTAGATAGAAGTGGTTTTAATTCCAACACTGGGGGTTTTTGGATTGAGGGAGGGGATTTAGGGGGAGTGAGGTCCATTAAACTGTCTATCTGCCCATGTTTATTATCTAAAGATAGAGAATCTATTGAAATGAGATTTGTAGAACCATTGACGGTCATAGTCACCTCAGAATGAACACACTAATCAATTAAAGCACAAAATGTACACTTTTCAGATCCCACACAACACTGAAAACATGAATCAAAGATCAAATCATCCAAATGTGAAGAATATGAAAATGAATTAGAGTATGGGTTAATAATATAATTGTGTGTGTGTGTGTGTCATTTTATATCACTTCCATCGAATATACAGGAATAATGGAGTGCTCTTCAATGGGGTGTTTCATAGCCTCAAGGATGTTAAAACTTACCTTTTTTTCACCAAACTCCATGGACAGTGTACCATTGTGAACATTGATGATAGTCTTTGTTTTTTTGAGGAATGGCCTCCCAAGTATGAGAGGGGCATGTCCTTGGGTTTAGGTATCCTCCATGCCAAGAATATAGAAGTCAGGGGGGAAGATAAGATTCTTCACTTTTACAAGGATGTTCTCGACCACTCTTGATGGGTGTTTTGTGCTCCGGTTGTCAAGTTGCACTATGATTCCTATCAGTTGAAGCTCTCCAACCTACATATAAGTGTATATAGAGTAAGACATTACATTAATTTAAGCACCTAAATCTATCATAACATCTGAAAAGAATGTCTCCCCTATGGTGCAAGGTATCATGAAAGTTCTCAGATACTTACACTTGGTTGGAATTGTTGGTTGAATCAAGGCTAAGACATTTCATTCTAGGTTGACACTCTCATTCCCCTTCAGTCTTCTTCTATGGGTGCAAAGCTCTTTAAGAAATTTTGCATATCTAGGGATTTTTTTTACTATATCCAAAAAAGTAATTTTAACTTGAAACTTTTTAAATGTATCAATTATTTCTTTATCAATGTCATTATCAAAATTCTTCCTAGATTTAGAGTCTTTGGGGGAAAGGAATAGGAATTGGTTTTTCATGGGAATCCTCAATGATAATTGGTTTACCCTTTTGGTTTTGTTTTTCTTCACTGAAATCATTTGTGGGTGGAGAAAGAGTGTTTTCAATAGGGGGACATGCCTGTTGTGTAGAATCAGTATAAGGAGAAACTTCTTTACCACTACGAAGTGTAATTTCACATACATTTCCTTTGTCCTTTGGATTAGCAATGGGTTGGGATAGTAGTTTTCCAGAACCTTGCATATTGATCTCACCGATGGTGTTTTCCAGTTGTACCACTTGAGTTAATAGGTCTTGAATTGCCGATTGTGTGGTCTGTTGGAACTGGAGGTTTTGGGATTCTATTTTCTTCACCATGTCCTCGAGGCTTGGTTCACATTTGGGAGGAGGAGTATTATTCCGAGAAGTTGAGGGATAAAAAGATTGCATACCTTGGCCTTGTTGATACCAATTTTTCTTTGGGTGGCTCGAGTTGCCTTCTTGTTGGAACTGTGGTTTTGATTTTCACCCGGGGTTTGGATTTGGCCTAAATGGTTCTTTCTTTAAGGTTGATGCTTACTGAAAAGGACACCCTGGGAATACTACTGCACAAGACTCAGATGAATCCTAAAGTTGTGGGAACTGGTCAGAAAAATGAGTTTTATTAGAGAAAATACCACAATGTAATGGAATATAAGAAGAGTGTACGTTACCTTGTGCTTGAGCTAATTGCCTTATAAGGGTATGTATATCATCAAGTTTATTACCTACCTTTTGTTCTAGGGATGAATGAATTACCTCGTGAACTCCTCAGGTTGGTTAAATTGCTCATGTACCAAATTTTTGTGCATTTTAAGTCATGTTGGCTATTAAGTCACGAGCAACGGAAGTAGTTTTATCAATAAGTGCACCACCAGCTGCAGCATCAATCATTCCACAATACATGGGGATAAGTCCCTCATAGAAGTATTTTATTAACAGTTGTTCACTAATCTGGTGGTGGGGGCATCTTGAGAAAAGTCTTTTGAATCTCTCCCAGTATTCATGAAGGGTCTCTCCTTATGATTGCCTAATGCCACATATTTCTTTCCTAATTGATGCAGTTTGGGAGGTAGGGAAGAACTTATCTATAAAGAGTCATTTAAGTTCATTCCAGCCCCAAATTTTGGTAGGTAGATAGTATATCCAGTCTTTGGATACACCATCAAGGGAGAAAGGGAAGACCCTAAACTTAATTAGGTTCTCAAACACATTTTGGGGTTTCATGGTGGATCACACTCTGTGAAACTCTTTGAGATATTTGTGAGGGTCCACACCAGGAAGACCATGGAATTTTATAATTAGGTGGATGAGGCCTGATCTCAGCTCAAAGTTGGCTGCTTCCTCGGAATATTGGATATATGCAGGTTGGTACTCCACATCCAGGGTGGTCAGTTCTTTTAAGGTTCGATTATTTGCAGTCATGCTTTCTTGGGTTTGATTGGGTTCAATTTTTGAGTTGTTTAGGACCACTTGAGGTTCCAAAAGGGGTACCTTAGTGTTAATTGATTGAACTACTCTATATTCCTTGATTTTTGGGTGAAGTTTCTTCAATTTTAGGGTCAAATTCAACCAGTTTTTCTTTTTCTGATCGGGTCATGTAAATAAGTTGTGAAGTTTTTTTTTTTGTATTTTTTTACTTTTTATGATTGAAGATATAAAAAAAAGAAATTAATAAGGGTATAAGGAGAAAATAAAAGAAGCTTTTATACTACATAAATAGAAAGTGAGAGAAGAAGAAGAGAGAGAGAGAGGAAGAACACGCAAAAACAAACAAAAATAACGAACCCCCCCCCCCCCGCTCAAAAAAAATAAAATGGGGGTATGATATTGAAAGGAGTAATAATTAAGAATTAAAATAAATAAATAAAAGGAAATAAAGAATAAAAATGATCTTGGATCCCTGACAACGACGTCAAAATTTGACCACGTTATCAAGCACATCAAATTAGTTGTTTAATTTTTACTAGAATTTCTGCAGTATAGCAGCAACCTTAAGTCGTCTCTCAACGGAGCCTTAGATCATTAATTTAAAAAGAGGGTTTTGATTATAAAAATAAAAGGGGAATAATATTTTGGAAAACATAGGGTTTTATGATTAAAGATGACAATAAAAAATGAAAGTGATAAAACAAAGTAGAAATGAACAAGATTAATTAAACGTAATCAACCTAAGAAAGTCTCATGATGCTCATCCTTCATCACTTCAAGAGAAAGGGTATAGATCTTTTAATCCCCTATTTGTAACACCTATCATCATAATGTTACTGAGTTTATGTTAGGATACCTCCTAGGGTTCAGTCGAAAACACACAATGACTCATCGGACAGCGCTGATAATTGGGAGGTGATGTAAGACTCCTTTTTAGTGAATTTAAAGCATCTTGACAATGTTTATCAAACACAAACTCAGAATATTTTTTTAATAATCAGGAAAAGGGAAGTGTGATGTTACTGAAGTCTTTAATGAATCAGCTGTAAAAACTAGCATGACCCAAGAAATATCGCACCTCATGAGTACATTTTGGATATAGAAGGGTCGAAATTAATTCAATTTTTGATTTATACACTTGAATTCCCTATTTTGAAATAACATTCCCAAGAAATATCCCCCGTTCAAGCATGAAATTACATTTCTCATAATTTAATAAAAGATTTTTTTCTATGCAATGATCGAGGATAGAACCTAAGTGAGACAAACAGTCATCAAAGGAAGTTCTATAAACTATGAAATCATCTATAAAAACTTCCATGAAATTCTATAGGTATTCAAAAAAAATACTCAACATACATCGCTAAAAAGTACCGAGAGCATTATATAGACCAAAAAGAATCCTTATGTATGAAAATTTTCCAAATGGATAGGTAAATGTTTTATTTTCTTGATCCTTATGGGATATATGGATTTTAAAATAACCTGAATAGCCATCAAGGAAACAATAATGGTACTTACCAGTCAATTGTTCTAACATTTGGTTAATGAAAGGTAGAGGAAATTGGTCCTTCCGCGTGGCTTGATTCAGTCGACGGTAGTCAATACAGACTCGCCAACTTTTTTTCACACGTGTTGGAACCAATTCATTCCTTTCATTTGAAACAACTTTTATTCATGTTTTTTTAGGCACAATTTTCACTGGGCTAACCCATTTACTATCAGATATAAGATAAATGATCCCCACAGCAAGTAATTTACTGACTTCCAATTTTACCACTTCAAGGAGAGTGGGATTCAACCGGTGTTGAGATTTTCTTATGGACTTAGCCTCATCATCCAAAAGTATATGGTGCATACAAATAGATGGTATAATCTCAGAAATATCAACCAATGTCCATCCTATTGAATTTTTACACTCTCTCAAAGGATGAAGTAGTTTTTATTCCTACTGTTGAGAGAGGTTATTGGAAATAATGATGGGAAATTGGTCAATACCCTCAAGATAGGCATATTTTAAATTATAAGTAAGTTGTTTAAGTTCCAACACCGGTGGTTTTTTGATTGAAGGAGGGTGTTTAGGGGGAGTGAGGTCCATTAAACTTTCTATCTTCTCATGTTTATTCTCTAAAGATAGAGAATATATTGAAATGTGATTTGGAGAATCATCGACGGTCATGGGTACCTCATAATAAACACACTCGTCAATTAAAGCACAAAATTTACACTTTTCAGAACCCACACAACACTCAAAATATGAATCAAAACTCAAATCAAAAAAGGGTGAAGAAGAGGAAAATGAATCGGAGTATGGGTTGAGGAGAGAATTGTGTGTGTGTGCATCGTTTGAGAGCACTTCCATCGAATAGATAGGAAGAGTGGAGTGCCCTTCAACAGGGTGTTTAATAGCCTCAAGGATGTTAAAACTTACCTTTTCTCCACAAAACTCCATGGACACCATACCATTGTGAACGTTGATGATAGTTTTTGATGTTTTGAGGAATGAACTCCCAAGTATTAGAGGTAAATGTCCTTGGGTTTGGGTATCTTCCATCTCAAGAATATAGAAATCAGCGGGGAAGATGAGATTCTTCACTCTGACAAGGACATCCTCAATCACTCATGTTGGATGCATTGTACTCTGGTTGGCAAGTTGCACGATGATGCCTGTTGGTTGAAGCTCTCCAACCTATAGAGAAGTATACACAGAGTGAGGCATTACATTAATGGAAGCACCTAAATCTAGAATAGCATCAGAAAAGAAGGTATTCCCTATGGTACATGGTATCGTGAATGTGCCTGAATCCTTACATTTAGTTGGCATTTCTGGTTGAATCAAGGCTGAGACATTCCTTCCCAAGTTGACTCTCTCATTCCCCTTCAGCCTTATTCTATGGGTGCAAAGCTCTTTAAGAAATTTGGCATATCTAGGTATTTTCTTAATGACATCCAATAGAGGAATGTTAAATTGAACCTTTTTAAATGTATCCATTATTTCTTTATCAATATCATTATCAAAATTCTTCTTATATTTATAGATTCTTTGGGGGAAGGGAAGAGTAATGGATTGTTTATTTGAATAATCAATGGTAATTTGATTTCCATTTTTATTTTTATTTTCTTCATTGTAATATTTTATGTATGGATAAAGAGTGTTTTCAAGAGGGGGACATACCTATTGTATAGAATCAATATAAGGAGAAACTTCTTTACCACTACAAAGTGTAATTGCACATACATTACCTTTATCCTTAGGATTGGCAATGGGTTGGGATGGTATTTTTCTAGAACCTTGCATCCTAAGCTCATCGATGGTGTTTTCCAATTACCCCACTTGAGTTCACGGGTCTTGAATAGCTTATTGTGTGGTTTGTTGGAATTGTAGGTTCTGGGTTTCCATTTTCTTTACCATATCCTCGAGGATTGGTTAATATTTGGTAGGGGGAGGATGATTGTTTTGATAAGTTGAAGGATAAGAAGGTTGAATACCTTGTCCTTTTTGATACCAATTCTGCTTGGGGTAGCTTGAGTTTCCTCCTTGTCGGTATTGGGGTTGTGCTTGCCACTCGGGGTTTGGATTTGTCCTGAATAGATCTTTCTTGAAGGTAGGTTCTTGTTGGTATAGACGCCCTAGGAACACAGCTACACAAGACTCAGGTGAATCTTGCAGTTGTGGTAACTGGTCAGAAAAATGAGTATTGTCAGAGGAAATACCACAACATAATAGAACTAAAGAAGAGTGTGAGTTACCTTGTGCTTGATCTAATTGCCTTAGAAGGGTATGCATATCATCAATCTTGTTATCTACCTTTTGTTCTAGAGATGAATGACTTACCTCATGAACTCCTCGGGTTGGTACAATAGCTCATGTACCAAATTGTTGTGCATTTTGAGCCATGTTGGCTATTAAGTCATGAGCGGTGGAAGGAGTTTTATCAACTAGGGAACCACCAGCTACAGCATCAATCATTTCATGATCCATAGGGATAAGTCCCTCATAGAAGTATTGGATTAATATTTTTTCGCTAATATGGTGGTGGGGGTAGCTTGAGAAAAATCTTTTGAATCTCTCCTAGTATTCATGAAGGGTCTCTCCTTGAGATTTCCAAATTCCATAGATTTCTTTCCTAATTGATGAAGTTCAAGAGGTAGGGAAGAAATTATCTAAAAAGAGTCTTTTAAGGTCATTCCATCCCCCAATCATGTTAGGAAAATAATATATAAAATCTTTTTCTACACCATCAAGGGAGAAAGGGAAGTGCCTAAACTTAATTAAGTCCTCAGACACATTTTTGGGTTTTATGGTGGAACACACTATGTGAAACTCCTTAAGGTTTTTATGAGGGTCCTCACCAGGAATACCATGGAATTTGGGAAGAATTTGGATTAGGCCTGATCTCAGCTCAATGTTTTCTGATTCCTCGGGATATTAGATGTACGCAGGTCGGTACTCCACATTCGGGGTGGTAAGTTCTTTTAAGATTCGATTATTTTCAGACATGTTTTCTTAGATTTGATTGGGTTAAATGTTTGATTGGTTTATGACCACTTGATGTTCCACAAGGTATTAATTAGTTTTACTTTATTGACCTTCTCTAGATGCCTTGATTTATGTGAGAATTGTCTTTTCAATTTTAGGTTCAAGTTCAAGCAGTTTTTCTTTTTATAATCGGGTCGTGCAAATAAGTTGTGAAGTTTGTTTTTTTTTTATGATTTAATATGGATAAAATAAATTAATAAGGTTAACAGGATAATATAATGTTATACTTCAGAATTATATAAAGATAGATGGAGAATAATAAGAGAGAGATAGAGAGAGAGAGAGAGAAATAACACACAAAACAACCAAAAATAGAAACAGAAAAATAAAACAAAAACAATCAAATGGGGGTGGGGTACTGAAAAGAGTAGTAACTAATAAGTAAAATAAATTAATAAAAGTAAATAAAGAAAATTAATGATCTTGGATCCCCAATAATGGTGCCAAAATTTGATCGTGTTGTCGAGCGTGTCAAATTAGTTATTTAATTTTGACTAGAATTTCTGCAGTATAGCAGCAACCCTAGGTCATCTCTCGAAGAAGCATTAGATAATTAATTTTAAAAAAGTGGTTTTATTATGAAAATATAATCAGAATGATATTTTGGAAAACATGGGGTTTGATGATTAAATAATACAATATAAAACAAAAGCGATAAAACAAAGTATAAATAAATAAGATTAATTAGATGTGATCAACCTAGGGAAGTCTCGTGATGTTCATCCTTCATTGCTTCAAGAGAAAGGGTATGGATCTTTTAATACCTATTTTTTAACAACTAGTACCATATTTTTACTTATTTTATACTATGATACCTCCTAGGGTTCAGTCAAAAACACACAATGATTCATCAGACACCACCAATGATTGGGTGATTTGTGTTCGACTTCATAGCTGAAACTCACCAAGGCAACACACGAAGAACTCGATGTGATATCCAGGTTTGTATGTTATTTATTTGTAATACCATGAAATAAATGTACATGTCCTTGAAAATGATTATATGAGTTAAATTGACCAATATGAACCACACAAATACCTCAATTGAATGAGGGAGGAAAAAGGGATGAACGGTGTGTGAAACATCACATGAAAGGGTACCCCCAAACATGATCATTTGAGTTTGAGTATAACATAACAATATATGACTCAATTAAATAAAAATATAGGATTAAGAAGAACAACATACAACATGGAATTGAAAATATCATTCAAAATAATACAAGTATGAAGCTCGAGATTACATCACGTTCCTCCCCGGGTGATCACAAGGGGTTTAGAAACCCATAAGAGGGGAGGAAGAAGAAGATGTTGAAGTAGCACTTCCAATAGTCTCCAAAACTTCTAGTAATTATGGGTATACACCTTTGGGACTCCAAAATGGCAGCACCTTTCCTCCTAGTTGAACTCCAAAATGGGGTTCCCAAGGTGCCAATTTATAGGCAAAGTGGGAAGTGGTTTTGGGAACCCTGATTTCATGAATCCTCTCGGTCCATGGTTTTTTCCAGTAATAAAGTCTTAAATCACTTTGTAAAAAACTAAATAGTTGTTGGAATACACCTTTTCTAACTCCATGTAAAATTTTGCGGCCGTATATGGAATATAATAAGAGATATTTCCAAAATACAGAGGCAAAGTTTTGACCCTGTGTAGATCCACTTTATTAGACAGATCAGTTTGTATGGGACTCTTAATGGACTAATTGGGCTTCGGTTCCTTCAGATGAAATGGGGAACATTTAATTTCGGACTATAACACAAAGTTTCACCCCATTTTAATCCATAGTTTAGTATAATCATTCATTTTAGTCCACTAGTGTGCTTGGATCTTATGCAGATTGGCCCATTTCTCTTGGACTTCATCATGGGTCCTCCAAATCACCTCCACCTACAATATAATTATCAAAACAAGTAACATTTAACTTTTTAATAGTGTTAAACACAAAATAATTTAATCAAACATGGAGTCAAATTTTTTATTATATTTTTAATTTTCAATACAAAACCAGTTCAATACATTGGTATAATGGTGAAATAAAACAGTGAATCATGGTACGATCAGCTGCCCATTCATGTTTTAGAACATCTATATCATCTTGTGAATACGAGTATTTTCTACATTCATAGAAGTAATGAAAAAATATAAATACACAAATTATTAATAAATATTTTAAATTAAATAGTAATTATCTTCAAAAATACCTCTTCGGGGATGCTAGTGTGTTCATGGAATATAATCTCTCTCATAAATTTACAAACATAATAACCAAAATCTTTTTCATTGGTTTGTTTCAGATACTACATAAACATTGAGGAGAAATAATTAATTTGATGTTATATGTGTTTATATAGTGAAATATTATTATATATACCCTGATACTTGTCCAGTCGTAGAACTTGTCTTCTTTCTCATGCTTAGCCCCTAACCTCATTCCTTGTTTTTCACGATATTGATGCATTGCCCTATCATAACAGAATACTCATTAAAATATAATATAAAATATATAACTTGATGTTTAGTTCTAAAACATTGTATGTAGTATATTAATTATTGAAAAATTCCATCATGAGTGGATGGTTTATTGGATATCCATGCATTGAATCTAGGAAATAAATCATTGAAGTATCCAAATTTACTACAATGAGAATCCAATGATTCATAAAAACACAAAACAAAAGAATAAGTAATAAAAGAAATGAAAATATATTTGATATGATTAAATTTTAGATTTTTACCCTGGTATCTTTGTTATTAAATAGATTCTATCATTCAAAAGTTTTCTTTCAAATGATTTGATCAGACCTGCCTCAATTTCATGCTTTTTTTGGTATCTATTATTGGTTGTTCTATTGAGGTGATATGAGGACTAACGAGTCCAAATTTTATTTCATGGGAAAATCCCTTCAATTGTTTTTAATATATACACCTTCCAAAAATATGAAATGTATTTAGTCACAATTAATACAGTATATCATCTTTTGGAAAATCAAATCATGAAAACATATGTCATGTATACATTTACATCTAAGCTGCCTAGCCAATCATAGTCTAGGATTTCACTTACACTCTCAACACCAATGAAGTCTTGATCTTTCTATCCATACATATTTTCTTCAAAATCAACTATGTGATTCTAAACATTTTTTAACTTTGTATCCACCTGAACTTCAATGATAGAAAATGTGGATATAGAACGGATAGGGTAATTGTGTTTTTGGTAGGTCTTTTCAATCATTTGGCCAATCCTTTATATGGTTTTGAGTCAGTTTTTTAATTTCATCCCCTTCCCTTTGTTTGTTTTTAATAACATTCATCGATTCAGGCCTTTTTTCATTAATTGTTAAAGGTTTATATTGAGAAATAAATTGGAAATGAATACCTAATTTTCAACATGTTTTTTATAAGATGTGACGGTCATGATATGAATGTTCCACCAACTTTTTCGACCATATGAATATCTTCCTCATGAATTGGAATAGGTAGCTTGGTGCTCTGCTCATGGGCTACGTTAATCAACACTCACACATGGCTCGTTGGAAGTGGTCTATTGTGTAGTATGTCATTTGGAATATTGACCATCGTATCCCTTTCTATAAGGTGATGAGTGGATGTTTATAGATATAAATCATATTTATTATCACCCTATAGAATATCAGTAAAGGAAAGGTACCAGTGTTTGTCTGATTCAAATTTCACAGAAACATTTATTAGAATATTGATTACCTCGGATAAGACATCTCTTTGAGGGGAATGGCTCACCTCATAGTTGGTGGGGGAGGGCGGGATCTCCACACGATGGTTGTTATTGAGTCGCTTATTCTCTTTGCGTCCCCCCTATAAAAGTTGACATCATCTCTCTCTTCCATTTGAATTCTTCTTCAAGGGTATCTATTCTTTCTATCATGTGTTTTATTAATTTACTTTGATCCTCATCTTATTTTTTTCTCAAAATATGTCCAGGGTGTCACCCCAAAAACCACACCTCTGACGCGACCATACTGTTCTAGCCACTTCAAGGCCACCGATAGTATGTGTTCATTTGGTATAGGTGTTGTTGATTCCTATGACAATTTCAAATATAAAATATAGGAAAATAAGTGATCATTGTTATGTAATAGATATTTAAAGTAAAAAAATATATTATGTAATACTTACACATGTTTTCCACACTTTTTATGTGTTTTCATCTATTAGTATCTCATCTTTATTTACACGTTCCTCCTTCCATAGCATATAACGCGGGATAGAAGTGGCTTTGGATTTTGAGTCATCGATCTACATATAAATAGAGGAACATAATTATAGTGTTGTTTAATGTCACATAAAAGTATTACGGTAGATTTAAAATACATACCAATTTTTTTCAAGTGAAGCGTACACCATCTTTACTTTATAGTAGGGGTACGTTGGTTTTGTTGCTCGTTCCTTATTTCCAGCACTCAGTTGATGTTTCATAAATAAAAAATTGTCAATCAAATTGATGAATACATGCATCTTCAAACAACATATTACTAGCCACAATATACCTGAAAAGAAACATCTGCACGATGGCCAGTAAACACATCCCATGCTTCTTGGTTTATCAGGTGTGCATAGATAAGTGGTGGGTGTGGGTTTATTTTCCCTTAAATATCTTTAAGATGATATCTTGTTAGAATTTTGTAAAATCCTCTATGAATCCTTCTAGAAAGCATTAATACATATTTTTTGTCGGATTTATCTACTATAAATGTACTCTAAAATGGATGATGAAGATTAATTAAATGTTTTATTATTTTATTATTTAGGAAAATAATGAAATGATGTCATAATGTTACCATAATATCTTCCTACATCAGTGTATTAAGCCCAAACACAACATGGTGCCACGAATCTATATCAATCAGTATGCGTTGTCGAGTGATGATTCCAATGTAACTACTCAACATGGCCTTATTGGGGTTAATATACGGGCCCCATGCATTCCATCCAATATCGTATTTGATGCCTTTGACTTTCACCTTAATGATTTTTTCTAACACCATAAAACTATGATGCTCCTATTTTTTCTGCGTCATCGGTCCTTCGTCGCCTACCATTTCCCTGGAATCAACATCGTCAATATGTTCCTCTAGAATGGTAGCATCAACATGTACATATGGTCAGTATACCTCTGCACTGGGAGTAGTAGTAGGTTGAAAAACCTATTGTTCCTCAGGAATGGGAGCACCAGCATGTGTAGAAGGTCATTCATCTACACTACGAGCAGCGGTAGGTTGAGAGACCTATTATTCCTCATGATTGAGAGCACCAGCACGTGAAGAAGGTCATTATTCATCTACACTACAAGCAGCATCAAGTTGAGAGATCTGTTGTTCCTCAGGATTGGGAGCACCAGCATGTACGAAAGTCATTATCTGTAGAAGCAGTTTAACATTTAATTTAGAGTACATAAATGCAGCATAAAATGAATAATAACATGAGGTAATATGATGTATATTACAAAAAATATATATAACCTAATTATTGAACTCTCTTTTTATTTTTTAAAGGCTGAAGGGATTTGACCCCTCTATCGATGATCCAAATCCATTTATTATGGTCTCCTTTGACATACAAAACACCGTCTACATTAGGACCACTGTGAAATGATTGCGATGTCCCAATAAAAGAGTTATCCTTAGTTGAATTTTCATATGAAACTTCAGTGGTTTTGGTCGATAATAGAACAATTGACCACTTTTAGTTTCAGGATCTGGAACATAAAATACTAATACTACATGTGATTCCATTATAAACAGTTTTTCTTTGCACCTTTCCTTAATAAAATCAACTTTCACAAATCCCAATTCATCAATTATAAAATAAATCTTGTTATCAACCCACTTACATTGAAAAATCGGCACTTGGAATACTATATAATAAAACTCTCATATTTTTTTGATGATTCCAAAGTATGACATATTCATGTAAATTGGATTTTTGTCCTTAATATTAGAAACATGCATCACTTCATCCACACACATAACTCCACTATTTTTTATGGTATTGTCTTCATCATGCTCATTTGTATAGAGTGTATAATCATTAATTATATAACCATTTTAATATAGTACGTACACACCCGGTCCTCTGGCTAGAAATTGAATTCATTTTGAAATTGAATCTGGATTTTAATTTGAATCATTAAAAATATGGTCCTGAAACCATCCTATAAACTATTGATTATGTGTATTTTATATCCATATTTTAGACTTTGATGGATTCAAATTCCTTATAATTTATTTGTGGGTTTCAACATATAGGGAAAACCACCAAATTTTTATAAAAAATGTAAAGGTGGGCCTGATCTTGATCTATAATATTGATTGTGACAACATCTCTTCCAAAAATTCTTTCACCTGCAAGTTACCCAGTGTGATGAGATTTTAGTAGATTAATTCTTTCCATACCAGATAGGTATTCAATACATAATTCAACAACTTCCTCAATAATATATCGCTCTATAATACATCCCTATGGACAACTTTTATTTTTGACATACCCTTTCAAAATCTTTATATATTGTTCAATGGGGAACATCCATATATAGTGTACATGACCACATAGTCTAATCTCTCTCACCAAGTGAACCATCAAATGAACTATAATATCAAATAATGTCGGTAGGAAGAACATTTCCAATTCACCTAATATGATGATAATTTCTCTTTCCATAGTCGGAAATTTCTCTAGGTCTATAACTTTGCTGAATATAATTTTGAATAAGAAACAAATATTGGTTAATGTATGATGTAAATTCTTGGGAAAAATGCAATGTAAATCTATAGGCATTAGATATTAAATCAAAAAACAACAGTCGTGTGATTTCAGACCCTTTAACTTTAAATCATTCATTGAAACGATGTTCTTTATATTTGATGAAAACCCCTATAGAACCTTTACATCATTCAAGAAGTTGAAAAACCGATATCTCTCCTGCTTGGAAAGAGTGAAAATAACTGGAGGAAGAAAAGTTCATTTTTCACCCTTCGTTGGTGCCAAATATTATCATATTCCCATGTCAACCATGTACAAACTAGCATTAATTCCATCCATTTTTTTGGTGCATTTAGAAATGTGTCAATGACACTATCACGTACATTTTTTTCAACATGCATAGCATCAAGAAAATGTTTGATGTACAGAAAATTATAGTACGGTAATTCAAAAAAAAGTCCACGTTTTCTAACTGGTTTTTTTAAGGTTTTTTGAAAATGGTTTACCAAAAGAAGTGTCCACATATTTTACTTTCTCAAGTATTTGATCACCTGCTAGTGGAGATAGTGTTTTACGTTCTTCTAAACTTTCATCAAATGATGTCGTCCAAGATCGATACTTATGTTGTTGGGGTATAAATCTGTGATGTCCTAGAAACACGGTTTTCGATGAGTGTTTTGACCTAATTGACTGTGTACCTTGTTCAAAAACAGGACACCCTTGAGTTCCTTTAATGCTATATCTTGATAAATTTCTATAAGTAGGAAATTCATTTATCATCTCATACAACATGGCTCTCAATGTGAAATCTTCATATTTGTAAGCATCATACAACATAATAACTGAATCCCATAATAATTTCAAATCCTCGATCAATGTAGCCAAATAAACATCAATATCATTACCCGGTTGTTTTGGTCCTCATATAAGCATAGATAACATGATGTATTTTAATTTTATGCATAACCATGGTGACAAGTTATAATTTACTAACATAACTGGTCATGTAATATGAGTGTTGCTTTGAAAACCAAAAGGATTCACTTCATCTATAGATAATGCAAGAAGAAGGTTTCTCAGCTCATTTCCAAATTTAGGATACTCATGATCAATTCTCTTCCACTAAGTAGAGTGATGTAGTTTCCCATATTTATTTATTGTATTTTTGTGTCACATCAATTTCTCTGCAGTCTCCTCACTTCCATATAGGTGCCTAAACCTTGGAATGATTGGAAAGTACTATACAACTTTTGTAGGACCAGATTCATCTTTATTGTATTGAGAAGAGCCACAATTTGGGCATTATATAAGTGATTTTTGGTCCTTGATAAATAGTATACAGTCATTCAGGCAGGTGTGTATTCTTTTAGAGATCATCCCCATTGACTGTAACATTTGTTTAACATCATATGTTCAGCATGGGAGATCATTATATTATGGTAGCATGTCATTCAAGAGAGAAATTAGTTCCGTAAAACTGTCATTACTCCATCCATTGCCTACTTTAAAATTTTACAGCTTCAGTACGGCTGACGATGCTATATATTTAGTGAAACTAGCATACAATGGTGTCTTTACACAACTCTTTAACTTATCACACTTTTGGGAAATCACGAAGTTCATCTTCAAATGTCCTTGTCATTTTCTCAATACGATCTTCATCATTAGTCACATATTTAATCACATCCTCAATACATTCTTATTCATTATCCACACTTAATCATATCAGATGATCCATAAAACATGGTATTATCCCAACCACTAGCTGCATTCTCTTTTCCCCCATGTTTATTCCAACATTTATAACTTTTATCTATTCTGTGATAGATAAAGTGTTCTTCCAACTCATCTGGAATAATTTTTATTGAATAAGAATAGTGTAAACATGGAAAAAGGATTTGAGAAGTTTTATATGCATGATCTTTTGAAAAATTGATGAACTCTTTCACTCCATCTTCATACTATTTTGCCAGACGATTGACATCCATCCATTCTTTATTCATATTCATCTTATTTGTTTTGGTAATATGAATATTTAACAAAATAAAATACACAAAATGTTGATATAAAAATTAAACAAGGATAAAAAAAGTTATATACTTTAATTCTATTTCAATATTTATCCCCAATATCCACTTTCCAGAACCAAGGTACTTCATTTGGGATCTTCTAGATAAATCAATATTCAGCTCTTCAAGACTTTCCTTCATTGGTCCAACTAAGATAAATTCATCCACATAAAGAAGTAAAATAACAAAACTCTCATCATAATACACCTTTATATAGTATAAATTATCTATATTACACTACATGAACATTAATTCTACCATGAAAGCATTGAAATTCCAGTTACACTATATTGGTTCCTACTTAAGCCCACAAAAACTACATTTGAGACTGAAACTGAACCTTCTATTCCATTTAGCATGAATTATTCCAATTGATCTATGTTGATCTCTTCCTATGAATATCCATGAAGGAATATTATTATAACATCCATTTTTTCTAGAAATAAACCTTCAATAGAAACAAATTTGAGAACCATCTAAATTATTATATGCTTTACAACATGAGAGAAAATTTAACTGAAATCTAATCCTTCTAATTATTGAAATATATTTACAAATAGAGACACCTTGCACTATTTCCTATCATCCACTCTCTCCTTTAGATGATAAATCTGATTGTTTTATATACCCCTCTTTCATGGTTCTAATTCTATAATCTACAATGTATCAAAATCATAGAGGGGATTCAATTATTCCTTAATTTTATACTCACACTACAATGAGGCCAATAGTCGGCCTATGTTGAATCCTAAAAAAATAGAAAATATAGTTGACTTTCCCACACATTCCTCATTAGGGACACTTCTATAGACTAATAAAACCATCATCACATGAATAAATATAATATAATTAGTAAATCACATGTCAAATCTAATACCCTCACAAGAAAGAGACCATTTTCACATCCATGCACTAGTAAAAAAAGTATTTACCATGTCAGCATTTTTTATGTCAGTTATAAATAAGCGACATGAAAAGTCATAAAAATTGATTTATCATGTCAGTTATATTATAACTGATGTAAAAAATTCATTATGTTGATTTATCAAGTTAGTTATAAAATAACCGATGTGATAAAGACAATTTCTTACTTTGGTTATTATATAATTGTTGTGATAAAGAAAACATCATTGCCTTATCACATCAGATATTATATAACTGATGTAAAAAAATGGGTTTATCACATTAGTTATTTTATAACCGATGTAAAAAAATGGGTTTATCACATAGGTTATTTTATAATTGACGTTATAAATGTAATAAAAACACTTTATCACATCAGTTACTAAATAACCGACATGATAAATCATTTAAAAATTTTATGAAGCCCCGTATTAGGTCATTGTGGTATTTTTTGATCGAGTGACAATGAATATTATCTCTCTCGTAGAAACCCTAGAAATTATTCTTCAAACCCATGGCATCCAACCTTTATTTTTCAGTATCATTCATCATATTTTTTTATTTCTGCATCTATCTGATCAACTCACAACAATCTAGTAAGCCCCACACACCTCAATTTTAGTTTTTATTTTTCACAGATGCCTTACATTTATGTTTTATGATTTTGTTTTTTAAAATATTGTAATATCTTGTTTAATTTCTTAATGTTATCGTTATTGGACATGTTTTTTATTATCCTTTATTAGAAATTGTTTGGAATGAATCTCTATGTTACTTTGGTTAGACATTGCCTTATTTAAATATAAAATCCCCATATGGATATCCCTGGTCATGGAGACATTGGTTATATACCATATCTCCCTTGTCAATTTAGATAACACGTTAAATTTTCGGTTATTCCAGCTTATAAAAAAGAAGTTATACTTGTCCACGTGTTTGGTGATGAATATGTACTTAGTCTTCCAATGGTAGTTATTCCATTTGTTTATTTAATTATTTTTCTATATGTTCAGGTTGTTTGTAGTACATATTTTATGTTAACTGCTAGTATTATAACATAGTATGTTGATGCATGGTTTCTTATTTATTTAGAACTACATTGGTTAACTATTTATTATTAGCTAAGTAGCCCCCAAAACAACCTCTCAACATACCTTGAATAGGATATTTGCACCCCCTTCCCAATACAATCTAGGTTGCTCTCAAGGCCTGTACTTTGAGTCTATATAAATCCATTTCAAAAAGTGGCTTAGAACCTAAAAATATTAACTTACCACTCAAATCAATTTCAATCATACACAATACCATTTTCCACAACAAACTCAATAAGAATGTTAAACCCCAAAAATGTGACCATAAAAATTACATGAAATAAAGAAAATATTTTAATTCAATACAATCCTAAGACTTGTTAGGTTAATATTGTAAGAACCCAAATCTTAATTTCAGGTATAGATCTTTATTTCGGGTTGTTTTTTAGGAAAAAGGATGAAATGGTAATTTTCTAAGTACACACCATGTACTTATGAGTACACATTGTGTACCTAGGTACCACTTATAGCCACTTACTGTTTGAGTACATGGTCGTGTGGTGACCTGGAAGACCACTTAAGGCGGGGGTCGGTTAAGGTCACTACACGACGTGTATATTTAATGAACACGTTGTGTAGTTTTCTTTTTATTTGATAAATCAAAGTGGGGTCACATATCATCCTTGTAAACTTCTTCTTCTCCTCTTGGTTCATACAGAAGAGAAATGAGATGGTCGCGAACTTCAAAAACCTCATGATTCTCCATCTGACCTCTGATTGAGACGTCGTGGGGTGCGTTGGATTCCCACCAGTGAGTTATCGATTCCACTAGAGCCTTTCTTCCTGATTCCTCCTCTATTATGAGTTATTAAAGGTTGAACATTTTTCACCTTTTTATAGATCTACGCTGATTTAGTCCAATTCAAGGGTCGATGTTCAAGAGTATTGATCATACGACATCAAGGTAGGTGGTTTGTGCCTTTAATTGTTTGTATTTGGATAATATATGATAAACGTGTTGCATACCCATGTTTGGGGTATTTCTTGATTGGAATTTATCCCTATTAAAAACCTACTATGGTTTGGTTGATTAATTAAGGGTTTTTTCCTATGATTAAGGTTAGATACCTTGTTTAAGGGAAACCCTATGGTTGAATTCCCTTGTTTGATTGTTTATGACTATTTGGTCTATGATTCTTATAGGCTTACCTTGTTTCCATGACTTGTTTTGTTAGGATGGAGTTTTTTATTATATGAAATGCTTGTGTTCATGCATTGTGTTTGTTGACTAAAGGGTATTGGACTGTGAGAGCTTCCCAAAGGTGTTAGACCATGAGAGCTACCCAAGTGGTCATTTATAATTAATTGGGTTAGACTATGAGAGATACCCAGGTGAACTTTTTATTAATTAAATGAATGTTGGACCCTAGGGAATTGACTGTGAGAGCTGACAGGTGGTCGTTATATTTTTTTGATGATATGTTTGACCCTAGGGAATTGACCATGAGAGCTTCCAGGTGGTCGTTATATTTTATTGGTGATATGTAGACCAAGGGGTATTGACCATGAGAGTTTCCTAGGTGGTCATTTGTAAATGATTAGTGCTATGTGGGGCCAAAGGGGGTAATACTGTGACATCTTTCCCAAAGGGTCAATATTTATTGAGTTAATGTTATGTTAGACCAGAGGGGTTAGACTGTGAGAAATTTACCATAGGGTTATTTGTGAATGATTGAATGATTGTGATGAGTCTGCCAAGCCAACACAAGATTGGACTTGGTCTTACTTGATTATTTAGATGGTCTTCTGAGACATCTATTTTGTTATTATTTCATAGGGGATACAGATCTTAGGGAAGATACCAAATTTTACCTAATTCAACGGTTGAATAATGAATGTTAAAGGAATGTAATTGAAAAATTTAGGACTGTTTACTTTTGAGTATTTCCTAGTTTATTGCTTAATTTCTTCATATTACCTTCTATATATATTCACTTACAATTAGGCACAGATATTTTGGTGGTTACCTACTGGGATTCGTCTCAGACCCTGTTTGGGTCATGTTTTTGGACCCAAACAGGTTATATGGTTGCAAGTATGGATAAGGGAAAGAGCCCTTCTTCATCAGGTACTTGATTTTTGTTGGAGCTGGGGAGCATGGGAAAAAGATGAGGCTTGTGATGTTGTTGGAGTTTACTAATTTTCTGTAATTTGGTTTCAGTATTGTATTACCAGTATTGTGACTTGTTTTTATGTTTTCCTAGACACATGTGACATGCATCATTTATATATATTCTCTAGATGTTTTATTACTATCAGTCTTCCGATGTTTACTTCTATTGTATGGTATTACTGCTTCTGCTATTGTTTACTATTTTCTTTTTGTTGTGTATACTCTGCCAATGAGGGCATAGTTTCCCCATTATCACACGGCGTCCCTCACTGCTAGTTAGTAGCCTCTGGAATTTAGGTAAATGTGCTTGAGGTCATGTGACCAACCGGTTTGGAGGCACCTTTGGGTGGCACCCGGAACTGGGACGTTACAAATATTTTAGATTATTAGGATAAAAAATTAAGTAACAAAACTCATGTTATGATGGGTTAATAATACATAACACTAATGGATGGTGCTTTATTTTTACATAGTGGTTTTATTTTATTTCTCAAAAACAATATCATTATTATATTTTAAAATTGTGTTGGTTTCAAATTATGGCATATTTCATATAAATATAAAACTGTCTTATTTAACTATATTTTCTTTTTAAAATTATTTTCATTTATATCTTTTTCAAATATGAATATATTTGTTTTATATTTCAAAATTTTTTTACTTTCAAATTATGAAATATTTCATATAAATATAAAATTGGTTTATCTTAACAAGATGTATAATTTTGATCTTTGTTATAGGTAATAATGAGTCAAATTTGGATTATGGCACATTGAATGAGCGATGAACATGAGTAAGGTGTTGATGCTTTTTTGGAATTTTCTAAATTAAATGTTCCAAACAACGATATGTTTTTCTATCCATGTCTAAAATGTTTAAATATAAAGAATTTGAGAAGTAGAGAGATCCAAGATCATTTAATTTTTCATGGTTTTGATCTTAGTTACAACCCTTGGATTTGGCATGGTGAAACTAGGTAAAATTTTAGATCTACTGATGATGATGATTTTCAAGATGGTAACTCTAATGAAATTGAAGAAATGATTCATGATATTGAAGTAGAACAAATTGAGAAAGAACTGAAAATTGAGCATCTATATGGTGATGCTGAAAAACCATTGTATCCTGGTTGTACGGATTTTATGGTTTTACCATCGGTGTTAATAATGATTTACCTGATGGAAAAACAAGGATGGAGTGACAAGAGCATTACAGAGCTAGTATAATTATTGAAATACATTCTTCCTAAAGACAACAATCTTCCAAATTCACATTATAAGGCTGAGAAAATATTATTCTCGGTGGGATTGGGATATAAGAAAATACATTCCTATTCGAATGATTGTGTGATATATAGGAAGGAATATGAATTTCGGTCGGAGTGTCCTAAATGCGGGACATCACAGTATACATTGAAAGAAAAATCACAGGCTGATGTACAGATTACATAGATCCTTGCCAAGGTATTTTGTTATCATCCTATAATTCCTTGTTTGAAACATTTATTTGCTAATTCATGTGATTCAAAAAGGTTAAGATGGCATGTTGATGAGCGGATATGTTATGGAAAAATACATCATCCATTTTATTGTCCACAGTGGAAGAAAATTAATGAGAAGTATCCTACATTCATAAATGAAGTTAGAAATCTCAGACTTGGGACTTGGGTTGTGCGTGGATGAAATGAATTCATATCGAAGCCTCAGTAGCAAACATAGTTCATAACCTATTTTATTAGTAATTTACAACCTTCTCCTAAATTTTTTATGAAGCACAAATATTTCATGTTGAGTTTAATGATCTATGGACCAAATCAACCCAGAAATGATACTGATGTTTTCTTTTCACCATTAATTGATGATTTGAAACTCTTATGGGAGGATGGTATAAGGGTGTATGATTCTTATAAAATGGAATATTTTTAACTACATGATGTGATTATTTTCACTATAAATGACTTCCCAGAGTATGGAAATTTTTCTGGATATAGTGTTAAGGGGCATAAAGAATATCCAATTTGTGAACAACAGACTTCATATTATCAATTTCATCATGGGAGGAAAACATTTTACATGTTTCATCGAAAGTTTTTTACTATGGATCACTCTTATAGAAGATTAAAAAAGGCATTCAATGGATTACAAGAATTCTATATTTCTCTAAAACCTTTATCCACTAATGAGTATTTTGATAGGGTGAAAAACTTTGATGTGACATTGGGAAAGACACATAAATCTAGTAATGATATACATATTTGGAAGAAATGGTTAATATTTTTTGAGCTACCATATTGGAGATATCATGAAGTGAAACATAACATTGATGTCATGCATGTAGAGAAGAATATCTATGATAGTTTGATTGGAACATTGTTAGATATTAAAGTAAAGACTAAATATGGGTTGAATACAAGATTATACTTACTATCAATGGGAATGTGTTTGGAG
Organism: Viscum album; assembly: GCA_963277665.1. Classification (NCBI taxonomy): domain Eukaryota; kingdom Viridiplantae; phylum Streptophyta; class Magnoliopsida; order Santalales; family Viscaceae; genus Viscum; species Viscum album. The sequence goes on from OY728125.1 coordinate 1,676,782,627, forward strand.
TTAGCTCTCACTCCTGATGGAAGGTGAACATTTATTCCCCTATCTTGTCATACATTATCCAAGAGGTAGAAAATTAGCTTTTTTCAGTGTCTTCATGATATCAAAGTGTCATAGTGTTATTCTTCAAATGTCAAAAAAAAATTCTCTTTGAAGTATTTGCAGTTGAAAGGTATGAAATCTCATGATTGTCACATCATGATGCAATAACTTCTACCAGTTTCATTGTGTGGAATATTTCCCATCCGTATTAGAAATACTATCATGAAGATGTATTATTTTTTCAATTCAATTTGAAATAAGGTGATTGATTTAGATGCTTTGGAAATTTTGGAAAATGAAGCAATTTCTAGACTTTGTTAATTGGAAATGTATTTTCCTACATCTTTTTTTGATATAATGATGTATTTAATGGTTCATCTGGTTCAAGAAATAAAGCTTTGTGGGCCTGTATATCTATGTTGGATATATCATTTTTAAAGGTATATGAATATATTGAAGGGGTATGTTAAGAATACATATCGACCTGAAGCCTCCATTTTTTAAAAGTATATTTATGAGGAGGTTGTGTAGTTTTGTACGAGCTACTTGTCTTTGGAGGATCACATTGGTTTTCCTCTATCTCTCCATAAACGAGTTAATAATGGGGGAAAGGGGATTCGTGGTTTGAAAGTCAAATAATTGTCAAGTGAACAGATGAAGAAGGTACATTTATACATATTGAATAATATATCTGATGATAAACCATATATAACATTGAATATTAATGAGTTGAAACAATGTCATCTAAAGAAGAAAGAAATGTGGATTTTGAATGAGCATAACAAAACTTTTTTCCCATGGTTTAAAAAACTTTGCTTGGTAGATCAGATGAATCGGAGACATTAATATGGTTAGTGGGTGGTCCAAGTTTAAGTATGATAACATGGTCTGGGTATGACATAAATGGCTATACATTTTATACAAAATCTCAGGACAACAGAAGTGTGGTTCAGAATAGTGGTGTATTGGTATTCACAGAAGCAATGAATTTTTTGAGTTTTAAAACAAAAACCCAATTTATGCATCAAGTACATATTATGGAGTCATTGAAAAAATATGGAAGGTTTATTTCATTAAAATTAAAGTTCCAGTGTTTAAATGAAAATGGTATATCAATAAAAACAATGTCATACATGATGAATTTGGAATGACACTTGTTAATCTGAATATATTGGAAGACACAACTGATTATTTTATAATGGAAACACATGAAAAAAATTCTATGTTCTTGATCAATCCGATATACAGTGGTCTATTGTTTTACAATGAAAAAAACAATATGTTGGTGATGATCAAGATGATGAAGATGTTGATTTATGTGAATCCCTCTATCCATGAAAAGATTAACAGATAATAACGATGAGCATTTTGTGTGCCATAAGGAATGATCATGACGAAGGAATTTGGGAAAAAATCCATTAGTACATTCCTAATATTATAGGTAGCATATGTTTATTTCTCATTTACTTTAATTAATTTCATAAAATGTTAGATATTGTATTTTTTTTCTTTATTAAAACAAGTATTAAAACTAATAAATAGAAATGTTTGTTTATTTTAGTTTAGTTTTGTTTAGTTTATCATGTTTAACATTATGTAACTTATATATTTATTGATTTTTTTGAATGACAGATATTTTAATTCTAATATGTTAAAAAATATTCTTTTTTTGTGTAAAAAATGATTTATTAGGTTGGACCATTTTTAATAATCCTACACCAATTTTGGATTTGTTTTCATTCAGTTACATGACATTTCATATATCACTACCATTGTTAGAATTTTAGTTTAACTATAAAAAATATTAATAATAATGTGTTAAGTTTTATTTTACTTTTTTATTTCATAATTTTTCATTTTTTTGTTTACATTAGAATTGTAATATGTGAATTTTTATATTTGTGTACTAAATATTTGTTTCTTTGATTTGAAGGATAATAAAATATCATTCAGTTGATCAACCACATACTTCTAGAGATGAGCTTCATGATCATACCTCTAGGGAGGAACATCCACATGCTCTTCTTGATGTTCCCCAATCTTCTTCATGTACTCCCACAATGGCAAAGAAGAGTTAGAGGGTTGGTAAGTGTGGATGCACATGTTTACCAAAATTATCACTTGCACGTAGCCAGGACCAGAGAATAGTGTTATACTTTGATGAGAATGATATTCCAAGAGGTCCTAATGCAAAACAATTCAAGGGTTTTGTATCAACTCAGGGTAAAAGAAAAGTCGTCATTTTGTTTAATAATTGGAGAAGTGTTGACAAAACAACACTAGCTTGGTTTTTGAAGACTATTTTGGTAAGATATATTGCTATTGTTTAACTAATATTGAAATTTTTATAGTATAATATATTTTCCCTCTTCTTTATTAAATGGAATTTGATATACCTAACACTGGAGGAGTCAGAAGGAAATGTTTATCGATAGCTGCTAGGAGATGGAGGGATTTAAAATCAACCCTCACATCTAATTTCATTTTTGGGCATAGGCAATATAAAAATACATGTCATATATATCCTTTTATAGATGAAGACACATGGAAACAATTCTTTGAAAGTATAAGACAAAAATCATTTTTGGTAAGTGCAATGTAAACTTTTAGAAGTTTTCTTATATTAATGATCTTATTAATGACTTCTTAATGATTTATTATTCTTAATTTATAGGAATCTGGGAGATCTCATCAGGAGGTATAATCTAGAAACGTATACCCTCATATTTTATCTCAGGGATGGTATAACTTATTAGAAGAAAATATGATGGCTAAAAAATTACAAAAACATAGAGCTGAGTCTTCAAGCTCTGGAGAGGTTTCCCCTCCACCCCCTCCTTCTAGACATGAAAAATGGAAGAGGGCTCAGATGAGAAAAGGGGGACAATATCTTAAAGAAGAATCTAGGGTTGTAGCTGAGAGGATTGTAAGATGCTTATTTTATTTATTTAAGTTAATTAAATTATTTATATACTTTGAATCATAATATTATAGAATTTTTCAAATAATTTATACAAGATTCTCTTGAGGAGAAGAATACACATGTGGTATTTAAAGGTGATGGGAGGCAAGATATTTTATCTGTAGCATTAGAAAATCCTAAACACCTGGGTCGTGTATGAGGATACCTGGCGGGTGTATCGGTGAGAAATGTGTTACCATGTTCTTCAGCTTATTCCATGGAGGAATTTTATAAAAAAAATAGAATCTTTGGAGGCTAAAGTTCAAAATATTAATGAGATTATGGGGTAAAAGATCAGAGCATCGGTGCGGTCTATGTTTTCATACATGCAAAAACAATTTTAGACTGCAACTCCCACTCCTCCACCTCTGCCAGTATCTCCCACTCCCCCACCTTCTCTTGTAGACCCCATTTTTTATCCTACTCTTACACCCCCTCCTCAATAGCTTCTTAGTTATTGTGAGTTGTATATTGATGATCCTCACTATAATATATTTGTATATGGGTTGATATATTATATAGGAGATACAATTAATTATCAATAGTTATAGGTAGAGAAGCATAGGGTCATTGTACAAGATATTATAGATATATCAATCAGAGTACCATTACCTAGAGATGAGGTGAGGACAGTTAGAAAAAGTATCAGCCACTTTTTAATTTTTCCATCTAGACTTCTACGACACATTACCGTAGAGGTATGTGTATATTTTATCTCTTATTTTATTTTTGTATTAATTTATTTTTAATATTTTAAATTTAATATATTTATCTATTTATTTACAGGAATACTTTAAAGGTAAATAAATACTATATAGGCAACAATAAAGACAAAGGGCTATGACATCAGATACAAATTCTAGTAGTCTTAACAGATTATCAAGATATTCAAATTTATTGGTGGGACATTATATTTTTCTAATGGAAGATCGTGTTTTTGGGTGTGAAATAGATGTGAGGATTTTGTAAAATTATATCATGGAACTTGTTACTAGAGATAAGTTGGGCATCAATGTGATTCAAGTTTTTTCCATGTAATTCTTAACATAAATCTTTCCTTGTGTTAAATTTATTGAAAATTTATAATTGTGTCTATTTTGTATTAGGTGTATTTATAAAATATGATAGGAGAATGAAAATACAGATGTATATGTATTGATGGACATATAGTTGATTTCACCTGAAGCGCATGCATTGACTAAGGAACAAGGAACAATTTATATTACTGAAAGATTTGAACAGAATGTAATTGCATAGTGCTGGATACTTCCTTATGTTGAGAGGTATGGAACATATATCTCAGAAAGTGTTATTTATCTTTTAACATAATAACCACTAACATTAAATTTTCTTTTATATCAATGACCATTGTATGTTAGGTGTTTTTTTTTTCAAGGGAGAAGACACTTTATTGGATATGCTCTATCCATGTGATGTGTGAGGAAATTTTAATAACATGTTGGAAATTTAAGTTTTTATTTCTTAATAGTTTATATTATAATGAATTTTAAATTTATTTTATTCATATTATTTTCTAACAGGGGATGATATTTCTTTCAAAAATACACAAATAAAAAGAGTACCAATATCAAATATGTAAAAGTAAAGGTGAATATCCATTTATAATTAGTGCATTTTGGATGTATTACATAAAAATGATATTTTGAATTGAAAAACTCATTTAAATAGAATTTTCATACACAACAAGGCATCATTGAATGTGGATATTATGTGTTAAGATTTATATATGAAATAATTACAACTAGAACAATTATGAAGTTCGATGAGGTTATATTTCCTTATAAACTATTCCTTAATATTTCATTTATTTTATTCATTATAAATGTTAAATACTTTCCTTTTAATTCTTATCTATTTTATGACCTTCAACCTTATAGTGTACAAGAGTTCAAACACTTACAAGAGGAATGGTCAAATTATTTTATAGTTTTGATTGGATTTTAGTTTGTTTTTAGTGAATATTGTAATTTTTAATGTTGTAATTGTAAATGTGTATTTGGAAGTTATTTTGGTTGGATTTAGGGTTTTTTTAGTTAATATTTTATTTTTTGAATGTTGTAACTATAAATTGTGAATGTGTAATTTTCCTGCTGGTTCTGCTGTTGGTTTTTCTTGTTTCTTCTTCTTTAATTTTATTATTGCTATGTTATTGGTCCTGCTTATTTCTAGTTTGGTCGGCAGTGGAGAGGAAGGGTAACATGATTTTTTTTATAAAAAAAATAGTTTTTACATCAGTTATTAAATAACTGATGTAAAAAAATGATGTAAAAAACCTTCATTTGAAGGTTTTTCACATCGGTTATTTAATAACGGATGTGAAAAATGCTTCGGATGAAGGTTTTTAATGTTGATTATTAAATAAATAATGTAAAAAATCTTTTTTATTATTGATTACAAAAACGGTTTTTTTAACCGATGTTAAAGAAAATATTTATAGCATCGCTATTAATAACAATGGCTAAAAAGAGACAAAAAAATAAAATAAAAAAATGATGTTGATAAGGATTTTTTCACTAGTGGTGAATAAGCATCAAATATTTCATATTAATAATCAATCACATCCCTATAAGGGAAAAGGCCTAAATAAACATATCAAACAAGGGGCCCCCTAATTTAAACCATGCAGGTAATGTTGGATGCAAAGTAGGTTTAAGAGTTTCAATGGGGTTAAACATTAATTTACTTTTTGTGGGAGTGAGTTGATGATGGATATCCTATTGGTTGGATAGAGTTAGTGACATGGCATTTCCATGGTGTTATTATCAATTTACTTGTCTTCCCTATATAATGTATTGGTTTTCCTAAAAAATTGAAGAGAAAAATATGAGAGGAGAGAATGAGAGAGGAGTTGAGAGAATAATGAGATGGAAGAAAATCAGATGGGGTATATATAGGTTAGATCATTTGCGACATGGGTATTTGTGACGGGATTCCTATCATAAATACTAACCCCCCTTGTCGCGGTTTGGTGTGCACTGTGTACCAAAGCCTTTTGCGATAGGAATAGGGTCTCATCATAAATAGTAGCCCCCAATAGACTATTTGCAACAGGACCCTTCCCTATCACAAATAACCCTTCCCAAATACCACTTTTTTCTATAGTGAGTGTGACACCAAATTAATAAATGAGATTGATGTATTAAAAAATTGATATAATAATTCTGAAAATGGATTTACAAGACTATCCTTTGGTTTCTAATACAATGCTTTACTAATATTTTGATTTATGTATTTTAATTTTAATATTATAATTTTGTGTGTATATATATATATTATAGCGCTTTAAAATATAAAACAATTTCTAGAATTTTATTTTAAAATAGAATATATGTTAACAATTTTTTTATAATTTTTTATAACATCATATAATTAAAAAAGTATAGCATATGTTACTTCATTTTAACAAAATATATATATATATTACTATGAGTTTTTAAAAGTAACTTAACAAAATTAATAAATAGGATAAATAAAAATAAGAAACAATAATAAAAAATATATAATAATATTATATATTACTATATTTAAATTGAAAATATAATGTCTTTATTATAAAATTTTGATATTCAAGTATCCAATACAAATTTTTAGTGTAAAATTTTAGTGAAAATTTTGAGTATAGATTTACATGGATAACAGTAAAATTCCAGTGCATAGAAAATATAATTTGGTAATTTACATTAAACATTTAAATAGAAATTTTAACTGCAATTTTCTAATGAATTTTTCCACTAAGATTTTCTGGTGTAAATTTTCAACATAAATTTATAATGAAATTTTATATTTTTTTATTTATGTATCAATATATTGTTATTGTAGTTTTAAGTAGACGTTTCTAGTGAAAGTTTACAGTAAAAGTTTCTAATGAAAATTTTAAATGTAATTTTCCAGTGAAAATTTACATTTTTCATTTATTTTTAAAATATCTACATTGTAATTTTAAGTAAAAAATTGAACTATGGATTTTCGATGGAAATTTTCACTAAGAATTTCCAGTGGAAGTTTGCAATGAAAAATTCCATAGGAAATTTACGGTTCAAATTTTCAGTGAAAAATTACATTATTTATGTGTTAATATATTTAAACTGAAAATTTGAGCATGCATTTATTTGCACTGTAAATTTAAGTGAAAATATGAACTAAACTTTTCTAGCGGAAATCTCTACTAAAATTTTTTCATGCAAATTTTCAATGAAATTTTCGAGTTAAAAATTACTTTATATATATATATATATTTTAATTTTAGTTTTAATTTTTGAAAATTTAATTTTTTTAATTTAAGTTTTAATATATGTAAACTGTAATTTTAATTAAAATATTGAATTATAAATTTCCAGTGAAAATTTTCCCTGCAAATTTCCAGCGGAAGTTTACACAGAAAATTTCTATTAAAAATTTGCGGTTTGAATTTTCACTAAAAAACTAAATTATTATTTTTTTTTTGATATATTTAAACTGAAAATTTAAGCATACATTTATTTTAGAATTTTTTTAATCAAATTTTTAGTATAATTATAATAAAATCAAATGAAATTTTTCACTGTAAATTTAAGTGGTAATTCAAATTAATTTTTTAGTGAAAGTTTGTCATAAAAAAATTTCTGTGCAAATTTCTAATGAAATTTTTCAGTGAAAATTTCATTTTTTATTTATGTATTGATATATTTTAATTGTAATTTTAAGTGAAAATTTGAATTGGAAATTTTATGTTGAAATTTACACATGAAATTTTCAGTAGAAATTTGCACGGGAAAATTCCAGTGGAAATTTTAAGTGGAAATTTTTCAATGTACATATAATAAAAAATATATACTATATGTTTATGTAATAAATATATTATATAAATTTTTATAATAAATAATATATATTATATGTATATTTAATATATGGAATCCTGCCTTTTTATTACATAACTTTTCATTTACATAGTACAAACATAAGATCTTTTAAAGTTTAGTTTCTTAGAAATAAGGTACATAATACAAGAAAAATTAAAATATTCTTATAATATAATTTAAAGGCTTCATCATAGGTAAATATTAATTACATTTACTATACCTCATAACCTGAGTATATACATCAAAGGAAAGGGTAAACATAATCCCTAGTAAGTGAAAATAAGGGAAATTGTTTACATGTGACTGTGAGAAATATTATTAAGAACTTAAACAATATCATAAAGGAATGAGATAAATAAAAGGGGGAATATCATAATAAAATAGCATGAATAATAACATGTAAATGTGGCTACAATATTTAAATGATACATTCATAATCATATCACCATGGTTTTTCATTGAGGTGTCGTAAAATTTACTAAGGTTATTGACCAAGGTATCGTAAAACATGTCATCTCTAGAGATTAATTTCTTTACCAAATGCATTGGAGTGCTATCAGAGTGCACCCTTCATATGTATTAATTAATTTTATCCACATATATAATAATAAATTATTTTATAAATTACCTGTGGAGAATTAAAAAATTAGTTTCGTATCAAAATCATGGCGTTTTAAAAATTGCTTAAAGAACGTGATCATTATGTCATTTTTCACCCATGAAAAGGGAATGTGGGGTTTATGTATATAAATACTAGAATAAAATAAATAATTTTTACATATTTTTTAATACCCCTTGAAAATAAATAGGTTTTTGTATTCAAAAAAATAAAATAAAAGAGAATTTCTTGAGGAGAAGAGAGAAATTTTGAGAAGTAAATTTGATAGCATAACGAGTATAAAACATGGTTTTAGAAAATGGTAAAAAGAAATAGGGCATGGGTATCCCACTAATAAAACATAAAATTTTTAGTAAGTTAATTAATAAAAATTAAATAATAGATAGTGACCATATCATTCAGAAGAAATATACAAAAATAGGTTCTTGAAATGAAGAGAAAAGAATGATATTTCCTTTACCTTGAAGAGTTGTTCCTAAAACTTGAGGATTGGGACCTTGGGGGCCTGAGGACACCTTGGGAGGAATCATTAAGGGGTAAAAATACCATATATTCTTGTAGTATGGATTGATAATGAAATTAAATGGATAAATGGTTGGGTATTTATAGCAAAAGTGGAGGATTTGTTTATTAATTTCCAAATACAGGCCTTGAAAACCTAGGCTGTGGAAAATGAACAACCATAGGATTTTGCATGGTATTTTTCCATGATTTTAGACACTTGGATCATGTTTTATGTTATTTTAATCAACAAGATTTGATCATAATTTTATATTACCTCTTTTTGAATGGAAAATTAAAGTTTCCAAAAATTAATATTTTTAAAGTAAAAGTTTCCATTTTAGAATTTGGAAAGTAAATTATAGTTTTGAAAATTCATTAAAATATATTTAAATACTTGATATTAATAAAATAAAATATTTTAAGTTTTTTATTGTGGTTAATTAGTTATTATATCATTATGACATAATTATGAAGTCATTAAACATGTTGAAAAAACTCAAATTGTATTTTATTATTCATGAAAATAATGTATTTTAGAAAATTCTCAAAAAATCACCCTAACCTAATTTTGAAATGTTGATTCCAAAAATGATATTTATTTTATTATAATAATTCTATAAATATTATAATTCTAACTTTTAAATATAAAAAACCTTATTTATTAAAAAAATAGTGGATTGAAAATGCATAGTAAAATTTCTGACACTTGAAAAAAATATCATTTATATTTAAATAAGAGTGTTTTTATCACACTATTTCATTAAAATAAGTATTATTCATAATATCTTAGTTTATTATAAATATTTATATCTTTTTTGGAAAGTACAATTTCTGTCTGAAGAATCAATTTATCAAATTCCATCTCAATTTTATTATGCAAAACTATTATTAAAATAGAATTGATGGAATAACAATTTTATTTATACAATGAAATTGAACTTTGAGTAACTAGGGTCTCAACACATAACCCCTTATAACACCCACATACAATCTAAGGGTAAGGTGTGCGATGGTGATAGATTCATGGGGTGACTCAGAAAACATCAGCAGAGTGGTAATTTATGCTAACTTGAACTTCCCCCGTATACTCCAACGGCCTGAAGGCCTTCAAATTTTTATTTTTATTATAATAAACCCCCTTTTAAGGGCATAAGGGGAGAACCTAGACATTAAGGACTTAGGATATTATAGGACCTGAATTTCAATGAGATAAAAACCAGACAAACAACATGGAGTTGCCCCTCCCCATCATATGATCGAAAGGAAGCTCTCTACCTTTGTTAGACAGTTCCGCAGGCAAGTGTCCTGTGTCAAAGCACAGGCTCGATCCAATGGCTGACGCCAAACCCTCTCAAACAACCAAATCTGAAAAGCCCTATAAAGATGAACCGCCAGCTATGAATCCTCCTTTGGTCATATTCCATGCGGTCAAGTCCATCTACAGCACCAACCCACATGCTCGAAGACCAGAATGAGTCGGCCAGGAGCAGAGGCCCCCAGCCTGCCAGGACCCCGAATCTCCTGCACAAACACCCTACACAGCCTTCAAGCCAAAAATCAGAAGCATCATGGGAAACAACCCTTAATTCCCACACAGTTAATGATCCAATTTACCAGAAACAACTTGAGAAACAACCATCAAGTGGCAGCAACTCATAGACCAGGCGCCAAAGATGAAGCTGGAAGCACCCCACCGCAAATGAGCTTCATATGACATGACCCTACTGGTTGATTCCATCATTTATCCTTTCTACATTAATTATATTTTGACATTCCTACTTACAAACACTAATTATAACATTAAAATTATTATCAATAGTATAGTTTCTAATGGTTATATTGACCAATGGTCATAATTGACCAACGGTCTTATAATGGTCGAAACCCGATAGTCACATTTCAATTTATACTCACTCCGTTATTAAAGAGATATATTTTTTTTGAGTTACAAAAATAATATAAAACACGTTTTCTCAGGAAACAAATATCATTTAAAAATTTCAGGTCATTACATTCTTCCCCCCTTAAGAAATTTTGTCCCTAAAATTTCAAATCATTCTCTTATTTAAGAAAATGTGTGGGTACTTCTGCCTCATTGTTTCCTATGGTTCCCATGTATCTTATTTATATTTATGGTTCCTCCATAACACTTTGATGAGGTGGATTGTCTTTTTACGTAGAACCTTGTCTCTATGGTCCAGGATCTCCACCAGCTACTCCTCATAAGAGAGGTAATGTTCCAGTTGTACCACCTTAGGATTCAGTACATGTGAAAGGTCTATGTACTTCCTCAAGAAAGATATGTAGAATAAATCATGAACTTTAGCTAGATTTAGAGGAGTTTTAAGTTAATAGTCCTCTATTATTATAAAATAAAGGATTTCATATGGGTTAATGTACCTAGGGATAAGCTTCCCTTTCTTCTCAAACCACATGACTCTCTTCCAAGGTGAAATTCGAAGAAAGACTTTGTTGCCAACATCAAACTCTAAGTCCCTTTGATAGTTTTTAGTATAGTTCCTCCACTGAATCTAAGAATCCTTTATGTGTTGTTGGATGGAATGAACCTTTTATGTTATCTCTTGCACAACATCAGGCCCAAGAAGATTTCTCTCACCAACTTCATCCCAAAATGTAAGAGTTCTACATCGCTTCCCATATAGAGCTATATAGGGTGTCATTTGAATACTTGAATGGAATCTATTATTGTATGAGAACTCAACTAATGGGAGATGTTGATCACATCCACCTTTAAATTCCATTAAGCATGTTCTCAACATTTCCTCAAGTGTTTGAATAGTCCTTTAAAATTAACCATCAGTTTGGGGATGATGAGTTGTACTGAAATTCAATTTAGTATTCAAATCATGTTGAAAATTTCTCTAGAATTTAAATTTGAACCTTGAATCACGATCAGAAATGATATAAAGTTGTACCGCATGAAACCTCACCACTTCCTTTACATAAATCTTGGAAATTTGAGAGAGAAATATTCTCGAATAATGATGAAATGGGAAGCCTTGGTGAGATGATACACTATAACCCATATCACATTGTTTCCATCGGATGTTCTTGGGAGACCAGTGACAAATTCTATAGTGACATTTTCTAACTTCCATGTTGGTATGGGTAGTGGTTGTAATACCCCTTTAAAAATTTGTCACCCTGCCTTCACTTGTTAACACACCAATCACCTTATGATGTAGTTAGCAATATCCCTTTTAATGTTATCCCACCAATAATGATCACGAAGGTCCCTATACATTTTAGTGATTCCATGATGTATGGAGAATATAGAGCTACAAGCTTCATCCATCAGATCCTTTATTTTCGGAATAGATGAAACACATAACCTTGTATGAAATTTCAACACACCTTCTTGATCAATATTGAACTCAGAAAACTTCCCATTCTTCATATCCTCTATCTTCTTATGTAACAAAGGATCTTCTCTTTAAGCTTTCTTGATCTTATCTAGTAATGATGGTTGAGAAATAAGTTGGGATAGGTTTTATTATATCCCTTCCCTCTTGATTCCCATGTCCAACCTTACTAGGTCCTTGATCAATGGATCTCCTTGAATCCTCATCATTTCCAGAATAATAGGGTCTTTCCTAATTAATGCATCGACAACTTTGTTTACTCTTCCAGGGTTATGATGAATTGAATAATCATAGTCTTTAAGAAGTTCCAGCCATCTCATATGTCTCATGTTTAATTCCTTTTACGTGAAAATATACTTCAAACTTTGATGGTCTGTGTATATATCACATTTCCCCCGATAAAGATAGTGCATCTATATTTTTATAGCAATAATGACATCAGCTAGATCTAGGTCATGCATAGGATAATTCTTCTCATGGGGATTCAATTGTTAAGATGCATAAGCAATCACATTGTCATTTTTCATGAGGATGCACCCAATACCTTTCAGAGATGCATCACTAAAAATAAAAAATCCTTCTCTGATAGAGGGTAGAGTTAACATGGGTGCAGTAACCAATATCTTCTTCATCTCTTGGAAACTTTCTTTACACTACTTTGTCTAGATGAACTTATCCCATTTTCAAGTTAACTTGGTTAGTGGATTAGATTATAGTGATTTTTTTAAAAAACCTCCTATAATATCCTGATAAACCAAGGAAACTATAATCTCAGTTACTATTGTCAATTGAGATTCCTTCATTGGTTACAATGTGCCTCAAGAAATAATTTTTTTGTAACCAAAATTCACATTTGATAAACTTTCCAAATAACCTTTCCTTTCTCAGATCTTTCAATATAACCCCTAGATGATCCTCATGCTCCTCGCAACTTTTGGAATATATCAGAATATCATCAATAAAAACTATTAAAAATTTATTAAGGTGGTCCTTAAAGACTATATTCATCAAATCCATAAATATAGTAGGTGTATTAGTTAAGATGAAGTGCATAACAACAAACTCATAATGCCCATATCTTGATTGAAATACGGTCTTTGGAATATCTTGTTTCTTCACCCTCAATTGATGATAACCAAATCAAAGATCAATATTAGAGAAGAATTGATCCCCAAAAATCTAGTCAAATAAATCATCAATCCTTTATAGAGGGTACTTTTTCTTCACTGTGATCCTGTTAAGTTCTCTATAACCAATGCATAGTGGCATTGATCCATCCTTATTCTTCACAAAGAGAACATGTGCTCCCCAAGGAGACACATTTGGTTGTATAAACCCCTTCTTCAAAAGATCTTGGAGTTATTTATTTAATTCCTCTAACTCTATACACTACTACAAAAACGGGCAAGGGAAGCGCCCCATTATATCAGCGCTAAGCAAAACTGCTGATAAAGGTCACCTTGTATCAGTACTAAAATTTTAGCGCTGATAAAGGAGATCTTTATCAGTGCTTTTCTAGAACTGATATAGGGCCTCTTTATCAGTGCTAGAAAAGCACTGATAAAGAAACCCTATATCAGCGCTACAATTTTAGCGCTGATACAGGGAGTCTTTATCAGCGCTTTTCTAGCGCTGATAAAGAGGCCATATATGAGCGCTAGAAAAGCGCTGATAAAGAACTCCTTTATCAGAGATAAAATTTTAGCACTGATACAGGGTAACCTTTATCAGCGCTAGAAAAGCACTGAAAAAGACTCCATGTATCAGCGGTAAAATTTTAGCGCTGATACAGTAAGGATTTATCAGTGCTTTTTTAGCGCTGATAAAGGGTACTATTATCAGCACCGATAAAGGACACCATTATCAATGCTAAAATGTTAGTGCTGATAAAGGTATTCTTTATCAGCGCTTTTTTAGCACTGATAAAACCTTAGTGCATTTTTTTATAAAGTCGGTCGCACAGTGCCCTCGTTTTATCACGACCTAAATCTCTCGCGGTACTGGAACCCTGCGACTCCCCTCTGCTGCCCGCTGAGATCACATTTCTGGACCTCTTCCGCCCTCGCTTCTCGTTGTCAGACCTTCGCCTCCCACTGAGTTCGCATTGCCAAACCTCCGCAGCCCTCGAGCTTCAGTTTGAAGGACCTCCGCCGACCGCAACGCTTTCAAGCTTCGGTTTTTCAAACCTCCTTTGTTTTCCAAATCTTTTTTCAATATTGTTCTCCTCTCCCATTTGTATATCATTTTTTTAACATGATTTTTTATTCTATGGGTGAGTATTATGGATTGACCGATTGAAGAAAATGGACCATACTTGATGGAAAATGATGTAAAGGGGGTGATTCACATGTGTTTACTAATTTTCATTATATTTCTCAAGAACATGGTGCTTGTTTACTTTTATTGTTGAAAATCATCATTGTTTTTTGGTGGGGTTTTTTGAGAAGTTTTTTATTAGTTTGGTTGTGATAGATCCCATTGGGGGAAAATGTGAGATGGTTGAGGTGGTAAATCGTGTAGTGGGGAAGCATCAACCTTTCCATTGTTAAAAAGATGTAATGAGTGGGTTATTGTGGGAGATGACATCGTTAGTTGATATGGGTTTTCCTTTTAGTTTCCCAGTGACATAGAATATAGTTGTTAATGATGAAATTGAAAAGGGTTTGGTGGGAATTGAATAACTTCATGGATAAAAATGAAATGGTGGCTATAAAACTATGCTCACCCCCTACGCAATGAGTGTATCAGGTGGTTCCGTCTACTAAAATTCAAATATGTGAGTTCCTTTACCGAGATATAAACCTATGACCACTCTTAATTCAGGAAACATCCAACTCTAGGTGATAATCCAAGGTTTCCTTAGGTGATGAGAATATGAAGTCCCTATGTTATGGGAATATGAGATCTTCTTTATCTCCCAAATAATGTTCCCTTGATTATACCTCATGAGATTATAAATAGATTCATTATGGGATATGCCTAAGAATCCCCTAAGTGATTATCATAAGATCTCTTATTCATCTCCTAGGTAATGATCCTAGGATTATACCTCACATGAGGAGCATGAGATTCCTTAGGCGATGTGCCAAATAATACCCTATGTGATGAGCATACGATCTCTAAACACTTCCCTTAGTAGATGATCTTATGTTCTTACCTGGTGTGATAAGAACACAATTAATTAGTTGATGAATATAGAAATCCTTATGTGCTATGAATATATTTTATGAACCAAATTGGTGTAGATTCCTCACATGAAAAATGTGATCCACCTTGTGTAATGAGCCCAAATATCCAATTCAAATGGGACTTATTCTATGGGAACCATACATATTAAGCCATACTCTAAATGAAAACATTCCCACACATAGAGGACCATATTCACTTAGTGGTCCATACTCCTACTAGTTGAAAAAAACCCTATACCACATAGAGTCATATTTTTTGTGAATCCAAAATACACTCATTAGGCTATATCCCCTTTTAGTTAGACCAAAAATGTCTTATCACACATATTTACCATACTAAATTTCACTTGGTATCATTAGAAAAATCATCTATACAACTTGATGTTAAACTATATCAATTATTTATTATTAGAAGTACATTGCACATGGTTGTGATAAATACCCTCGGTGCATTCACTAACCCATGACATGTTGGAGGATGGTTTTAGGGGGTCACTAGACTATAATCTACTAACCAATAGAGGGGTATAAATGGGTATAGTCCATGAAATAGTGTTATCAAAGAATTTTATTAGGAGATATGATGGGGTTTGATGTTAGGAACATTTGAGGATTTCAATGGTTTGGTTTAGAAAGTATTTCATTTGAATTCATTGGTATGTTTTGGGTGTACCTTTCCTTAGGTTTCAAATTATGCTCTTAGTGGTTCTTCATGGTTAGTGGTTGTAGTCTCTTATTTGGGTGAAGGGATGTGTTCTTAGTATATTTCCATCTTATGATGTTCTTCATGGTTAGTGGTTGTAGTCTCTTATTTGGAGATGTATGATGTTCTTGGTGAGGGCCACTATCTAGCTAGTGGTGTCGTTGTATATGATAAAGCATCAATGTAGTTTGAGATGTATGATGTTCTTCATTTGAGCAGACTCATTCAGATTCTAAGTGGTTGTTTCTATACTATATCTTCTTTTTGGGATTCATGTGTTTCATGAATTCATATTTTATCCATTTGAAGTTAGTTAGACATGTTTTGATCATTTTGAAGCACAAACCTTATAACTTCTTCGAGGTTGAGAACATGATTCATAGTGGATAGAGAAAAGTCCAAAGATTTATGTATTGATAAAACACACCCATGTAGAGCCTTAGGATTGAACTGGAAAGCCCCCCGAACACCCCCTACCCCCCCTTGGACAGCCACCCCAAACCCTTGAACAGCCCCCAAACCCCCTGAATTCTGAATTGATTTCTTTAAGTACTTGATTAACTTATAAATTATGTGTTAATGGTGTACGGGTATAATTTTTGTATGGGTATACTTGGTCTAATTTGCTTATGATTTATGAGTTAATTTTGTATGGGTATACTTGCTTTAATTGGCTTATTGAGATGCTGTTTTTTTTTGCAGGTGTTTGGGTGTGCTGCTGCAGATTTATCGGAGCAGCAGAGAGGGAATTTATCAGCGCTCTTTTAGCGCTGATAAATCGTGCTTTTATTAGTTCTAAAAAAGCACTGATAAACTACACCTTTATCAGCGCTAAAGAAGCACTGATAAAAGATAAGTTTATCAGCGCTAAAGGAGCTTTGATAAAACAATCATTTATCAGTGCTAAAGAAGCGCTTGTCTAGCGCTGATAAAGGGTTGTTTTATCAGCGCTTTTTTAGCACTGATAAAGTAACCCTTTATCAGCGCTGTTAAAGCCCGTTTTTAGCGCTGTTAACGCCTGTTTTTGTAGTAGTGATATTTTTCATTATATATGGGGTCTTTGATATTGTCTTGGATCCAGGTATGAGTTCAATAGAAAACTCTACCTCTCTTTTTGGGGGAGCTCCAGGTAACTCCTTAGAAAATACGTTAATGTATTCCTGAATGATGGTGACATTTTCTTTTCATATACTTTCATTTCCTTCTTCATATTCATAGATTATTTCCATAAATAAGTCTATGGGAGGTGCTTATAGACAAATATCAGGTCGAGATATCTCTACTTTGAAAACAATTTTAGGTTTTCCATTCAAGACTACTAAGATTTCCTTATTTCTACAGTTGATCTTAGTATTATACTTTGAGAGTCAGTCCATCCCTAGTGTGGTGTCAAATTCCAGCATGGGAATGACTACTAGATTTGTGATGAGATTGTTCTCCCCAAGTTGAATATTAGAGTTTATATACACTACTGGTGCTTAGATAATCCCTTTAGGAGTCTTGACTGATAACTCTAATTTTAGCAGTTTGGGGATTGATTCTATATTCTTTGCAATCTTGGAGGAAATAAAGGAATTTATAGAACCATAATCAAACAAAGTACTTACTAGATTTGAGAGAACAATGAGATTACTTGTAGCCACATCATTTGGAGCCTCTAATTTAAACGTTGTGATAGAAAAATACTGACCTTTCTCTCTTGGAATTTACTGAGGATGATGGTGATTCCCCTCCATTAACTTCAGATTTGGAAAGTGAATGGAAAAGTACCCAAGTTTTCCAAACTTGAAGCATTGGACTTCAGGCTAGGCCTACACCATCCTCCCTTTGTCGTTAATGTTGAGAATTTGAGTCTTTACCTCACTACAAAAGTTACGAGAAATATGGTCATCTCTTCCACACATGTAATATTTCTTGCTCCCGAGCAAGTAGTTCCCCAAATACTTCTTACCGCATTTTTTCATGTGGGAATTAGAACTTTCTTTCCTCCTCTTCCATGATCAAAGTTCCTCCCCAAGTTTGGCTCTAAATATCTCATTTTCATTCGATTTGTGAGACCACTACGTTCCACCGAACTCCAGTTCAACCTTAATAGCACTCTACACTATCTCCTCATAGCTATCATAGTCTTGATTGATTAGATTCTTCCATATATGGTGTCTTAGTCCACCGAAGAATCTGTCAACCTTTCCATTAGGATCTATAAAAAATATAGAGGTGTAATAGTAATTTATTGTAAATTTCATCTCATATGTTCCCATAGATTCATTTTCCTTCTGATTCAGCTCTAGGAATTCATTCTCCATTTTCATTTACATCAAACGGAGGAAATATTTATTTAAAAAGGATCCCCTAAACTCTTATCACTCCATAACATCAATATCTCTTCTTAGATTCATGTTTTTAATTAGTGTTCACCACTGATCAATTTCTCCCTCTAAGCGGTACATAGTCAGGGTGACTTTCTCTAATTCTGAACAACAGATTACAGAAAATATATTTTATATAGACATTACCTATTGTTAAGCAATCAATGGGTCGGTAGATCCACTGAAAGAAGGTGTATGTTGACGCATAAAGGATTCAATGAAAATATTTTCCCTTCAAGGTGAATCTGGTCTCTCGTCTTGATTCAAGTTATTGATCATAACCTGAGTTAGTTGATTCATCATTATCATGAAGTTTTCCATTCTGAATTCCATCAGAGGTTCATTCGTGCATGGTCTGTTTCGCTCACCATTTACATGGTTCCTCTAATTTCCCACCATTTTCTAAAATAAGAAAACCTTAGTGAGAAATGTGTTTATTTTAAGAATCTTATAATTCTAAAGGAATTTTATATCTTAAAACATCATGCTTAAATCCCATGGGGTTCTAGCCGAGTGGTACCCGCTGGTTGTACCCCTCACTCTCCATGGGAACTGGCGCAGGATCGAGTCCCACCAGGCTCGAACATTGTCTGTATTATGAACAAGGCGATTCAAAGCCATTTCTTAGCTGGGGAATGTGGAGTGCACTTGGTCTGGTGGGGGCCTCCCTCTGGGAGTCGGTGTTAGAAACACATGTTTCGCCCATGGGGTGTTAGCCAAGTGGTACCCGCTGGTTGTACCCCTCACTCTCCATGAGAACTAGTGCAGGATCGAGTCCCACCAGGCTCAAACACTGTTCGTATTATGAACAGGGTGATTCAAAGCCATTTCTTAGCTGGGGAACATGGCGTGCACTTGGGCTGGTGGGGGACCCCCTCTGGGAGTCGATGTTAGCAACACACATTTTTCACATGAGCCTCAACCCAGTTAGTGAGGACTCCTTAAGTGCATCCAAGAGACCCGAGATCAAAACCAGGAAGAAGATAATTTTTGGCACTGTAACAGGTATTGTAGCAGTACTATAGAAGGAACTATGCAGTACTGTAGCAGGTACTGTAGTGGGAACTGTAGCAGTCGTTGTTTGGCACTGTAGCAGCCAGGAATATTCCCCCATTTGGGCCTTCGGGCCACCGATTTGGTCCCCAAGTCCTTTAAGGCCTTCAGGACACACCCAGGCCTTCAGATCGGTAAGGCCTTCGGGCCACCTTAAGTGCAGATACAAACCAGATAACCTACAAGGGACATGCTTCAGAAGGAGGACGAGCAAGGAGCTTTCACCAGTGCAGAAGCTGAATGGATTGCAAGAATGAGAGGGTATGGCACCTACCATTAGGAAAAGCATGTGCATGAATGGGAAATCCTAGATGAATATCCATGAAAAGGTGGAGAGCTGATTTCACGATGAAGATGCTGGGGAGGATAAGTTCCAAGTAGTTAGTCTGGGTTGTATGTAATTTTTGAAGCCTACAAGCACTGAATTCCTCTAAAGCCTATGGGCCATGTAATATTTATGCCTATGGGACTTGTAAGGGTTCCACCTCACCACTTGAAAGGTGTATTATCAAAAATCAATAGAAAATGAAGGCCTTAGGACCATTGGAGAAAACATCATGCTTAAATATGTTGTTTTTTAACAACAATTACATTTTCTACAAATTCTTCATAATGGTTCATAAAAAGATTGTGATTAACCAAACATATCCCTTGGGAGTGTCAAACCAGTACTACGGTAAGGCCCATTATCATGAACCATTTCCCATTTGAGTCTAGCTCAAAGCAATGTTTTCAGGTTTTACCCCTAGATGCATATTTCCTCGAGCCACATCCACTTGTTTGTATCCAGACTGAGATTTTTTTGCTCGAAAACCACTTACTTAATACTTCACCAAAATACTAAGACTTTTTCCTATATTTAAACTTGTCCCTAGGGTTTTTCCTAATGTTTTCAAATCCAAATTTCCATAAATAACTAAACCTTCTTATGATACCAACTATGGCATCCCGCCTTTTTATTACATAACTTTTCATTTACAAGGTACAACCAAAGGATATTTTAAAGTTTAATTTCTTGGAAATAAGGTATATAATACAAGAAAAAATAAAACATTCTTATATTCCACTTTAAATAATTCATCATAGGTTCATCCTAATTACATTTACTTAACCTCATAACTTGGGGACATGCAACAAGGGAAAGGGTGAGCATAGGACTAGTAAGGGAAAACAATGGAAACATTTTACATGTGACCATGAGACATATTATTAACTTGAAGAATATAATAAAGGAATCAGATAAGGAAAAGGGGGAATATCATAATAAATAGAACATGAATCATAACATGGAAATATAGATACAACATTTAAATGATACATTCATAAGCATATCACCAAGGTTTTTCACTGAGGTGTCGTAAAAATTACCAAGGTTATTTACCAAGGTATCATAAAACATGCTATCTCTAGAGATTAATTTCTTTACCCAATGCATTGGATCACTATCAGGGTGCACCCTTAATACGTATTAATTAATGTGATTCACATAGATCATAATAAAAAATTTCATAAATAACCCATGAAGAATAAAATAAATGAGTTTCGTACCAAAATCACGGTGTTTTAAAAAGTGATTAAAGAACATGATAATTATGCCATTCTTAACCCACAGAAATGGAATTCAGGTTTTATGTATGTAAATAGGTTTGGGTATTCAAAAAAATAAAATAAAAGAAAATTTCTTGAGGAGAAGAGAGAAATTTTGAGAAGTAAATTTAGCAGCATAATGAGTATAAAATATGGTTTTAGAAAAGGGTAAAAATAAAGGGGGTAGGGGTCTCACATTGATAAAACATAATTTTTAAGTAAGTTAATGAGTAAAAATAGAATAATATAGAGTGACCATAACATTCATAAGACATGTATAAAAGGAGGTTCTTGAAACGAAGAGAATAGAATGATATTTTCCTTACCTTGAAGAGTTGTTCCTAAAACTTGAGGATTGGGACCTTGGGGGATTTAGGACACATTAGGAGGAATCCTTGGGAGGTAAAACTACCATAGATTCATAGAGGATAGATTTGAAGTGAAAGTAAATTGAGAAATTGGTGGGTATTTATAACAAAAGTGGAGGATTTGTTTATTAATTTCCAAATATAGGCCTTGGAAACCTAGGTTGTAGAAAATGAAAAACCATGGGATTTCTCATGGTATTTTATCATGGTTTTCAACACTTGGGTCATATTTTATGTTATTTTAATCCACAATAGTCTATCATCATTTTATATTGTATTTTTGGAATGTAAAAGCAAAGTTTCCACAAACTAATATTTTTCAAGTTAAAGTTTCCATTTTAGAATTTGGAAAGTAAATTATAGGTTTGAAAATTGATTAAAATCAAATAAAATACTTGATATTAATAAAATAAAATATTTTAAGTCGCGAATTGTTGGTAATTAGTTATTACATCATTATGACATAATTATGAAGTCATTAAACATACTGAAAAACTCAAACTGTATTTTTACTATTCATGAAAAATAATGTATTTTAAAAAATTGTCATAAATACATCATAACCTAATTTTGACGTGATGATTTAAAAAATGATATTTATTTTATCATAATAATTTTCTAAATATGATAATTATAACTTTTAAATATAAAAATCCTTATTTATTAAAAATAATAGCAGATTGAAAATGCATGGTAAAATTTCTGACACATGAAAAAAAAATATCATTTATATTTAAATAAGAGTGTTTTATCATACTATTTCATTAAAATACGTATTATTCATAATATATTAGTTTATTATAAATATTTATATCTTTTCCATAAAGTACAATTTCTGTTTGAAAAATCAATTTATCAAATTTCATCTCAATTTTATTAAGCAAAACTATTCCTAAAACAAAATTGATAGAACCCTAGGAACTGAAAGAAGGAACCCTAGGAACTGTAAGAAGCTATAAGAAGAAGAATTTCAGACCCAAAGGCAGCGCTACCCGGAGCATTGTTATCGGTGGCCCTAAATAACCCATGTAGTGTTGCTGCACAACTGGATATTGAACTCTAATGGTTTTATTCTCTTGGGGATAGAGGAAGTCCACCATCGCACTGCTACAACCATAGAAGAACCTCAGGAATTTTAAGAAGTTGTAATCCACATTATGGAGGCTACATCTTCCACCGCAAACAACCCTCACTTCCTCGGTGCAACGGAAATAGATCTGTAACTTCGCCTGGAATGCATCCCTAAACTCCCAATCAATGGAGGACGACTAGAACCAAAGGAAACACTACCTAGAGCACTATTATCAGTCACCCAAAACAACCCATGCATTGACGCTTCACAACTGGATCTCGAACTCCACCTGTCATGTTGTATCCCTATTCGCCCGATCAACGAAGTCGGGCTGGAGACTTCTGTAGCCTCGATCGGTTCATTGTCGGGTAAGAAGAGGAAGACCAGAAAGCATAAAATAGAAAGTAGTGAACCAGCCAGACGGTGGGTTGCACTTGGAATGGAGGGGAGTTCGGTAAAGACTACTGAACCACCGATAGTCATCTGGAATGCAGTCATGGGGATGGGAGGGATAGAGGTGATGTTGGTTATTGAGATGGTGGTGACAGAGACAGATGTGAGAAACACTCATAATTGGTTTTCAATGTTGATAGGGAGCGTGAGGATGGTGGAGTTCCTGAGGGTTGGGGGGAAGGAGGCGGTGGGGGAGGAGGAGGGGATGTGGGTGAAGTTTGTGAAGCTGGACAAGGTCTGGTGTGGGATGGAGACGCTGAAGCGGTGGGAGATGAGGAAGGCCAGTGATGTGTGCTCCTATATTAAATCTTTAATAAATCCATCTCCTCATTTATGGTGAAATATTTAAAAACCACTTACGTATTATACTTAATGTTGTCTATGCATTGATCATGGTAGGTAGATATTAAGTTGATCTAGGAGAACATCATTGGTCTGTTGTTAAGGCTATCCTTAAGTATCTGAGAAGAACTAAAGATATGTTCCTGGTGTATGAATGAGACGAGGAGTGGTCATCAAGGGTTATACTAATGCTATTTTTTAGACAGATCATAATGATCTAAAGTCGCAGTCAGGATATATTTTCTGTCTCAATGGAGGAGTTGTAAGCTAGAAGAATTCAAAGCATCCAATTGTCGCTGATTCTATAGCAGAGTCCAAGTATATAGTGTATTTTGATGCATCCTAATAAGTCATTTGGATATGGAACATTGTCCAGGATCTTGATGTGGTGAATAATAGTAAAGACCCTATCACATTGTATTGTGATAATATTACAGCGGTGACTCTTGCAAAAGAGTCAAGGTCACACTAGTAGACAA
Source organism: Viscum album (assembly GCA_963277665.1). Classification (NCBI taxonomy): domain Eukaryota; kingdom Viridiplantae; phylum Streptophyta; class Magnoliopsida; order Santalales; family Viscaceae; genus Viscum; species Viscum album. The sequence continues at coordinate 1,676,806,607 of OY728125.1, forward strand.
AGCATATACTCCGAAAGTATCACCTCTTAAGGGATTTTTATCAAAGGGGTGAAGTTGTAGTAAGAAGAGTACCCACAGAAGAGAACGCAGAGGACCCCTTGACTAAAGGCTTATCTCAGCATAACCATGATTATCATGTGAGAGCTAGCGGACTAAAGGTTTTTAGTAGTTGGCTCTAATGCAAGTGGGAGTCTCTTGGAGTTTGTGCCCTAGAACCAACTTCTGTGTACTTTATGATAACCTATATTCATATTTTTTAATATTAATAAACTTCTTATCACATCATGATTTTTCTTCTGCATAACATAGTATGTGATAATTTCCCAAGAGTAGCTGAAGCACTAAAAGGTCATAACAATTCCCCGCTATGAGGAGAACCCTGGAGTGCTACGACGCTATTCTTAAATATATATTCTATAGTCAGATGATATCATTTGTGGGACACAAATGATATAGGTTATCATGGGTGGAGAATCATATGACTTTGAGACACCTTCTCATGGTGTACGCCCATGATAATATTCATTGTATGATATTATGAGAACAAGATCTGCTAATAAGAAATCCACATTTATATGTGACATTGGATGTTCCTGTCTATGAATGTCTGTATTGTTCCTTAGACTTTAAGATTGTTATTAATGGGTATTATGAGTCGTGTACTTTGATGTATTGACAAAAAACGTGATGACATAGGTTCATGATGAGGTAGGATACGTTGAGTGCGTCATGAGTAATATTGCATTAATGGATAATGCGAGAAATGATTTTTCCCTTCTGTTTTTTAACGGAAGTTGATATCTCATGTCCTTTGATGGAAATAATATAGCCTAAATAAATCCTTGGTCGTAGTGTTCAATAGATAAGTTCAATTTCTGAGAAGTTAAAGAAAGAGACATCGAACACATAAGTTGATGGCACCATCATGCAACCTTCTTGATTAGAGATATCGTGATAAATGGATTATATTACAGAGTAAACGTCAGTATGAATTGTTATTTCATTGCGACATTTACTTCTTTATCTATGGGTGTCTTGGCGTGTTGCTAGATGCTATCCTTGGACTTTAGAATGCTTCGCCTAATGCCACTGAGAAAGAGGCATAGAGGGTCACACACTAAGTATGTCCAGAATCTCAGTTAAATAATATATTATTATTTTTTATTTAACAAGTTGAATAAATATTATTCCCGCACGTGATTTAATAATTATTAATGTTTGTTTGATCGCATGTATTCTATCACCAATTATTCGAGTGAATATAATGTGAGCAGAATAATAAATATTTATTTGATATTTAGTGAATATAATATTTGTTTATTTATTGGTGAGTAATATAGTGATATTTATTTAATAAATAAATAGTCCTTACTCAAGGTTTGATAAATATTGTGGAGGAATGGCGAACTGAGTTGTTAGGTCTGGTGATAAATAATAAATATTGAATATTATTTGATTAAATAATATTTAATTTAATTCGCAAGATAAACGCATGTGGAGAAATGATAATATTATTATTATTATTTGACATGGGGTTCTGCATATATTAAATAAATAATAAAGTACATTTGTACAATTATTTTATTTTAACCCTAACGGTATATAAACTCAATTATATTATTTTCTAAGAGAGACAATTCATTTGTTTTGGGTGTGCATAACTGATTTAGAGAATCCTCTCAAACCCGAGAGAGCTCCTTTCTCTAAGAACGCTCCCAATAACGGAGAGTGATCTTCCCCCACCTCCCACTCTCAAGTCAAGAGAGATCAAGGAGAACGTTTTGGAAGTGATTCTAATGGAGATCAAAGATGAATGAAACAAGCGATAGGATCTGTCGTGCTAGCACCTGGAGATTCCTACAATGATATTCAGAGATTTGTCTAACACGTGTGAATCACCGTTAAATGGAATCTGCTCTTGATTCCTACAATGCAACGACGGTACAATGCAGATCTGTTATCAGGTCCATCAATGAAGAACAAATTAACGCAAGGTAATTCTTTAAATAAATAAATTAATTGTTAATAATATGTGATGATCATGCATTTGGTTCCGACGTTATATTCTTTGTTTAATTTTCTTTGATTCAATTCCGCTGATCATGATATTTATCGTTGTGTAAATTTCGAATTGATCGTCGATTGTGACAAAAAGTAAAGTTGGGCACGACCTATCGCACACTTCCACTGCGCTCTGAACCTACAACAGTGTCATCGGACAAAGAGTTCTCTACGGAGAGGCTTTGATGAGTGGATGGAGATCATGAGACGGAGTAAGGTTACCCTTACGTGGGTAGAGGAAACTTGTTGCTACCATTATTCAACTATTTGGTTACCCTCATGCATGTGTTGGCTGTTGGAGGTTGCAATAGAAGCTACAATTGAGTATCAGCAGTTGCTCAAGTCAATAAAAGGTTGACCATGAAGATTGGAGGTTGGTGCAAACTTGTTAACCAGAAAAATTCCTTTATATGGAAGTGGTGGCCCAACTCTTTGAAGTAGTGATATTTGTATGAACAGTGTGTGTTTTTGACTTAAGAAAATCTAAGACCTAGGAGTGGTAGTGAGAAAGAGCATTGTACTCTTCTTGTATCTCCCATAATGAAAATGTTTGCAGTGTTCCCCCGTTGATGTAGGAGTTTGTTCGAACCATGTTAAATCTTGTTTGTCCGTCTTTCCTGTGAATTTTTATATTCATTTTTTATTGTTAATTAAATGCATATTTTAATATGCCCTTTTGTTGAGAAAATTGTTACGCGGTTTAAACGGGGGCACCGCTTATTTCTTTTCCACTGTCCACATGCCCCGTCGGTTCTTTCCGCAGCTCCACTTGAGGTGCGAGGGCACCACTTTAGGAAGAGAGTGCCATTCCGCTTGGCAGAGAGAGGCGCAGCAGCGTTTCGCCCGAGATTGATCGAGAGAGGGAGAGCGGAGGCACAACCAAATCCGCATCAGCAGATCTGAGCCGCTCGGGTTTCTTCGTTGATTCGTGGCAACAGGGTGGCGTGACTCCTCGGGTTCTTCAACGATGGAGCTTCGTTCTTGGAAAACTTCGATCTGGCAGCGGCGCCTCACCATCACAGATCTGGTTCGCAGTTGGAGATAGGAGAGGAGACGGATCCTGTCCTCTTTTCCCATGTTTTGGCGATCTGGTTCGACCAAGAAGAGGGGTTGATTCTGTGGGCGGAGCGGGCCCCGGGGCTCAGCTGTCTGTGCTCCGGCCTCACGCAGATCCAGCGGCGTCCTGTGCTATAGGAGGAGTCGAGTAGGGGTTCTGGCCCTTGAACCCGAAGGGCTGCCCATGGAGTCCACATCCTTGGACGGTGTGGGCGCATCCAGATGTTTGCATCGAGCTTGGACAGTAGCGGCAGATCTGGATCGGACGACTCTTGTTACAGCAATGGACCTGGATGGCACTGGTTGGACGACCACTGTTTTTGGGCATCTTGGACTCTTGAACCTAGAGGATTCTGGGTCGGCTTGTTTCAAGGAAGGTAATGCCAAGCCCCTGGTAAGGGGGGTCTTGGCAGTGTCTTGTTTATTTGTTGATTTCAATAACGTTCCTTGCACATGTTGGTTGGCTGTCCTATGTTGCATTTATGTCTTGTAATTCTTTCTTGCATAGTGAAAAAACTGTGATGATCCTGCCCCGTGCACGTAGGCCTATGGCCGAAGCACGTAAATCCTGTGTGTCCCTTTTATTGCTTTCCTTTCAATTTCAATTTCCGCATTTAACCAACCTGTAATTGTTGAACGTTCGCTACTTCTTATGTTAATTTTAGAAGTTGTTTTGAGCCTTGTTGTGGCTCGGTTTGTCATTGTTGCTGCTACTTTTGATTCTGGAAATTTAATTCTCATTGTTTGATTCTGTTTTAACTAAATCATCATGTTGCACATATTTTGTATTTCTGATGTTTAATGAGAATTAACAGCAATGTTTGAATGTTGTTGTAAATGTCACTACCTTCCAATGTGTTGTTCATTGTTGTTGAATTCATTTGAATGTATTCACTTGATATTATGAAATTGCAAGTCAAACATTCTTTTGTTTATCAGTTTGCATGTATTAAACTGTAAATGAAGATTGTTTTCGCATTTCGGACTTTAACGAACCAAAACACCCAAATAGATCCGGGCTATTATGTGGGGATTGTCTCTCGCGTAGGGGTGCTCCTCGCAACATTTCCTTTTACTATTTTTTTGTGAAGTGTGATCGTTGAGTTTTATGTGTGGTGATTAGGTTGGAGTCACTCTTCTTAGTTTTGATGCACATAACTGGAGAGGTGGAGATTATCAGACACACTCTCTATTAGATTCAGCTTTGTGAAGATGCTCTATTGAAGGCTGAAGTGTCCGGACGAACATTTCTGTCCGATGAACATTGTCTCCCTAGGTCTGTCCGTTGGCCTGAACGGATAGAGGTTTGTGGTTGCTTCAAGGGTTCTCCTCCCGACATCAGCACCACTCGCGTTAGGGTAGAAACCCACTATGTAAGACCATCTCCAACCCAGCGGCAAAAACGCCATTTTGAAGTAAAAATGGACTCCGACCCACCACTATTCCCAGCGGTAAAATGGTGAAATGTTACAGTGGAGCGCCATATTTGGCGCTACATTGTAGTTGCGCTATCTGATTTTTTTTTTTAATTTTCACTCTTTTTATGTTTTTAAATAGTTTAATATAATTTGTTGAATAAAATTAATAGTAAAAAATATATATAAAGAGGAATATTCATAGAATATTTTTTTTGAAGTGAAAAATGAAGTAAATGGGTTGGAGTGATTTTTACTATTCCTACTTCAAAATGAAATGAATTTGGTTCAAAATAGCGTTTAGGATTAGAGTTGCCCTAAGGATATCCAGATGTGTAATCGTACAACCGTGATGAGTAATGATATGCTGAACTGCATAAAGGTCGACAGACCTCTGCGTGAAGATAAATTTAGAGAGCCAAAACTCACATCAGGACTTCGACTTCAGTAAAGGTAAAGGTGGACAACAAAACGGTTTTGTAAGATTCAAGGAAACTCGCCTGAGGATAAAACAAGGAGAAGATGATCAAAAAAAGAAAACCCACATATTAAATAATCGTTTAATTAAAATCCAAGACAACAATCCCTCCGACTGTAAATCCACCAAAGCAGGTTGGACAGCGAGTTCCCGTTGCCATGCTCCGTCAGCTTCCTGATCTTTTCCAGAGCAGATTTGGGGTCATAAATCCCTTCAACAGCATATACAAGCCCCTTCCATGCCTCTCCCACGCCCTCCCTCCCCAGCGCCGGCAACGTCCACCTAACCAGGTCCTTCGCGAACCACACATCAGAGAACAAAACCTCCGTGATGGGCAGCAGCGGCCGCACCTGGATCCCCACCCGGCACTCCCTCCATTCCGCCGGACAAAACCACAGGCCGCTGTCCCGCTTGGTCGACCACACCACCCCCATTACCGGGTTGTTCCTCGTGAAATCCTCTGGGTACAGATGGTCGCCTTCCTTCACGTGCCACCACCGCTGGCCCGCCTGAATCTCCAGCGCCGCCAGCGTCGCGGCGGCAGTCGCCAGCTGCAAGTCGCCATACGCCACTCCCAGCAGTGCCGCAGAGTAGTACGCATTCACCGCCTCGCTGGTGCTCTGCTGGTTCCGACCGTCCGCGGACTCCGACAGACCTCCCGCCCAGGAGTGCAGCTTGTACAGATCGAAGCATCGCAGCCGCGGGTACGGCGAGTCCTGCAGCGGATCCAGGGTCATGAAATCCGCCATCAGCGAATAGGCCTGCGGTCTGTACCTCCTCCCCCACGCCGGGTCGATCTTCGCAAGCACGGCGATGGCGTAGAGGAAGTAACCCAGATGATAATGGTGATTGTGGAAGGTTCCGAATCCGAACTCAGATTCAAAATCCACAGACTGGGTCACGAGCCCGCCCCACTTTCTGTCGTGCAGGAAGCAGTTATTCCTGAAGGTCCCGTCCAGCCAAGGCTCGATCGTCTGCTTCAGAAAACTTCTTATGGCCGGAATCACCACCGGAAAAGACACCTCCTCGGAGATCAACGCCAACCGGGCAGCTCTGGCGATCAATTTCCCGTAGAAGTATGATGATGACGTCGTGGCTGCGGTGGACGCTGCGTCCAGAGCATTGACGTCTTTTGACAGGGCTGAAGTGATTTCTTTAAACCCTTCTTTATTGATCCCTCCCAAGGAATACCAGGACACTGAAACTGGGTTTACATTGAATGACCATGAATCTCCGACGACGCCCATGAGGTCCCCGTCGATGCTCTTATACCTGAAATTATCCAGGACGGTGAATTTCTTGTTCTTCGCCGAAAGGAGCTTGAGATGAAGTGGGTGGGCAAGCATGAGCAATTGCCCATCCCCTCTGGTCTTCCATTTGTACTTCAAACTGAACGGCTTCGTAAACAGAGCTTCGCCGGATGTGGGGAAACGAGAGCTGTGCGCATCGAGCACGGCTTCATCCCTATGACAAGAACGGGGCAAAATCGCAAGGCGGATCGTGCCCGTGAAGGGTTTCGAAGTGATCCGAGATTTATTGAAGGTAAAATTGATCGGGGAAGAGGAATAGAGTAGCCATTTCTGGTGGTTTTTAAGTTCGATGGTGTGCTTCGAGGAAAGGAAACCGGCGGGGGAGACGGAGATGAAGGCGTGGATCGTGGAAACGGAAAGCTCGGCGGCGTCGACGGTGAGGGTCAGGAAAGGGCTTCCGCGGACGAGGAAGAATCGGAGGCTGGAGGTGGGGAAATCTAAAGTCACGCCAAGATCGCTGAAGGAAGACACCGTGTGAGTTCTTCGTAAATCTGGGTGAGCGCCGACGCCCACGGCGGAGACGGTCAGGTCGGCAACAAATTTCAGGTTGGTAACTGAAGGGTTAGAAAAGGGAGCTGGATAGCAGAGGGAAAGTCCAGATGAAGCAGATTGCACGAGATAGGGGTGGATATACTCGGGTTGATCTCCATTTTGAAGGACGAAATTCTGGAAGAAGGAATTTGTGGGGAGAGGAGCGGAGAGAAGGTGGGGAGAGAAGAAGCGCGACGGATCGGGAGTAACAGAGGAGCGCGCCAACGGGAAGAGGAACACTGAGGATCTTGATTCGTCGCCGGAGGCTTGGGATATTGAATGGTCGGCCGGCGGAGTCGCCATTGCTGCAAGGGGCGTCAAGAGAGCCGGAGGGCGCGGTGGGCTTCTGGGATTTGTTAAAGCTTACGGTCAAGGGGATGATGAAGAACAGGGGCCCGACGCTTCGTTTGACGAGGCCGACGCTTCGTTAACATTCTGGGATAGGGTTTTGCGTATTTCAAAAACAGGGGTGTGAAACTACTTCAGGCCAGGAAGCGTGGGAAGCAGGCGTCACGCTTATTTGTAAGATTTCCTAAGAGTAATAAACATTAATAATCATTACATAAATATTAATAAATAATAATATGTATTATTAGATATTAATAAGTATTAATAAATATTACTAAATATAATTAAATATTAGTAAATAATACTAAATATTAATTTAATATTAAATAAAATGCAATAAAAATTAATTAAATATTAATAAATATTAATTAAATATCAATAAATATTGATACATATTAATTAAAAATTCATCAATATTAATAAAATATCAATAAATCTTAATTAAATATTAATAAATATTTATATATATTAATGAAATATCAAGAAATATTAATAAACATTAAATAAAAATTAATAAATATTGAGAAATATTAAGAAATATTACTAAATACAATTAAATATTAGTAAATATTAATAAATATTTCTAAATATCAGTAAATATTTCTAAATATCAGTAAATATTAATAAATATTGCTAAATATCAGTAAATGTGAATAAATATAAATAAATATGAATACATATGAATAAATATTAGTAAATATTAGTAAATATTAAATAAATATTAATAAATATTAATCAAATATCAACAAACATTAAATTAGTTTTAAAATATATTAAAAATATTTATACAAATATTAACAAATATCAGTAAATGTTAATAAATAGAAGTAAATATTAATATATATTCATATTTACTAATATTAATTTAATGGTTGTTAATATATAGTAATATATATTAATTTAATGCATGATAATATTTAAATAGATATTAACTAAATATTCACAACCATTAAATTAATATTAAAATATTATATATATATATATATATTAGTAAATATTAATTAAATATTCATAAATATTACTAAATATCAATAAATAATAATAAATATTTTAAAAAATATATTTTTTAATAAATAATAAAAATATTACTAAATATTAATTAAATATTTAAGAATATTGATGAAGATTGATCAGTATTTATTAATATTTAGTAATATTAATTAATATTAATAAATATTAATAAATATTACTAAATATTAATTAAATATCTATGAATATTGATGAATATTGATGAATATTGAATAGTAATAATTAATATTTATTATTATTTAATTAATATTTAGAAATATTTATTAATTTTTGTTAATATTTGCATATATTTGTTAATATTTATTCAATACCTTTTAATATTTTTGAATATTTTATGAATATTCATGAATATTTATTAATATTTATATATTTTTTTAACATTTTTAATATTTATTTATTTTTATTAATATTTAATTAATATTTCTTAATATTTACTAATATTTACTTAATACTAGTTAATATTTGATTAATATTTAACCAATATTTATTTATATTTACATGTTTTTATGAATATTTATTAATATTTATTTAATGTTTATTAATATTTCATAATATTTCATTGATATTATTAAATAATTATTTATATTTATTTAATATTTTTTAATATTTATTTGATATTTACTCATATTTACGAATATTTAATCATATTTATTCATATTTTTATTATTTACTAATATTTAGTAATATTTAACTATATTTAGTAATATTTCTTAATATTTTCAATATTTATTAATATTCATTAATATTTAATAATATATATTATTATTTATTTAATATTTAATTATTATTTATTAATATATATTTATTGTTTATTAATCTCTTAATATTTCATCAATATTTATTAATATTTATTAATATTTAATTAAGATTTATTGATATTTTATTCATATTGAGGGATTTTGAATTAATATTTTTTTAATATTTATTGATATTTATGAATATTTAATTAATTTTTATTACCTTTTATTTAATATTCAATTAATATTAATATATTTATATTTATATTTTTTAACATATATGTATATTTAATAATATGTATTAATAAAAAAAACTGTAGAAAGAGTGAGCGTCGTTCACTCTTAGGAAAACTTACACAGGAAGCGTAAACTCCGTTCATACTTTCTAGCGAAGAAAGTGACGTGAACGAGGTTCACGCTTCTCCAGACTTAATTTTTGAAATAACCAAAACCCTATCCCTTTAAAAATAAATTAATGAGAAAAAATTCTAGAATTACCACTACTCTTTGACTTTTTATAGCTTTATTATTTGATTCATGGTATGTGATTTTCATTTTTTGAATCTTGGAATCACGATGAACCTACTAGCGAAGTTTGGTTGCAATCAAAAACTTCAAATCTCCAGGTTTTAGGCCGCATATAGTGGATGACAACGACAACGGATGGAGGATGTGGCAGGGCTTGCGGGTGTCGCGCCCCGCTCCAAATGGGTCCGTGTCGTGACTACCCCAAGCCCACATCCAATAGGCCAAGGGCTGACGACTAGCACCGAGTAGCCATATTCCACAAATGAGAGACATTTGTCTAAGTACCTGTACACACACACATCTCTAAGCCAAAAATGTTGAAATAAAAAAACACCATGTAAACAATGCATGCATACACTAAGATACCAACCATAGAGTACAGCAGTAGGAAACTAGAAAGTAAACAGGGCCAGAATATAAGCCCATCAAAAGAAAGAGTCTGCAAAAGTGAATGCACAAGTTAATGAAACTCATCCGCAGAAAACCTTACTTGAAGGGTAGGTATATGTTAGTTGTCTGAAGCCATAGGAGCACACCACATCTTTCTGATCTCTCTAAGCACCACCTGGTCCTGGTCCACCTAGGGCTCCATCAAAACGTTGATCGTCTGCACAAGACACGACATGTGCGGGCAAAGCCCGTGTAGGGGTGAGTAAAACAATACTCAGTAGGATATCCCGAAACCACAAAAGAATATCACTAAGAAATACACAAAGTATACCACAAAGGAAAATACACAAATTACAGTCAGCTCTACACATGTATATGTTGGTAGCACATATATCAAGGATATCCAGATGAACTCATAGCCAGCCACAAAGTAAAGAGGTAAGTCACGACTAATCTCCGCCACAGAGTTCTGCTAATTTGGGCCCCGCCCTAAGAGGAAAACACTGGTCAAAGATCATAACATACAGAGAGGGGATCCTTCTCAGAGAATACCAACAACCCAATCTGCATTAACACACAACGTAGGGGATCCTTAGAGAATACCAACAACCCTACCGATGCGACTCGTAACGTAGGGGATCCTTCTCAGAGAATACCAAAAACCCTATCGATACGACCCGCTAGATGGAGGACTAACCCTCTGCGCTCGGAGGTCACGTCAAATCCAACAAAACTATATCAGGGGTAATAGAGGATCACTCTAGTCCCAAGGAAGGACACCATAATTCCATCTGGTACTCAGCCTCTAGAGGGGACTACTATCCAATAATGTGAACGCAATACCGTACTGAACCCTCAAGGAAAGAACCAAGGAAAATTCTCCACCTATACTTGTACAAGCTAAAAACTCACTAAGCCACCCCAAAAGGACCGCCTCGTTGCAAGGGTCCCTACGCCGTAGATGGCTCGTCAAACGGACCTTTCGTTTGAAAGTTACAGTCATTTTAGTGAAAAAGTCTGACCCGAGTATGGTCTGGGTTCGACCCGCCAACCCGGCCCGGTCCGATCGACCCGACCCAGCCCGGTCTGGCCGACTCGACCTGGCCTGGTCTGTCTAGCCCAACCCGCTACTTGCGGGTCAACCCCCTTCTCCCGCACATGGCCGACCCAGCCTCGTGCTCTCGGTCAACGCGGCGCCGCCACGGTCAACGCGGACGACCACCACGTCCGGCAGCGTCCCCCGCGGCCTCCACCGCTGTTGGCTCCACGCGGACCCCATCCGCGTACGCCAGCTCCCCCGCAGCACCGCTCCTACCGCGGGCTCCCACGCAGTTTCGCCTGGACCGTTGCCTCATGCTCTATCGTCGCCCGCCCCGTCGGGGGCCCGTCCACCTTGCACTCTGCCTGGCGCTCCGCCTGGTCCAGCCCCCACTGGGCCGCATGTTGGCTCCGTTGCCGGCTGCCTTGGCGACGGCCCGCTATCCGCCTCGTGCTCCACCTGAACCCGTCGGAGCCGCTGCTCTGGTCGCCGCTGTGTGCCACCACCTTGCATCGCCGCAAGCCGCTGCCTTGGTCGATTTGCATCGCGGCTTCGCCGTCACACCTTTGTGGTGTCGTTAGGGTGTCAGATCCCCAGCCTCGGATTGTTTCACCACAGATCAAAGGGACAACGATCCTCGATTCATATTTCACGAAGAATGAGGAATGCGAGAAAGATTGGGGGAAGAGAAAATAAAGCAAATGAACACCCAAAGAACGGATCTTGACCTTTGTTCGTGTTGGCCTTGATTCATTTTTGTTAGCAGGATCACGAAGAACAAAGTAACACACATATTTATCTCCCATTTAAATCCCCACATACATAAACCCATCCCACAAGTGATCGAACCGCAGATCAATGGTGTCTATAATATCCGGCCCGTGTAATGGAAATGTAACAGTGTGCCGAAATGCATATATAAAGTAAGCAGTATAATGCAACTAATTACCCAAGTACCTGCTTCAGCCCTTGACTGGTGTATGAAGATATAATCATTCATTATTTGATTATTACCAGTTTACGATTAAGACACATGCTAACAATAATAAAGGTTCCAAGATGTAACAAGGCAACCACATTTTATAATTAAGAAGAAGTGGTTCCATGGTATTCACCAAGGAAACCTAGATCTCAGGGGTCGCTTACTCAGTAATAGCTGGGTCTAGTTAAGGGTAAGAGTGTAATCCAAGGAGCATAGTCCAAGACATTCCACAATAATATGCCTACCGAATCCAACGTGACCAACCAAGGTAAAACAAGGCTAAGCAGTGACAGGTCCCCATGGGTTGTGACCATGACACATACTTTTCAATGCTGGATTCAAGGAGTGTATCAAAAGCAACTTAAAATACTATGTGAGGGATCCTACGGTGTCATACCGGGCATCCAAGAATAGAAAAAGATCAAGATCTAGGTTGGTATCAACCTAAGGAAGCCACATCCTTAAATTGGAATGGGGTTCCCTAGTGTTCATGACATTCCCTGATAATAATCCAAGGCGATCTCGAGTCAGACCATTCCTACTAGATAATGAAGTCATGTATAATTTCAATTGGTTCAATCCTTGCCATTCATTAGTGTGAATAGGCCAAGTAGCATGCAACCTTTTGATAAATCCATTTAAGTCATGCTTAATAATCAAGGTTCATTCCTCTACCTTCCATTAATGTGGTAAGGGGTGTTACAGACATGCAAGCTATTATTCGTTTACATTTAATATAGTCAAAACATATACTTAGTTTACTTTCCAATTTATCATTTAAAACTATTAATTATATTTAGGCACTTACCTTATGCGGGTCAAGTGGAAGAGACATGGTACATGCCATTCACCATTACATGATTCAATAAACATTTATTATGAGGAGGCTTACTGTTAGTGTGGTCAATCTCAAGCAAATCCGAATGATGGCTCAAAAGTGCCAAAACACTAAAAACTCAAATATGTCATAACACCCAACATGGGGTGTTGGGAGTTGTGGTCATAACCACCAACAATTAATCACGTATTTGGAAAGAGCATATTGATATGGTTTTAAGGAATATAATCATGGAATATAATTTCTATAAACGGTAACCAATGGAATTTGTGGGGCCCACAAGACAATTCTAAAATAAATTAACTTGAGGGATGAGTTATAGAACACCCACCTTAAGGTCGTACAACTCTCCTCCTCCGATATCGACCTCTGATTCGACTTAGAACTGAGTAGATATGAGAAAAAGGGGGAAATGCTTATACCTCGATAACTAGGTTGAGAGAAAGAGAGAAGAAGAAAGGCTCAAACAAACTCGAATACTTACCGTTGCACATCCAACATGGTGAAAAGAATCTCGGTCGGATCTCGGACGAACGAGATCTTCCAATCCCTAGATTAGGCCTCCAAAGAGATCAAAAAGAGAATAAAAATAGGCCAATTCTGCTGGAATCTGGATTAGGGAGAAAGAGGAGGCTTAATTAGATCATTAAGGGGAAAATGGTAAAATTACCCATAAAATAGCTTGTGCATGGTTTGGTAGTATGGTTTTCCAAACTGTGCGACAATCATGCATGTTCACTTGTGAAAGAAAGGGAACCTGCACAGTTAGGCCGTATGGTTAGGGAAATCGTGCACTAATTGTGCGGTTAGGCTCTGTCCAAAAAGTCACCATCTGCATGGTTTGTTCTAACCATGCGACATTCCCACACGGTTTACTCTAAACCGTGCGTCAGACTTGTTTTCCCAAAAAGATGGCTTCTGAGCTCCAAACAGGCCCCAGACACCCTTGAGACCTTCACTAACCCACTAGGCATCCATATTAGGCCCAAAATAAAGAATTAGACTGAAATTTAAAGGATCCATACCTGAATGAAAAACTGGGTTCTTATAGTCTTCTCCCTTAAAAGAACTCATCCCCAAGTTTACCTTCCAATGGTGGCGAAACACTGTCTAAAAACAACTCTAGCCATTGGGCACGCATGTCAGCCTTCTGCTCCCAAGTCTCGTCCTTCATGCGACTCTGTTGCCATAACACCTGTACTAGAGGGAAAAACTAGCCTCAGAGAGCCTTCGTGCTCTGGTAAATGATGCGAACTTGACACTCCTAAAAGGTAGCATCAGTATCTAACCCAGCTTCCTCAGGATCAAAGGTATGAGAAGGGTTGACATGATATTGGAGAAGTTGTGAAACATGGAAAACATCATGCATGACATGGTACCTTTGAGGTAGTAGAAACTGATAGGCTACCAAACTGACTCTCTCTAGGATCCCAAACATCCCTACATAATGAGGCGAAAGCTTCCCTTACTTCTGTAAGCATTTATTCCCTAGCCTGGGCGATATCCAAAGGAAAACACAATCCCCACCTCGAAATTTAGAGGTTGTAGATGGCGATTAACATAAGATTTCTATCTAGACCGAGCAGTAGTCATACACCTTCTGATCAGTTGAACCTTCTCTAAAGTCTCCTAAACGAGACGAGAACCTAGTAGGACTACCTCACCTGCCTCTAGCCAGCACATGGGTGAATGAAATGACCTACCATACAAGGCTTCAAAATTATCCATCTGAATCGTCTCCTGAAAGCTGTTATTATAGGAAAAATCAATGATAGGGATATGCTTCTCCCAAGAACCACTGAAATCAAGGACACACGCTCAGAGTATATCTTCTAAAACTTGTATTTTCTATTCTTATTTTCCATCGGTTTGAGGATGAAACGTTGTGCTTAGAAGCATGTCATGACCAATCCCAGAGGGGCTCATGCTGTGACTACCCCAAGCCCGCCTTTGATAGGCCAGGGGCTGGTGACTAGCACCGAGAAGGCATATCCCACAAATGGGAGGCATTTTCTTAAGTATTTGTACACACACACACATCTCCAATCCTAAAGTGCTAAAATGTAAAAACACTAAGTAAACAATGCATGCATACACTAAGATACCAACCACAGAGTATGATAATAGGAAACTGGAAAGTAAAAAGGGCCAGAATACAAGACCACAAAAAAAGAGTTTGCAAAAGTGAAAGCACAAGTTCCTGAAACTCATCCACAGAAAACCTTACCTAAAGGGTAGGTGTAGGTCAATTTTCTAAAGCCGTAGGTGCACATAATGTCCGTATGATCTCTATAAGTGCCACATGGTCTCGATCTACATAGGGATTCGTCAAAGCATCGATCGTCTACACAATACACGACACATGTGGGAAAAACCTGTGCAAGGTTGAGCAAAAAAATACTCAGTAGGACACCTCAAAATCTCAAAATAATACCACTAAGAAATACATGAAGTATAGAACAAATGAAAATACATGAAGTGCGGTCATATATACACAGGTATATTTCTATAGCACATATATCAATGATATTTAGGTATACACATAACCGGAAACAAAGTAAATTGGCAATTCACAACCAATCATCAGCCACAGGATTCTGCTCGAGGCAAGCTCATTCTGGGAGAACTCACTCCTCGAGCCATGATGTCATTGGAGACTCTTGAAAAGAGGTCCCGCTAATTTGGGCTCCACCCAAAGAGAATACACTGGTCAAATATCATGGTATATAGAGAGGGTATCCTTCCTAGAGAATACCGAAAACCTAGTCTTTATTATCCCACAAAATAGGGGATCCTTCTCAAAGAATACCAACAACCCTACTGATTTGGCTCATAACGTAGGGGATCCTTCTTCGAGAATACCGACAACCTTACAGATATGACCCGCTGGATGGAGGAATAACACCCTGTTCTCGGAGGTCATGTCAATTCCCACAAAAAACCACCAGGGGTGATTGGGGATTTCTCTAGTCCCAAGGAGGTATAATACAACTTTATCTGGGACCTGACCTCTAGAGGGGACTACTATCGAGCGATGTTGATGTAATGTCGTACCAAACCCTTGAGGAAAGAACTGAGGGAAACTCTCTACCTATACTATTCCATACTAAAACCCCACTAAGGCATCTCAAAAGGACCACCTCATCTTGAGGTTCCCAATGCTGCAGATGGCTCATCAAACAAACCTTTCGTTTGAAGGTTATGAACATTTTAGTGAAAAAGTCTGACTCGGGTCCGATCCGAGTCCGACTCGGCCCAACCCGCCGAACTGATCCAATCCGGTCAACCAACCTAGCCTGGACCACTATGTGTGGGTCGACCCCCTTCTCTCACACATGGCCGACCCAACCATGTGCACCTGGTCAATGCAGCACCGTCTCTTCAATGTGAACAACCACTGCCTCCCCAGCCACCCCCGCGACCTCCGCTGTCGTGGGCTCCACGCGGACCTTCGCCACCATGCCCCTAGTCACTGCCCATGGCCTCCACCACCATAGGATCCCATGTAGTCTCTCTTAGACTGCGGCCACATGCTCCACCTGGCCTGGCCCCCCCGTCAGGCCGCATGCCGCCTCCGCCGCTGGTCGCCCTGCTGGCGGCCTGTTGTTCGCCTCGTGCTCCACCTAAACCCAGTTGGAGCCACTGATCTGGGCACCACCTTATGCCACCGTAAACCACTACCTCAGGTGATTTGTTCCATGCCTTCTCCGTCCCACCTCTGTGATGTATTTACGGTGTCAGATCCCGGGTCTCAGATCATTGTGCCATGGATTGAAGGTGCAATGATCCTCTATTCATATTTCATGAAGAAAAAGGAACGCAGAAATATTGGAGGAAAGAGATAAATGTACAAGAATTCCGGAAGAATAGATCTTGGCCTTGATCATTTCATGTTATAATGAAGAAAAAATAGGAAATAAAATGAATCTCTCAACATAATCATCCCTGATAATCAACCCGCATAAATTATCCATCTCGTAATAATGATCGAACTGAGAATCAACCAGTTTGTGGGTTGGTCCGTATTCATCATTAAATTTAAAAAAATAGGGAAAATATGATGAAGAAAAACAACACCCTACTTGGATTTTGGATCAGTTTTCGAGGAAGGGTGAGGTTGCGTCGTCGTCGTTCATCGATCCGTCAATCTTTGATCCAAGTTCTAATCTCTGATTTGTCGTCACTGTCAAGATAACCTCATTCACTTTGTCTTAGGGAAACTTTAGTGTTATGGTGATAACCCTGGATCCCTCGCTGTCACGACCTGTCTTCTCCAAGATGAGGGAAGATATAAAAAGGTGTCGCAACCTTCATTCTTCAAGATAAAAGAGAGATAATGAATCCCGAGTCCTGCCTTCAATAGGCCCCATAGTTGCGACTAGAACTAAGGGTATATAATCTCACACAAATAGAAGGCATTCCCCTTTTTATAAGAAATAGGTGTTAGAGTTGGTGGCCTAGAACCAACTACTTTTTACTTTATTCATTAAATAAATACCTTATCACATCTTGATTGTTCTTCTACGTGACAATACATGTGATAATGTCCTAAGGATAGTTGTTACATTAAAGGGTCATAGCGGATCCCTGCTATGATGAGAACCCAGAAGTGCCATAACACTGTTCTTGAATATATGTTCTATGGCCGGATGATGTTATTTGAGGGTCAAAAATAATACAATCCATTAAGGTTGAGGACTCATAAAACTTTGAGGCACCTTCTCATGGTGTGCGCCCTTGGTAATATCCAGGAGGATATTATGAGAACGAGACCCACCAGTAGGAAATCCACATTTCATACTGTCATTGGATGTTCCTATCTGCGGACGTGTGTATTGGTCCTTAGGCTTTAAGATTATTATTAATGGGTATTACAACTCACGCACTTAGATGTATTGACGAAAACTATGACGACACACTATTCACAGTGAGGTAGGATACGTTGGGTGCGTCACAAGTAATACTGCATTAATAGACAATGAGAGAAAGGATTTGTCCCTTCTGTTCCATAACGGAAGTATATATCTTAGGCCCTTTGATGGAATTAATATAGCCCAAGTAAATCCATGGACATGGTAAGGAATGGGCGAGTTCAATTCCAGAAAGTCAAAGAAAGAATAATCGAACACACGGGTTGATGGCACTAGCATGCAACCCGCTTGATTCTAGATATCGTGACAAAGAGATTATATTACACGGTAAGTGTTCGTATGAGGTGACACGTCATTGCGGTGTTAACTTCTTTCTCTATGGGTGCCTTGGCGTGTTGCTAGATGCTAACCTTGGACTTTAGGCAGGCTCCACCTAATTCCACTGAGAAATAGGCCTAGAGGTTCACACACTAAGTGTGTCTATGTATCTTAGTTAAATATTAATTTAACAAGTTAAATAAATATTATTCCTGACTGTGGTTTAATAATTATTTAAGGATGCCTGATCGCATTTATTTCGACACTTGTTATTCGAGATAATATATTGTGGGTGAAATAATATATATTTATCAACAAGTAATGCAGTTAAATTTATTTAAGAAATAAATATCCATTACTCATGGTCTAATAAATGTGGTGGAAGAAATAAAGAAAAATGGAAAATAAAAGTACACATCGTGTATATTGAATATACACACAATGTAGTTTTCATGGAAAACGAGTACATGTCGTGTATTAATGATTACACGTCGTATAGTTTTTCCAGTCGGGATTTTGAGGAAATAATATCGTTTTATTAAATGATATTTATTATAATCAGTGTGGGAGAATGTCAAGGAATTAATCATTCGACATGGGGGTTTTCAATAAGAATTAATAAAATAAATAAAATGTGTAACACGTTTATTTATTATCATAACTCTACAACCTCAAACCCGATTATAAATATCCTCACAACCCCAACACTTTTCTAGAGAGAATCATTGTGCACAAAAATTATGGAGAGTTCTCTCAAGGCCGAAAGAACTCCTTCCTCTAAGAACGCTCTCAAGACCGAGAGAGATCCACCACCACCAGATCAAGGCGATTGAAGGCGAATATCTCAAGTGAAGGTTATTCCACGCTAGCACCCAGAGATTCATTCAGCGACATTCAAAGATATGTGGATCACGTGTGGATCACCTCTAGAGGAATCCTACACTTGGATTCTACGATGCAATAACGGATCACATCAGATCATGACTGAAGACATCAACGAAGAAATAATTCCATTAAGGTAATTCTTATCAATTAATTAAATTAATTATAACCAACATATGACGATCCTCTCAATGGTTTCAGGACCCTTCTCTTTATTTTCATTCTTCATTCTATTTTGAAGATCCGGCGTTTTATTATTGTGACGGATCTCAGATTGAACGTTGTTTAACGCTAAAATTAAAGTTGGAAAACCCACCAAATGCGCTTCCGCTGTGCCCAGAACCTACAAGTGGTATTAGAGGGTTCATATCATTGATTATAATTATTTAGTTTTTCATTGGTGATTTACGCATTTAATAATTTAGTTGTTTTAATTCAAGTTAATCGTTTTTTAAAATCTAAATCTCGGGATCTGTTCCTCCCCTCTCATTTCTCGTTCACCTTACAGAAAAGAATTTTTCTTTTAATTTTGATTAAAATAAAATATAGGATTTCATCTGGAGGTTCCAAACGCTCCTGGCCGTACAACACCAGAATACACGGCGTGTATTCAGAAGTACATGTCGTGTAGTCTAGGTTCAATTCATTGACTGATCCACTAAATCAGGTCATATTTTGGATCCTATCTAAGTTATTTATGACACTGTGTGTTGACCAGGAACAAGTGTCACATGGTTTCTGGATTACACGTCGTGTGGTCTAACTGAACACGGTGTGTAGTCCCTTCGGGTTAGGGTAGGACTGTGTACCCCGTACACGGCTTGCCCGACTGGAAACTGTGTAACGCAGATACTACACGGCGTGTGTCCAACTAAACACGCCATGTACTCTGAAAATTTACGAAGTACATCTACATGCCATGTCCCCAGGCGTATACTTCAGATGGATGGTGAACAAAAGTACACGCCGTGTAGTCAAAACTACATGTCGTGTACTCATCCAAATTATGCAGATTTATTAAAATTTATTATTATATTATACAAACCCTCAAGAAGTGTACCATAGTGCGGGTGTAAAGCTGAGACACAACACGTGATAGGTGTTTTATATATATGTGTTTAATTTAACATATGCGTAATGAACGAGAATTCACTGGGTTTCCTCCAAGGTACAAGTTACGTACAAAGATAATTTTAAATGAATTTATTTGTTTAAAATTATGATGGATGAGAATCTCAAGGAAATTCAGAAAGGGGTTTAAGATAAAAGGATTGATTAATTAAAGATAATTAATTGATTCGAGCGTGATTTATCTTAAACAAGAATGATTAAAGAATTGAATGCTAGTTTTATTTATGCGTAAATATCGTTGCATGTATGGATGATAATTAGCTAGACCAACACCTTTATATGTGAATGGTTTCTTTTAATTTATTTATTTAAATTAAATTTCTTGGTCTGTGAGCCTTCTCCTCATTAATATGTAGGGACTGCGCACCCAAGGTTTCTTTTATGTAAAAACCCCTTTTTACCCCTCACCTACATGTGAGATAAATGCATATGTAATGGATGGAGATCCCAAGCTAGTGGAGGCGGTGCAAGTCAAGAGCCAAGGCGAAACCAATCCAAGGAGATACAAAGGTGGACATGTGGAAAGCTGTAAACACGAACCCGAAATGTTCAAGGTGTTTCTCCCCAAGGTCGTGGGTTAGTTTATCAACCGCTAGATAAACTAACCAATAGAAAAAGCTCATGATCATACCATTTATTTTATTTTTGTCAATTGCATGGTTTATTTATTGTGGGTGTGTTGTCACGATCACACAATTAATGAATTAAATGAGCATGCAAGATGGAACTAAAATAAAACCGTCTTATGCGTAAATATTATTTTATACATGGTTAATCACTTAATTATATCCCACTTAATATTAACAAGCATGTAATAAAATATAATAAACTGTCAATTTTCGTATAAGGATAAAATCCCTCAAAGAAATATTAAGACGGTATAGCCTTCCATAATCTTGGTTAGAATCGAACCATAGTTCAAAGTGCTTGACCAACCCTAGTTGGGGTGATTTCAATTATCAGGGAATTCTAATTTAAGGTTTTGGGTTGAATTGACTTGGTTCGCATCAAGGGTTGACTGCCACAAAAAGACTTGGTGTGACCAAGAGGCAAAGGTAGAGGAAATCCAAAAATAAAAGGATTTTAGGATTGGGGAGTCCACTTAGCGGATCAAGGAGCTGCGAGTTAATGCAGTTGGCATTTGGAATGCCTACCTAAAACCCTTCAAGTTTCTTAACCAACCCTATTTGGGGTAATGCAAAGGGCAATATGGATCCTTTCCACTATAAAATTCAGGCAACAAAATATTCCAAAGTCAATGGTGAGGTCTATTGGATTTCAATAAAATAGTGGGAGACTAATAAGTATTAATTTATTTATTTGTCTCAGTTTTGTAATAAAGTAATAAAACATTTTATCATCATAATTTGTAGAAACAGAAAGAAAAATGACTTCAAACATATCATTGTGAACCATACTCGAGAAGGAAAACCTTCTCACCGGCACCAATTTCTAAGAGTGGCAGAGGCGTTTACGCGTCATCCTTCGCCACGAAAGGAAATTGTATGTGCTGGAAGAGACTGTTCCAGTTGCACCTAGAAAAGAGGCCAATGATGAGGAAATATATCTCTATGCGAAACATATGGATGATGCCACATATGTCCAATGTTTCATGCTATCATCCATGTCTAATGAGCTCTTGAAGAAACATGAAAACATGGACACGTATAACATGATGTATCACCTTAAGGATATCTATCAAGAGAAGGTGAGACAAGAGAGATATGAGATCTTCAATGCTTTGTTTACAACTAAACTTAGAGAGTCTGCGCCAGCTGGGCCTCATGTAGTCAAGCTTATTAGCTACATCGAACGCCTGGACATCTTAGGGATTAAATTCTCGGATAAGTTGCATACAGATCTCATCCTATCATCACTGCCCAAGACCTTCTCAAGCTTTATTGTCAACTACAACATGAGAAATAATGATAAGAGTTTATTGGAACTTCTGACCTTGACTCTCCAGGTATATAAGGACATGGAGAGTGACAGACCTGTAGTCCTTATGGTGAATAAGAAAAGGAATGACAAGGCAAAGGGGCTAAAGAATTATAAGCAGTCTGAAGCCCCTGAGCGCTATCCCTCCAAGAAGGGGAAGATCCAGAGGCAGGGCAAGTAATGGGAGGCAGTGTGTTTTTCATGTGTAAAGCAAGGCCACTGGAAGAGGAACTACACCCAGAAGAGTGGGGACGCTAAAGGTGCGTTCGTTATCGAGTGTAATCTTTATATTTCTAGACATTGGGTATTAGATATAGCTTTTGGGGCTTACATCTGTATTCAAATGCAGGAACCAAGTAGATTTAGAAAGATTTCCAGAGGAGAGGTGGATCTTCGAGCTGCCAATAGCGCAAGGCTGGCTTCATTGGATATTGGCGATTACCACCTCTCATTTCCAATTGGGATGATTTTGGTTTTACATAACTGTTATTATGTGCCTAGTGTTACCAAGAACATAATTTTTATATCTTTCTTGGATATGGATGGATTTATTTTCAAGTTTGGAAATAAGGGTTGTATCTTTTATAAGAACAACATATGTTATAGTATGGATCATTTAAATAATGGTTCATATGTATTAAATTACGAAAACCAAGTGTTGACAATCAATAACGAAACAGACTCACATGACTCATACATCACCCAGTTGTGGCATCATCGTTTCAGTCATGTAAATGAGAAGCGCTTGACAAAGCTCTGCCAAGATGGATATTTAGACTCTATTGAGCTAAAACCACTTGATAGATGTCACACTTGTTTACAAGGTAAAATGACCAATCCACCTTTCGGTGGACAGGGTGAAAGGGCCACAGAGCTTTTAGGATTGGTGCACACAGATTTATGCGGGCCATTTCCAGTAGAAGCTATAGGTGGATATTCTTACTTCATTACTTTTACTTATTATTTGAGTAGATATGACTATGTCTAATTAATGAGGTATAAGTCATAGGTCTTAGAGAAATTTAAGGAATTCAATAATGAAGTAGAGAATTAGCTTGATAAGAAGATAAAGAAACTTCGATCGGATCGAGGTGGAGAATATTTGAACTAAGAGTTCATCGATCTTCTATGAGAGTCTGGGATTCTATCTCAGCTCACTCCTCCTTATACACCACAGTGGAATGGTGTTAGTGAAAGGAGGAACCACACCTTGTTGGATATGGTGAGGTTGATGATGAGTCATGCAGATCTTCCATTATCCTTTTGGGGATATACATTACAAACTGTAACATACACATTAAACTGAGTACCAACTAAGGCGGAAAATGGAATTCCATCCGAGTTATGAAATGGAAAGAAACCCATTTTGTCTTATACACGTGTGTGGGGATGTGAGGTGTTTGTTAAGGCCTTTTTAGGCAACAAACTAGCACCCCGGGGCATGAGGTGTATCTTTATAGGATATCCCAAGGAAACGAAAGGATATTACCTATATAACCCTTCAGACAAGAAAGTGACTGTCGCCAGACAAGACATATTTCTTGAGAGGGAGAACATTCTCAAAAAGGATAGTGGGAGCAAGATTGAATTCAATGAAGTTGATGCTCAAGATACACAGGAGTTGGTATAGGAACAAGTTCCACAGGTCCCCTTAGAAGAGGTTCCAGAAACACAAATACTGCATAGGAGCTCAAGAGAGGTAAGGGAACCAGAGAGATTTGGTTACCTAGTCACCGAGGATGGTGAATCATTATTGTTGAACAATGATGAACCTCTATCCTACAAGGAATTAGTAAAAAGCTTAGAAGCTGTAAGATGACTAGAATCTATGAATTCTGAGATGGATTCCATGTATCAGAACCAAGTCTGGGTTCTGGTCGATGAGCCAGTTGATGTAAAGCCTGTTGGATGCAAATGGGTATTCAAGATAAAACTGGACATGGAAGGTCAAGTTGGCACCTATAAAGAAAGGCTAGTGGCTAAAGGATTCAGACAGTGTCAAGGAATTGACTATGATGAAACCTTCTCGCCAGTTTCCATGTTTAAATCCATAAGAATCATACTTTCCATAGCAGCTTATCATGACTACGAGATTTGGTAGATGGATGTTAAAATAGAATTCCTTAACGGGAACCTTCAGGAAGATGTCTATATGAAACAACCAGAAGGGTTTGTGACACTAGTTGAAGCTAAACGGGTTTACAAGTTGTAGAAATCCATTTATGGATTAAAGCAAACATCCAGGTCATGGAACATTCGATTTGATGAAGCCATAAAAGAATTTGGTTTCATTAAGAACGAATGTGATCCATGTGTTTATAAGAGGTTTAATGGGAATGTGATCGTTATCCTATTAGTATATATTGATGACATATTGCTTATTAGAAACAATGTACCAGTCTTACAGTCAGTTAAGGATTGGTTGAACACGTGTTTCTCCATGAAGGACTTGGGTGAAGCAGCCTACATTCTAGGGATCAGGATCATTCATGATAGATCCAAGAGGCTTATTGGACTAAGTTAGGGTACATACATTGACCAGATACTAAAGAGATTTAGTATGGAACAATCCAAGAGGGTATTGGTTCTAGTGTCACATGGCTTATATCTTTCTAAGAAAATGTGTCCCCAGACACAACAGGAGAATGATAGAATGAGTAATATCCTATATTATTAGGCTATAGGATCCATCATGTATGCCATGTTATGTACCAGGCTTGATGTTTCCTATGCACTGAGCATGGTAGGCAGATATCAAGCAGATTCAGGAGAACAACATTGGACTGCTGTTAAAACTATCCTTAAGTATCTGAGAAGAACTAAGGTTATGTTCCTGGTGTATAGAGGAGACGAGGAGATTGTCATTAGAGGGTAAGTTAATGCTGGTTTTTAGACAGATCAGAACGATCTGAAGTCGCAATCTGGATATGTTTTCTGTCTCAATGGAGGAGCTGTGAGCTGGAAGAGTTTAAAGCAGCCAGTTGTCGCGGATTCTACAGCGGAGTTCGAATATATAGCAGCTTCTGATGCAGCCAAGGAAGCCATCTGGATTTGTAACTTTGTCTAGGATCTTGATGTGGTCCCTAGCAGTAAAGACCCTATCACGTTGTATTGTGATAATACTACAACGGTGGATCTTGCAAAAGAACCAAGGTCACATCAACGGACAAAGCACATACTCCGGAAGTATCACCTATTGAGGGATTTCTATCAAAGGGGTGAAGTTGCAGTGAGTAGAGTGTCCACGAAAGATAATGTGGTGGACCCCATGACTAAAGGTCCATCTTAGTAGAAGCATGAATATCATGTGAGAGCTAGTGGGTTAAAGTTTCTTAGCAGTTGGCTCTAGTCCAAGTGGGAGTCTGTTGGAGTTGGTGGCCTAGAACCAACTACTTTGTACTTTATTCATTAAATAAATACCTTATTGCATCTTTATTGTTCTTCTGCGTGACAATGCATGTGATAATGTCCTAAGGATAACTATTGCATTAAAGGATCATAGAGGATCCCTGCTATGATGAGAACCCAGAAGTGTCATAACACTATTCTTGAATATATGTTCTATGGCCGGATGATGTTATTTGATGGACACAAATAATACAGGCCATTAGGGGTGAGTAATCATAAAGCTTTGAGGCACCTTCTCATGGTGTGCACCCTTGGTAATATCTAGGAGGATATTTTGAGAACGAGACCCGCCAGTAGGAAATCCACATTTCATAGTGTCATTGGATGTTCCTATTTGAGGACGTGTATATTGGTCCTTAGACTTAAGATTATTATTAATGGATATTACAACTCGCTCACTTATATGTATTGATGAAAACTGTGATGACACACTATTTTTAGTGAGGTAGGATACGTTGGGTGCGTCATGAGTAATACTGCATTAATAGATAATGCGAGAAAGGATTTGTCCCTTCTGTTCCATAACGGAATTAGATATCTCAATCCCTTTGATAGAATTGATATAGCCCAAGTAAATCCATGGCTATGGTAAGGAATGAACGAGTTCAATTCCAGAAGGTCAAAGAAAGAATAATCGAGCACATGGGTTGATGACACTAGCATGCAACCCGCTTGATTTGAGATATTGTGAAAAAGGGATTATATTACATGGTAAGCATTCGTATGAGGTGACACATCATTGTGGCGTTAACTTCTTTCTCTATGGGTGCATTGGCATGTTGCTAGACGCTAACCTTGGACTTTAGGCAGGCTCCGCCTAATGCCACTGAGAAATAGGCCTAGAGGGTCACACACTAAGTGTGTCCATGTATCTCAGTTAAATATTAATTTAACAAGTTAAATAAACATTATTCCCGACTGTGGTTTAATAATTATTTAAGGATGCATGGTCGCATTTATTTCGACACTAGTTATTCGAGAGAATATATTGTGGGTGAAATAATATATATATATTTATTAGCGAGTAATGAAGTTATATTTATTTAAGAAATAAATAGTCATTACTCAAGGTCTAATAAATGTGATAGAGGAAATAAAGAAAAATGGAAAATAAAAGTACACGCCATGTATATTGAATATAAACGCTATGTAGTTTTCATGGAAAATGAGTACACGCCATGTATTAATGATTACACGCCGTGTAGTTTTTCCATTCGGGATTTTGAGGAAATAATATCATTTTATTAAATGATATTTATTATAATCAGCGTGGGTGCATGTCGAGGAATTAATCATTTGACATGGGGGTTTTCAATAAGAGTTAATAAAATAAATAAAACGCGTAACACATTTATTTATTATCATAACTCTACAACCTCAAACCCGATTATAAATATCCTCACAACCCCAATACTTTTCTAGAGAGAATTGTTGTGCACAACAATTCTAGAGAGTTCCCTCAAGGCTGAAAGAATTCTTTCCTCTAAGAACGCTCTCAAGATCGAGAGAGATCCACCACCACCAGATCAAGGCGATCGAAGGTGAATATCGCAAGTGAAGGTTCTTCCACGCTAGCACCTGGATATTCCTTCGGCGACATCGAGAGATATGTGGAGCATGTGTAAATCACCTCTAGAGGAATCCTACACTTGGATTATACGACGCAATGGCTGATCACATCGAATCGTTACCAGAGACATCAACGAAGAAAGAATTCCATCAAGGTAATTCTTGTCAATTAATTAAATTAATTATAACCAACATGTGATGATCCTCTCAATGGTTCTGGGACCCTTCTCTTTATTTTTGTTCTTCATTCTATTATAAAGATCCGGAGTTTTATTATCATGACAGATCTCGGATTGAACGTTGTTTAACGCTAAAATTAAAGTTGGGAAAACCCACTAAACGCGCTTCCGCTGCGCCCAGAACCTACAATAGGATCGGGAGATAAGATGCTGAAACCCAAAAAACTCTAATAACTTTACATAATTAAAATGAAACTCAAAAGAAACCAACCCATTCATGTCTAAACAAAACTTCCATGAGTACAACAAACCTCCAAAATAAAGTACCAAAAGAAAAGAAACTAAGCGGCGACAAAAATTATCCCCCGCGCCCGAGCTAGTAGAGTCCAGCACATTCCTCAAAGTCCTCCTAAAAACCTAAAAATGGTTTCGACGTACATAGGGTGAGTATACAAGTATACTTAGTGGGGAAATCAAATTCACTCATGCACAAGTGGGAGAAGCATACTAATGCCCCTATGAAATCAACAGAAACCAATAACACCTAATAAGGAAAGCTAACCAGCCTAGCCTCACCATGAAAAACTCCCCAAATTACGCAAGTCAAGTAAGATAATAATATAATCGCATTGATGATTTGGGTACCCCACACCACTTTCCCACTGGTACAACTAACCACCGTCTTCTTCATCCCCAGCCACCAGAACTAACGTCGGAGGTCCTAGTACATCTTCGCTATACCCAGATGTACCGCCAAAGGGGATGTGTGGGACTCCATCAGAACCTCCTCTCGCAATTCCACTGGTACAACTATGTTCCCTTTTAAAATAACGACGTGCTCCCCACCTATCGAATATCCATCAAGGGAATGCCCCATGGATAACTGAGCATGTTGGGTCTCGCAGTTGGTATCCCCAAGTTGCACCTCCCTAAATCACTGCAAGAGTGGAGGGGTGAAAACCATTGACTAGATGTAATTTGATTCATCTCCATCCACAAAGGATATATGTAACACGAACAATTTCTTTGATGCCTCATTCAACAACTATAAGCTAGATCTCTTGTTGTGAGCATCCACCACCATGTTCCCCTTCCCAGGAGTGTAGAAAATCTCAAATTCATAGTTTTGGAGGAACTCTAGCCATCACCTCTATCTCAAGTTCAGATCATTCTAAGAGAAGATATACTTGAGGATCTTGTGGTCAAAGTAGATGATAAACCGCTCGCCCATCAGGTAGTTTCTCCACATCTTCAATGCGAAGACTACCACCGCTTTCTCAAGATCATTGGTCATGTAGTTATACTCATTCTTTCTCAAATGGAACGAACCATAGGCAATCAATTCTTTCCCTTGCATCATGACACAACCAAGACCGGTCCTTGATGCATCGTAGAACACTACATACCCGACTCCCTCCTCTGGTAGTCTCAATATGGGAGTGCTCATTAGTCTCTACCTCCGCTCCTAAAATCACTATTGGCAGTTCTCTTTCCATAAAAAAGGCTGACCCTTCCATGTAAAAGCCATCAAGGGTGCTAATACTCTAGAAAATTCAGGTAAAAACCTCCAATAGTACCCAAGTAAACCCAAGAAACTCCACTCCTCGATAACACTCTTGGGTGGCTCCCAAGAAAGCACCACCTCAATATTCACTAGATCCACTATAACTCCAGCATCTAAAATGATGTATCCTAGAAATTAGACCTCTCGAATCCATAACTAAAACTTTGAGATCTTCCCATAAAGCTGTTTCTCTTAGAGTGTGTCCATAACCATCCTCAATTGTATCATGTGCTCCTCCTAGAACGCTGAGTACACTAGGATGTCATCAGTGAAGACCACCATGAATCGGTCTAAGTAAGGATGGAAGATCCTGTTCATGAGTCCCATGAACACTATCAGGGCATTTTTCACACCAAATGACATCACTAAGTACTCTTAGTGGCTATAATGACATCTGAAGGCTGTCTTTGGTACATCCTCATCCTGTACACGAAGTTGGTGATAGCCAGATCATAGGTCAATTTTTGAGAACCACCTCACTCCCTTTAGCTGATTGAAGAGGTCATTGATCCTCAATAGTGGATACTTGTTCTTCATGGTCACCTGATTCAGGTGCCGGAAGTTCAAAAATAACCTCAAACTCCCTTATGCCTTCTTAGAAAACAAAAATGGGTCCACCTAGGGTGAAAAACTAGGTCTCACAAAACCCTTCCTTTACAGGTCCTCCAACTGTACCCTCAGCTCACAAAGCTCTGCGAGAACCATATGATATGCAGGGGTAGATATCGATGTCATACCAAGGTATAGATCAATACAGAATTCTACCTCCCTACAGGGAGGTAATCTGGGGACATCCTCAGGAATTTCTTCCTCATACTCCTCCACCACTGTAGGAAATTGAGTACTCCTATCATCCATTGCACCGAGGGTGAGGCTAGACACCTTGTGAGTAATCGGTTTCACCCTCCTATGAATAATTATATCCCACTATGCATGCATCTTCTTTTTTCCAACAAAGGAAAACATGGTCCCATCACCGCAGACACACCACACTTGTGTGCCTAAAACAGTCAAATTGAGCATGGACTATAGATAACCAGTCCATATCGAGAATGATGTCGTAAGGCATATACGTCGCTACCAAGAGATCCCAACCGAAACTATCACCTCCAAGATTAAGCTCACACTATCGGCACCAGTGTGTGATCATCAAATATCCTCCCTTATGAGTCTCTAAACGTAAGGGTCGATTCAACAGTTCAACTAGAATCTTCGAGCCTAGAATAAGGTTTGTGTCAAGAAAAGAATGACTGGAACTTATGTCTATTAAAATTGAATCTATGGTGGAAAAGACACATATCGTACCTCTAATCATCCCTAGAGCACCGGGGTCATAAGACTCCATCACCTGCAGCTATCATCATCCATGTTCACCAGCTCCTTGAGCCTGGTGTGGACCACCTGAGGGTGGTGGTGGTAACACGTCGAACCTCCACCCACGTTCTGCTACTCTACCTACTCCTCTGCCACGTCCGCCACCCTATGGACCACCCTTCTCATGTCTCTTCCTCTGCCTCAGGGGTCCCTCGACCATCCCCCGATCGTCTATACGTCGAGTTAGGCAATCTCGATCCAGATGACCTTGACCGCCGCATGCGTAACACTGCATGTCTCTGGGTTGACTTGAGCCACCCCAGGAGCCCTACACCGCTGACCCGATATCCTAAGGTCGTCTCCTAAAGTGTTTAACCCGCTTGGATCTCTGCGACTGCCGTCAACTACCTACTACTAAAGACTCAGCTACCTGGTACCTACTGGTAGCTCCCACACCTGGTGTCTTCTCTACTAGAAATATATCCACTAGTAGAGCTCGCTCTAGTACCCCAACATATGTAGGAATGCTAAGGGATATCATGGATGTCATGAACTTTCAACATAGAACCTGCTCACAGGTCTGATCCTTGAATAACTAGTCTCACACCATATTCGTGAAGTAGCGAGAAAGATCAGTAAACCTCACCGAGTACTCCGCCACTGTCCGGAAACCTTGCTGTAGATACATGAGCTCCTGGATGCGCACTTATTGCTACATAGCTAGAAATAACTCCTCCCTGAAGAGATGCTCAAAGTTTTCCCAAGAGAGAGTCGCCTCATCATGTTTATGGGTCACTAAGATCCAACATCACCTCACTGAGCCTTGGAGAAGACTCGTGGCTAGGATCTCTATCTGGTCGGAAGGTTTCCTCACAAGGAAAAAGACACATGTAAATACCTCCAACCAATCCTCAGCTACCTGGGGGTTTGTCTCGCCATGAAACCTAGGAGATCGCTACCTCTGGAACTCATGAAACACACTCAGCTTGTGTGCATCCTCAACCGGTAGAGTTGGGAGTAACTGATGCTCGACAGGTGGTGGTATCGCTGATAAACCACCTAGAGGTGCTATCTCTGGTACAAGGAGTATCTGTGGTACATGTCTCTATACCAACGCCTCATCGCTAGGTTGATCATCCTCATGATCATGTAACAGAACCCTAGATGGTTTTTTTGTGTGGAGGCATCCTAAAATGAAACAAGATGTACCACCGTCAATAGAGTATACCTGGTGAGATGACTCAAGAAGGACATGAGAACACACTCAAAATACTATATGATCCATGTACCATTTATCCCCTACAACTAGTGTTTTCATGTACGAAGTCAAAAATCAGGTTGCCAGAGTCTTGGTGTATGGATACGTCGTCCTCCGCACCAACACTGAAGTCCCTAGCCTAAAATTCGAACTCGAAACACTTAACATTGTTGCCCCAAACCAACCTCACAGACTCCTGGTCCTTAAGTAAAACTATAACCTACCCTCTGATACCACTATTTCATGACCCATCCCATAGGGGATCGTGCCATGACTACCCAAAGACCACCTCCGATAGGCCAGGGGTTGGTGACTAGCACTGAGTAGTCATATTCCAAAAATGAGAGGCATTTTCCAAAGTACCTATACACATGCACACATCTCTAAGCCAAAAATTATGAAATATAAAAAAATACCAAGTAAACAATGCATGCATACACTAAGATACCAACCACAGTATAAAGACTCGTAATTTCCATATATATATATTTTAAAATATATGAAATTATTACGAGTCTGCAAAAATTAACGGCACGTGATTCTAAGTCCCGGAAATCCAAGAACAGAATTTTGAACTTTTTTAAGGTACGTTCAGTAAACGTGCGGATGAGATTTTCTAACTTTTGAACCGGTGCTCAGAATTGAAATTTGAGGGCACCGTTGAACTCGCTGTTCCGAGATTCACTTAGGAAAAACTTAACTTAATTCTGGGTCTTTAAAAATAGAGTATGATAGTAGGAAACTGGAAAGTAAATAGGGCCAGAATACAAGCCCACCAAAAGAAAGATTCTACAAAAGTGAATACACAGGTTCGTGAAACTCATCCGTAGAAAACCCTACCTGAAGGGTTGGTATAGGTCAGCTATCTGAAGCCATAAGAGTACACCACGTCTATATGATCTCTATAAGAACCACCTGAACCTAGTCTACCTAAGGCTCTGTCAAAGCATCAATCGTCTTCACAAGACACAAAATGTGCGGGCAAAGTCAATGCAAGGGTGAGTAAAACAATACTCAGTAGGACACCCTAAAACCACAAAGGAATATCACTAAGAAATACATAAAGTATACCACAAAGGAAAATACACGAAGTACAGTTATCTCTACACATGTATATGTCGGTAGCACATATATCAAGGATATATAGGTATACTCATATTCATCCACAAAGTAAAGAGGTAAGTCACAACCAATCGCTGCCATAGGGTTCAGATAATTTGGGCCCCACCCCAAGAGGAAAACACTAGTCAAAGATCATAAAATATAGAGAGGGGATCCTTACCAAAGAATACCAACAACTCAATCTGTATTAACCCACAATGTAGGGGATCCTTCTCAAAGAATACCAACAACCCTACTGATGCAACTCGTAATGTAGGGGATCCTTCTCAGAGAATACCAACAACCCTATCGATATGACCCACTAGATGGAGGACTAACGCCCTGCGCTTGGAGATCACGTTAATTCCCACAAAACTCTATCAGGGGAGATAGAGGATCACTCCAGTCCCAAGGAGGGATACCATAAATCCATCTGGGACTGAGCCTCTAGAGGGTACTATTATCCAATAATGTGAAGGTAATATCGTACTGAACCCTCAATGAAAGAACTAAGGGAAATTCTAAACCTATAATGTTCCAAGCTAAAAACCCACTAAGGCTTCCCAAAAGGACCGCCTCATCACAAGAGTCCCTACACCATAGACGACTTGTCAAAAGGACCTTCTGTTTGAAAGTTACGACCATTTTAGTGAAAAAGTCTGACCCGGGTCCAACCAGTCCCGATCCGCCGACTCGAGCCAATCCGATTAACCTGACCCAGCCCGGTTCAGCTGACATGACCTAGCCTGGCCCAGCCCGTAGGGCCACTGGACCATCGGACCCAACCCGTTGGGTCGTTGGAGTGGCTCGGTCCGTCCATCCTGGCCCATGGCTTGCAGTTCGGCTCCCTTCGCCTGCATGTGGCCGACCTAGCTGCATGCTCCCGATCAATGTGGCGCCATCGTGGTCAACGCAGATGGCCACTACGTTCGTCGGCCTCCCCTGTGGCCTCCACCACCACAAGCTCCACACGGACCACAACTGCGTATGCCATCTCCCCCGCGACCTCCATCGCCACGAGCTCCACATGGACCCTAGTTGCGTATGCCAACTCCCCCGCGACACCGCTCCAGCTACGAGCTCCCACGCGGTCCTACCTGGACCGCTGCCTCATGCTCTACTACTAGTGTCCCATCCGCCTCAATCTCTACCTAGTCCATCCCTCACCGAACCCTGTGTTGGATCTATCGCCAGCCAACCTGTCGGCGCCCCGTTGTCTGCCTCATGATCTGCCTGAACCGGTCGGAGTCGCTGCTCCGATCCCCATCGGGCGCCATCACCTTGCGCTGCCGAAAGCCACCGCCTTGTTTGATTTGCATCGTGGATTCACCTTCGTACCTCCATGATGTCATTGCGGTGCCAGATCCTCGATCTCGAATCATTGTGCCACGGATCGAAGGCGCAACAATCCTCGGTTCATATTTCACAACGAACGAGGAACACGATAAAGATTGGGGGAAGAGAAAATAAAGCACATGAACACCCGAATGGATCTTTTCCTTTGTTCGCATTAGCCTTGATTTGTTCTTATTAGTAGGATCATGAAGAATGAAGCAACAAACAGATCTATCTCCCATTTAAATTCTCGCAAGCATAAACCCATCCCGCATGCGATTGAACCGCAGATCAACATGTTTGTGGGTTGTTCCATGTTTATCATTGAAATTAAGAATGAGGAATGAATCACAAGGAAACAACACCCTACCTGGAGTTTTAATTGGTCATTGATGAAGGTAGAATCTGTGTTGTCATTATTCGTCGATCTGTCGATCTTCGATCCAAGTTTTGATCTCTAATATGTCATCGTTGTTGATAGAACCTCCTTCTCTTTGTCTCAGAGAAACTACAGTGTTAAGTTGATAACCCTGGATTCCTGTAAACCCCTAATATAAAGAAAAAGGGAGTTGATTTTTTGGAATAAAATATTTTTATTAAATATTTTATTACCGATACGTCCAAAATCTAACTTTCACGTCTGGCCCACGCCGGTCGATGTTAGGCCCTACTTAAGGTAAAGTTGCTATTCAAAACACAACAGTGCCCTCATATTTCTTATATGAGCACCCATTTATAAGTTATTCTAGTTTTAAAGCAAACCCATCTGCACACTTTATTAAAAACTTAACTCATTTCAACAAATTGTTCGAGGCACATCGGGTCTTTGAATCACACACTGTCTCAATTCCTGTTCTCATAATTTTCCCAATTAATTTATAAAAATAAAACCGGAGAAAATTCGAGTCATTACAGTGGGTTCATCTGATATGTGATTAAATGCTGGAGAAATGGCTAAGTGGCCCATCCTTTTTCAATGCAGCATGGTGCATGAGGGGCACAAACCACATGAAGTGTGACCACCTGATCACCAGATTGAAAGACTACAGTAAAAGGGGGTGATGCAGCACAAAGCAGTCAAAACCGTTTGATCAAATGACTGAGGCCAAGCGATGTGTGGAGGCGCACGATGTGCACAGTGACAAGGCCTAGGGCATGTGGGAGGGGGTACCATGCGACACCCCTTGATTGGTCGTAATCTTATTGGGGGCACGTGGGGGTACTTGACGACTTGAAATTAGATATTGAAACTTGTGTTGGACTCCTTTTGACCCCACATGCCTAGTATAACCCTCCTTGGATCATTATGGTGAAGTTTGGTGGTCCAGTTTGACCGATTATTGTCTAAAAGGATTCACGAGCTTGTGTGTTGACTTATTCTTGTGTTGACTTTAATAAAATGCATCCATTGGTGACATGAAATCATCTTGGTGCTAACGTTGATTCCTCGCAAGGAAAATGCAATCTATTCCTGATAGCATTATGGATCATTGATGGAAATTAGGGGATTTTTCATTACATTATTATTGAGTTTAAATGTGGATATTTTAAAGACTTGATTTATCTCAAAACATTTTGAATTATTATTAAAAGTTAGGATCTTCCTTTGATGACATGAATTGCTTGTGGATGATGTGAATTTCATATGATGATGATAGTAATGATTAAAGAGGGAATGATGAATAATTTCTGAGATTAAAGTTAAACTCAAGACAAAGTGATGTGGTCTTCACTTGAATGGAATATATATATTTATTTATTAAAACTAAATGAATAAAATAAGATATAAATATGATAGGATGTTGATGATTTGCACTCCTTTGAGATGATAAAGACTTCCTCCATGTAATGTGAATAATGAAAATTCCCACAACATGATGTGAATTCACTTCTGGCGTTTGATGATATCTGGAATTTGGAATTGAATGAAGAACTTCAGTGAAGGGAAGTTCAGGTATCGACTGATATTTCCCTTATTACCAACAGAAGGGGAAGGTCACCCCATCAAAAATAAAAAAAGAAACCAATGGAAGGAAAGTCCCATGAAAGAAGTCAGAGTAAGATGGATGGTCCTAGTCATACATGTTGGAAATGTGGAAAGAAAGGACATACCATGAAGGACTGCAAGAGTCATTAGGAGAAAACTTGAAAGCCATCAACATCCAATAGTTCATATCCGTTAACACAACAGAAGATACCAAACATTACTTGCTGAGTGTGAACACGCAAGTAGAAACTTGGGTGATTGACTTTGGATCATTTTATCATTCAACTGGCATGTAAAGATACATAGTTAATTAAGTATTTGGAAAGTTTGGGAAAGTCCATATGGCTGATAATAAATCCCTGGAAGTTTTTGGAAAAGGAGATGTCAAAATTTGTATAAAGAATAAAGGATTCTTAAAGTTAATGTAAGTTCGTCACATCTTTGGTTTACAAAGGAATCTTATTTTTATTGGACAACTGGATGATGCAATCTAAGAAACTAACTTTGCAAATGGAGTATGGAAGGTTACCAGAGGATCTATGGTGGTTGAAAAAAGTGTAAAGTATGGGACTCTTTAATAGACTAGAAAATTCATATAGGAATTCTGTTTCTGAAAGTATAACTTCCCATGATCCAAAAGTATGGAACTATAAATTTGTTCACCTCAATGAGAAGAATTTGAAAGTTCTAAAAGCTAAGGTCATACTGAATCTTGATCACATGAAAATTAGAAAGTTTGAGAGTTGTGTTCTAAGAAAGTAGAAAAGAGTGTCTTTCAACTTAGATGGTTATAATCCTAGGAACTGAAAGTTGGATCTTGTACACTCAGATGTTTGGGGACCTGCTCCTGTTCAATCCTAAAATGGTTGCCTTTATTTCATTACCTTCATCGATGATGCTACTAGGAAAGTGTGGATTTAATTCTTGAAACATAAGTTAGATGTATTTTAGATGTTTACTCAGTGGAAATCATCTACAAAAATGGAATGCAGTTGGAAGTTGAAGTGCATCCCGGTTGAAAATGGTGGTGAATACACCAGATCCAATTTTCGGAACTTCTTCCAAAAGGAAGGAATAAGGCATGAGAAAATGGTACCCAAAACTCCATAAAAAATAGAGTAGATAAAAGGATGAATCTGACATTAACAGAGAGGGATAAAATTATGAGGTTACACTCAGGTTTTCCTAAGGAGATTTGAAAAAAGGCACTCAATAAATTTTCATAGCTCATCAACAGAAGTCCGACATCCTTAGTTGGGTAGGAGCTTCTAAAGGAGTTGTGGTCTGGAAAATGGCTAGAAGTTCAATATCTTAAAGTATTTAGTAGTTTAGCATATGTACAATTAAATGTTAAGGACAAAGATAAACTTGAATCAAAGTACAAAATGTGTTTTTTCCTTGGTTATGGAGATGAAAATTTTGGATACATATATGGGATGGTGAAAGGAACCAAATCATTCGGAGGAGAGATGTCATTTTCAATGAAGAGGTTCTATGGAAGGACTGAAACTTGGATAAGAAAGAAGTTGAAGAAAAATAAACTGATGAAGTCCAAGTTGATTAGAGTACCAGTAATTCGTAAATATTAGAGAACTCATATGTGAGTACTGAAAGCACTGGAATTCCAAAAGTAAGACTATAAAAAAAGGCTAGAAAATTCAAGGGTGGATGAAGCTTGAGTGGGAGCATGGGAAGTTCAAGCCTTGGAAGTTCAGGAACCGGTAGTTGATGTACCAAAAGAAAGAGAAGAGTTGTGTAGTGTAGTTCATCCAATTCAATTGAGAAGATCAACCATAATCAGGAGACCAGTTCAATGGACGGAGAAGTTCATGTCACAGAGAAGGTTCCTTATGCTTCAACTATAGAAAGTTTGATGTATTTAATGGTTTGCACTCAACTAGATATTGTTTTTGTAGTGGGAGTTGTTTGTCATTTCATTTCATGTCAAATCTTGGAAGAAAACATTGGGAAGATGTTAAATGGATCTTACGATACTTGAAAGGGTCGGAAGATCCAGCTTTATGTTTCATTGATGATGACCAGTTGAAAGGCTTTGTAGATGCAGATTTTGCTGGAGATATGGATTCACAGAAAAATACTACACGGTTTGTATTTACTTTTGGTGGAACAACAGTAAGTTGGATGTCTTGGTTGAAACCAATGGTCACTTTATCTACAACAAGAAGTAGAGTACGTTGCTACTACTGAAGCATGAAAAGAGATGATATGGTTAATGCACTTGCTAGATGGACCTGAAAATGGACCAGAAAAATGAATGTTATTCAGTGATGGTCAGAGTATCATAAATCTTAGTCACAACCCAGTGTTTCATGCAAGAACGAAACACATTGATTTGAAATATCCTTTCATATGAAGTTTGATGGAGGATAAAGTGTTGAATCTTTATAAGATTACAGGGAAGCAAAATCATGTGGATATGTTTATAAAGATAATTGTTCAAGGACTGAGGCAACATTGTGTCTTAGTGGGACTCAACTGATTGAACATAATGGGGACACCGCTTGCATCAGACGGATGAAGAGTTCATATGAATGAAATAAGATGGATGAAATCTTGAAGCAATTTCCAAGTGGGAGATAGTTGGGTTTGTTGAACTTTCTTCAGGCTTCATTGGACACAGATTTCTAGACGGAGATGATTAGATGCAGATTATCGGACAGACCAAACGTCTGTTTTCCTATTGTGATGTTTCATAGCTTTTGGAAAAAAAGTTTGTCATCGAACAGAGTTCAACGGGCGCAGTGCCATCAGACAAAGAGTTGTCTATGGAGAGGCTTTGATGATCGAATGAAGATCATCAGACAAAGATCATTGGACGAAGTGAGGTTACCCTTATGTGGGTAGAGGAAACTTGTCGCTACCCTTATTCAACTATCTGGTTACCCTCACACGGGTGTTGGTTGTTAGCAGTTGCAATGAAAGATACAATTGGGTATCAGCAGTTGCTCAAGTCAATAAAAGGTTGAGCGCGGAGATCAAAGGTTGGTACAAACTTGTTGACTGGACAAATTCCTCTATAAGGAGGTGGTGGCCCAACTCTTTGAAGTAGTGATATTTGTATGACCAATGTGTGTTTCTGACTTAAGAAAGTCTAAGACTCATGAGAGGCACTGAGAAAGGGTGTTATACTCTTCTTAGTTCGAGTGCACGTAACTCGAGAGGTGGAGATTATCGGACAAACTCTATATCCGATTCAACTTTGTGAAACCGTTCTACTATGAAGGATGAAGTGTGCGGACATACATTTATGTCCGGTGAATATTGTCTTGTCAGGTTTGTCAATTGGTTTGAACAGATAGAGAGGTTTGTGGTTGCTTCAAGGGTTCTCCTCCCAACATCACCACCACTCGTGTTAGGGTAGAAACCCACTATGTAAGGAAAGGAAAACACTTACATACGAGTACAACCCTGCGTAATGATATGCAACGGCACACAACTTGAGTAAGGTATAACCCATGAACTAACAACCAAGGTAAATTCAGGGTTATAAAGATTAGAGGACCTCACGTAAGGGTAAAAGCTGAACTACAGAAAGGTCAACAGACCTCTGTGTCAAGATAAATTAAGAGAGCCAAAACTCACATAATCAGGACTTACGTAAGGGTAAAGGTGGACAACAAAGCGGTTATGTAAGATTCAAGGAAACCCGCCTGAGGATAAATCCGAGGAGATTATGATCAAAACAAGAAAACAAACAAATTAAACCATCGTTCAATTAAAATCCAAAAGAACAATCCCTGCGACTGTAAATCCACCATAGCAGGTTGGACAGCGAGTTCCCGTTGCCATGCTCCGTCAGCTTCCTGATCTTTTCCAAAGCAGACTTGGGGTCATAAATCCCTTCCAGAGCATATACAAGCCCCTTCCATCCCTCTCCCACGCCCTCCCTCCCCAGCGCCGGCAACGTCCACCTAACCAGGTCCTTCACGAACCACACATCAGAGAACAAAACCTCCGTGATGGGCAGCAGCGGCAGTACTTGGATCCCCAGCCGGCACTCCCTCCATTCCGCCGGAACGAACCACAGGCCGCGGTCCCGCTTGTTCGCCCACAGCACCCCCACCACTCGGTTGTTCCTCGTGAAATCCTCTGGGTACAGATCGCCTCCTTCCTTCACGTGCCACCACAGTTGGGCGGCCTGAATCTCCAGCGCCGCGAGCGTCCCGGCGGCAGTCGCCAGCTGCAAGTCGCCATACGCCACTCCCATCAGTGCCGCAGAGTAGTACGCATTCACCGCCTCGCTGGTGCTCTGCTGGTTCCGACCGTCCGCGAACTCCGTCAGACCTCCAGCCCAGGAGTGCAGCTTGTACAGATCGAAGCATCGCAGCCGCGGGTACGGCGAGTCCCGTCGCCTATCCAGGGTCATGAAATCCGCCATGAGCGAATAGGCCTGCGGCTTGTACCTCCTCCCCCACGCCGAGTCGATCTTAGCAAGCACGGCGATGGAGTAGAGGAAGTAACCCAGATGATAATGGTGACTGTTAAAGATTCCGAATCCGAACTCAGATCCGGAATCCACAGATCCCTGCTGGGTCACGAGCCCGCCCCACTTTCTTTCGTACAGGAAGCCGTTCTTCCTGAAGCTCCCGTCCAGCCATGGCTCGATCGTCTGCTTCAGAAAACTTCTTATGGCCGGAATCACCTCTGGAAAAGACACCTCCTCGGAGATCAACGCCAACCGGGCAGCTCTGGCGATCAATTTCCCGTATAAGTATGACGATGATGCCGTGGCTGCGGTGGCCGCTGCGTCCAGAGCATCGACGTCTTTTGACAGGGCTGAAGTGATTTCTTTAAACCCTTCTTTATCGATCCCTCCGAAGGAATGCCAGGACACTGAAACTGGGTTTACTTTCAATGACCATGAATCTCCGACGACACCCATGAGGTCCCCGTCGATGCTCTTATACCTGAAATTATCCAGGACGGTGAACTTCTTGTTCTTCGCCGAAAGAAGCTTGAGATGAAGTGGGTGAGCAAGCATGAGCAAATGCCCATCCCCTCCGGTCTTCCATTTGTACTTCAAACTGAAAGGTTTCGTAAACACAGCCTCGCCGGATATGGGGAAACGAGAGCTGTGCGCATCGAGCACGGCTTCATCCCTATGACAGGAACGGGGCAAAATCGCAATGCGGATCGTGCCCGTGAAGGGTTCCGAAGCGATCCGAGATTTGTCGAAGGTCAAATTGATCGGCGAAGACGAATAGAGCACCCATTTCTGGCCGTTGTTAAGTTTTATGGTGTGCTTCGACGCGCGGGAGCCGGCGGCGGAGACCGAGAGGAAGACATGGATCGTGGATACGGAAAGCGCGGTGTCGCCTTCGACGGTGAGGGTCAGGAAAGGGCTTCCGCGGACGAGGAAGAATCGGAGGTTGGAACTGGGGAAATCTAAAGTCACCCCAAGATCGCTGAATGAAGACACCGTGCGAGTTCTTCGTAAATCTGGGTCAGCGCCGCCGCCTACGGCGGAGACGGTCAGGTCGGCAACAAATTTATGGTTGGTTACGGAAGGGTTAGAAAAGGGAGCTGGATAGCAGAGGGAAAGTCCAGATGGAGCAGATTGCACGAGATAGGGGTGGATATACTCGGGTTGGTCTCCATTTTGAAGGACGAAATTCTGGAAGAAGGAATTTGTGGGGAGAGGAGCGGAGAGA
Organism: Viscum album; assembly: GCA_963277665.1. Lineage (NCBI taxonomy): Eukaryota > Viridiplantae > Streptophyta > Magnoliopsida > Santalales > Viscaceae > Viscum > Viscum album. Next base: position 1,676,847,876 of record OY728125.1, read on the forward strand.
AGATGGGGAGAGAAGAAGCGCGACGGATCGGGAGTAACAGTGGAGCGGGCCTCCGGGAAGAGGAACACTGAGGATTTTGATTTGTCGCCGGGGGATTGGGTTTCATTGGAATCGTCGGTCGGCGGAGTCGCCATTGCGGCAGGGCGCGGGGATGGATCTGAAGAGGGAGATATGGAGTCTGGTACGGCTTTTCAAGGCTTCTGGGATTTGTTAAAGATTAAGGTCAAGGGGATGATGAAGAACAGGAGCCCAACGCCTCGTCTGACGAGCCGGACGCTTCGTAAACATGGTGCCAGCAGGAACGGGATTCGGACCAAAATCCTCTCCAGGAAAAAGTATAGTTACGAGACGATAATTTACAGATTCGGACCAAAATCCACTCCAGGAAAGAGTCTAGTTACGAGACGATCATTTACAGATTCGGATAATACCCCGGCGGATAATTTACAGTTATTAAGCGGAATTAAGGGTTTTTTTAATGGGTTTAATTATTTTTATTTTTATTTTAAAGAGAAAGGGTTCTGCGTATTTCAAAAACAGGCGTGAAGTCCAGTTCCACTCCCGCCTGATGCATGTTTGCCCCGATTCAGGGGGTTGGCCTGATTTATCCCAGGCGGTGGGGCGGTGTTCCTTCGGGAGACGGACAGGTGGCGGCGTGGCTCCGTGGGGCTTCGGGAATGCTACGGAGGTCGTGAAGGGCGGTGAATATCTGTGCGACGGGGCTTACGGAAGTCGAGCAGGGCTGCGGGGGCTACAGCGCGGCGAGGATCTGTGGGCGGCGGGGCTGGTACGGGTCGTGCAGGGCGCAAGGAGGACGGCGAGCGCTGCGGGGCTGCTGCAGCGCGCGGCGAGGATCTGTGGGCGGCAGGGCTCGCTCAGTTGGGTTGGACTTACGAGTCATGTAGTCTTACAAGCTATGTTTTCAATAAATAAGATTTAATGGGTGAACACTTAAAACACTTAATATATACAAGCATATTACAAGCATATTTGTATCAGGGTAGTAAGAAAAATTAATAATCATTAAATTAATAATAATCAAATATTAAACAAATACTAATATATATTTCGAAATATTAATAAAAATCAAGAAATATTACTAAATATAATTAAATATTAGTAAATAATAATGAATATTAAATAAAAAGGAATAAAAAGTAATTAAATATTCATAAATATTAATTAAATATCAATAAATATTGATAAATATTAATTAAAATTCATAAATATTAATAAAATATCAATAAATTTTAATTAAATATTAATAAATCTTAATGAAATATTAAGAAATATTAATAAACATTAAATAAAAATTAATAAATATTGAGAAATATTGAGAAATATTACTACATTAAATTAAATATTAGTAAAAATTAATGAATATTAATAAATATTACTAAATATTAGTAAATATTAATAAATATTGCTAAATATCGGTAAATATTGATAAATATTATTAAATATGAATCAATATTAGTAAATAATAATCAAATATCAACAAACATTAAATTAATATTAAAATATATTAAAAAATATATACAAATATTAACAAATATGAGTAAATATTAATAAATATAAGTAAATATTAATATTTGTTAATATTTACTAATATCAATTTAATGGTTGTTAGTATCTAATTATATTTATTAATTTAATGTGTGTCAATATTAAAATAAATATTAATTAAATATTATCAAGATTAAATTAATATTAAAATATTATATATATATATATATATATATTAAAAAATATTAGTAAATATTAATTAAATATTCATAAATATTACTAAATATTAATAACATAATAATAAATATTTTAAAAAATATAAATTTTAATAAATAATAAAAATATTAATAAAAAATAAAAAAAATATTTATAAATATTAATTAAATATTTAGGAATATTTATGAACATTGATGAATATTGATCAGTATTTATTAATATTTAGTAATATTGATTAATATTAAAAAATATTTCTAAATATTAATTAAATTTTTATGAATATTTATGAATATTGATGAAAATTGATCAGTATTTATTAATATTTAGTAATATTGATTAATATTAATAAATATTAATAAATATTACTAAATATTAATTAAATATTTAAGAATATTGATGAATATGTTGAGTCAAAAGTTTTGTTTTGACTTCTCCATTCATTTTGTTTTGGAAATCACAAACTCTTTCTAAATACATTCCATGATTATTCACATCAAATACAATTTATAATGTATTATTTTCAATCGTAACCAAATGTATTATTTTCAATCGTAACCGCATATTTTGTTTACAATCGTAACTGCATATCAATCGTAACTGCATGTATTATTTTCTATTATAATCACATGTATTGCTTTCAATTGTAACTGGTTTATAATCGCAACTGCATGTCATGTTTTCAATCGTAACCATCTATTCTTTTCTTTATGAAAGTCATCAGTCTTAAACCTTATCGTTTCTAGTAAAGCTTGATTCTTACAAAATGAAATCTTTTATATCAAAACGATGTTGTGCAATCTATTTTAATATGACCATTTAAGCGTCAGGTGTCCAAGTCCCTTCATATTAAAATAATTTTCAGGAAAAATATGATCGTTGGAGCATGAATATGACCGCTGGGATGAAGGGTATAAATACCAGGTCATTTGACTGAGCTCACATACTTTTGTCGAACTAGAGATACTCTCCGAGAGCTCTGTTAAAATCATTGCCTTGTGCGAAAGCTCTTAAGAATACAAGTCGTGAATAGCTTGTTCTAAGCACTTGTATCTTCGAGGAGTTTTGATTTGCTTTGTGCGATACCGTTCAATTGTGATTATGATTGAGGGCTTCCAAAGATATGCAGACAGATTGGTGCTGATCTTTTGCGGATCGAGGAATTCCGATGCTAGGAAGACAGAGATGTCGATTACCTACTTAATTGAGGGCTGCTGGGGATAGACAAACAGAATGAAGTCGATCTTCAAATCGAGGGGTTACCCTGGTGTGAGTTAGACAGATTTACTTGAAAGTATAAATCAATGGACCTCTATCCTAGGTTAAAGGATACTCTTCTCTTTGGATTATAAGAATTGTATTCTTTACATTTTTCGTTGTAATTGTAATAGAAAGATAAATCTTTTAGTTTTTCTTTCTATTCATATTTCATATCATTGTAATTGTTTCAATTACAATACATATATTTCACGCTATATTAGTGCTTACGATTCTATACGATGTATGGTAGAATCAACTATTGATGTAATAATCTAATTATCATAACCATTGTAATTACGACCATTTATTTGTTTACTCTGATCATCGTATTCATCTAGAATATGATTGTGCTTTAAATACAACATGTGGTATACTTATCATAATCAACCTGATTACGATAATTATCGTAACCGACCCAATTACGATTATCTTTTTCATCGGTACCAGGGCCCACACCGATTCATAGTTTTTATCACTTTCATAGGTATTATGAATTGGATTAGTTTAAATATTTTTAAACTAAGATTATTTTAGGTTTTATAACGAAAGTTTTAAAACCTATAATTCACCCCTCTTATATTGTGCCATCTACATACATATTTCGATCCAATAATTGGTATCAGAGCAGGTCTCTAAAATACTAATATACACATTTATATTAGAAGAGGATTCAACTGTGTTTATCTTGTTTTTCTCTAACAAGTTAGATTTATTTTTTTAATAATCTATTTGTTTATAAATACATACTACACTAACGTGTGGAGTGGAAAAGTTTTGTTTTGAAAGATAAGAGGAATGGATATTAGATCCATAGACAATCTAAACCCTATAAGACCACCTATATTTGATATGAATGATTATGAATACTGGAGAGACAGAATGAAAACCTTTATCAATAATAATGGTGGAGAAAATTTTGGTATGCGCACTGGAGATTATAAGATACCTGAAAAGGAAATTAGAACTTTTACTAATCAAGAAAAGCAAGAATATGAGATAAATTATAAGGTACACAATACTTTGCTTTGTTCTATGAACAGAAATATATACAACCAAATAAATTTTTGTGAAGCAGCTAACAACATTTGGAAGAAATTGGAAGTTACACATTTTGGTACTTATAAAGTTATTGAGACAAAAAGATCCATGCTTAGAGCATACTATCATGGTTTTGTTTTTTCCTTATAGAGAACCAATAGTTAAAGTTCAACAAAGATTCATGACTATCGTAAACAACTTACAATCAATGAGAGAAAAAGGATTAGATGATGCGATGCTTGTAGATAAGATTATATATATCATGCCTAATTAATAAGAATCAAAGAGAACTACTATTGATGAGTCAAGGAAAGTAACAACTGTAACTCTTGATGAGTTATTTGGAACTCTCTTGCAACATGAGAACAAATTGAAGAGAGATTATAAAAATTCAAAGAAGAAGAATGGAAGTGTTGCTTTACATCAAATACAAATCAATTGAAAGCACAAACTTCTGAAAAAACAATAAAGTCTTCAAAGAAAAAGAAAATTGTTATTCGATCAGACTCAAGTGAAGATGAGAAATCTGAAAATGAACTAGCTAATCTTGCTCGAAGGATGAACAAGATTGTTAGAAAGAAGGATTTTCAGTACAGATATAAAAGGAGAAACAAGGATAGAAATGATGAGAAAGATTAAAAAGTGACTTGTTATGAATGTAAAAGAACATGACACATCAGACCCGATTGTCCTAAGATCAATAAGAAATACATAAGGGATAAACATTAAAATAAAAGTCAAAAGAAGTTTTGGAAAACCAAGGGAAAGAAAATTCTCAAAGCAGATGATACTTGTAGTGCTGGTGGTGGAGACTCATCAGATGACTCTTCATATATTGATTATTCTGGATAAAATAATATTGGTCTTTATGCCATGATTCCAAAAGAAAATCATTGTTTCATAGCTAAGGTACACAATGCTAAATCCTTAACCAATATGTATTTAAATGCTAATTATCCTGATAATGATGGATATATTTCTTCAGATGAAGAATCTTCCTTAGCAGAAGATAACTTACCATTTTTTGAATAAGTATCTAGATTTTCCAAGTTACTTGAAAATGAAAATAGTAAGATCAATAAGAAACTTGAAAAGGAAAAATCTAAAATCACTATTTTAACAAAAGAAGCATCAGATCTTTCCAAAGATCTTGATGAAAAATCTTTTGAAATTATTTATATTTCAAAAAATATTGAGGACTGAAAAGAATAAATATTATAAGGATTTTGAAAATGTTATTTCTAAGAAAAATGGTTTAGAGACAAACCCCAATCATAAGACTAATAACTACGAGGATAAGAATTTAGTCATTAGACTAAAATATGAGATATTTTTCTTAAAGAAACTTTTTTCAAATTTTACTTTGTAGGTTCCGGGCGCAGCGGTTCGCGTTGGTGGGTTTTCCCAACTTCAATTTTAGCTTTAAACAATGTTCAATCTGAGATCTGTCACGATAATAAAATGTTGGATCTTCAGAATAAAACGAAGAACGAAAAGAAAGAGAAGGATCCCAGAACCATCAAGAGGATCATCATATGTTGGTTATAATTAATTTAATTAATTGACAAAAATTACCTTGATGGAATTATTTCTTTGTTGATGTTTTCCGGTCACGATCTGATGTGATTCTTCATTGCATCACAGAATCCAAGTGTAGACTTCCTCTAGTGGTGATCCACACATGCACCACATATCTCTGGATGTTACCAAAGGAATCTCTGGGTGCTAGCGTGGAGAATCCTTTGCTTGCGTTGTGTGTCTTAGATCGCCTTGATCCGATGGAGGATGATCTCTCTCGGTCTTGAGAGCGTTCTTGGAGGAAGGATTTCTTTCGGTCTTGAGAGAATTCTCCAGAATTTTTGTGTACAACGATTCTCTATAGAAAAGTGTTGGGGTTGTGAGGATATTTATAATCGGGTTTGAGGTTATAGAGTTATGACAATAAATAAACGCGTTACGCATTTTATTTATTTCATTAACTCTTATTGAAAACCCCCATGTCGAATGATTAATTCCTTGACATGCGCCCACGCTGATTCTAATAAATATCATTTAATAAAACGATATTATTTCCTCAAAATTCCGACTGGAAAAACCACACGGCATGTAATCATTAATACACGGTGTCGGTGTGTACTCGTTTTCCATGAAAACTACACGGCATGTACATTCAATGTACACGACGTGTTTATCTTGTTTTCATTTTTCTTTATTTCCTCCACCACATTTATTAGACCTTGAGTAATGACTATTTATTTCTTAAATAAATGTAACTACATTACTCACTAATAAATATATATTATTTCGCCCGCAATATATTCTCTCGAATAACTAGTGTCGAAATAAATGTGATCAGGAATCCTTAAATAATTATTAAACCACGGTCGGGAATAATCTTTATTTAACTTGTTAAATTAAAATTTAACTGAGATACATGGACACACTTAGTGTGTAACCCTCTAGGCCTCTTTCTCAGTGGCATTAGGAGGAGCCTACCTAAAGTCCAAGGTTAACATCTAGCAACATGCCAAGGCACCCATAGAGAAAGAAGTTAACACCACAATGACGTGTCACCTTATACGAACACTTACCGTGTAATATAATCCCTTTGTCACGATATCTCAAATCAAGCGGGCTGCATGCCAATGCCATCAACTCATGTGCTCTATTATTCTTTTTTTGACTTTCCAAAATTGAACTCGCCCATTCCTTACCATGGCCATGGATTTATTTAGGCTATATCAATTCCATCAAAGGACATGGGATATCTACTTCCTTTATGTAATAGAAGAGGCAAATCCTTTCTCACATTATCTATTAATGCAGTATTACTCGTGACGCACCCAACATATCCTACCATGCTGCGAATAGTGTGTTGTCACAGTTTTCGTCAATACATCTAAGTGCGCGAGTTTTAATACCCATTAATAATAATCTTAAAATCCAAGGACCAATACACACGTCCGCAGATAGGAACATCCAATGACATTATGAAATGTGGATTTCCTACTGGTGAGTCTTGTTCTCATAATATCCTCCTGGATATTACCAAGGGCGCGCACCATGAGAAGGTGCCTCAAAGTTTTATGAGTCCTCACCCCTAATGGCATGTATTATTTGTGTCCCTAAAATAACATCATCCGGCCATAGAACATATATTCAAGAATAGTGTTATGACACTTCCGGATTCTCATCATAGCAGGGATCCGCTATGACCCTTTAATGAAACAACTATCCTTGAAACATTATCACATTCATTGTCACTCATAAGAATAATCAAGATGAGATAAAGTGTTTATTTAATGAATAAAGTACAAAGTAGTTGGTTCTAGGCCACCAACTCCAACAAACTCCCACTTGGACTATAGCCAACTACTAACAACTTTTAACCCGTTGGCTCTCACATGTTATTCGTGCTTCTACTGAGATAAGCCTTTAGTCATGGGGTCCACCACGTTCTCTTCTGTGGAAACTCGGCTCATTGCAACTTCACCCCTTTGACAGAAATCCCTCAATAGGTGATACTTTCAGAGTCTGTACTTTGTCCGTTGATGTGACCTTGGTTCTTTTGCAAGAGCCACCACTGCAGTATTATCACAATACAACGTGATAGGATCTTTACTGCTAGGCACCACATCAAGCTCCTAGAAAAAGTTCTGAATCTAGATGGCTTCCTTGGCTGCATCAGAAGCCGCTATATATTCGGACTCCGCTGTAGAATCAGCAACAACTGGCTGCTTTGAACTCTTCCAGCTCACAACTCCTCCATTGTGACAGAAAACATATCTAGATTGTGACTTCAGATTGTTCTGATCTGTCTGAAAACCAGCATCAACATACCCTCTGATGACAAGCTCCTCATCTCCTCCATACACTAGGAACATATCCTTAGTTCTTCTAAGATACTTAAGGATAGTCTTAACATCAGTCCAATGTTGTTCTCCTGGATCTACTTGATATCTACTGTCACGACCCCCTCCCACCAAAGATGCCCCTCCTGAGCTGGTGATGTTGAAAGGTAGATAATGACCCCCAAGTCCCGCCTCCAGTAGATCCCGGGGTGGCGACTAGCACCAAGGCTATGAGTTTTCACAAATATGGGAGGCATTACCCTTTATATTTTTAAGATCGGGAATTAGAAAAAATCAACCACCAAAAAGGAAGAGAAAAAGTGTATAGAAATAAACCCAAAACAATCCCACATGCATGTTTAAATAGTTCTGAAACAAGGTACAAGTAAAAGAAAGATCAAAAGTACAATACCAAAAGAAACAAGTGTACAACAACTGCAACAACTCCAACTGTCCCGACTAGTAGGGTCCCGCATGGCCCTGGTAGTCCTCCTGGAAACCTGAAAGTAAACGTAGGGTGAGCATACAAGTATACTCAGTAGGGAAACCTAAAGCTCTCGTGCACAGGTGGGGAGACATCCTAATGTCCCGTGAGAACAACAGAAGAAACCTAGCAAGGAAATCTATCCACCCAACCTCACCAGCCACACTCACCAAAAACACAATCACAACAGGTAGTAGTATATAAGAACAAGAGTATTGGGTACCCCGCACTATTTCCCATTAGTTAGCTGCTCTTCCTAACGGCGAACGTCCTAACGCTACCACACTATTCCCGCCCGCACACACCTGGGCCTCATCCCGAAGATTCTTGGGAAACAGTAAATCCTGCCCGAAGAGTCTTGGGCTAAAACCACCCCAATCGAAACCTACCTAAAGGGTTTAGGTGTAAGGTCACCTCAAGCCATCACAACCTAGGGAAGAAGGAGCAGGAAGGAGCTAGTAACTAAGGGGAAAATACCCTCTCCCATGAAATGGGAGTGTTCGACACTAAGTGATCAACATGGGTGGGGTGAGATAAAACACAAAGATACATATATATATATATACCAAACACTCAGCCCAACCTATGACTTTTAATCATAGAACTGAGCACGTGCCTTGGCACTGCTACTACGAAGCATGCATACCACAAACAACCCCAACCCCATTTAGGTTTTCATGTTTCAACAGAATTAGTTTATTAGTTCCTTAACTACTGGGCAACTATCCACAATAACCACATCAATCGTTCGTAAAGAATATCCCTTCCATCCACAAATCAAGTTAGGAAAACACAAGAAGCACAAAAAATCCCTTCTTATTAACCAACCAATCCATTGATTATTAATCCCATTCCATTACCATGACCCACCATTCATCAACTCTTCCACTTTTTATTTATTATTCACAACCCATAGTTCGTTCACATTCAAGCCCATCCCTGCAGCCCCGCTTCCAACCACCATAACCACAATCACACCGAAACCCGTACATCATTATCCCTTTAACAACATTTATCGCAGCCCCGCTGCCCATCTCCAACATAGTATTCACACCAACCCATAACCAAGCCAACTGCAGCCCCGCTGCTCACCATATCCACAACAACCCACAAAACACTCCCATCACATGCCACATATCCAAGCCAACACCCACATGTTCATTATTCCATTTTGTTCAACCGGGGTGATCACACAAGGGTTCTAGATTTTAAATCATCCAACTTTACCTGATTAACCAAATTCCACATTCAACAAAGTTCCATTCACAAAAACGATCTAGAAAGATAGGGAAAAATTTAATTGCGCAATAAAAGGTCCCCAACGACCATGATTTTCAGTAGGCATAAGCCTATTCAATTCACAACATAATATCACAGGATATAAAAAATAATGTAACAGTAATCACAAACTTCCCAACCCCGTTATATAAGCCAGTTATTATCTTCATTAAACTGGTTCAAAAGTTTTTTGCATAAACAAGAGGACACCCACCCCACATGATGCACAGTTTAGAGAGACGAAGGTAAGATCCCTACCTCAACAGGTCCTGATCAAAATGATCCCCCAGATCAACTTTAGAAGACGTCCGTCAGCGTCCGTCACTTCTGTCGAGTCCTGGAAAAACCTCCTCAGGTGGAAGTTGGAAAGGAAAGGCCGAAGGAAAGACAACAGATCCAAGCTCAGAAGTTCAGACTCATCGTTACGATCATGTGGCCGCTGACGGATCGTAAATCGTAGCTCGGACAAAGAAGTTATGGAAGAAAAAGGAGCCTTAGAGTCTCTTAGGAGAGATCTGCTCAGAGGAAAGGGGAGGAGAGTAGTGAGTTGAAAAGGAGGAGGGGAACCCTCCTTTTATAGGTGAGAAAAACAAAATTACACGGTGTGTACTTTATGGTACACAACGTGTACTCGTCCATTTCACACGGTCACCACGCGGCTTCCAACACGGCCTTCAACGCGGAACGCGGCCGTTGACTGGTCAACACACGGTTTGAAGTTAACGCATACGCGGGGAGGGACTACACGACGTGTAGTATTGGGTACATGACGTGTACTCATTTATTTCACATGGCAAGGACACGGCTCCAACACGGCACACGTCCGTTGACTGGTCAACACACGGTTTGAGGGTAACGCATACGCAGGGAGGGACTACACGGCGTGTAGTATTGGGTACACGGCGTGTACTCATTTATTTCACACGACAAGGACATGGCTTTGAACACGGGGTATACCCGGCGAGGGGGTACACGACGTGTACTCACATTACACGGCGTGTAGTTTCAAAATTATGAAAAGTGTGGGAAAAGTCCATTTTACCCTCCAGAACACTTCATGACCCTCTTTTTGACAAAGGAATGGGACGGAGAGGTTTGGACCATTACATCAGATACCTCTTAAAATATTCTCTTCCCCGAGAATTCAAAAACCAACCTAGAGGAACCCAACAAGATACCTCTTAGGGTTCTCGTTATAACAGGAACCCAGCCAACAACCCTAATCATATGTGTTAGGAATTACTTCTCCTATGCCGAGATATTATCCGCTTTAGGCGGCACTAACTCGCCTGCACGGGTTTAATCGCATCCTCATTAATGTGTCTCGATTAAGAATTGGGTCTTCCCACTTTCATACATTAGGATTTTTTTTCCAACTTGCACTACCCCCAACACCACACAACCAACACACTGCCCGAACATGTGGTTTGGGGAAATTACTTCTCCTATGTCGAGATATTATCCTCTTTAGGCGACACTGACTCGCCTTCACGGGTTCAATCGCATCCGCATTAATGCGTCTTGATTAAGGATCAGGTTTTTCTGTTTCCCCACACATTCGGACATGCTACACACTTCCATAGAACAAGAAAACAAAAGGTATCATAACCGACAAGCCAATCATTCCATATCAAAGGTACAAAGTATAACATCAACACAAAGCTCAGAAGAACAAGGAAAAACACAAGTCAAAACAACTCCGGGTACTAAGCGTGCATCTGGGCCTCCCACTCCCAAGTGCTCTCCTCGAGGCTGCCGTGCCTCCATAACACATGAACCAATGGAATTGTTTGTCCACGGAGCACCTTCTCCTTATGATCCTTGATTTTGACTGGTCGTTCCTCAAAGGTCACGTCATCTCCCATATCTAACTCTCCCCAGTCGATAACGTGGGAGTCGTCGTGTAAGTATCGATGTAGCTGGGAGATGTGGAAGACGTCATGAACCTTCTCCAACTGAGGTGGCAGGGCTAGCTGATATGCCACCTCGCCGACTCACCTCAGCACTTCAAAAGGTCCGATGAACCTAGGTGAGAGCTTGCTCCCTTTCCCAAACCTCCGCTGCCCCCGTCAAGGGGAAACCCTCAAGAACACATGATCTCCCACCTCTAACTCCAAGGGCCTCCTCCGAAGATCAGCATAAGACTTTTGTCGGTCTTGAGCCGCTTTTATCCTCTCATGTACAAGCTAGAATTTCTCTGTGGTGCCCTGTACTACCTCTAGCCCAAGATCACCTGTCTCACCAACCTTTGCCCAACAAATGGGTGAACGACATGGTCTTCCATACAAAGCCTCAAACATTGCCATGACAATAGTATAGTGGAAGCTATTGTTGTAGGAAAACTCTACTAAAGGCAAGTGTCATACCCATGATCCTCCGAAATCCAGAACGCATGCTCGCAACATGTCCTCCAACGTCTGGATAGTCCGCTCTGTCTGTCCATCGGTCTGGGGGTGGAAAGCAGTGCTAAGGTGTAGTTGGGTGCCAAAAGCATGATGTAATTCCCTCCAGACTCGTGAGGTAAACTGAGTATCCTGATCTGAGATGATAGTCTTCGGAACTCCATACAAATGCACTACCTCGTATACGTACCTCTGTGCTGAGGTACTCAGCAGGCCCGACTCTTTAATTGCTAAGAAGTGAGCTGATTTCTTCAGTCGATCCACCACTACCCAGATAGCATCATAACCACCCTGAGCTCTGGGTAGTCCTGTGACGAATTCCGTTGAGATGTCATCCCACTTCCACTCAGGGACATCTAAAGGATGCAACAAACCACTGGGAACACTGTGTTCAGCCTTCACTTGCTGACACACTAGGCATTTAGCCACAAACTCTGCCACTGCCTGTTTCACCCCGGGCCACCAAAACTGTTCCCTCAGGCCTCGGTACATTTTTGAAATTCTTGGATGTACCGCCAAGGCTGAGCTATGGAACTCATGGAGAACTCCCTCACGCATTGTCTCCGGGACAAACATCCTTCCACGAAAAAGAATCTGATGTCGGCTGTCCTCTGACCATCCTTCTGGAGCGTTCCCCTGATCGATACGACCCCGCATCACTTCCGCCTCAGAGTCCCCCCACTGAGACTCTTCCAATTGCTGCAACAAGGAGGACTGCACCATCATCTGAAACAAACAGCCTCTAACACCTTCTACTCTGGCATCCAAGTGCAAGGAAACCAACTCTCCCATCACTTTCCAAGCATCAGCGGATTCCCGAACCACTTCCTTATGTGACTTCCTGCTCAGGGCATCAGCCACAACGTTGCCCTTACCTTCAGTGTAAGAGATCTCTAAGTCATAGTCTTGGAGAAACTCGACCCATCTCCACTGCCGTAAGTTTAGGTCACACTGAGAAAAGATATAATGCAGACTCTTGTGATCTGAGAAGACCACAAAGCGCTCCCCAAAGAGGTAATGTCGCCACAACTTCAGTGCAAACACTACTGCTGCAAGCTCTAGGTCATGGGTGGAATAGTTACGCTCGTGAGGGCGTAACTGCCTAGACCCATAACAGATCACACCCTTCTTCTGCATCAGTACGCACCCCAAACCAAGGCCAGAAGCATCAAAAAACACCTCATACAACAACCCTTCCTCTGGAAACCTGAGCACGAGAGCACTGACCAACTTCTCCTTCAGGTAGTCGAAAGCTTTCTGGCACTGCTCGCTCCATAGGAAGACCCGATTCTTCCTAGTCAAAGCTGTCAATGGAGCAACAACTCGAGAGAAGTCCGAAACGAACCTCTGATAATAACCTGCTAACCCCAGGAAACTACGAACTTCTACCATGCTCTTGGGTGCTGCCCAAGAAACAACTGCCTCCACCTTCGATGGGTCCACTGACACTCCATGCTGAGACACCACGTGCCCAAGGAAGTGTACTTCTTGCGTCAAGAACTTACACTTCGACAATTTCCCATAAAGATGGTGGTGTCGAAGGACTTCCAAGACTGCCCTGAGATGCTCAACGTGATCCTCCTCTGATCTTGAGTAGATCAGGATGTCATCGATAAACACAACGACGAACCGGTCCAGAAACTCTTGGAAGACAAAGTTCATAAGTCCCATGAACACAACCGGTGCATTTGTAACTCCAAACGACATCACTACAAACTCGAAGTGCCCATACCTGCACCTGAAAGCCGTCTTCGAGATGTCACTATCCTTTACCCTCAGCTTATGATATCCAGATCATAGATCAATCTTGGAAAACCAACCTGTTCCCCTCAGTTGGTCGAAGAGATCATCTATCCTTGGAAGGGGGTAACGGTTCTTGACCGTTACCTGGTTCAACCTTCGGTAGTCTATGCATAGCCTGAGACCACCATCTGCCTTCTTCACGAACAAAAATGGAGCACCCCATGGCGATACGTTGGGTCGAACAAAACCCTTCTCCATCAGATCATCAATATGAATCTGCAACTCCCGCAACTCCGAAGGTGCCATCCGATAGGGGTCCATCGAAATTAGATGGGCACCAGGCTGTAAGTTTATCCCGAACTCAACGTCACGTCGGGGGGGGGGGGGGGGGGTAGAGTTACAACCTCCTCAGGAAAAACATCGAGGAACTCCCCAACAACCCCCGGGACATCCATAATCTCTGTATCATCTAGAACCACTGATAACCCACCTAATAAGGAAAGGAGAGGCTCCACACACCGGCTTCCCACCTGATAGCTCCTCTCGCCAACAAAAGCTACACGCTGCCCGTCCACGTTGGAGAACACGACTCTTCTCCAGAAGTATTCGATAATGGCACTAACAAAAAACAACTAGTCAATACCTATGATGACATCGTATGGATTCATTTGTAATAGAAGAAGGTCCCCAATAGATCGATGTGGTCCCAACGTCATCCCACATCCCCGGAAAACACAAGATACACTAGTCTGGCCTCCAACTGGTGTACTCAGCACCAGTGGTATGGAAAGTCTCTCTACGTCTAGTCCCAAAGCATGGGCTAGACCAGGTGCAATAAAGGAGTGTGAATCTCCCGAATCGAACAAAGCAGAAATGAGAGTGGTGAATAAATAAATCGTACCTCGCACCACCTCTGGTCCCGCCGGAGCTGTCAACTCTGCTGCGTGCAACTGTCCATGCCCAGCTCTTCTACCTCTCTGATGTTGTCCACCTCCCCGACCACACCCTGGTCGAGGTCCCTGAGGAGCACCCTGAGGTCGGCCTCCTCCCGTAAAGTTTGCCCTCAGAGGAGCATGGTCATGCTGCTGCTGGAAGGGCCTCACTGGAAACTGGTGCTGCTGAGGTGGGCGCTGAACCTGCCCACCTCCACCGTACTGAGCTTGGGTTGGGCACCGACTCTGAATGTGGCCGAAACCTCCACAAGAAAAACACTTCGGTCCTGGGCTCGTGAAAAAGGGATGAGGACCTGAAGATCTGAACTAGAACTGCTGGGGCCTGCTCCCCACTGGCTTGAACCTGGAAGGTCCCGTCGCAGGAGACCTACTGTTGACTTCCTTCCCTTTCAACGAACCTGGATGGATCCCCTCACGTGGTGCACCTCCCTGTGAGTGCATCCTCTCTACAACCTCTTCCTTCTTCTATACTGCCAAGTACGTTGGAAGGGTGAAGGGGGTGACAACATACTGGAGAAAAGGACAAAGCGCCTCCTCCAAACGTCTCGCCCGAGACTCCTCATCCAGAAATAGAACCAGAGCAAAGCACATGAGATCCTTGAACTTGATCCCCAAATCTCGTACTGACATACTCCCCTACTGAAGGGAGAGTAACTCCTGCTGCTTCTCCGCCTTGATCATGGAAGAAAGGAATTCCTCTCGGAATTCCTTCTCAAAGTCATCCCACGAAACCTCTACCTCTATCCTCTCTCTGAGGTAGAGCGTCCACCACTGTCGCACCGCACCTCTCAGCTGACTGACTTCTAGGGGAACCCAGTACTCCCTCGGAGCACAGATCAAGGTAAAAGCGATCCCTAGCTCCTCAAGACACCCCTCCATCTCCATATCTGAAGTACTACCCTCGTACTTCTTGAGGGTTTGCCGTTGGAAAGAACGGAGAGTCTTCTGCCACTGGATATCTTCCTCCTCTCGGTCAATCCTCAACTGATCGACCGCCTAAATCTGCTGGGCCTCGGCTGTTTGAGCCACACGGGGATGACGTCCAGGTGCCATAGCTGTATGGTAAACAAAGATCGCCTAAGCCCAAGTAGTAAGGAAATTTCTCAAGGTTTTATTTTATCATTTTTATTTAAATTTATTTCCCAGAACACCCAAATCAAGTAAAACACAATCATGATGATGCATGTACCTTCCCCAGGGTCTCTACCCTGCAATCAATGTAGTCTCACTTGGTCGTTCGGTAGGCTCAGAGTCCTTACATCGGATCACAGGGGGCCCTAAAATCCCATTTCCTAGCCGGTCTTCCCTGGCTTATGTCACGCACCAAGATTAACCAACACTATTGCCTTACCATCCCATGAAATCCTCACTGTGCCTAACTCCAGAATCCATCCTATCTCTCAACCATCAGATCTGATACCATTATGTCATGACCCCCTCCCACCAAAGATGCCCCTCCTGAGATGGTGATGGTGAAAGGGAGATAATGACCCCCGAGTCCCGCCTCCAGTAGGCCCCGGGGTGGCGACTAGCACCAAGGGTATGAGTTTTCACAAATATGGGAGGCATTACCCTTTATATTTTTAAGATTGAGAATTAGGAAAAGTCAACCAACAAAAAGGAAAAGAACAAGTGTATAGAAATAAACCCAAACCAATCCCACATGCATGTTTAAATAGTTCTGAAACAAGGTACAAGTAAAAGAAAGCTCAAAAGTACAATACCAAAAGAAACAAGTGTACAACAACTGCAACAACTCCAACTGTCCCGACTATTAGGGTCCCGTAGAGCCCTGGTAGTACTCCTGGAAACCTGAAAGTAAACGTAGGGTGATCATACAAGTATACTCAGTAGGAAAACCTAAAGCTCTCATGCACAGGTGGGGAGACATCCTAATGTCCCGTGAGAACAACAGAAGAAACCTAGCAAGAAAATCTATCCACCCAACCTCATCAGCCACACTCACCAAAAACACAATCACAACAGGTAGTAGTATATAAGAACAAGAGTATTGGGTACCATGTACCATTTCCCATTAGTTAGCTGCTCTTCCTAACGGCGAACGTCCTGACGCTACCACACTCTTCCCGCCCGCACACACCTGGGCCTCACAACCACGTATCCCGCCCGCACACACCTGGGACTCACAACCACGTATCCCGCCCGCACACACCTGGGCCTCACAACCACATATCCTGCCCGCACACATCTGGGCCTCACAACCACGTATCCCGCCCGCACACACCTGGGCCTCATCCCGAAGATTCTTGGGAAATAGTAAATCCTGCCCGAAGAGTCTTGGGCTAAAACCACCCCAATCGAAACCTACCTGAATGGTCTTAGGTGTAAGGTCGCCTCAAGCCATCACAACCTAGGGAAGAAGGAGCATGAAGGAGCATGAAGGAGCTAGTAACTAAGGGGAAAACACCCTCTCCCATGAAATGGGAGTTTTCGACACTAAATGCTCAATATGGTTGGGGTGCGATAAAACACAAAGATACAGATATATATATATACCAAACACTCAGCCCAACCTATGGATTCTAATCAAAGAACTGAGCACGTGCCTCATCATTGCTACTACGAAGCATGCATACCACAAACAACCCCAACCCCATTTAGGTTTTCACATTTCAAAAAAATTAGTTTATTAGTTCCTTAACTACTGGGAAACTATCCACAACCAACCACATCAATCGTTCGTAAAGCATATCCCTGTCATCCACAAATCAAGTTAGGAAAACACAAGCAGCACAACAAATACCTTCTTATTAACCAACCAACCCATTGATTATTAATCCCGTTCCATTACCATGACCCACCATTCATCAACTCTTCCACTTTTTATTTATTATTCACAACCCATAGTTCGCTCACATTCAAGCCCATCCCTGCAGCCCTGCTGCCAACCACCATAACTATAATCACACAAAAACCCATACATCATTATCCCTTTAACAACATTTATCGCAACCCCGCTGCCCATCTCCAACATAGTATTCACACCAACCCATAACCAAGACAACCGCAGCCCCGCTGCTCACCCTATCCACAACAACCCACAAAAGACCCCCATCACATGCCACGTATCCAAGACAACACCTACATGTTCATTATTCCATTTTGTTCAACCGGGGTGATCACAAAAGGGTTCCAGATTTTAAATCAGCCAACTTTACGTGATTAACCAAATTCCACATTCAACAAAGTTCCATTCACAAAAACGGTCTAGAAATACAGGGAAACATTTAATTACGCAATCAAAGGACCCCAACGACCGTGATTTTTAGTAGGCATAATCCTATTCAATTAACAACATAATATCATAGGATATAAAAAATAATGTAACAGTAATCACAAACTTCCCAACCTTGTTATATAAGCCAGTTATTATCTTCATTAAACTGGTTCAAAAGTGCTTCACATAAACAAGAGGACACCCACCCTGCATGATGAGAAATTTAGAGAGACGAAGTTAAGATCCCTACCTCAACAGGTCCTGATCACAACGCTCCCCCGGATCAACTTTAGAAGACGTCCGTCAGCGTCCGTCACTTTTTTCGAGTCCCGACAAAACCATATCAGGTGGAAGTTGGAAAGGAAAGGCCGAAGGAAAGACAACGGATCTAAGCTCAGAAGTTCCACCTTGTCTTTACGATCCCGTGGCCGCTAACGGATCATAAATCAGAGCTCGGACGAAGAAGTTATGGAAGAAAAAGGAGCCTTCGAGTCTCTTGGGAGAGCTCTGATCAGAGGAAAGGGGAGGAGAGGAGTGAGTTGAAAAGGAGGAGGGGACCCCTCCTTTTATAGGTGAGAAAAAAAGTACATGGCGTGTAATTTATGGTACACGGCGTGTACTCGGCCATTTCACACGGTCACCACGCGGCTTCCAACACGACCTTCAACGCGGAACGCGACCGTTGACTGGTCAACACACGGTTTGAAGGTAACCACTACTGGAAAGATGATATTTCCCAACACTTCTATACCAACGGTTTGTAAAAACCGTTGGTATAGCTACCATTTCCCAACGGTTCACCAAAACCGTTGGGAAAGGGTCTTATTTCCCTCCCCTTTCCCAACGGTTCATCAAAACCGTTGGGAAAGAGTCCTCTTTCCCAACGGTTCACCAAAACCGTTGGGAAAGGGTCTTATTTCCCTCCTCTTTCCCAACGGTTCATCAAAACCGTTGGGAAAGAGTCCCCTTTCCCAACGGTTTTGGTGAACCGTTGGGAAAGGGTCTTCTTTCCATCCTCTTTCCCAACGGTTCACCAAAACCGTTGGGAAAGAGGAGGGGGAAAATCAACCTTCGGCCAACATAGATTTCAAGCCACCCAAACCTATCCCAACGGTTTTAAAAACCGTTGGGAAAGGGTTATCCCACCCAAACCTATCCCAATGGTTTTTAAAACCGTTGGGAAAGGGCTATCCCAACGGTTTTGAAAACCGTTGGGATAGGTTCTTTAATTTTTTTCCAGATCTACTAACCGAGAACATTATATGAATCAAAATTTTAAATAATTATGATAATACATATATATATTTATGAAATTATGTTTACAAAGTGATGTTAGCTTAGTGGTTAAGTCGTTCGATTATAAACGAGGGGTCCTGGGATCAAATCCCAGCGGATGTTTTATTTTTGGATTTTATATACCAACGGTTCCATTACCGTTGGTATAGATTTCGTATTACCTATACCAACGGTTTCCAAAACCGTTGATATAGGTCTATACCAACGGTTTTTGGAAAACCGTTGGTATAGACCTATCCCAACGGCTTACTTGGCTACGGTTCTCCAAACCGTTGGTATAGGCTATACCAACGGTTTGGAGGCCTATACCAACGGTTCCAAACCGTTGGTAAAGGTTAGTTTTCCAGTAGTGAACGTATACGCGGGGAGGGACTAAACGGAATGTACTCATTTATTTCACACAGCAAGGACACTGCTTTGAACACGGGGTATACCCGGCGAGGGGGTACATGTTGTGTACTCACACTACAAGGCGTGTAGTTTCAAATTTCTGAAGAGTGTAGGAAAAGTCCATTTTAACCTCCAGAACACTTCATGACCCTCTTTTTGACAAAGGAATGGCCCGGAGAGGTCTGGGCCATTACATCTACCTACCATGCTTAGTACATAGGCAACATCAGGCCTGGTACATAACATGGCATACATGATGGATCCTATAGATGAAGCGTATGAGATCTTACTCATTCTATCTTTCTCCTGTTGTGTTTGTGGACACATTTTCTTAGAAAGATGTAAGCCATGTGACACTAGAACTAATCCCCTCTTGGATTGTTCCATACTAAATCTCTTTAGTATCTGGTCAATGTATGTACCCTGACTTAGTCCAAGCAGCCTCTTGGATCTATCACGAATGATCTTGATCCCTAGAATGTAGGCTGCTTCACCCAAGTCTTTCATGGAGAAACACTTGTTCAACCAGTCCTTAACTGATTGTAAGACTGATACATCGTTTCCAATAAGCAATATTTCGTCAACATAAACTACTAGGATAACAATCGCATTCCCATTAAACTTCTTATAAACACATGGCTCACATTCGTTCTTAATGAAACCAAATTCCTTTATGGCTTCATCAAATCGAATGTTCCATGACCTGGATGCTTGCTTTAATCCATAAATGGATTTCTACAACTTGCAAACCTATTTGGCTTCACCTGGTGTCACAAACCCTTCTAGTTGAGTCATATAGACATCTTCCTGAAGGTTCCTGTAAAGGAATTCCGTTTTGACATCAATTTGCCAAATCTTGTAGTCATGGTAAGCTGTTATGGCAAGTATGATTCTTATGGATTTAAACATGGCAACTGGCGAGAAGGCTTCATCATAGTCAATTCCTTGACGTTGTCAGAATCCTTTAGCCACTAGCCTTACTTTATAGGTGCTAACTTGACCTTCCATGTCATGTTTTCTCTTGAATATCCATTTTCATCCAACATGATTTACATCAACTGGCTCATCGACCAGAACCCAGACTTGGTTCTGATACATAGAATCCATCTCAGAATTCATAGCTTCTAGCCATCTTGCAGCTTCTGAGCTTTCTACTGCTTCTTTGTAGGAGAGATGTTCATCACTGTCCAAAAATAACGATTCACTATCCTCGGTGACTAGGAAACCAAATCTCTCTGGTTCCCTTACCTCTCTTGAGCTCATACGCAGTACTTGTGTTTCCGGAACCTCTTCCACGGGGACCTGTGGAACTTGTTTCTGTACCAACTCCTGTGTATCTTGAGCATAAACTTTGTCGAAATCAATCTTGCTCCCACTATCCCTTTTGAGGATGTGCTCTCTCTCAAGAAAGACGGCTTGTCTGGCGATAGTCACTTTCTTGTCTTGAGGGTTATATAGGTAATACCCTTTTGTTTCCTTGAGATATCCTATAAAGATACACCTCGTGCCCCGGGGTGCTAGTTTGTTGCCTGAGAAGGCCTTAACAAATGTCTCGCATCCCCATACACGTGTGTGCGACAAAATGAGTTTCTTTCCATTTCATAACTCGGATGGAATTCCATTTACCGCCTTACACTACGGGGAAAATGGTTTTTTACGACGGGCCTTTTGCGACGGGAATAAATCCCGTCGCAAAAGGTCCGTCCAAGAGGTTATTTGCGACGGGGGTAACGACCCGTCGTAAATAACCAACTATTTGCGATGGGATTTCGTCTCTCGTCGCAAATAGTTTGGCGCAAAGGTTATTTGCGACGGTGGGATCCCACCTTCGCAAATAACCGGCGGCGGTTTATAGATTTTTGCGACGGGATGTCCTCCCGTCGTAAAAGGTGTGTCGGTAGGAACTATTTGCGACGGGACTCGTCGCAAATAACTTTTTAACCGCCGACAGTAATTAATGCGGGCGTAGATATTTGCGACGGGTCCCGCTGCAAAAGATACTATTTGCGACAGGATACCCGTCGCAAATTATCTAACCTATATATACCCCCATCCGTTTTTCTCTCATTCCTCTCAAATTTTAGATCCTGTTTCTCTCTAAACTCGGATTTTAGAGAGAGAATTTTTCTAAGTTAATTTTTTTGTTCACGAAGAAGTTGTGAAGCCGTCTGCATCAATAGAAAATCAGTCTTAAAGGTATTTATGTTTTTTTAATCTATTATTTATTTCATTTTTTTTATGTTAATTTTTTTATTGTTGATTAGTTGTAATTAAATTAAATTTAAATTGTTTTGTCATTAATATTTATTTGAACTAATAAATTAAAATTTTTATTATTAATTTTTAATAATTAGTAGTAATTATTAATTATTAACGATAATTAGTAATGTATATAATTAATTTGTAGTAATTAATAATAATTGGTAACAAATAGGAATAATTAGTAATAATTAGGAATAATTATAAATAATTAGGAATAATTAGGAATAAATATTAATAATTAGTAATAATTAATAATAATTAGGAATAATTAACAATAATTAGGAATAATTAGCAATAATTAGTAATAATTAGCAATAATTAGTAATAAATAGCAATAAATAGCAATAATTAATAATATTTAGCAATAAATTGTAATAATTAGTAATAAATTGTAATAATTAGTAATAAATACTAATAATTAGTAATAATTACTTATAAATACTAATAATTACCAATAAATACTAATAATTAGGAATAATTAGCAATAATTAGAAATAATTAGCAATAATTAGAAATAAATAGCAATAATTAGCAATAATTAGGAATAATTAGCAATAATTAGGAATAATTAGGAATAATTAGCAATAATTAGCAATAATTAGTAACAAATATCAATAAATAGTAAAAAATAGGAATAATTAGTAATAAATAGGAATAATTGGTAATAATTAGGAATAATTAATAATAATTATGAATAATTAATAATAATTAGTAATGAATTGTAATAGTTAGTAATAAATTGTAATAATTAGTAATAAATTGTAATAATTAGTAATAAATACTAATTATTACTAATAATTACTAATAAATACTAATAATCAGCAATAATTAGCAATAATTAAGAATAATTAGAAATAATTAGGAATAAATAGAAATAAATAGCAACAATTAGCAATAATTAGGAATAATTAGGAATAATTAGTAATAATTAACAATAATTAGCAATAATTAGTAATAAATAGCAATAATTAGCAATAATTAGTAATAAATAGCAATAATTAGTAATAAATAGAAATAAATATTAATAACTAGGAATAATTAGTAATAATTAGGAATAATTAGTAATAATTAGGAATAATTCCGAATAATTAGGAATAAATACTTATAATTAGTAATACTTACTAATAATTAGTAATAATTAACAATAATTAACAATAATTCGGAATAATTAGCAATAATTAGGAATAATTAGCAATAATTAGTAATAATTAGCAATAATTAGCAATAATTAGCAATAATTAGCAATAATTAATAATAATTAGTAACAAATTGGAATAATTAGTAATAAATTGTAATAATTAGTAATAAATTGTAATAATTTGTAATAAATACTAATAATTAGTAATAACTACTAATAAATACTAATAATTAGCAATAAATACAAATAATTGGCAATAAATAGCAATAATTATGAATAATTAGCAATAATTAGAAATAATTAGCAATAATTAGAAATAAATAGTAATAATTAGCAATAATTAGTAATAATTAGCAATAATTAGCAATAATTAGCAATAATTAGCAATAATTAGCAATAATTAGCAATAATTAGCAATAATTAGCAATAATTAGCAACAATTATAAATAAATAGCAATAATTAGAAATAATTAGGAATAATTAGCAATAATTAGCAATAAATAGCAATAATTAGTAATAAATAGCAATAAATATTAATAAATAGGAATAATTTGTAATAATTAGGAATAAATACTAATAATTATTAATATTTACTAATAATTAGGAATAAATACTAATAATTAGTAATATTTAGCAATAATTAGTAATAATTAGCAATAATTAGGAGCAATTAGCAATAATTAGTAATAATTAGCTATAATTAGTAATAATTACTAATAAATACTAATAATTAGTAACAATTACTAATAAATACTAATAATTAGGAATAATTAGGAATAATTAGCAATAATTAGGAATAATTAGGAATAATTAGCAATAATTAGGAATAATTAGCAATAATTAGCAATAATTAGAAATAATTAGCAATAATTAGCAATAATTAGCAATAAATAGGAATAAATTGTAATAATTAGCAATAATTAGGAATAATTAGGAATAATTAGAACTAATTAGCAATAATTAGAAATAAATAGCAATAATTAGCAATAATTAGAAATAATTAGGAATAATTATCAATAATTAGGAATAATTAGAAATAATTTTGAATAATTAGTAATAAATAGGAATAAATTGTAATAATTAGTAATAAATTGTAATAATTAGTAATAAATAGTAATAAATAGTAATAAATAGTAATAAATAGTAATAAATAGTAATAAATAGTAATAAATAGTAATAAATAGTAATAAATAGTAATAAATATTAATAAATAGTAATACTTAGTAATAAATAGTAATAATTAGTAATAAATTGTAATAATTAGTAATAAATATGAATAATTAGTTATAAATAAGAATAATTAGTAATAAATAAGAATAATTAGTAATAAATCGGAATAATTAGCAATAAATAGTAATAAATAGTAATAATTAGTAATAAATAATAATAATTAGTTAGGAATATTTAGAAAGAAATTTTAATAAATTTTAATAAATTCCAAGAACCTGGCACAATTTCTAGTGGATTGACGACACTCCTTTTGCTCGATGACTTTTCTCCTTTCAACTCTCACCGACTCAAAACAATATGAAAAATGTGCTACTATATAGGCATATTTAATATCGTATACACGAGATTGGATATGCATTCGAAGGATCATATTTTTTATAATGTTTTCAGGCGGTGACAGTTGGAAGAAGACGATTCATCGACGAAATGGAGGCTCTTTTGTCCGAAGACTCATTTACTTGCATCTTTCTCACACTGAAATCACAATGAAGAATCTGGTCAGAGATACATATATTCATTCTCATGCATATGAGAATGAATATGCGTACCTCCGACCAGATTCTTGATTGTGATTTCAGTGTGAGCGCACGAGAATGAATATGCGTACCTCCGACCAGATTCTTCATTGTGATTTCAGTGTGAGAAAGATGCAAGTAAATGAGCTGTTAGACAAAAGAGTAGCCGTCAATCCACTGGAAATTGTGTCACCTTTAATTAACAGTAATTATTAAGAAGTAGTAATAATTATTTATCTTCTTTTTTTCAGATAGTATTTTTATAATTTAAAATTATTAAAAAACAGTGATGATTTTATATTTTTTAGAAAAATATGGAACAAGGAAGTCGACATCAGTCATTATTAGATGATCACGCTTGGATAAATCAGTGCAGAAATCCAAATGGTTCTGGTTTAAATCTTGTATAAATTGAGGGTGTTGAAGTTTTATTAACATTTGCATCATCAAAATCATAATATGTTTCAGAAGTCACAATTAAGTGTCCTTGTAAAAAATGTGCTATAAGAACGTTTGACACATTTGACAAGGTTGGAGGACATCTCTTGCGGTTTGGTTTTCAACCAGATTATGTTTTTTGGTATCAACATGGTGAACACAGTTCTAGAGAAGATACTAATAACTTGATTCCGGATCCATCACAGTTCCAAAATTTAGTACATGATGTTGCAGGTCCATCTGTTCAACAAACTGAAACTCATGATGATATTGATTTAACTCTTGAGTTGGCACCATCTGAATTTTATGAGTTGTTGAGGTCTGCTGAGGATGCATTATATCCTGGTTGAAAGATAATAAAATTAGAAGCAGTTGCAAAATTTATGTCTATTAAATCAGATAATGCAATGTCAAACAACTGTTTTGATCAGATATTTTCTTTGGTTAAAACACTGTTACCTAAAGGAAATGTGTTGCTTGAAAATTACTATGAGAGAAAGAGGTTGGTTCGTAATATAGGCCTTAGTTATCGGAAGATTCATGCATGTAAAAATTATTGCATCTTATATTCTGGTGAAAACGAGTCGTTGGATAGTTGTCCAACATGTGGACAATCGAGGTATAAAGAAGCTCAACTAGGGAAGTCTGGACCGATTCCTATAAAATAGTTGAGATATTTCCCCCTTACACCCAGGCTGCAACATTTATTTATGTCTCATAACATAGCGTCAATGATGTCATGGCACAAAACCAATATTTCAACTGGTAAAAGATTGAATCATCCATCTAATGATGATTCATGGAAACATTTTGATCGCCTGCATCCGTCTTTTGCTTTAGAAGCCTGAAACGTGTGATTGGGTCTTTCTACTGATGGTTTCTATTCGTTTGTTTCTTATGGTAGTCTGTATTCATGTTGGCCTATCTTTATAACTCCGTACAATCTACCTCCATGGATATTGATGAAGGATACCTATATATTTTTGACCATATTAATCCCAGGACATCCGAAAAAAATATTGATGTTTATTTGAAACAATTGATTGATGAGTTAAATTCATTGTAGAGTAATGGTGTTAGTACATATGATGTTGATACAAAATAAAATTTCACATTAAAATCTGCATTGATGTGGGCGATTAGTGACTTTCCGGCATATGGCAGGTTATCTGGCTAGAGTACACATGGTCCAAAATCATATCCTTACTGTATAAAAAAAACAAAGCTTTTATGCTCGTCAATGGAAAAAACCTTTCTATTTTGACTATCATCGCATATTTCTTCCAACCGATCATCCTTTTTGAAGAAAAAAATCTCATTTCAGAAAAGGCACGATTGAAAGGGATGAACCTCCAAAAATGATCTCAGGTACAGAGTTAAAATCAGTTGTATTTTCATTACCTCCCATCACATTTGGGCCAACAGTAAAACGACAGAAAATTCATGGCTTTGGGAAAGAACATAATTGGATAAAATGAAGCATTTTTTGGGATCTTCCATATTGGTTTGATTTGTTGGTCCGTCACATGTTGGATGTCATGAAAATTGAGAAGAACTGTTTTGATAATTTATTTCATATAGTTTTGGATACACCAGGTAAGACCAAAGATACTATAAAAGCACGATTAGATCTTGCCCAAATTTTCAGGCGACCAGAACTTGAACTATTTGAAAATGTCAGATCACAGAGGTTAATGAAGCCAAAAGTAGCTTATACACTGTCCAAAGAGAGTCGTTAATTATTTTTTCAGTGGATTGTAGATTTGAGACTTCCAGATGGCTATGCTTCCAATTTGGGCAAATGTGTTAAGAATGATCATATTACCAGATTAAAAATTCATGATTGTCATGTTATAATGGAAAGACTTATGCTGATTGGATTCAAAGTTTTGTTGAATTCTATGATTTGGGATTCGATAACAGACATATCATATTTTTTTTGAGACATTTGTGCAACGAAAACTGACTAAGATGTGCTAAGTAAACTGGAAGAAGATGTTGCTGTAATTATATGTAAACTGGAAAAAATCTTTCCACTTGTTTTCTTTGACTCAATGGAACATCTGATATTACATTTTCCACATGAAGCTAAATGTGGAGGTCCAATAAAGTTTCGATGGATGTACCCATTCAAGAAATGCATGCAGAAATTGAAGAAAAAGTACGTAACAAAGCATCAGTTGAAGGCTCAATTGCTGAATCTTATTTGCAAGAGGAAATTGCTTTTTTATGCTCTCACTATTTTGAATATGAATATCCCTAAAAAACCGCATGGGATGGAATGAGGGAAATGTTAATGATGAAATGAACAATCATTTATTAGTTTTTAATCATCCAAATCTTGGCTTCAGTGGAGTTCAAGAATGATGGATTTCAGACGATGAACATCACATAGCTCATACATATGTTCTGATCAACTGTGAAGAAATGAAATCATTTGTACTGTGAGTGCTTCTATCAATTATTCTATAATTTATGTTACAGTATGTAAACTTATTTTATTTGTAGGTTATATGATAATCATATCAAGAAAAAATTTCCACAAATTACAGCAGTTGCTCTTGAAGAACGCAGACAAATTTTTTCTCTCAATGGTTTCAAAAGCTGGTAAAATAAATTATTGATGGTTTAATATCAATTTAGTTTACTATTTATTATATTGATAATTGTTTTACAAATTTTCAGGTATCTCAACATGCTGATAAAATTGATAAGCGACTGTGTATATTGAGTAACCCACCATCCAAAATGGTTAAATCTTATAATTCATATATGGTGAATGGTTTTCGATTTCATACACGTGCATATGGGGAATAAAAAAAACAATGAAAAGTGGAGTTTGTTTGAGAGGATCGCATCATAGAGAAACTAAAGTTGACTTTTACGGCATTTTGGATGAAATTATTGAGCTATGTTATCTTGGAAAAAATTACATAACAATGTTTAAATGTTTGTGGTTGGATACTAAGAGAGTCTTTCATGTTCATCCGACTCATGGAAACGTCGATATTAAATATAAAAGTCTTCTTGAAGTAAATGAACCATTTTTATTGGCTCAACAGACACATAAAATTTATTACGTAAAGTACTGTGCTACTTCAAGAGACCTGGGTGATTGGTGGAGCATAATAAAAATGAAATATTGGGAAAATCAATTTACTCAAACTGAATGTGGTTCTGCTGAAGTGGAAGAAATTAAAAATTTTCAAGAGACTTCTCAAAATCCATCTTTTTCACAAATAAACGTGAATATCGATGAGGACACCCCACAATTAAGGGTCCATAGTGACGAAGATGTTAATGATGTTACAAATGAAATTGAAATGACAAGGAATGATGAAAGTGAAACTCATATGGATATTGATGATGTTGAGGAGGAATATGAAGACACTGACATCGTTAGATATGAAGATGATGATGAAGGTGAACATTGGCATAGTTAAATGTTGGTTATGATCATAACTAATATATATATATATATATAATAGTTATTTTCAACTATCGGCTAACAAAAATCATTTTTTGTTTCAGATGGACTATGATCTATTGCGTGAGTTAGAGGATGCTGAGCTACCTTTGGATGAGTGGGATGTCGGATCATCTGACCCTCAACCTACTGGTGGTTCAGGAGGTACGTGGAGGGGGCGCGGTCTTGCACGATTGATGATTCCTGACCCTATCTCCGAGTGACTTCCACGTCTTGTCTTTGATCCACGCACACAGAGGTATGGTAACCTGTATATTTTAGTTAGATTTCATTAATTTATTTATATATATACTAATTTTTTGATTATTTATTCTTTTTTCACAATTTTGTGCATGTAGCTATTGGACAGGGGAGCGCTATCTTGCGCAATTATTTTTCTCAACCATGGACCACATGGGAACAGATTCTCATTGATGTACAGCTCAGCATGTACAATCATTGGCTGGTACATAAATAAATAATATTTATTTTGAAATTTATTTTATTAATAACTTGATATTATAAATTATTTGTAGGGTTTATGGTATCTCATCGATGATAGTATGCATGCTGATATCCATGCAGAATGAGAGGTGGCTATGCGTGAGCGTTTGCGTCAGTTTTTTCACAATTTGAGAAAGACGACCATTAAGAAAACAAGAGCGACAGTATTTGATGAGTCGTGTAGAGCCCACCGACCAGAGTACATTTCATCTCAGGTTTTGAATGGATTATGTGCACACTAGTTGGGTGGTGGATTTTAGAGGAGGTCTTCATTGGGTCGGAAGAATAGGGGGAGACAGGAGGTGACACATCGAGCTGGTAGTCGTACATTCAGTACGCATAGAGAGCATCTGGTAAGTTTTTTTTTAAAATATTTTATATAACTTCAAATATAAATAGTTTATTTTATATTAATATAGGCAGTCGAGCATCCCGATATTACATAGTACAATGTTTATCGGAGGATGTACAATGATCCAGCCACCGAAGAGATTAGAGATGATCGTCAGAGTCAGATTGTGGTTAGTCTTATTTTTTTCAGTTTGACAATTAACTGCATATAATATTTTCACAATTTTAATTTCAAATTGGAATTGAAGGAGTCATATGAGGCTGTGACTTCTTAGACACAGGCTGAGGGTCATGAAGAGGTGACTGATCAGACCAGTGCTCACCATTTTGACGAGGCAGCATGGATGTAGGCAACTCAGTATGGCTTTGAGAAGGACCGAGTAGTTGGTATCAGCTCTCATGTGACTCCTGGTACTTATTATGGTACTGCTACGATGTTGGCGTCCAACTTGAGAGGAGATCATGGAGAGGCATCATCTTTTGGCTCACAGTATCAGGAGCAGTTCCAAGCTTAGAATGACCTTATAGAGAGTTTGCAGAAGCAGCAAGAAGAGACGCGTCAGCAGCAGTAGTAGCATGAGGAGGATATGCGTCGATGGCAGCAGCAGTAGTAGCAACACGAGGAGGAGATGCGTCGATGGCAGCAGCAGCATCACGAGCAAATGGAGTACATGCACCGTTTGACTCGTAGTTTAGGGATGAATTTTTCTCCACCAGCTCCTTCAGCTCCTCCACCTCCTCCAGAAGATGACCCCCCCATTGATTTTTTTATGTAAAAAACATTTGAATTTAAATTTGTTGTAATATGAACTATTTACTGTTTCTGTCTTTTATATCGGTGCGATTATTACATAATTTAATTTTTAATATTTTATGATTTGTTTTTGTGAATATTGAGAATTTTAATATTTTTTATTTTTTTATTTTTTTAATAATATTAATATTATTGTTTCATTAATCATAATTTTATTAAATATATATTTTTTATTATTATATTTTTTAATATTTGTTTATTTTACAAATAATAATAATAATAATAATATTTTATGATTTTTTTTATATTTTTTTGTGAATATTGAGAATTTTAATATATTTTTTTTTATTATTTTAATAATATTAAAATTAATTTTTCAATAATCATAATAATATTTTATGATTTTTTTATATATATTTTTTGTGAATATTAAGATTTTTAAGATTTTTTATTTTTTTTATTTTAATAATATTAAAATTAATTTTTCAATAATCATAATAATATTTTATGATTTTTTTTATATTTTTTTGTCAATATTGAGAATTTTAATATTTTTTATTTTTTATTATTTTAATAATATTAAAATTAATTTTTCGATAATCATAATTTTATTAAATTTATTTTTTTAAAAATTTATTTATTATTTGCGACGAGATCTGTTGCGACGGGATCCTGTCGCAAATAGTCTAAATAATTTTTTCTTAAAAAAGGTATTTGCGACTGGATTACAGACCCATCACAAATAGTCTAAAAAAATATTTTCAAAAAGCATTTGTGACGGGATTACGGGCCCGTCGGAAAAAAGTATTTGCGACGGGCCCGTCGCAAGTCGCAAAAGAGCTTATATATATAAAAAGTATATAATCAGAGACTTATTTGCGACGACATTTTCTACAATGGGCTATTTGCGACGGGGCCCCGTCGCTAAAGCTTATTTACGATGGGATCCTGTCGCAAATAACCCGTCGCAAATACCTTGAATTCCAGTAGTAGTTGGTACTCGGTTTAATGTGTATGCTGCGGTTTGTAATACATATCTCCAAAAGGATAATGGAAGATCTGCATGACTCGTCATCAACCTCACCATGTCCAACAAGGTGTGGTTCTTCCTTTCACTAACACCATTCCACTGTGGTGTATAAGGAGGAGTGAGCTGAGATAGAATCCCAGACTCCCGTAGAAGATCGATGAACTCTTGGTTTAGATATTCTTCGCCTCGATCCGATCGAAGCTTCTTTATCTTCTTACTAAGTTGGTTCTCTACTTCATTCTTGAATTCCTTAAATTTCTCTAAGGCTTCTGACTTATACCTCATTAAGTAGACATAGCCATATCTACTCAAATCATCAGTAAAAGTAATGAAGTAAGAATATCCACCTCTAGATTCTACTAGAAATGGTCCACACACATCCGTGTGCACCAATTTTAGAAGATCTATGACCCTTTCACCCTGTCCACCGAAAGGCGGTTTGGTCATTTTACCTTGTAAACAAGCGTGAAATCTATCAAGTGGTTTTAGCTCAGTAGAGTCCAAATAACCATCTTGGTAGATCTTTATCAAGCGCTTCTCGTTTACATGATCGAGATGGTGATGCCACAACTGGGTGATGTATGAGTCATGTGAGTTTGTTTCATTATCAATTTCCAACACTTGGTTTTTGTAATTTAATACATACAAACCATTATTTAAATGTGCCATACCATAACATACATTGTTCTAATAAAAGAGACAAACCTTATTTCCAAACTTGAAAATAAATCCATCCATATCCAAAAAAGATACAAAAATTATGTTCTTGGTAACACTAGGCACATAATAACAGTAATATAAAACCAAAATCATCCCAGTTTTTAAATGAGAGGTGGTAATCACCAATAGCCAACGCAGCCAGCCTTGCGCCATTGGCAGCTCGAAGATCCACCTCTCCTCTGGCAATCTTTCTTAATCTACTTGGTTCCTGCATTTGAATATAGACGTGAGCCCCACAAGCTGTATCTAATACCCAATGTGTAGAAATGGAAAGATTACACTCGATAACGAATGCACATTTAGTGTCCCCACACTTCTGAGTACAGTTCCTCTTCCAGTGGCCTTGCTTGACACATGAAAAACATACTGCCTCCCATTCCTTGCCCTATCTCTATATCTTCCCCTTCTTGGAGGGATGGAGATCGGGGGCTTCAGACCATTTATAAGTCTTTGACCCCTTTTCCTTGTCCTTCCTTTTATTATTCACCATAAAGACTGCAGGTTTTTCATGCCCCATGTCCTTATCTACCCGGCGAATTAAGGTCAGAAGTTCCGATAGACTCTTCTCATTGTTGCTCATGTTATAATTGACAATGAATCTAGAGAAGGTCTTGAGGAGTGATGATAGGTTGAGATCTGTATGCAACTCATCCAAGAATTTAATCCCTAAGATGTCCAGACGTTCAATGTAGCCAATAATCTTGACTACATGAGGCCTAGCTGGCGCAGACTCTCCAAGCTTAGTTATAAACAAAGAATTAGAGATCTCATATCTCTCTTGTCTCGCATTCTCTTGGTAGATATCCTTAAGGTGATACATCATGCTATACACATCCATGTTTTCATGTTTCTTCAAGAGCTCATTAGACATGACCGATAGCATGAAACACTGGACATCTGTGGCATCATACATATGTTTCTCATAGAGAGATATTTCCTCATCACTGTCCTCTTTCCCAGGCGCAACTGAAATAGGCTCTTCCAGCACATACAATTTCTTTTCGTGGTGAAGGATGACACGTAAACGTCTCTGCCACTCTTGGAAATTGGCACCGGTGAGAAGGTTTTCCTTCTCGAGTATGGTTCACAATGATATGTTTGAAGTCATTTTTCTTTTCGTTTCTTCAAATTAAGATGAGCAAAGGTTTAGCACTTTATTACAAAACTGAGACAAATAAATAAATTAATACTTATTAGTCTTCTGCTATTTTATCGAAATCCAATATCCCTCACCATTGACTTCAGAATATTCTGTTGCCTGAATATTGTAGTGGCAAGGATCCATATTGCCCTTCTCATTACCCCAACGAGGGTTGGTCAAGAAACTTGAAGGGTTTTAGGTAGGTATTCCAAATGCCAACTGCATTAACTCGTAGCTCCTTGATCCACTGATTGGACTCCCCAATCCTGAAATCCTTTTATTTTGAATTTCTTCAACCTTTGCCTCTTGGTCACACCAAGTCCTGCTGTGGCAGTCAACCCTTGATGCGAACCAAGTCAAGTCAACCCAAAACCTTGAATTATAATTTCTTGATAATTGAAAGCACCCCAACCAGGGTTGGTCAAGCACTTTGAACTATGGTTCAATTCTAACCAAGATTATGGAAGGCTATACCGACTTAATATTTCTTTGAGGGATTTTATCCTTATACGTAAATTTCCATTTTATTATATTTGATTACATGCTTGTTAATATTAAGTGGGATATAATTAAGTGATTAACCATATCTAAGATAATATTTATGTATAAGCCGATCTTATTTTAGTTCCATCTTGCATGCTTGTTTAATTCATTAATTGTGTGATCGTGACAACACAACCACAATAAATAAACCATGCAACTAACAGAAATAAAATAAATGGTATGATTATGAGATTGTTCTATTGGTTAGTTTGTCTAGAGATTGATAAAATAACCCAAGACCTAGGGGAAAAACACCTTGAACCTTTCGGGTTTGTGTTTATACCTTTCCACCTTCCCACCTTTGTATCTCCTTGGATTGGTTTCACCTTAGATCCTAACTTGAGCCGCCTCCACTAGCTTGGGAGCTCCATCCATTACATATTCATTTATCTCACATGCAGGTGAGAGGTAAAAGGGGTTTTTACATAAAATAATCCTTGGGCGCACAGACCCTACATATTAATGAGGACAAGGCTCACAGGCCAACAAATTTAATTTAAATAATTAAATTAAAAGAAACCAATCACATAAAAATGTCTTGGTCTAGCTCATGATCATCCATACATGCAACGATACTTACACATAAATAAAACTAGAATTCAATTCTTTAATCGTTCTTACTTAAGATAAACAACGCTCAAATCAATTAATTATCTTTAATTAATCAATCCTTTTATCTTAAACCCTTTTCTAAATTTCCTTGAGATTCTCATCCATCATAATTTTAAACAAATAAATTCATTTAAAATTAACTTTGTATGTAACTTGTACCTTGGTGGAAACCCAGTGAATTCCTGTTCATTACGCGAATGTTAAATTAAACACATATATATAAAACACCTATCACGTGTTATACCTCAGCTTTATTCCTGCACTATGGTACACGTCTCTAGGGCTTGTATAATATAATAATAAATTTTAATAAATCTATGTAATTTGGATGAGTACATGGTGTGTAGTTCCGACTACACGACATGTACTTTTGTTCACCGTCCATCCGAAGTACACGACCAGGGACATGACGTATAGATGTACTTCAGAAATTTTCAGAGTACACGGCATGTTCAGTGGGACACATGCCCTGTAGTATCCGCGTTACACAGTTTCCAACCTGGAAAGCCGTGTACGGGGTACACGGTCCAACCCTAACCCGAAGGGTCTACCCTCCGTGTTCAATGCACCACACGATGTGTAATCCAGAAACTGTGTGCCACCTATTCCTGGTCAACACACGGTGTCATTTATGACTTAGGTATTCTCCAATACATGTCCTGATTTGGCGGACTAGTCCGATGCATTGAACCTAGACTACACGGTGTGTACTTCCAAATACACGTCGTTTATTCTTATGTTATACAACCAGGAACATTTGGAACCTCCGGATGAGTTACTCTATTTTATTTTAATCAAAATTAAAAGAAAAATTCGTTTTTGTAAGATGAATGAGAAACGAGAGGGGAGGAACAAATCTTGAGATTCATATTTTAAAAAATGATTAAATTGAATTGAAACAACTAAATTATTAAATGCGTAAATCACCACCGAAAAAATAAATAATTATAATCAACGATATGACAGCTCTGATACCACTTATAGGTTCCAGGCGCAACGGAAGTGCATTGATGGGTTTTCCCAACTTTAATTTTAGCGTTAAACAACGTTCAATCCGAGATCCGTCACTATAATAGAACGCCAGATCTTCGGAATAGAACGAAGAATGAAAAGAAATAGAAGGGTCCCGGAACCATCGAGAGAATCACCATATGTTGGTTATAATTAATTTAATTAATTTACAAGAATTACCTTGATGAAATTATTTCTTCATTGATGTTTTTCGATCCCGATCCGATGTGATTCGTCGTTGCGTCGTAGAAGCCAAGTGTAGAATTCCTCTAGCGGTGATCCACACGTGCACCACGGATCTCTGGACATCTCCAAAGGAACCTCCAGGTGCTAGAGTGGAGAAGCCTTTGCTTGCGTTGTCCGCCTTATATCACTTTGATCCGATGGAGGAGGATCTCTCTCAGTCTTGAGAGCATTCTTGGAGGAAGGAGTTCTTTTGGTCTTGAGAGAATTCTCCAGAATTGTTGTGCACAATGATTATCTATGAAAAGGTGTTGGGGTTGCGAGGATATTTATAACCGGGTTTGATGTTATAGAGTTATGATAATAAATAAATGGGTTACGCATTTTATTTATTTCATTAACTCTTATTAAAAACCCCCATGTAGAATGATTAATTCCTTGACATGCGCCCACACTGATTATAATAAATATCATTTAATAAAATGATAATATTTCCTCAAAATCCCGACTAGAAAAACTACACGACATGTAATCATTAATACACGGCGTGTACTCATTTTCCATAAAAAATACACGGCGCGTACATTCAATGTACACAACGTGTTTATCTTGTTTTCATTTTTCTTTATTTCCTCCACCACATTTATTAGACCTTGAGAAATGGCTATTTATTTTTAAATAAATGTAATTGCATTACTCGGTAATAAATATATATTATTTCACCCACAATATATTCTCTCGAATAACTAGTGTCAAAATAAATACGATCATGCATCCTTAAATAATTATTAAACCACATTCAGTAATAATCTTTATTTAACTTGTTAAATTAATATTTAACTGAGATACATGGACACACTTAGTGTGTGACCCTCTAGGCCTCTTTCTCAGTGGCATTAGGCAAAGCCTGCCTAAATTCCAAGGTTAGCGTCTAGAAACACGCCAAGGCACCTATAGAGAAAGAAGTTAATTCCGCGATGACATGTCACCTCATACGAATGCTTACCGTGTAATATAATCCCTTTTTCACGATATCTCGAATCAAGCGGGTTGCATGCTAGTGCCATCAACCCATGTTCTCGATTATTCTTTCTTTGACTTTCCGGATATGACTTCGCCCATTCCTTACCATGGCCATGGATTTATTTAGGCTATATCAATTCCATCAAAGGGCCTGAGATATCTACTTCTATTATGGAACCGAAGAGACAAATCCTTTCTCACATTATCTATTAATGCAGTATTACTCGTGACACACCCAATGTATCCTACCTCGCTGCGAACAGTGTGTCATCACAGTTTTCAACAATACATCTAAGTGGGCGAGTTGTAATACCCATTAATAATAATCTTAAAGTCCAAGGACCAATACACATGTCCATATATAGGAACATCCAATGACAATATGAAATGTGGATTTCCTTCTGGCGGGTCTTGTTCTCATAATATCCTCCTGAATATTACCAAGGGCGCACACCATGAGAATGTGCCTCAAAGTTTTATGAGTCCTCACCCCTAATGGCCTGTTTTTTTGTGTCCCTCAAATAACATCATCCATCCATAGAACATATATTCATGAACAATGTTATGGAACTTCCAGGTTCTCATCATAGTAGAGATCTGCTATGACCCTTTAATGCAACAACTATCCTTGGGATATTATCACATGAATTGTCACATAGAAGAACAATCAAGATGTGATAAGGTTTTTATTTAATGAATAAAGTACAAAGTAGTTGGTTCTAGGCCACCAACTCTAACATAATTTTGGTAAGGAAGGTTTTGATAAAATGTATTCTCAAATTCATCCTCTAAGAAATAATTATGGAATTGGTTATTCTCACTCAAAACC
The DNA here is from genome assembly GCA_963277665.1 of Viscum album. Classification (NCBI taxonomy): domain Eukaryota; kingdom Viridiplantae; phylum Streptophyta; class Magnoliopsida; order Santalales; family Viscaceae; genus Viscum; species Viscum album. Next base: position 1,676,885,278 of record OY728125.1, read on the forward strand.
TATTTTTAGTCACAAATATTTTGCTCCTCAAAGTGACCCATTCTGTACTGAGTATCAAAGTGGTGGATATTGGGAGAAAATTTATTCTTTAAATAAAATACAATATTTAGGATTTCATAAGTCTTGTTTTTCTAAGAAAATGTGGATTCCTAATATTTTACTTTCTAATAGTTTTGGATCCAAGAAAGTTTAGATTCCAAAAATCTAATTATTTTATTTTCAGGAAAACAAAGGGAGTACCAACAACAAAAGTATTTGGTACATGGATAGTGGATGTTCTCATCATATGACTAGAAACAAATATTTCTTTGAAAATATCATTGAAATGAAAGGCATAAAAGTTACCTTAGGAGATAATGCTCAGGGAAATATCATTGGTATAGGTAATATTTTTCTTCTTGGAAAAGCCTTAATTTCAAATGTTTTATTTTTTAAAGGTATTAAGCACAATATTATAAGAATAAGTCAATTATGCGATGAAGGTTACCTTTTGAATTTTAAGAATGATAAATGTTAAATTCACAATTCCAATGATGATTTCATTCTTTCTTCCCATCGGCATGAGAATGTTTATACACTTAACTTAGAATATCTTAGGAACCAAGACTTACCTTGTCTTAGTGTAATGGAAGACCAATCTTGGTTATTATATAGAAGGTTAGGACACTATAACCTTAGTAACTTATGAAAAATATATAATAAAGGACTTGTTAAGGATCTACCAGATCTTATATTTGATTCTTCAAAAGTCTGCGACCCTTGTCAATATGACAAAAAACATAAGTCTAGCTTTTAATCCATAAGTTAAGTCTCAAATTCTGATGCATTACAGTTAGTGCATATGGATATTTTTAATGCAACACAAACCAGAAGTATTAGGGGCACATACCATGTATTTTTTTAGTTGATGATTACACAAGATTTATATGGGTCTATTTTATAGCAAAGAAATATGAAGCCTTCTCTTATTTTAAAAATTTTACAGCCAAAGTTAAAAATGAGAAAAAAATACCATTGATAACAATTCGTAGTGATCATGGTGGAGAATTTGAACATTCGAATTTTGAAACTTTTTATAGTAATAAAGGCATTACTCATAACCTCTCAGTCCTAAGAACTCCTCATCAAAATGGAGTTGTTGAAATAAGAAATCGTATTCTTTAAGAGATAACAAGAACCATGTAGAGTGAATACTCAATTGCTAAACATTTTTGGGATAAAGTTGTAAGTAATACTTTTTATAATATAAATAGAGTTTTAATAAGGAAATTTCTTAATAAAACACCTTATGAATTGTGGAAAGTCTGAAAACCTAAAGTTTCATACTTCAGAGTATTTGGATGCAAAGAATTCATTTTGAATACAAAAGATAACTTACACAAATTCACACCCAAATATGATGAAGGAATATTTTTAGGTTATTCCACTACCTCTAAGGTTTATAGAGTTTTCAATAAAAATTCTTATACTTTTTAGAAAACAATACATGTTAAATTTGATGAAACCAATCCTTTTGTTTTTAAACAAATCTAACATACATCTTCGGTTGTGTTTTTCAAAATTGATTATCCAAAGAATACTTAAGAAAAAGTTTCTAAGGTATTTACTCCAAAAGAATTTATACCTTATATTGATGAATAGATCTTACAAAACCCAAATCAATTATTTCTTAAGAATTATCCTTGTGATAGTATCATTGGTGATTTAAATCAAACAGTAAGAACTAGAAGTTTCTTGAGAAATGAAGTCAGACATTTAGCATTTCTTTATCAATTTGAGCCTAAAAGTCCTAATGAGGCCTTAGGTGATGAATATTGGATAAAATATATACAAGATTAACTAAATGAATTTGAAAGGAATAAAGTTTGGACATTGGTTGAAAGACCTAAAGAAGACACTGTAATTAGAGTAAAATTGGTGTTCAGAAATAAATGTGATGAAAATGGAATAATCATTCGAAATAAGGCAAGACTTGTTGCTAAAGGTTATAATCAACAAGAGGGAATAAATTATGAATAAACCTATGCTCCAATAGCTAGAATTGAATCTATTCATATTATATCAGCCTTTGCAGCATTCTTTAATTTTAAACATTTTCAAATGGATGTGAAGTGTGATTTCTTTAACGTATATGTACAGGAGGAAGTTTTTGTATAATAACCCCTGGTTTTAAAGATACAAACCATCCTGAATATGTTTTCAAACTTACCAAAGCTTTATATGGACTTAAACAATCCCCTAGAGCCTGGTATGATAGATTAACAAGATTTTTGTTACAAAACAATTATATTAAGGGAACTACTGATCCAAAACTTTTTATAAAGAAAGAAAAGAAAAATATTTTTATTGTTCAAATTTATGTTTATGACATTATATTTAGATCAACTTAGAAATCCTTAATTTATTCATTTGTGAATCTTATGAAATCTGAGTTTGAAATTAGTATGATGGGTGAGTTAACATTTTTCTTGGTTATCAAATTTCTCAAAAACAAGAAGGAACCTATATATCTCAACATAAGTATATTAAGGATCTTCTTAAAAAGTAAGGATATGACCACACTAAAAGTATAATTACTCCAATTGATACCTCTAATACTCTTGATCTTGATGAAGTTGGGAAACCAGTGGATCAAAAAAAATTTAGAGGGATGATAGAAAGATTACTATACTTAACAGTTAGTCATCTAGACTTAATGTTTTTAGTATTTTTATGTGAAATATTTCAATCTAATCCAAAATAATCCCATTTAAAATTAGTGAAAATAAATTTTCACTATTTAAAGGGAACTATGTATTTAAGAATTTTTTATCCTTTTGGAAATGATTTTGTTTTAAAAAGCTTTTCAGATTCTGATTTTAGTGCTCATAGAGTGGATAGAAAGAGTATATATATAATTTTTCATTTCTTAGGAGATTATTTAGTTTCACATTCATTCAAGAAACAAAACTCAGTAGCACTTTTCACTACTGAAGCTGAATATGTGCCAGTTGGAAGTCGTTGTGCTCAAGTATTGTGGATGCAACACACACTCACAGATTATGAAATGAGTTTTACTAAAACTCAAATACTTTGTGATAACACTAGTTCCATAGCCCTTAGTAAAAATCTTGCACATAAATCTTGTGAAAAACACATAGATATCAAACATCACTTTATTAAGGATCACACACTTAAAGAAGATATCATTTTACAATTTATCGGAATGCAAGAACAAATTGCTGATATTTTCACAAAACCTTTACCTTTCGATAGATTTGAATACATTAAACAGAATCTAGGAATGATCACTATAAAGTAATCATTCACATCTACTTCATGTTTAAAACCATGTCCTTACATTAAGTTACTCTTTTTTAAAAGGGGGTACATATGAGTTTCATGTTTTTAATCAGTTTCATCAGTTTCATGTTTTTAATCGGTTTCATTTTTTTAATTGGTTTCATGTTTTTAATCGGTTTCATGGTTTAATATTTTTAATTGCCTTCATGATTATAATCAGTTTCATGTTTTTTAATCACTTTTAATTCTATCGGTATTAAAATTTTATCGGTATTACAATTTTATCAGTATTACAATTCTATCGATATTACATTTTTATCAGTATTACAATTTCTTTTGTATTTCATTGTAATGAAAATCTCAATTGTATTCAAAATATATTTGAAAAAAATATATTCTATTTGAATTATATTTTACTACTTTCAATTTCTATTTGATAATAATAATATATTGAAACCATTACATCTATCATGATACTTTGACATGTACAATTTCTAAACCTTACACTTTCTATTATATTTAAAATATGTTGGTATTATAATTATTTCACTTTGTTTTAAAATATTATCAGATTCATCTTGAATACGATTTTTTAAAAAATATAATAAAAAAAAACTCAAGAGTTTGAAATCATTTTTAACCATTGGATTTTACTAATCTAATATAATCCATAGATTCTCAATGGTCTGATTTCCATTGATTATATAAAGGGACCCCTTACCTCATCCCACATCAATTTCTCACTGAAGTGCACCAAAGCTATGCTACCCTTCAAATACTCGATACTGTTTATTTCCACAACTAGAGAAAGTCTTTGCTTTCATATTTTGAGAAAGTTCCAGTTTTTATGTTGAAATAAACCACCTCATCTCCAAAGCAAATATCTTTGAAGGACTTCTCGTCTATGACCTTTCAAGGTGAAATGTTAGTCACTCAAGTTTTTTATGATTGTTTTGATTCTTTGGTGAAAAGAATTATAGTATTCCTAGGTTGGCAGTCTCTTTGTATTGAAAGACCTAGATCTGATCAAGAGCATTTTCACTATGAGTAGGTGGTGGAATTCTATAATACTATAGAAACATATGATAATATCAAAGTTTCTTTTACAATGTATGAGAAGAAATACACCTCTTCAGTAAAGAAAGCCACAAATTTTTTGGGAGTTCCAAGTAAAGGAGATTCTTTATATCCATATCATAGGTTTCCCAAATTGGAAGAGACTTTTGATAAGAAAAATTCATAGGAATCTCTTTCTGAGATTCACAAAGACAATAGAAAGGTGAGTCATCTTTCGATTGAAAACCAATTAATAACCATCTGGATGCAAGGTTTTTTAGTGCCAAGAAAGGGTGATAAGAAAACCCTAAAAGTATCTGATGTTTATGTTTTTGAATATTTAGTAAATATGAGGAAGTTCAATCTTATGGGATTCATATTTTTGATAAATAAGAAACTCAAATCTAGAGAAATCAAGTCTCAACTGATTATATTTCCTGGAATTCTGAGTAAGTTTTTGACAGAATGTTTGAGGCTATCCAATGTGGAAATTAAGCCAGAGAAGAAAAGTTTCAAAGTTCTATTTATCAGTGCAGATACGATCAGGAGTCTGAATTTACAATTTAATTCAAAATCAAAGAAATTTGAAAAATATCCTGAAGTTGAAAAGGAAAAAGAAATAGATGGAGGGAGTCATCAAGATAAAAAAAATTGAAATTGATTGTTTCTAAAAAGAAGAAGGCGATGTCTGAACCACCCAAGAAATCAAAGAAACAAAAATCAATACCTGATGAGGTCGTAGCTGAATGGAGAAAGAAAAAGGAAGAAAGGAAAGAGGGTGAACCCCAAATTGGACTTGATCCTGCTAAGGCCCTGGATGAAAAAATTCATACCCAAGAAAATCTTAAAGAATTAGAAAAGAAAAAAATAATGAAAAAGAGAAAGTCTAAGGCCATTGATATTGACAATATTTTGAAAATTTGTGAGAAAGCTATTGCTGATATTGTTTTAAATGAAAGTCAATCTCTTCCATCTATTCAATAAAAAGAAAAAAAATATTTGGAACATGATCAATTCCTCAAACTGTCAATCAATAAAGAGAATAAAAAGAAGCTGAAGATAGTGAACTTAGGAAAATTGATGAATATATTGATAAATAAAAAGATAATGATGGAAGACAAGAAGAATATTAAGAATAGGAGGAGGAGGAGGATAAGGAAAATGAAAATCAAGATAAAGCCGTTAATAGAAAAAACTCTCCTAAAAAGAAAAATCATGTGGAATCCTCAGAAGTGACATCATTAAAATTTCCAACTACATATCACCTATCTTCAATAGAAGTTTCTTAAAAAACAATACCCAAGAAAGTAATTCAAATCCCGGATGAAGAAGAAGAATAAGAGGTATAATATGATAAAAATTAGAATTAACAAATTGAGAATGTGTCTATAGGAACCCATTATGGAGAGTTTCTAGATTTCAATGAAGATACTAATTCTGAAAGAAAAATTACAATTAAAGGAGTAAAATACATTGAGCAAGGATTGAATAGACTGGAAAAGATCATTCCTTGTTTTCTAAAAATTGAAGCAAAGATAGACATTCTTTCAAATAACCATAATGAAAGAACAGATTCTGTCAAGATTTTGACGGACATATTTATGAAACTAAAAGTTGATTTTAAATTGTTTGAATAATGTGCTCTCAAACATAGAAAGGCTTGTAATAAAGTTGTAAAGTGGTCATATAACATTGATGAAAAGGTAAAAAATCATGAGTAAAAGATTGAGGAAATAAGGAATCTTGTAAATGGTCTTAATATAACTTACAAAAGGTTGGTCAGTGATATGAATGAGAAAGTGAAGGCATTTCAAAGACCTAATACTTCAAAATAAATTCACTCTGAAGAGTTTGAGAATCTCAAGATTAAAATACCAGACTTAAAAAATGAAAACTTTTTGTTGTCAAAAAGAGTTAAAATCCTAGAGAAGGCCTTTAGAATTAAAACATAGGATTTTCAGGCCCAAGAAGAAAATTTCAAAGGATAAGAAGAGATTAATTGGATTTAAGAATAAACAATTCATAATCAAGACAAGATGTTTGTAGAACAGGAATAAAAGTTTTGGGCTCAGCAAGAATCTCTTGAAAAATTGATGGAGGATAGAAAATAATTCAAAAAGATAAAGTTAGCTATTTCAATTTCATGGAGAAGGGAAAGGAGAAGAAATTATTTCTTTCTAAACTCTTGTTGTATTTTTTATCAAATCAAATGCATTTTTTTTGAAGGTAGTGTCCTGGTCAAAGACCAAAACAAAAAATTTATTGAAAGAAATAAATGGTTACACAAGTCTAAAATAAGGAATTTTGTTCACATCCCTAACATAAAGCGGGAGTAAATCAGGTGGAATATCATCCCTCCAAAGCATATCGTGTGCAACCCCCATATTATCCAGTCCATCAATGATCCTGTTTGCTTCATGATAACGTATGAGTGACAATGAAGTTGATATCTGAGAGCGAGTTTAGGTAGTCCATCCAGCGCATAGTGAGCGTCCAAGCGAGATGAATGGTACCATTCCAGATGGCTTGAACAATAGTGGTGGAGTCACTTTCAATCCAGATATTGTTCCAGTTGTCTATATTGGAAAATGAGATAGCATGGATAATGCTCATCATCTCATCTTCTAATGAGTAAGAAAAACTGCAGGATCCATAGAAGCAACTGAGCGTCTAGTCGAGGTGATTTCTGAAGATGGCTCCACAACCCGCTGGTCTAGGGTTTCCTTTAGAGGCACCATCCACATTGATTTTAATCTAGCCTGGGGGAGGGGGCTGCCAAAAAACTTAAAAGGTAGATCTAGGTTGAGGGTAATTTCCCTCAACACCAATACGCGTAAGAATACCAAGGTCACGAACCGAGTTGCTGCAATGATCTTTTTGAATCAAATCCGCCTCCTGTATCGCGATGATAATTTTCAATTAACCTGTATTAATCTTGAATGAGTTGTTATGGAAAGTAAGTTCATTTATACCATACTAGATCACATGAAGGAGCTCCACTAAAGATGAAAAAAAATATTCTTGATCTTTTGGGAGTTAGGTTGGTCCATACACTGCTGTATCTGTGAGGTTATAGAACTAAAAAACAACCATCTACACTCAAAAATGTCAAAAATATAATGTCAGAGAGCCGTTTCCATATCACAAGATAGAAAGAGGTGATTAATATCTTCATGATGTTGGTTACACATACGGAATTTAGAACAAATATTAATCCCAAAATCTTGTAAGCAGGTATCCGTGGGGATTCTACCATGGGCGATACGCCAAACGAGGGTGAACCTCGAGGGTTTAATCCAGGATTTATTTAAGTTTTTTTAACCAGGCTAAGTTATTGTCTTCATTTTTGAACAAGTGTTTGTAGTAATTTTAAGAGTCAATCACCCCATTGTGATCGGATTCCCAAATAAGAAAGTAGTCAGTATTAGTGAAGGGGTAACTGTCAACAATGTGTTTGATATCCTCAGGTAAACACGGATTTTGAGAATGAATGAATTTCTTTATGGTGTAATTGGTGTGGAGCGGAGGTTGGTTATTGGGCATTAAAGATATCAGGGGACCGCCAGTCCAGTTATCCAACCAAAAATTTAAGTTTGAATTTCTACTAGCCATCCATCTGGAGATTTTCATAATGGAAGTGAAGGTGTTTTTAATGGAGGGCCAAATAGAAGATGTGAGAAAGTGGGACTGATTATTTCTAAGTTTATGAAGGAAATGATCCCTAAGAAAATACGTGGAAGGAGAGTTATTATGAATGAGGTTACACATGAGCTTGGCTTGAAGAGCTTCATTAAAAAAGGAAAGTTTTTTAATACCAATACTCCCTTTATCAATCGGTTTGCAGCAAGTGGTCCAGGGGACAGTAACCAGTTTTCTCTCTAGAGTAATCCCAATCCAAAAAATGTTCTTAATAGCCACATTAATGTGCTTTAAGAGGCTCTTAGGCCATTTGTAAATCATCATAGAGTAAACCAACTTGGAGGCAATAGTGTATTTAACAAGAAAAATTCTCCCAACCATCGAGAGGTTCTTACCCTTCTAAGAAGAAAGGTGTCAAAGCGTTTGATCAATGATGGGGGAGAAGTAAGCCGCTTTGGGTCTACCCCAAAAGATGGGAACACCAAGATAAGTGAAGGGTAATGTGCCCTCCTTAACACCTAAGTTATTGGTGATATTGAGTTTCCTACAGGGGGAAGTCTTTTCCAAAGTAAATGTAAGATTTGTGCCAGTTGATGTGTTGAACAAACACTTCTTGGTAGTGAAGAAGGATGGCCTTAAGGTTATTCACATTTCTTTTGACCCTGAATAAAGTGAATAATGTCATCGGCATAAATAAGGTTCAAGGGGGTATTCAAGTTTCTAGAGGCAGAGATAGATTTAATGTTACCTTTTTCTATAGATTGTGTAAGCAGTCTACTTAGATAGTCTTCAATAATGGAGAAAAGAATAGCCGAGAGAGGGTCACCTTGTCTAACTCCCTTGGAACATTTAAAATAACCTTTTGGGGAGCCATTAATGAGTATGGAAATGTGGTCTGAATCAAATAGGGTTTTAATTATGTTTATTAAGTTATCATTGAAGCCGAATTGCATAAGGACTTTATATATGAAATTCCAATCGATGGTATCAAAGCCTTTGCAATGTCAAGTTTAATGGAAACATTCCCTAATTGATTTTTCCTGTTTAAGAGATTTGTGGATTCAAAGGAAAGACAAATACAGTCTTGAATAGATCTTCCTTTTATAAAGTCAAATTGGTTCCAGGAGACAATTCGATTGAAAATAGAAGAAATTCTATTTGCAATTAATTTGGTGATAATCTTAAAGAGAGAGTTTATGAGAGCTATGGGCCTGAAGATGTGAAGTTCATCTGCATTCTCAGATTTCGGGATGAGGACTAGGAATTTAGAATTTAATACATAAGGGAGAATTCCTCTGGAAAAATAATGTTTTCACCATGGAACATACATCCTCCTGAATCACATCCTAGTGTTTTTGATAGAAACCATTATTAAAACCATCCGGCCTAGGAGAACCATCAGCGTTTAAGCTAAAGACCGTGTCTTTAATTTCTTGGCCAAGAGGGATACTATTAAGCAAAGAGTTCTCTTCCTCAGTAACCAGCGTGGGAATGACATCAGACATAAGATCTTTATCTATCACAGTTCCATTGAAGATATTATGAAAATAAGATATCACATGATTGGAAATGCTTTCCTCAGTGTCAAGAATCTGATCCTCCTCTCTAAGATAGGCAAGAGGCCTATAATATTTTCTAACTCTATGAAAAGAATTGTATAATTTAGTATTCCTATCCCCATAATTAAGCCATTTGGATTTAAAGATTTTATTTTTAAGGTTGTCCTTAAAGTTGAGCAGGGTGATAAGTTTAGAAGAAATGATGCTTTCATGTTGGGAGTCTTGAGAAAAGTTAGAGGAGGTACTAGACTTTTGAATTTGAGAAAGTTCTTGTTCCATAAGTTTGATATTATTGTCTATTTAATTTGTTTTAGAATTTCACCAGAATTTGAGAACTTTCTTAAGAATTTTAAATTTCACTGGGCAGGAAAACGCATCCTTCTGACTATGCATATTAGCCTAGGAGTTTTTGATGATATTCAAACATTCTGGGTCCAAGGACCAAGCAGTGTTATATCTGAAAGGGGACCTAGATTTTTTAGTGTTATGAGAAAAGATAATTAAGATGAGATAATGATCAGAAGCAATCTTTGTAAGAGTGATACTAGAAATGTTGTCCCATTTATCCATGGCTTGGTCATTAGTGAAGGCCCTGTCCAGTTTACTAGCCACCATCCTATTGTAATGTTTTCTATACAAGGTGAATTTAGCACCCATTATATTAACCTCTGTAAGGATATTGATCTCCATGCAATCTTTGAACTCCCTATTGGAGATGGAGTCATGTGGAGGGCCTACTTTCTCACTAGGAACTAAAATAGCATTAAAGTCCCCAACTATAAACCAAGGATTATAGATAGTGTTACTAAGTTGGGTGAGATCATTCCAAAGATCTCTCCTATCTTGGTATCTATTACAAGCATAAAAAAAGTAGTATAAACATGATCATGCTCAAAAATATAATCATAGGTAATATCTTGATTCTAGCTATTGTAAACATTAACATTCTGCATAGAAGAGTGAGAAAATAACCATAAAGATTCAGTATATATAACATTACTACAAGCCCCTAGGAAATAGTAGACAAAGGGGAAAAAATTATTAAATCTAGAGGTGTAATCGACTTTTGGAAGAAATAGCAAAAAGTTTAGGGCAGTGAGTATTAATAAACCTTTTTAAAACATTAAAGGTGTCAGGGTTGGAAATCCCCTGACAATTCCAGTATAACAAATTCATTTGGACCTTTTTTTGGAGGGGCTGTCCCCTTTCTTTTTGGATCCCATGGTCTTTGACCTTGTTGAGATTCCAGAGGAAGCCTCCCTTGGAGTACTACTCTGTGTAACCTGCAAAGATTGAGGGTCCAAAGGGCGGTTAGAAGCATCTGCATTTCCCGAAACATTTCTATCATTTTCACCTTGTATGTAAGTGTCTGAGGTAGAGTGTTTGTTTGAAGGAGGGGCTGATCGGTGTCCTTTGTAATCCTACATGGCAGTAGTTTTCACTTCCAGGGAGACCAGACAGCTTGGAGAGGACATCTTCCTATCTTGTTCTGGGAGGAACACCCTGCCTTCCTACGTCTTATCCTTACTGCTCGGGGAGGACAGAAGGGAAACCCTATAATCCTGTTCCACCTGCCTAAAATTGTCCTCTTTTTCAAAGGGGGGTAGATCATCTAGTATGGTGTTTTCAGGGGAAGGGGTTTGGTTATCAGAGGGAGGATTATGCTCTTTATTATAGGGTTTTGAGAGGTCAAGAGTCTTATTATACTAATCAGATGAATCGGTGTTTGATTCATTCAGAAGAGGGATCAGAGGAGAAGAATCCTCTGAATAAGGACCTGGTGATCCAAATAAGATTGTGGGTGTGAGATAATACCTAGGAAATCCTCTTCAATATCTTTTCTAATATCCTGCTCAACAGTTTCAATTTATTGTTCCTCATCCAGGTCAGCCCATGCCTTGCCTTTTTCAGGTTCCAATTGTCCAAAGGGGTTGGTCTTGACAACCCATTTTCCCTCCCTTTTCTGTGATGTTTCAGGTTTATCAAAGACAGTTTCCTTCTCCCTCCTATGTTTTTTAACTTCTGTCCAGCCAGTATATTAGGAATAATGTTTTCAAAAAAGAAATAATATTATATTAAGGGAGAGAATCCTTAGGAAAGGGGGAGTAAAATATAACAGAGAAGAGAGTATGACCCTTAGGGATTATTTTATCCTAAGGATGAATTAGTCGTATTCACCATTATTATCAGAAGAGTTGTAAAAATTAGGGGTAGATAAGTTTTTGTTTTATCTTTATCTTTGTGTTTTGTGCTTTCCAAAAAAGGGGAGATTGTTAAGTCAAAAGTTTTGTTTTAACTACTCCATTCATTTTTTTTTGGAAATCAAAAACTTTTTCTAAATACATTCTATAGTTATTCACATCAAATACAATTTATAATGTATTATTTTCAACCATAACTAAATGTATTATTTTCAATCATAACCAAATGTATTATATTCAATCGTAATTGAATGTATTGTTTTCAATTTCAACCGTATATTTTGTTTAAAATCGTAACTGCATATTAATCGTAACTGCATGTATTATTTTCTATTATAATCATATGCATTGATTTCAGTCATAACTGGTTTAGAATCCTAAATGAATGTCATATTTTCAATCGTAACCATCTATTATTTTCTTTATGAAATTCATCAGTCTTAAACCTTATTATTTCTAGTAAATCTTGATTCTTATATAATGAAATATTTTATATCAAAACGATGTCACGCAATCAATTATATATTTAAATTAAAATGATGTCGTGTAATCTGTTATATATTTCAATTAAAACGATGTTGTGTAATCTGTTATATATTTCAATTAAAACGATATTGTGTAATCTGTTATTTATTTCAATTAAAATGATGTTGTATATTCTATTTTATTATGACCATTGAAGTTCTAGGTGTCCAAGTCCCTCTGAATTTTTAGGAAAAATATGACCATTAGAGAATGAATATGATCGTTGGGATGAAGTCTATAAATACCAAGTCATTTAATTGAGCTCACATACTTTTGAAAAACTAGAGATACTATGTGAGAGCTCTGTCAAAATCACCACCTTGTGCGAAAGCTTTGAAGAATACAAGTAGTGAATAGCTTGTTCCAAGCACTTGTATCTTTGAGGAGTTTTGATTTTCTTTGTGCGATACCAATCAATTGTGATTATGATCATGGGTAGCCAGGGATATACAGATAGATTGGTGCCGATCTTTTGCGGATTGAGATCTTCTGAGGATAGGAAGACATAGGTTCCAATTACCTACTTAATTGAGGGATTCCGGGGATAGAAAAACAGACTGAAGATGATCTTCGAATCGAGGGCTTACCCTGGTGTGGGTAATACAGACTTTCTTGAAAGTATAAATCAAGGTACCTTTATCCTAGGTTAAAGGATACCCTTATCTTTGGGTTATAAGAAGTGTATTCTTTACATTTTCCACTGTAATTGCAATACAAAGATAAATATTTTAGTTTTTCTTTCTATTCATATTTCATATCATTGTAATTGTTTCAATTAAAATACATACATGTTGTATTAGTGCTTACGATTCTATACACTGTATGGTAGAATCATCTATTTTTGTAATACTCTGATTATCATAACCATTGTAATTATGATCATTTATTTTCTTACTCTGATCATCATATTCATCTAGAATACGATTGTGCTTTAAATATAACATGTGGTATACTTATCATAATCAACCTGATTATAATACTTATTGTAACCAACCCAATTACAATTATCTTTTTCATCGGTACCATGGCCTACGTCGATTCATAGTTTTTTATCACTTTTAGAGGTATTTTGAATTGTATTAGTTTAAATATTTTTAAACTAAGATTCTTTTAGGTTTGATAATGAAAGTTTTAAAACCTACAATTCACCCCCTCTTATATAATTCCATCTACATACATATTTTGATCCAACTGAATATTGATGAATATTGAACAATATTGATTAATATTTTTTAATATTTAATTAATATTTAGTTATGTTTATTAATTTTTGTTAACATTTACATATATTTGTTAGTATTTTTTTAATATTTATCTAATAATTTTTAATTTTTTTGAATATTATGAATACTTATGAATATTTATGAATATTTGTTAATATTTATACATATATTTAATATTTTTAATATTTATATATTTCTTATTAATATTTAATTAATTTTTATTAATATTTACTAATATTTATTTAGTACTAGTTAATATTTAATTAATATTTAACCAATATTTATTAATATTTATTTTTTTATGAATATTTATGAATATTTATTTAATGTTTATTAATATTTCTTAATACTTTGTTAATATTATTAAATAAGTATTTACATTTATTTAATATCTATTAATATTTATTTAATATTTACTTGTATTTACTCATATTTATTCATATTTATTAATATTTACTAATATTTAATAACATTTAACTATATTTAGTAATATTTGTTAATATTTTTCAATATTTATTAATATTCATTAATATTTAATAATATAAATTAATATTTATTTAATATTTAATTATTATTTATTAATATTTATTTAATGTTTATTAATATCTCTTAATATTTCATTAATATTTATAAATATTTATTAATATTTAATTAATATTTATTGATATTTTATTAATACTGATGAATTTTGAATAAATATTTTTTAACATTTGTTGATATTTATGAATAATTAATTAATTTTTATTACTTTTTTTATTATTCAATTAATATTTATATATTTATATTTATATTTGTTAACATATATGTACATTTAATAATATCTATTAATAAAAAAATTCATAGGAAGAGTGAACGTCGTTCACTCTTCCTTAGGAAAGCTTACATAGGAAGCATGAACCTCATTCACGCTTCCTGATAAAGGAAGAGATGTGAACAAGGTTCATGCTTCTCCAGACCGAGTTTTTGAAATAACAAAAACCCTATCCCTTTAAAAAAAATTAAAGAGTTACCACTACTCTCTAACTTTTTATAGACTTATTGTTTGATTCATGGTTTGTGATTTACATTTTTGGAATCTTGGAATCAAGATGTACCTACTAGTGAAGTTTGGTGGCAATCAAAAACTCCAAATCTCCAAGTTTTAGGCTGCATACTACGGAGGACAATGATAGTCGATGGAGGATGTGGCAGGGGTTGTGGGGCCTGTCTGATCTATAATTAAATGGTGGAGAAACGGCTAAGTGTCCCATCCTTTTCAATTTGGAATGGTGTATGAGGGGCATGAACCATGTGAAGTATGATCAACTGATCATCAGATCGAAAGACTACAAGAAAAGGGCATGGTGTGGCACAGAGCGGTCAAAACTGTTTGATCGAATGACTGAGGCCAATTAGTGCATGGAGGCGCGTGATGAGCACGGGGACAAGGCTCGAGGCATGTGGAAGGGGGTTCCATGCAGCACCCCTTGATTGGTCATAATCTTCTTGGGGGCATATGGGGGTTTTAGATGACTTAAAATTGGATATTAAAACTTATGTTGGACTCCTTTTGACCTTTCATGCCTAATGGAACCCTCCTTAG
Source organism: Viscum album (assembly GCA_963277665.1). Classification (NCBI taxonomy): domain Eukaryota; kingdom Viridiplantae; phylum Streptophyta; class Magnoliopsida; order Santalales; family Viscaceae; genus Viscum; species Viscum album. Next base: position 1,676,900,345 of record OY728125.1, read on the forward strand.
ATCATTATGGTGAAGTTTGGTGGTTCAGTTTGACTGATTATTGTCTAAAAGGATTTGCGAGCTTTTTTGTTTACTTATTCTTGTGTTGAATTCAATGAAATGCATCCATTGGTGACACAAAATTATCTTGGTGCTGACGTTGACTCCTCATAATGAAAATGCAATCTATTCTTGATAGCGTTATGGATCATTGATGGAAATTATTACATTTTCATTAAATTATTACTGAGTTTTAATGTGGATATTTTAAAGACTCAAGTTATCTCAAAACATTTTGAATTATTATTAAAAGTCAGTATCTTACTTTAATGACATGAATTTCTTGGGGGATGATGTGAATTTCATATTATGATGATAGTAATAATTAAAGAGGGAATGATGAATAATTTGTGAGATTAAAGTTAATATCAAGATAAAGTGATGTGGACTTCACTTGAATGTCATATATTTATTTATTTATTAAAATTAAATGAATAAAATAATATATAAATATGATAGGATGTTGATGATTTTCACTCATTTGAGATGATAAAGGCTTCCTCTATATAATGTGAATAATGAAAATTCCCACAACATGATGTGAATTCCCTTATGGTGTTTGATGATATTAGAGATTTGGACTTGAATGAAGAACTTCAATGAAGGGAAGTTCAGGTATTGACTGATAGTTCCTTTAATACGGACAGAAGGGGAAGGTCACCCCATCAAAAGTAAAAAAAGAAACCAATGAAAGAAAAGTCCCATGAAAGAATTCATAGTAAATTGGATGGTCCTAGTACTACAAGTTGGAAATGTGGAATGAAAGGACATACCATGAAGGACTACAAGATTCATTAAGATAACACTTGAAAGGCGTCAACTTCCAATATTTTAGATTCTGTTAACACAACGGAAGATACCAAACATTACTTGCTGAGTGTGAACACTTAGATAGAAACTTGGGTGACTGAATTTGGATCATTTTATCATTCAACTAGCATGTAAAGATACACAGTTAATTATATATTAGGAAATTTTTGGAATGTCTATATGGTTGATAGTAAATCCCTATAAGTTGTTGTAAAAGTAGATTTCAAAATTTTTATGAAGAATAGAGCATTCTTAAAGTTAACATTAGTTTTTCACATCTTTGGTTTACAAAGGAATCTTATTTATATTGGAAAACCGGATGATGCAGGCTATGGAACTAGCTTTTCAAATGGAGTATTGAAGGTTACCCAAGTATCCATGGAAGTTGAAAAAAGTGTAAAGTATGGGACTCTTTAATAGACTGGAAAATTCACATAGGAATTCCATTTCTAAAAGTATAACTTCTGATGATTCAAAAGTATGGAACTGGAAATTTGGTCACTTCAATGAGAAAAAATTGAAATTTTTAAAAGCTAAGGGAATACTGAATCTTGATAACATTAAAATTATAAAGAGTGAGAGTTGCGTGATGGGAAATTAGAAAAGAGTGTCTTTCAACTTAGATGGTTAGAATCCCAAGAACTGAAAGTTGGATCTTGTACACTCAGATGTTTGGGGACCTGCTCCTGTTTAGTCCTACAATGGTTTCCTTTATTTCATTACCTACATTAATGATGCTACTAGGAAAGTGTGGATTTAATTATTGAAACATAATTTATATGTATTTTAGATGTTTAATCAGTGGAAATCATCTACAGAAATGGAATGCAATCAGAAGTTGAAGTGCATCCCAATTGAAAATGGTGGTGAATACACTAGATCCAATTTTTAGAACTTCTTCCAAAAGGAAGGAATAAGGCATGAGAAAATGGTACCCAAAACTCCATAAAAAATAGAGTATCTAAAATTATGAATCTAATGTTGACATAGAGGGATAAAATTTTGATTTTACACTCAGGTTTTCCTAAGGATATTTGAAAAAAGTCACTCAATAAATTTTCATAGCTCATCAATATAAGTCCCATATCCTTATTTGGGTAGGAACTTCCAAATGAGTTGTGGTCTGGAAAATGATAAGAAGTTTGATATCTTAAAGTTTTAAGTAGTTTAGCATATGTACATTTAAATGTTAATGACAAATATAAACTTTAATAAATGTAAAAAATATGTTTTTTTACTTGGTTATGGGGATGAAAATTTTGGATATATATGTGAGATGATGAAAGGAACTAAATCATTAGGAGGAGAGATATCATTTTCAATGAAGAGATTTTGTGGATGGATTGAAACTTGGATAAGAAAGAAATTGAAGAAAAATAAACTGATGAATTCTAGGTTGATTAGAGTACTAGTAATTTGTAAATATTAGAGAACTCATATATGAGTACTTAAAGCACTATAATTCTAGAAGTAATATCATAAAAGGCTAGAAAATTCAAGGATTGATGAAACTTGAGTGGGAGCACATGAAGTTCAGGCCTCAGAAGTTCAGGAATGGGTAGTTTATGTACCATAAGAAAAAGAATAGTTGTGTAGTGTAGTTCATCCAATTAAATTGAGAAGATCGACCATAATTAGGAGACTAGTTCAAAGGTATGGTGGATGTGATGGATTTTATACTATTAACAGATACAGAGGACCCTAGAAATTTGGAGATAGTAGCTTTTCTAATTGGCTCTAAGTAGTGGGAGCTGACCATAAATGAGGAGATGGATTTATTAAATTTCAAAAAAACTTGGGTTATGGATGAAATAACTAAGGGTAAAAAAGAACTTTAAAATAAGTGGGTTTACTAGATTAAGGAAGAGGCTGATTGAAAGAAGAGATACAAATCATGACTAGTAGTGAAGGGTTTCTAATAAAAGAAAGGATTTGATTTTTCAGAAATTTTATGATCGGTAGTTAAACATTCTACCATCCTAATAATGCTAAGTATTATAGAATTAGGAAATCTATATTTGAAGAATACAAATGTTAAAAAAAATTTCCTTCACAGTGAGTTAGAGGAAAAAATTTACATGAAGAAACCAATAGGTTTACCAAAAGTTGGGGATCTAAATTTGGTATGTAGATTAAAGAAAATATTTTATGGATTAAAGAAAGAACCTTGATAGAGGAATTATAAATTCTATGGATTTATGGTAAGAGAATACTTCATTAGGTGTAATGATGATCATTATTATTACCAAAAACAATGAGATGATGGAACTTTCATAATTTTTCTATTTTATGTTGATGGCATGTTATGTTTGGAATGGATGTTCAAAAGATTCATAAATTGAAATATAAGTTGTTCATAAGTTTTTATTTGAAATATCTTGAGCAGTATAATAATATATTAAGGATGAGGATATAAAGAGATCGGAAGACTAGAAATTTGGTTCTATCTTAGAATAACTATATCCAAAACTTTCATCATTTGAAATGGATAAATGAAAAAAAATTACTTCTCTTATTATCGAACTCTTCAAACTATCCAAGGTCTAAGTACCAACAATGAAAGAAGAGAAACCTAAGATAGAAAGAATTCCATATTCTTAAATTTTCTGACGTTTAATGTATGTAATGATAAATACTCAATTATACATAAAATTTATAGTGATATTTGTAATAAGATTTATATATAACCATATAAAGGAACATTGAGAAGATATTAAGTGGATCCTTTAGTATTTTAAAGGATAAAAATATTAATATCTTTGTTTTAGGGAGAAATATCCATTATAAGGTTTTGTTGATACCAGCATTACTAGAGACTCGAACTGCTGAAAGAGAAAAATAGGGTTCAAATTTACTTACAGAGTAACAAAAATTAGTTGGATGTTTCAGGTATAGAATATTGTTACTTTAATTACAATATAAGTAGAGTATATAGTGAAAACAAAAGCTGGTAAGGATATGGTTTAATTAAAATAGTTTTTGAAGGAATTATGAAGAAGTTAGGAAGGAGAGATTCCTTTATATGATAGCCAAAGTGTGATTCAATTGACTAAGAATATGGTATTCCATGAAATGATAAATAACATCATCCTAAAGTACCATTTCATCAAGAACATGTTGGAGGATAAAATGTTTGAACCCTATAAGATCATTGGTATCCAACACTACTGGAAAACAAGGCTATACCAAAAATTTTAGAAAAAAGCATGGGTATAGGTCACCCCTATACCCACAGCTTTCCAAAAACTATGGGTATAGGTTTTTTTCTAGACCTATACCCATAGTTTTGCTAAAATCATGGGTATATGGTTTTATTCAAGACCTATACCCACAGTTTTTGAAAAAATCATGGCTATAGGTCACCCCTATACCCACGGTTTTGCAAAACCGTGGGTATAGGGTTTGGTTCAAGACCTATACCGACGATTCTTCAAAAAAAAGGGTATAGGACAAACCTATACCCATGGTTCTCTTAGAACCATGGATATATGTCATCCATATAACCACATTTTTTATAAATTTTGGCTATATCTTTCACACGTAAGCATGGGGAAAAAAATTCATGTGGGAATACCTATTGCCACATTTTTCAACCTATATCAATAGTTTATATATATATAAGTAAATACATATTTTTATTCCAATAATCATATGTGGTGTAGTGGTTAGGAGCTTGGATTATAAAGTAGCGGTCTATGGTTCGAATCTGGTGGCATACATTTTTTAAAACCCTATACCCACGGTTTCAGAACTGTGGGTATATGGTTATTGACACGATGTACTATTTCCCATACACCTATTTCCAGGGTTCATAAAAATGGAAATATAATTTTCAAACTATGGGTATATCTCAGAGCTATATCGACGAATTCCATTCCCATGGTTCTCTAAACCATGGGTATAACCTATACTCATGGTTTTATGGACTATACCCACGGTTTCAAACCATGGGTATAAGTTAATTTTCCAGTAGTATAAATTCTAGCAGATGCTTTCACTAATACTTTAGCTCAAGAAATTTTTAGGCAACATCATGCCTTAATGGGAATTGGTTGAATGGAATAAGTAAAATCTGGAGGAACACTACTACTATAAAGTAAGTAAGTAAGTTTACTGAGGAGGTGATCACACCATGATTCACTATTTCATTTTAACCCTTTTACTATGTTAAAATAATTTTGTATCATAAATTAAAAATTTAATAACAAATTTAACTTCATGGTTGATTCAATTATTTTTTTAATCACTTTTAAAAAGGGTAATTTCACTTGTTTTAATGATTTCATTATAGGTGGAGGTGATTTGGAGGGCCCAGAATGACGTGGAAGGAAAATGGGCCAAATTGTGCCTAATTCCAATCACACCAGTGGAATCAAACGCACAATGCTACCAAACCTTGCATCCAAATGGGATGAAATTTTTTTGGATAATTGAAAATTCAGTGGGATACAACTCTTATTAAATAACCCAAGCCCAATTCATCCACTAAGAGTACCATACAAACCAATCTGTCTGGGGAACCAAATATGCTTGAAGTCAAAAGTTTGATTCGGTATTATGAATATATATACAATTATAAATGTCAAATGGTAACCAAATTTGACATGGTTATATTAAATATTCTTTAAAACAACTCATATATTTTTTCCAATTCTAGATAATTCCATTTACCAACCCAAAACCGAGACACAAGTGGTATCATGAAAACTAGGTGCCCAAAACCACTTCCCATTTTAGATATAAAAGCGAACCATGAGTACCTCATTTTAAAGTTGGAAAAAGGGATTGAAGTGATGCCAATTTGGAGTTACATAGGATTCCTATAATCCCATTTGTGGTTTTGGAGCTCCCTATCCTCACAGGGATATCTGAAATGAAGAAGGAGATCCACCCAAACTTCCTCCTCCTCCCAATGTTAAGCTAAGAGGTGGGTGATCATTGTGAGGGAGATGGACACTTGAAGAGGGAGTTACAAAACATAATTCTCTACCGTTTTGGTGTATATTGTGGTTTTAAAATTTTCTTTTATATTTATATTAACTTTTTTTTGATGCATTTAATTGAAACACTTTTTATTTCATAACTGATCGGTGTGTAATTTTAAGTGTGAGACTTGTGTTGCTCTGATTGGAGAACATAAGAATCCTATTATTTGAAACAAATTTGATATTTCAGTGTTCCTTGACACACCTTAAAAAATTATAAGGGGCTGTAACTTAACTATATGATTTTTATGTCAAGGTTTAGTGCTATTTTCATCGTTTTAAGAGGCTTGTGGGTACCCAAGATCTTGGTTAACCCTCAACCAAAGGATTACAAAAAAAAACAAATAATCAATTAAGAAAAATTAACTTTTCAAGTGGTGTAGTAACTTATCAATTATCACATAATTATCATATATTTGTCAAAATACTCTTGTTTTTCAACTATTAAACTCTTTAAATTAAGTCATTTTATTTTTTAAAACAGTTTTCAAAACCAACCCCAATTTTAGTCATTTTTATTAAAAATACACACTATAAACCTATCCATTATCCTTAAGAGATGACCTAGGGTCTTCCCTAGACTATAAAATCATAATCAATTTTATGTGTCATGAAAACACGGTCAAATTTTGGCACCATTTCTGAGGAGCTCTTTGGTTTTTAGTGTGTGTTTTTGATAAGATTATTGTAAATTTTGTGAATATTTATTTGTTTTATCTTATATCTTCACATATATTTTTGTGTTATGATTTATTTATTATGTAGGTTTTGTGCATGAAGTTTTCTACTCCATGATATTTACCACATTTCGAACCTGAACCAAATAGGATCCTATGTCAGTGACACCGGGACACATAGAAGAACCCTTTCAATGAGGACACCCGAAACATTTAAACTTTTCTCGATCCTTCTTCTTATTATGGAACCCACATTAAAACTAAACATAACTTGTATAACATGGATAAAAATAATAGAACCCTAAAAGAAATAACCCCACCTGATGTTGATATCCAACCCACTTATATTCAAATGCAAAGCGAGACACCCAATTTTGAACTGAAATCTGGTCTAATTCACTTATTGCCAAGATTTCATGGACTTGAAGGAGAAGACCCTCATAAGAATTTAAAATAATTTCACACTATGTGTCCAACCTTAAAACCTACTAATGTGGATGAAGAATAAGTAAAGCTTAGGAAATTCCCTTTGAAAATTATAATATACTACAAAATATTGACTTTATTATGTTAATTCACCAATTAGAGGTTGGGCAGACATGAAACACCTTTTTCTTAAAAAACACTTCCCATCCTATAGAACTGAAACTATAAGGAAATATATATGTGGTATAAGACAATCACAAGGGGAAACACTTTATGTATACTAGGAAAGATTTAAAAGGCTTTTTTCAAGTTTCCCACACCACAAAATAAGTGATCAATTACAGTATTTTTATGAAGGTTTAATTCCTATTGATCGAAATATGATTGATGCTGCTATAGGTGGTGTACTAGTTGATAAAACCCCAATTTTTGTATGGAAAATGATTGAGAACACGGATTAAAACACTCAACAATTTGGTTCAAGGTCTAGTGTACCCATTTGAGGTGTCCATGAGGTACAAAGTACTGAATTAGAGAAGAAGGTGGACATGAAGTTTGAATAGGTAAGTACCCTTATTTGAAAAAGTTCCCTTTACCAAGGGAAATCCCAATCTCCTCCTCCCATCCATTGTGGTATCTATTCCGCCGACACCCATTATTATGACCAATTCCCTCAATTGAGAGAAACTTCTCAGAGTTGTGAGGCCATATTTATAAGACAACCCTATAACCAACCCATTAGGAAAGAAACGTACTATCCATCCAACCATGGGTGGAAAGAAAACCAATCCTATAGGAAAGGGTGATATTCAAACCAACCTCATCAACCATGGAACCAACAAGGGCAGAGTAGTCATCCACCACCACCACCCAGAAATCATAAACCACCCCAAAATCCTTTCCAATAACCCCTTCCAAAATATAAGCCTAGCCTAGAAGACATGATGAACAAAATAGCTTCTAACAATATCCAATTACAACAAACCACCCAAGATTCCATACAAGATCTAAAAACCCGATTAGGCCAACTTTCCAACTCAGTGGAGGGAAATCCAAAGTCATGGGTTAGGTAAACTACCCTATCAACCAGGAGTTAACCCTAGGGATAAGGGAAATGTTAGTGAAATCACCCTTAGGAGTGGAACTCAACTTAAAATCCAAATGAACCCTCCAATAGAGTCATCCCCTCCCAAGGAAACTTCCATTCCAACTATCTCAAACAACCCAAATAAGAAAAATATGTTTCCTGAGAAAAATCACACTAAAGGAAAGAGTGTGTCTATCAACGAGTTGCCTAGCCCAACCATTCCTCTTATATTTCACCAAAGGGCCTCCCAACCAAGAAAACAAAAAGAAACAAAACTTGATAAATAAATCTTGGAAAATTTCAAAAAAGTGCAGGTCGAAATTCTATTGATTGATGTCATGAAGAAAATTCCATGATATTCCAAGTTTTTGAAGGAGATGTGTACATACTGAAGGTGACTTCATGGTGATGAAAATTTGAGCTTGGAGAGGAACATCTTAGCATTGATAAAACCATCACTTCCCACCAAATTCAATGATCCTGTGACATTCTCGATTTCATGCACCATACGGGAGTATTCATTTTACAATGATATAATTGATTTGGGTGCCTCTATAAATGTGATGACTCAATGAATTTAATATTCCTTGCAGGTCAGAGAACTGAATCCCATTGGAATTTTTACTCAAATCAAAAACCAGATTACTACACACCCCAATGGTGTGTTAGAGGATGTTCTTGTAAGGGTGAAAAATTTAAATTTTCTTGATGATTTTTATGTGATTAAAATGGAAGATGATAAGATGAATGGATATTCCCCGATTATATTGGGGCGACCTTTCTTGAAAACCACCAAAACCATAATTAATGTCTATAGCGGTACATTATCTATGGAGTTTTGTGAAAAAATTGTCCACTTAAACACCCTTGATGCCACGAAGCACCCTCAGAAGAACACTCCTCACTATCAGTTAATTCTATTGATGTACCCCCTTCCCCTAAAAACACTTCTTTTTATTCATATGATCCCTTTTTTGAGTTTTCTTCATTGATATAAATTATATGTAATGAATCATGCATAGAATGTTGTACTGGTTTAGAAAAATGTCATGCATGTTTATTAATTGACTATTTCTTGAACACCGAGGATTTCATGACCATCGATGATACTTATGAGCTTGTAAAATATTATTCCTCATATGAGGATGTTACCATTGAGTAGTTAGATGAGATCAGTGATCTCTCACTTTCACATTCACTCCTTTCATTCCAAAGTCCACCTGAATTAGAACTTAAACAACTGCCTCAAGATTTAAAATATTCCTATCTAGAGAATATAAATAAGATGTCTGTCATCATTGCTAGTTCACTCCCTCCAGAGCATGAATTGTGACTGCTTGAACTTTTCAGGGAGTATAAACAAGATTTTGGATGGACACTTACTAACATTCCTGGTATTATCCCATCAATTTTCAAAAATCATATATTGTTAAATGATGAGGCTAAACCAGTGAGGCAGACACAACATCGACTGAACCCAAACCTCATAGATGTTGTAAAAAAGGAGGTTACCAAATTACTAGCTATTGGAATCATCTACCCCATATATGACAGCCAATGGGTCAGTCTAGTGAAATTTGTTCCTAAAAAAACTGGTCTTAATGTAATTAAATAATGAATTAGTTCCAACCCATGTGCAGAATAGTTGGCGTGCTTGCATAGACTATCATCGACTAAGCCCACACACTAGAAAATACCATTTCCCATTGAAATTCATTGACCATATGCTAGAGATTCTAGTAGGTAAGTCCAATTACTATTTTTTGATGGGTATTCTAGATACATTCAGATCTATATTACCCCCGAGGATCAGGAAAAGATGACCTTCACTTGCCCCTTTTGCACAATTTTCTATAGGAGGATGCTATTTGGTATGTGCAATGCTCTAGGTACTTTCAAATGATGCATGTTTAGTATTTTTTTCAGATTACCCGAAGAATTTCATGGAAGTATTCATGGAAGATTCCACTATTTATGGCGCCTCTTTTGATGAATACTTGAGTAGTCCTGGTTCTATCCTACATCATTGTATTGAAAAGAATCTTGTATTAAATTATGATAAATGCTATTTCATGGTGAAGCAAGGTATAGTACTTGGGAATTTAATTTCTGGGGATGGTATCCAAGTCGATAAATCAAAAGTGGATGTCATTTATTCCCTACCATTCCCCAAAAATGTATAGGATGTGTGGTCTTTCCTAGGTCATGATGGATTTTACCATTGTTTCATTAACAACTTTAATAAGATTTCACCCCCTCTTCTGATTAATAAAAAAAGAAAAATAATTTGTTTTTGATAAAGAATGTGAGGATTATTTTAATAAAATTAAATGGAGTCTGAAATCACCCTCGATAATCCAACCACCTTGGTGAGATTTACCATTTGAGCCCATGTGTGACACCTCTAACTATGCAGTTGGGGAAGTCTTATCACAAAGGATTGACTGATCTTCATATATCATTTCCTATGCCTCATGCACACTAGACCCTACCCAAGAAAACTACACCACAACTGAAAAATAATTCCTTTCCATTGTATTTTCCTTGGATAAATTCAGGTCATACCTTTTAGGTTATAGAGTCATTATGTTCTTAGACCATGAATCCCTCTAGTATCTTCTTAGAAAACCAGAATCCAAACCACTTCTCATTCGCTGGATGCTCCTCCTTCAGTAATTCAATTTAGAAATTAGATATAAAAAAGAAGTAGAAAATGTAGTGGCTGACCATATCAGTAGGATCCTCCCATTCTCATACATTGAATCATCCCCCTGTATTCCCATAAATAACATGTTTTTGATGAGAAATTGTACCAAGTGAAAGATGTTATCCCTTAGTATTCCAAACTTGTAAATTATTTGGTAGCATGTTGCATTCTTGCTGATTTCAACAAAAACAAAGTTGACCATCTAAAACATGAGTCCCTTTGGTACATTTGGGATGACCCCTACCTTTGGCGCACATATAGTGATCAAGTCCTCAGGTGTTGTGTTACTGATAACAAGTTTCAGTATGTCCTATGGTTCTGACACACTCTTTCTTATGAGGGCCACCTTGGTCCCCAATAGAATTCTTGTAAGGTCCTCAATTCTGGTCTCTTTTGGATAACATTGTTTCAGGATGCCCATGATTTCTTGAAATCTTGTCCTCACTATCAAATAATGGGGAATATCTCTAAAAGAAATAAAATTCCATATCAACCCTTACTCTTCCATGACATTTTTGATGTTTGGGGAATTGAATTTATAAGACTATTCCCCAATTCATTTGGGAACCTTTAAATTATTCTAGTAGTGGATTATGTTTTAAAATGGGTAGAGGCACAAGCCATGAATACATATGATTCCAAGAAAGTTGTGGAATTTTTGAGAACTCAAATTATATAGGTTTGGATTATCTAGTTTTATCATTAGTGACTAGGGTTCTCATTTTTGCAACCACACAATGAAATCACTTTTTTATAGTTATGGGGTTGGGAATTGAGTGTCTACTAGATATCACCTATAGACTAATGGTCAAGCTGAGGTGTCGAATAGAGAGGTAAAACAAATTTTTCAAAAAATGGTTTAACCCAATATAAAATATTGGAGTCTTAGACTCGATGATTTATTATGGGATTATTGTACTACCTTCAAAAATCCCATTAATATGTCACCATATCAGCTAGTTTTTGGAAAGAGTTGTCACCTCTCTATTGAGATAGAGCACTAGGGCTATTGGGCCATTAAACAATGAAATTCTAATCTTTTTGGTGTAGGTACACAAAGGAAGCTACATATTCAAGAGTTGGAGAAAATGTGTAGAGATTCATATGAGAACTCCTGGATTTATATGGGGAGAACCAAGGTTTCCCACATCCATATCATCCTTCATCATCAAATCCACATTGGGCAGAAGGTCCTCCTTTACAATGAAAGGCTGAAGTTACATCTAGGTAAGCTTAATTCCTGCTAGTTTTGACCATACACTATTATTAATGTTTATCTATTTAGTGTTGTTCAATTTCAAAATAAAGAAACAAAAAAACCTTCACTGTCAATGGGAAGAAGATGAAGCACTTTTATGAAGCCATTCAAGAGTCCCTGATGGAGGAACTCCATATTCAAGATGCAATCTATAAATGACACTCACTAGGTTTTATCCTTCCTTCCCACATTCTCTTTTATTACAGTGAGGACACTAAACACTTTAGGTGTGGGGGGATGGGTATATTCTTATATTAGTTAGTAATTTTCATCGTCTTTATTTATTTTTCTCTTTTTAAATTGTTGGATAGTATTGTCACTTTCTCCCACTCATTTCACCCCCTCGATTTTTTTCCAGAATGTTAATTTTTGATGCCCACTTTATCATGGAAAATGATGCCTGCTTAATCATAGAAATTATTGAAAATGCATGAGGAATTTTCCTATTTTATGTTGTTTTAAAATTTTAAAATATTGTTTCAATGATGAAATATGTGTTTTAGCATGAATTTAACATTGTGGTGTGAATTTATAGGTGGGTTATCAAAATTATGAAAGATATGACCTCGCTATCTCTCGGTCCACTCTCTCTAGAGAGCCTCTCCTCCTAGGGCTTCTTCCGCCTGGCATCGGAGCCCATCACCGGCCAATGCTTCTTCCTGCTCTTCTTTCCACTATTGCAGCTTCCTCTTCGATTCTCTTTGCTCCAGCCTTACTGCTACGAGATTATTCCGCTGCTCTTTCAATCTTCTCCATCGCGCTTGACTCCATTCTTGGTCTGGCACAATTGCAAGAAAGATCGATTGGGAGGAGTTGGTTGATTCTTGCAACAACGCTCCTTCGATCTTCTCGATTCTGGATTCTTCGGTTCATTCTTCTAGGGTTTTATCCCCTCTCTCATCTTCCCCATTTCTCAGTGGCTCTTTCATCGATTTTGCATCAATCCCCTTTTTCCGGTTTCCCTTAGGGTTTTAGTCCCAGTGTTTCTCCTTGTCCCATAACATATTTGTTTCACCCTTTACCCTTCTTTGCCGCTCCTTCCTGCCTTGACCTCCTGGTCCTTTTCTTCCTTCCAGGTCAGTCGGGTGCGACAGATTTCATGGAGGTTTTGGGATGTGTTTGGGGAGCGGTATGAGTCCACGGGTGGTGCGAATGGTGGTGGATTTCTATAATCTTTATGTTCTTTCCGTTTTCTCCTATGATGATGTCTATGGTTCTATCTCTTTTTGTGGATGGTGACTTTCAGTGGTGGCAATGACTATTAAAATGGGGATTTTTTTCTTGTTCTATAGATTTTGTTATACTTTTCTTTCTCAATGTTTTCAGTAAAGCGTTGTTTGTATCTGGTTTTTGGTTTCGTTCGTTCCTAGTTAGTGTGATTGCCCGACGACCGACGAAAGCGATGAAGTTGAAGTTTAGAAGTTCCATGGTTGTGGCGGTGGATTTTGATGACGTGGCCATCATTGAAATATTCCGATTACCGGTGGTAAGTACAACGATGGTGATAAAATTGATGGACAATGGTGATGTTATTCGACAACGAGTGTAGTGATAAAGAATACGGTGTTGACGGGATGGCATTTCAACGGTGTTGACGGGATGGCATGACGACGGTGGGTATGGTAGGCGACATGACGCGTCCTTGGTAGTTGGGGCTCTCGTGGATCGAGGTCTCTTGAATGATGTGAACTTTTTGAAATTTGAATCTCTTTTGGATGCTTTGAATGATCTGTATCCCACGCATGAACGCTTTATTTTAAAATAAAAAAATAGAACTTTCAGTCTGTGGTGTGAATTTATCTTGAAAATTGGTTGTTTGTCAATGATATAAATGATCATATCTTTTTGAAACCTTTGATAATAATGGTACCCTTTGAGTGAGTATTTTAAGGTAAAAAACGCATGTGTACTTATTATCTAACTGTTATAAGCCCTAAAAAAACTAAAAATAAAAAAAAAAACAATTAAAAAAACACAAACACAAAAATATGGGTTGTGTATTGGGTAGGTCAAAAACCACCATTCCTCAACCTTTTATCTAGTTATAACTATTATAATTAGTGTCATTAGGATATCAAACAATGGTTGAGAGAAGAGTATGAGATTTTTTCCTAGTGAAACTTTTTGAAAAATAAGGGGTGTGATAAAATGTGAAACATATGGGGATTTATAGGTTGGTAGATTAACTTTTTTACTTCAGATAATTCTTAATTGAGTGGGTCTTGAAATTTGATTGCAAAGGATGTAGGGAAGGTTTGGTGGATAGAATCATTTAAGTAGTTTTTTTAAAAATAAATTATATTTACTGGATAAAAAGTGGAAAGAATAACATGAAATAGTTTTCACAAACACACACACATGTAGAATTAGTGACATGGTTAGCTTTTTAATTGTTTTATTATATTGGTATCATGTATCTCTTATAATTTTTTTCTGATACAATTTTTGAGATGCCTTTTTCCATGATCACTGAGAATAACTCATTGGTGTGATTATTGATTTGATAAAATTTATATCATGAATTAAAATTTCATTGAATGTTAAATATTCATGAAGTTGGGAATATATTGATAAATAATTTTTGGAAATGTTACTTTTACCAGGAGTGAAAATGTTTAGGTGTGGGGGTGTGATCGCACTGCGGTTCACTGTTTCATTTTCACCCTTTTACCATCGTATTAAACTGATTTTGTATCATAAATTCCAAATTTAATAAAAAAATTTAATTAATGTTTGATTCAATTATTTTGTGTTAATAACTATTAAAAATGTTAATTTCACTTGTTTGAATTATTTCATTATAGGTGGAGGTGATTTGGAGGGCCCATGATGAAGTGGAAGGAAAATGGGCCAAACTGTGCATGATTCCAATCACACCAGTGGAATAAAATGAACACTTATACAAAACTGTGTATCAAAATGGGATGAATTTTTTTGGTATGATCCAAAATTCAGTGGGATACAAATCTTATAAAGGAAACCAATCCCAATTATTCTACTAAGAGTCCCATCCCAACCAATCTTTCCAAGGAACTGAATCTTCCCAAAGTTAAAAGTTTGGTTCGGTATTCTAATTATATCTCCAATTATAAATGTTCAATAGATTCTGAATTTTATATGGTGATAGTAAATCTACCTTAAAACAAATTGTCTCTTTTTTCCAAGTCTAGATAATTCCATTTACCAACCCAATATCAAGACACAAATGGTATCCTAAAAATTGGTTGCCCAAAACCACTTCCCATTTGGCTATAAAAGGGAACCATGGGTACCTCATTTGAAAGTTGGACCAAGGTATTTAAGTGATACCAATTTGGAGTTCCATAGGAGTACTATAATCTCCTTGATGGTTTTGGATCTCCCTATCATCATAGGGTGATCTGAAATGAAGAAGAAGATCCACCTGAGCTTCCCCTCCTCTTCCTGATGTCGAGTTAAGTAGTGGGTGATCATTGCGAGGGAGATACACACTTGAAGAGGGAGTTCTGACACAATATTCTATACTAGTTTAGTTTATATTATGGTTTGAAAATTTTCTTTTAGACGTATCTTAACTTTTTTTGATTCATATAATTGAAACAATTTTTATTTCATAACCAATCGGTATGTAATTTTAAGTGTGTGACTTGTGTTGCTCTGATTGGACAATATAAGAATCCTCTTATTTCCCAAACATTTGAGATTTAAATGTTCCTTGACACAACTTAAAACATGATAAGGGTCTGTAACTTGAATACATAATTTTTATGTCAAGGTTTAGTGCTATTTTCACCATTTTAAGAGGCTTGTGGGTACCCAAAATCTTGGTTAACCCTCAACCGAAGGATTACACCAAAACCTAATAATAAATTTAGAATAAGGAAATTTTAAAGTGGTGTATTAAGTTATAAATGATCACATACTTATCATATATTTTTCAAAATCCACTTGTTTTTCAACTATTAAACTCTTTAAATTAAGTCATTTTATTTTTTAAAACTTTTTTCAGAACCACCCCTAATTTTAGATATTTTTATTAAAAATACACACTTTTAACCTATCAATTCTCCTTGAGAGATGATCTAGGGCATTACCTAGACTATAAAACCATATTTAAATTATAATCAATTTGACGTGTCATGAAAATGCGGTCAGGAGGGTTACTGAAGTTTTCCAAGAAAAAATCTTCATGTGGTGGATTTTTGGGATGTGAAGCCATGTTTTCAGATCATCATAAGTTCAGAGCACTAGAAATATGTTTAATATAATTTTATTCATTTATAGGAGGCTTGAATTTTTTTAAAGTAAGTGGAGGTTATTATATTTAGTAGAATACATGTTATCATAAGTTCATATCTTTCGATGAAATCAAAGGAGGTACAGAATATTGGAGAACTCTCTATAAGGAATTATTTTGAAGGAATGATCTTGAAGTTTTTACTGATGAAAATGTTAAGGTCAATACTATTATAGGTGATAAAAAATAACATTATTTATGGAGACCCATCTATGAATATGGAAAGGTGGTGTGACTAGAACAACCAGATGGAGTTTCCTATAAAAGGAAGTGGGGGCCAACCCTAAAAAAAATTGTGACAAAATAGTGAATCCTAATTAAAAACAACACACATGAAAAATATGTAGCAAATTAATTTTTTATAGAGTTTTAATTATTCTATAATGAATTATTTCTGATTGGAATAAGAGCCTCAGCCCAGTTGGTGAGGACTCGACAAGTGTATCTAAGAGACCTAAGATAAAATTTGGGCAGAGACATATATTCAAGTTACTATAACAGTTCTGTAGCATGCATTGTAGTAGTAACTGTAGCGGGTACTATCTGGTATTGTAGCATCCAGAACTATTCACCCTTTTGGGCTTCGGGCCACCGATTTAGGCCTTGGGTCCTTCAAGGCCTTCGGTCCACCTTAAGGACTTCAGGACACATGATACTTATGATTAATAGACCATGAAGACTCTACAAGGAGAAAGATCCATATGAGTATTTAGAGTAAGATGCATTCACCAGAGTAAAGATAACAGATTTGAAAGAATGAGAGGGTATAAAAACTGCCATCGGGACTAGCCTGTGCATGAATGAGAAGCCTAGATGAACAACCATGCGAAGGTGGATATATGAAAATGATATAGATGTCGGGGAGGAGTAGTTCCAAGTAGTTATAGTCAGTATGATTTCCTTTAAGAAATTTGGGTCATGTAATGTCTCTATGCCTATGTTCCATGTAAGGGTTCCCCTTCATCCCTTAAAAAATGGATTATCAAAAATGAATAAAAAATAGAAGGCCTTCAGGACATTCAGAGGAATTATTACTGATTTTGTTTTCCAGTTGAAAATTTTCTTTATACTTTCGGTAATAGAATAAAAATTCAGTGTTTCATCCCGCACATGTAGTACAAATCATCTGGAGTACATTAATCTCTTGTGTCCATTTACTATTATATGTACTTCTATTGTATGCATTACCATTTATTTCATTTATTTATATGTTTTTGAGTTTTTGAAAAGGTACGTGCTTGTTCGAATTTGTGTAGTGAGTAGGGTTTCATGAATTCCTACTTTTGATGCACTTAATCAAGGGGGAAGGAGAACTTCTGGTGAAATCACATGAGATAATCTAGTGGTTTTATTTGAAGCATGGATCATAATTTCATGAGTTCTTCCCCAACAAGTGGTATCAAAGGAATGTTCAACATTCAAGGGTTCAACACACAGGTTACTGCTCATATATAGAATTTTATGAAGGGAAGATCTAGATAGTTAAATTTGATGGATCAGATTTTGGCTTCTAGAGAATTAATATTTAAGATCATATGATTCAAAATGACTTGGAAGTTCCATTATATATAATTAAGCCGGTGCTGATGTAGAAAATGAATGGTAATGGTTGGGTAGGAAAGTGTTGGCTTTAGTAAGAATATATCTGACACAAAATATTTCCTTCAATATCTGAGAGACGAATACCACAACAGAAGTTTTGAAGTTCTTGATGAACATGTATGAAAATCTAATGAACCTTAAAAAAGTTTTCATGTTGTGACGATTTTTCAGATTAAGGATTTAGGAATGACGACAAAAAAAACATGTGAATTATTTCAATATGATATGTGGGAAGCTTCAATTGGTAAAGGTAACTATTAATGATGATGGATGGGAGTTGATAATTTTATATTCATTATAATAGATATGTGATTCTATGGTTACCAAATTTAGTAACTCTAGTGGAAAAATAGATCTGGTGTTTATTGATATCCAGAATTTGGTCTTTAATAAAGAAATTCAGAAAATTTAAGTTTAGGTATCGACTGGTAGTTTACTTAATACTAGTAGAATGGGAAGTTCACCCCATAAAAAATATAAAAATAAACCAATGGAAGAAAATTATCATGAAAGAAGCCAGAGTAAGTTGGCTAACCCTAGTCCAACATATTGGAAATGTAGAAATAAAGGAAATATCATGAAGGACTGAAAGAGTCACAAGGAGAACAAAGTAAAGGAATCAACATCCAATAATTAAAAATTCATTAACACAATAGAAGATACCAAAAATTAATTTTTGAGTGTGAACACTCAGGTTAAATCTTGGATGATTGAATCTTGATAATTTTATCATTCAACTAGTGAAAAAAGATACATGGTTAATTATGTATCTAGGAATTTTAGGAAAGTACATCTGGTCGATCGTAAATCCTTAAAAGTTGTTGGAAAAGTTTATGTCAATATTCGTATGAAGAATAAAGGATTCTTAAAGTTAACGAAATTTTGTCACATCTCTGGTTTAAAAAGGAATCTTATTTCCATTGGAAAACTGGATGATATAAGCCATGGAACTAGCTTTTCAAATAGAGCATGGAAGGTTACCCGAGGATCCATGGTAGTTGTAAAGGGATTAGAGTATGTGACTCTTTACTTGACCATAAAATCCAGATATGAATGCTGTTTATAAAAGTATAAATTCCAATGATCTGGAAGTTTGGCACTGTAGATGTGGTAGCCTTAGAGAGGAGAATTTGAAAGTTATAAGAGTTAAGGGAATATTGAATTTTTATCATAAGTAAATTTTAAACTGTGAGAGTTATGTGATGGGAAAGTAGAAAAGAATGTCTTTCAACTTAGATGTCCAGAATCCTAGAAACTGAAAGTTTGATCTTGTACACTTAGATGTTTGGGGACATTCTCCTATTTAATCATATAGTGGTTGACTTTATTTTATTACCTTAATTGATGATTATACCAGGAAAATATGGATTTGCATCTTAAAACATATTTATGATGTATTTTAAGTGTTTACTTAGTAGAAATAATCTATATAAAGGGAATGTAATCAGAAGTTGAAGTACATCCGGATGGACAATGATGGGGAATACACTGAATCCAATTTTCAAACATTCTTCCTAAAGGAAGGATTAAGGTATGAGAAGATGGAAACCATAACTCTATAATAAAATCGATCATCTAAAAGGATGAATCTAACATTTAATGAGAGATATATAAGTATGAGGTTCCACTAAAGAATTCCTAAGGAAATTTGGGAAAATGCACTAAACACAATGGCATATCTTATCAACAGAAGTCCAATATCTACAGTTGGGTTGGAACTTATATAGGGGTTATGGTCTAGAAAATGAATAGAATTTAAATATATTAAATTTTGAGTTAGTTTATCATATGTACATTTAAATGATAAGGATAATGATAAACTTGAATCAAAATCCAAAATGATTTTTCCTTGGTTATGGAGATAATTTTTTTGGATACAATTTGTGGGATGATAAAAGGAAAAAAATCATCAAGAGTAGAGATTTCATTTTCAATGAAGAGGTTTTGTGTATAGAATAAAACTTGAATTAGAAATAAGTTGAATAAAAATCAATTGATGAAGTCTAGGATGATTAGAGTACCAATAATTTGTAAATACTAGTGAACTAATATGCGAGTACTAAAAGAACCCCAAGTCTTGAAGTAAGACCATCAAAAATACCAAAAAATTCAAGGGTGTCTAAATCTCAAGTGGGAGAACTAGATGTTTAGGCCTCAAAAGTTTAGGAACTATTAGTTGATATACCATAAGAAATATTAGAGACAAGTAGTGTAGTTTAGACAATTCAATTAAGGATATCAACTAGAATCAATAGACCAGTTCAAAGGTAGGGGTTAAGATGAATTTTCTACTATTAATAGATTTAGGAGAACCTGAAAATATAGAGGAATTATCTTCACTTATTGAATCTAAATAGTGGGAGTCATCCATAAATGAGGAGATGGATTTATTAAAGTTTAATAGAACTTGGGAGATGGATGAAATTTATAAGGGTAAATGGGCACTTGAAAATAAGCGGGTTTACTGGATTAAGTAAGAGGATTACGTCAATAAGGGATTCAAAGAATGACTGGTAGTGATGGGTTTCTAATAGAAGGAAGGAGTTGATTTTTTAGAAATTTTCTCACTGGTAGTTAAACATTCCACCATCTGAACAATTCTATATATAGTGGCATTAAATATTCTGCATTTAGAGAACATGGATGTTAAAACAACTTTCCTTCTTAGTGAGTTAAAGGAAGAAATTTATATGAAGCAACCAATAGGTGTACCATAATTTCGGGATTGAAATTTGGTATATAGATTGAATAAAATATTGTATGGATTGAAAAAAGTACCACGATAGTGGAATAATAAATTTGATGGATTTATGAAAGGATAATAATTCAATAGGTTCAAAACTGATCATTGTTTTTACCAGAAGAAATGGGATGATGTAACATTCACCATTTTCTACTATATATTGATGACAAGTTGCTGGTTGGATTGGATGTTCAAAATATTCAGAAATTAAAATACAAGCTGTCTGGAAGTTTTGAGACGAAAGATCTTGAGCAAGACAATATGATATTAGGGATGAAGATAGAAAGTGATATGAAGATCATAAATTCAGTTCTATATTAGAAGGATTATATCTAAAACTTTTATCATTTGGCATGGATTAATGTAAACCAATTACTTATCCAATTTTTGAACACTTCAAACTATCCGAGGTGCAAGCACTAGCAATGAAAGAAGAGAAATAAAAGATGGAAAATGTTCCATATTATTTATTTGTTATAAGTTTAATGTATATAATAATATGTACTCAGTAAGACATAACATTTTCAGTGGTAGTTTTAATTATATTTATATATAACCTAGGAAAGGAACATTGAGAAGCTGTTAGGTGAATCCTTTAGTATTTGAAAGGATCAGAAGATAAATCTCTTTTTTTTGGGGCGGAAGATCCATTATAAGGTTTTATTGATTTTGAATTTTATGGAGAATCATATAGTCAAAATAAAACAACATTGTTTATATTTACTTACATAGGAACAATAATTAATTGGATGTTGCATCTTTAGAAGTTGTTACTTTAAGTACAACAAAAGTAGAGTATGTAGTGGAAATGAAAGTCATGAATGATATGGTTTGGTTGAATCAATTATTGAAGGAATTAGGAAGAAGTTGGTAAGGATGTATTCCTTTATATGATAGCCAAACTGAGATTCACTTTTCTAATAATCTAGTATTCCATGAAAGGAAAAAGAACATCAAACTAAAGTACCATTCATTATGAACATACTGGAGGAGGAAATGTCTAATCCCTAAAAGACCACTAGTAGAAAAAATCTGGGGGATATGTTTACTAATACATTTTCTCAAGAAAGTATGAGGTATCATTATGCCTCAGTGGGGTTTGGGTGAATGAAAGAATGAAAAGGTGGAGGAATACTACTAATACAAGATAATAAAGGAAGATTGTTATAGATGATTGTTAAAGTTTCCCCAAAACAAATATTTAAGTGGGGGAATGTTGGGATGTGAAGCCTTGTTTTTATACCATCATAAGATTAGATAACCAGATATACATTTAATAGAATTTCAATTATAGGTAGGAGGTTGGACTCAATGTAAAGGTAGTGGAAGTTACTCTCTTCAGTAGTATTCATCAGAAGTTTATATATTTCGGTGAGATCAAAGGAGGTCCAGAATGTTGGAAAACTCTATAGAAGAAATTATTTTGAAATAATAATATTGAAGTGTTTACTAATGATAATGTTAAGGTAAAAAATGTTACGGGTGATCAAAATTAACATTCCAAATGGAATCCCCTCTATGAATATGGTATAGTGGTGTGACTAGAATAAATAATGAAAGTTTCCTATAAAATGAAGTAGGTACTAAACCTGAAAAAAACTGTGCCAACACAGTGAATATTGATCACGAACAATGAAATTTAAAAGTACACACTGAATTAGAGTTTTATAGAGTTTTAATCAATCTATATTGAATTATTATAGATGGTGTTTTTCAGTTGAATGTATTCTTTGAACTTATGGTAATACAAGAAAGTTGTAGTGGTTTCTCCCATGCATGTAGGGAAACTCGTTCAAATAAAATTAACCTCTTGTGCCCATTTACTATTTTATTTACTTCTGTTTAATGTATTACTATTTATTGTATTTACATTTTTTATATTTTTTTGAGTTTCTACAAAGGTATGTTCTATGTTGACTTTGTGTGGTGAGTAGGGTTCCATGGCTTCCTACTTCTATTTCACTTATTCTAGGGGGAAGGAGAACTTCCGGTGAAATGATGTGTGAGAATCCAATGGTTTTATTGGAAGAATGGATCATACTTTCATGATTTCTCCCCCAACATATGATGCATCAAGTACTTATAAATTTCTCACTCATAGATCTAGTTTGAGGTAGACTAGACACAAAGGTGTTTCTTCAACATGAAACTAGCCGTAGAGTTACTTCTATAGAATGTGATGATGGTCATCCAAGGAATTTCTTTGGACTTATATTTTTTTGTGGGTTGTAAGATATAATATAATTATTTTCTAATATATTATCCTGGTAAAATGACTACTATTCATATGTAGGGAGAATGAGTTCCAAAATCTATTGGGGGAGGCGTATAACGATTCTATAAATGGATAAAGTGTTATAATCATGACACCTATTTGAGTTGATGATTGGATAGAGGAATAGTCTAAGGTATTGAGGTCTTGATTTTCTCTAAGAAGACATAATTTATAAAGTGTAACTACTTGTATTGGTTCACCCAAACAGTAATTGGATTAAAGATTCCACATAAACTTAGGCATGCCTCCCAATATTCCAAAGTCTTCCGTCTAGTAGTGAGGATTTTATAGCCACATGAGGAGGCTCTACCCTCAATATCATAATAATAAATAAAAAATAAAATTTTAAAACATACATAACCAAATAAATATTACAATAACACCAATGTATTCACAATGAAAAACTAACCATAATAAATAACATCACCATGATATAATAAAATGTACTCATGTAGGTTATATAGTCTTACATAAAATAAGGATCACCTAATAGTCAGATCATATATAGTATAAGATAAAACTAAAACAAAATAAGGTATACCCAATCATTTTCCTCAACATTGACTCAAACATGTCTCCTTATCCCTTCCAAGATCCTACATCCTTCTCACCTATACTATAGTTTTTTCTATAATCTGCATGTCAACTAGAAGTCTACACATCCATAATGGTGCATGTGCAGGGTGTGACCATAAGACTCAATAGGCCACTAAAAATGGATTCCATAATACAAAAAATTATATATGTCTATGCACGTATTGAATGAAATAGTGGTTGTAAACCCTACATTTATACACCTGTTAAACTATTGGGTACTTGAGAAGCCCCCATGATTGTCAAACCATAGTTTCTTTTACTAGTATCAGTTTATGGTCTATCGACAATACTACCTCAATCAAGGCTAGTATTCAATATGATAAATTAATCTCTAACTATTGAGTAGAATTACATCTAACCTAGAAAAGTGTATCCACTCCTAGGTTGAAGAATCCCTCCTAAAGAAAATTAATCAATCTCAAGGGGTAGTTTATCCCACTTGGTTTACTTGACCAATATCAGAGGGTAATATACCCATGTGGCATACTCAATTAACCTTAGGTGGAAATAAATATCACTTAGAATACTCATTCAATCTTTGGGGGTAGTGCATCCCACCTGGCATACTTGGTCAATCTCATGGGGTAGTATATCCCAACTGGAATACTTAATAACCGGTCACCAGGTTATCCATAAACACATTAATAAATGTTATGGAAAAACATAACTATACATTAATCACATGAGTGACACCCTACCCACAACTATCCTCGATTAAAACCCATCACACTCCATGCATCCCATACCCTGATGTACCAACAGTATAAGCCCTGCAGACATAACTACCATTTTATCAGTTCGGGTCATAAGAGAAACACATCATCTATAATACTATAGAACACTACCTTACATTATATCATCAACAATGGTTTAAAATACCATCATTAGTCAATGTCATCCATCCATACTAATTTAACAAGTCACATCTCATATGGGGAATTATCCCAATAGTCATTTCCAACCAATCCCATACATTACCTAGGGTTGAATGGTCTGTGGTGGTTAACTTTATATTCTACCCTTGGTGGATATAACAAACAAATTTTTTCATACATGACCGCTACATCATTTTTAATATAAACAAAATAATTATCATTATAATATAGTGTCAAAAGGTTTTGTATCTTTGTATAATTAGGTTCATAAAACTTAATCATATATAAAACATTAAACTTTATTTAATTCCTTTGGAAAAGTCCTCCTATTATATTTTGTGTTCTCCTCAGTACATGTATCCACCTAAGGATACACATCAAATAAAGAGTGAGCTAAAATATCCGTAAGGGGATGAATAAAAGGGAATGAACATAAGATATGAAACTATATATTACATGGTGATCATCATCATCATCATCATCATAGCTTAAGAAAAGTATCATCATAAAATCATGAGGGAATTATTTTAAAAGTTCATAGAATGTTGTATATGAATAATAATGTAATATCTTAACATTGTGGTCAAATAACACACATAAGTTGTGAAAAAAACTAGCATCATGTTCACACATATTTGTATACCAATCATTATTTCATAAAATGTGAACAATACTAGAATCATGTTAACACTTAATATACATAATATAATTAAATATATCACATTACCCAATGCATCATTAGGCTATATAATTCTAGGACAAACTATCACATCATGATATGATCATAATCATGTATTCCACATGGAAAGGAAACATATAACAATCATACACATGAAATAAACCCATTAAGAAGAATGTGATTCAAAAGGATGAAGTGAGGAACATTTAAATGAATAAACTCAGGGTTCTGAAAAAAAGAAGGTAAAACATACTTTTGGACATAAAATTTTGTCTAAAAAAGATCATTGGTCATGGTGAGAAGATAAAACAACTCAATAGGAATCATTGAGATAATTTGGAAAATAAAGTCTTTTAAAAAATCATTATAGGTGGATTAAACATCATAGAATAATTCATATCTATATACGAACAAATTTAAATGAGTTAAAAATGAATTTATAATGGATTTTTAAGAATCATGTTGAAACCAAATAAAAAGAGGTGATGAACCCAAAGGGAGAGAGTTAGGTTCAATATTCCCCTTACCTTTGATCCTGTTTTATTTCATCACTTTTACGCCTCCTGAATCATAAAATTACATTTATTAAAACATGAATCCAAAAGTGAATTATATTACATTTATTAATTCTTGATCATTTACAATCATTGTAATTTATTTACTTCTATTTTATTTTAAAATTGAATGGATTCTAGACATGCTTTATTTTAAATCATCCCATTTTGTTTTGATCTCATTATTTTGGTTATTTATAATTTATAATTTTGTAAAATTATTTAAAAAATATTTGAATACAATAAAATAAATTTATATTACATAATATATACTATCCATCCATGTAAGTAGTGATAAGTAAAGCATTGAAAACATCCTTATAGGTGGATGAAACCAGCCATTATCGAGATGTGTTAAAAGAGAGGGATAGATAGTATATATAATAAATAGATTAAAATAAATATACTAGTATAATAATAACATTAATATTTTATATACATATATATTAATTGGTTTATAAAGTTATAAAAAGGAAAATTGATTGGGATGTTGTAAAGAAGAAGAGAAATAAAATAACGAAAGAAAACCTAGGCTACCACTTCATGGAAGGTTTACTCCTTTGCTAAATTATTTAAGGACTGGGTTTGTGTAACTCCAAAACATCCCTACGGGTGATAATATACTTAGTATAGGGTAAATGAGAAGATATTGGGCTTTGAAAATTGAATGCGAAATGTTTTTACAAGGTAAAAATGAGGGGGTATTTATACTTGAGGAGAGGGGTATTTTTGAGTTAAATATTGATTATTTTATAATTTAGGCCAACTAATTTTGAATGGTAATGGTTAAAATGAAATTAGTTAATTTATTATTAAAAAATAAGGGCTATTTTACATTTATATCAATAAAAAATCAAATGAAACCTTCCAACCACTCAATTAAATGAAAAAACCCAAAATAATGTTTTATCATGATAAAATATAATTTAGGTTCCCAAATATCAAATATAAGTTTATAAAATCAACTTAGTATCTTTAAATACATTATTTTAATCCTTAATTACATTTTTATTTTAGAAAAAATTTTCATAAAATTTTAAATCATGCTTACATCCTGATGATGTCATAAAAGTTGTAGTATTTATAAAAATTGTATTTTTGACTATTAACAAAAAAATCATATTTTTTAGAAAAATACAAAAAAATAACCCTAATATAAATTCAAAACAATAATTAAAAAAATAAAATTAATTTTATCAAAATAATTTTATAAATATGACAGATTTAATTTTTAAATAAAAAATACTTATTTATCGAAAAATACTAATTTTTATGACTCAATAAAATCACTAACCGTTAGAAAAATAACTTATGATTCCATAAAAATATATTATAATTTATATAAAAATATAAAAAACCATTTTATGAAAATAATATTTTATTTAATTATTTTAAATTGATCATAAAATTTATTTTAATGTAAATAAAGCACATATGTTTTCTTAAGAAAAATGAAATTATGCTTTCTTTATGATGAAAGTTTGTTTTATTATTTTTAACACATTTATTTAATTATATTATGATTTAAGTTACTTATATTGAATTAATATATTAAATATTTTTGGGTTTTTATTACATGACACGCGTGTCTTATACTATACTATATCACTAAGTGCGACACATGGTTAATTTGAAGGTGAATTCCTTATATAAATGTTTATGTCATTACATTATTCCCCCCGAAAAAAATTTCATCCTCAAAATTTAAAGCTGCATCCTTAGCTAAGAATATATGAGGGTATATCTATTTAATTAAATCCTCAGGTTCTTATGTTTCCTCTTCATACTTATGGTTATGCCAAAGTACTTTGACAAGGTGAGTTATCTTATTGCATTGAACTTTCTCTCCATGGTCCAAGATCTTCATTGGATACTCCTTATAAGATAGATAATGCTCCAGATTTACCACCTCTAGATTTATTACATGTAAAGGATCAGGTATGTACTTCCAAAAGAGGGATATATGGAACACATCACGCACTTCAGATAGTTTTAGTGGGAGTGCTAGTCAATAATCCATAACTCTGATATGATCAAGAATCTCAAAGGGACCAATGTATCTGGTACTTATATTTCACTTCTTCCCCAACTTAATGAATCTATTCCATGGATATATATGAAGGAGCAGTTTATCTCTAATTCAAAACTCTAGGTCTAAATGATGTTTTTCAATATAGCATTTTTGTTGACTATATACTGCTCTAATGTGTTGCTGAATGGATCTGACCTTCATTTCCATTTCTTTGACCGATTTGATTCCTAATAGGTTATGTTCTAAAACTTCATACCATCATGTTGCTGTTTTAAATTTCCTTCCATATAAGGATTAATAAGGTTCTATCAGAATACTCAAGTGGAAACTATTATTTTATAAGAACTCTACCAATGGAAGATGTTGATCCCAACCTCATTTGAAGTCCATAAAGAAAGATATTATCATATCTTCAAGTGTCTAGATACTCAATTCAGATTAACCATCAGTTTTAGGGTGATAGTACTTACAAAATTTTAACTATGTTTTTAATTCATGTTGAATACTTTTCTAGAACTTTCAGGAGAACCTCAGATATTAATAAAATAAAATTGATAGTGGTATTCCATCCCACCTCAATACTTATTTAAAGTATATATCTCTAAGTTGATTGAATTAGAAGTCCTATTGAATGTAAATTAAGTGACCGGTCTTTGTAAGATGATCCACTACAACCCATAATACATTATTTACTTTTATTTCCTTTAAAAGACATGTGAAAAAAAATCCATAGTGATTTTCTCAAATTTCCATACTGGTATGGGTAATGGTTGCATCATCCCATTGGAATTTTAAATTTTTTCCTTAACTTTCCAATATACCAAGCACTTCAATATATATTAAACAACATCCTTCATATTTTCCCACCATTAGTGCTATCAAATTTCTCTATACATCTTTATTCTTACTAGGTGGATAGAGAATTTTGAGCTATGAGTATCCATTAATAGTTTCTTATTTATCTCAGGATTTGATGGTACACATAGTCATGTCCAAAATCTCATAAATCATTCTTCATCACTGTTGAAATCATATGAATCCACTTTTTTTATAACATCCACCTTCTTTTGAATCTCTACATCAAATCCCTGAGATTTATTTATCCTCTTTAAA
Source organism: Viscum album (assembly GCA_963277665.1). Taxonomy (NCBI): domain Eukaryota; kingdom Viridiplantae; phylum Streptophyta; class Magnoliopsida; order Santalales; family Viscaceae; genus Viscum; species Viscum album. The sequence continues at coordinate 1,676,929,080 of OY728125.1, forward strand.
ATGGATAGTTGATCAATCATTTGATAAAATTAGGATGTTTTTTCTTCCTTTATGACCCCCATATCTATCTTTTTCATGTCTAAGAATATTGGATCCTTTTGAATTCTCAACATGGCTAAGATTAAAATATCTTTTCATCTTAGATAATATTCTACTTTATTCAAATTTATGGGATGGTATTGAATTGAGAAATTGTATTTTTTATTAACTTTAGACATCTTCATTAGTGAATGTTTAGCTCCTTCTATCTAAATATATAATTCAAGGTCTTATGATCAATATATAAGTTACATTTATTTCCATAAAGGTAGTGCCTCTAAATATTCAATGAAAATATTACTATATCTAACTCAAGAACACAGGTTTTGATAGTTTTACTAATGGATCTTCAATTTTTGAGAGGAATAGGATATCACGTTATCATTTTTCATGAGTACACAACCCAAGAATTTCTTTAAATCATAATTATATCTCACAAATACTTCCCCACTTGAGGGTAGTGTGAGTAAAAGTGTAGTAATTATCTTGTTATTTAACTCCTTGAAACTCCCTTCACATTCATTAGTCTAAACAAAATTTACTCAATTCTTTGTTAACTTGGTTAGTTGAGTTGACAATGGTGAAAAGTTTCTCAAAAAGCATTGGTAGTATTCAATTAATCAAAGAAAACTATGGATCTATATGAAACTTGGAGGCCTAGTCCATTCTTCACTCACCTTTTTCTTTAAGGGACCCACTAATATCCCCTTTTATGTTAGAAAATTCTCAAATAAAGTGACTTTTTATATCCAAAAGTCATATTTTATGAACATAGAATGAAACTTATATTTCCTTAATTTAAATAGCACAATTTTAAGACACTCCTCATGTTTAAACTTTCTCTTTAATTTATGATAATATCATCAATAAAGACCACCATAAATTTATCAAGGTAGTATCTAAAGACTATATTAATTAAGTCTATAAAGATTATGGGGGAATTTTTCAATTCGAATGGCATCACTATGAACTCATAGTGTCCATATCAAGTATATAAGGCCATATTATAGATATATTATCTCTTCAAATTTAGTTGATGATATATAAAATAAAGATCTATCTTTTATAAGTACTGATCTACTTTAAGTTTATCAAATAATTAATTAATTCTCGATAATGGATACTTGTTTTTTATGGTGATCTTATTGAGCTCTTGATAGTCAATGCACAACCACATTGATATATCCTTCTTCTTGATAATGATAAATGGTTCACCCCTTGGTGATGCATTAGGGAATATAAACCATTTATCTAAATTATATTGTTATTTATTCTTTAACTCTTAGTTATATCAGGGCCATACAATAAGGGATATTGGATATGGGTGTGTATTTGATCATAAGTTCTATTGAGAACTCTACCCTATGATTTTAGGTGAGGCTATAAAAGCCTTTTGGAAATACATTAATATACCCCCTTACAATGAGCAGGTATTCAATGTTTATGCTTTCCTTTGAGTCATCTATTTAAGAGAGATATGATTCTTCATTGGGTATCATCACCCACACCATTGTGTGATTTTCTAGAGGGGATTCACAATCTTCCGTGATTCTTTATATGAGCATAGGTTGGTTCAGAATATGGAATGGTATTTTCATTTCCTGATAGTTGATGTGATCTCTATATAATGAGAGATAATCCATTCCCAGCATAACAAAAAATTCTACTAAAGTAATAATTATGAAATTTTCTTGAAGAATCTTCCCACAGATGCTAACTGGGGAAGATTCCAATACATGGGTTGTAATGATAGATCCACTAGGTTTTTTCATAGATATCTCTACTTCAAGGCATTGGGGAGGTGATTCAATAGTTTTAGAAAACTTGAAGGATATAAAGGAATGAATCAAACCCAAATCAAATATTAATTTTACATTATTGAGTGAATAGTAAGTGTACCTTGTACAACTTTATTTTCATGTTCCACCACAGTAGTGGTGATGGTATAAGATTTCCATTTCTCCCTCATTTTTGGTGGGTTTTGATGTTGATTCACATAAAAGGTCCCTTGATTAGTGAATCAATTTTTATAGTGCCTAAGTTCTTTAAAGTTAAAGCATTGTACCATGGGTGGTGTATTCTCTTTACCCAGACATTGATCAGTTTATTCATTTCTTTACATATTCATGAGATTGGTGCCCTTCTCATAAACAACTGAATCATTTTATCATTCCCTTGAGGAAATTCTCATGGTGCTTCTTTCCACATAATTAACATATGGGTGGTTGAATATTCTTTCCTCCTTTATCATATAATCCTCCAACATGAAACTCCATCCTTCCCTTTATAATAGTGAAAAAATAGGATTTAACGTTGTTTTTTTGACGTTGGTTTTTAACAAACGTTTATAAAGGTGACGTAAAAAATATCATTTTTAGCATCGGTTTTTGGAAAATCGATGCCGAAAATGACCTTGGTTGAGGATTTCAGTGTCGTTTTTTTAAAAACCGATGTTGAAATTTAATTTTTTTTAGAAAATTGAAAATATTAAATTTCTAAAATAATTGAAACCCTTGTAATAAAAACACAATATACAACAATCAAATATTATTTATCATTGACTAAAAATCTATAACTTACATGATTTTATCTAATTAATCAAAAAACTATCTACACATTTGTATTATAAGGTAGAATTAAAATACACATACCTAAAATTTACAACATGCTCATTTCTAATTATTTGTGAAGCATTCATTTGATTATTAGTATGTTAAAACACTTATTATATCAAAAGAGTTAGTTTTTTGAACCCATATGTAATATTATTCATAAATATTAGAATATACATACCTCAAATCCCAATCAAACTTAACAAATAGTTCGAAAAAATAGATTGAATATGGGTAAGATCAGATTGAGAATAATACTTGGAATCACTGAATGCCTACAATAACATTGAATGATATGAGATAAAAAAATAGAATAATATGGAAGAAAATAATAAAAATAATAATACAACTAACCTTATCAAAGCTAGTAGTTTCCCCAGTCGTGATTATCTCACACATGAATTGTAGAATATAATAACCACATTCAACATGTCCTTTTTAACGATGACACTACAGTTATAAGAAATTAAACAGATAATAAAAATCAATATATTATAAAAAATTATAATAAAATCTAATATAAAAACTAATTACCCATACTTAAACATATTTGATTTTATTTGGTGTCTTTATCGACATGTATTCCTTGTTAAATTTTTTCCATGAACTGCATTTTCATATATATGAACTAATAATACATGTTTAAACAATGATAATTAAACATAAAAAGCTTATAAAAAAAACTTACATATCTAATAAAGTGGAAAATCTTTTACGAACATTCCCTAATAAAGAGAAAAACCAATATAAGGTGCATTCATTTGGGAACAATACGCCTAACATCCAATACCCCCTACAAAACAAAAAGTTCACAATTAAGGACATTATAATGATCATTAGTTCATAATTATGTTTCTATTTTTACTTTTCAAGAAACCGAAGTAACCAAAACTCAATCTTCATATGTGATAATCTCTCACATATATATGCAACTCTATCAGGATTATTCACATGTCGCACTTCCATGGAAATGAATTATGGATCTATAAAATCGTAAATGACTGTACTTTTATTTTATAGAATAAGTGTGTGTAGATACCTAATTTAAAAAGAAAATATAGTTAGTCAATTTAAAACCATCTTTTATTGAATAAATACTAATTCAAATGTCAATTTACTTACATGGAAAACAACTGTACCACATTCTAACTAAGCTCTTCAAAATCAACTAGATGCATGATATATTCTTTGAGTAATATCAATGGATATTCTCTTCTGCATATATCAGTTTTCATCCAAAACTCATAGATATAATTCAATGAATAAGAATCCTTAGAGAATATTTTTATCCCATAAGAAATATCTCAAGTATATATAGTCGATTGTTCCTGAACATTTTGTTTCATTTTTTCAGCTTCTTTTACTTTCAGATAATCCTATATAAGTTAAATTTCATAAAACATTATAAGTAATTTTGAATAATTTTTAATTAATATTTAAAAAAACACACACCTAATATGAAATATAATGAAGAAAACTAGTTGTCCAAAGTAAAAAATGACCCAGAAAATCCCCAACTCTGGTGATCTTCTCAGTAGGAAATGGTAGTAGAGTATTAGGATCTATAATATCGAGTACTGATACTCTAACCTAACCCATCTACATAGGCTGGTGATGTAAAAAATCCTCTAAAAAATTCACGAGTCCTAACACAATAATATGTATATGAGGATCTCCAACAAACAACTCACAATATACGTTTTGGTCCGAGCGAGGTGGTGAAGGATCAAAGTAAGAAGATGAGGTGGGGTAGTCTGGGTGAGAAGGCTGGGAAGGATGAAAAATGGAAAAATTATATTAGTTTTTATAATTTATAAAATAGAAAAATTGTTGACAAATAAATAATATACCTGGGAAGGCTGCTCATACGGGGCTAGGTAGGCAGATGGGGCAGGGTAGTTTGGGTGAGCAGGTTGGGAAGGATAAAAAATGAAAAAAATTATATTAGTGTTTATAATTTATAAAATAGAAAAATTGATGACAAATAAATAATATACTTTGTAAGGATACTCATACGAGACAAAGTAGGAAGATGGGGCGGGGTAGTCCGGGTGAGCAGGCTGAGAAGGATGAAAAATGAAAAAGTTACATTAGTGTTTATAATTTATAAAATAGAAAAATTGATGTCAAATAAATAATATACCTGGGAAGGCTGATCATACAGGGTAGGGTAGACAGATGGGGAAGGGTAGTTCGGGTGATCAGGCTCGGAAGGCTGAAAAATGAAAAAGCTATATTAGTGTTTATAATTTATAAAATAGAAAAATTGATGACAAATAAATAATATACCTAGGAAGGATGCATAGACTGTGACTATCTTTCCAAGTGTTCTAACAAATCCTTCTGCACTGCTGCTTGAATTTGATCACCCATATACTATTTCATATTTTTCATCTTGGATTTTAATGATTATATTTCCAAGTCTCTTGATTGCTTACTCTGACCAAAAACCTTCCGAATACTAACACCTGCTTGATATCTTATAACACATCTGGGGTGTTATTCCTTTCCCAAAGAAGTGGCTAAAATATCCATCCTACCCTTGGGGATAAAAGAGCTCTATGTCTCTTTCTCCTGAAGTTCATATTGAAATGAAAATGAAAAAGTTATATTAGTGTTTAAAATTTATAAAATATAAAAATTGATGACAAATAAATAATATTTAATTACAATTTTATCAACTAATTTCTTAGCTTCCTCTATAAGATACTATTCATTTTTCATTCTTCTTACTCATTTCCATTTTTCATGGAGAGTGGGAGGAGATGGAGGACCATTTTTAACCTCTTCTAAACCACTACTAGATCGAGCTCTTAATGATTTAAATTTTTCTTCAATCATTTTCTACTTCAAATATGGATACCCTCCACATGATAAAGTACAAGGGTATACATTTCTTAACTGAATCTATTAATGAGATATCCTGAAGTTATATTATATAAAAATAAACTACTAAGTAATTAGAAAAATATATAATAAATTTTACAATATAAAATAATTATCATACCAGGAATTTTTCTTCATGACGACTGTCAACAAATCACTTCCATGCATCTTTATCTATAAACTGATACTTGAAGAATGGGTTTTCAAACCTTCTATTTCCAAAAACATAATTTTTTGTTATTTTTATTTCAAAATATCTCCATCGAAATGCCGCTAAAGAGATATGTCTTTTCTTAATTTCTTTGGTTTCCTCAAAATTGAATTTCATCTGTAATTGAATAAATTAAATATGTCATTTAAAATATTAAATATTCAAAAAATGAGATAAAAGAAATAAATTAAGTTATTTTACCGTCACGACCACCCAAAGCTGTTGTTTCGCCATCTTGTACACTAACTTCCAATCAAGATATAAAATACTAATCCTACAATGCCTCTGCATCACTATATAACTGATAAATTGAACTACATTTAGGCCAGTTGCATTATTATTATCACCAAAACTGACTGAAAATTAAATTTTTATTATTATCATAACCCCTTTTAAGGGATAAAGGGGAACCCAACATGACTTCAGGACTTAAAACATTAAACTGTGCCTCAAAGGATCAAAGGACATGAAGATAGATCACATCAACAAGAGCAGCCCCGTCCCAGCATAAAAAACCATTGGTTTAGCTTCCGCCATTTCATCGCCGCCGGCTAGCTGTCCTGTGCAAAGATGCATGGGCCTGGTACCAAAAAGAATGTGTAATCTATTATCATCGTGAGCAAGTGATAGTTTTGGTAAATGTGTAATACCACATTTACCAATTTGAGAACTTGATTTTTTAGTAGTAATAAGAGAAGTCTCCTCTACCAAGAATTCATCAGTAGTCCTGCAATTTTTTTCATAAATTAACAGTTTTATTTCATTAAATAAGTATATTACTGAATATTTAATAATATGAAAAAATAGATATACCTTGGTAACTTCTCTTCTATATTTGTATCTAAAATTGGTACTAGAAAGTTTAATGAAATTTTGTGTACCTGCATATCATTAGAAAAATGAATATTTAGAAACAAGAAAGAAAAAAATAAATAAGTAAAAAAGAGGTATGCATTTGTAAGTTTCAAAAAAAGAAACAAAATATAAATATTTACCATAAAAATTAGGAGACTAATTTAGTGTTTTCCTATATGCATTAATCATGATAATTATGTATTGCATGCACTATGTCTGTCTTATAATCATTATAATCATCCAAAAAGTGCGTAATAGATGAATAAGGCTCATAAAAATCAATAACATCATCAGCATCATCCTCATCATCCAAATTGTATCTTTTTCCTTGCAAAACGACGGACCACTGATCATTTGATGGATCAATGACATAAAATACTTGTTTTTCATGTGTCTCCATGATAAATGGTTCCTCATTATAATTAAATATTTTCAAATCAACCAGTTTGAACCCATATTCATCATGTTTCACACCACTATTACTATAAACCCAATCACACTTAAGAACAATGACTCTAAATTTAATATAATAAATTTACCATATGTTTTCAATAACTCAAAAATATTTCATTGATGCGGAAATTGGATTTTTATCTTTGGCACTCGAAAAATGCACTTCTTTAATGAAAACCATCACACCACTATTCTAAATGGTACTCTTGTCATCATGATTTTTTGTGTAAAATGTGTAACCATTAATATCAAAACTAGACCATGTGATTACATTAAGATATAGTCCCCTTGCTAACCACTTCAATGTTTCTGATGTAGATATATCCATGGTGAATTTCTCTTTAAACCATGAAACAAATGTCTTCTTATGCTCAATAATAAAGCACTTTTCATTTCTTTTTAGATATCATAAATTTAATTCAGAAATATGTGAGGATATATATGATTGAACCTCATATGTGTTATTCAAAAATATATAAATTTTCCTGCATCACTTTATCACATGGAATGGACTTTACCTTTAAGCCTCGAACCCCTCTACCTTCACTATCAACTATCATATGTCGAGATATATAGAGACTAATATACTCCACCTCATAAAAATAATCATTACAGAACTCAATCACCTCTTTCGATATATATTTTTGAACAATAGAGGCCTCTGGTCGATAAGAATTTTTAACATATCCCTTTAAAATTTTTATATATCTTTCAAAAGGATACATTTGTCATAAATAAATTGGACAACATATTCTTATCTCACACACCAAATGAATCAAAAAATGAACCATTATATCAAAAAACATAGGTGGGAAATACATTTCTAGTTAACAAATAATAAGAGTTGCTTCATTCTCCAACATATCTAACAAATTTGGATCAACAACTTTGCTGCAAATGGATTTGAAAAAATTACATAACCTAATGATAATCTTTCTAATATATTTTTGCAATATACCATGCACTGCTACTGGTAGAATTTGTTTCATTAATACATGAAAATCATGAGATTTCATACCTATTAATTTACAATCCTTCAATGACACAAAATTATTCACATTTGAAGAAAAACCACTGGTTACTTTAATACCATGAAGACACTAAAAAAAATTTATCTTTTCAATCTTGCTTAATGTGTGAAAAGTTAGAGGTAAATATGTTCTATTTACTTTCACAGTTGGATCTAACTCCAAACATATTATCATTAATATCAAGTTCAATATAGCATGAAATCCATATTTTTTCTTTCCTTTTATGTCTAACAAAGTTTCAATCAAACTATCACATATTTTTTTTTCTCAACATGCATAACATCCATGTTATGTTTTATCTATAAAAATATCTAATAAGGTAGTTCCAAAAAAATAGACTACTTCATCCAGATATTTCTTTGAAGACCAGAACTTCTTTTCTTTCCAAATTTTGAATCAATATTTTTCACTATGTCATAACATTCTTCAGCTGACAATGGCCGAGGAGGAAGGTTGTATTCATGTAAACCGTTAAATGTTTTTTTAAATCTACGATAAGGATGATCAATTCTAAAAATTCTTCGATGTCCCATGTACAATGTCTTTATTACATTCTTCAATTGATAATATGAAGTATGTTCTTCACAAATTAGACTTGCTTTATGTCCCTTAACACTATATCCAAATAATTTTCCATATGAAGGAAAGTCATTTATAATGAACATTATCATATCATGGAAAATAAAATATTCTTTCTTGTATGCATCAAAAACTTTAACACCTTCCTCCCATAGCAGTTTAAAATCATCAATCAATGGTGAAAGATACACATCAATATCATTTCTTGGTTGTTTTGGTCCATAAATCATCAATCTCATCATAACATATTTTTCTTCATACATAAATGCGGGGACAAGTTTTAAACTACCAATAAAATAGGCCATGAACTATGTTGTCTACTAAGGCTCTGATATGGATTCATTCCATCAGTACACAATCCCATTATTATATTTATAAATTCACTTCCAAAATAATTAATTTTTTTTATCAAAACTATTCCACTCTGGTGAATCGGAAGGGTGACATAAGTTACCATCAAATATGTTCTTATCTGAATGTCATATTAACCTTTTTGCGTTAATTGAATTTGAAAATAGACACTTCAAGTGAGGAATTATTGTAAGGTAGCAAATTTCTTTAGCAAGAGTTTTTATTTTGGTACCTAAGAATGAATCATAGTTGAATTATCATAATTTTATGCAAAAAATATTGGATGATATCATTAGAAAGTTCAAAATTGATTTTTCATGATGTTAGATGACAATGACCAAGAATGAATTTGAGTTGACTTTCCCATCTATCTTATAGTGTGATGTACCACATGTAGGACAACTTGATAAATATTCATATTCATTCCTATATAGTACACACTAATTGGGGAAATCATGTATCTTTTTATACCAAAATCCCATTGGGAATAATCTTTTTTTCAACTCATAATTGGAATCTGGAAGCCAGTTGCCTTCTGGAAGTAACTCTTTTAAGAGATTAAGTAATCTGGATAAACTTTTATCACTCCTCCCATTTTTTTTCTTTTAAGTTAAATAATCTCAAAACTGTTGATAACACTGTATATTTACCGCAACCTGGGAATAATGGTTTCTTAGAATATCTATACAATCATTCAACAATTTTTATTTTTATGGTTTCAACACCTAAATCATGAATTAATTCTTCAATACAATCCTCTACCTCATTTTGAATATTTTCATCAATATTGGATGTTGAATTTTCAGTTCTTTCACCATGCCAGATCCAACGTGTATAATTAAGGCTAAAACCATAATAAATGAGATGATCCTTGATTTATATGGAGTTTAAATTTCTCATATTCAAACACTTTACACATGAAAAAAAATCAATTCAATGTTTTGAAGATTTTGTTTAGAAAATTTCAAGAATTCATCAACTCCTTTTTCATATTCAGTAGTGGTTCTTCGAAAATTTATCCAATTACAATCCATTCAATACCTGATATCACAATATAATTGGTGAATATATTAAAACAATTATATATATATATATATATATATATATATATATTTATAGATAAATTGTAAATAGAAACACATTTAATAAAAACTATTGATAATCAGATAGAAAACATTAGATATGAAACACATTTACAAATAGTAAACTTTTTATTTTCATATTATATACATGTGTTATATTGATATTATAACTAAATTGGTATATCTGAGAGCATGTTCATTTTTTGGTAATGTGAGGTTGAGAGATTTGAATTTTTATAATGTTGAGTCTTCATGATCTTATTTGGATCACGAAAGGTAGAGTTCTGTATAAGTTTGTTGGCATTAAGGAGTTGAAACTGTTGCGAAAAAAATATGTGTTTATCACACTATTTTAGATTCATAATGAACTGAGTTATGTGAAGTAATTCAGAAATTCAATATTCTTATGAATACTCAATAGTTTATGCGATAAATTTTTATAAACAAAAAATTAGTGAAAATGTTTTCTTTGTATTATGATGAGCATTAAAAATAGAGAACCGAATATTTTTTCAATGGTTTTCATAGTGAGTATATTATTGTGTAGAGAATGGTGACTATCTACTTGTGAAAAGATATTGTTTTAATTACATGCACATACTGTGAGTCCAAGAGGTAGTGTGAGATTCTATCATGCAAAGGAAGAACACACAGTGAAATTGTGTCTTGAATGATAGAATAAAGTGTGAAAGGGTCTTTATGAAGAAATAAGTGGATAATTTCATGTATACATAAATGAATAATCATTCGAGATTATATTCATAAGCTCATTCAAGTAAAACTGTGTGAAATCCCGTTTCAAATATGCAGAAAATCTTGATGTATACAATATGAATTCATAAAGGTTATGTGAATATTGCACGTGAGTGAGCATTGCACAAAAGACATTATGTGTGATTGGGTTTGCATGAGAGAAGCATGGATAGTGAGTGTGTTCTTACAAAAGTTTATGTGATGTTGAGAAACTGTTATGTGTTTGCATGCATCATACAATAATAGAGAGATAGTATTGTGGGAAGTGAGCATCTTTTGTATTGAAGGAAGCAGAAAAGTGTAAATTCATCCAATTGAGTGAGTACACTATTAATAATTTCGATAGTGTTAAAATACCCAAAAGAACAGTAAAGAGACAGTATGTGATATACGTTCATGAAGTCAGTACAATGAAAAAAATATGATTTTTATTTATACACATGAAATATTGCATAAAAATAAAAAGTCAATGCATTTGATTTTACATGGATGAGGTACATGCAATATAAATTTAATGAAAAGTGTGAATTTAGTTTTTTGAGAGTTAAGATGAATCATTATTTTATAAGTCAATTTGTAGAGAATTGATATATCATACGATGAATGAGTCACATGAACTTGCATATGAGTCATTCTAGACATATTTTTTTTTATGATTTTTATATATTAAAAAGATGAATCAACAAAAACAGTAGTCCCATGAGTTATTGAATGTTGTGATCAAGAGCATAAAAAAATATTTAGAATAAATTAATTAAGAAAAAATAAAGTAAATTTATATGGAATTATCACTCTTAGGGATAACTATTAACCATGTTCAACAAATTTATAATAAACTATAAACTAATAATTGAAGAAAATCAAAAACATAATTAAATGATAACTAATTTATCTTCAAAATTATTTTTTTTTTAAAATTTGGATTTTAATAAGAATATAGATCCAAATATGAACTTTTCTCTATAGAATTCTTTAGAAGATTAAACATTACAAGATCTATAAAAAATGATTGTAAAAACGAAACATAAAGATGAACAACAAACTAAAATCAAACCATAGTTTAATGTATCCAAAAATAAGCTTTGGAATAAAACATAACCCATAGATGATAAAAAATGGGGAGATAATCAAGAAATTAGGCCGTAGATCGTGAAAATAGAAGAAAATCAGCAAAAACGATGGTTTGAGATCACAAATATTCCTTTGAAGTCATTGATAGTTGAGAGGAGTCGCCATGGTTTAGTTTTTTAAGATCAAAAAACATGAGGGTTTCCCGATCCTGACTAATTTTAAAAAACCTTCGGTGTCCGTTTTTACCAAAACTGACGCCGAAGAGTCTGAAAAATATTTTCAGCATCGGTTTTCCCAAAAGTCGATGCCGAAAATATATTTTTTAATATATAGCATCAGTTTTTTGAAAAACCGATTCCATAACTATTTTTTTAATCTATCATGTCTGTTTTTATAAGAAACGACGCTGAAAGATCCCATGTTTTGGATTAATGATGTCTGTTTTTCTAAAAACTGATGCCAACACTTTTTTTTTATTTTCGGCGTCGATTTTTTGAAAAACCGATGCCATATGTTGTATCTTTCATGGTTTTTGGAATTGGTTCTATTAAAAAACAACTCCAAAAATTTCTCCCATATAATATTGGTGTCATTTTAGAAAAAACCGACGTCATTACTTCAACATTAAATCCTCTATTTCCACTAGCGTTATGTCTTCATATCCATGGAACCATTTTCTAAATTAAATCTCAAATTTGAGTGTATAACTAACCACTTATTCATAACTCACAAAGTACCAGATAGCTAGAGATTTTTTAGAGATATGGTTTTAAATCACCAAAGAATCTATCAATTTTTCTATCATTATTGATAACAAAACCTGAGGCATACCTTACAAGAATTATGAAATTTACATCATAAGTTTCAACAAATTAACTCTCCTTTTCCCTAGAAATTCTATATCTATATTTGTGTGAATAATTATGGGGAAATTATTGTTAATAAATATCTTCTTAAATTCTTCCCTCCCCATTGATTCTTATTCATCCTCTGACTTCATATTCTTAATCAATGTTCACCATTGATCAACTTCTCCTTCTAAATGGTTGACAACCATAGTTAATTTCTCCTTTTTGGAATAATGAAGCATGAAAAAGTTATTTTTTTTGGATTTGACCTATTATTACACAATATGTATATTATAATTTATAATAGATGTTGGTAGTCATTCATGTATAAAGTACTCAATGGAAAATTTCTCCTTTTGGGTGAATAAGGGAATTACATATTGTTAAGGCTGTTATTCATAACTTGAGACAAGTGTTTAAGTAGATCCATGAGGTTTTGAACTCCACCACCAGTTTCATTAAGAAATTAATTTAGACAATCATTGAATTTTCCATCATATGGGTTATTAGTCTAGTTACTACTAGTTCCCACTAATTTATAAAATATAAAAATTTATAAAAAAATATCAGTCAATAATGAAATAAATTATTCACACGTGTAAATTAATTATAAAGTCTTCTTATAAGGGATCCATAAGTTTAACCTAGGTTATATTTTACTAAAATAATTCCCAAATTAAATAAAATACACTTATAGAATCATATACTTCAATATTTTTTAGTTTTTAAAAATAAATAATTACTTTAGCTATATATCCTTCATAATGATTTTTAAAGAGAATTTGATTAAAAAAATCATATCCCCTAGGAGTGTCAAACCAGGTGTGCAATTGGGTACACATATTGTGCACCGAGTGAAGATCAAGTTAATAACTATACAAACTTTTCATGGTTATTACCCCTATATACATATGATCCAATGCCTATATACCCTTGTTTGTATCTATACATGTATTTTATTGCTACAAAACCACACACTATAATTTTACAAAATTTTAGTATGTTTTCTTAAATTTAGATTTATCACTATGGGTTTCACTAATGTTTTCTAGTCCTAATTCCCAAAATAACTAAACCTTTATTTGATACCAACTATACTAGATTGAATTTTATATATGATAACCACATCATTTATAAGATAAAAAAATAATAATCATTATAATCTAGAATTGAAATGTTTATTATCTTTGGAAAATTAGGTTCGTATAACTTAATCATACATAAAACATTAAACTTTATTTAATTAATTTAGAAAATTCATCCTATTCGATGTCATGTAATCCTTAGTACATGTATTCACCTAAGTATATACATCAAATAAATGGTTATATAAAATTCTAGTAATGAGAGGAATAAAAGGGAAAGAACATGAGATATGAAACAATATAGCACATGGGTGAGAATAATCATCATCATCATAAAATAAAAAAATGAATATAATCAAAATTATGAGGGAATTATTCAAAAATATCATGGAATATGAAATATTCATTAATAATGTAACATCTTAAGATTTTGGCCAAATTCCATAAATAAGTTGTGAACAAAAATTTCATTATTTTCACACATATCATTTGTGGACCAATCATCATTTCATAAAATGTGAACAAACCTAGCATCATTTTTACACATAATATACATAATCTCATGAGAAATATCATATTACCTAATTAATTATAGTTTTATATAATTCTAGGACCGCCCATCACATTATAATATTCTCATAATCATGCATCCCACATGGAAAGGAATAATATAATTATCATACACGTGAAATAAACCCATGGAAAAGAATGAGTTTAATAAGGATGTTATAAATCACATTTCAATGAATTAAATTGGGGTTTCCAAAAGAATAATGGAAAACATACTTTTTTATATCAAATGGTGGCATAAAAATATTATGGGTTATGTTGAGAAGAGAGAAAAACTCAATAGGAATCATTGAGATCCTTGGGAAAATAAATTCTTTTGAAAAATCATTATTGGTGGGTTTAGAATATTATAAGCATGAATATACCCAGAATAAAAAATAGAAATAAGTGAAAAATTCTTTTAGAATGGATTATGAATAATCATGTTGAAAATAAAGAGAAATAGGTGATATACCCAAAAGGAGAGAGTTGGGTTTCAGATTCCCGTTACCTTACATCCCGTTTTATTTTACCACCTTTACACCTCTGATATAATAAAATTATTTTTATTAAAAAATGAATCCATAATTGAATTATATTCCTTTTCTTAATTACCTATCAATTATAATCACTTGAATTTATTTACAACTATTTCATCTTAAAATAGATTGGCTTGAAGACATGTTTTGTTTTAAATTTCCTTGTTTTGTTTTGATTTAATTATTTTTATTATTTTTAATTTATAATTTTGTAAAATTATTTATAAAATATTAGAATTAATTAAAAAAAATTTCTATTACATAATATTCAATAAATATCTATGTAGGTGGTGATAAGTAAAGCATTGATAACATACTCATAGGCAGATGAAACTGGCCATTACCAGGACATGTCAAAAGAGTGGGAGTGAGAGTATATACTATAAATAGATTAAAATAGTTATAATATTATCATAATAAAATTAATATGACATATAATTATATATTAAATGGTTTATAATGATATAAAAGGGTAAATTTATTAGGAAAGTATAAATAAAAAGAGAAATAAAATAATGAAATAGGACCAGGGTTACTGCTCCATGGAAGATTTACTCCTTTGCTATATCCTAGAAGGCTTGGGGTTGTGTAATTCCTAAAAATATATAAGGGAGATAAGAGACTTGGTATAGGGGAAATGGATAGAGCTTAGTATTTTAAAAGTGATTGATAAGTTTTTATCCAAGGGAAAGGATAATAGTATTTATACTTGAGGAGAGAGGTATTTTTGGGTTAAAATATTTATAATTTTGTCATCTTGGACAACTAATTTTGAATAGTAATAGTTCAAATAAAATTAGTTTTTTTGTTGTTAAAAAATAGAGTTATTTTACTTTTAGAACAATAAAAAACCGAATGGAACCTTTCAATCACTCAATTAAATGCAAATAACCAAAAATAATTTTTTGGTAGGATAAAATATAATTTAGGTTCCAAAATGCCAAATATAAGTTTCTAAAATCAAATTAATTTTCTTAAATTAATTATTTTACTCCTTAAATACATTTTGGTTGAGAAAAAAGTTTCATAAAATTTTAGGTCATACTTATATCATGATGATTTTATGAAAGTTGCATTTTTTGTAAAAACTATACATTTGACTATTCACCAAAAAATAAAATTTTATAGAAAAATCCCCAAAATTCACCATAATTTAAATTAAATACGTTGATTCAAAAAATTAAATAAATTTTATAAAAAAATATTTTATAAATATGATAAATTAAATTTTTAAATAAAAAACTTCTTTCTAAAAAAATACCAATTTTACAACTCGATCAAATTTCCAACCCTTAGAAAAATTACTTATGTTTCTATAAAATTATATAAAAACATTTTATTAAAATAAAATTTTATTTCATGATTTTAAATTTAATATAAAATTAATTTCAATGAATATAAAACATATACATTTTCCTAAATAAATGCAATTATGATTTCTTTGTGTCAAACATTTTTTTATTATTTTTAACAAATTTATTTAACTGTATTATGATATAAATTCCATATATTAAATTAATATATTAAGGATTTATTGGTTTTTATTATGTAGCACATGTGTATTATACTATATTACATAATTAAGTGTGACACATGATTAATGAGAAGGAGAATTTATTATATAAAATTTTGGGTCATTATAGTGGAACTTCCCATATAAACCAAGCTAGGAATACACGACCATTCTCAAAAACCTCAATCCATGTTTGGTGATTATACCCCTTAGATAAAAACATTCCCATGTAGTAGATCATTTATTCCTTAACTGGTCCACACAATCACATTTAGTTCAATAGTTCATGGCACCACCTCATATAAACCCTCACTTGGCTACTTGAGACATTACCCAAGGTCGGACGCCCTCATGACGTCTCTCACTATCCCAACTAATATCATCACCGATGGGGTCATAAGTCCCCTAAAAAATCCAAGGAAACATATACTGGAACACCTCTATGGCCCCAAAAAGTCTAACCTGGTTTCCTATAACCATATAAACCCATAGATTCTCACTTGGGTCCCACAAACCCACTTATGATGTACATCATATGACCAATTTTAAAAAAAACCAGGGGCTCATACCTATTCATCACCCTCTATGTTTGACACATACCAATTCAAGACCTTCATAGATCATTAGAGACATAACTCAATGATGGAAATCCTCCATGGTTTCCAATTACACTTTAACCAAGCCTCTCATATAGGCAACATAACCACCAGCTATTACGAAAAAAATGAATACACTCAAGGAATTACTATCACAAATTGACCCCACTAGCACCCCTCTTGGGTCAACACTAAATATGAGGGTAACCCCTTAGGCCTTACTTGAACAAGTAACTAGATAGCAACTAGAACCTAGGGTATAAAACACACACATATGGGGGTGCAGGTATTAAACTTAAATTTCCTAGGAAATGATGAAAATCCACTAATCAACTCCATAATAACAATAAAACATCCCCATTACATGTAATTCCATATAATTCAAGATCCAAAATAGAAAATATAACATGAAAACTCCTAAAAATTTGACCAAAGAAACAAAAAATTCTGGAATAATCTTTAAAAGAGTGTAAAGACAAGATCGATCACTAACTCTAACCTGTGGACCTGAAAAATAGATATGTGTATATAGGGGTGAGCGTACATGAATAATCAATAGGATCCCCCCAAAACCTGTCATTCAAATGTGGAAGAATAATAATAAATCCCTAGTGAATAATAAATGAAATGAAATCATCTTCTAAATCAGGTAAACTATATTCCCATCCTCACTAAGGCTTGCTCACCAAGTATCATATAGAAGTAACTAACAGATCATTGAAAACATATATATAAAGAAAGGTACCCCACTTAAAATTTCCCACCAAACCAATCACCCTAAACCTCAACTGCTTATGTACTAGTACTACCATACCCTCTATAAGTTATATTATAAATCATTGCTAACACATCATAACCACATATGCATAATCACAACCACATAATAAACACATCCCTATAATCATATAATGAGATTGAGATCCATTACACCCTGTGTAAGTACACACTATACCTGAATCCATTACAGCCTGTGTAAATACACACTATATATTAATCCATTATATCCAATTTAAAATTACACATGTGACAACCATAATCCATTAAATCCTAGATACAAGTATATGCTATAAAATTAAGCTTCCATAACCCACATATACATGTATATCAAAATCGTGAGCCACTATAACTCATATGAGTACATATCATAAATTTTATGTCACCATAGAATGGATATAAAAAAATACATACCATATTATATTTATAAGAGAGACCATGGTAGGGGTAGTAGTCAACCATATAAATTCTTGACAACCTAAATGTTGGAAGAACACTCATAACCCAAGGCCAATATGGGCATTAGTTATCCCCTCTGACTTGGGTGGTGGAGCATAATAAATAATAGAATGTAGTGAATATATAACACAGAACCATTCTAAGGGAAACAACCTTATCCAAGACTTGATCCTTAACCAACGTCATACAAGACAACCCAACCGCTGTCACTAAATACCAAGAATCTAATACTTTCTAAGCACACAACCTCCAATACTCATCTTAACTTTAATCACCGATTATTAATCAATTACCAATAATTTAATAATATCATAATTTAAATTATGGATTATTACATAAATTAATCATCTAAAGATAAGTTTCTTATATTCAATATAATAATAATTCTATCTTTCTCTTAATCATTTAACCAATCCATAGCTTCAATATATTGACATATCATAATTCCACTATATTCATCATCAATCAAATTAAAATATTAAATCATATTACATTTACAATTTTATAAAATTATTTCATTAAACACCCATTAAATTAATCTATTAATTGATTCCTTCTATGATTCTAGGCACAAAGACACGAATATACATACATCAAGGAGAATATACTTGAAATGTAATAAGAAATCAGCAGTAAAAATATATATAGAAACTGAGTAGAAATTAATAGGTATAAAATAGAAAAACAAGGATCCTAACCTTAGAAAAATATCCAAAAATTATTCCCAACACCTTTCCATACCATCCACACACTTTCCCACCATCACCTGTATCAAGCCACTACCACAACAACATCAAAACTGCCCAACCCTGACTATATTAACCAACCAATGAAAGATTTCAATGTAAATCATCGTAAGGGGTTATATATTATATATATATATATAATGAAATCAATCCATAATTACAGTTTCCAAAAAATTTAAAGAGAAATCAATAATTCTTTACCTAAGGAATGCAAGCTTATAGGAAATAAGGATCAAACGTATCAAGCACTAATATGAAATTATATAAATAATCATATTTATTCACCATATTGATTAAATAATTAATTATGATAATTTTTAAGAAAAATATGAAACCTAATAAAGAAGAAATCAATAGCAATACTAATCGCCCAAAAACTATTCTCAAATAAACACTTAACCATTTAAAGAAATTCTAAATAAGATAAAACAATTTTATGAATTCCTCATTCATTATCATCCTTATATCACCATATTTAATTTTTTTAATAAATTTTATCCATGAAAAATAATACATGGAACCATAGATAATCACAACATAGGGTATCATACTATCTAAGAAATAACGTGAGGCAATAGAAAAAAGAACATTCATAATCACTAGAGCTGAAACATGAACATCAATTCAATTCCTTGAATTCTAGATTACCATCTTCATTATTCAAATCCAAATTACTCACCAATTATAAACCATAATATGTTAATCCCACATTTATACATAAAAAATATATTTCTCTAATCCCCTACCTTTATATGAAGCTTCAATGTTCACTGAATGAGAATGGAAAGAGGGATGAAGAACATAGAAACAAATCATCATTATGAACCCACAATACCTAATACATCATACCATCATAAATACTCTATAAATAATCATATAAATTGGGGGAATAAAAACTATTATTCCATGATAATATGGATAAGAGAAGAAAAAATGAAGATAAGAAGAGGTAGAGAGTGATACCATGAATCAAGGATAGTTATCACACAAATCAAAATCATAAAGGATCAATATCAAGGAATATGTCCATAAAAAATTCTCCCACAAGAACATAGGATTTTATTGAAGAATAAGGAAATAGGAATAATTCAAGTGGCAACTATAATTTTACTAAATCCTATAAAAGATAGTGTCAAGGCATGAAAGTGATCCATCACACCATGATGAGCCTAGATATGAAGACTCAGATAAAATCCTCCACGTGGACCCACATTTTTCTCATAGTTGAAACCATTTAATTAATGTAATTAAATAGGTTTATGATGTGTTAAAAGGAATCACACCACAATAGTCAAATTTTAAGAAACAATGATATGACTTTCAACCCTTATTCCTCATCCTGATTGACCAAGTACCTAAACCATGATGTGGATTATGCATCATGGAATGACAACCTCTAAAGAAGAAGAACCAAGGAATTCAACCTCTAGGTGTTCATGGTGTGACAATAATACTAATAATTATGACTAGATATATGGAAAAGGCATACGTAGGAGTAAATCCATACAAAGGGGTCACTTCCATGGAAAAGGGTCAACATGTAAGGGTATCAACCCTTTAACAAATTACTCCTTAAGACTCAATATGATGTAAAAAATATGGTCAAAAAATGACCAGGATTTCAATTTGAAACAATTTGATACTAAAATCTCATAGCCTATGCCACAATCCGTGACACTTCTTGTAATTCCCCAACCCCAGAAGCTCAGAGCTGGTGCATTATTTTATTACATTGGCATGATTATAAGGAATAAAATCCAAAAGGACTGACTAGTTTAGTAGCTTTGTAAAGCCATATTACATACATGATACCCATAATACATTGGTAAATAAAATATAAATAAATAGAATCCTTGAAACTCATTCAAAGGATTTCTCTTCATAACTCGGGGAAATAAAACATAATAAGGGTGAGATTAAATGCTCAGTAAGGGTAAGAAAATCATAATCAATAATGAATCAATGAGAATAAATCAATATTTAAAGGTAAATAACTGATAATACATGCCATTAAAGTAACTAGATAAGGCATAATCAATATGGAAAACTAAGAAACTGAAACACCTTCCATTTAATCAATAAACTAAGAATGAAATGTATCCATATATATGTCGACACAAACTCTCATGGATGAATAATAACTGAATTTAAATGAAGAAAATTCTTAATTATTAGATGTCATGTTTCCTAGGTATATGGTACTTTTAACATCAAGACATTTCACAAGATGGTTTAGCCTATTGGGTAAAAACCCATCTAATTTGGCCTACTATTTCTTCTCATGAGACTACTAATGCATTGAGGGGATATCTATAACTAGGACACACTTGTGTTGTACTTTTCCAAAGCATTCCTCATATATCAAGTAATCAATTTAATTCATGAACATTATGCCTTATCAAATATCCATACTGAATAAAAGATATGGATTTATCTATAATTTTCCAGTTAATAAAATAACTAGCAAAGTGAACACTATATGTATAATGGAATAAAATTTAGGAAATAATAATATATATTGCATGCGAATATGTATATTTAAGACAAATGTAATGTACCATAAAAATGATCATAAATAAAGTGATCGTTTCAAGTGAAATTTAACAATCACAAAAGAAAGTGAGATTGCAAAGGTATTCATTAAACACATTCTTGAGGAAAATAATCTTTAAACATTACAAAGTGTCCCATACCACATTTGAAACATTTGAATCATAATCCTCATGAAGGAATAACATTTAATAAAAGTTTTGAATACCATGAAGATAAAAGGATTTATGATATAATATATCAAAAGGGCTAGTAGATACACCACACAAAATAAGTAAGTGGTGAATTTGACATTTATCTCATTGATGTAAAAAGTGTGATGAAAATCATTTACCTTGAGTTCGACTTATCATGTGTGACTTTATATTCCTGAATAAAAAACATATATTAATTATTTAATTTCTTTAGAACCTTTTTAATGTTTATAATTACTTTTATTTCACTTATTATAATGTTTTATACAACTACTTAAATAATAAAGTTTACGTTGGGTGTTTTTACTATATTTGGTTTATGAGTAAAAAATGAATTTGGTAGGTCAAATATGGTCAAAGGGGTCATTATATAAACACATAAATAATAATAATCATGAAATAATTATCATATTTATATATAAATTATAATTTTAAAACCAATCATTAAATATGGTTATAAAAAATGAACCAACGTTACAATCACGGTGACAGAAGGTCGTATATACACATAAGCAGCGTTCCAATTTTTCAATGATCATTATAGAAAGAAGTTAAATAACATTATATATTTATAGAATTGTCATTATATCATAAATACCATTATATTTAATCATATATACTTATATATATAATTCTTTTGATGTAAAAGGAATCACATCGTGTTCAAGGAGGTGGTAGTCCACACGTCCATGACCAACACTATCACTTTTTAGTGTGTGAAAAGGGTAATAAAGAAAATGATATATTATATTTCCAGAATGGTAATTATGTCATGAATATCATATATATTTCATTTATGTCATATATTTTTAATTAAAACTATACTTTATACATTCCATGTATAGCATGAACGAATCACATCGCTTTGAGGAGGCAGTAATCCATGCTTCCCCAAATGATAATATCGTATTTACACAAAATGGGAAGTATAATGGTATGTGTTATAAAATAATTAAATAATAATAAATATATAATAAGTATCATATATATCATATATAAATAGTGTTTCCATCATAATTTCTAACCATGAAATGTGGTAAAGATAAAATGAACAATCATCGTTTCATGAGGCGGTACTTTGCCGTACACATAAATGGTAACTTCGTTACCCATTAGATAAAAGTGTGTGTAATTGAAAGTATAAACCTTAAAATAAAAACATCTTAGTATATTTAGGATACTGGTGTTATTATATAATCATGGAATAATAATATTTTTGGGGGTGTATAATAAAAATAAAACTAAAGAGATTAAGGATGTTACCTCTTATTTGGGTAACTCCTTTTGGTTTGCACCAAATGGTTTCCTTGGTTTGATTTCTTCCCAATATGAGGCTTATAGGATTAGTTGAGGAATTTTTATGAGCTATTTGGGTAGATATTGGTCAAGACAAAGTGTCTTGATAGGTATGAGTAAGTGGTATGGTTAAGTGAATTTTTATAGTGGAGGGGAAGTGATATTCATGTAAATAACAAAAGGTATACATTATTGGGAGGTCTCCCTTACCTAGTGTTCCTAAAAAATGAAAAAATAATGGATTAAAGGGGAATATTGGATGATAAAAACCTTCAAAACATAAAAATAAGTAATCTTTTATTAATTTTTTCTTAACATTTAAGTTTCATTATTTTTATCATTTTAGTTTTTTATTAAAATAACTTGTTTAGTCAAGAAAACACTTCCTTTTACATTTAATATCTTTTGAAGTTTAGATATTTAGAGAATTAGGACAATACATTCATAACATTACACATTATTACAAAGTGGATACCATAAAAACAGTTTCCATTTTTTTCAAAATATAAAACATTAAAACTTAAAACAAGACTCCTTTACAATTATTCAAAATTTAACATGGATTCCTTCCTTGTATTACACATCCATTAACCTGTGAAAATAATTTAAAAACTTGGGATGATCACAAAATCTCAGTAAGGGATGAAAAAGAAAGAAAGATCACATTAGTCCATGAATACTCGTAACGTATGAAATCATTTTCAAAAGACAAGATTATCACCCATATATACTTACTTTGTGTATAAAGAGATTTAAAAAAGATACAAACAAAACATGAGAACATAAATATAATAATAAAGGTATCTTGGGGAATTACTTACATAATCTTGTAACCATTCTTGGCTACCTTATAATCTATAACCCTCACGACTACCTTACTTTGTGTAACCATCGTAGTTACACTTGGAGTAACCATACGGCCGACCTCCAATATACACATAACCAATGAATTGGAGGGAGATATAGGTCCCACCATTCATCATAAATAATTCCCAAGAACCAAAACATAATCATACTACATGAATAATTCCATAAAAACATTTCTTTGGAATTTCGTAAAACCGAATTTAAAAAGGGGATTTTTAAAGAAAATCCCCTTATAAATATAATACAATTGAAGAGATACTTAATATAGTTGATGGAGTATTTATATATACTGTAAATACACATAATAAAACATAATATAAACAGAACCCATCACACAAACAATTTAAATAGCACATAAATAATGAAGTAGAAGGTTAACCCAAAGAATGGAAATCGGGTTAAGAATTCACTTACCTCGGGTTTGCCTTACTTAAAACTTGTTTAAAATTCCTGTATAATGGTTAAAATAGTGTTATTAGTATTTTAAAGAAACATTTTCATGTTTATAACATCTTATATTATCATTTCATAACATCATTTCACCCTTTAATTGTTAGTATTTTGCTCCTTGCACTATTTTTGGGTGAGTTCTTAACATGATTTCCATGATTGGTTCATGGAGGATGTTCTTGTTGATTGGAAGTGAAATTCTAGAATTGGAATGGAATGGTAGTTACATATTTCCAGTAACATAATTTATACCATTTATCATTTTGATGTTTAATATGAGGATGATTCATAAGTTAAAACATTAATGATGTTCGTTTAGATCATTTTAGTGGTTCTTTGATAATAACAACCTCATTTTGTCTTATAAATTAGAACCATGAGTAAAAAATAATTCCAGAAACATGGGAGATTCATAAAACATATATTATAACCTGGTTAAACCATATAAATGGTTTCATGACCAGACTTGAAAGAATTAATGGAAATTGAAATCACATCATCCGCGATGTCGGTAATTCGACACATAACAGACAATGTTTTTATTCATAAAATAAGTGGGAGAGAAGAACAATAAAGATTATTAATTTTTTATAAACATGAGAAAATAAATAATATACATTATTTATGGAGATTTCATGCCACTTTGGTAAGAATATATGAATAAATAATGAGAAAGTAACTCAAAATAAATGAATAATTGAGAAATCTCTTACAAAAATTTGGCAGCCTAACGGCTACGCAACATGGTTTTAGAAAATATTAAAAAGAGAGGGGACAAGGGTCACCCATTCAGAAATGAATCATATTATATATTAGATCAAGAATAATAAGGAAATAAGAACATGGTATGGAAAATTAAAAGTTATACCACATAAAAGAGAACTTGAATGGAAAAAGAAAAAAATTGAGAATTTTCTTACCTTGTAGAGTAACCCTTAGAACTTGAAGGTTGGGACCTTGGGGGATTGAGGAAACCTTGGGAGGAATAATATGAAGATAATTAGGCCATATATTAGTTTTGTGAGAATTGTGAATGAATTCAATGAAGGGAAGAGTTGGTATTTATAGGAAAAGTGAGGGATTATTTTAATAATTTTCAATGGACACCTCATGAGTGGTATTTGCAAAACCATGGGCATTCCCATGGTATTTTCCCATGGTATAATCCACTTGGGACACCTCACATATTATTTAACTATAAAAAAGTCTACCAGATTTATGACATCATTATTATATCATTAATGATGTCATTAACACACCGAAACTAAAAACTGTATTTTTTTACTATTCACCGAAAAATCAACTGTTTCAAAAAAATTCCCAAAATTCACCCTAACCATTTATCAATGTGTATATTTCAAAAATTAATTCCATTTTTTGAAAATAATTTTCTAAATATTATTAATTTAATTTTTAAATAAAATCATACTTAATTCAAAAATTAACAATTCTAATTCTGTAACTACTTCTATATCACAATGAAAAATTAACCTAGATTCTATTATCTTAAATCCTGAATAAAATAAAATAATAATAAAAATTTACTATTCATTAGGGTCATATTACTATTCATAAGGGTATGTTACTATTCACAAAAAAACAAGTTGGTTCTAATAGACTCCAAATAACATACTGAACACAATTGTAGATGATAGTTTCTTGGAATTCGAAACATAGAAGTGGAAAAGTTATGTTTTAAAGGATAGTTAAAAATATCTACTAAAAACAAGGTTCCATGCATTTCTATTTATTTTTAGAAAAACTTGGGGTGTTACATTATCCCCACCTTCAGGAAATTGCATCCTCACAATTTGATTTACTTATTAAACATCTGAGGGTATTTTTCCCTCATAGCATTTTTAGACTCCCGTGTTACTTCTTCAACCATGTGGTTTCTCCACAAAACCTTCACCTGGTGGATTACCTTATTCCACAATACCTATTACCTTTAATCAAGAATTTGAACTGGTTTATCTTCATAAGAAAGGTTCTCTTCCAGCTGAACTGCTTTTGGGATCAAGACATGTGATGAATATGGAACATACTTTCTCAACATTGAAACATGAAAAAAATTGTGTACCTGAAACAAACTCGGAGGAAAAGCTACGCGGTATGCAACTATTCCAATTTTCTCCAAGATTTCAAAAGGACTGATGAACCATGGACTTAACTTCCCTTTCTTACCGAAATGCATCACACTTTTCCAAGGAGATACTTTAAGGAAAACATGGTCACCTACCTCGAAAGAGAAGTATTTCCTTCTATTATCTGCATAACTTTTCTGCCTGCTCTGAGCTGTCCTCTTGTGCTACTGGATCAACCTCACTTTCTTAGCCACTTCTTCAACTAATTCTAGCCCCATCAACTTTCTTTCACCAACTTCATCCCAAAACGCTGGAGTCCAACACCGCTTCCCATACAAGGCCTCAAAAGGTGCCATCTAAATAATGGAATGAAAAATATTATTATAAGAAAACTCAATTAAAGAAAGATGATGATCCCAAATTCCCTGATAGTCCATTAAACAAGCTCGAAGCATATCCTCCAAAGTTTTAATCGTTCGTTCTGACTGACCATCTGATTGAGGATGAAAAGCTTTACTAAAATTTAACTTTGTGTCCAACGACTTCTGAAGTCCCTTCCAAAAGTTAGAAGTGAACCTGGGATCTCGGTCAGATACAATGGAAAGAGGAACTCCATGTAACCTAAAAATATCCTTGAGGTAGAATCAAGAAATCTGATCCAAAGTCATTGTATCTCGAATAGAAAGAAAATGTGAAGACTTTTTTAGCCAATCAACAATAACCCAAATCACATTATTACCTCGAGAAGTCTTTGATAGTCCCACCACAAAGTCCATGGATACATTCTCCCATTTTTACTCTGGCACTGGAAAAGGCTGAAGCACCCCCTTCGGTAACTGCCACTCCAATTTAACCTATTGACATGTCAAACATTTCATGGTAAAATCATCAATATCTATTTTCATTCCATCCCACCAATAATACTCCTGAAGGTCTCTGTACATCTTAGTACTGCCAGGATGAACAGAAAATGGAGAACTATGAGCTTCACACAACAAATCTTTCTTCAACTGAGAATCAATAGGCACACACAACCTTTTTACAAATCTTAAAAAACAATCTTTATCAATGTTAAATTCTGAAAACTTACCCATTTTAACCAATTATACCTTTTTCTGTAGCTCACAGTATTTCTTCTACACTCTCTTAATTCTGTCTGTCAACAAAGACTTCACTGAAACCTAAAACAAAATAGATGTATTCCCTGCACCAATAACTTCTAAGACAAAATTCATCAAATCATTAATCAAGGGATCATGTTCCAAACATAACATGGTTAATGATGCATGATGTTTTCGACTCAAGGCATCCACCAATTTGTTTTCTTTTTTGGGATGGTAATTGATCATGCAGTCATAATCCTTTATCAGTTCTAGCCATCTTCTCTACCTCATGTTTAATTCCTTCTGAGTGAATATATACTTCAGAATTTTATGGTCAGTATATATTTGGCATTTGGTTCCTTATAGATGATGCCTCCAAATTTTGAAATAAAAAATCACAGCTGCCAATTCCAAATCATGTGTGGGATAATTTAGCTCATGAGGTTTAAGTTGTCTTGAAGCATAGGCAATTACCTGATCATTCTGCATCAAAAAACAACCAAATCCCTTCAAAGAAGCATCACCATAGATGAAAAACTCACCATTTCAGGAAGGTAAAAACAAAACTAGAGAATTCACCAATCTCTTCTTCAGTTCCTGAAAACAAAAATCACATTCCTCTTTCCAAAAAAATTTAACCCCTTTCCATGTTAACTTAGTTATCGGGCTAGATAACCATGAAAAGTTCTTAACAAACCGTCGGTTATAACTTTCTAAGCCCAGAAAACTACGAATCTCTGTAACATTTGTGGGTCTTGGCCATTCATTAACTACTTTTGTTTTGGAAGGATCAACTATTATTCAATCTTTATTTACAATGTTCCCAAGAAAAGAAATAATGTTGCAACCAAAAATCACACTTGCTGAATTTTCCATACAGTTTCTTTTCTTTTAATGTTTGTAAAAAAACCCTTAGATGTTTTTCATGCTACTTTTTATTTTTATAAAATACGAGAATTTCATCAATAAATAAAACCACAAACTTATCCAAGAACTCATAAAATACTCTATTCATAAGATTCATGAATACGGTAGGTGAATTAGTTAATACAAACGGCATAACAACAAATTCATAATGCCCATATCTAGTACGAAAGGCTATTTTTGGGATGTCATCCTCCTTCACCTTCATCTGATGGTATCTGGATCTCTAGTCAATCTTGGAAAAGTACCGAGCTCCATGGAGCTGATCAAACAAGTCATCAATATGAGGCAAATGATACTTTTTTTTAACAGTGATGTTATTCAAATCTCTATAATCAATGCAAAGTCTCATGGAACCATCTTTCTTTTTAACAAACAAAATAGGGGCTCCCCATGGTGAAGTGCTAGGAAAAATGAATCCTTTTTCAAGCAAATCATACAAATGATTTTTCAATTCAAGAAGTTCTATTGGAGCCATAAAATATGGGGGTTTTGAAATTGGATAAGCATCAGGAACTAAGTCAATTGTGAATTCGACTTCTCGATCAGGTATGACACCGGGTAACTCATCAGGAAAAACATCAAGGTATTCATTTACCACTGACACATCATTAATTTGAATAGTTCCATTTTTTTCAACAATATGAGAAAGATAACTTTAATTTCCATCTTTCAATAGTTTCTCAGCTTCCTGATATTTTATCAATTGTATGGGTTCATTCTTGTATACAAACTGAAACTCTTTCTGAAAAACAACTTCTTTAGCTCTACAGTCAATCTTAGCATGATAATTAGAAAGCCAATCCATTCCCAAAATCACATCAAAATTGACTAGGGGTAAAACAACAAGGTTTTCATGTAAAGTATTTCCACATACCACAATAGAAAGATTATTATAATTCATCTTTGCTATAACATTTCCCCCTGGTGTTTTAACAACAAGTTGGGGTCTCAATTTTTGAGGTGATATTTCCAATTTACCAGAAAATTTCTCAGAGATGAAGGAATGTGTAGACCCCATATCAAAAAAAACTTTAGCGAAATATGAGTGAACAAACAAAGTACTTGATAAAACTTCATTGGATGGCCCAAAATCTGCTGACGTAGTCGCAAAGGATCTCACTACACCTTTCTGCTTGTAGTCTGGCTTCTTTGCATCATTCAGATCTCTCTTTGGGAAGACATTTGCATAATGACCCATTTCACCACATTTAAAACACTTTACAGTATGCTTATCAGGATTAGTCTTTGGATCATTTTTGTTACAATCTTAGTCCATATGTCCAAACTTACCACATTTAAAACACTTCCCAGTTTTTCTAAGACATTTCCCAGGGTGTTTCTTTCCACATTTTTCACAAACTGGAAATTGGATTTTCTTACCATAAAACTTCTTTGGTTGATTCTTACCCATTACTTGCCAACTGGACCTATTCTTCTCATTTCTTCCAAAATTCACATGATCATCATCAAACTCCATCTCTACCCTCTCAGCACATCAGACAAGTTTCTCATAACTTTTGAATTCATGGGAGGCCAACACCCTTTGATACCTTGGCTTCAATCCTGAGTAAAAGCGGTTGATTTTGCTATCAAGATCTAGAATAAGACTTAGAGCATACCTCGCCAGTCGGGTGAGGTTTTCTTCATACACAACCACTAAGTATTCCTCCTTCTGTTTCAATTCAAGGAATTGCTTCTCCATTCTAAGTCTCACCACCTTAGGAAAATATTTTTCAAGGAAAAGACTTTTAAATTAATCCCACTATAAGGCATCAAAGTCCTCTCTAACCCTGATATTCCTTACCATTGACCACCACTGATCAGCTTCCCCTTCAAAAAGATAAATGGAAATGTTGGGGAGGAGAGTGATGACAAGAGGGGGAAAGAGGGGGGGGGGGGGTGAATTGCCTTTTTAAAAAAGTTTAACAATTTAAAACAAAGTTAAAGCGCAGCGGAAATAAAAGAGGCAAGACACAAAACTTGATAACGAAGTTCGGCTTAAACCAAAGCCTACGTCTCCTCTCCCAACTCAACCGTTGATAGATTTACTACCGCTTGCTTTTTAATGGTTTTAGCAAGAAACCCACTAGACTTTAAGGTAGTCTAGAACCTATTAAAACTTGCTTTTAATGGTTGAGAAACCACTAGCCTTCTTACAGGTGAAGGCTAGCTCACCTATGACTCAAGCCTTTTAAAGGGAAGGCTTGACTAACCTCTTCACACCTTGAAGGTGGTGTGAAAACCCAAACAAAAGGAAGATAAAAGAAATGGGGGTTTGTAGGCACAAACCCAAATTGATGCTCAAAAAGATAAATAATGAAAAACCGTAAGAGGAGAAGCCTAGGGTTTCAAAGGATTGATGAAGTTGATGAAGAGCGCTCCCAAGATTCTTTGATGGTGCTCCTTGGATGTGGAAGTGGGTTGGAGCAATTGAGGTTCCTTGAAGGAATCCGCCGGAGGTTTGCCAAATGATGAAAAATGTGTCCGCTGGCTTCCGTTGGCTTGGTTATTGTTCCATACCTGTTCTGGGGCTTCCTAGTCCTTTATTTATAGAGGGGGAACCCTCATATGGCTGTTCGGGGTCTTCGGAGCCGTTGGAAAAGTCTTCGGAGCCGTTGGGAGCAGGCTGGTCAAAGCCCAACGACTAGTTTGACTGGCTCCACCGGCTGACCGGTGCTTGGCCATCGGTTGGCCGGTGCTTTGGAAAATGGAGAGGCCTTCTGCCCAGGCACCACCGGCTGGCCGGTGAGGAGGCCACCGGTTGGCCGGTGGTGAGACAGTAGGTGTCCCTTCTGTCTGGGTTCCACCGGCTGGCCGGTGATGGGACACCGGTTGGCCGGTGGTCTGGACAGAGGGGATGCCTTCTGTCAAGATTCCACCGGCTGGCCGGTGGTCATCCACCGGTTGGCCGGTGGACTGAAATCAGTCCACTTTTGCCTTCTGGCTTTCTTGGCCCAATTCCTTGGCAACCTGAAATCATTCCTATCATCCAAAAACACTTAAAACAAGATTAGATAAATAAGAGAGTGATTGTGATCATGAAAATTAAACCACGAGGGGTACGAGAGGTACAACAATCTCCCCCTATTTTGATGATCACAATCACCAAAACAAGCAATGTAAAAGACTGAAATGAAAGGCATGCTTTAAAGGATAAAGCAAAGCATGAGAGAAAGATTTGTCCCCTAATCAACCAAGAATTTCTCCCCCTTTGTGATTATCAAAATAGCACGGGGCATAAAACTTGATTGAGGGAAAGGTTGAAAAACAAGATAGAGTTTTTAAACCAATTGAAATTTTTGAGATTTGAATTGAAAGTTTTGAATTGAAAGTTTTAAATTGAAGGTTTTGAATTGAAAGTTTTGAATATAAAGCAAAAAGGATTAAATGATCCTAACTCCCCCTAAATAAAAACAACAAATCACCGGGGAGAGGATTTTAGAACCGAGACAAATTTTGGTCTGGTGAGACTCGCTAAAAGGGATTTTTCAATCCAAACTTGTCTAGTGGCGGGTCTTCTCCTATGAAATTTATCATTAAAGGAAATGGTTTTGGGCCTTCCATACCGGGCATTTTTGCAATTGAACTCATAAATTAAGTGCCCAGGTTTTTTACAATAGTTGCAAAATTTATATTGGGAGATCCCCCTTACAAAAATAGTAGGAGCATGGGAAGAGGAAGATTGCTTGGAATAGCCAATCCCTTGGGTGGTTCTAGATACGCATTGGGAACCAAGGAGCTTCGAAAGGTTATGTTCACCTTCGGTGAACTTAGCTAGGGATTTCCTTAAATCCTTGATTGTTAATTCCATAGAATCAACATCGGGAAGGTTTTGGATCTTGAGGGACAACTCCTCCTTTTCTTTGAGAAGTTGTTCCTTTTCGGAAGAATGTTTTTTGAAATTCTTTTTTAAAGCAATAAATTTGGAAGAAAGTTCGTGAAAGCCTTCCTCCAATTGATCTCTAGCATGTTGGAGATCCTCATAAGATAAATGATTGAAAGAATTTGAAGAACTAGAGGATGAGGAGTTGGAAGAGGATACCTCATGAAATGCCATTAGGCATTTTTTACCGTTGTCACTTGAGGAGGAGGAGGAGGAGGATGTGGAGCTATCACTCCATGTGGCCTTGAATGCCTTCTTCTTTTCCTTTTGCTTGGCCTTTTTCTTGTTGAGTGGACAATTGGGCTTGTAATGGCCTTTCTTGCCACACCCGTAACATGTTACCTCGGGCTCGGATTTTTCGTTGGGTTGAGCCTTGAGAGATTTCTTCTTCTTGTGCTTCTTCATGAATTTTTGCATTTTGCGGGCAAGATTCTCCATTTCTGAATTGCCGCTTGAAGAGGAAGACGATGAGGAGGAGGAGCTTTCTTCTTTTTGAACTTTGAAGGCGATGTTCTTTGGAACTTTGATCGGTTTTCCGTCCTTTTCAGCTTGTCTCTTCATGGTGATATCGTAGGTCATGAGGGATCCGATGAGCTCTTCGACCGGCATGTTCTTGATGTCTTTTGCTTCTTGGATTGCCGTGACTTTCGGTGCCCATGTGCTTGATAAGATCCAAAGGATCTGCTTGACCATCGTTTCTGCAGACACATCATCACTAAGGGACTTTCTCCCATTGCAAACATCAGTAAAACGTGTAAACATTTCAGTTATATTTTCAGATGGATGCATGGTAAAAGACTCAAAATCTTGACGGTACATATCCAATCGAGTATCCTTAACTTTGTTGGTCCCCTCATGGGTAACCTCCAATAGTTTCCAGATTTCATGAGATGAAGTGCATGTGGAAACTCGATTGAATTCATTACGATCAAGGCCGCAATGAAGAGCGTTCATGGCTTTGCCATCAAGCTCGAAATTTTTAATATCGGCTTGAGTCAATTTGGATTCATCGGGAGAAGAGAGAGAGTAACCATGCATGACAATTCTATAAATAGGATAACCTATACTTCTAAGAAAAGTAGTCATGCGGGTTTTCCAATAAGTGTAGTCGGTTCCATAAAAAAAAGGAGCACGACCCAATGAATATCCTTCGGGGGCGAAAGAAGATGAAACCATCACAATGGATCTTGAATTTGAAACCGGTGAAGGTATTACTCAAATTTTCCTCTGATACCAATTGTTGGGGAGGAGAGTGATGGCAAGAGGGGGGGTGAATTGCCTTTTTAAAAAAGTTTAACAATTTAAAACAAAGTTAAAGCGCAGCGGAAATAAAAGAGGAAAGACACAAAACTTGATAACGGAGTTCGGCTTAAACCAAAGCCTACGTCTCCGCTCCCAACTCAAACGTTGAGAGATTTACTACCGCTTGCTTTTTAATGGTTTTAGCAAGAAACCCACTAGACTTTAAGGTAGTCTAGAACCTATTACAGCTTGCTTTTAATGGTTGAGCAAGAACCCACTAGCCTTCTTACCGGTGAAGGCTAGCTCACCTATGACTCAAGACTTTTAAAGGGAAGGCTTGACTAACCTCTTCACACCTTGAAGGTGGTGTGAAAACCAAAACAAAAGGAAGATAAAAGAAATGGGGGTTTGTAGGCACAAACCCAAATTGATGCTCAAAAAGATAAATAATGAAAAACCGTAAGAGGAGAAGACTAGGGCGTCAAAGGATTGATGAAGTTGATGAAGAGCGCTCCCAAGCTTCTTTGATGGTGCTCCTTGGATGTGGAAGTGGGTTGGAGCAATTGAGGTTCCTTGAAGGAATCCGCCGGAGGTTTGCCAAATGATGAAAAATGTGTCCGTTGGCTTCCGTTGGCTTGGTTATTGTTCCACACCCGTTCCGGGGCTTCCTAGTCCTTTATTTATAGAGGGGGAACCCTCATATGGCCGTTCGGGGTCTTCGGAGCCGTTGGAAAAGTCTTCGGAGCCGTTGGGAGCAGGCTGGTCAAAGCCCAACGGCTAGTTTGACTGGCTCCACCGGGTGACCGGTGCTTGTCCATCGGTTGGCCGGTGCTTTGGAAAATGGAGAGGCCTTCTGCCCAGGCACCACCGGCTGGCCGGTGAGGAGGCCACCGGTTGGCCAGTGGTGAGACAGTAGGTGTCCCTTCTGTCTGGGTTCCACCGGCTGACCGGTGATGGGACACCGGTTGGCCGGTGGTCTGGACAGAGGGGATGCCTTCTGTCAAGATTCCACCGGCTGGCCGGTGGTCATCCACCGGTTGGCCGGTGGACTGAAATCAGTCCACTTTTGCCTTCTGGCTTTCTTGGCCCAATTCCTTGGAAACCTGAAATCATTCCTATCATCCAAAAACACTTAAAACAAGATTAGATAAATAAGAGAGTGATTGTGATCATGAAAATTAAACCACGTGGGGTACAAGAGGTACAACAGGAAAGACTTACCTTTTGATTGTCTGAACATCCCATAACATTGAATATATTTTCAGGGGTTTTGATCCATTCTTTCGCTGCTACTGGGTCAGAAGATCCATTGAATACAGAAGGATGTTGTCTCATAAAATGTTCCACTAATTTCATGTTCCGTTTTGGTACCTCTATTGTTTCTCTTGCATGGATGCCACCACTATTTATTTCTTGCGTTAGCTGATCTATTACTGTTGCAAACTGCTCAGTTCCAATCCCTACCATTCCAGGCAGTAGTTCCGGAAGGATGTTATTCTGTTGGTGCCTCTCCTCTTCAGCATCCCTGTTCATTCTACGGACAACCATTCTGAACAAACATGTCTTAGATGAATCAACATGGTAATCTTTAAATTCTATAACATTTCAAATTAAACATAGAGTGAAAATAATTTATGGTATTATATTAACATCACCCTAACCCCTAAAGTTATCTAAACCATACTCTGATACCAACTATAAGGACCTGGAATTATTACATACATAATCTTTAATTTAGTCAAGAAAACACTTCCTTTTACATTGAATATCTTTTCAAGTTTAGATATTTAGAGAATTAGTACAATACATTAATAACATTACACGTTATTATAAAGTGGATACCATAAAAACAGTTTCCATTTTTTTCAAAATATAAAACATTAAAAAAGACTCCTTGAAAATTCTTAAACATTTAACATGGCTTCCTTCCTTGTATTACACATCCATTAACCTATGAAAATCATTTAAAAACTTGGAATGAGCACAAAAGATCAGTAAGGGATGAAAAACAAGGAAAGAGCACATTAGTCCATGAATAATCATAATGTATGAAAGCATTTTCAAAAGACATTCTTTTCACCCATATATACTTACTTTGTGTAGAAATATATTTAAAAAAGATCCACAAAAAACATGAGAACATACATATAATAATAAAGGTATCTTGGGGCATTACTTACATAATCTTGTAACCACTCTTGGCTAACTTATAATCTGTAACCCTCACGACTACCTTACTTTGTGTAACCATCGCAATTACACTTGGAGTAACCATACAAACGACCTCTAATATACACATACCCAATGAATTTTAGGGATATATAGGTCCCACCCTTCATCATAAATAATTCCCAAGAACCAAAACATAATCATACTACATGAATAATTCCATAAAAACATTGCTTTGGAATTTCATAAAACCGAATTTAAAAAGAGGATTTTTAAAGAAAATCCCCTTATAAATATCATACAATTGAAGAGAGACTTAATAGAATGGATGGAGTATGTATATATACTATAAATACACATAATAAAACATAATATAAAAATAACCCATCACACAAAAAATTTAAATAGCACATAAATAATGAACTAGACGGTTAACCCAAAGAATGTAAATCGGGTTAAGAATTCCCTTACCTCGGGTTTTTATTACTTAAAACTTGTTTAAACTTATTGTATAATGGTTAAAATAGTTTTATTAGTATTTTAAAGAAAAAATTTTATGTTTATAACATCTTATATTATCATTTTACCCTTTAATTGTTAGTATTTTTCTCCTTGCACTGTTTTGGGTGAGTTCTTAACATGATTTCCATGATTGGTTCATGGAGGATGTTCTTGTCGATTGGAAGTGAAATTATAGAATTTGAATGGAAAGGTATTTAAATATTTACAGTACCATAATTTATACCATTTATCATTTTGATGTTTAATATGAGGATGATTCATAAGTTAAAACATTAATGAAGTTCTTTTAGATCATTTTAGTGGTTCTTTGATAATAACAACCTTGTTTTGTCTTATAAATTAGAACCATGAGTAAAAAATAATTCCAGAACCATGGGTGATTAATAAAACATATATTAAAACCTGGTTCAACCATATAAATGGTTTCATGACCATAATTTAAAGAATTAATGGAAATTGAAATCACATCGTCTGCGATGTCGGTAATTCGACACATAACGAACAATGTTTTTATTCCTTAAATAAGTGGGAGAGGAGAAGAATAATGATGAGTAATTTTACATAAAAATGATAAAATCTAGAATATACATTATTTCTGGATATTTCATGCCACTTGGGTAAGAAGAGATGAATAAATAATGAGAAAGGAACTCAAAATAAAAGAATAATTGAGAAATCTCTTACAAAAATTCGGCCGCCTAACGGCTACGCAACATGGTTTTAGAAAATATTAAAAAGAGAGGGGACAAGGGTCACCCATCCAGAAATGAATCATAGTATAGATTATATCAAGAATAATAAGGAAATAAGAACATGGTATGGAAACTTGAAAGTTATACCACATAAAAGAGAACTTGAATGGAAAAAGAAAAAAATTGAGAATTTTATTACCTTGTAGAGTAACCCTTAGAACTTGAAGGTTGGTACCTTGGGGGCTTGAGGAAACCTTGGGAGGACTTATATGAAGGTAAGGAGGCCAGATATTCTTTGATAGAGAATTTTTAATGAATTCAATGAAGGGAAGAGTTGGTATTTATAGGAAAATTGAGGGATTATTTTAATAATTTTCAAGGGACACCTCATGAGTGGTATTTGAAAAACCATGGGCTTGCCCATGGTATTTTACCATGGTATAAGCCACTTGGGACACCTCACATCTAATTTAACTATACACAAGTATACCAGATTTATGACATCATTATTATATCATTAATTATGTCATTAACACACAAAAACTAAAAACTGTATTTTTTACTATTCACCAAAAAATCAACTGTTTTAGAAAAATTCCCAAAATTCACCCTAACCATTTATCAACGTGTAGATTTCAAAAATGAAGTCCATTTTTTGAAAAGAATTTTCTAAATATTGTTAATTTAATTTTTAAATAAAATCACACTTTGTTAAAAAATTAACAATTCTAATTCTGTAACTAATTCTATATCACAATGAAAAATTAACCTAGATTCTATTATCTTAAAGCCTTAATAAAATAAAATAATAATAAAATTTACTATTCATTAGGGTCATATTACTATTCATAAGGGTATGTTACTATTCACCAAAAAACAAGTTGGTTTCAATAGACTCCAAACAACATACTGAACACAATTGTAGATGAAAGTTTCTTGAAATTAAAAACATAGAAGTGGACAAGTTATGTTTTAAAGGCTAGTTAAAAATATCTACTAAAAATACAGTTACATGCATATCTATTTATTTTTAGAAAATCTTGGGGTGTTACACTGATAGAGTGTGATAGACAACATGTTTAGATGAAAGTTGTTGACCATAAAACCATAAACAAGAGGTGTGAATAAAGGTAATTGATATCATAAAAAGTATTGATAATATGATTTTTTTTCAAGGCCATTATTATTTTTTTCTCTAGAGATGAGGAATTATTCTACTCTATAAGAGTATAAGTAAATATACATTTCTATAAACATAATATTTTCATTTTCCTTTGATTACACCTTGAAATATTTATACTTCATCTCTTAGCATAATATTTTTTGTATAGTTAAGTAATATATCAATCTATAAAACCACCCAAAGTTTAACTTAAACCATTTCATAAATTGTTAAATTTCCAAAAATATTATGATGTAACACTTTAGATAGAAAGTCACTGAATTTAAAAAATGAACTTATCATCAACCTTCATGAAGTTGCTCTTTTATAAGAACATACCAAACATGTGAACACCTTCATCATGTATTCTCTTAAAATATGGAAATAACTTTAATTACCATAAAAACTTATTTAAAAAATGCATTCTTACTTATTAATTAAGTAAAAAAAATATTATTGGATATATTCCTTAAATCCAAAAATATTTTAAACTCTATCAATGAGGGAATAAACCACTTTTTTAACAAACCATTAATTGATTCCAAGGAAGTCAGCACATATACAAATCAATCATCTCTTTATTCCATATATCAATACCAGGAACATATTAAGGGTTATATTTCCCTCAACCATGTGTTTTACAAAAAGTTAAACTTGCTACTGAATCTATTTTCTTGGTTATTGGTACCATTCAACCCATTATTTAAAATCCTTAACAAAAAGTATTGCAGTACAATCTTTATATATTTCATAATTCTTATAACCAGCACATCGCTGATAGAATATTAAAATGATATAATTCTTGAATCCAAACTTAGGCATATTAATCATTCCTCTTCATGCGTGATAGTAGCATAACTTGACCATTATCCGTTAGCATCTTTTGGGGTATATTCCCTTGATGCTTGAGACATTGATTTGCATAGTGTCCCATCTACTTGTAGTTGAAGAATTATACATTGGAAACATTTTTTCTTACCCTTGAAATCACAAGCATGGTGACATTTCTTTCCACACTTTTAGAAAACTCCTATTCCTTTTAAGTAAGTACTAGGGTTATTCTTTCCGTACTAGGGTTCTTCTTTCCACAATTATCACATGCGGGAAAGTACTTCTTTCCCTTCTTCCCTTTATCTAACTTTTTCTCTACCATCCTCTTCTTCTCTTTCTTCCCTTAAAAGTAATAGGACTTGGATAATTATTTATCTATCTCGTTAGAACATGATACTATTTCCTCATATGTTGATAGTACTTGGGAGACTATTTCCCTTCAAAATATTGGATTAAGGTCATAAAAGATATGATCCTTCTTACTCTTTGGAGCACATGAACTGGTGGAGTTCACATTCATTCTACTAGGTGACATTTCTAAATGATGACATACACTAACTTAGATCCTATAATTATGAAAAATAATGTATAATCCCAAAACTAGTAAAATACTTAACATAAATTGAAAAATTTATTCTTAGTTAATCTAATAATCATAAACATGGTTTCTTTAGGGAATTTTTTACTTTTAAATCCTTACTAATGGTTTTTAAAGAAAATGTGAATTATCTTAAGCGTATCCCCCATGAGGGTAAAACTAGGTGCATAGTAATACCTGTTTTCATGTACTTGGTTATGCTGAGTCAGACCTGACACACCTTTTCAGAGTTGTTACTCCTAGGTACATTTTTTCTAGAACTACATTCACTTGTACTATATAGACATATATGTATTTATAAGAATACCCATATAATCTCCACCTTAAAAAAATTCTAGGATGTTCTTCTATAATTATCCTCAAAGTCTATATTAGAGTTTTTTCCCCTAATCTAAGTATTCTAAATCTAGTTTCCAAGATTGCTGCTAAACTTCCTTTGATACCAACTGTAACATCCCGACCTCAGAAGCCCGGAGTCGGTGCATTATTTTATTACATTGGGATTATTATAAGGAATAAAATCCCAAAGGACCAACCAATTTAGCCGTTTTGGAAATCTAGATTACATAAATGATACCCATAATAAATTGGAAAATAGAAAATATAAACATGATACATAATAAAATGAAATAAACAGATTCCTTGAAACTCATTCAAAAGATTCCTCTTCATAACCTGGGGAAACAAAACATAATAAGGGTGAACTAAAATGATCAGTAAACATAAGTAAAGAGGAAAAAATAATTAATCAATGAGAATAAATCAACATGAAAACATAAATAACTGATAACACATGCCATTCAAATAAATAGATAATCCACAATCAATATGGTAAAGTAAGAAACTGAAACACATGCCATTTAATTAATAAATAGATAATGGAATGTATCCATAGATATGTCGACACGAAAATATCATTTATTAATAATAATTGAATATAAATGAGGGAAATTATTAATTATTAGAGTCCATGTTTCCTAGGTACATGATACCTTTACCGTTAAGACCTGTCACAAGATGGTTTAGCATATCGGGTAAAAACCCATCTAATTTGGCCAACTATTTCGTCTCATGAGACTATCAATGCATCAAGGGGATATTTATAACCAAGCCCCATCCATGTCATACCTATCCTAATCATTCCTCATATATCAGGTAATTGATTTAATTCATGAACACTATACTATATCAAATATCCGTATTGAATAAAAGATACAGATTTATTAATAATTCCCTAGTTAATCAATGAACTAGAAAAGTGAACACCGTATGTATAATGATATAAAGTTTAGGAAATAATAATATCCATCGAATGAGAATATTTATATTTAATTAAAATTTAATGTACCATAAAAATGATCATAAATAAAGTGATTTTTCAATAGAATGTTAACAATCACAAAAGAAAGTGAGATTGTAAATGCAATCATTAAACACATTCTTGAGGAAAAAAATCTTTAAAAATTCCAAAGTGTCCCATAATGCTTTTAAAACATTTGAATCATAATCCTCATGAATGAATAATATTAAATTAAATTTTAGAATACCATGAAGATAAAAGGATTCATGATATAATATATCAAAAGGAGCAGTAGATACACCATACAAAATAATTAAGTGGTGAATATGAAATTTATCTCACAGATGTAAAAAGTGAGATAAAAATCACTTACCTTGAGTCTGACATGTTACGTATGTATTTATATTCTAGAATAATAAACTTATGTTAATTATTTATTTGCTTCAAAACCTTTATCACTTTTTAGTGTGTAAAAATGGTAATAAAGAAAATGATATATTATATTTCCAGAAAGGTAATTATGTCATGAATATAATATATATGTCATTTATGTGACATATTTTTAATTAATTCCAATTTTAATACATTCTATGTATAGAATGAACAAATCACATCGCTTTGAGAAGGCGATAGCCCACACTTCTACAAATGATGTTATTGTATTTACACAAAATGGAAAGTATAAAGGTATGTGTTATAAAAGAATTATATAAGAATAAATACATAATAAGTATCATATATATCATATATAAATAGTGTGTCCATTATAATTCCCAAATATGAAATGTGGTAAAGGTAAAACGAACAATCATCATTTCGTGAGGCGGTAGTTCTCCGTACACATAAACGGTAAGTTTGTCACCCATTAGATGTAAGTATGTATAATTAAATGTATAAAACTTAATATAACAACATATAAATATATTTAGGATACTGGTGTTATTATATAAGCATGGGATAATAATATTTTAGGGGGCGGAGAATGAAAATAATACTAAAGAGCTTAAGGAAGGATGTTACCTCTTATTTGGGTAACTCCTTTTGGTTTGCATCAAAGGGATTCCTTGGTTTGCTTCATGACCAAGGTGAGGATTCTAGGATTATGGGAGGGATTTTTAGGATCTATTTGGGTAGATATTGGTTGATCCAAAGTGGATTTAGAGGTGTGAGGAAGTTGTATCTTTGAGTGACTTTTTATAGTGGAGGGGGAATTTAATTCTTGCAAATACCAAAAGGTATACATTATTGGGAGGTATTTTTTACATAATATGACTCAAAAATGTAAAAATAATGGATTAAAGGATAATAATGGTCGATAAATGTAAGAACCCAGTTTTTGCTACGAAAGACTTTGGAATATTCTTGATAATATTCCAGAGCAGCGCCTTCAGACGGCGTGCGATTCCGAGCCCCGGAGTGGCCGGAATTAAATTTTCAGTGCGTTCACACTAGAAACGCCAAATAAATACGATAACTCCTAAAGGGAGCTTCAGATCAGAGATCTGAGTGTACGGATGGGTCCGGAATTGGGTGTTTACCCTAGGAACGACATAAAACATGTCAGCGCGGGATGTTTGGACCCCTCGCTCTCTTTCGGAAGGTTAAACGGATAAATTAATAAATTAATTTATTCGTTTAATGGAGAAAAACTAGTATCTATTAAACGGTGGCTCAGATCGGAAAACCGAGAGCACTATTGAGTTCAGAGCGTTCCGTTTACCCTAGGAGGGGTATATGTTTCGCGGGCGCGGGCCGTTTGTGAAAAATGGCCCCAGGGGCGTTTTCATAATTTAGCAGCTTCGGACGTTAAATTTTATAACTATTGAACGGGGTCTCAGATTAAAATTATGAGACCGCCGTTGTGCTCAGGAGGTGGTGTTTACCCTAAGGGAGGCTTAACCGCGACCCCATCGGGAGTTCGGGTTCGGGCTGACGGGCGGGTGGTTAAGCGTTTTCTATTTAAACGCTTAACACACCCACCTCCCTCTTATCCTCCCCCTTCCACCTGGAAGCCCCTCCTCTCCCTCTCCTCCTCCATCTCCGGTGAGACAGTCTGGCGAGGCAACTCCGGTGAGGTGCGGTGGTGCCGGCGGATCGACGCGAAGCTCCGAGCGAAGCCCAGCGAGGTAGGAGGTTTTGAGCGTTTTAATTCCCGAACCTTATTTCAACCTCAATTATATGCGTCGATTGTTGTTAGATTGTCGAATCAAAGCCCATGAGAATGTAGTAGTTTTTATGAGCTATCCGACGCATCTTTCGGATTCAGTTTTAGAGTTCGTAGGAACCCGCAATCATTCGCCGAAGATTGCGGGTTTGCGGAGGAGATCTGGGGTGTTCCGGTGGGTAGGCGCGGTGGCCGGCCATGCCAGGCGGCGGCGCGGTGAGCCGGGCGGCGGCTTGAGGCGGCCGGGCGTGCGAGGGTGATGGCGCGGCCGACTGCGGATGGCGGAGGTGGTGG
Organism: Viscum album; assembly: GCA_963277665.1. Taxonomy (NCBI): domain Eukaryota; kingdom Viridiplantae; phylum Streptophyta; class Magnoliopsida; order Santalales; family Viscaceae; genus Viscum; species Viscum album. The sequence goes on from OY728125.1 coordinate 1,676,972,440, forward strand.
CTCTTGGCGCAGGCGGCGGTCGGCTCGGCGACGGGGTCGCGGTGAGCGCGCGCGGAGGCCGGCGGAGGCGGTCGGGCGACTTGGGGTCGGCGGGGTCGTCAGTGAGCGCGAGGGGCGCGAGGACCCGGGGTCTTCGTGACCCCGATCGGCAGACAGGACCCGCGCTGTGCGGGTCCATGCGGAGACCGGACCGGCCGAGCCGGTCCGGGCGGTTCAGGGTAGTCCGCGCGGTGAACCGCAGACCGCCGGTCCAGAGTACGGGTGGGCCGGCCGAACCGGCCCGACCCACCCGTCTCGGTCCCTAAATACTAAAATGCTCCTAAAACTCAAACCGTACGTCCGTTTGGAGTGCCGTCTACGGCGGTGGAACCGTATCGTCGAGGAGAACTTTTTGAGATGGTTTCGGGAATTTTTAATTCCCTAAATGAGGGGCCGCGGAGGCGTGACGTGTCTTTAAGTGGACGAGCGTTTCTCCTGAGATTCTTGTTTTGGACGGCGCAGACGCGTCCGATGTCCATTTTGAGTGCCGTCAGTGGCGTTGGGACCCCGGCATCGAGGCGGAGCTTTCCAGGGTGGTTTTAGGCGTTGAGACTGAAGTTGAGGCATGGGCCCCATGACCCGTCTTTTGAGCTGCGTGCATCTTTTAGCGACTTTTTCCTCGGACATCCGTTCGGGGTGTGCGAGCAGTCGATGTTGGGTGTTTTTTCCGAGGGAAGTGCGTTGGCGCAATCTGCCCACTTTAATTCCGCACGCTGGTGTAGGCCCCACGAGGGTCGTTTGGGCGTTGACGATGATTTTTCCATCTTTATCACCGGGTGTCCATTTTGGACAAGTGAATAGTCCATTCCGTGTACTTTTTCGAGAGGATCGCAATGGTGTGATCCGTTCGTTGAGTTTTGGGACCGGGTTGCAGGTCCCATGAAGCACCGCTCGTGTGCGGTGCGCCGAAATGTATCTTTTTCTTCAGATATCTGTTGCACTCAAGTGAGTAGTGATTTTGACGTGTTTTCCCGAGGGGATCGCAATGGTGCGATGCGCCCGACTGTTTTCGGGGCCGAGGCTTGAGATCACGGGACGCCGTTCGGGCATGAGGTGATGTTGGTGAATTTTTTTTCGGATATCCATTGGAGGTGAGTAAGTAGTCGATCTCGCGAGTTTTTCCACGAGGATTACAATGGTGCGATCCGATTGGTTGTTGCAAGCCTCTTGCGCGATCTTGTTAAAAGTGGAAGAATGAAAGGTGCTCTGGTGGTGGTTCGTCCTACCATGCTTGTAGCGGACCCTTGGCGTGTGATCGCGCACTCTTTGGAGAGTGATATAAATGATTCACGAGATGTGGTTGGACGTGCCTGGGCCTTTGAGTTGGAGTTGTTACGTCACGCCTTCGCGTTGACGCTGGGTGCCGTGTGAACGATAGCCTTTGGGCTGGAACGTGGTATACTCGGGGAGTATACGGGAGCGCTTGGGGGTACGTGTGGTTTGTACCTGAGACTGTTTGGGCACTCAGTTCGGGTTGACGTGGGGCCACACGTCGTGTAGGACCCATGTGCGTGCTGTGTTCTGATTCGCGTACTTGGACCTCTCTCGGCGTAGAGGGTCCCTCTGTGCTTGTTTGTTTGACTAGCAGGGTAGAGTTTATTTCCCCTGGAGTTGTGCTCGTTTGTTTGACCAACAGGGTTGAGTGGTCTCCCCCTGGTATTGTTCTCGATGGTTTGGCCAGTAGTGGTGCTAGTGACACCCAGTGATGGAGCAGACGCTGCACCTCATTTGGGGTGAGTTTTTCTGGAGTTGGGTGGTTGCGTGATGCCCACTCCGTGTTCGGTTGGCCAGTGGTGTACCCTTCGGTAGAGATGGCCAAAGCAGTTCTGAGTTTTAACCTCCAGCGGGGCTGGGCAGTGGGTTACTCATCGACTTCTTCGGGTTTACCCTCCAGCAGGGCTGGGCAGTGGCTTGCTCGCTGACTTTTAGGGTCTACCCTCCAGCAGAGACTGGGCAGTGGTTCACCCAACGCTCTTAGGGTCTACCCTCCAGTAGATACTGGGCAGTGGGTCACCCGACGCTCTTAGGGTCTACCCTCCAGCAGGGACTGGGCAGTGGGTCACTCGACGCACTTAGGGTCTACCCTCCAGCAGAGACTAGGCAGTGGGTCACCCGACGACCTCTTAGGGCCTACCCTCCAGCAGGGCTGAGCAGTGGGTCGCCCGTTGACTAGTTCCAGGTCTACCCTCCAGCGGGGCTGGGCAGTGGGTCGCCTGATGATGTATTAAGGTCTACCCTCCAGCGGGGCTGGGCAGTGGGTCGCCTGTTGATGTATTATGGTTTACCCTCCAGCAGGGCTGGGCAGTGGGTCACCCAGTATCTTATTATGGTTTACCCTCCAGCGGGGTTGGGCAGTGGGTCACCTGATGATGTATTAGGGTTTACCCTCCAGCAGGGCTGGTTAGTGGGTCACCTGATATCTGGTTATGAATTACCCTCCAGCAGGGCTGGGCATTGGGGACACCAGTTGGCATTCCAGACTCAGTCCTCTCGACTAGGCTAGTCTGTGGCTTACCTCCGTGATTATCGGAGCGGGACCCTTGGTTATACGGGTCAGTGTTGTGACGACTTGAATTTGAGGAGACCTCTCGACTGCAGGTTAGTGACGAGGTGTGGTTTTATTTTCCCTAGAACTCTCAAGTTCGAGGGGCACTTTCCCCACCGAGACACGTTCTTGTGATGCGATATAAAACTGTGCGGGAGAGTCAGTACCGCCCAAAGCGGATAGTGTCAAGGTTCGGTGATTGAGCCCCTTGGCTTGCGGTTCAGGGAAGACGTGTGGGATGCTGGGCATCGATGATGGTGTTACTTTTGGGACTGTTGGCAACTCATTTTCTTGGGCTGAGCTACGGGACAGAGATCCCCTTACGAGCTTGTTCGGGCTTCTTAGCAGAGCATATATATGTGTATACCTCGTATGAGTACCCACTCCTTGGGTTTTGGCTACTCTCCTTCCAGGAGAGGCGAAGACGCGCAGGGCATGCCACATGCTTTCTGTGTCTAGATTCTCGTGGTTGGATGAGACTACTCTCCTGCTATAGGTAGTGAAGACTCGACTGGAAGTTCATCTTCTCACCGTTTCCAGCTCCTTGTGCCTGGACGAGTCTACTTCCTTACTCTTGTTGGGTTGAGCTGGACTCTTTACTGCACTCTCTGTTGTACTCCCTTTTCTTTTCCTGTTCGCTCTACTGCTCACCCTTCGGTACCTCCTTTGTTGCTCCCTCGAGCCTTCGGGGTATCCTACTGAGTGTTTTTATACTCACCCCTGCTTGGGCTTTGCCCGCACTTGGTGTGCCCTTGCAGACGAAGGATAGGTGGAGCATGAATTCAGTGGAGCATAGGATCTCGGGAGCTTAGACCGCGTGCAGTGGTCCTGGCCGGGTTCCAGGTGGGAGACCCGTCAGCTGTTTCTTTTGTTTACCTGTTGCTGGGTTGTGGCACTTTTTGGTTGGGCACGTGTTTTGCCCATTTTCCTTTCAGTCTTTACTTTGTATTGTTAGAGGTTGATGCACATTGTGGTTTATATATATCAGTTTCTCTTTTCTCTGCTTTTTCTTTCTTTTACTCTGCTCTTTTGCATTGAGTGTGCTGCGTGTGTGTGTACAGGTGCTTAGGCAAAGGCCTCCCCGAGTTATTGTGCCTTCGGCGCTGGTCGCTAGCCCCTGGCCTATGGAGGCGGGCTTGGGGTAGTTGCGGCTCGAGCCTAGGTAGGGTCGGGTCGTGACAATAAAAACCTCCAACACACAAAAATAAGTGAATTTTTATAATTTTTTTCTTTAACTTATAAGTTTCATTATTTTTATCATTTTAGTTTTTATTAAAGTGACTAGTTTTCTATACTAAGTGATTTAACCATTAATTCTAAATTAAAGTGAGATTTATTATAAAATATATAAATAATTAAATCTTAATATGATATTTAATTTATAAATTATAAATCTCATGTTTTTTGGAAATTAATTTTAAAACAAGTGCATGTAACGTGCAAAAACACCAATTTAACTCGAACCATTCTAATAATGTTCTTAATATATATGGGCCAATATGTTAATTATAAAAGATCATTTTTTCAATTAATATAACATATTTTATATTTATTGACACTTAAAAATAACTTGGCATAATATAGGATTTTAATTAATTTTAAATTATTTAATAAAATATCATTTATTGTAAAACAACATTAATGGAAATTTTCACATTATTTATTTAATTTTAATTTAAAAATATAAAAAAAATGGAATTAAAATTTATTAAGTTAAAATCTATGTAAAATGATATATTCATCTAAAAAAATAATTAATTATAATAATTTAATCAATTACCTTCACTTTTAATATTTATAGTATCATTTATTTTAGTTAATTATTAATTAAATAATCACTATGTTGGTGTTTCTTAAGCATTTTAAGTAACTACATAATCTCTAAAAATTAATGGTAAATAATTATGATAAAAATAACCCATTTATCTTTCAAAAGGATATGTATAACCAAAAATATTTTGTTTTTTCAACATATTAAGACTTTATAAATGGTAAAGGTAAGGAATATTCCCTTTTTGTCCTTTTCCTTACTTAACTTATTATATAGAAAACTTCCATAGAATATTATCCCAATAACTCATAAAATTAAAAAAAAGATGGTATATGGTCTAACTATTTGAATAAAATGGATTTTGGATAAGTGTATACATCATTTTGGCCCTTAAGTTTAAGGTTTTCTCCCTTATTAAGCTTAATTTTACATTAATTATTGTAATTAATTTTAATCAATTTCACTAATATTTTTGGTAAAAAATATATTTATATTATTATAATATAAAGATAAAACTTATTAAAACCGTGTATGTCCATTTTTACAAATTAAATTCACATAAGTGGCTAAATTAAATTTAAAGCTAATCCCGTAGACGTGATGAGAAAACAAGTTTTTAAATTAAAAATGTTCAAAAGTTCAATAAGTTTTTATATCAAAATTCAATATAAAAATAATTCCAATGACCTAAATTGGATTAATATATGTATAATTTATCTAGTTTGAATTTTAAAATAAATTTAAAATATAATTTAATATTAATAATTATTTAAATGAAAAAGAAGTTTTTAACTAAAATGAGGTATTTTCACTATTCATCCAAAAATGAAACTTCTCAGAAAAATACCAAAAATTCACTCTAAGATAATTTTGAAATTATGAATTAAAAAATGATGTTTATTTTTACAAATAAAATTTATAAAAGTGATAAATATTGGATTTAAAATAGATTCTCCATTAAAAGGCCGTAAAACCCGGTCTTGCGTGTAACCCAAGCTAACTCGGTATTATGTGTAGCGTAAGCTTAAAATGGTGTTGCATATAAAGAAATCCAGCTACAAAATAAAATTTAATCTAAAATGACTTTTTTTTAATGTATTGGGGTTTCTCATTCTTTCCACCATAATAAAATTACATCCTCATAATTTAAACTTGATATTAATAATATAGGGTTTGATATTTGAAAATACTATTGTTGAAAACACACACATAATAAAAAGGGTTAATAACACATATTATTAGTAAGATGAGAAGGAAAATGAGAAGGTTACCACAAAACTAGGATTTCAAAATAGGATAACATTAGTGAAAACCCGAACATGGAGGAAAAATCTAACTATCAAGTTCTAATGGAGTGTGATAGACAACATGTTTAGTTGAAAATTATCGACCAAAAAACCATAAACCAAATGTGTGAATAAAGGTCATTGATATCATAAAAAATGGTGATAATAGGACAACATTTTTTTTTCAAGTCCTCGTCATTATTTTTCACTAGAGATGAGGAAATATTCGATCGAAAATTGATTATTATTATTATTAAAAAGAAGAGGGCTCCCTACAATGAACATGAACATCAAGGAGGTCTAAAGTGGTGAATCCCAAGAGCATATCCTTGAAAAAATTTGTTACACTCCCGAGGTAAAGACCCCAAGTTATAAATAATTACCAAGGGTTCATCAGGGCTATTCCCTGAGGAAAGGGAATCTGCAGCAAAGTTTTCCTCTCTTGGAATATAATAGACCACACATCCATTATAAGTCTTAAAGCCACAACTTCTAACTAGGTAAGTCAACTGCCAAGGTGGGCTAACTTTTCCATGCAAAGGCTGAATCAACACCTCCAAGTCTGATTATACTTCTGATAACACCAATGATAAACTTTTACAAAGCCTGATACTAGTGTGTAACGCTCGAGCTTCCACCCCTAATGAACTACCTAGCCCATGGAAAATACTAAAAGAAATCACCACCGAACCATTCTTTTCCCACACCAGACCTCCTCCAGGCATCATGAAATTAATCAGTGACCCATCGACATTAAGTTTGAACCTATTCTCCAACAGCTGCCATCTAATACAAGACCCCTGGGATCTTAGTCACACCACTGGTCTGTTGAGAAGATAGAAGAGACTGTAGGAATGATTCCCGCATTTAATCAACAAACCAAGTTCAAAAAATAAGAGTCTTTATTATCATATATAGAGAAGCCATCAACGGTTGGAGCTCTATCCTTGCTTTGTTCCTTACCTCCCAAAGAGTCCAGAAAATCACTATAACAATGAGACATCAGATCTTGGAATCCATCGCTTGCTGTTCCATGACCAAAAACCAACTCAGAAAGAATTCATGCATGAATTAAAATTTTTCATTATAATTACCCCATTTATCCATCATAGACCAAAGGTTTACCGCCCATTCACCCTTGATAAAAAGATGGACCACTGATTTCTCTTGGGGGATACTACAACAGTAGCAACGAGAGGCTAGATTAATTCCCCTCCTTTGAATATTATCCTCCGTAGGAATGGATTGATTTTGCGCTCTCTAAACCAGGAAACTTAGCTTCATGGGGATATCCTTGAACCATAGTCGTGATCCCCACTCGTCGTGAACCCCTCCCTACCAAATCAACCTGGAGTAGCCCTATCCATTGAAGAAACCAAATCATGACTCTGAGAAGAAGAAACGGTTACCGTCCTCATAGAAAACAACCTAGTTATGAATATAAGTAAATATACATATCTATAAGCATAATATTTTCCTTTAATTACACCTTGAACTATTTCTACTTCATCTTTTAGCACAAAATGATTTGTAAGTGAAGTAATATATCAATCTATAAAACCACATCCAAAGTTTAACTTAAACCATTTCATTAATGGTTACCTTTCTTGAAAGATTACGATCCAACACTTTAGGAGGAACGTCACTAAATTTAAAAAATGAACATATCATCAGCCTTCATGAATTAGATCTTTAATCATCACATACCAAACATGTGAACACCTTCATCATGTACTTTCTCAAAATATGGTAATAACTTGAATTACCATAAAAACTTATTGAAAACATGAATTCTTCCTTATTACTTAAGTAAAACACATGTTATTGGATATATTACTTAAATAAAAAACTATTGTAAACTCCATCAATGATGGTATAAACCACTTTTTTAACAAACCATTAACCGATTCCAAGGTAGTTAGCTCATATCCAAATTGATCATCTCTTTATTCCAACATAATTATATAAGTATCAGAAACATATTAAGGGTTATATTTCCCTCAACCATGTGTTTTCCAAAAAGTTCAACTTTCTATTGAATCTTGTTGCTTTGTTATAGGTACCGTTCAACACATGATTTAAAATCCTTAACAAAAAGTACTATAGTAAAATCCTTATATATTTCATAATTATCATAACCAGTACACTGCTAATAAAATATTAAAATGACATAATTATTGAATCCAAACATAGGAATATTAATCATTCCTCTTCATGAGTGGAAGTAGTATAACTTGACCATTATCCATTATCAGCTTTTGGGATATATCCCTTTGATGCTTGAGACATTTATTCTCATAGTGTCCCATCTCCTTGCATTTGAAGTATTGTACATTGGAACCTTTTTCTTACCCTTGAAATAAAAATCATGGTGGCCTTTTTTCTACAATTTTAGTAAACTCCCATTACTTTTAAGAAAGTACTAGGGTGATTCTTTCCACAAGTATTACATGTGGGAAAGTACTTCTTTCCCTTCTTACCTTTATCCAAATTTTTATCAACCACCATCTTCTTCTCTTGCTTCCCTTCGAAGTAATAGGACTTAGATAATTTTTTTGATATCTTTTTACCACATGATAAAATTTCATCATATTATGAGAATACTTGGGTGAATATTTCCCTTCAAAATATTGGATTGAGACAATAAAAGATATAATCCTTCTTACTCTTTGGATCCCGTGAATTGGAGAAGTTCACATTCCTTATGCTAGGTGCCATTTCTAAATGAAGACATAAAATAAATTAGATAATATCATTATGAAACATAATGTTTAACCCCAAAACTAGTAAAATACTTAACATAAATTGAAAAAATTATTCTTAGCCAATTTAATAATCATAAACATGGCTTCTTTGGGGAAATTTTTACTTTTAAATCCTTCTTAATGGTTTGTAAAGAAAATGTGAATTATCCTAAGAGTATCCCCTAGGAGGGTAAAACCAAGTGTTCATTAAGGCCCATTTTCATGTACCAGGTAACACCGAGTCAGTCTTGACACACATTTTTGGAGTTGTTACTCCTAGGCACATCTGTTCCAGAATTACATCCACTTGTACTATCCAGATAGGGATGTATTTCTAGGAATACCCACATAATCTCTACCATACCAAAATTCTAGGATGTTATTATATACTTATCCTCAAATTCTATCTTAGGGTTATGTTCCCTAATCTATATTTTATAAATCTAGTTCCCAAGGTTGCTTCTAAACTTCATTTGATACCAACTATAATGCTCTGACCCCAGAAGCCTAGAGCCAGCACATTATTTTATTACATTGTCATGATTATAAGGAATCAAATCTCAAAGGACCGATCAGTTTAATAGTTTTAGAAAACCAGATTACATATTTGATACCCATAATAAATTGGGAAATATAAAATACAAACCTGATACATAATAAAATGAAATAAATAGCATCCTTGAAACTCATTTAAGGGATTCCTCTTCATAACTTTGGGAAAGGAAACATAATAAGGGTGATCTCAAATGACCAGTAAGGGTAAGTAAAGTGGAAAAATAATGACTCAATGAGAATAAATAAACATGGAAAAATATATAAATAATAACACATACCATTCAAATAAATATATAAGGCATAATCAATATGGAAAGGTAAGAAACTGAAACATATTCCATTTAATCAATAAACAAAGAATGGAATGCATCCTTAGACATGTCAACAAAAAATATCATGGATGAATAATAATTGGATCTAAATGATATAAATGACTAATTATTGGATGAAATGTTTCCTAGGTACATGGTACCTTTATCATCAAGACCTTTCACAAGACTATTTAGCATATTAGGTAAAACACCATCTAATTTGGCTAACTATTTCATCTCATGAGACTACCGATGCATCGAGGGGCTATCTATAATCAGGAACCACCCATGTCGTACCTATCCAAATCATTCCTCATACATTGAGTAATATATTTAATTCGTGTACATTATGCCTTATCAAATATACTTATTGAATAAAATATACAGATTTATCAATAATTCCCCAATTAATCAAATAACTAGTAAAGTGAACACTGTATGTAAAATGGTATACGATTTAGGAAATAATAATATCCCATGCATGAGAATATAGATATTTAAGAAAAATGTAATATACTATAAAAATTATCATAAATAAATTGATTGTTTTAAGATAATTTTAACAATCATAAAATAAAGTTAGATTGTAAAGGTAATCATTAAACACATTCTTGAGGAAAATAATATTTAAAAATTCCGAAGTGTCCCATACCACTTTTGAAACATTTGATTCATAATACCCATAAAGGAATAACATAAAATGAAATATTATAATACCATGAAGATAAAAGGATTCATTATATAATATATCAAAAGGGTTAGTAGATACACCACAAAAAATAATTAAATGGTGAATATGACATTTATCTCGCAAATGTAAAAAGTGAGTTGAAAATCCATTACCTTGAGTTTGACTTGTCACATGTTTCTTTATATTCCTGAATAATAAACTTGTTTTAATTATTTACTTGATTCATAAAATTTTTCATGTTTATTATTAATTTTATTTCACTTATTACAATTTTTTAAACAACTACTTAAACAATTAATTTTATATCGGGTGTTTTTATAATATTCGGTTTATTTTTCAAAAATGAATTTGGTAGGTCAACTATGGTTAAAGGTGTCATTATATAAAAACATAAATAATAATAATAATTAAATAATTATCACATTTTTACACCAATTATACTTTAAAAAAAATCACAAAATATGGTTATGAAAAATGAACCGACGTTACAATCATGGAGACGGTTGTCCGTACTTACACATGAGTAACATTCCCATTTTTAAATGATCATTATGGAAAGAAGGTAAGTAACATTATATCTTTATATAATTATTATTATATCATAAATACTATGATAATTAATCATATATAATTATATATAGAATTTTTGTTATGTAAAAGGATTCACATCGTGTTCGAGGAGGCGGTAGTCCACACACCCACGACCGACGTTATCACTTTTTAGTGTGTGAAAAGGGTATTAAAGAAAATGATATATTATATTTAAATAAATTTAATTATTTAATGAATATAATATATATTTCATTTATGTCACATATTTTTAATCAAAACCAATCTTTATATATTCCATGTATAGCATGAACAAATCACATCGCTTTGAGGAGACGTTAGTCCACACTTCTACAAACGATGTTATCATATTTACACAAAATGGAAAGTATAAAGGTATGTGTTATAAAAGAATTAAAAAAGAATAAATAAATAATAATTATCATATATATCATATATAAATAGTTTTTATATCATAATTCCCAACCCTGAGAGGTGGTAAAGGTAAAACAAACAATCATCATTTCGTGAGGCGATAGTTCACCGTACACATAAATGATAAGTTCATTACCAATTAGATTGAAGTGTGTGTAAGTGAAGGTGTAAAACTTAATATAAAAACATATTAGTACATTCATGATAGTAGTGTTATTATATAATCATGGAATAATAATATTTTAGGAGGTGGATAATGAAAATAATACTAAATAACTTAAGGAAGCATGTTACCTCTTATTCGGGTAACTCATTTCGGTTTGCACCAAAGGGATTCCTTGGTTTCCTTTTTAATAAGGTGAGGCTTATAGGATTTGGAGAATTATGTTTAGGATATATTTGTGTATATCTTGGTGGAGCCAAAGTGGCTTGAGAGTTTCGAGGAAGTGGGAGGTTTGATTGACTTTTTATAGTGGAGGGGAAGTGACTTTCTTGTAAATACTAAAAGGTATACATTATTGGGAGGTATACCTTACCTAATGTGCCTAAAAAATGTAAAAATAATGGATTAAATGGGAATAATGGTTAATAAAAACCTCAAACACACAAAAATAAGTGTTTTTTTTTGTAATTTTGTTCCTTAACTTCTAATTTTCATTATTTTTATCATTTTAGTTTTGATTAAAGTAACTAGTTTTCTATCCCAAGTGATTTAAACATTAAGTATAAATTAAAGTGAGATTTATTGGAAAATATACACCTAATTAAATATTAATATTATATTTATGTTACAAAATATAAATCTAATGTGTTTTGAAATTAATTTTAAAACAAGTGCATGTAACGTGAAAAAACACCAGTTTAACTCGGACTGTGCTAACAATGTTTTTACTATCTATGGGTCAATATGTTAATTATAAAAGATCAATTGGTATATTAATAGACTATATTTGATATTTATTGACACTTAAAAATAACTTGTAATAATATAGGATTTTAATTAATTTTAAATCATTTAATAAAATATATTTTATTGTAAAATAACATTAATGCCAATTTTCATATTATTTATTTAATTTTAATTTAAAAATATCAAAAAAATATTGTAATTAGAATTTATTAAGTTAAAATATGTGTAACATGATACATTCATCTACAAAAATAATTAATGAAAATAATTCGATCAATTTAATTCTCTTTTAATATTTATAGTATCATTTATTTTAGTTAATTATTAACTAAATAATCAGTGCATTGGTGTTTCTTAAGAATTTAAATTAACTACATCATATCTAAAAATTAATGATAAATAATTATGATAAAAATAACACATTTATATTTTAAAATGATATGTATAACCCAAAATATGACATTTTTTCCACATATCAAGGCTTTATAAATGGTAAAGGTAAGGAAGGTTCATTTTTTGTATTTTTTCCTTACTTAACTTATTATGTAGAGAACTTCCATATAATATTATACCAATAAATCATAAAATTAAAAAAAAAGAGGGGGATATGGTTGAAATATTTGAAACCAATGGATTTTGGACAAGTTTCTAGGTCCTTTTGGACCTTAAGTTTCAGGTTTGGTCCCCTGTTAAGCATAATTTTACCTTAATCACTGTAATTAATTTTAATAACTTTCACTAATATTTTTGGTAAAAAATTAAGCTGATATTATTAGACTATAAATATCATACTAATTAAAAATGTTTATTTCCATTTTTCCAAATTCAATTCACATAAGAGGCTAAATTAAATTTAAATCTAATCCCACAGACATGGAGAGAAAGTAGTTTTTTAAAGTAAAAATGTTCAAAAGTTAAATAAGTTTTTATATCTAAATTAAATATAAAAATTGTTATAATGACCTCAATTGTATTGATATATTTATATTTTATCTATCGTGACTTTAGAAACAAATTTTAAATATAATTTAACATTAATAATTTTTTAAACGAAAAGGCATTTTTTAACTAAAATGTAGTATTTTTCACTATTCATAAAAAAACGAAACTTCTCTGAAAAATACCAAAAATTTACCCTATGATAATTTTGAAATTCCAAATTCAAAAATTATATTTAATTTGGAAAATAAAATTTATAAAAGTTCCATAAATTATATTTAAAATAGGTTCTTCATTAAAATGCGGTAAAACTCAGTCCTGCATGTAATGCATGCTAACTCAGTGTTATGTGTAACGTAAGCTTAAAATAATGTTGCATATAAATAAATCTAGCTACAAAATAAAATTTATTCTACAATGAAAATGTTTTAAAGTCTTGGGGTGTTACAGTTCTTCATGCTGCGACATATACCATCATACCGTAACACTTTGATGGCATGATTAAAAAAATATTCCAAATATTTTCCTAACCCAAAAAACTACTACCAACAATCCCCAGACTCCATCAAAAACCATGAATTAACATAAGAAGGTTTTGGAAAAAATTAAAGACCTTAAACCATATGCCACTCAAATGATTCTCATCCAGGAGAATCAAAACCACACCCAGAAAAGAAAAAGATAGGGGAATGTAAAATAAAAATACTATTAGATACCTCTTAGGCATATCACTATAATAACAGAACAACCAACTCATCATAAAAAAGGAATAATCTCTCACAACATTATCAATATCTTATAAATCAAGTCAAGGTCATACATATCATCTCAATAAAATCAATTAGTAAATAACTCGAGATATCAGGTACAAATATATGATTCATATTCCCATGTACTCTCTTCTAAGACACCGTGTTGCCAAGTGACATAAACTAAAGAAATAACACACCCATGTAACACTTTCTCATGATGGTCCTAAATCTCAACAAGTCATTCCTTAAACAAATTATCATATTAAATATATAATTTTCCCACGTCAATGACATAAGAGTCATCATGAATATATTGAAAAAGAAGTAAAAAATGTAAAATGTAATAGTTCTAATCTATTTACAGGGGAATATCTATTCAATAAAAAACTTCACCGACTTTTCCCAAAACTTCAAAAATCTCAAAAAACTGGGGATAAATCTTACTCCCATGATCTAATATCTACTACCAATGATGAGGAAATACCTTCAATAATAAATTATTTCTTATTTCATGCTCTATAGGTGTCCAACTATTACAAACATAGGACTTATAATGATCCATTGTCACCTTCATCTACTTGTGAATCACCCGTACAATCTCTGTCATAGTCCACACTAATTTCAGTCCAAGGATCATCAACCCTCCAACCTAGTTCCAACATAAAGGATATATACAAGGTTGGTCATACAACGATTCAAATAGAGATATATAAATGGTGGGGTGAAATCAATTATTATAATAAAACTCAATCAAAAGTAGGTGGTTCATCCATGAACCACCAAAATTAAGAATTCATATACATAACATATCTTACAATGTACAGATAGTCTACTCCATTCGACTATCTTTTTGTGGATTAAAGGATATACCAAGGCATATCTAATAGATAAAATCATGTTTAAGACCTCTACATATTCATGAGGTAAAATAGATATCATGATTAGCAATGATCATCCTTATAACTCCATAGTTTCTTACAATATCCTCTAAATACTTCATTGAGAGAATATCTATTGTGCTTGACTCCTTAATTTCCAATAAATGACGTGATTTTAACAAACCACCTAAAATAACCCAAATAGAATAATATCCACCCTGATATCAAGGTAATTCAGTCACGAAATACAGCAAGATGTCCTCTAACTTCAACTGAGGGACATTTAGTGGCAAAAGAAACCCACCAAGAACACAATGTTTAACATTTACTTTTTTATTAGACCAAACATTGAGACATGAACTCTACAACTAATCTCTTTATACCTAACCACTAAATTTTTTCCTTAAGGAATGTTAAAAATTTACCACATTTAGATTCACTACCAGGTTGAGTTTTGAAACTCATGAAGAACTACATCATGGATTACTGAGGGAATAAGAAGACTTACCTAGGACAACACCTTATATCAATCATCCTTCGACCATCCCTTTAGTGAATCACCACAAACAACATGATCTCACTAAAATTTAACCTCAGAATATCCCAACTGAGATCCTTTCACCAACTATACCAAGAATGACTGTATTTTCATCTAGTAGAGACATCCTCTACCATAAACCTCCTCTATATCAAGGTGCATTTCTGAAAACTCCTCAACCACTCTCCAAATATCACTATAATCACAAACAATATCACTACACAACTTCCTTCTAAGAATGCTAGTAACAAAAATCCGTTTTCCCATTGCATATGAAATATTAAATTCATAATCATATAATAATTCCATCCACTATAGATATTACAAGTTAAAATCATGTTGGGATAAGATATATATCAAAATATTATGATTTATGAAGACCAAAATGTTTTCACTAATAATATAGGGTTAACATAACTTAAATGCAAACACAATCACAACATGATTAAGATAATGGGTAGAATAGTTACATACATGTGGTTGTAAATACGAATACCCATAATATATGGAGACTCTATACTACATCAGAACACAACCCATGCCAAGGCATGAATCATCCCAGAAAGCCTTAAAAATATATCTTTCCATTGGAAAATAGAGAACATGATAACTGAATAAATTCTCCCCAAGACACTCAAAACATGTCTAAAAATAGTCATTTTACATTAAATCCTAATCCTTTTAGGTCAAGGATATTAAAGGAGTCACAATATGAGAGAAATTGAGCATAAACCTCCAGAAATAGCTTGAGATACCAAGAAAATTCCAAACCTCCGCAACATTGTTGGGGGATAACCAATAAAAAATACCTCTATCTTTAAAGGATACACTTATTCTCTCCCATGTGACATGAAATGCCCCCATAAATACACCTTATATTACCATAAATTACACTTAAAAAACTTCTCAAATATATTATAGTTCCAAATTACATAAAAAAAACAAACTAATGATTTTCATGCTCCTCTTAAAACTTAGAATACATAAGGATTCCATTAATGAGCACCATCAAAAACTGATCAAGGAACTCTCAAAACATAGAATTCATTAATGCCATGAATATGGATGGGGTGTTTATGACACCAAAAGGAATTACCTTGAACTCATAATCACCATAATGACACCTAAAGGTAGTCTTGAGTATATCTTCATCCTCTACCAACATCTTATGATATCCTGGATACAAATAAATCTTTAATAACCATCTATATCACTTAAAATAATAAAATAGATAACCAATCCTTAGGAGGGGATAATAGTTATTTACTATAACCTGATTTAAGTAATGATAATTGATACACTATTACAGACCACCATATTTGTTATTGAGAATAATACCAACACACCCTAAGGAAACACACTAGTTTGAATAAAACCTCTTTATAGAATATCATCTATATAAATCCACAACTCCCTCAAATATTAAGGTTCCATTGAAATTAGAGAGACACCCACCTTTAAATATATCCCAAACATGATTTCATGTAGAAGGGGTAGTGTCATAACCTATTTAGGGAAGAAATTAGGGTATTGTTCTACAAACCTAGGAAAAATCCCTAGACATGCCTACTTTTAAATCAACATAAACTCATTTATCATAAAAATATAAGGCCTCAACATACCTCCAACCCATTTGATGGTTCCTCTCACCAATGAAAACAAAATTTTATCTATAACCATCGAAAAAATAACTCACCTCTTGAATCAATCATTAATAGATTTTACTAAATAAAACCAGTCTATGTTATGGATGATGTCATATAGTTGTATCTGTAAACATATGAAATCTTCCAAAGATTAATGCTACACTACCATTAGTTCATAATCTTTACATGAATCAAACAAGTTAACTTGACCACCGACTTGTGTATTCAACACCAAGGGCACTGGAAGCCTCACCACATTGAGTCCTAATGACTGGACTAGGGCAGGTTAAACAAAGGAGTGTGTATCTATTGAATAAAAAAAAACATAAACCTAGGTATAATAATGGTAGATGGTACCTTACACTATGTCTGGCTCACCTAGTACTCGAAAATCTAGTGCATACATATGGCCACATCCCGCTCCATGACCTCTCTGTACCTAATGTCATCCACCTCCATGGTCACACTCTACTCTATATTCTTGAGGATAGGGGTATCATAGAGCTATCCTTTAAACATGATTTCTCCTCATTGATAAATTAAACCAAAAACTCCTCTCTAATGTTATTTGTGTTTCCTCAGAGGATGCATCCACAATAGAGGAACATGTAGTGGGATTGTAGCTCTACACTAATTATTGATTAAGGTTAGACATTAAAGATTCTGATGTCCATGACCTCTGTATGAAAATTAAACAATGTTAGATCTCCCAATAGTGGTCCAAGAACTAGAAGCTCTGATAAAATTAGATAGTGGTATCTAATGTTTACTATTTGATATCATAAACTTTGATTGACTAGGAAAATATGAAAAATCTACTCATAGACCCACTCCTCAAGGATTTTTGATATATTCCCTCCTATGATGATCTAGACTAAAATAATATCCTCCAAATAACCTTTACCTTATCCATCATATCATGGAACATCATAAATTTAAACAAGGTGACTTAGAACTGGATCTATGGATGCAACACCTCTTCAAAATGCCTCACTCCGGCTCTTCATATGATAGAATATCTAAAGCATATTGCATAAGTTTATTTAATTGGATACCAAACTCATGAACACTAGATTTCAAAAACCAGCATGGGTACCCTAGTAACCTGATAACTGAGCTGGGCCTGACATAGCCCAGGGAGAATTCCAAATCCCCACAGGTCAGCAACTAGAACCTAGCATCATACAAGCGATAATGGGAATGAATTTGACACAAACATTGCAGAAGAAAAATAAAAATACATTACGAATATAAGAAAAAATCTATTAGGACAATTTTACTAGAAATAAAACAGGTATAAAAAAAACCAAAGTACTATAAAAAGTACCAAAAAACTGAAAGAACAGCTCAAATCCCAACGGACTCAACTCTCCAAGTCCATAGATCAATATCTAGAACCACCTCCAAGTGGTGCTTTACCCTTACTCAAACCAGGAATAAGATAATCTAAAAACACCCAAAGTCACAGGTAGGGTGTGATCTAAAAAACCTAGTAGGGTATCTCCAAGGATTCCATAATATATTCCAATATTAAATTAATCAAATAATGTTATTTCAATTTAAAAAAATAGGTTTGGAATTTCAAAATCATAATTAAAACAATTCACGATTTTCACTTCAAAAGATGGAAATATTTCAAGAAAATTATTTACTTTTAAAGTGATGGAGTATTTATAAAAAAATGTCACTTTTAACAAATGGATTAAATAAAAAAAATTATAAAAAAAATTTATAGAAAGAAGAAGGTATGAAAAATAGTTTACAACAATGACATATATTTATTTTAAATACAAAAAAGTGAGCAACATTGTCATATTCCTAAGAATGTATGATAGTTCTAGGCTATAGGGACTCCACCCTCAAGGTGACATGACAATATATACATATGTCCCTTTTAACTTCAGACAAAGATGACTCATCACCATAACTTCAGGGATGTGATGTGTTGAATTTATTTTTTGAAACATTATAAAGCATAAGATGACATCCAAATAACTCACTAACTTCCTAAGGATTGCATGTGCTCTAGTACAAAAAAATAATGGGTAATTTATTTCAAGAAACCTTAAAATAAAATTTATCCCATTCTCTATTTCAAATATTCTAATTTCCATTTAAAAAACATAACATGGGTTTTTAATCAAGAACATGACTTTTTCCAAGATAGAACCCAAATGTTCTTAAAAAACAATTTAAATACATTTTCATCAAATACAATTTGAAATCAATTTCATCAAATAAATTTCTACAATTTTACATTAAACTAATTTTACAATTTAAATTTCACCAATTTCCATCAATTTCTCAAACACACCCCAATTTAATGGATTGGGGGGGGTCCCAATTTCAAGCCAAAATTTAATTTCCAAAAACCCAATTCACTGGATTTGGATTTTTAAATAAACCAATTGAAATCAGTTTCAAGAAATTAAATTTAAATCAAACAATTGAAATCCAATCAAGTAATTCCAGAGTTAATCAAATTTTTTCATCATAACAGAACCACCTACCTCTCTCATAGAAACAAAAATCCCACAATGGAACTCGCCAACAAGAACAAAGGCACATGATATCGAAGAACTCAAAATAGAAGAATTATTCAACAACATGGATCTCAGATTCATCAATACCAATATGATATATCAATATTCCAAGGAATAAAAGAGAAATAGATTAAGAGACAAGGATAAAAATTACCTAGAAAGTCACACCACAACCACAAAAATGATCAATCGCTGATTGAAATGACTCAGAAGGGTTTGAGGGATCCAAAAACACCTGGGGAAGGATCTTGGGTTGAGAGGAAAGAAAACTGGAGAGGAGGAAAAGAAAAATCATCTAGGACTCTCATTAAAAAACAACCATCAGGACTTTACATGATGTGTAACCCAATCACATGATGTGTAATTGAAAAATCCCAAATTTTCTAAAAAACCAACAACCTTTTAATAAAATAGATTTATTATTATTTTAGGACTTACACATTGTGTAACCACATTACATGGTATGTAATTATCTAATATTATATAGAATCAATAGATTTTATGATGAGAATCTAACAAATATCCGACTTTACCATTATAGGAATCCTCCCAATTCCTTCTCGACCCTACGCAGACAACAAAAAAGGAAAACCACAACAAGGTTTGAAACATACCTATCAAAAGAGTAATAGGATATTACACTCTATCCACCATAAAAACTTTATGTCCCCAGAAAGCTTACAAGAAGCTTACACATTGAAAAGGTGAGGCCACTACTCTCTCATCAGTGCCTCGCGCTCCCATGCCTTATGAAAATCAGAACCATGCTTCCATATCACACTAACTAAAGGTATTTACCTTCCACGAAGTACCTTGGTTTTAGAATCAACTATCCTGACCGGACATTTAGTCACAGATAAATTGGGCTCAACCTCAAGATCACTCCATCTAAACCCATGAGATGGATTAGATAGATACTTATGTAGCTGAGATACATGGAACACACTATGTATCGACATTAGCTATGATGGAATTGATAAATGGTAAGAAAATTTTCCCACTTTATCAACAACCTCAAAAGGTCCCACAAAATGAGGAGAAAGATTACCTTGCCTCCCAAGTTGTCGATGACCCAACCAAGGTGAAACTTTCAAGAATACCTGGTCAATAACTAAGAATTCCAATGATCTATGATGATGATCAACATAAGAATTATACCGAAACTGTGCCATAAACATTCTCTGATGAACCAACTAAATATTTTCCATTGTATCTTGAACCAAGATTGGTCCAACCAAGGAACTTTCACCGATCTATGACCAACACAACAAAGATATGCAAGGAGAACCATACAAGGACTCAAAAGGAGCCATTATAATCATAGAATGGTAACTATTTTTATAAGAAAACTCAATCCCCAAATTATAATCCCAAGATACACCAAAGTCAAGAACAGAAGTTCTAATAATGTCCTCAAGAGTCTGTATAGATCTTTCTTTCTGGTCATCCAACTTCGGATTGTATGTCGTGCTCAAACAAACCCAAGATCCCAGTGCCTCCTAAAGGGACCTCCAAAAATGAGAAGTGAACTAAGGATATCTATTAGAAACTATAGTAGATAGAAATCTATGCAGTTGAAAAATCTCTTTAATATAGAGATTTCCCAACTCCTCAACTTTAGATGTGTCATGAATGGGTATAAAGTGAGCCGATTTGATCAACCTATCGATCACAACCCATATAACATTATTCTTTCTATGGGTACATGGAATCCCAACCACAAAGTCCATAGATATTTCATCCCACTTTCAAGTAGGCACCATAAGTGGCTGAAGTAAACCCCAAGGTTTCTGGTGCTCGACCTTGACCTGCTGCAATGTATATCAATGAGAGAAAAATTCAAAAAATTCCCCATCTCATACCTAGACTCCAGAATCTATACCACATATTATATAACATCTTTTTGGTTCTTGGGTGCACTATCCATTGAAAATTATTGAAATCCCCTCTCACAACTTTCCTTACTGCTAACGGTACAACAAAGTGATTCTGATAGCATAGAATTCCCTCTATGGAGAATGAACACTCAAAAAATGTATCCCCACCATAAAGAGAGTCTCTAATACTATAAAAATCATCATGAAGTTTCAATTATTGAAGAATCATATCAAGATGAGTAGATGTCAACTGAACACTAGCCAAAGAAACCTCGACCTTTGATTCCGGGACTCCAATATGAAACTGTGAAAAGGGAGCCATCAATTTCCACTCTTCCGATGATTCCTTCACAACCTGGGTCAGATGTTTCCTAATCAAAGCATCTATAATGATAATCCCTTCCTATAGGGTATAATAAATGTTAAAATCAAATGAATGTAGGAATTACACCCAATGAATCTGGCAGAGATTCAAATATTTTTGTGTGAAGATATAACTCAAGCTCTTTTGGTTTGAATACATGATAAAATTTTCTCCAAAATGATAATGCCACTAAATCTTAAGTGCATGCATCATGGATCCAAGTTCAAGGTCACAGGTTGGATAAATATTCTCATGTGGCCTAAGCTGAAGAGATGCATAAGCAACAACATGATCACCTTGCATAAGAATGTAGTCCAAACCAGAGCCCGATGCATCACAGAAGACCACATAGCCCTACCCAGCCTCAGGAAGAGTCAAAATTGTTGTAGTATTAAAAATAGGTTTTAGACCCACAAAATAATTATGACATTTTTATCCCAAAAAAACTTTAATCCATTTTGAGTTAGATTAGTCATCAGAGAGGATGACTTTGAGAAGTCCGTAACAAACTGACGATAATATCCAACTAAACCCAAGAAGCTCTAAATCTTGAAAACATTATATGGTTGTTACCATGTCATAATAGCTTCTAAATTCTCAAGATCAACTAATTTCCCATGTTATGACACCACATTTCCTAATAAATTCACTTATTGAATTCATAAATCACATTTCCAAAGCTTTGAATAAAGTCAGTGATTTCTCCATAAGATCAAAACTACTCTTAGATGATGGACATGATCCTCCTAAGACTTAGAGTAAGCAAGGATTCCATCCATAAAGACTATAATTAAATCATAAAGGTACTTGTGGAAGATATTTTTCATCAAAACCATAAATAGTATAAGAGAATTAGTTAGATCAAAAGGCATGATAGGGTACTTATAAAGACCGTACCTGCTCCAAAAGGTAGTTTTATAAACATCATATTATTTTATACTCAATTGATGGTAACCAGATCAAAGGTTAGTCATTGAGAAACAATTTTCTCATTTAAAATAATCAAATAGATCATCAATCCATGGAAATAGATATTTTTTTTAATAATAACTTGATTGATCTTTCAGTAATCAACACCCAGGAGAAGTGAACCATCATCTTTATTAGAAAAGAGAACCGGTGCTACCCAAGGTGACACACTCAGGCATATAAAACCTTTATCTATAAGATCATCCAACTAAGACTTTATCTCTTTCAGTTCAACTAGTTCCATGTGGTAAGAGTGAATAGAAACTGGTTGAGTACTAGGAACTAAGTCAATAGAAAACTCAACATACCTTACTGGTAGAAAACCATATAAGTCAAAAGGAAACATGTCAGGAAACATGATGACCATTGGAGGGAGATCACTACTCAAATATTCCCACTCTAGATAAAAAAACACATATATCACTCCCCCCAAATTCATATAATAAGTTCCATCCCTGCTCGAACTTGGGTACCATTCTCCTTGAAATACATAGCACACACCACAGGGTGTAGTAAAGGAGACCCGTTAAAGATAACAATAATCCGATCTTTATTGGAAATGATCCAATCTATCCTGAATATGAAATTAATAGGTTTCATATCTAGAACTAGAAAACTCCAAGAAATCTTGACATTTGATAGAGAGAAAACACAAGAGGGACTATAGATTTCCTGCTCCCTCTTCGTACCAAGGGGTGTAGTAATATCAATGACATAAGATAAAATCTCCACAGGAATATTTAGAATATTAACAATATTGGTTAAAATAAATGAATGAGATGCATCTATATCAAATAAAGCAGTCAATAATGATGAAACTATAGCAATGGTACATCTCATAGTCACTGTACCCATATCCGCTTCCTCTAGAGACTCTTACACTGTGTGAAGAATATTTGTTCTAGATGTCTGTGGTTGGAACCCTTTTGTACGTTAAGCATCTAATTGCCCCGTAGTTTTGGAAAGAGTTGATGATCCCATACCAATATGCGGAGTGTAATATATATAGAATAACCTCTATAAGTGACCCGAATATTCTTGTGTGCCTTAGTGCAAACCCTCTTTAAGTTCCCTAGCTTGCCACACTAGTAGAAAATTATAGAACCTCTTACGGACACTACAGGAGATTTGGAATGAACCTACTATCAAGAACCACCATGATAATCATCAAACTTTCACTTTCCTTTAAAGGAATCCACACTGTCACTGGGAGAAAAATAAACTCTTGAAAACCCTGACTTGCTAGCCAGGTCCATTTTGACCATTAGCGCTCTATCCGACACATCAACATAAGAAGGTAGATTCATAAAGAAAAAATGAGAATGAATATCCCATAAAAGTACCAACTTTAACCATAAAGTATTCATACTCTCATTTGATACTATCTTAGGTACAAACTTCATTAGCTCAGGAAAATGTTTTGTATACTTTGTCACAATCCTGTCAGCCTACTCAAGTTTGAAAAACTCCATATCCTTGGCTAACACCATCTACTCTAGATAGAACTGGTCGATGAAAATTGGTTTGAAGTCTTTACACTCTAATCCCTCATGTTTCTTCTCCATCACCATTATGTCCCACCATATTATTCTTGGTCCTTCTAGCACGAAGGTGGAACACTTCACCTTGATTTTGTAAAGTGTCTCCAAGAACCCAAAAAAATGCTATGTGCTGCTCAACCATTTCTCAACCTCTTGATGATCACTTGATCCCTTGAACTTTAGTGGTTTCTGGAAAAGAAACTATTGATAATTTTTCCAAATATAACCCCTTTTAGGTTCTATAGTTAGATCCCAAACAGGAACTGGTGGTGGTTCCTATCCCAGAGCTTAGATATTTTGCACAATCACCTCAACCAGATTCGGGTCCACAAGAGGATTTTCTTGCTGAGGTTCAGAAACATCTTCCTCTTGGATCTGATTTTCATGTCTTCTCAGAGGAATGATTCTACAAAAAATCAGTAGAAAACAAGGAATACATTATATTAACACTAAAATGGATCAATAAGGGAAAATTAATACCAACAAATAGACAAAAATATTTGGATTTCAATCTATCTAAATTAAAAATAGGGAAAATACTGGAACTAAACCTCAAGGTGTCTTTCCCTAACCATCCATGGTGACTTAAGGTTTATTGTAGTGAGAGATGACTAGGAACTCAGTCGTAACTACCTCCTAAGTACTGAAAATATTACACAATGCACATTAACTTCAATACAAGAAGCTCAACCTAGAGATCTAATACCACTTTTTTAAGAACTAGCCCTGGTACCCTGGTAACTCGATAATTGAGATGGGCCTGACATAGCCCAAGGGGAGTTCCCAATACCCACAATTCGATGATAAGCACATGGAATTATAGAAGTGAGAGTGGGGAAAAAATTTCAACAACCATATTAGAAGCAAGATGACAAGATAGTATGCATATAAGAAAAAATCCACTTAGAGAAGTGTATCAGAAATAAAATAGGTATAAAACAACCCAAAGTACTAAAATAAGTACTATAAAACTAAAATAACATCCCAACTCCCAACATACACAACTATCCAAGTCCAAAGATCAATAATTAGAACCACCTTCAAGTGGTGCTTTACCCTTTCTTGAACTAGGAAGTAAATAATCTACAAACAACTGAAGGAAAATGTAGGGTGTGAGCTAAAAATCCCTATAGAGACTCACCAAGGATTCCATAATAGATTCCAATATTAAATTAATAAAAGAAATTGATTAAAATTTAAAATAAATAGTTTTTGAATTTTAAAAGAATAATTAAAACAATTTATGATTTATACTTAAAAAGATGGAAATATTTCAGGCAAAGGCTTTACTTTTCAAGTGATGGAATATTTCTAAAACAATTTCACTTTTCAAAAATGGATTAAATAATTTTTTTTTATGTAAAACAATTTATACAAATCAGAAGTCATGAAAAATAGTTTATAAATAATGGCATATATTCATTTGAAATAAAAACAAGTGAGAAACATGGCCATATGCCTAAGAAAGTATGATAGTTCTAGGATATAGGGACTCCATGCTCATGGTGCAATAATATTTACACATGTCCCTTTGAAATCAGTCCAAAGAGAACTCATCACCATCACATAAGGGATGAGACATGCTGTATTTATGTTTTGGAATGTTGTAAAGCATAAAGTGTCGTCTAAATAATTAACTAACCACTAAAGGATTTCATGTTCTATAGTAAAAAAACAATGATAGGAAATTTATTTCAAGTAGCCTTAAAATAAAATTTATCCCATTATTTATTTCAAAATATTTCAATTTCTATTTAAAAACCATAACATGGTTTTTTAATCAAGAACATGCATTTTTCCAAGATTGATCCCAAAGGTTCATATCAAAACCATTTTAATCCATTTTCATAAATTACAATTTGAAATTAATTTCATCCAATAAATTTCCAACATTTTCCATTAAACTAATTTCACAATTTAAATTCAATACTTTAAATTTCACCAATTTCCATAAATTTCTCAAACACACCCCAATTCAATGGATTGGGGGGGGGGGGGTTCCCAATTTCAAGAAAAAATTAAATTTCCAAAAATCTCAATTCACTAGAATTTTATTTTTAAATAAACCAATTGAAAACAATTTCAATAAATTGAATTTAAATAAAAAAATTGAAATTAAATCAAGAAATGTGAGGGTTAATCAAATTTAGACATCATAATGGAACCACCTACCTCTCTCATAGAAGTATAAATCCCGCAACGGAACCCTCCAACAATAATAAAGGTGCATAATATATATGAACTCAATGTAGAAGCAAGATTATACAACATGTAGCATAGATTCATCAATCCCAAGATGATTTATCATGCTTCTTTGGAAGAAAAGAGAAATAGACAAAGAGACGGGGAGAACACTTGCCCGAAAAGTCACACCATAACCACAACAACAATCAATTACAAATCTAAATGACCCAGAAGGGTTTGAGGGCTCTAAAAACACATGGGGAAGGCTCTTAGGTCAAGATAAAAGAAAAATAGAGAGAATTAAAATAAAAATTATCCTGGTTTCCTATTAAAAAAACAACCATCGGAACTTTAAAAATGTGTAACCCAATTACACAATGTGTAATTAGAAAATCCCAAATTCACCAAAAAGCCCATCACTTTTTGATAAAATAGATTTATTATTATTTTAGGGCTTACATGTCATGTAACCACATCACACAACATGTAATTCTCCATCACACTACAAAATAGACGGGTTTTATAATATGAATCCAACAAATCTCTGACTTCACCAATATAGGTATCCTACCAATTAATTCATAGTCCTACCCAGATAACAAAAAATTAAAACCACGAAAAGGTTTGAAACATAATTTTTAGAAGAGTAATGAGATGTTACACTAGAACTACTCTATATGATATATATAATATTCTATAAATAGTCCACCATCATAATTGAAGAGAGAAACATGACTTGGAACTAATCATAGAACTTCTCTTATGAAAATTTTGAATCCTCACAATCACCAAGGTATGAAATCCATCACTAATGAGAATATCCTTGAAATATAATGAAAACCAATGGGATATCATTCTACTTACTAGAATAGATCAACCCAAAATAAATCTACACCTCCTCCAACTAAGCCTAAATCCTTCTAATAAGAAATGAATATATTATACTTCTATAGGTCCTAGTGCTCACTAAGTGACTTCCTATAATCATTGTATTTGCTAAATTTAACTTTATGATTAATATTATCATGTCCTTATAATGTTAACTAGAATGAACTTGATGGGGACACCGAACTTGATCCACACATATAAAATAAAAAATCTTAGGGACTTTCTAATACTGAAATATAGATTACTTAATATTAATTAATTATGATTCAACCTAATTTCTCTTATCAAGAAAATTCAATCACATGTGAAAAAAATGATGATGCAAGATCCTTACTTGAATATTTACTCTCTAAGGAACATTACTTTTCCTTGTATATTTAGTAAACTTAATATCATTAAATTATATCATAAGGGACCATAACCTCTAGTGTCATATCCAGTCTCTCTTTTTTACGTCATACACTAAGTTCAAATCATATTGTTACCCTACCAACACAAGTAATTTATCACAAATTCCTATCCCCAAGATCCATTATTTCTCTAAAAAAGTATTTAATACCACCTTTTCATGACCTTCCCCTACTGGTACCCCTCCAAATACAACAATAAAGATGGGAGTGACCCCTAAATCCCAACTCCAATAGTACATGGGTTGGAAACTATAAGTAAGGGTATAATACACACATATATAGAAGGAATTACCCTAAAAGTTCCTAATAAATGATGAAAATAAACCAATAAACTCCATAATAATAATAAAAAATTCCTATTATATATAATTTTGTATGATACATGACCCAAAATGAAAAAAATACCATGAAAACTTTTATGAAAGGGACCATGAACACCAACAACTCATAATCAACCTCCATGAGCTAGTAATGCCCAACTCGATCACGAACACTCACCTATAGACCTAAAAAATAGATATTTATATACAGGGGTGAGTATGTAGGTATAATTTGTTGGATCTTCTCCAAAACCTCTCATGAAAATGTGGAAAAAGCATATAAAATCCCCATTGACTAAGAAATGAAATGGACTTATCATCTAAACCAGGTAAAATATATTCCCATACTCACTAAGGATCACTCAAAAAGTATCACATAGAAGTAAATAACATATCCTTGAAATCATATATATAAATAAAGGTACCATTCTTCTACTTTCCCACCGAACCAGTCACCCTAAACCCAAATGCCTCACATCCCAGTGCTCCCATCCCCTCCATAAGTCATATCGCACATCTATGATAACACATCATAACCATATCCTCATAATCACAACCATAACCACACATTGAAACCAAAACACCAATATATCCCCATAATCATATAATAAGATTGAGAATCATTACCTCTTATGTAAGAACACACTATACCTGAATCCATTATATCCCATGTAAATAAACATTATGCCATTATAATGCATGTATAATTACACATGTGATAACCATAATCCATTACATCCTATATACAAATATGAATTATAACATTAATACTCCATAACTAGTATATACATGTATATCATAACATCGAGGCACTATATCCTATATGAGTATATATCATAAACTATAATCCACCATAGATAGGATATGAACACACACATACCATACTATTTATGGAGGAGAGAGTGTGGTAGGGGGATTAGTTAGTTATTTAAATCCTCAACAACTAAGATATTGGGAGAAAAATCAGAACACAAGGCCAATATGAGCATTAGTTTGCCTATTTGAATCAGGTGGTGGAGCATATGAAATAATATAACATAGTGAATATATAATACACAACCATTATAAGGGAAACTACCCTATGCAATGATAAACCCTTAACTATCATCACATAAGGAAACCCAAATGCCATCACTAAGGGCAAATAAGCTAATATTTTCTAAGTACATAATCTCCAAGGTTCATATTAACTTTAATAACTAATTATTAATCAATTAAAACATTTTAATAATATCTCAATATCAATTATGTATTAGTATATACATTAATCATCCAAAGAAACGTTTCTTTCATTCAATACAATAATAATTATAGCTATATTTTAATTATTTAACAAATACATAGCTTCTAGATGTTAATGTATCATAATTACACTATATTAATCATTAATAAACTTCAAATATTAAATCATTTCATCAAAATATTTCATTAACAACCCCTTTAATTAATTCATTAATTTATTCCTTCTATTATATAACAACATTTCTATTTATTACACATTAATACATGCTTTGACACATGATATTACACTTGAACCAAACATAAAATATCAAGAAGTATAGTGTCTTTAGGAATTAGGTACATTACATAACAAATTAAAATATGAAATACATCATATTTATTGGAAACCTCCTTAATATGTTCATAATATTCCTTCATACTTAAAACTATATGAGATATCCTAGGAAAAAACATATAAAATGGGTGAGTTATAAAGCCCAGTAATGGAGTAAACAAGCCCTAAAATGAATAAGACAATACATGTTAGAAAATAGGTATATCAACAGAGCATAAAAGGAACATGAATATAAACTTATGATATAACATGATAATCATAACATGAGAAATGTGGAAACAACTTAAAACATTGCATCATAAACATAAGTCAAAGCTAAAACGCCAAGAATTCAGGGTGGAAAAAATTCCCATAAAGGAATCAGGTACACCCCTATCTGAACATGAAATATCATGATACTAAACATTACCGAATTCATTGGAGCGTTATCTGGGTTCACCCTTCATAAACATTTCAATATCATGCTTAAGTTTTCATATAGCATGGATTCATTCAACATCATAAGTTATTACTTGATTAAGGAATGTGGAATATATAAATTTAATTCCCCAATAAATAAGTATATGTTCACAAAAGTGAATACCCTTTATAGAGAAATGGGTATGGTATTCACTACACGATGATTTTGGTATGGAAAATCGTGGTGCAATTTTGGCAGCATAACGACGTCACATAAAAATTCATAAAATGGGTTTATGAGAGAGAAATGGATATATAATCATTTATAAATGAAATATATAGTAAGGGGGGACATGTAAGGACATTACCAAACATAATGAATTGGAAATGGAAGGTGTAACATAATAAAGAAACTTGAAGAAATAGGAGAAAGCACAAGAAACCTTACAAAATTTCAGCATGGTAATGAGTGTATGTAAAGGTTATTAGGAGGGTTAAATAAGAGTGAAAGAGGATATCATCATTTATAAATCAAGTTTAATGTAATTTGGATAGGTATGAATGTATCCAAAATTAAGAAAATGGAAATTAAAGGGAATATCATAAATGAAGTGCTTGATAAAAAGAGGAGAGAGAATCCCTTACTTGGATGTGTGACTCCAAAGGCTTGGGAGAGGCTTCTTGGGAGCTTGTGAGAACATTGGTAGCAATATAGGGAGTATAAGTCAGAGTTTTTACATTCTTAAAGGAGTTTTAGTTAAGAGAAATGAGATATTTGGTGGGTTTATATAGGAAAGGATGGGGATTTCTTTATAAGTTGGGTTTTGGACTCTTCATAATAAAATATTCAAAAACACAAACCATACCATGGGGTTTTACCATGTTTTCTACCAAAGGGGAGTGGTTTAAAATATTTTATAGTGAAAAGGTCCGAAAGTATTAAAATAATACCCTTTCTTATGTGGAGGTGAGTCACACTCTCAAGGAAATGATTTTAAAATATTTAAATATATTATAAGTCTTGGAATATTCACTCTAGCTTTATAAAATAAATAAAATATACTTAAAATCAATTTATTTTAAAGTTAAAACATATATTTTCTGAATTATACCTTTTATAGTATTTATTACATCACTATTGGTCCATTATGATGTCATAAACACAAAGTATATTTATACAATATTTAATTTTTACCTGAAAAATCGGTTGTCTTAGAAAATTATGAAAAATTAACCATTGGATAATTTCAATATCCCAATTCCAAAAATAATATTCATTTTATATAAATAATTTTCTAAATATGTGAATTTTTAGTTTTAAAATAAAAAATAGACATTTATTAAAAATGATGGGTTTTTGACAAATAACAGTTTTCAAAACCTTATAAAAATTACATTTGACATAATAAAAATTATATGATCATTTATATTTGATAAATATTATTTAATAACAATATTACATTAAAATATTATTTATTTTTAAAATACATTAATTCATAAATTCATAAATTACATTTGAATATTAACAAAAAATTCAATTTATGCTTTAAAAATCGTTTACAAAGTAACAATAATAGGATGAAAATATATTCATTATTTTATAAAAAATAATGTACATAATTATATCAATAGGGTCTTATTAAATATACCTTTAATACACCAGTATACTCCCTAAGAGTAAGGTGCTTGGTGTTGGGGATTTCATGGGGCCATTATGTGAACATGGTTTGGGCCGTGATCTTGATGAACTTGAAATTCTCCCATAAACAGTTCCGCTTAGGCTTATGTTGTTAGATATCAGCTTGGGATTGGTCTAGGGAAAAGACCAGAAATGATATCTCCCTCAGAATCTCCCATAAATGGACTTTATAGGGTAGGATCCTACTAGTTAAGGCCATCACTTCCTTTGTCTGTGTCAAATGAATTTGTTAAAAACCTATACTTATTCTAGTCATTTGATCATTGTTAAACAACTATATTATAAATGATAATGATACTTAATGGTCATTTAAATCCAATTATATATTATGAAGCAAATTAATTACATGTTTTTTGTATATCCATAAGAAATTTAAATAAATAAAAAGGGAATTTTATTTATAAAAGGTCAGTTCGTTACAATCTTCCACCCTTTAGAAATTTTGCCCTCAAAATTTTCTTTTCCCACACTAAAACAAATGAGGGTAACTCTGATTCATCACTTCCTCTAGTTCCCACATTTATTCTTCAAACTTGTGTTTTATCCATATTAAATTGACAAGGGGCATTGTGTTATTTCGTAGAACCTTTTCTCTATGATCTAAGATCTTCATCAGCTGATCCTCATAGGAAAGGTCATTATATAATAGCACCACCTCTAGATTGAGTAAATGTCAGGATTTTGGTACATACTTTATCAATAGGGATACATAGAATACATCATGTACTTGAGATAGGTTTAGTGGGAGTGTTAGTTGATAGTCCACTGCTTCGATGTGATCAAGGATCTCAAAAGGGATGATGTACCTTAGACTAAGATTTCCCTTCTTCCCAAATCTCATTACTCTCTTCCATGGAGATATGTGGAGGAATACCATGTCTCCAACATCAAACTCTAGGCCATGTCGATGACTGTCAACATAGATCTTATGTTGACTCTGAGTAGTTTTGATGTGATTTTGAATGGTTTTAACCTTATCCACCATTTAATCAACCATTTTAGGACATAGAAGTTTTCATTCCCCAACTTCATCCCAACATGATAGTGTTCTGCACCTATTCCCATAAATATATTCATAGGGATCATTTTTGGATGCTCGATTGGAAACTGTTATTGTAAGAGAACTCAACCAAAGTAAGATGTTTGTACCATCCACATTTTAAGTACATAGAAGATTCTATCAACATGTCTTCTAGTTTATAAATAGTCCACTCAGATTGGACATCAGTTTGAGGATGATATGCCATTCTGAAATTCAGCTCAGTGTTTAGATCATGCTGAATACTTTTCTATAATTTTGATGTGAATCTTGAGTCTCAATAAAATACAATTGGTAGTCATGAAGCCTTACCAATTCTCTGATGTATATCCATGCTAGTTGATCTAATGAGAAATCCTCTCAAATCACAATGAAGTGTACAATCTTAGTAAGATGATCCAAAAAAATCCAGATAGTGTTGTTTCCTTTGTATGTATTCAGAAGTCTGGTAATAGAGTCAATGATTATGTTTTCTCATTTAAATATTGGTATGGGTAATGGTTTCATCACCCCCTTAGACTTCTGCCTTTCATCCTTCACTTTCTAACATACCAGACACTTTGATGTATATTCAGTGATCTTCTTCTTCTTCATGTTTTCCCACCAATAATTCTCTCAAATATCTAGATACATCTTTGTGTTTCCTGGGTGAATAGAGAAAGTAAAATTATGTGCATCATCCAATAGTTCATTCTTTAACTCTAGATTTGATAGAACACATAGTCTTGACCCAAATCGCACAATTCCTTCTTCATTAACATTGAACTCTAAGGATTTCCCTTTCCTTATAGTTTCTAATATCTTATAAATTCCCACATCATCTTTCTATGCATCCTTTAACCATTATAAAAGATATGTTTGAGAAATAATTTGTTAATGGATTGATGATGTTCCTTTCTTTACAATTCCCATGTCCATACTCTTTAAATCCAAGAAGATTGGATCCTTTTCAATTCTCATCAATGATAGAATTGCTGGGTCCTTTATACTTAGAGTACTTAACACCTTATTTTCTTTATAAGTATGGTAGTGGATTGATAATTAATAATACTTATTGATATCTAACCATATTTGTTGGTTAATATTAAGTTCTTTCTATGTGAATATATATTTTAGGTTCTTATGATCAGTATATATCTCATACTTCTTCCCATATAGATAATGCCACCATATTTTCAATGAAAAGATCAGAACTACCAACTCTAGATCATGCGTGGGATAGTTTTTCTCTTGAATTTTCAACTAACTTGAGGTTTAGGCAATGGAATTTTTATTTTTCATCAATATACATCCCAATCCCTTCTTTAAAGAATCATGGAAAATTATGAAAATATCCCCACTTGTGGGTAGTGTGAGAACATGGGCGGTGATTAGACTCCTTTTTGACTCCATAAATCTTTCTTCACATTCATCATTCCAATAAAACTTGAATCCCTTCCAAGTTATCTTGGTAAGAGGGTTTGATAATCATGAGAAATTTCTCACAAATTGGTGATAATATCTAGATAACCCAAGGAAGCTACAGATATCTGTCACAGATGTTGGCCTCAACCATCCCTCAATTGATTTTGTCTTTTAAGGATACACAGATATCCCATTTCTTGTGATGATATTCCCCAATAATGAGACTTCTTTCAACTAGAACTCACACTTGATATACTTTGCGTAAAGTTTCTCCTTTCTCAAGGTATTTATCATAATGATCAGATGATCCTCATACTCCTACTTGGTTTTGGAGTATATTAGAATATATTCTATAAAGAATAACAAAAATTTGTCAAGGTAATATATAAAGACTCCATTCATAAAGTCTATGAATATTACTAGAGAATTAGTGAGTCCAAAATGCATCACTATGAACTCATAGTGCCCGTACCTTGTGCGAAAAGTAGTTTTGGAGAAATCTTCCTTCTTCACCATAACTTGGTAATATCCCGACCTCATATCCAACTTCGAGAAGTATTGTGCTCCATGTATATAAAGACCCTACTTTTATTACATTACTTTTACATAATTTTAATGATAAAAAACATAAAACCATTACATAATGAGGATCCAAAGGTTTAGTGTCTTGGGAAAACTAGGACCATACATAACATTTCCAACATAAAGCATAAACATTTATTTAATTCCTTCTTCTCTAGATTCTTATTGGTTCTTGACTTCTCCTTAGTACAAGTATTCACCTGAGGATATACATAAAAAGGGGTGAGCTAAAACCCTAGTAAGAGTATAGATAAGAACATGGAAAACGTAACATGGGGTGAGTATAATCATACCATAAAAATCATAATCATGAGAAGAAGCATTAGATAATAGCATGGAATGTGGAAATGCATAAAAATGAAACATCATGTATTTGTGGTTAAATACCACACATAGTTGTGAAAAAGATAGCATCATGTTCATGCATATTTCATTTTACTCATGAGATTATTTACATTAACCAATGAATTTGAGAACTATATAATTTTGGTCACACCCTTCACATCATAACATTTTCATTGTGCTATATAATTTCAAGTGCACCCGTCACATCATAACATTTACATTATCATGCATGCCACATGAAACATATATCAATATTGAAAATAAAAAAACCCATGGAAAGTAATGGGTTTCAATTTATAAATCATACATTTATAAACTTTGAGTTCCCAAATGAAATAGGGAATAACATACTTGATACAAGAACCATCAACCTTGAGTGAGAAGTAAAAGGTGTGTTTTTGAAAGAAGAGTTCTTTTGGAAAAAATTGTGTTTGAAATAAACACTAGTGGAAAAAATTTATATACTATAAAATGTAATATATTGATTAAGAAATTATTTTTAAGTAATAACCATACTGAAAATGGAGTGAAAGAGGGAAAACCCGAAGAAAGAAAGTTGGGTTCGAGAATTCCCCTTACCTTATGTCCGAACAGTTTATTCACTTCAATGTCCTATATAATCACATTAGATTAATTAATTAACACTTAAAGAACCTTTTATACATGTAATTTATTCATTATGGTTTTATTAAGCTATTTTATAGTTCTTTGGATGAGTTATAGATATTAAATTCATTGTTCGGGAGTGTTCTTTTTCTTAGTTTTCATGAACGATTCACTTGTACACATGAATGGAAGTTTGTGTAGAACATGAATAAAAATACAAAATTTCTATTACATGTTATTAATGATATTAATGGAGTTTAAATGATCTTATAATGAATTTGGTTATATACCATTAGGATGAATCATTAGATAAAATTTAATGATGATTGTTTTAGGTTAATTTGGGTAGTTTTTGGATATCAACGAACATGTTTTGTTTTATCATTTAGTATTATGTATAAAAGCTGTTCAGAGAACATAAAAGGGGTTAAAACATAAATATTAAAATATTTTTTGAACCATTTAATGGTTTTATTGATATCCTTGAAGGTGCTTAAGGAAAATGAAGGTGCATTTCCCATGATGATAGTAAATTGACACATCAAGAGCAATGATTTCATTTTAAAAATAAAAGAGAGAGAGGGAGGAGTATAATGAATAATATTCAATTAACATGATATAATACTACTATATAAATAATACTAGAGTTATAATGACATTTGGATAATATAATATGATGATAAGAGAATAAAATAAATGAAATTTGAAAGGAAATTGAAAGAAAAGTGAGAGAGGAATTACCTCTTGAATTCTCCTCTTGAGATCCTCATCAAGGAACCTAGGATTGGTCTTTGGACGAGACCAAGAGCTAATGGACGTGGGGGAGTGGATAAGTAAGAGGTTTGGGTAGAATTTTGATAAGTCTTGAAGCTTGAGATGTGTTAATAAATGAGGTTGTGTGGGATGGTATTTATAGTAGAGGGGAGAGAGGTGTTTTCGATATTATAATCATTAATTTATTATTTCTCCAGAAGAAAAGAAATAATGATGATTCTTGTAACTAAATATAGTAAATTTATCATGTGAGTTTGAAGCAATGGTCATTTACATAATCCTTGACTCAATCATGATGGAGAAATTCATTTATTTAGCATATTTTGTAAATTATCAAATTTCACTACTCACCAAAAATTAATGTATTCCAGAAAAAATCTAAAAAATTAACCCTAATTTTTTTTTCAACTTTTAGATTTAAAAAATGAACTCTATTTTATGAAAATAATTTTATAAATATGAGTAATTTAATTTTTAATTAAAATCATAATTTACTTGAAAAATACAAATTTTAAAATTAAAACTGCTTTTCTAACACTTTGAAAAATTAATTAAGGTATCATAAAATTATCATATAACCATACGACATCAAAATAATTGTTTATGAATAAATTTTATGAAAATAAATTTTATTTTAAATTATTAAATTAATCATTAAATATTCATGACTTACAAAACTACTAACACTATAATCTAATTATATCATACTGTCACTTATAAGATGGATAAATTTTATATATACTATCATTGGTAAGGTTCCTATTCATTTATCCAATTTAATTTTCATAAGGGTCATAATACTATTCATAAGGGTAACATTACTATTCATAAGGGTAACATTACTATTCATAAGGGTATGTTACTATTCACCAAAAATTAAGTTTGTCCTATCAGACACCAAACATCTTACTGATTGCAAACGTGTATGTCATATTTTTGAAATTCAAATCACAGGAGTGGAAAAATTATGCTTAAAGGTCATATAGAATTTAGTAGTTCATTTAAGAATGATGTGTCATTGTGTTTCCTAATGTGATTTTATGTGATTATACTATATTATATTACTATAATAAGGGGAAAATTGAATTGATAAAATTTTTGGTCATTACATTCTTCCCCCCTTTTGAAATTTTACCCTCAAAACTTTGTTTTACATAAACAGGTGAGGGTAATTATCCTTCATCACATCCTACAATTACAAAGTTTCTTCTTCATACTTATATTTCCTATACAGCACTTTGACAAGGTGGGATGTCTTGTTTCTTAGAACCTTATCTCTCCATTCTAGAATCTTTACTAGTTTCTCCTCATAAGAGAGATCATATTCTAGTTGTACCACCTTTGAGTTTAGTACATGCGAGGGATATGGTATGAACTTCCTCAGGAGTGATATGTGAAACACATTAGGAACTTGATCCATATTCGGTGGAAGTTTAATCCGATATTCCATGGATCCCATGTAGTAAAGGATCTCAAAGGGGCCAATGTACCTTGGTATTAGCTTCCATTTCTTTACAAACCTCATGAATCTCTTCCATAGTGATATTCGAAGGAAGAATTTATCTCCAAATTCAAACTCCAAGTCCCTTCGATGGTTTTCAGCATAGCTCTTTTGCTGAATCTGAGCAGATTTGATATGTTTATGGATGGCTTGAACCTTCTCAGTCATCTCTTGTACAAGATCAGGTCCAAGTAGATTTTTTTCTCTAACTTCATCCCAACAGGTTGGAGTTATACATTTCTTTCCATACAAAGCTTCATATAGAGCCATCTGAATACTCGAGTGGAAGATATTGTTGTATAATAACTAAACCAATGGGATATGATGATCCCATCCACCTTTGAATTCTAAAGAACGTGATCTTAACATATCTTCGAGCATCTGAATAGTCCTTTCAGGTTGGACATCGGTTTGAGGGTGATAGGATGTGTTGAAATTCAATTAAGTACTCAAGGAACGTTTAAGAATACTACATAATTTAGATGTGAACCTTGGATCATGATTAGAGATAATCGAGAGTGGAACCCCAGGTAGTCTCACCACTTCCTTTACATATATCTTTTCAAGTTGTTCAAATGAGAGATCTTCCCGAATAGTGATAAAGTATGCAGTCTTGGTGAGTCGGTCCACCACAACCCATATCACATTATTTCCCTTGGATGTATTTGGGAGACCCATGAAAAAGTCCATAATGACATTCTACCATTTCCACATGGGTATAGGAAATGGTTGCATCATCCCTTTGGAATTCTATCACTCTACTTTAACTTTCCGAAATATCAATAGCCTTGAGATAGACTCAGTAATATCCTTCTATATATTGTACCATAAAAAGTGTTCTCATAGATCACATTACATCTTGGTTCTACCAGGATAGATAGAGAATGGTGAGCTATGTGCATTATCAAATATATCCTTCTTTATCCTAGGTGATGAAGGCACACAAAGCCGCGTTCCAAATCGATCACACCATCATTATCATCAATATGTAACTCTTGAAACTTACCTTCCTTTACTGCATTCACCTTCTTTTGTAACTCTAGATCATCCCATTATGTCTCCTTAATATTCTCTTAGATAGATGTTTGTGAAATCATTTAGGAAAGGTGCGATTTATTCCCTACTGTTATGATTTCCAAATCCATCCTTTTCATATCCATGAAGATAGATTCTTTCTCAATCCATAACATAGATAGAGAAACATGTTCTTTTTGGCTTAGCTCATCAACTACCTTATTCTCCTTGCTAGGATGACAGTGAATAGAGAAATCATAGTCTTTGATTAGATCTAACCATATCCTTTTATGCATGTTGAGATCCTTTTGTGTGAATATATACTTTAGGCTCTTATGATCGGTATATATGTCACACTTCTCACCATAGAGGCAGTGCCTCCAGATTTTCAAAGAAAAAATCACAGCTTCTAGCTCCATATCATGCATTGGGTAGTTATTCTCATGGATATTCAATTAATATGAGGCATATTCTATCACATTATAATTTTGAATGAGTATAAAACCCAAGCCTTTCTTGGAAGCATCAATGTATATCACAAAACTTTTTCCACTTTTTGGTAATGTGAGTACAGGTGTAGTGATAAACATTCTATTTAGCTCCTTGAAGCTTTCCTCACATTATTACATTTAGAAATAATCTACCCCTTTCTTTTTTAACTTAGTTAAAAGGCTTGAAAATCAGGATAAATTTATCACAAAACGTCAATAGTACCCTTCTAGTCCAAGAAAACTATGGATTTCTATGAGACTAGAAGGTATGGGCCATTCCTCAATCACATTTTTTGAAGGTTCCATAGAAATTCCCTCACTTGTGATCACATGTCCCAAGAACATGGATTACTTCATCCAAAAGGCACACTTACTGAACTTGGAGTACAACTTCTCCTTTCTCAATGTCTCTATCATAAGCCTTATATGTTCTTCATATTCCTCATTTATCTTGAAGTAGATATGAATATCATCAATAAAAAACCACCACAAATTTGTTGAGGTAATGTCTAAATACTCTATTCATCAAATCCATGAAGACTATAGGGTAATTAGTAAGTCCTAAGAGCATCACTAGAAACTCATAGTGCCCATACCTTATACGGAAAGCATTCTTCTAAATATCTTCCTTCTTCACCTTTAACTGATGATATCCGGAATGAAGATCCACCTCTGAGAAGTACTGATCTCCTCATAGCTAATCTAGAAACTCATCAATCCTTGTGAGGGGATACTTGTTCTTTATGATGATCTTGTTGAGTTCCTGATAATCGATACAGATCCGCATTGATCTATCTTTCTTCTTCACAAAGAGCACTGGTGCATCCCAAGGTGATTCACTAAGGCATATGAACCCTTCGTCCAAATTCTCTTGCACCTGCTTATTTAAATCCCACAGTTTGATAGGATCTATCCTATAGGAACACTTTGAGATAGGAGTAGCTCCAGGTATGAGTTATATTGATAAATCTATCTCACGATTTGAGGGAAGTCTAGGTAACTCTTTAGGAAATAGATCATTGTATTCCCTCATGATGGGAATTTCCCCTAGGTGGATAACTTCCTTTGACTCAACCATTTGAGTAAGGTATGCCTATTCATAGGGAATCAACACCCACACCATTGAATTATTTTTCAAAGGATATTCATGATCTTCCTTTCATTTGTAGAGGAACATGGTATGGTTTAGAATATGAAAAGACATTTCCTTTTCCTGATAGTTGATATGTTCTCTATATAACGAGATCCGATCCATTCCCATTATAGCAATGAATTTTACCAAGGGAAGTATCATGATATTCTCTAGAAGAATCTTCCCACATACACCAATAGGAGAAGAGTCCAACACTTGGGTTTCAATGATTGGACTACTTGGTGTTTTTATAGATATCTCTACTTCAAGGTTTTGAGGCTTCAATTCAATAATTCAAGAAAACTTGCATGATATAAAGGAATGCCTAGAAATAGAATCAAATAAATCTTCTTCCATTCTTGAGTGAATAAGAAGTTTACCTTGTATGACTTCATTTTATTTCTTAACTTTCGTAGTAGTAATGGCATAAGCCTTCCCTTGATCCTTTGGATTTGGTGGCTAATGACGCTGATTATCTTCAAGAAGTCGAGGTTTAGTGCACTGACTTTCATAGTGCCCTTGCTCCATATATTTGTAACATTGAACAATGGGTGGTGCTCTACTTTACTCCATGAAATTCTCCCGCCTTATTATGTATTTTCGACACTCTTGAGCTTGGTGGACTTCTCTCCCACACTTTAAACATTTCCCCATCCCTTTGAGGCAGTTCCAATGATTCTTCTTCCCAAATTTATGACATGTGGGTGGTTGAGTTTTCTTTCCACCTTTCTCATTAGATCCTCCAGCAGGAAACTACATCTTTTGTTTCTTATCACCATATCCATGGTACTATTCTCCAAACTCCATATCCACTTTGAGAGC
Source organism: Viscum album (assembly GCA_963277665.1). NCBI lineage: Eukaryota > Viridiplantae > Streptophyta > Magnoliopsida > Santalales > Viscaceae > Viscum > Viscum album. The sequence continues at coordinate 1,677,013,509 of OY728125.1, forward strand.
GCATCAAATGACTAATTCTTAACTCCCAAATTCTCTAATTGAAATATCCTTTCAAAGTTGTGGTATTAATACACTAAATAATATATCAATTTTTATATCATTATTAATAACAAATCTTGAAGAATACCTTACAAGCCTTGTGAAAATTTCTTCATAGGCCATGAAATATTCTCCAATATTTTGATTTATCTCTATGAATTCTCTCTCTATATTTGTATAAATATTTTGTAGGAAATACTTGTTAAGAAACATATCCTAAATTCTTCCCACTCTATCTCTTCAATTTTGTATATCGGCTTGGTGTTATTAATCGAATCCCACAATTGTTATAAATCTCCATCGAGATGATAAGTTCCCACAATCAAATTCTTTATCTTAGAATAGTGAATAAAAAAAATATCTTCTCCATTGAGTTGAACCACTATTACACAACAAGTGGATTTAAAGATTCACTAAACATCGGTGGTCATTGCCGCATAAAACACTTGAAAACTAGTTGCTCCCTCTTAGGTGAAGGTGGACATTACACATTATTCAAGTTATTATTCATAACCTAATAAAATTGGGTAAGCATCACAATGAATTTTTTAACTCCACCTCCCAAATAATTGGGGATGTCATTCGGGAAATCATTTCATTGTCCCTCACACGGGTTGTTGGCCATGTTTCTCCTAGTTCCCACCATTTTCTAAAATAGAAAAGGTTAGAACAAAACATAAGTCAACAAGTCATGAATAAATAATTTATTACTTTATGCAATTAACACTAAAATAATATCTTATGGGAACCCTATATTTATAAAATATTATTGTGTGCATATATATACTTAGTCTCATGCTAGGATTTTTTACTAATGTCCTCTAATCCTAATTCCCATATTAACAAAATGGTCCTCTAATACCAACTATAGTGACCCTATTTTTCTTACATTACTATTACATCATTTTAATGATGAACAAAATAAAAATATTACACAATGAGGATCCAAAGGTTTATTGTCTTGGGAAAACTAGGACTATACATAACATTTACAGCATAAAGCATACATATTTATTTAATTCATTCTTCTCTAGCTTCTTATTGTATCTTGACTTCTCCTTATTACAAGTAGTCACTTAAGGATATACATCAAAAGGGGTGGTCTAAAATCCCGATAACATGATAGATAAGAACATGGAAAATGTAACATGGGGTGAGAATAATCATAACATCATAATCATAATAATGAGAAGAAGAATTAGATAATAACATGGAATGTGGAAATGCATAAAAATGAAACATCATGTCTTTGTGGTTAACTACCACACATAGTTGTGAACAAATCTTGTATCTTTTTCATGAATATTTCAATTTACTCATGAGGATATTCACATTACCCAATTCATTGGATCACTACATAATTCTAGTTTCACTCGTCAGGTCATAAAATTTTCATTGCGCTATATAATTTTGGGTGCACCCGTCACATCATAACATTTACATTATCATGCATTCCACATTAAACATATATCAATATTAAACATAAATAAACCCATGGAAAATAATGAGTTTAAATTCATAAATCATACATTTATAAACTTTGGGTTCACAAATGAAAGAGGGAATAACATACTTGATACAAGAACCACCAACCTTGAGTGAGAAGTAAAAGGCGTGTTTTTGAAAGAAGAGTTCTTTTTGGAAAACATTGTGTTTGAAATTAACTCTAGTGGAAAACATTTATATTTTAGAAAAGGTAATATAATTATGAATAAATGATTTTTAAGGAATAAACATACTGAAAATGGAGTGAAAGAGGGAAAACCCAAAGAAAGAAAGTTGGGTTTGAGAATTCCCCATACCTTGTGTCGTAATGCTTTATTCACTTTAATGTCCCGTATAATCACATTAGATTAATTAATTAAAACTTAAAGAAACTTTTATATATGTAATTTATTCATTATGGTTTTATGATGTTCTTTTATGGTCCTTTTGATGAGTTATAGAGTTTAAATTCATTGTTCGGGAGTGTTTTTTTCTTAGTTTTCATGAACGGTTCAGTTGTACATGTGACTGGAAGTTCATGTATAACATTGATAAAAATACAGAATTTTTATTACATGTTATTAATGATATTAAAAGATTTTATATGATCTTATAATGAATTTTGTTATATACCATGAGGACAAATCATTAGATAAAGTTTAACGATGATCGTTTTAGGTTAATTTGGGCGGTTTTTGGATCTCAATGAACATGTTTTGTTTTATCATTTAGTATTATGCATAAAAGTTGTTTATAGAACATAAAAGGGTCTATAAAATACATATTACAATATTTTTCAACCATTTAATGGTTTTATTAACATTATTAAAGGCATTGAAGGAAAATGAAGGTGCATCACCCATGATGATGGTAAATTATCACATCACGGGCAATGATTTCATTTTAAAAATAAATGAGAGAGAGGTAGGATTATAATGAATAATATTACATGAAAAAGATATAATACCATTATATTAATCATATTGGAGTTATCATGATATTTTTATAAAATAACATGAGGATAAGAGAAGAAAATAAATGAAATTTGAAAGGAAATTGAAAGAAAAGTGAGAGAGGAATTACCTCTTGAATTCTCCTCTTGAGATCCTCCTCAAGGAACCTAGGATTGGTATTTGGATGAGACAAAGAGCTACTAGAAGTGGGGGAGTGTCTAGGGAAGAGGTTTGGGAAGAATTTTGAAATGTCTTGAATCTTAATAGGTGTGAGTAAATGAGGTTGTGAGGGGTGGTATTTATAGTGGAGGGGAGAGGGGTTTTCTCAATATTATAATCATTACTTTATTATTTATCCATAGGAAAAGAAATAGCGATGATTCTTGTGACTAAATATAGTAACATGAGAATTTTATTTCTAAAAAATGGCCATTTACATCATCCATGACTCAATAATTATGTAGAAATTAATTTATTTAGCATATTTTGTAAATTATAGAATTTCACTATTCACCAAAAATTAAAGTATTTTAGAAAAATATAAAAATTCACCCGAACCATTTTTTTATGTGTAGAATTAAAAATGAATACCATTTTATGAAAATAATTTTCTAAATCTGAGTAATTTAATTTTTAATTAAAATCATAATTTACTTGAAAAATACAAATTTTAAAATTAAAAATTCTTGCTTTGAAAAGTTAATTAAGGTCACATAAAATTATCATATAATCATAAGATATCAAAATAATTTTTTATAAATACATTTTATGAAATTAAATTTTCTTTTAAATTATTAAATTAATCATTAAATATTAATGACTTACAAAATTACCAATACTTTAATATAATTATATCATATTGTCTCTTATAAGATGAATTTTTTTATTTATAATATCATTGGTAAGGCTACTATTCACTTGTCCAATTTACTATTCATAAGGGTTGTATTAATATTCATAAGGGAAACACTACTATTTACAAGGGTATGTTACTATTCACCAAAAATTAAGTTTATCCTATCAAAATACAAACATATTACTGATCACAACCGTGTATGTCAGAGTTTCGAAATTCAAATCAGAGGAGTTGAAAAATTATATTTAAAGGTCACATAGAATTTATTAGTTCATTTAATAATTATGTGGCATTATGTTTCCTAATGTGATTTTATGTTATTATACTATATGATATTACTATAATAAGGGAGAAATTGCATTGATAAAAGTTTGGGTCGTTACAATATAGTTGATCAAACAAGTCATCAATTCGTGGAAAAGGATACTTGTTATTTATTGTGATCTTGTTGAGATCATGATAATAAATCCAAAGATGCATTGAACCATCCTTATTCTTGTTTAAGAGCACTAGTGCACCCCATGGTGAAACACTTGGGCATATAAAAAATTTATCCAGATTCTCCTATAATTGTTTCTTTAGATCCTCAAGTTCCACAACATCCATATTATTTAGAGTCTTGGATATTGGAAATTCCATAGGTATAATATCAATTAAAAATTCAACCTCCCTACTAGGAGGAATACTAGAAAATTCCTCAAGAAACATATCGACAAATTCCATCACAATAGGCATGCCTTCTAGGATGATCCTTTCCTTAGATTCAATCTTTTGAGAAAGATATGCTTGCTTGTAGGGTAGTAATATCCATGATTGGTATGATGGTGCTGAAGAATATTTGTCCTCCTCCTTACAATTTTATAGAATTAGAGGTCGATTCTCCATACGAAGAGTGATTTACATTTCACAGTAATCTATGTTGGATCTATATAGGGAAAGCCAATCCATGCCCGTAATTTCATCAAATTCCACCAAAGGGTGTATGAAGAGATTCACTGAGAAGTTAATCCCAAAGATGTTGATAGGGGAAGAGTTATATACATGGGATGAAGTAATTACCCCATTTTCCATTTTCATCAACATCTCTACACTACTAGAAATTCGGGCTATAACCATAGTTTAAAACCATTGCTATAGGTCCTTAAACCGTGGCTATAGGTAATAGCCATGGTTTGAGAAACCATGGATAAGTTTGGTGTGGCTATAGGCCTAGACTTATAGCCATGGTTTGGAACCATGGCTATGGGTCTAGAGCCATGTTTCAAACCGTGGCTATAGGTATACGGCCATGGTTTAAACCGTGGTAATATCTCTATAGCCATGGTTTAGAACCGTGAATACACTAGAGAAGAGACACAATTTATTTCCACGATTAGAAACTGTGGAATTAGACCTATAGCCATGGTTTTTAACCGTGGCAATAGACATATATCCACAGTTAGAAACCATGGCTATAGGGTCTGAAAAACCATAAAAAATAGCCCCCCTAAACAGCCCCCCCCCCGTAGTAGCCCACCCCCTACAGACCCCTCCCTCCTAGACACTTGACACCCCCAACCTACATAAACCCCCTCCACTGGACAGCCCCCTGGACATCCCCCCTGTAAAGACCCCCTCCTGGACAGACCCTGGACACCCCCCCAAACAGACCCTAGACACCTCCCCCCCTAGACAGACCCTAGAAACCCCCTAGACCCTGGACACCCCTAGACAGACCCTGGACACCCCCCGGACAGACCTTGGACACCCCCCGGACAAACCCTAGACACCCCCCAGATAGACCCAGGACACCCCCCATACCCAGGACAGCCCAAACCTCCACTCCCTTGGACACCCACCCCACCCTCCTAGATAGACCCTGGACCCCCCTTGAACCTGGACACCCCCCAGACCCTGGACACCCCCCAGACCCTGGACAGATCCCCCTGGATAGCCCATACCACCACTCCCCTGGACAGCCACCCCCACCCTCCTAGACAGACCCTGGAAACCCCCCTGAACCTGGACACCCCCCCAGACCCCCCAGTCCCCCTACCCATTTCCCCTCCCCCATGCCCATGCCATCCCCCACTTACAACCCCTAGTATCCCCCACTTGCACCCCCTACCAGCCCCCACTTTCACCCCCTGCCAGTCCCCTCCCCCCTTCCAGTTTCCCCCTGCCCCTTCCAGTCCCCTTCAAATTAAATTATACATGAAATCTACTTACATATTAATAATTTAACAAATAAAAATATAAAAAAAAACACATAACTTCCCTTACATGAGTCTCCCTATAAGAAAAACTATCAAAGAAGTCTGGAACCAGCTCAAAAGTACCTACAACACATGGTATAACATAGTAGTGCTCATCCCCTATAATTATGGTAAAACAAAACATCTTAGAATATTCACAAATAATATAACTCAATAAACAAGAATAGTGCAGCCCCCCTGCTGGACCCCCCTGGACAACAACCCCCCTACTGGACCCCCCTAGACAGCCCCCCCTGCTGGACCCCCCTGGACAACATCCCCCCCTTGCTGGACCCCCCTTGCACCACCTCTACTGGACACCCCCCTTGCACCCCTGCTGGACACCCCCTTTCACCCCCTGGACAGCAGCCACCCCCCACATCCCTTTCACCCCTTGCACACACCCCCTTGCACCCCCTTTCACTCCCCTAGCCCCCCCGTTGGACCCCCCTTGCCCCACCCCTGCTGGACACCCCCCCTTGCACCCCTGCTGGACACCCCCTTGCACCCCCTGGACAGCAGCCACCCCCCACATCCCTTTCACCCCTTTCACACACCCCCTCGCACCCCCTTGCACACCCCTTTCCCCCCTGCTAGACCCCCCTGGACAGAAGCTCCCCACCCCCTATTGGACCCCATGGACAACAACCCCCCTACACATCCCTTGCATATATCCTAAGGGATCCTTAGTTAAGCAGATTGACCAAGCAGGTGAGCTTCAGGATTTTCCCTTAGATGTACCTACCAAATCATAACCTGTAGAGGCTGCTTTAACTAGTTTTGAGAGAGTTGTTTCCCCAGTGCCTTCATATTTTTTATCCATAGTATATTTATAATATTTCAGAGAAATACTTCTTTTAGATTTCAGTGGAATTTTGAGTTATCAGGAACCTCCTATTGTTGCATCTACATATAGTGCTCCACCTCCCTTGGCTTTAGTTGATGCTGATTAGATCTAGTCTATAGTCAAATAGTATCTCCATGTTGTTATAGGTGATGTGCATTCATCTCATCAAGATTAGTTGAGGAATATTATGTAGAATGGGTTTTCAAGGAATAGGTTGACCAGTTGAAAGTGATGACAACTCTACTCAAGCTATTCATGGAGGAGAATATTTCTTTAGTAGTATGGAGAGATGAGGAAATATTATTATGGACTTTTTCAATCTTACTAATCCTTTACTATATGTCTACAATACTCTAGTGGCTGCCAGATGGAAGTCAAAAGTGAAATAGTAAAGTGGACTCCATAGTCCGCACTGCTATAGTGGTCACAGTTGTGGGCCACAAGCATTCAGCCCAACCGGATCGGGCTACCCCAATCCAACAATCTCCCTTGTTGCATCCCTTGATGAAAAGGAGGTTAAGAGTGCCCTATTTTCTATAAATACTGAGAGTGTGGCTGGTCTGGATGGGTTCATAAATTAATTCTTTATGTTCTACTGGTACATAGTTCGTGATGAGCTCTTTAACCCTATGAGGGAGTTCTTTAACCATGCCTCAATTCCCTATGGAATCAACTCCAATTTTAGTGCCCTGATCCCAAAGAAGGAAAATTATGTGGATGTAAAGGATTTCATACCTATTTCTATTGGGAATACCTTTCCAAAAATCATTAGAAAAATTATTGCTATGAGGTTAGGTCCCATTACTCATGGGTTTATCTATTCAAATCATCTCCCTTAACAGCCCTTGGACTCCCCCCTAGACACCCCCCCTAGACACCCCACCTACACCCTACCCCCTGCCCTACAGACCCCCAACCCCCCGGGCAGCCCTTGGACACCCCCTTGGACAACCCCTCCTAGACACCCAACCCACACCATCCCCCCTGCCCTGCAGACCCCCCGACACCCCTCGGATAGCCCTTGGACACCCCACCTGCACCCTGCCCTACAGACCCCCTGACCAGCCCTTAGACACCCCCTAGATAGCCCCTCCTAGACACCCCACCTCTACCTTCCTCTTCCCTGCAGACCCCCCGACACCCCTCAGACAGCCATTGGACACCCCACCTGGACATCCCCTCCTAGAAAATTCTATATCCATCTGTACCTTAACTTCATTATGAAATAATTCTAAATGAACAATGCCTTGAAACTTTTCCAAGAATAGTCTTTGTCTTGATTAGTATGAATAATAGACTTCCACCACTTATAAATCGAACCCTCTAGTAGGATGGTTACAAAAATAACCTTAAGAAACTCATAAATCTAAAGTTGGATAAAAATATCCTTAACTTTCAGTACCAAAACCAATTCATCCTAAGAATCTTGTTACTCAGGAATTATTGTGCAGATACCATCTTAATTCTGGGGTTCCTAGGTGTGCCTTCAAGATTTATTTATTCAAGGATTTTGATTTGGTTAGGTGGGACTTATTATGGGATACTTTGGATCTGCTCGGATTTCCGGCTAGGTTCTCGTCTTGGGTTAAAAGATGTGTCTTTACCCCAATGTTCTCAGTGAACATTAATGGAAGTTTACATGGCTACTTTTCATGGAAAAGAGGGCTTAGGCAAGGGGATCCACTTTTGCCTTTCCTTTTAGTGATTTGAAAGGAGTTTTTCTCACGCATCTTGGAATGAAGGAGGTTGGGGGATGGTGCGGTGGATGGTGCAGTGGCTGGTGCGGGCTGGAGTGGCTGGTGCGGGCAGGAAGTCAGGTGGCAGGGGGATGGCGGGGGCTGGTGTGGGCTGGAATATGTAGCAGGGGGATGGTGTGGGTTGGATTTTAGGTGGGTGGGGGATGTTGGGCACGTGGCAGGGGTTGGTGCGGGCTGGGATATAGGAGTCCGAGGGCTGGTGAGGGCTGGAACTGGTGGTTGGGGCTGTTTTGCAGGTGGAAGAGGGCTGGAATGAGTGTTTTGCAAGAGTCTGGGGGGTGGTGGCTGGTGTGGTGGCTGGTGCGGGATGGATTGTAGGTGGCTGGGGGTTGGTGTAGGCTCGAATGTAGGTGGAAGGGGGATATAATGTTGGTGGAAGGGGGATGGTAACAGGTGCTGGGGGGATGGTGCGGGCTGATTCGAAGGTGGCAGGGGGGATTTTGCGGGCTGAAATACTGGTGGAAACGGACTGAAATGAAGGTGGAAGGGGTCTGGTGTGGGATGGAGTAGGGCCAAATCACGAAATTAATGTGGCGTGGCCACGACGTGGCCGCGGTGTGACCATGACGTGTTGGCTCGGTCCAGCGACATCCGCGGGGCAACATCTTCTGGCCAGGAGTGAAGGGAGCGAGAGGAGGCGGGGTAACATTCCAGCCGTCACCCCCGCTGACAGAAATTATAATTAGTCAGTCTCAACATTGATCACAAGACTCATGGAATACTATCACTGCAAACTTCCATGGGGTGTCTTCCTAGAGCAGGGCCAAATCATGGCATTAATGCGGCGTGACCGCCGTGTGACTATGGCGTGTTGGCCCGGTCCAGCGATATCCGCGGGGTAGAATCTTCCTGCCAGGAGCTAAGGGAGCAGAAGGAGGTGGGGCAACATTCCGGCCATTTCCCGACCGATATAAATTGTGATTAGTCAGTCTCAACATTTATCACAAGACTCATGGAATACTATCACTACAAACTGCCATGGGGTGTCGTCCTAGAGCAGGGCCAAATCACGACGCGACCGCTGCGTGACCGCGGCATGATCGCGGCGTGACCGCGGTGTGCTGTCCCGATCCAGCGATATCCTTGGGGAAACATATTCCATCCAGGAGCGAAGGGAGCAGGAGGAGGCAAGGCAACATTTTGGTTGTCGCCCCGCCGGAATAAATTGTGATTAGTCAGCCTCAACATTGATCAAAAGACTCATGGAATACTATCACTGCGAACCACCATGGGGCGTCATCCTGGAGTAGGGCCAAATCACGACATTACCGCGGTGTGACCATGGCTTGACCGCGGCGTGACCGCGTCGTGATCGTGGTGTGACCGCGGCATGACTGCGGCGTGACCGTGGTGTGTTGGCCCGGTCCAGCGACATCCGCAGGGCATCATCTTCTGGCCAGGAGTGAAGAGATCAGGAGGAGGTGAGGCAATATTCCAGCCGTCACCCCTCCAGCAGAAATTGTGATTAGTCAGTCCCAACATTGATCACAAGACTCATGGAATACTATCACTACAAACTGCCGCGGGGTGTTGTCTGAGAGCAGGGCCAAATCACGACATGACCACGGCGTGACCGAGGCGTGTTGGCCCGGTCCAGCAACATCTGCGGGGCAAAATCTTCCGGCTAGGAGAAAAGGGAGTGGGAGGAGGCAGGGCGACATTCTGGTCATCGCCCTGCCAAAAGAAATTGTGATTAGTCAGTCTCAACATTGATCACAGGACTCATGAAATACTATCACTGTGAACCGTCGCGAGGTGTCGTCCTGGAGAAGAGCCAAATTACGGCATTACCGCGGCGTGACCGTGGGGTGACCGCAGCGTGACTACGACATGACCGCAGTGTGTTGGCCTGGTCCAGTGACATCTGCAGGGCAGCATCTTCCGGCCAGGAGCGAAGGGAGCGGGAAGATGTAGGGCAACATTCCGACCGTCGCCTTTCCGGTAGATAATAGAACATATCAACTATTTAATATTCTATAATAAGGGATCGCCAGAGAAGGTTGTAGCGAGCGACACAATGACAAAACGTCTAAAGGGAAACAAAACAATGGAAAAGAATCATACAACCTACACAAACGAGTATGATTTGAGTTGAAGGAGTATGATAATCCAATTTATATTATTCAAAGAAAACAAAAACTAACTAACCAAAAAACAAACACCAAAAAGAGGCATATGAAATACTCAAACCAAATATAAACATGATACAAATAACTATCACTAATCTTTGGTTTAGAAGACCGCGAACCTCCGTTGGAGGGGTTTTATTATAAAATCATGGAATTTCTTAATCACACAATTCATTTAATTATATTTAACATTTATTCTAAAACTCATTCAAAAAAAATAAAATGCAATAATTTAAGAAACTAGATCAACATAACTATCATTGTGAGTTTTCGCAGACAGCACACCTCCGTTGAAGGGGTTGTATTATAAAAACTTGACTTTATTTATAAAATGAAACAATTATATTAAATAACACTTATTCAATATATGAAATTCAATATAATTAAGCATAATTAAGAAAGAAGCTAAATTCAATTTAAAGCATTCTTGAATTAAAGAGGCTAGAAGGGGGATCCTACCTCAAGGTGGAACCAAACCGTCCACTTTGGCTTTGGGATCTTTTTAACTAAAATTTGTTGATCCCCCATTGGGTATACACACCTTCACACACATGAAAGGACACCTATCCCCTATGCACACACCCACATGGCCATGATTATGTGCAAGGGGATCCTTGCACATATGCTTATATGCATATACCAGTCTCCACTCACATGCATATGCATTTATATATATATAAATGGGCACACATAGCCCCATACGTTCATAATCACTGCCATGGTTGACTATACACGTAATGGGGGAACCCACATACATATAATTTCTTACCTATGCATACGCAGGTGAGTTTCCCTTAACTTGGCTACTCAAAACCAACGAGCAGGGATAACCTCACTACAAAAGGATATTAGGAACCTTAAAACACATAAAGGATTCTACATAACTAGTGAGAAACCAACCAATGACAGTAAATCCTTAACTCGATTGGGGGAACCAAATCCACCCGAACCAACATGAAATGATCCAACGCCCTACTGAAAACATAATATGGAGTCAAAAACACTGAAATCCCCAAATACATGAGGTGCAAGAACATATTAAAACAGTATTAATTAGATAACACTTTATAATTTAATAAAATATGGTTACCAATTCAACTGTATGTGAATCCAAAAAGAACAACACATTTATCCATAAACCAATTTCCCTTCACATGAATCATGAACATACTAAAACAGTATGCATTAGATAACATTTTTATTTGCAAATTATAACACTCCATTCACATGACAACTGCATCCACAAAGCATCAATGGTATGAATAATTCTACACATAAAATATTCTTAACATTTTTATGAGCTCCAAATGATTTCATATAGAATATGATATTCTTTATGAAACTAGAAACACATCATATATTGTTCACCTAAATCGCAAAGAAATAATGTTATTGTGGTATCTTCTATGTGAAATTATAATGATTATATCTACAAAAACTACAATGATAACTATTTTTATGTTTTGAGAAAACCAAAATCAATCATATATCACAGTATGATATTGATTTTCATGAATTATTATTTGGGTGGGGGGGGGGGTTTCCCTATGGTTTCTAAAAATCGTAGGAAAATATTGTCTAATGTAATCTATTCCCAACGGTTTAATGAAACCGTTGGGAAAACACATCAAATTATTACCTAAACCAATGGTTTTTTCAAACCATTGGTTTGTAGGTGTTGGTATAAGTGGGATTTCTACCAATGAATTTAATTTAAAATATCATATTGAATCTAGATATGTACATGTAAATTCATGCAATGTGGTAGTGGAATCAACCCACCAAAAGGAGGACATATTGCAGGATCCAAATCTATCTTTATAAGCTATAATTAAAAAAAGTGGAAATAATGGCCTGGATTTTTAAAAGAAAAGGTGCTAAAGCCATACCAATAAAAACTAGTGGTATCATACAAAATCTGATTTTTTGCAACTAATATCAAGCCATGATTTAGTGAAAGCAATCTGTTGTAAATAGGAGGGAATATTTGGAGAAACCTAATCATGAAGAAATGGGAGAGTTAGAGATGGATTGTAATGGTTATTCAACCTTATATATTATTAAAGAAACCTATAGAGACTAACTACACCCCCTGCCCCACCCCCTTTCCCCACTGCCCCACTGCCCCACCCACTACCCCTGCCTTACAGACCCCCCTGCAGACCACCCCCCCTAACCCTACCCTGTAGACCCCCACTCCACCCTGTCCCCTCCACCACCCCCTCCTCCCTCCCCCTGCCCTGCAGACCTCCCCCCTCCCCCTGCCCTGCAGACACCCCCTGCCCCCTGCCCCCCTCCACCTTGCCCCCTGCCCCCCTCCACCCACCCCCTGCCCCCTACCCCCTTCCCCTGCTATGCAGACCTCCCCCCCTTCCCCTTACTCTGCAGACCTCCCCCTAGCCCCCTACCCCCTGCCCCCTCCACCCTCCCCCCCTGCCCCCTACCCCTGGCCCCTACCCCCTAACCTGCAGACCTGCTCCCTGCCCCCTACCCCCTACCCCTGCCCCCTCCACCCTCCACCCTACCCCTGCCCCCTCCACCCTGCCCTCTTCCCCCTACCCCTGCCCCTACCCCCTCCCCCTAGCCTGCACAGCCCCCCTGCACCCCCTTGCACCCCCAGCCCCCTAGCCTGCACCAGCCCCCTAGCCTACACCACCCCTATCCTGCACCAACCCCCTAGCCTGCACACACCCCTGTGAGTCAAAAAAATCTTTGGAGATGCCCTTGGTTTCTCAAATGAGAGGAGTAAGGATTAAAATGGAAAACATAAATGCAATAATGTCAAACAAGATATATAAGCATAAAATACCACAAGAGGATCCTTATATATATATGCTCACATGCATAAGCATGGGATATGTTTTGTTGCTGGTTCTCTGCATAGCATGCATCCCTATCCACAGACACAACCTATCATGTGAAAGCATACACACAAGAAATCCAGTTCTTGTGAAGACATTGAGACAAATAAAACATCATAAATATATATTCAGAATGAGTTATACTAATAAAAGGGATGAGAATAATGCCTGGGGAGGAAGCCATTTCAAAAGGACCATCAGTGTTTGAGAAATAATATTAGAAAAATGAGGTCCAATGGCAATGTACTCCAAAAGCCTATACTAAAAATAATAACACAATGTTTATCGAACGAAAGGACCAAAAGTAGTATTGCGTTGAAATTGATTTTAAGTACCTATCAATGTCATTAAGGATTATGATGCTTAATTGTGACTTATAGGCATCCTCAAATACCTGAAAAGAACAGGTGAAAAAAATGACTAAAATTATTCAGTATACAAGTTGAAAATTAAATAGGAATAAAAAATGGAAACTTAGTTGATTTTAATCCTTGAAAAATTGTGCACATTTACTGGCCTCGCTCACCCCAATCATTGATTTAGCTGAAAACTGGCCATATAAAACCCATAAAAAGTTGAAAACAAAAATAGATGCAAGTTCATGCATGTGAGAATGAAAGGAAACAATGAGAATTATTAAAATGCACTTAAAATATTAACATATGTAAAATCACTTTCAATACCAATGGTTCCTGCATAGACCCTGCCCCCTTGCACACCCCCCGACCCCCACTTCCCCCTTGCACACCCCCCTGCCCCCTACCCCCTGCCCCCTACCCCCTGCCCCTTGCCCCCTTCCCTCTTCCCAATCCAGGAATAAACCTTCCATGGTCCTGGAGCAGCCCGTGTGCTATCATCATGTTGAAAAGAAAATCTCACACGAGGGAAGAAATAAATCCATGCTGCCCAAGGCTGCTTGAAAATCCAGAAGTGCATGCATGAAGAGTCCATCCAGACTTGGAGCTAAATTGGAAAGGACAATCTGGTTGAGAAAATTTTCTCAACCCAACAACTCACATTGATGAGAAAGGTCATCCAACTTATTCCCTAATTATTTTTGTGTTATTAGTGTGCCATACAATATAGGGAATTGAAAGTGAAACTAGTTCTCAAGAGGAGAGAAAATGAAGGAAAACTGGAATAACTATTCTAGATCTGAAAAAAAGTCACCGTCTTGGTATGATTTATCAAATGGTATTCCAAAGAATATCAGAAGGAAAGATCTTCCTTGATGGAGTGAAGATAGTGTGTCTCTTCGATGGGGAGATGAGTGGAGAAGACCCTTGAGAAGCTTCCAGACTTATTTATTCCATGAAAATATGGAATTTCTGGAAAGTGATTGAAAAATTCATTGATGAGGTATTCATTTCTATCATCCCTGTTAATGACCGAATAAAGTCTGAAATTAAAGGGGAGAAATTGAATTAATCGATGACAAGAAGTTGAGGAAATTTCAGATCTCTAGGCTGATTTATAAAACCTACTACATGTACTTGAATGTTTTCAACATGTGTATTAAGATAAGTGCAAGATCTCAGGTTGTAATTACAAAAAGAATGAAGATATCAATTGGCATAATTTGGTTTCAAATTGAGGACATCTGAACATCCCCTAAATGAGTAATGGGAATTATAATCAGTTGGTATCATGTTCATTTTGTTAATGGGACAAATTTTTTTTCTAAATCAAACCCTCATATTTTCTACACCAAACATAGATCACATAGACTTTGAATAGAATTAATGATGGAACATTGTTTAATAATGAAGTGATACCATCATCTTTCATGAAATTTGTATTTATTTTTAATAAGGGGAGAAAATAAAAAGAGATAAGTCAATGAGAAAAAGAGGAGAGAAGAAAATTAAAGAACATATTGACATACCAATTTCTATATTGGTATTGAAAATAAACACAAAGTGAAAGATTGTTAAATCCACATTTTGTTTGTGTCATAGTTGTTGTAAATGAGGAAAAAAAGTTGTTTCTTTCCAATATGCAGATGATAAATGGATTGCAATTTAGTTGGAGTACCCAAGCATATTGATGAGACAATTGGGAGCTAGAAAACTTAGAAGGGAGTTAGAAGTTCCCAATCTTGTTGAGAAGGAATATGAAGTTCCCAAGAACAGGTGTTAGTATGAGAATCTTATATGAGGCTTGAAGAATTATCCTGAATCTTGGAAGTGATGTAAACCACCACCACTGATTATGTCACAAAGAAATGAACAAAAGAATGAAGGGTTGTCGGTCCCCCTACCAGCCCCCATACCAGTCCCCCCTCCCAGTCCATATTTCTCTTATATAATTAACACATGCCCATGATTCTTGTTCTTGATTCCATCTCCATGTGTACATCAGTTAATAATGTCACTTTCTTCCTTATCATGGTGACAACCTAATGATCAAAGTTGACTGGAATTTCAATTACATTGTATATTTAGACAATCCCATAAATATCTTTCTCATTTTTGGAAGTGAGGGAATCTTATAATTGCCACATATAAGTAAAGGATAGATCTTCAGTTATGATATGGACAGGAAGGCTGTTATATCTTCTCCTGTCAAGCCATATAGACATCTTAGGCTCATAATCTAAGGAATACTATTCTCATCACCTATATAATCCTAAATTCATCACCAAAGTCATCATAGGATAGTCACCTATGGTATTTTAGGCTCATCACCTAATGAACTCTAGGCTCATCAACTAAGTAATTCCATGCTCATCACCTAAGGAATTCCATGCTCATCGCATGAGGAAGGACGGGATTATGATTCATTAGGAAAGGTGAAACATTCTATTCTTATGACATAATAAATCTTATAATTTTCATATATAGAAAGGTGGGTCCCTCTTATGCTCATCACAAAATTCTAGTCATGATTTTAGGTCTAGTGGGGACTAGTTCCCTTATGCTCATCGCATAAGTTTGGTCATAATTTAAATTCCAGCGGGGACTAATCCTCTTATAATCCTCAAATAAGACAAATAATGGAAGAATTTTCTATAATATCATCATATAAACTATTCAAAATATTATGGTGACAAACCGCTCATGGAAGGTCCATATCATATTCCAATACATTCTGAATGCCAACCCATAATAAAAAACATTGATTCATGTACTTTTTAAATATAATTTAATAAAAAACTATAAATAAAAGCACAAAATGATGATCCTCAATGAAAATAAATGAAAACACAATCTTTTATCATCTTTATACTCTCACCAGTGATTCCAAAAAAAACCCATGATATTGGATTATTTCCACCATAATATATTGGAAATCATCTCCAAGTCCATTATTGTTTTCACTAAATTAGTTAGAAGAGAAATGGGAAACTAGAATGAAAGTAAGATGAGATCACACATTGAATCACCATGGAGGTCCATAAAAACCACCACATTTAAAGGTGAAATTGATGGTGAATAGGGGATGAAGCTCCCTCAACCTCCCCTGATTCTCTCACATGTGTGGGAGGAAGAGATGAGGGGTGAGTTGTTTAAAAACTCAAAGTGGATCAATGTTTATTTACCTTTCTTTGAGTGATCATACTTCCTCATAATTTCATCATCCATTAAAATATTCAGTTTGTTGTGGTGGTGCTCTCCATTTCCTAGGGGGAATCCTCAGAAGTACCAAACAAACAAAACACAGGTCCATTCCTCTATGATGTCATGGACCTATCCAATAAAACCCACAATCCCTATACACACTAAGGACCATAAAAATACCTCAACCCTTTCTAATCATTTTTAAATGAGAATTAATGAAACCCCTCATCTATAACTCTTTAAAAAATTCCCAACTATAAGGTGATATATCATGATTGTATTTCCCAAGAAGCACCACTATCACCTAAATTTCCAATCTAGTGCATTTTGACTCGATGTTTCCATAGGTGTGAATATAGGGCACCATACTTAAGCCAATCATAGTATAAATGGGAACCAAAACAAGAAATCTCAACAATCACAATTTTCCACCATGAAAAACCAATAAAAAATGGTAATTTTCTTTCTTTTTTCAATAGGGATAATCCCATGGGATAGTCCCTCCAAAACACCTAACCAACTCACCCAAGAAGAGACGAAACAACCAAAAAAATGGCCATGGTAAACTAATATTTTACTATAGGGAGAAAAGTAAAACCAAATTTCCCAACAATAGGGAAAAGGTCCCTCCACCTGGGTATTTTCCCTCCAACACATGGAGCTCTACTCAATGGAAGCTCCATGGTTAAAAACCTAAAGTTTAAAATGGTTATAGGTCCACTCATTTATGCTCGTACACACACCCAAGAGCCTATATCACCCTCAGGCCTCAATTCACATAACTGAAAATCTTATTGAGAATTTCCAAATATATATTCTCTAACCAAATAATGGTTCTAAAAATTACCACATCCTTGGAAAAGCAAAATTCATACTTGCTAAGAATTTATCAACCAGTATTTTCCTGAATCTTTAAATTTATCTCAACCATGAGTCATGGATCATGAGGAAAGTTCCAAAGTTATAAGGAACACTACGTTTACTCATTAGACTAGGACCAAAATTGTAAACAACAACCACATAACAGAGTTAAGTAAATTAGTTTGGCCAATGCACCGTATGGAGGAGGAAGGCCCGAAGACGGGTATGGTGGAACCCTTACCGATGCACCGAATAGAGGAGGAACACCCAAAGAATGGTATGGAGGAAGGGAGTACCACTCGAGGGATGGAGCAACCTTGAATGGAGAAGCCGAGCCACGATTGGAGAATCCACACCTTGAATGAAGGAACCGCGATGAGGGATGGAGGAACCGAAGCCGGGGAGGATGAGTGATAGAGGACAGCAGCGAGGGTGAGAGAGGAAAGCCGCTAGGGAAGAGAAGAGGGCACAGTAAGAGAGGCAATCAGGGAGGAGGAGAGGCCATCAGGGGAGGAGGGTGCCGCAGTGAGAGGGTTGCATATCCGGGATGGATGAGGAGCCCGACTGGAATCGAAAAAAGGGGGACGCATATCGGGGATGGAGGTGGTGCCCGATGGGAATCGAAAAAAGAAGGGGGATGGAATTGTGTAGCAACAGATTAAAAATTAAACCATGGGTATAAACAAGCTATATCCACGGACCTATAAAACCGTGGCTATAGTTCTGTGGCTATAGCATAAATTTATATTAGTGTTACTTACATACTTTGTAGTGGTGTTTGGATTATTCTACTAAACGTTCATGATATAAAGGAATGTGAAGAACAATGGTTGATAACCATAACTTTCACTTTCTGATTTTGGTTATACATTATCCAATTAAGACTTAGGGATGATTATTTTTAAACTATTAAATACATAAAAGGGAATCTAATGATAATAAAGGGATAACTTATAAATTATATTTATTTCTTTAACTTATGAATTTCTAGGCTTCAATATATGTTATTCATTATATATCTCCTAACGTATAATATTATGATATTTTTTTTGTTCCCTTAAATATCGTTCATAATGATCTTATGAATTTACCAAATAATATCCCCCAGGAGTGTCAAACCAAGTGCGCAGTAAGGTCCATTGTCATGTATCAGGTTACCATGAGTTAGGCTGAGAACACCTTTTCGGAGTTGTTACTCCTAGGTACATATGTTCCAGAACCACGCCCACTTGTAGTATCTAGACATGGATATATTTTATTTATAAACCAATTACTATATTCTTACCAAAATTTAGGAATGTTTTCTGAAACTTAGTTTTATACCTAATGGTTTTTTCTAGGGTTTTCTAATCCTAATCCCAAAAATAACAATACCTGGCTCTGATACCAACTATAGAAACCCTGATCTTTATGACACATTAATACATGATATTACACTTAAAAAAAATCCCAAAATATAAATAATTATAGTTTTCATGGGAATTAGGTACATTAAATGACAACTTAAAACATGAAATACATCGTCTTTATTGAAAACTTCCTTAATATGTTCATAATATTCCTTCATAGTTAAAACTGCATGGGATACCCTGGAAAAAAACATAGGAAATTGGTGAGATATAAAGCCTATTAAGGGAGTAAAAAATTCATAAAATCAAGAATAAAATACATGTTATACAATAGTCATATCAACAAATCATAAAAGGAACATGAATATAAAGTCATGATATAACATGATTATTATAACATGGGAAATGTGGCAACAAATTAAAACATTGCATCATAAACATAAGTCAAAGATAAACTGCTAATACTTAATGGTGGAAAAAATACCATAAAGTAATAATTCATAAACCTATACCAACATGACGTATCATGATACTAAACATTACCCAATGCATTGGAGCACTATCATCATGCACCCTTCATAAAAATTTCAATCTCATGCTTAAGTGTGTCACATAGATCATATAACATGGATTAATTCAACATCATAAGTTATTCCATGATCAAGGGATGTAAAATACAAACATTTAAGTCTAAAATAAATAATTATATGTGAATAAATGTGTATAACCTCGATAGATAAATGGGCATGGTATCCACTACACGATGATTTTGGCATGGAAAATTGTGGTGCAATTTCGGTAGCATAACGACGTCATATAGAAATTCATAAAATGGGTTGATGAGAGAAAAATGGGTATCTCATAATTTAGAAATGAAATGGATAGTAAGGGGGTACATTTAAGGACATTAAACAACATAAGAAATTTGAAATATATGGCATAACATAATAAAGAAACTTGAAGAAAGAGGAGAAAGCAAAAGAACCCTTACAACATTTCTACATGGTAATGAGTGTACGTAAAGGTTTTTAGGAAGGTTAAATGAGAGTGAAAGGGGATATAATAATTTATACATTAATTTTATTATATGTATTATAGGTAAGAATGTATCCCAACTTAATAAAATGGAAATTAAAGGGCATATCATAAATGAAGTGCTTGATAAAAAGAGGAGAGAGAGAATCCCTTACTTGGATGTGTGACCCCAAAGGATTGTGAGAAGATTATTGGGGGATTGTGGGAAAATTATGAGGAATATAGGGATTATAGGGAAGAGTGTGGATGTGCTTAAAGGAGTTTTAGTGAATTGAAATGGGATCTTGTGTGGGTTTATATAGGAAAGGAGGGGGATTTCTTTATTATTTGGGTTTTGGAATATTCATAATAAAATATTCAAAACCACAAACCAACCCATAGTTTTCCCCATGATTTCAACAAAAGTGGAGTGGTTTAAATTATTTTATAAGGCCAAGGTCCGAACATATTAAAATAATTCCCTTGCTTATGTGGAGGTGAGTCACACTCTCAAGGAAATGATTTTAAAATCTTAAAATATATTATAAGTCTTGTAGGATTCAATATACCTTTATAAAATAAATAAAATATACTTAAAATCACATTATTTTAAATTTCAAACATATATTTGTACAATTATACCTTTTATAGTATATATTAAATCACTATTGGGACATTATGATGTCATAAAACACAAAGTATATTTATATGGTATTTATTTTTTGCCTGAAAATTTGACTCCCTCCAAAAATTATGAAAAATTAAAAATTGGATAATTTTTATTTCCTGATTCCGAAAATAATATTAAATTTTTATAAATAATTTTCTAATTTTTTGAATTTTTAGTTTAAAAATAAAAACATACATTTATTAAAAATGATGGGTTTTTGACAAGTAACAGTTTTTCGAACACTTATAAAAATTACATTTAACATAATAAAAATTATATGATCATTTATATTTGATAAATATTATTTAATAATAATATTCCATTAAAATATTATTTATTTAAAAAATACATTAATTAATTAATTCATTAATTGAATTTGAATATTTATAAAAAATACAATTTGTTCTTTAAAATTCGTTTACAAAGTAACAATAATAGGATGAAAATATATTCATTATTTTATACAAAATAATGTACATAATTATATTTCTAGGGTCTTGTTACATATCCCTTTAATACACTATAATATGCCCTAAGTGTAAGGTGCATGATGGTGGGGCTTTCATGGGGTCGTTTAGTGAACATAGTTTGGGTCGTGATCTCAATGAGCTTGAACTTCTTCCGTAAATGGTTCCTCTCATGCTTAAGTTATTGGATCTCATATTGGTATTGGTCTAGAGAAAAGATCAGAAATTCTATCTCCTTTGGAAGCTCCCACAAATGGGCTTCATAGGGTACGATCCTACTGGTTGAGACCATCACTTCCTTTTTCTATGTCAAATGAATTTGTTAAAACCCTATACTTATACTAGTCATGTGATCACTATTCAAAAACTATATTATCAATGGTAATGATAATTATCAGTCATTTAAATCCAATTGGATCTAATAAAACAAAATTAGTGCATGTGTTTTCTATATCCATAAGACATTTAAATAAATAAAAAAAGGAATTTTATTCATAAAAGTTCAGGTCGTTACACATTATATTGGGAACTAAGACATAACTATACCTATATCAAAGAGAATATATCCAAAATACAATAAAAAATAAGTAGAAATAAAATATATAGAAACCAAATAGCAAGAAATACGTATAAAATAACCTATAAAGGCTCCCAACTCAATCCAAATGTCTACAAACCATTCCCAATACTTTCCCACAATATGTGCACTTTGCCACCATCATATGTATCAAGATGCAACCATAATAACATAAAAAATTTGCAACCCTCACCATTTGAACCTACTATATATGGTTTTAAATTTAAATCACAGTAATGAGATCTATAATATATATATATATATATATATATATATATATATATAAATACACACAAAATGGTCGAAATTAACAATTTCAATAGTAAAAAATGTTAATTAGAAATCAATAATGATTCACCCATGGAATGAAAGCTTATAACAAATAGGGATCAAATATATCAAACACTAATATCAAATTATAAAAAACATAATATTTATTTTTCATCTTGATTAATCAAATAATTTTTTATAAGTTTTAGTAAACTATAAAAGCTAAAAAAAATACCAAATAATAATAAAAATAATTACCCTAATGAAATTCTCAAATCAACTCTTAATCATGTAATGCAATTCTAAGAAATAATGAAAAAGTATATAAATGAATCATTTGTTATATTTATTATCAAACCATATTTAAGTAGTTTAATAAATTTCATCTATAACAAATAATACATTGAATCATATATAATCATATCACATGTTATCAAACTATCTAAAAAACGTGAGGCAATAACATGAAGAAAATTCATAATCACTGGTGAAACAACATGAGAATCCCTTAAATTCCTTAAATTGTAGATTATTATATTTATTAGGTTAATCCCAACTATTATCCCATTATAAAATAAATCATGTTAATACCACATTTACATATATATAAATAGGATAATTCTTGAATGACCTACCTTGATATGAAGCTTCAATGTTCACTGAATGAGAATAGAAAGAGGGATGAAGAACACAAACACATATAATCATGATGAATCCATGATTACTAAGGCATAAACCCATTATAAATCCTTTATCCCTCATTAATAAAAAAATAATAAAAATCAGAGGAAGGAATACTTCTATGGCTTGGATAGATGGATGAGAGAAAAACAAAGAAAGAGAATATGAGGTAGAGAGTGATATCTTGAATCAAGGATGGAAATTACAAAATGAAAAGGATAAAATGATAAATCAATCATACTTATGACCATCCAAAATTATCCCACAACCACCTAGAGTTTGAGGAAAGAAGGATAACATAGGAATAATTCAAGAGGAAACTCAAATTTATACTAAATCCAGTACAAAATAGTGTCTTGGTATGATAGAGATCCATCACACCATAACAATCATAGATTCAAAGATCATGGTGTGATACTCCCATATGGTTCCCCCTTTTCCTTATAGTTGAAACTATTTCATCGATGGAATTAAATAGGTTCATATCATGGATAAAGGTGTCATGCCACAATGTTCAAAACCCTAGAGATCAAGACATGACTTCTAGACCTTCTTCTCCATCATGTTCAACCCCAAACCTAAACTATGACGTGGCCCATGCCTCATAGTGTGACAAACACTAAAGAACAAAAACCAATGAATTATAACTCTAGTTATTCATGATGTTATAGTAATACTACTCATCATGACGAGAAATATTGAAAAGACATACGTAGGAGTAAATTCATATATAGGGGTCACTTTTTATGATAAGGGTTGACATGTAAGGGTATCTACCCTTAACCAAATTCCTCCTCATGAATCTTTATTCCATGTTCATAGCTGGTCATTCCATGACCAAGCTTCCAAAATAAAATAACATAACACCGAACAATCATAGGCTACACCCCTAGGTCAGGACACTTCCTCATGCCACGAAAGATGCCATCATGCTATGGCATGACCTATCAAAGTGTGATTACTAGAAAAATATATAAACTCCTCCACTAACCCAAAAAATTATCAATAATAATATGAGGAATACCTCAAAACTGGATAACTGATAATGGAAATGCTTGGAAAAAATATAGGCCCTTACACTTGCTAAGAGTCAAACAAGACTCTCTAGTCCCACTTTATATACAGGAACCCAACTATTGTTCCACTTTAGGCCACTTTCACCCATTTACACTCACTTATAATCCATATAATATATGAAACCACATATAGAGTGGTAATATTAGGGTCCATGTACAAAATAGATGGATTTAACCCCTTTATAAATTGATGTCCACTTCACTTTATTTAATATGATCACCTGACTAAGATTTTCTCTTACAATCGATCACTTCCATGAGTCCCTATCCCAATTAAGGACCCATAATAATTAATTATAACACAATAATAATTAATTTTATAATTAATCCATAATTATTTAATACTTTATTCTTTTTGTATAATAGATAATACCTCTTCAAGTGGCGTAATGATGTCAAAAACCTCAACCAATAGTGTATGGTCCACTTTTATCACACCCCAAAGTACACTATCTACAAAATCACTAAAACCTAATATAAATTAATTAATAAATTCCTTTCCAATTTGATGAAAATTAAAAATAAAATAGGGTTGTGACTTACCAATAATGAAACTACAAAAAAACACATGCATTAGCCTCTCCCAGGATTCCTCTATCCACAATGAACAAAAGTCCCATCGATATGACCATAAAAAATCCCCTAATTACAATCCACAAAAATCAGAAAATAATAATAGGATGAAGTAAGAGAAGGAATGATGGATAGAAACTCACCTAATATGATATCCTAACCCCTCTTGAATCAATATAAATCATCTATGAAGAATATAGGTGAAGGTGAAGGAAATGAGACCCTCCTACTAGAAATCCATCCATCCCCATTAAGAAATACCTAAGGGTTTTAAGAATATTAACATTAGAAAGACAAAAATTCCCTTTTTGGGACCTATCAGGTACCTAATAAACGTTTACCAGTATCCTGATGGGATAAACCACCCCCACTAGTTCCTCAATTAAGTACCCAGTGCCATTGAACACCTGAAAAATAATTTCAGGTCTTTCCACCTAAAATTCCACCTAAAAAAATCCTTTTATCATTTAAAACATTCTATAAACACTAATTTCTGACCAAAAAAAATCAAAAAAGGAACTATTTTCACCTCTATTGAAACCCGACATTCCTTTGAATCCACCGATATATACCAGTTCAGTTCATTAAAACCTACCCATAATAACACTCATAATATTTTAGAATCATCCTTATGTATCATTGATAGTTCACACTAGTCACTAAGATCCTATGAAAACTTTAACTCCCAACTATAATACAATTCATGACATATCCCACTATACTAGAACTAGAAGAACTACCCATCCACAAGATACCACATGCTCTGGCATGATATTCATGTCAATTATACCCATAATGATGCATTTTGGTCAATATTTGTGTCAATATACTCAATTATATTTGAAATGAATTGGTTGACACCCTACTACACTGACTACCTCTAGATACCAAAAAGGAAACATATAGTGAGATTGATTAAATTTACTAAATCTAAAATGATGCCTCATCCTAAAAACATTCTTGGAATCCAAAATCATTGATATCATATTAGTGTGGTTAATGTCATCAGTCTTCACCAGGCCACTGCTTACTCAATACTACGCCTGAGTACCCCAACCATACAGGCTAGAATTCATAGTCTCATGCTCAAGAATTAACAATATAATAAATCCTTTATTTATTATACTTATCATCATAATTTCCCAGAAACACAAAGATTTCATAGAACCAGTCCCTAAATTGGTTTAATTTCTATATTTCCCATATTTGTCAATTATATAACTTATTGACCAAAATAGATTATCCAAAATCAATACCCATAATAGGGTATTTCTTTCATCTAAGTTAGTTTTTTATTAAAATGAAAAGGATAAAAAAGAAACCCTAGGATTGGGGAGGTCTAAAATAGTGCTGACTGAGGGCATCCCCTCTGATCAAATTGACACCCTCTAGTTTTAAAAAATTAAAATAGAGAAGGAAAGTGTTGTTTGAGCTTGGATCTACCGGATTATCCATGTAGTCTGCAACTTTGTTCCCCTCGTGCCATGTGCGGTTAACTTGAATGTTGTTGCGAAGAGAGGATCAACATTTCTTGACGATATAAGATATGGGTCAAGGAGTTGTACCTTTACTATGCAGTGCATCATGAAGAACCAGGGAGTCAGTATCCACTTGGATAATTATAATTTCTCAAAAAATTAGTTAATTATTTCTTAAATAATCTTTGATATGATTAATCTCTATGAATAATGATTTTATAAATGGTTCTTTATTTAGTGTGTTTTTTATTGTCTTAACCTTATGAATGTATTGTATCAATATTACAAGAATTTCTCCTTACCCTATGAAGGTTTGTATGAACCTTAATAAGGATCTATATAAACCTTACAAGGATCTAACTGCACTTTACTAAGGATTGTATGGACCTTATAAAGAGATGTTTTAACCTTACAATGAAACTGAACCTTATGAGGTTTCTATGTCTTACAAAGTTCTATCTTATGAGATATATGTTTCATACAATATATTTATATATTATAGAGATTTTTAAATTATTCATATATGTTTCATTTTTTCTTTTATATATATATTTTATTGATCTTAGTTTTAGTTTTTCCCACATAGGAATGGTATGAGTTTTGTAAACTATTTTAAAGTATCAATAGGATTCTCAAAATGTGGAAGCATGCACATGAATAAGATCATGAAGATCATGAGTTCACCATTGGTAATTTAGTTATAAATAGAGTCTTAAGGAACTATTTGTAGATGTGATATGAGAAATTAAAAAGTGATAAATCTATCATACTATGAATATTGTTCTACTATATAATCCTAAAGAATATTCAACATGAAAAATTATACCGAGTGATTGATCGACATTGAAATTATGTTATTTAATCATTTTAATTTTTTTTAAAAGTTGTATCATTTTTGTTTCTATTTTTTATTTCACTTTCATTTTATGATTTTACCTTCCAAAAGAAGGTTCATTTGTTTTTAGTTATACCTAAAATATAAAAGGTAGGTCTGTTGAGTTGCAACTCTCATAAAAAGTTAGGTTTGTTTTAGGTTGTGCCTTAGTCTATAGAAAGGCATGTTTGTTCTGGGTTGTGCCTACATGTGAAAAAAATGTAGGTTCTATAAAATGTTATCACATCCTTTCAAAAGTGAGGTTTCTTTTATTGGGTTCCATTTATATTGTGAAGAATAGAGTAGTGAATAGTATATGTAGGATCACATTGATCTTAACTACTATAAAATTATTGTGTTCTTGTTTTTAATTTACACTCTATATTTTCATTTATCTACTTATAAACATTGAATTTTCTATTTTGATTCATGATAAAACTGTTACTATTATTGAACCTTATATTGATTATTACATGTGCTACTACTCTGATTTTTAATACTAGTATTTTAATCTATTTAAGGTTTTGAAAAGTTCTATTCATCCCCCTCTAGATTGAATTACCATCTCACACTGGGAAAATACTAGGAACGAATGTGAAACCTCAACCACCATCAGTTTAGTATTACCATACGTGTTACTCCTAAAAATTTTCCTTAATCCTCCCAATTTGGGAGTCATATTATCACAACATTTATGAGTGCTCCCCACTATATGATTTATATTATACCCAACCTATGAGATAAATAATTCCCAAGATCCCTTATCAATCAAGACCTAATACTCATGATTATTTCTCATTACAACTCGATAACCCATCCAATGAGCCCCACTTTAGGGTTTAACATTCTCTATGTAAACACTACCCTATATCATCGATAATCCATCACCTAGAAATCTAGTACCAATGGATACATCTCAAAACCAACAACCACTCTTGTTTCTACATGAGTCTCTTGTTCCATCCCAATATAAGCTCCACATCACCCCATTAGAAGCACTATAATTTACCAATGCCTGACTTTCTATAGTTAGGTAGCCATTCAAATTCCAAACAATCATGTTAAGTCACTCGACCCATCAACATATTAATAAACCAAGGGATCATAAAGTCATCATATTTCACATTAATCAAAGTCATAACTCATGAAACACATGATTTATCCATCTTTATTCACTCATGAACCTCATGAAACATCAGTCGCAGATACCCTATCTCTTGCCTCAACCATACCTTGATCCATAAAATATATTTGGTCAATACAAACCTGACCATTCCTAGGGAATTATCTATTAGACTAACACACCATAAAACATCACAAGGCTAACTTCTTTAGTCCTTTATCAATCAAATAAAGGTGTACCACACCTATAGGCCTTAAGGGACTGAATACCTATCCTAATTTATCCAATATAATATATCGATAAGGATTCACATGAAATCATCATGCATCATAAATTTCCATCATGACGTAAACCTAGGATTAATGTGACCAACATATTCTCTCTCCCCAACCTAAAGAGTTTTCAAAAATCCAACCATTGAAATATCTAATATTCCATTGATCATGCCTATACAACCACTAAATATCATCGTTACAAGGATGAGATTTATCCAAAAAACCCATATATAACCTATATAGAATAAGATATCATTATATTTTCCCTAAGATATGATAGAATCTAGAAAAAAAATTCTTATAATAGCGCACTAATTCCATAATTGTCATTTAAAACACAAATACAAGTAAGTGTATACCCTAGTGCTACCACACTGAATAACCTAACTCATATCATTGTGAGTGGAATCCTAAAAATTCTAAGATCATCAACCTAATAAAAAATTGACCATTCTTCACATCCATGTTAGTCTCATCCCTCACAAAAATCACCATATATGATTTTAGTTTGAATATATAATTAAGGAATCCCATACATACCTATTCCTTAGACTTGATCATATATCACCTTGTGTTATTCCCATCACATGAATATTATACCCATGATTCCTAATAAAAAAGGAATCCATATGCCTAGGAAAACCCATATTTAGTAGGGATCCCTCATACATCACAAACCATCTCTAATATTAGTAGGAAAGGCAACCTACTATTCTGATGGCATACTATACTTACCAATATCACGAGTCATATCTCATCAATAATTTTTCCTCTCACCTAATCTAAGGACCATAAACATATATAGGTCACAACTCAAAATGCATATACTCATTCTTCAATCTTATATAACCCATGATATCTCATGCCAATGTAACTATCATAGGGCTCCATATATATTAGGTATTTATATACCCATACCAACCCACCCAATCTAGGGTGATAATACTCATTAGGCATCCATATAACTAACTAAACACATGAGAATAAATGTCACATCCATGTGTATATTAATAATATCTCTATATGCCTATTTTAATCCAGAAATAATCATAATATGGTTTAGTTAAGTAGATCACCACCAATACATTATTTGAAAAAATGTTAAATAAGTTATTATTAATGATTTAAATAACTAAAAACCATTTTAAAACCATGTTACAATCACATACATGAATTCAAATTTAATTCTAACTTGAATGTTAAAGATGATTTATGTATGTACACCTCTTTACACCCGAGCCAAGAGAAAAATACATAAATATATAACCCAAAAGATTATAATTGAAAAAATAACTCAACTATAATAATGAAAAGCATGAACATCAATCATATATCCTTAAAAAATATACTTTAAAAATAGAAGTATAGGATTGACACAAACATAACATCCATCATAAGTTTTGATCAGTCTTAGAAACATCTAGTATTTTCCAAATATTGTGAAAAATGAAAATAATTCCCTGATTTGACTTTTTAACACCATAATCCATTTTACCCAAATAGTAATTGAATTGGAGATGTCACATAGCCTCTTGTGTGCCTCCTTATATTCCATAGGATGTCGACTACGGGAAAAGTTCTGATAAAACCAAGTGGGGAGACTATATCCCTAGCATCATCACACAAAATAAAAAATAAATTATTTAAACATTCATAACCATATAAATATAAAAGTATAAAAAATAGATTCATTGTATAAAGATAAACATAATAAATTACATCACCATGTTATAACAAAATGTACACATACATGTCATATATTCATATCTCAAAGTAGGATTACTCAATGGGATGATTATATATAGTATAGGATAAAAATAAAAATAAAATAAAGGAGATCCAACCACTATGTTTTTAATTTCCTTAGACCTATTTATTTATTCTCTCTGAGCTCTTATAACCCACACACTTTTACTAGTGTTAGTGATCAGACCATCATTTTAATCGCAAATATGAATGTCCACTATGGTGCATTTGTAGGGTGTGATTATAAAACTCAATAGGTCACCACCAATGATTCCCATAATAAAAAATATTATATATGTTAATTCATGTATTTAATGAAATAGAAGTTTCACAAATCACATGTATACACTCATTGAACCACCAGGTACTCAAGAATCCACCCTGATGGTCAAACCATATCCGCTTCAATCAATTACAATTTATGATATATAAATAGTACCACCTTAATAGATTCCAGTAAAAAATATGAGTAATTATTCTCTAACTATAGGGTGATAATATATCCAATATGGAAAATAATACCCACCTATATGATAAAGGATCCCTCTTGAAGATACTCAATCAATCTCAGGGGTCTGTACACCCCACTTGGAATACTTACCAAATCTCAGGGGGTAGTACATCCTACCTAGAATATTTAATCAGGAAAAGGGGGAAGTATATCCACCCTGGCATAATTGGTTAATCTTAGAGAGTATCACATCACACCTGACATTCTTGGTCAATTTCAGGGGAAAATAAATCCCATATGGAATATTTAATCACTAGTTATCGAGTAATCCCTCAACACATCAAAAACCGTTAAGGAAGAAAATCATAATACTTTCATCAAAATAGTGGATACATGAACCTAACTAACCTTAGTTAAGTATCATAACACATCATATATCCTATACCTTGACAAGAAGAACATATCTTACATTCAACCATAATTACCATTTCACTAGTTTGGGTCATAAGAAAGACCCATCATCACTAATCCTATGGAGAAATACCATATGGTAAGTCATTACCCATAATCAAAAAGACCATAATTGGTCAATGTAATCTACCCATAATCATCTCAAAAGTCACCTCTCATGGGGTGAATTAGCCTAATGGTCATAAGAAACCCATCTCATACATTTTACCATGGAAGAATGGTTCATGGTGGTCAACTTTATAGTCCATATTTGGTGGAACTTCCCATATAAGCTAAGTTATGACTACATGAAAATTATAATTTATTTCTAATGGTTATCCCCTTTGGATAATTATATTCCCATGAAATAGTTCAAATATTTTCTAAGCGACACACACAAGCCCATCTGGTTCAATGGTGCATGACACAACATGATGCAAACCCTCACTAGTGAATTTTTATTAAAAGAACCAAACCTATCCCATTACAATCCATGATATTCTTAGTATTTCATGTTACCCACATAAATATTTAACTGAAACTTATAAATCGAATGAATATTACAATTTTTAATGAGGTAAAACTTCCTATCCCACCCTGACCTGGGTTTTCATAGGGGTAAACCTTTTTGATGCATAATTGCGATCTAGACTACCAATGAGAATAAAAAACCCCATACTCCAAGATTCTAGTGGAGTTACCTACCACCAAACTACTCCGGTGGGGTAAACTTCACTAGGACACTCAAGGAATTAATCAATATCAGATACACTCATATGTAATCAAATTATCCCAACCAAGATCATCACCATAGGGGTAGTAAAGACCTTAAAAATTTCAAGGAAACATGTATGGGATTACCACCATGAATTTAGTCTCCTTTGACCATATAATTCCATAAAATATCACTAAGGTCCTATAAACCCACTGTTTCCACAAAACATATACTAATTCAAAAATAACCTAAGGGATTACCCATATCCATCATTCTTGATGTTTTTCACTTACTAATTCATGACCTCCCTAGGTCACCCGATCTTTAACTAAATTATGAAAACCCTCCTTAGTTTACAATTCAAATTTAATAAATAATTTTACATAGTTTAAATCACTATTAATAGCTATGAAATAAACACATGAAATCTATGACTCACTAGTAGTTAAACAAGACCCACTAACCCCTCCTTAGATAAGGGAACCCACCTATAGTTCCACCTTCGATCACTCAAACTCACTCACCCTTATTTAAAATTTTCTCAATATATGAAACCATATATAAAGAGGTAATATTAGGGTCAACATACCAAAAATATAGAGTTATTCCCTTTATAAATCAATGTTTTCTTTACTTTATCTAATATAGTCACCTAACTAAGCCCCTATTTGGCCTTTAATCACTTTCATGAGTTCATATCTAAGTCTAGGACCCATAATAATTAATTTTAACACTTTTATAATTAATTATATATTTAATACAAAACTATTTCATAACTATGTATTTTTTAATAATATGGAATACATATACGAGTGGCGTAGTAATGCCAATACCTTTAGCAACAGAATGTGATTCACTCTTGTCACACCCCAAGTCCACTTCCAAAAAAATCACCAACAACCAATATCAATTCATCAATAAATTATATTCCTATTAGGTTAAAATATGAAATAAGATAAGTCAATGAATTTATGATAATTAAAAGATGCACAACCACATGTGTTATCCTCTCTTAGGATTCCTTTAGCCACATCAAATAAAATCCTCATTGATCTGACCCAATTTCACCATGATTTGGTATAATCAGTACCAAATACCTAATGAAAATCTATTTAATTTATAGAATGAGAAGAGGAGAAATTAATAT
Organism: Viscum album; assembly: GCA_963277665.1. Classification (NCBI taxonomy): domain Eukaryota; kingdom Viridiplantae; phylum Streptophyta; class Magnoliopsida; order Santalales; family Viscaceae; genus Viscum; species Viscum album. The sequence goes on from OY728125.1 coordinate 1,677,046,027, forward strand.
GACGATGAAAGGGGAGAAACTCACTTGATATGACATGATAAATAATTATGAATCAATTTGATTCATCCATTTAGAAGGGAGGAGAAGGGGAAATAAAGGAGGCCCTCATACCGGTTATCCATCTATCCCCAACAAGAAACCCATAAGGGGTTTAAGAAGATACCCACTAAAAATACCAAAATCCCCTCTATGAAAAAGGACCCAGACTCTACCAGGTACTGAGTACACTTGCACTAATCACCTAAGGGCCCAAACCTAGGTGTACCCTTATTGTTCCTCCATCAGGTACCCAATGTCATCGATCAAGTACATGATGGCTCACTATAGTCACTAACCTCACATTTTTATTTACCAAAGAACACTAAAATCATTTTGTGCCTTTTAATCATAAATTATACCTTAAAACATCCTTTCTTATCATTTAAAATTCATCTAAAAATTCCAATTATTGATTAGAATCAAAAAATTCAAAAATAACCAAGTTTTAATTCTATCGGAACCTAAATTTTCTTTGACTCAATCACCATATGACTCAATCCACCCCACATAGAGCCTCCTAGGATGATAGTAATCTTAATGTGGAACCCCAAGCTCTCTTCCAAAAGGCTTGGGTCTAGTGACTAACTTTGAGTAGGCTAATCACACAACATGGGAGACCTCAGTCTAATGAACCTATACCCAACCACCCATCTCCACATAGGATATAATAAAGTAGTATAGAAAATGAAAAAATGTAATATATAATATATAAAACAAATTATAATCATATACTAATTTTTATGTTATAAATTAAAAATGGAGGGGAAATAAAATCCTAATATCCTAAGGTAGAAACCAACCTAACAAAACTGGAAGGTGAAGATGACTCCTCAATACAGAAATCCTGACATGAACTCTATTTTATCCTATCACCTCTAGGTTCCAATAATCTCTCTCTCCAACAATATCATTTCCACTAGGATCAGAACCAAACTATCCATCATCCTTATAAGACACAACACATGTAGAAAAAATACCCATGCAGGGTTGAGTATATATATATACCTAGTAAGAAACCCTAAAAACCACAAAGTATAAATAGAAATACTAGTCCACTCAAAATCACAGAAATAAGAAAAAACCCAAATATTATTATAAGTAGAATACTAGATATTTAGAATAGAATCTTACACTGCATATCCCAATAATAGAATACAAAACCATAGTATCATCCCAAGTATTCAAACTACCTATATTTATATCCCATATAACCTCTCATAACTATAATGGGGGACCCACAATTCACCAAGGTAAGTATCGATCGAGGGAGTGACAAACCATAGTGAAGGACTCATACCCAATTGAGTAGAACACATATAAGGAGGCAGTATCTAAATCTAGGGATAGAGGAACCATGCCTTGAGAATATAGTGGAGTAAGAAACTATAAAAAGAATGATGGGGGCCTACACCATACTACAAGTTGAACTTTAGAAGAGTTACAAACCTCGTGTTTACTTCAATAATTATTCCCACCCCTATCATCATCCCTATGGATCTAATGAAATAAAACTACCAAAATCTTCTCGCATCCCACCTCTGATGATATATTGGGATGCACCATCATGTTCTAATTGAAAATTTTATTAGGGTGAACTAATATTATGTCCAAATCTATGTTTTAGGTAAAAATTATGAATTTATCAAAGTCTGTAAAAGTACACTATATGTACTTTGGGAGTAAATAGTGTGTATCCCATCATCTAAAGTATGATCATGTATGAACATTCACCTGGAAAGTACGGGTAGACCTACATGGCATGTTTTATGGTGTACATGGTGTGTGGGACCTACAATGGTACTTAGTGTGTATCTCAATAACCTAGGTTGTGTGGTATACAAGTTGCATGAAATATACCCATTCTCCACATGACATGTTGGGTATACAACCTCCGAGGTATGTAATCAATGTATATACCAATCCAAGAGACCTAGGACCACATGAAGTATACATCTAAATCACACCCAACATGATATTTAACTCTAACCAAAACCCTATCTTCTACTGTCAGGGTGATACATGACATATAGATCCAAAGTTCATGCCGTGTGATTTGATTTTAAAAGTATAGTTTTAAGTGTCCAATGTATTGTTCAGTCACATTGAGAGGGGGGGGGGGTGAATCAGATGTAACTTGTTTTACTAAATTCTTTTCTTCTTTATTTTACCCACTTCTGATTCAAACCTCTATCACCTATTAAGATGAGTGTATCCTATATGAAATTCAGAAAGTAAATGAAACACAAAAAACAATATTTTTAAAACGTTTGGTACTAATACCTACTCATTTATATAACAGGTTAGACCCCTTGGTTATCAATTATTCGCTATATACAGGTACTTACAACCAGGGAAAGTCCCATTCCCATCAATATTGAGTTTTATAATGTTCCACTCTAGAGTCCTACTAGAGATTACAATTATAGACCTATAATAGAAACTCCTAAGTCCTATAAGAGGATATTTATACTGCATCCCATAGTGTTACCAGTATCCCACTATCCTACTCTAGATTCCCACTGGAGAATTCCACTAATCTTGAGTCACAAAAGATATAATCTACAAATAGAAAGATCTATATTATCTTCTGACTACTCTTGAACTTATTCAAGATGAATTACTTCTCTAAAAAAATATCATATCACCTGATATACTCATGTAAAATCTTCATTAACTTCTACAACTAATAAACAACTTACTGATCTTGCTCACTGTCCACTGATCATCAACTGATCTAAACTTATCTCAATACACTGACTACTCAAGTATATGAATTCTGAATCAATGAACTACTTCAGTATAAAAATCAAACTACATGAATGTTTGTAATAAAATCCATGGTATTCTCAAAATAATATGTGAAACAATACAAATGCACAAACTTCCCACTTTTATGCATGCATTATTTCATGTGCATGCATGTGTTGAATAGTGAAAGCACATTGCACTACCTAATTTACTTATTCACTGGAATGTTATTTATATAGTTCTTAAGAACATAATAACTATACTAAATTCCACACTTTATTCATGAATTTATATGTATAAATATTAGTGTATTCTTAATTTCCTTCATGTAGGTATATTGTGCAATAATATATCACAGTGTCTATTCACACAAGAATATCGTACAATCCCGCTATATCTTCATGTAATGAATGTATACACGATCTATTCATAAAATCATACTCAAAAAACACCATTCATGCATAGATATCATTTCATGTATGATTTACAGGCTCCTCTATATAATAGTATACACAAAATCCTCTTATGTATTTCTTTTTCACATAATAGTATACAAATTTTCTTTTTTCCTTTCACTTTCATGTAAATCAGAGTGAATGTTTACACTAGTTCACAGAAACAAAATAACTTCATGTGAATGAGGTTGTTCAGAAAGACACTACACGAATGCCCAGAAACTATCATGTGAATGTAGAGCCTTTTCAAGCCTCATTTTGGTCTCCTCCAATCTCAAAAATCTTCCTCAGATATGTATTGAACTCGTACTAACAAATGAGATCCCTAGTGGGTATTTATATAAAAAACACCACCAACTTAAATTGTGCACACCACCAAAAAATTTTATGTGCACCACCTCACATCACACTTCATGACTTTAGAAATCATCGTCACTATTCACCCATGTATCTTTGTCTTAGATTAAGAATCCCAGTTTCATGAAAACAAGTTTATAGAATATTTTGATCATATTTGGATATAAAAACAATAAAATGTAGCTAAAATTCATGGTTTGTTCATTCAAACATTCATACATGAATAACACTCAATTTTTTTTGACACATATAGATTATCTTTTGGCCAATGGAAGAAGACGATACTGGAACTGATCAAAGGACTCAGATCATCGGATTAGACGGTTGAGGTTCTTTATGCATATTTATGACATAGATACAATATCCATAGTTTCTAAGTCCCACATAGATTCTTCAAGTGGTTTGTTCTTCCTTTTATTATAGCACACTCCATGTACCATCCATAAGTGATTACCAGAGTACGCTTCTGATGCCCACTAGCACCCCCATGATGGATTTCTCCTCCGTCACCGTGTCTCCCTACACAGTGGATTGGATATGATCACTTATGAATCTCATTGGGCATGATATGAACATAAACATCCACTACCACCCATTCTGGATGGCTAGGGGTTGATTGAACACCTAAGCAGTGGCTGTGGTCCCCCTTCGGTTGGCTAGTGTGGCAGATTTTTTTTGGTGATTTCTCAAATAAAAGAGATACAGTTCTATTCCATAATACCTACCATCAATCCAAACAAATATATTCAAATTCTAAAATCAAATGAAGTAAAAAATGTTCCATATTAATAAAATTGACACCTGTATTTGAACTTAAGACCATTTAAAAAATAATCACATTTAGAACTCATTGAATTTTCTTCTTCTAAACTTATTGACAACAATTTCAACTTAAATAAACCAATAATAAACCATTTGGGTTATTAAATATCCCCATTTGGATTTTTTTCAATAAACACTCAATTTATAAATTAAATGATATATTCTCCCCCTTATTGGTAATAAAATTGAAGATATAGGTATGGGAAGGAATTATCATCTCCATCGTTCAAACTTATGAATATATTCTCCTCACTAGACACTTATAGTCTGATTTACTTCATAAAAGTATGTAATCACTAATAGATTTGTAAAGAGATAAAATTAATCAACTCTAAATCTACATGAGATAAGATATATTTAGAAAACAAGAATGATCAAATTTAATATCAATGCTATCAATAACTATTTATCATTGATACCAATATTGAAACCTTCTATCAGGGGTTGTTGAAAGATTTTCAACCAATCTTCTACATTCATCTCAAAAAATAGATTAAAAACATTAAAGTGAAAGAATGTTATTCTTAATTTCAAGTTAATTTTCCTTTTATCATCAAGTAATAAATATATCCATTTTAGAATTGATTTTTCATCATGAAAATAAGAGAATGTAATCAATATACCTCAATTATGAAAAGATTCAATCTATAGATTTTTAATATCTAGAATTATCATATTAATACCTCACTAGAACTTCTGATATTAATAAGATATCAACTTCGATAAATATATATGGTGGTTGATCATCTGTGATCCCCCTTAAGAGATGCACTTTATGATTATTCATCATAATTGTCTTTCTTCAAGAATCAACTCCAAGCATCATCAAATATTATTTGAAATGTTGTAAAGAGACAACCTAATGCCAATAGTCTTCCATGATGGATAAATTTCTAGCTATAAGATGTTCATAGATTTTATCAAATTCAGGTCTCCCCTTAAATATATACTTCACCTTAAATTCCCAAAATAAAAAACAAACACAATGTATATGCAAGAATTATGTGGTTCTTTAATGCTACTCAGTTAAAGCAACATGGACAAGAATTTCTTCTTAACCCATCTATCTTATTAGATGAAAAATTATTCTTCACATTTAATAGAAAAATAGTTTTAATTTTTTATACTTGCTCCATATTTCATGCCTCTTCCAACTATTCTATCCATATGATCAATCATTTTTTAGGAACATGCTCAGTATTCACTTTCTATGTAGACTCCATTTTCCTAATAATATATTTAGCACAAGAAGTAATAGGTTCTTTTCCTCTGTTCTTCAAGAATTATTCATATCTAGGAAACCATGTAATTTTTTTACCTGAATGTCTAAAAATATTACACCTTTCACACACAACTTTATCCTTCATCAAGTTACCCTTTTTTGGAAACTTATTTAAATCTTCATTAGAGATGTTTTTCACCAAATCAATTCTATTGTTTCTTTTATGGATTGATTCTTTCTTTGATTCCAGCTTTCTTCCTTTAGTATTTATGTTCATGGAAAATTCACAATGTTCTATTATGTGAAATTTTTTACTAAAATAGAAGCATCTTTTCTTTGGTGTGACACTCTTCACATCATACTTCACAAACTTATTGGGAGTTATTTGTTTAAAAACCTTCTTCTTTAGTTCGCATCCTAAGGCGAACATGTCATCTTATTTTCTTACCTGATTCAATTCTTATCGTGGTATTATATTCATATAAAAATATGATTTGTGTATTATTGGTACATACTATCACTCATCATAAAAATGATTGATTTTGTTGTAGTAATCATAGAATTTTTCAAATTAATCATATCTATTCTTTATAGGCTGATTCCTTTCCTGTGAATTATGCTTCTATTATGTAGGTTTCCTCTTTTATTCATCTTTCACCCCCTAAATGTAGTAATTTTTTAATTTTAATATAATGTAATGTTGCGTCAGAAATTTATTTCCTGGTTCCAAAACTTCCAATAGTAGCAAAAAATATTGATTTCTTCTTCTATGACACCTTCTGACCGTCTTTAACAATTTTCTGCTTTTGGGTAGCACATTTCTTCTTTTTTTCTTTATTCAGGGTACACAAATTATTACACTTATTCATATCAATATTTAAAGATGTATTAAATTATTGAGAATCTTTCTTCACCCGTTTTTGTCAATATTTTAATATTTAATATACACTAGTCACCAAAACAATATTAATACACATAGATTTATCAATAAAAACAGTTTTCTTTTTCAATGATCCTATAGTAGATTTATACATGGGTAATATCAATCTCTTCTTACCAATAGATTGAGTATTTTCAGAAATAGTACTCTTATTAGATGAATCCTTGGAATTAATTATTTTCTTAGTATCTTGGGAAGTCTCAGCTTGAGTCTCTTTTGTATTTATCAGTTTCACTTCTAGTTCAAGACATATTAAGTTGGAAAAATATTATCATATTCATTTGATTTATTTATTTCTTCCCACTGATCCTTTATCTTATAAATATCATCTACATGAAACTATTTGGCCTTCAGTAACAAATTTTCAAGATACTTAATTCTTTTTTTCTTTATCTTCCAAATGATCATATTTGATATTCAAAGATATATTATGCAGTTTTTATAGTGCATAGATAACTTCTATAAATACCATTTCAAAAAAATATTTCTCAAAAACATTAATTTTTAATTATTTAATAGCTCTAACATATATTTCATTATAAATAGATATTGTTTCATCCTTTTCTCTAACAAGTTTTTTGAGAGTGATTCATATGCCAACCTTTTTATCCAATTACTCTTCTATAACATTAACCTCTTCTTCCAGCTGTAATTTTTCATCCCAAAGTTCCTTAAAAACTCTTATCATACATGTGAACAATTCTTTGGAAACTTTATCCAAATGATATCTAATTTTAGAATTGAAAATATCTTGATCACAACTTAAACTTGAATCATCAGAATTATAATCAAATGAACTTACTAAACAATTAACACTCTGAGTACCTTCAACTTTTAGTTGATATTTATTTATATTTGAATTATTATTTAGCTTTTTTTCCATTAATTTATTCCTATTTTTATGAATCTTGATAAAAAATTAAACATTTATAAAATCATGAGTAGAGTTATGATTTTATATCTGAATCTCTTATGAATTTTGTTCAAACTTGAATACACAATTCATATACTTCCAATACAAACAACTGGGAAAGTAAAGTATATCCAAACATAGGTGGACTTTCCTCTGATACCAATTTAATTTTACAATAGATAATGAACTCACACTATGGGGGAGGGGGGGGGGTGAATTAGGTCTGACTTGTTTTAATAAATTCTTATCCTTTTCTTTTACCATATTTTGATCCAAACATCTACCACCTATTAAGATGAGTGGATCCTATATGAAATACCATAAGTAAATGAAAAACAAAACATAATATTTTTACAAGGTTTGGTACTAAGACCTAATCCTTGATATAAGCGATTAGAGGCCCTAGTTATAGATTCTTCACTATATATAAGTGGTTATAACTAGAGAAAGTCCTATTACTATAAAAAATGAGTCCCACAATGTTACACTCTAGAGTGCCACTAGATATTACAAGTTACCTCCTACAATAAGAAATCCTAATTACCATAGGAGGATGTTTATACTATATCCCAAAATGTTACCATTATCCCACTGTCTTTCTCTAGAGTCCTACTGGAGACTTATTCTACTTCAGAGTCCCACTAAATACTACCACTAATCTCGAGTCACACGAGATATGACCCATAAATAGAAAGATATCTTTCATCTTATGGATACTTCTGCACCACCTATAGATAAATTATTTCTCTACAAATATATTGGATCACCTGATATACTCATATACCATCTTTAATAACTTCAAAAACTGATAAAAAAATCCTGATACTTCTCACCATCCACTGATCATCAATAGACATGGACTTATCTCAATACACTGACTACTCAGGTATATGAATTCAGAATTAATTACCTACTTTAGTCTCAAAATAAAACTTCATGTATGTATATAATACACTGTATTCTCTTATCAATGAAATATACGGAACAATACAAATACAAAAACTTACCACTTTTATGAATGCATTATTTCATGTGAATGCATGTGTTGAATAGTAAAATAACATTACACTTCCTCATTTACTTATTCCCTACCACATTATTTGTATAATACCTAATCAAAAAATCAATTATCTACCTTCTACACTTTCTTCATTCATGTATGAATATAAACAGTTGAATATTCTCAATTTCCTTCACATAAGTATACCATGAAACAATATCTCATAGTGTCTCTTTGTGAAATAATATCACACTATCCCACTATGTTTTCACATAAAAAATGTATAAATGATATATCACTCAAATAATACTTATGAAACACACATAATTCAAATATATCATTTCATTCATGATTCACAAGCTACTTAGTATAATAGTATACATGGAATCCTCTTCTGTATTTCTTCTTCATGTAATAGTATACATATATTCTATTTTCCTTTCACCATCATGTAATTCAGTGTGATTGTTTAACTAGTTCATGGAATAAAAAAAACTTCATGTAAACATGGTGGTCTAGAAATACACAACACAAATGCATGGAAACTCTCATGTGAATACAGAGCTTTTTCAAGCCTCAGTTTCAGTCTCCTTCGCTCTCAAAATCTTCCTTGGATATACATTAAACTCATACCAACAAATGATATCCTTAGGGTGTATTTGTAGAAAACCCATACACTAACTTAACCTATGTGTAACGCCTCAAAATTTTATGTCCAATGCCTTAGCTCATGCTTTTTGGCTTCAGAAATCATGGTCACTATTCTCCAATGTATCTTTGTCCCGGATTAAGAATCTCTCTTTCATGAAAACAAATTTTCCTGAATATTTCGATGATATTTGGATCTCTAGAAGAATAAAATATTGCTCTAATACACTATTTGATCATTCATACATTTGGCTATGAAGAACACTCAACAAAATTTGGTGCATATAACTAATATTTTGGTTGAAGGAAGAAGATAATATTGGAACTGATTGAACAACCGAGATCATCAGATCAAACAGTTTTGGTTCTTTACATATGTTTATGATGTAGCTATAATGTCCATAGTTTTTGAGTCCCACATATATTCTTTAAGAATTTTTCACTTCCTTTTATAATAATTCACTCCCTCTACTATCCAGAAGTGATTACCAGGGTATGCTCCTAACGTCCATCATCACTTCCCTATGTCAGATTCCTCCTCCACTAACGTTCCACCTTGCACAATGGATCAACTATATTCCCTTTCACCTCTCATTGGGCACACAATGCACATCTATACCCACTTCCGTCCATGCTATTTGGCTAGGGGTTGACTGTGCACCTAAGTAGTGGCTACGACCCCCCTTCAGCTGGCTAGTGTGGAGGCCAATTTTTTGGTTATTTCTCAAATAAAATAGAGATGTTTCCATGATATAATACTCACCATTAATCTACTCAAATATATCCACCTTCTAAACTCAAATGGAGTAAACAACGTTCCATCTTAATAAAATTAACACATTACTTCATACTCAAGACTGGTTCAATTATCTTCATATTTAGAACTCATTGAATTTTCATATTCTCAACTTATTAAAAACAATTTCAACTTCAATAAACCAATAATAAACCATTTGGGTTATTTATAATTCTAAAAATCACCTGGAATCATGTCGTTATCATAGATTTTTATTCTGATTAAGCCCAAAATGTTTTTTTGACCTACAATTCCCCTTTTTTAGCTTCAAGACCTCTTATAAACTGTACTTAGCTTAAAAAATTCCCATAAATGGATTCTCAAAACCTTATAATGTCCTGTAAATTGATTCCCTTCAATTCCACTTGCCTCCACACCTTCAAAGGATACTATATTTTCCATAAAAAAATATTTCATGCATCAATATTTGATATCTTTTCCATGTCAGATCTTTAAAAACTAAAATAATAATTGTTCATTGATTCAAACCAATGTTTACTGAACTAACGATTGTAGAAGAGGTCTACAACAAATTCATGAAGAAAATGGAAAAATGATGAAGTAATTTTTAGACAATATTGTTGGTTCCTGATGCTTCCAATGAAATAGAACATAGGAAAGTAGTGTAGATTTTGGGAAGATAATGAACACAACAAAATCATGAGGATTAAAAATTGATAAAAAATTTAAGATAATAAATTTAGTAATGAAATTGATAAAATAATCATAATAAATGGGGTATAAATCCTAACTAATGATTCCTAGATCTATTTAAGACCACTAATTTGTGAATATTCTATTTGTATCAAAGTTTTTTTTGGAAATATCTGTTGTATAATTCTTTCATTATCTTCCCAAATCCCTATTTTATTAAATCCATTTACTCTCTTTAATTTAATAATTATGGTAACTGTGTATGGTTACATAATTAGAGTGATAAGGTTGAATAAATATGTAACTCTAGGATTAGTGGATATAACTAATTAATTATTTAGTTAATTAATTGAATTAATCAATTACACCCATGATGAACCCCACTTGAGGGTCTGAGTGTAAATTGAAATTATACCACCCCTTGGGTAAGAAACTTATTTCATACACAATCATATAGTAAGTTTTCACATCCAAGTATTCATTTAAAAGTAAATAAAAATTTCCCATGATCATGCGCACAAACTAAAAAAATTCATATTATTTATTATATATTATTTTTGAGGATCTGTGACACTCTTTGATAATAATGTATTAGTGAACCATATTTAAAATATTATAAAGGTTTAAACCACAAAAAACTAGGTCACTACATCCTCCTAGCCTTCAAATATATTCACCCTAGAAAAAAATAATAATAAAAAAGGTGAGAGTGTTGAGCCTACATCTAAGAATCATGCTCCCATGATCTTTTTTGAAGGTTCATATATCACCATAAAACACACACAATTTGTATAGTCAATCCTCAAAGAGTCCTATCCTACTGGTCCTCGATCACCATTAGGTACTCTAGGAAGGTTTCTTCTTCCTTGATGTTCTTATTAGCCCAGTTGACGATGTGCGATGGGTCATGCATGTATCCCCTCATCTATGAGACAAGAAATACATTGTGAAACTGGTCCAATTATGGGGGGAAATTCCAGGCATTAATCCACCTCACCCACCCTACATAGAATCTGGAATGAACTAATGATCCTTATGGAAAATATTCTCCCTTAATCAAACCTCCTTAAATAGTGTCATGGATAGACCTTTAGGAAAACATAATCTCCCTCCTCAAACTCTAAAGTAATTTTTAACTAGTTCATGTAGATCTAAGATATCCTCATACACTCTTAGATCACATGTACCTTCTCTGTTTTCAACCACACGAGCTCCAACCCCATTAATGATGTCTCTCCAATATCTTCCCAACACATGAGTGACCTTTAGGGTCACCCATATAAGGACTCAAAAAGTTCCAAGATAATAGTATAGTGGTAGCTGCTGCTGTACATGAAATCCACTAAATTGAGGTGGTCCTCTCAACATTGAACAATATATATCATACAATCCAATAATATATCTTTAAGAACCTGAATGGTTTACTTGGTACGGACATATATTTGAGGGTGGAATTCTCAATCAACCATAATTTAGTCCCAAAAATCTCCTGAAATATTCTCCATAGTTGAAACATGAATCGAGTGTCTCAATCAAAAAAACCATCAAAGTTATCTCATATAATCAGATAATATTCTTCATGTACAAGTTAAAGGAGAAATATTCCCTAAATATTTTACACATGCTATGTGTTTTTGTCTATATCATAAAGTGAGATACAAACATACAATATAGTAAAACATTAATAAGTTGAAGGTATGTGATATAACTTAGTTTAATAATATCATATTTTATGATATGGTCATGTCATATGGACCTACCCACATAATCATATTATACAATTTCAGGTAATTTTAAAGGAATAAAATATGATTTCATGACTATATCCACTTCAATCATAGGGTGTAAAGTCCTTAATCTTTCTTGGGCCTTTTATTTTTCATTTTGGGGTGTTTAGCGGCTTGGGTGAATCTTTATATTTTAAATGTTGTCATAAAATGGTTTTATAATTTATAAAATTATATTTTAAAGTTTTAAAAATAATTTTGAAGTTTAGAAACGAATTTTAGAAAATCTATAATTAATATGAAAGTTTTAAAAGCGATTCAATTTTTTTTCTAAATTTTATTTTACCCATATGCAACACCCCCTTCCTATATGAAGGTAAATACCCCTTATCCTTACATAACTATTTTTTTCCTATCTTAGATAAAAGTAGTTTATATAACTACATAATGGTAAATTAGGAACTCTGAAGGCTATATAAAGGTAAGTCCATCACATAAGGTTAATAATTTTGGTCAAATATGTCCGGGTAGATTGATTCTCACATAAGGGTAAGCCCATGATTTTAGTGATGCTTAAAGGTTATCTATTTCACTACATCAAGGTAAAATATTATCTTTCCTAATTCCCAACCTCTTATTTTATCGCTATATAAAGGTAATTCATACCTCTTATAATGGCCAACTTGCGTCAGGGTGATGTACTTGAAGGTAGAACTCAGCCTATGTAAAGGTTATCTTGGCCTAGTTTTGTGTAAAGTAAAACCAAATTACATTTACACATATTACCCCCTTCTAAATAAAGGTATCAATTTGTTTCCAAAAAATCCATAATTTATCCCAACTTGATTCTACAATTCATTTTTAAGAAATAAATATAAATATTTATATAAATTCATGAATTAAAAATCATTTATGATAAATATGAATATAATATTTAATATTTTTAAAATTTAGTAAGATTAAAATGAGCCATGGTCTACCTTTGAATAAAAATAGGAATATTTTGATTGATTAAAAAAGTAAAATCTATAAGAAATTATATCACTAATTTTTAAAACCAAAATTCCCATGTTTGGGTTCTTCTTATTTTTATTGAACGTAAGCAACCAGAATCTTATCATCCAAGTTTTTTGAGCCTTCTATGATCACCCTAGACACCTTTCGCATGATTTACAGACCATGTATATCTCTCTCCCCTCCTCTATTTTATACAATGTATCCTTCAGCTTCCTTTTAGGTAGGGGATTTAATACCAACACTTTTATTTTTTGGAAACTATGATGCTATCATTATTTTTATTTTTCACTTGGTAATTATTATGAATCAAATTAAAAAGTGTTAATTAAAAAGGAAAATGTGAATAAAGAATGTGAAGCGATGCACATGTAATTTATTAATTATTATTTTTTATTTTTCTATACTATTTATATTTCTATCTTCTAGAGTAAACTTCTATGAAGTACTAAGGATAAATATGATAGTAAGGGATCTAGAATAAATATGGGAATTAAGTAGAATATCCATTCAAATATTAATGTGGTAATTAAACCCCCCAAAATTTATAGGATTATTGTGGTGTACTGTGCTTATTTGTGTGAGCCCCATAAATGTTGTGAAACTATTTTACCATGAGAATATGAGTTTTGTTTGGAGTTTTTTCTAGAATTAATTTGGATAATTAATTAATTAATAATGTTGATATTGAAATGGATTTATTTTGAATAATCAGGACTTGATTGACGTTTTTGTTGGACCATGTTCGGTATATTATTTTAAATATGATGGATTCTTATTTATATGTGGTATGGTTGTGATATGTGATGTGGTTTTTTCCGAATAAAATGATGGTAGTATTGTGGTTAATTTATAGAGGAATGTCTCATTGTGTCATATTGGATGGCATGATGTGTGGGCTATGGAATGTGAGGTGATTTTTAAAATGATATAGGACAGTTATGAGGAGATGATTATGTTGTGGGACTTGTCTAGTAATTCTTAGTGGTATGATATAGAATGAAATTAATGAATTTGAAAATTGGAATTTGGTTGGACTAATATAATGGTAGGCGATTAATTAAATCAAGAAAAGTGAAAAGGGTTGGAATTAAATGGATGTAAGATGTAATTAAAATATAAATTATTGAAATTAATTAATAATGGATGGGAATAAATTTGTGTGATTTCAAATAATGAGTTAGCATTAAATATGGGAAATAAATGAAATAATGAACATAACATTGGATTTTAAATGGTAAATATATAATTGGATAGATAAATAAATAAAAGTGGAACTATGACTAGTTTTATGGATATTTTTTTTGTGGTCACTAGCTGGTTTGTGTCCTAAATTATGTTTGGGTTATCTACGAGTAATAGTAATATTATAGTTGAGTAATTGAGTTATTATAAGGCTGTTAGTGTGAATCCATGAGTTTGTTATTGTGTTTAATTATCTATTCATGTATTTTCTTATGATTTCTATACTCACCCCACCCGAGTCAAGTACTTTTTACCAAGGATAAATGTTTTTTTTTCAATTGTTTTACCCAACATCCAGGTTTAAAAGAGAATAAATAGATAATTTTACCCTCTTCCCCACCCCATTTATTTTTATAATGGGTTGTGATGGTTTTAGTTAGGTATAATTATCCAAAGTGTGGGAGTGGAATATAGAGTACCCAATGATGTGATGATGATGGGATGAGAGAAATGTGGTGGGGGTCATGCATAATAGGATGAGGGCATGAGTTTGATGTCATTTGTGTTCATGATAATATACTAATCTAAATTCATGGTGTATAATGGAAATTAAATTTGTGTGGATGATTATGTGGTTGTGTTTTTTATGATATAGTTGTGAATATGTAGTGTATATGTGATGTGGTATACGATATATGGATATGTGTTATTGAAGGGGTTGAGGTGTCAAACATTCAAAGTTGGGGTGTGAGAGTGGTAAAACAGTGGGGAAGTGTTTTTAGGTTGAATTGATTATATTATTTGGTACTATTTTATTATACCTGGATGTGATATTTGGTGAGTGATCCTTGGTGAGGCTGAGGGTCGGTATTTGACCTGATAGTTTCTTTGTTGGTTCTGTTACTTATTCATTAGATCTTTAGTATGCATTTTCACATTTTCATGAGAGGACATAAGGAGTATCCTACTCACTATAAATATTATTCTTACCCCAATATATATATATATATATATATATATTAGGTAATCAATAGGGTTTTAGTGATTGAGATGGACTGTGCTAGCCTAAATCTGGAATTACTATTGTAGTTACTGTTGAGGAGTTGTTTTTTCATTTTATTTTGGAGAGTTATTCTATATCAAGAATCATGAATTATTATACGTTAATTTATGGTATTTTGGTTTATTTATACGATGAAGTGTTTATTGGTGGTTCCCATATTATTTCATGTCCTTAAATTCATATATTAAGGGTAATTCCTTCCATTGTGTATTTTATACCCTCGGTACTAGTCACCATCCCTATCCCTTTTGGAGGAAGGCTTAGGGGGTCACTACTTCTATTCATTACTGATCCAAGAGAGATACCGATAGAGGGGTGGGGGGGGGGGTCATGACAGATTTTTATCAAAACTGATGGTTGAGAGATAAGATGGATATTAGAGTTAAGAACTGTAAGGATTTAATGAGTTGGTAGGGAAATAATATCAGTTGATATTAGTTCATGACATAGGCTATGGAGATGAGCTAGGACATAAGATTTTAAGGCCCACCCATGATCCAATTCAAGGACTCTAAGTCTACTGAATGACTAAGTGAAGTGGTAATACATGTAGAGTAGAGAACCAAGAGAGCTACATGTATTATTCTTGTTTGTTATTTTGAATGAATTTGGTGATTTTCTAAATTTAATTAACCCCATTAAATGAATTTTATTTAATTTCATACTACTGGTGTGGTGGATGGGTACCTTTGATTTGTATGCTTATGAAAACTGATTTTATATTGATATAGGTGTTTTTATTATTTGAGGAACACAATATGATGATGAATCAAAACTCTGAAAAGTAATTACATTCACCCACAAAAAATGGTAAATGAAAATATTAAAATTTTTATAGTGTTTAATTGGGTGTGTTCTTAATAATTTCATATTTGGTAATAAACCTAGAGTGTATTTAAACTTTATAATTTCAATTTTTTCAACCTCAAGTTTTATAAATTATGTTATGTGTTAATTTGGTTTTTTAGTTTTGAATTTACACTTGTTGATATTAACTTTAAAAAGAGCATGATAGGGATGAATTAGTTTAATAGGAAAATAATGATAAAAAAATTATTAAGGTTTTGATGTAGTGATTGATGCATTGTTAATTCCATTCAAGATGGTTAAAATATTTAGTAATGAATGCTTGAACTTATTTAAACCATAATGTTATCTATTTATCAACAAGTTAAGGGGTTTATTTTAATCATGTTTATAATTATTTAAATAGCTATTTGGAAACTATTTAGAGGGTTTTATAAAAAGTTTTTTCAACCACATGATTCAAAGAAAAGTTAAAGAGTTAAGTTAAAATGGGTTTGAAGGATGATTTAAAAGTTACCCATATAAATGATTTTAGTCACATATAAAGTTTTTAATGAATTTGTTCCAAGGAATAATTTTCATGTTTAAAACTGATGTTTTGTTTTAAGTTATTTTCAGTCATTATTGAAGTAATTAAAATTATATAGGATTCCTTGACTGGTATAATAATTAAATTTAGAATTTGATTTAAGAATATGTTTAAAGTGTTTACTTATGATAAAATGTATTGATATGATGTGATATTCTTAATTAGAATGAATTCATTTTAAATTATTAATACTAGTTAAAAACATGCTTCATTACAATTTAGGAAATGATGCGATACTTATTTTTATATAGTAAAATTCCATGATAGTTTTAAACCTTGGAAAATTCGATTAAAAAACTTATAATATCATGTGAGTAATTGAAATTATTTTCTAAGATAGATATGAGTAGTATGTTATTGTGTTTCCATTAATGAAGAGGCACATCTAAAAGATCTTATTTTCTTTAAAAAACAATTTTATGATTTTTTAATTAAATATTCCTTTATAGTGAATTTTTTATTTTTTACGTCATGTTTAAACAACATGCTTCAGATTTTGATACTCCTTGTTATTAAGTTTTACTCAATGTTATAAGATAAACTAATTAGGATTAACTAAAAGTTTTATTTATTTTAATTTAATTAAATACCATTCCTTGAGTTTTGAATTCTTATTGTTTATATTTTATGACATAAACAAAAATTACAATAAATCCTAAGATATATTTTATTTAAAAATAAATTAAAGACACATGAATTAAAATGAGAAATGATTTATTGAACATTATTAATGAACACTATACAAAATTTTTATATAAGAATTATAACTTACAAGACATATTGTTCATTCCATGTACACCATGATAAGTTTCAAATGTTATGAATTAAATTCATTTCTTTCTTTATTATGGTATATTTTGTTTAAGTATAAATAATGAAAAAAACATGTATAAATTATGTGATAAGTTAAAAACATGATAAAAAATTAATGAAAAAAGTAATATAGTGAAAATATAATGATGTGAGAATTATAAGCATGATATAATTATACAAGCATGAGACATGAAACATGATAAGAAAACCTCCCATGAATTGTGGTTATAATGTCAAGTATCAATTGTTGACACCATTCCACCCATAATATTTTTCCTCTTAAATTGAATTCCCTTATTATTTATTGAAATTCATAACTTGTTAAATTTCTTCTCTGGCAGTACAGTATTATTAAAGTACCCATATTTTTTTATTTCATAATCCTTCATAAATTCTTTTTTATTAAATATATTTTATTTTTTTATAATAAGGTTAGTTTTTTGGATCCATACTCACATGAATCTTTATTCTTGTACATGTTCTTATTCCACATGTTACATTATACTCTTGATGTATCATATGCATGTATCAAATATTTATTGTAAAGATAGGGTTTGGTCAATTATTTTTGTAATTCCTGAAAGAATACAAGAATGTTTAATACTAACCCACTAAAAATCAAAATAATTTAGCATAAATATAACCACTTTTATTTCCAAGCATGGATAATGTTTTGTGATGGAAAATTATTTATGTGATATACAGTAAATAATGGATTCTATTCCCTATGTAGTTGTTTGAAAATAGATAATCATGTGTAAGGGTAATGTATATATTGTTAATTATGGAAATAATGTATAAAGATAAATAATATTTATGTGATTTGTTTTGGGGAATCTAGAATAATTTTTTTAAAGTATGTTTTGTGTTGAGAATTTTATACCCAAAAAACATCAAAGTAAAATCATGTTCCCTTAAATATTACATGAAATATTTTTTTATTGGTAGTATGCTGTTTAATGAATGTATAATTTAATCATTTCAAGCATGATATATGAGGATAAAGAATTTGCATATTTTTATTGGAAATCATGACTAATTTGAATTGTTATAGGGCCAGATATAATTATTTTTTATAAATGAATTTAAATAAATTATGAATGGGTCAATATGTACTAGTTGGTTATTTATTTTATTGAAATGTTGATTTTTTTCATTGAAAATATATTTTCTAAACCATAAATGGTCATACTAATGGATAAAAATTTAAAATTTCTAATGAAAACAGTTTTTTTTAAATCTGAATTATTGGTGATGATATTCTTTCTGGTCACACTTAATCATGTGAAAAAATTACAAAAAAGTGATTGAATGATATTTATTTTTGGATGGATTTTTATATCTATTTGTGTGACCTATATTGTTATTTGTGTGTCTTTAATTAGAAATTTTTTGAGGCTATGGAAAATCCTTGACTCATTGATCTTTTCTTATGCCTTGTTTCTTGATAATATCTTATTCCCATTTGAGAGGTATCACATGGGGAGAGTTTCCGTTTATTTTTTTAGTTATATTTCTATTAGGTTTGATTTTAATTCTCATGGAAATTTTTTTGAGAGTTTTTTGAGGTGAAGTATTGAATCTTTTCTAACCCTTTACTTTGTC
The DNA here is from genome assembly GCA_963277665.1 of Viscum album. Taxonomy (NCBI): domain Eukaryota; kingdom Viridiplantae; phylum Streptophyta; class Magnoliopsida; order Santalales; family Viscaceae; genus Viscum; species Viscum album. Next base: position 1,677,065,424 of record OY728125.1, read on the forward strand.
ATTCTGGGGTTTTTATTGGCTCAAGAGTGTGTCCATATTTTAAATATTATTTTAAAATAGATTTACAATTTATAAAAGTAGATTTAAGTATTTTAAAATTAATTTTGAACTTTAAAAATAGATTTTTGAAAATATAGAATTAATCTAGAAGTTTTAAAATTGATTCAATTTTTTGTAGAAGTAAATATATAATATTTTAAGAAATAATAAGAAAATCCATCATTTATTATTTTTCTTCTTGTTTAATTGATTGTTTTATAAATTTTATTTTACCCTTACGCATCAACCCCTTAATATGTGAAAGTAAATACCCCTTACCCTTACATAAACCCTTACTATGTGAATCTTTTGAGCCTTTTTCTACCATCCCAAATCCCTTTTATATGATCTTTAGGACATAGACATCTTTATGTCCTCTATTTTGTGCAGTGAATCCTATAGGTTCCTTTGAGGAAGGGAATTAAGAACTTACTCTTTTATTTTGTGTAACTTTTAAGACTATAATTATTTTTCATTATACTATTTAATTAACATAAATAAATATTAAAATAGTGAATTAAATGAGAAGATTATAATAAATAATGGGATGAACTAAAAATGTAATTTATTTATATTTCTTTGTTATATTTCTATACTATTAATATTTATATATATTGAAGTAAATTTACCTGAAATAATAAGGTGAAATTTGAAATTAATGGAATTAGAATAAATATGAGAATGAAGTTTCATTTTCATTCAAATATTACCAGGCTTATTATCCCAATTTAAATTTAAAGAAATATTGTGATGTGTTATTTTTTATGAGACCCCCATAAATGATGTGAAACTATTTTCCTTAATAATATGAGTTCTAAATATGTTTGTTTTCTATAATAAATTTTCATAATTAATTAATAATTTAACCCTGTAATTAAATGGTCTATTTGAGTAATTGAGACTTGAATGGTATTTTTTTGTCCCATGTATTGTATATACTTAGAAATATAATGGTTGCCTAATGTTATGTATCTATAGTGGTGATATGTGATGTGGTTGTGGTTGGATATGGTGATGGAAATATTGTGGTTAATTTATGGAGGAATGGTTGGTTATAGTGTGGTGGTTGGAATAATATGTGGATTGTGGAATGTGAGGTGATTTGTTAAATGATGAGGGCTAGTTGGGAGGTTATGATTATATTGTGGGGATGTACTTGTAATTTCTTGTGGTATGGGATGGAATGAAATTAATAAATGTGAAAACTTGAATGTGGGTTCACTAAAGTAATATTGAGATGTTAATATAGTTTGGAAAACTGTAATGGGGTGGAATTAAATAGATGTGGGCTATAATTGAAATTTAAATGATTAAAATGAATAAATTAAATATGGGAATAAATATGAGAGAAAATGGATAATGTATTTCCATTAAATATAGGTAATAAATAAAATAATGAACCTAGTATTGGTTGGTAATTGATAAATCTAGAATTGGATAGATTAATGAATGAAAATGGAATTGTGGGATTTTGTTATTATTTTTTTTGTGTGGTTACTAGCTATTTTGTGTCCTAATGGAATCTTGGGTTGTTTATGGGTAGTATTAATGTTGTATCAGAGTAATTGACCTATTATAGGGCTATTAGTGTGTACCCATATGTTGGGTATTGTTTATAACAATATATTTATATATTTTATTTTGATTTATATTCGCACCCACCTTAGTCGATTACTTCATTATAATTCCCAATGTTTTGGTTCTAATTTATTTCCCCAAAATTTATTTTGGTGAGGTAAAATCTGGTTGACTACCCCCTCTTACCTAATCCCTTTAGATATATAATGGGATGTGATGGCTCAAGGTTGGTACAATCATGTAAGGTGTGAGAGTGGAATGTGGAGAACTCGATGATGTGATGATGATGATGATGGGATGAATAACATGTGATGGGGGTCATTCATGGTATAAGGAAGGAATTAGGTTGATACCATTCATTTTCACGATACCCTACTTCTCTAAATCCATGATGTAGAATGGATATTATGGTTGTGTGGATGATGATGTGGTTGTGCGGTTGATGATGTAATTACGAATATGAGGTGTGGATGCGATGTGGTATGTGATATAAAGATGTGTGTTTTGGAAGTGACTAAGGTGTAATATGTTTGACGTTGGGGTGTGGGAGTAGGAAACCAGTGTGGAAGTAGTTATAGGGTGACTTGATTACATTATTTGGTACTATTTTATTATATTTGGTTATAATATTTGGTTATAGAGCCTTATTGAGGTTGGGGGTGGGTAGCTGACCTAATATTTACTTTTTTGGTTCTGTTACTTATCCACCAGAGATTTAGTATGATTTTTTTCACATTTTCATGAGAGTTACTAAGGAGGATCATAATAACCCATACATATATACATTAGGTGATTATAATTTTTTTTGTGACCAAGATAGACTGTGCTAGATTGGAGTTGGAAGTGATGTGGGAGTTGCTACTTAGGAGTTGGTTTTTCATTTTATTTTGGATATTTATTATGTATTGAGCATTAAGAGTTTTTGTACTTTATTTTAGGGGATATTGATTTATTTATATAATATGGTGTTGGTCAGTGGTTCCCATATTATCTATTTTCCATAAATTCATATTTTCAGGTTAATGCCTCCCATTTTATATTTTATACCCTTGGTTCTAGTTGCCAACCTGGGGCCTATTGGAGGTGGGCTTTAGGGGATAATCCTTATCTTCATTACTAGCCAAGTAGGGGTACCAGTGGAGGGGTAATGGGTCATTACATAGGGTTGATACATATCATATATCCTTTTCCCATGTAATCATAGTGTATGGCTAACCATGTTGTAAGGCATTGTGTTGACACAATTTTGTTGGATTTGATAGTTTGGGAGGTTTAAATATACCATATTAGACATCACAATGAGCTATTTCATAAGAAAAAATAGATGAGAAGTGTGATTTATTTAATCATGAGATGCATGAGTTGGCTAAATCATTTACTCAATTGTTATAATGTAAGAGTAAATGAAAAAAATACTCAAAGAGAATTTTCAAGGGATTTATAAACCCCACTTCTATATGATGGCGGTATGTGTGTGCTTGATCAATGCTAAAAAAAAACTCCCCATCACACATATCTCTCATATCCTATATCCTTTATACCATGGGGTTCTAGCACGCCATAGGTGTGGAGTATCACACTAATATGATAAGTGATTGAGGAGGAACTTGTGGATACAACATGGAGGGAAGAATATTATGATCATTACTTGGTGATCCTTACCATGCATAGTGATAAAGATGAAGTAGTGTCTACTTTTATGCAAGGTACACACTAGTTTCATCATTTCATCATTTCTAGCACACATGTATTTTATTTATCTAAGCATGGATATCATGGTTTTAAATTCATTTATTCTCTTCTACTACCACTAACAAGTGTTGTTAGAGTCCCATGAATTCTAGTAGTGGTATCACATCCAACCATGAAATTAGATTTATGAAATCATATGAGAAATTAAGTTTATCAATATCATAATCCATGTAATATTTTAATAATAAAATACAACTTAGTAAAAATACCATCAATTTTTAAAAATTGTATCATATGATTTTGATATATAATAGATTAAAATTTCTCTATATCATGTTATAAAAAATAGAGCATCAAATCACTAAGGAGATATCATTGTCTGTCATAAAATATGATTTGATATCATAAGTGACGATAGATATATCAATAATAAAATATAATTACCTATCGTATTTTGCGATTGGTCTATCAAGCATAAAGTATGAATGATAACAGATGAAGCTATAACCAATCTATCATAACCCATGGATCAACATGGATTGTAATATACGACTTGTCTCATATTATATGATTAGGACTAAATATAGAAATATGATTGAAGAAGATTTTTTTTAATTCATTTATGTATTGGAATTTATTATTTATAAATTGTTTATAAATAATGATAAAAATATATTTTGGGGATATTTATTAATTTATAAAGAGTTTATAAATTTATTAATAAATAGGATATAATTAATTAATAAATTTATATGAAAAAATTATTATTAAATATTCTTAAATACTATAAGTTAATATTAAAAAATACATTTTTATCAAATTATATGGAATGCCTTATGAATTAAAGATAAAGTGTCTATTTAGTAATCTTAATGGATAATTTATAAAGTGGTTATAAATTAAAAAATTAAGACCAAAATATAAAATGTTTATATTTAAAGATTATAAATTATTCATAATTATTAGTTTGAATATTTCAAATTAAGGTTTTATTTGAGATATTATTTATACCACATCCAAAGAGTTTTGGTGATTGATTTGATCATTATTTAAATAATGTTAAATATATGATATTTAGATTGTGTAAAATGTTTACATAATAAAAAATTAATTATAAAATTTTTATAATTCATAAAATATCATATATATTTAGGTTTTTGGGGGTACAATTACATTAAACACACACACACCACACACACAAACTGGAAAGTCAGGCTATAGACCCCCCCCAAAGGGATAAAAAACCCATAAAATCTTTTTTATTCATTACAAGGTCTGAAATCCAAATGGGCAGGAAACCCATTACATGGACCAAAGGTCCAATGCAGCATTATAACTACATCATACTACCCACATCATCAGGAATGTATAATGCCGTGTCATCGCCTTCCTATATCAAGCATGCATCACCGTCTACCTGAGGAAATTTGCTCCCACCCGAATTTGAACATGAGTTTGATGCAGGATTACGAGGATCCTTTACCATTTAGGTAAGCCCCCAACTGCATAAAATATCATATATTTAAAGATAAATTCCATATAATGAATAATATGATAGAGTTCATTTTATAAAATGAGTATAAAGTGTTTATATTCAAGTATTATGGAATGTATATAATGAATAACTAAATTATAAAGATTTGTAATTAGATTTTGTTTATGAATTTTTCATAAATCATTTTATCATGTTTAAATATGTGAATTATTTATTTAATGAAATTTTATTCCCTTATTTATTCTTCATGGATATAAATTGTTTATATTATGAATATGTGTGTGATTTAGTTTACTGTTATTAAGTATTTCTTATAAAATTTACAAGCCTTGAATTGTATGAAAGGTAATATTTCATAAGATTTAGTTTTAGTATACCGTATATTTGGTTTTTAATTAAAGTTATTATCTTTAATTTAGTTATTAGTGAGATAGTAACATACATTAGAGAAGGTGATGGGGAGGGGTTGTTTTAGTGCAATCATGTCAAATGTGTAGAGGCCTTTGTGACATTGGGCCTCAAATTCAAGTAATGGTTCCTTGTTAACCTAGTTAAAAAGTGGGATTAACTAAAAAAATAAAAAAAATAGAACTAGTAAGGAGTTTTTTTATATAATTTATACATATTTTTTTAGAGTTATTATGAATTTTATTCTCTCTTGAGTAAAGTATCCCTGGGTAGAGGGATTTTGGGTCAGACATCCCACTGGTCTGGAGGCTTATGCCTTATTCTAGAAAGTATGGAGTTGTATATTTATGGATTCATGCTTACTCATGTGTATATTTTAAATATAATATAATTCTAGACCTTTACATGAAAGGTTAATGTACCTTTTTCTTGAGATACATTTGGATATGTGTAAATAAACTTGGCTTTTATTTTTTGGGTGAGTAACATAAAAAGTGGGTTGTGTAAAGATTCACACATGAATATGGATTAAAAATATTGATTTTTTTGAGTGAATACCATTCCAAAACTAAATAATTATAAGAATTCATAAATAAAGGGAATAACATGAGATAATATGGTGAGATTATATCCCCTTAAAAATACTAAGTGTTAGATTCCTTCCAACGTGGTACTTTTCCAGACCATAATCATCCAACTGAGTTGATTATACCAAATATGGGTGACCATATATTATATTGTGTAATAAAATAAATTAATAAGGTGGCCTTGGGTTACAATTTTCTGGTAAATCCTTAGGAAGGATACTAGAGGAATGGTGGTGAGTTTATCCATATGATAGATTAGATAAAGAGTTGTTCCCTCAAACATCCAAGAGTCATATATTATATAATTGAGATGGTTCCCTACCCAAATAAATAATTGATGAGAGTAATTACAAATTGGACTAATTTATTTGTGAAATATGGACCTTGTACCACTAATATATATGATTTATTAAAAACAGGGTAATTATTTTAGTGGGATTCCATTTAATGAAAGTCCTTATTAAATGGTGATAAAACAAACTACTTATCTAGTAAAATATTTTATTATATATATTGTCACAATAATCATGAAACTTAGATTTAATATCAATAATATAGGAAGTAAAATATTAATATAAGAAAATATTGTGACTGATAACTTTATAATAGTTCTTAAGTGAGGAAAAATTCCATGTGTTAGAGAAATACCTTCCCAAGTAACTAAATGTTAAATTTTTTCAGAAGGTAAATATAGATGATTTTGAGAATAATAGAATGATTCATTTAAGGTTTAAAAGGAATTATATGAAACATTATATAAGGAATTTTAGTTTCATATACTTAAAATTATTGGGTTTTTCAATGATACTTAATATGATTGACTATTCTAATGAATTTTTAAGATAAGTTATTTTCTTGAAGATTATTCATGTTATGGAATTCATTATGTTTATATCTATGTAAATGTTCTATAATGATGAATTAATTGAAAGAAAATTTTACCTAATATTCTCATCTATTTAGAATAGATTAACTAAGAATGAAATGTTGAGGTTTTGGTGTTGTGTAGTCAGTAAAAGTGGGTAAAAGTTAAAATTATAAGAAGAAAACTTAGTTGGAGTGTTGAATAATGTTTCTTCAAGTTACTAGTCAAAGTCATTAAAACCTATTGGAATCCAATGAGAATTGGTGATAATGTGTGTTAGATTTATTTTCAACCTTGACATGGTGAATTGGAGTATATTGGATTTATTGTTCACCATGTCAACAGGTTTTTGAGGTGATGAATTTTCTGATGGATGTAATGTCAGTAACCAACATAAGAATTTAGGTTAGTGTGTTTGTAGTTGGATAATGTAATATTTCAGGAAGGATATTGAGATATTTTAATTTCTATCATGAATATTGTATACAGAAGATGGTTGAATATATTTAAAGAATCTTTGGGGAGTATCTAACAATAAGTGTTGGACAGTGCTATGATATGAGTCTTTTCCATGATAAAGATCCCGTCCTTGAAAACACAATAAAGCTTTCCCAATACTGATAAGTATACATATAGAGCTGTATAATGAAAATTTAATTATGAGGTTTTAGTACCATGAATACATTGATATATTTATGAAGGAATAGTTTTGGAAGTGTTTGAGTGATTTTAGGATTTTTTCATAGGAAAAAAGAGAAAAGAAATAATTATCTCACAGAGGCATGAAGGGAATCACACAAGTATATACTTTCATGAGTTTGATAATTTTTTATAGGAAATCAGAGTATAGGAATAATTCTCATGAAAAGGCATGCAATGAATCATTAAAAGGTAGATTTGTGTGAATTTACTGACATGGAAGCACCCTAAAAATCATTTCTTCACATAGAAAAGAAGTTGTGAAAATAAATAAAGGCTTAATGACTTGCGTGAAGTGGAGTTTTATAAATGAGAGGTTTCAAGATGCAGAGTGGGTCAATATTTTTCTATAAATACCCAACCCATTTAAGAATAAGGGAGATACAATTTGAATATGAGGATTATCGAGAGAGAAAATTCTATGTATTCTCTAAAGTAATATTGAGTGAAAAATTTATGTGAACCACTATGTTGCATGAGTAACTTATATAAATCACCATGTTACAAGAAAATAATATTTGTGTGCAACTTTGGATTGTGTAAATGACAATCTTGCACAAATATTCTAATTTTAATAGGTTCTTGGGTAGGGACTTATAATAATATACTTATGTGAATAGGAAGTTTCATGGAAGTAAGTATTGGGAATTCACCATAAGTGAAAAATAAATAAAATGAGTTTTAACTAATTAAATACCCTACCAAAGGGAAAAATTTATTCCTTGAAGACTCAATTAAGATCATCAGGGAAGTTATGTTACTGCTATGGACAATTTCAAATCCTGTGTGTAAAAGAGTAGCGTGAGGATAATCAGACACCTACCATACTTGGTAATAAATAGATAGAGAATTATTTTATTAGATAGTGTAACAAAGAGCTATACTTTCTATAGAAATTATAAAAGGAGATAATAGGGGAGAGACCCTAGGGAGAGGAGTGATTTAACCCTAAATCATTATAAAAGGGAGTAATACTGGGGAGGTAGTGATTCATATCTAAATCTTGTAAGAGGAGTAACCCTAATCATTGAAATAAATTAACCTAAACCTACTAATAAAATAGATTTAGTGGATTCTAGTACACTAATACATTGATATTATATGATCTTTGAATTTCCCCATTGCATGAAACCACTTTGTCTTATGTGTATGATTTTCTTACACTCTACAAGATGATGATATATGTATGTGGATTAAGAGATCATTGGTATAATTTGATAAAGGCTAAGATAAGATAATCATAAATCAGATCATTATTAAAGGAATAAAAGAAGTGTTTCCCTCCTAATAGTGTGGCCAATATTGGTTATAATAGTGAGAGATTGATGTTTAAGTGGGGAAATCAGAATGAGTTTCATACCCCATTTCACCCCTAGGGAATCTGTCACAAAATACATTACTATAAATTTGGGGTTTTCCAACACTATCAAAAAGCACTGATAAAGGTTCCCTTTATTAGTGCTAGAAAATAGCACTAATAAAGGGGGGCCTTTATCAGCACTGATAAAAAAGAGCAATAAAGGGGTATTTACATCACTTTTAAAGTAGCACTGATAAAGGGCCCCCTTTATATACACATTTTTACTAGTTCTAATAAAGGGGGGATTTTATCAGTGCTAATAAAATAGTTCTACTAAATACCCCACTTTATCAGTGCTTTTTTATTAGCACCGATAAAGACCCCTCTTTATTAGCGCTAGAAAAAAATGATGATAAATACCCCCTTTATCAGCCCTGATAAATGAACCCCTTTATCAATTCTTTTTTAGTAGCACTGATAATGGTTATATTTCCTAAAAAAATATTTCATTAAAAATAATATATTTTATTAAATATGATTTATACAAGGATAAATACGCATTTAAACTTAATATATAAGATATTTAGTGAAAAATGGATTACAAAATGATTAAAAAAATAATATTAATTAATAATTTTCTAATTATTATAAAGTAACAGTCATTTAATTTAAATTGTATGATATAAAAAATTCAATAAGAGAATATAGTTTCTAAGATAAGTTAAAAAACATGACTTGAAATTCAAATGACTATAACTTTTGATCCAGATGTTCGTTTGAACTCTACCACATATCAAATAAAATCCTATGATGATATATATGCCATGTTTACCAACGTGGCTATAGTCACTATTTTTTAGAGGTAAAAAAGGATCAGATGTCCTCCAAAACTGATTTTTTAGTTGAGATACCCCAATTTCTTAATATTTGATAATATTTCAGCTTCATTTAAAAGGGTCTTATTGTCCTTTTTTAGTAGAGAATGAACTTATTTCTACTTATTACTTTCATATAGATATTATGGTTTTTAAATTTTATCATTTTTCATATTGTAGTTTTATTTAAAATTAAATATATGCATATTTTATTATATTTACTTATAATAAATCAATTGTATAAATATTTATTTAAACATATTTACATAAGAATTTAAATCTAAATATTTAAACCAAATGTAAATAAATATTTATTATTCATTTTTTTAAAATAGAAAATTATCCATTTTATTTACCTTATAAAAGTGCCTTAATATGTATATATATACCTATAAATTAATGATTATATATAAACATGTGTGTGTTAATAAAAAATATATTTATATGTATATTCTAATATATGTAAATAAATAGATATATATGTGTGTATATCAATATTATATATATACAATATATATAAATGTATTTCTATAAATAAATCATTATCATTAGCATTAAATATTGTATATAAATGTATTTTACAGTAAATATTTTCAAATACATTATAAAAATTTATATGTAAATATACAATTATATATGAATATGTATAAAATATATATGTAAATATATATACATATAAATATATATGTAATGTATAAAATTTATATCTAAATATACATTATAAAAAAATCTTCTAAAAATGTATTTAAAATAACATCTAACCATTTTTTATATTATAAATATATATATATATATACATACTTATACAAATATATATATATATACACACAAACACATGTATATATATATAAAGTAGTTTGGGTGGTGCCTGAGTGGTAAACCCTGTAATCCTACATTCAAATGACCAGAGTTAGAATCCTAGAAAGCCCCTTGGGGGGATTTATGATATATGTGGTGAAACATGAATGATGAGGGCCGAAGGTGATGCTAGAATGACATGGGAAAGTAGTGACACAGGCATGATGCAACCATGATGATGTAGTCATGATGCTTCACTGAGCGTTTAGGTAAGTAAAAACGGGCCTTTGGGCCATGCAATGAGATTCATTCTCATTTGGACTTTAGGCCATCAATATAAAAATAAATAAGGCTTGATGGGTGGGATATCCCCTAGAAGGGCTATGATCTGCCTTTTTAGTCTGTGTGTGAGGTGTTCATGTGCTTGATGTAATTGTACCCCCAAACACCTATTATCTACCTATATATAATGTTCATATATAAATATGTGTGTGTATTAATAAATTGATATATATTTATATTTATATTCTAATATATTTAAATGAATATTAATGTATAATATATTTAAATAAATATATGTATATATACCACACACACACAAACAAATATTTTATAAATGTATTTAAAAATAATTATATAAATATATAAATAAAAAATTTATATGTATATATATATAAATAAATATAAATATCATAAAATATATAATAAAACATCTTGGTGTAGTGGTAAAAGTGTTCCAATTCCAAAAGCGAGGTACAAGGATCAAATCCAGGCATGTGCAAGTGATGAGTAGTAGGCTGGAATTTGGAGAAGTGATGAAAAATGGCCATTCTGAGCAATGATGAGGGGAGGGGGGTGGTGTAAAATTGGGTTATAGGTGGGGTGTGGGGTGAGTGGGTGAAATGCACTGAAAAATAGGGAGGAAAGAACTAACATGGAGGGAAGAACTCCAAAAAAAATATTTTTTCCCTCCTTTATACCCAAATGGCCTGAAGGCCTTCTTTTTTATTTTATTTTGGATAATCCCCCTTTTAAGGGTTGAAGGGGAACCCGTACATGACCCGTAGTCCCAAGGCACAAGGTCCCACAAATCCGAAATACATGACCCGAAGTCCTAGAGGCATACCATGCCCAATACATGACCCGTAGGCCCAACCCACTTGAACTGCCCCTCCCCATCTTTCTACGTCATTGATCACCTAGCTCCCCACCTTGCATTGCTGATCGACTAGCATTGCCCCATACAAAGCTGCACGGTTCCTGGTCCTGATGGTGGCGGTCATACCCTCTAATTCTTCCAATCCTGTTATCTTTGCATCTGGTGGCTGCTACTCATGTTGCTCTGATCCTCTTCTAGGGCCTGTTACTTAAAAAAGAATTGACAAAGGGTCCCTTTATCAGTGCTAAGAAAGTGCTGATAAAGGTTCCCTTTATCAATGATAAAAAATCATTGATAAAGGCTCCATTTATCATTGTTTTTTGAGCACTTATAAAGGGATGATTTTCATAGTTCTTAGATTAATAGTGTTATTAAAGCGCTGTTAAAGCCAAATTTTAGTGCTGCTAAAAGTGAAACCTGTAGAAGTGAGACCATTATGGGGCCAAAAATTTTCACAAGAGAAAGTATTATCCATTTTAATGTTTTTATTCTTAATTAATTTAGGTGTATTCAAGTTTTATTCTAGTTGTATGACACGAGAAAGAGAAATAATCTGAAAAAGAAGAAAAACCATAGCATATTTCTATATAATGGACCCTGTTTAGGTAGATGTTTCATCAGTATGAAGGATTACAATAGATCTAAAAAGAAATATATGAATTAATTTGAGTGTTTATAAATTAATTGATTCATTCTTTCTATAGGATTATCTAGAAATACTTGTGTTCTAAGTGAAATTTGATATACTGATGATAATGAGGTATCATGTAGTCCAAAAGTAGAAGATTTTAAATTATCAATGAAGCAGGGTTGCAATAAAAAAACATGGAGCTAATAAAGGAGAATAACTCTTAATAAATCCATGTTAAAGAATATGATATTGAGGTTAAAAATCTAAAAGGTCTGAAAAAGAGATTGAGTGAAGTAGCTACTAATTTGAAATAGAATAATGATATTCAATCCTATTAATTGGAAGAAATGTACTCAAAGGTACAGAAAATTAAATATATTTTAAAGGATATTTTCTTTGACTCAAGATAAATTCAAAACATGAAGGCCAATAAGGATGAACTTATTTCACACATGTCATAATTGGTCAAGGAGAATCAATGTATGAAGCAAGTAGGGGTGTCCTTAAATGAAGATGTTATAAAAACGGGTTCAAATATGAAGATTAAAAGTGAATTAATTGAGAAATTTTCACATGAAGTAGAATAACATGTGAACATGGGAATGGAGATGAAATATAACATTACACCTCTCAAAACAAAACATGAATAATAGAAAAAATATTGGAAGGAATCTAGCTAAAGTTTGATAGATATTACTATTCAAATAAAAGAGATGGATGTAAAGATCCAAGAGCTCAAGGAGAGGTTGAAAACTTAGAATGATAAGAATAAGATCTCTCCTATGGAAGTATCAACAACTAGAGTCCACAAATTTAAAAATATAGGGTTAGTAAGTAATTAAAATATTATTTCCAAAATCAGAGGATATGACTCTCAAAATAATGTATCTACAAAGTGATAATATTATGGAGGATTGGGGCACACCATGAATGTGCGTCTAGAAGCCCAAATGATCAAGGAAAAAGTAAATATTTTATAATTACATCTCAAATGAGGAATGACCATAAGATGTATGCTTTTAATGGGTGATGCTTTATTTTTTCTAACTATAGATATATGGCTAGAAATTATTGCAAGAGAGTAACTAAAGGTTTCTTAAGGAATTACTCAACTTTAATGAAAAATAGGAAGAAAGTTTACACTGGAATAAATTATGTTGTATTAGAAAACAAATTTACCACATTATAGGAAATGAATGAATCTAATGAAGTGTGTATCAAGCACTAATAATAGGTTTCTCATAGGAACCCTCTAAAAAATAAGGAAAATAAACTTAGTGGAAAAATAGATAAGTTTCCTACACCATGATTAAAAGGGATTTGCATGTAAGGAAAAACCCTCTAAAGATGAAAAATTCCATGGTGGATCAATTTTTTATCAAAGAGGTCAAATATTAATAATACCTGAGTGGTTTCAAAGAGTACATTATAAGGAAAGAAATAAAGAAAACCATGAGAGTTCATAATAAAATGGAAAATAATGGGTTCAATGAATACATGCACAAGAATGTTCATATGTGTGGTAAGGATAAAAGGACGAGTTGTGAAATAAGTTTATCTATAATTATTTAAGAAAATCAGTATGCATTCAATGAAAAATATTTTTGTTCTAGAAATATTTTTCATGGGATAACCAAATATGATCACAATAATAGAAGTGGTTTGAATAAGAGTTCCAAATAATATATTGAATAGAAGGTTTCTTAGAAATAAAATAAGAAGATTTTGAAAACTAAGTAAAATCAAAAGACTGATCATGTTAAATAAGTATCCCAACACAAGTTATGGGTTATGAAATATAATAATTCATGTAAGGATAAACAAGCTAACCAGAAAGTTTAGATAATAAAGGTCCAATCAGTGAAGTCTCAAGAAATTATTATTTATAAAAGTACATAAGGAATAAAATCTTGTGATTTAGGTTATAAATAAAAGGATAATCCCAAGAAAAATAGAGTGAAGTTATAATCTATGAAAAATAAATTCAGATATGAAGTTAGATTTCAAATTAAAGGATAAAGGAAATGCAGTAGTCCATAGTGACTCACCATCTTCCTAAATTTGAAAAAATGGAAGGCCCTTATGGGGGAGATACAATCCATAGGGAAATTGCATTAAAATATGAAAGTGGTATAAAATAATTCCATGAAGTTCCAATTAATAGAGCAGTACAAGTAAAAACAATTTATATCTTATTGATTTTGGATGTGTGAGTAAATGATTAAAACAAAAATAATCAGAGTGATTATAAGTAGTATCCCTATTTACCAAGAAAAGAACCTAGGTGGATGGAAGAAGAAATATATTATGACAACTAGTATCAGTTTCAATAATTGGTATATGCATTGTCAATTGGTATTAGATTGGTGTATAGAGTTGATATTTAAAGATAAATATGGTAAGAATCACACAATTTTTAGTTCATGTTTATTCACTAATGGTTGTTTCAGAGTGAGATTGAGATCACAAGGAGAGTTCCTTATAATAAGTGAAAGTTTTATGGTTTCTTGAGATGTATGGAAGCAAGTGAGTGTATTGGAAAACAATGATTTTATTAATTAATTAATTTTTTTATATAGAGTTCTGACTCAGTAAGCTTATATCTATTGTTTATGGCTCTTTATTGAGTGGTAAGTTCACCCACTTAAAATCACTAAGAATATAACTGATGTTTAAATGTTTTTTTAGCTTTATATATTTCTTAAACCTACATGAAATCATAGAGAAATAATATAGGAGGAGAAGAGAAGTTTTAGGACTAACAAGTGGGCCTAAAGGTGGAAATGTATAGTAGTTTCATATCACAGGGAAAACATAGTCTTTCTTTATCTAATATAAGGACCATTTCAATGAATTTTTAGAAGTTGGAATGACCCCATGTATATCATTGATAAATGAGATGGAGTTTAATGAGAAATTTCATGGACTTTATGGTATCAAAGGATTGGATCTTGTGTTGTTTGACATCAAGAATACAAGAGAAGGATGATAACAGATATGAATGTGAAAACATTTATCCAAAATTAAATTTTTTCCAGATATGATACATTTGTTAAATGTGGTACATGATATAATTTGTATTTTATGTTAAAGGGGGAGTAATAAGTATCATTAATACACTATCCCAAAAAGTATGAGTGAAGGATATTTCGATTCATGATAGTGTTTCCAAAAAATGCAAAGGGGGTGATTGTTGGAATCCAATGAGAATTGGTTCTAATATGTGTTGGATTTTTTCAACCTTCATGTAGTGAGTTGGATAATGTTGGATTTTTTATTCACCATGTCCATAGTTTTTTGAGGATATGGATTTATTGATGGAGGGAATTTTAATAACCAATATGAGAATTGGTGTTACAATGTTGATGTACTGAAAAATGGATATTGCATGAAGACTGGTGTAATCCCATAATGTTTATCATGAATATTTTATGTGGAAGAGTGTTGAATCAATATAAAGTATATTTAGGGAGTATCCATTAGTATATTTTAGACAATTTCATGACAGAAGACATGTCTGTTATAAATATTTAGTTGTTAAAAACACATGGAGTATTTCTCAAGATCAATGAGAATCTATATAGAGTTTCATCATGAAAAGTTAGTGATGAACCTCTATGACCATGAAGAACTTGATATATTAATAAAGGAATAGTTTTGTAAGTGTTTGAGTGATTTTGGTAAGTTTTTATAGGAAAAAAAATCAAATGAAGAATTCTTACACAAAGGCATACATGGACTTATGCATGTACAAAGTTTTGTATATTCAAGAATTTTATGAAGGAAATTAGATTAAAGGATGAATTATTATGTAGAGGAATGTAGGTTCTCACACAAAGGTATATTTTCATAAAGTTAGTTACATGGAGGCACCACACAAAGGATTTTTACATATATAAAATAAGTTTCATGAACAAAGAAAGTTTTCACGAATTTCACGAAGTGATGTTTTGTAGACATGAGGTTTCACAACATATGAAGGGTTGGCATTTTTCTATAAATTCTCAAGTTTCAGAAGAATAATAGAGATAATATACAAAGGAATATTATTAAGAGAGAAAACATTATGTATTCTCCAAATTAAAGTTGTGTAAAAAAGTTATTTGAACCATTGTATTTCACTAGTGACTTGTGTGAATCATTTTGTTCTATGAACATATTATTTATGAAAAACTTTGTCTTTTGTGAGGGGTAGTATTACATGAATGGGAAAACATGAATAGGTTCTTTATAGGTACTTATAAAGACATAATTACATGAATATGAAGTTTCATGAATGTAATTATTGGGAATTCACAATATGTGAATAGTATATAAAGTTAGTTGGCATGAATTGAAGACCATTACAAAGGGAAGAAATTATTACTTGAAGACTCGATGAGATCACCAGGGAAGTAAATATATTACTATGAAATAATTTCATAGCTAGTCTATTAAATAGAAGTGTGAAGATCAATGGGTGCCTACCATAATCTTTGCAACAGCAATGATATATATGATTCTTTCATTGGAATATGTGATAAAAATATACCCCTCCCAATGAATTGAGAAAAGGAGAGGAAAATGGAGTAAATCTAGGGTGACGAGTGAACAAACCCTAAACTATTGTAAAAGTGAGTTACTCTTGAGAGGAAGTGATCTATCTCTAAATCATGTAAGGATATTGACCCAAAGTATTGAAGTGACATAGCCTAAACC
Organism: Viscum album; assembly: GCA_963277665.1. Taxonomy (NCBI): domain Eukaryota; kingdom Viridiplantae; phylum Streptophyta; class Magnoliopsida; order Santalales; family Viscaceae; genus Viscum; species Viscum album. The sequence continues at coordinate 1,677,082,248 of OY728125.1, forward strand.
CACCACTAAAATAGATTTAGTGGATTTGGGTACTTTGGTACATTTCCATTATAAAATCCTTAGATTATCCTAGTTTGGGTGAACAAAGTAAAATTTTTGTGTCTTATGTGCATGCTTTTTTATACTCTCAAGGATGAAAATAAATTTATATGGGTTAAATATTCATTGATCTGATTGGATTAAGGCCAACATAGGTGAATCATTAATCAGATCATTATTCAAGGAAGAACACAAGTGTGACCCTACTAACTGAATAATCGATATTGTTTAAGGAAGTTTGAGTACAATGATTAAGTATGGAAATTGGAATGAATTTTATACCCTAATGCATCCCTCCACTCAGGTTATCTCTCACTAAACACCAATGTAGGGATAACAAAACCTATAGGTGTTATCAAGAAAGACGATTTATGAATCTATGGGATGAAATTATTTGAGATAAATGGAGGAGTTTTAGAAACTCCATAGAATTCGTATGTCAGGTATAATAAGTGTTAAATATTCTTTATTTTAGAAAGGTATATGATAAAAAATATACACTTTTCAAGTTATTTAAATGTACAGGATTCTAAAATCAAGGGAATAATTACTTAAACTTATAGATTTCATTCAAGTAATGAAGAAAAGAGTTACTACATAACATATTTGAATATAAAGGAATAAATCAAGATCAAATAGATCTAATATAAGGATGTGTATCTTTATCTCATTTATCTTATATGATAAGATAAATATTTCATTAATAATTTTTTTTCTCAAAAAAACCGACGTGATTAAGTTTATACACTTTTTTTATGATTCATCAGATTCAATAACATATTTTTAAAAGGAGACAAGGATAAAAATTCTTTATCTATGAAAAAAGTGTTTATCCATATTTTTGTTAAAATATGAGAGAAGATGTTCCTACCACCCATTAAGGTATATTTTAATGAATAAAGTCTTATTTTCATAAGAAAATGATCCAAACAAATAGAATACCTATAATATAGGAAAAAATTAGTTTATTTGTTAAATATTCCCATAGAAAATTAATAAGAGTTATTTCTAAACACAAAGGAGTTTGTGTATCTTATTATGATAGTTTTAAGTGAATATAGTGTCAAGAGGCTAGTGGGTATATGTTTGAATATAAAAAAGTTCAATGTTAAAAAATAAAATATTTCAATAGTAAAAAATTATAGTGATTTTCACTTAATGTTCTAAAGTGTTTAGGATATATAATGAAAAATAGAAATGTAATGAATTATATTTAGTTACCATGTTAAAGTGAATATAACTATTTCCTAAATATTTAGGCATGTGAAAATACAAAGTGAATTTCACATAATACCCTAAAAGAGTTTAGGGGTATGGTGTTAAATAGAAATGTAAAGAGTTACATTTAGTTACTATAATAAATTGAATTTCACTCGATCCTAAAGGATATTAGGATTTACTAGTAAGTAATAATGTAAATAGTTACATTAATTACCAAATATATCAAGGGAAAATGTTGATGGTAAGGGTTACAAGGATGATTATATTAACCTTAAAAGGAAATATTAGTTGAAAATTTAAGTTATTAACATTGTGACATTTGATCTTCTGGAGTTAAAGATTTTAAAATATATTAAAGGAGTTAAATGTTAAGAATATGATTCCTAAATCTCACCATTATTCAAACTTGAATTCTTTATAGATGTTACACAATAAAGATTTAGTGGTAGAGTTTTATCAATAACTTATGTTGGGGTTTGTTAAGTATTCTTAAAAGAGTTCAGGAATATAAAATGTATCATATAAAAGAAAATATACACTTTATAATTCTTTCATGTTGGTTTTATAAATGTATATATTGATTTATATTTTATGAAGTGTAATGGTAATTAAACTCTCAAAGTATGACTTTGAGTTATCCCCAACTGATGTTAATCATGGATAATTATAGGTTATAAATTTTTTTGAGGCTATCAAGGGTAGGATTCTTGTATGAGATAAAAAATGTTCTCATGTGGTAAAAAAAGTGCTTTTTCACACTGGATGAAGCATACTATATGGACTATCATAGACTATGTATTTTTTACACTAGGGTGCACAAATTATACTGAAGTCCCTATTACCTAAATTTGGTGAGATACGTAACATGTTAATATTCATACATTGATATATTCCTTATGAAATCCTTGAGGCTTAGATAATTAATGGTGGTTGGGTATATTTTTGATAATGTAATCAATTGGAACTCACCCAAGATGTGATATTTCATCTCATATGATGATTCTAACATCTGGCCCCTCAATTGAGATAGATCTATGAGTTTAAAACCCCACCTAAAATAGTACATATGATGTTGTTATCTATTTAGATGATAGGACTGTGATGTGAACATCCATAAAGGTTAATGGCATCTGATGTATTCATCAAATTGGTTAGTATATAATTATATAATTGAGAATATATGAGTTGGATATATGAAATTTAAATACTTTATGTCCCATGGACACTTGATTTATTGAAAAAGGGAATGTATGAGAATGCATGATAGCATGTGATGCAATTGGTGGGAACAGTTATAGAGACACATGTTTTTGATGAGGATCACACAAGATACCATTGTAGCTTGATTAGAAATGATTCTTTTCTAGAGGCATATCCTTTCATAAATTTATGGATCCAAATATTTGTATTTGTTTTCAATGCTAAAAAGTCATGTAGGCTTTCACTTTATGGTTGAATTAATGGGGATTGATTTTGACTTAGATATCTTCTCTAAACACGTTTTAGAGTAAATCCAAAATATATATGAGGATTCACATGGTATTTCATAGAATGTGAAACAAGATGAAATTGATGATATTTTTCTAAAAGTTTTTTTTGAAGATATAAAAGAGAGCTTTGGATAATATTTCACAAGTTATCATATATGATATGATATAAGATGAAATGAAACAAAGTATTTAGGCTCTAGTAAACAAGAAATATTAAAGGAGAGATATATCATAAATACTTTAAACATGTGATGTGTTTTGGAATATATCATAGAGTATGATATAAACATGTCATATAGTACAAAATGAATAAACTGAGGGTATGTGATATACCTTTTTTAGGAATATCATTTTTTAAAATATGGATATATCATATGGACCTTCCCATGAAATCGTATTCTATGATTAAGGGTAATAATAAAGGTATGAAATATGATTTAATGTCTCTCACCACTTCAATAATAGGGTATGATTGAAGTATATCATAGAAACATTTCTTATGCAGTCATAGGTTATGAATAACCATGTTGTAAGTCATTTCATTGATACAATGTTGATGGCTTTGATATTTTGGATGGATAAATATACCATGTTTTCTTTCATAATGATACATTTCCTAAGATGAAATAGATAAAGAGTGTGATTTATTCATTCACAAGATGCATGCATCATTCAATGAATTTACTCATGCATTATAATGAATGAGTAAATGAAACAATAGTCAGAGAGAGACCTTGAGGGATTTATAAATACAACTTACATTAGATGGAAATATTTGTGCTCTTGCTCTATGATTGAATAAAACCCCCCATAATCTAAAGCTATCATCTCATACATCCTTTGAGTTATGAGGTTATTGCACACCATGAGGGGCAGGACATCCTACTAGTATGATGATTGATTCAGCCTCAACCCTTGGATACACCATTAAGGGAAGAAACTTAGGATTTTTCCTTACTAATTGTCATCAAGCATAGAAGATGAAGATGAAGCAGTGGCTACTTAGGTGTAATGTATACACTAGTTTCATTATTTCTTTATTTCTAGTGTGCATGTATTTCATTTATCTAAGCATAGAGATATTGGTTTGGGATTATTTTATTTTATTCTACTACCAATACCAATTTTTGTTATAACTCTATAAATCTCATTTCAAGTATCCAAAGATCTCCATCGAACCCTTTTATTGAATAGAAATGAAGTGGGTCATCTTGGTCAATCATTTGATGATCACCCAATTGGTATTGTGACCTCACACTGAATATGTATGTATTATAAAAAAATATATCAATATATCATACCAATTTCACTCTAGAACCTTAAGGGGCTGGGGTAACTCTTCTGGTACTTAGTGTTCCACCTTCACCTATTGGCGGGTGAGACACTATGAGACACACTTTTCAAAAATCATCTTCATACCTGGACACAAAAACTAATAGTTTAGGATCTTGTACATATTCATTAAACCTATATGTACCACTGAGGATGAAGTGTGGAAATTCCATATAACCACCTTGCATAGTGTGACTGGATCAATTTTCACCCTCTAAAGAGGATGAAATGATCCCAATTTATAGAAAATCCATCAGGTGTGTCCCTTAGGGATATTCAATAGTGTAAGACCTCACAATAGTTGTATCCCAACAAGGTATCCCTCATGTACTGAATAAGTGGACGGGTCACCACTATTAAACAAAGATAGTCCACTTCTTATTAGGGATATAGGGTAAATTTCTTCAATCCCTGGATGTTTTCCCTTCTACTTACCCCACACATAGGAACTAAAAACATTAGAACTAGGCCCAAGTTCTAATCAAATCATCTACCATGACCTAAAAGACCATAAATGGGAAAAGCAAGCTTTACAACCACTACATCAAGTTTTCCTCCATGTGATGGTTTTGGTCACCTAACAATCCTCATTCTGGAAAACCCACAAGTGAATAATCACACAACAAACAAACACAAGCAATCAAAAAGTACAAAAACAATTTACACAAGGATTACATGGTTCAAGCATTTCATATGACATCTATAGGATAATGGTATAATCTCTTTCATTCATCCAAAATATAGTACATTTTAGTCACAAGGATTACCATATTCTAAAAAACCTACATAGACCATTAGAATAAGTTTCAAGAACTCCTTTGTTATTGCATCTTCTGGTGATCCCCCTCATGATATTTCACCTTTAGCACTTCATCCTATTACACTTGGATGAACCAAATTATTCTCTACCTAGAGCCACCTCATCATTTTTTAGGATTTTTCAGATATTTTCAATTTCATATAGCATGGGTAGATAAATTCTAATACTTTATAGTTGTCCCAACCAGTCATCCAGTCTGAACCTCTATCCAACAAGTGTGAGTGACCCTCCATTGAGCTATAAAACTTCTAATTACTAGTAAGAATTCATTTCACCAACCACTAACACCTAGTGAATAGTGTACATTTTCTTTCATTATACACAACATAATTTGTTGAATATTTCATTATTTGGATCTAGAGGAAATATTCCACATCCTACCATAAATGATTTCACGTAAGTCATGAACTCTACACTTTGCATATCTTACTCCATACTTCCATTTATCTACCAGAAGCTACCCATTTTGTTCACCTCACTCCATCCTCTAAAAAAATAAATAAATACAAGTATAAAAATAAAATGATATTCCTAAACATTCCCACACTCGAACCCATTGTTCCACATTCCTTGAACTAAAGTCACCCTTATGTATCATCCATATTGAACTCGCTTGGATAATTTTGCTGAGCTCACATTCTGATAATCACATGGTTCAATGTACTTATACTGACCAGATTCATGAGCCCACCATTTAAATCATGTTCAACTAATACTGTTGCATCTAGTGAATTTAATTTAGATACCTATATCTATACTTATATGGTTATGGTGTACATTATTCATCCATGATCTCCCATAGTATTACTTTTGGTGAATGAACTTATGAAGCTCTGAAAATTGACCAAGAAAATAGTTCTCTCCAAACCTAACAATACTCCACATGAGATTTTTTTTTCAAAAGTTAAATCTAATAATCCCCAAATCAAATAATATTCTCATGATCATATCAAATTCCAACTTTCTATCTTTTGTTCACATTACTTACACAACATTATCATAGTTCTATATGTCATACTTCCTATTGATCATTCTAGGATCCCACTGAAGGAATCCCTCATTCAACAGCTGCCACAATCTTCCATTCTACTATTTTTTTTGAAACTCATATCAATGAATCAATATAATTCCTCTAAATAAATTCAGGAACTGGTTTTTCATATTATTATTTTTTTGAAACTCCATCAACAGGATATAACATACACAAGGTCTTTGGCCCCATTCTTTCAGATATTTGATTTTGACACTTTAATAGTGTCCCTATAATCTGATATATTTTTGGTACACCAAACTCTAGAAGCATAATTGCAACATGATCATACTTTTGGGACTTCAACTTATAGAAAGATATGATTCCATCATGATAATGAACCCCCACTGAACTTATGATAAGCACAATTAAGAAATTTGTGTTCCTTTGATCCCAATTATTCTACTTGATTTTGAAACTTTAAAGTATCCCAACTACTTTATAAGGTCCTTAAATTTATATAATTATTCTTCTGATGATCATTCCATAGAGTCAGAAACCCTTGAAAATAAACAAACACCAGGACTTGGGGTCTCTATTCTTTGGGTTTATGTGACCCAAGTCCACATCTTCTGCATACTTGAATATGAGAGAACAAAAACCCCATATCTAGAGATATGAAGTATCCTATGAAATATACTAATCCAAATTGAAATTATATCTACTAATACCTTCTCCCACTGTTCCTGTTCATTCATCCTAACTTAGGAAAACTCAACCATCAGTCTTCTGGAACTCCATCCTTACACCACACCCTCATCTATCAGACTAACTTCCATTCCATTTGAATCATATTTATTCACTTTTGTTAAAGTTAATTTGAGGTAAATTGACTTTTCATGAGATAATCCACAAGAACTTTAAAACCAACTATGGCCACTAAGGATTTCACCTTATGCCACCGAGTTATAGAAATACTATTCATAACATGGAAATTATCATCATACCTCCTCTCACACTCCTGTGTTCTTGTGAAAATTATGAAACATATTCTATTTCCCAATGATATGATCCCTAGAATAAAAAATATTCCTTCAGAAAATATTATTTGGGAGGAATACACCTTTTCAATATGTTCCATAACTATGAAAACTTGCATAAATTCCCACATATATTAACAATTTATCATACTTACTGTTGAATAGCATATGATGAACCATGATCATGATACTATACTTATGATACTTATAAGGATAGAACCAACACATTTGAGATATTCTCCAAAACATGCCACATACTCTCACTATTCAAATGTTAATCAATGAACCCCCATAGCCCATGTACTCACTCAACACACAGGCTTGAAAAACACTTAAAAATATTCTAAGTCACACACTTTATCTACAGGTTTGTGGGAAGCATAAAAAATAACTCCTTCTAGGAATATAATTTATAGTCACCATCAAATTACTTCAACTTGAACTTACAATCAACTTCTATTTTTATAAATTCTACTGGGAACATGATTCTTTTTTTTTGAATTTTAACTTTCGGAATAATCGCTATGCTTGTTGTTGATTTCATCTAGTTCACTTCACATCCCTATGAATTATTTATAAAAAAACTAGATACCATACATGAGTAATAATATAGAATCCTAAAGGATCTATAAATTCCACCGTAGGATCACCAAACCATGCCTATCCCCAACTATTTCCATTGGAAACATGAGATCCCACTGAACTCAGTTAATGCAAGGGATCGTGGTCTTGCAATAGAATTCAAGTAGTCTTCCAATAAATTCTAAATTCCACTAAATGAATGAAACATACCACATTAAACTTACAACCAATTAAACTTTTAATATAGCAAAAACACCTCTTGTAACATAACCATATCATAATGACATATTTTTGGTTACTCGATAGATCAATTAATCATGAGAACCCAACAATATCCCATCCAAGATCAAACTGTCACCTCAACAAATAGAATATTCCACTACTTCAGAGTGACTTCCCTCTGAGAATTGATAAACTACACTACCAGAAAAATTTAATATTTTCTCTACTACCAAGAACTAAAACCACAATGGAACTTGTTCGGGATGTAAGGAACTATTATTTGATCACTAGAAGTTCCCTATTTAGTGACCCCACATAGTTGAACTCCAAACACTAGAAGTATGATCAAATAAACCCCCATGACTTTGAAGATCGAAACTGGGAATTTTGAGCACCCCAACCACCACATAAATTCATCATACATATCATGGTTCTGATCACCTCATGATCCTCATTTCGGAAAACCCACAGGTGAACAAGCACTTGAGGAGCACACACATACAGGCACAAGTAAAAACAAAACACACAAATAGATTATTTGGTTTAGGAATTGTGTTCTAAATCCATGGTAGAATGGAACAATATCTTTAATTCATTAGAAATATAGTACACTTGAGTTAAAATTATTACCATATTTTAAAAACCCTACTTATACCACTGGAAGAAGTCTCCCCAATGCCTATGTCATTTCATCTTTCAGTGCACCTCCTCTTGATCTTACACCTTCGGTACTTCATCCTCCAACACCTAGATACACCCAATAACACTTCTTATAGATATACCTCATCCTTTTTTAGGATTCATCAGATCATTCTAGTGTCATACAACATAATTGGACAAATCTCACTACTTTAGAATGGTCTTAGATGTTCATCTAGTAATCACTACCATCCAAAATGTGTGGGAGACACTTCATTGGACTATGAAACTTCAAATTTCTAGTAAACATTCATTGAACCAACCATTACCACCCAGTAAATAGTGAAAATTTACTTTTTTCTCAACACCAATGAATTTTTAGAACATTTAATTTATTACATCTAGAGGAAAGTTTCCACATCCCACCATTAGTGACTTTGTTAAAGTCATTAACTCCGTACTTTTTATCACTTGATCTAGACTTCTGTTCAGCCACCAAAAGTTTACCTTTCCATCTTTCTCACTCCATCCTCTAAAAACATGACTGAATACCAAGTATAAGTATCAGATGATATCCCTCAGCATTCCTACACTAAGAACCACTATGATATATCTACTGAACTAAAACCACCCAGCTATATCTTCTAGATTGAACTCATCTAGATCCTTCTACTAACCTTACCTTCTAGTGATAACATGTTTCAATGTACTTATAATGACTTGACACCTGCGTCCCCCATAATTTTTTAATTAACATTTTTTCATACAATAAATTGAAATAATCTCCCAAAATCCAAAATTCCATTATACACTCTCTTCAGATTCCTTACATATCAACTGATACAAGATATCACAACCCATCCTAGTGGGGTTAGTGCTATGACTCCCCCATTCCGCATCTAATAGGCCAGGGGATGGTGACTAGTACTAAGTTGGAATATCACTAACATGGGAGGCATTTCCTAAGTACCTGTACAAACACACACACACACATCTCTAGGCCCAAAAATGATGAAATGTAAAAACCACTAAGGAACACAATGGATGAATACCACTAAACCCAACCAATAGAGTACAACAGGAAAGAAAAGTACAGTAAAGTAAAGTTGGCTGGAATACAAGCCCACAAAAAAAAAAGAGTTTGCAAACTAAAAAGTACAACCTATAAATAAAATAGGTATTGGGACTACTGCTTGAAGTTGTAGAAACACCTTGGCCTATCTGGAACTCAAAAAGATTTGTTCGGTCCTGGTCCTCCCTAGACTCCATCAAAAGGTCACTCGTCTACACAAGGAATGCCACATGTGGGAAAATCCCATGTAGGGGAGATTATAACAATACTCAGAAGGAAATAATGAAAACCAAAAATCAATACAAGGTAAAGGTATAGTCATCTAGAAACAGAATATGTATATAGTACATATAACGAGAACATATCCAGATATACTCGAACCCAAACCCATAGTTTAGAGGTGAGTCACAATGACCACATACCCACACTAGGGATTCAGTTTGAAGATTCCATGAGGCACTCATTTGTGAGAACTCACTCCTGAGTCTGATAACACTGATAACATCTTTCTGATAAGTACTGTTCATCAAGAACCTATATGAGAGAGATATACACTAATAGATCTGAAGAGAGAATACGATACACTCACTCCGGGAGAACCAACTCCATGAGTAGGGAAGATCACAATACATGGATGAGGATCACTGCCATGTAAATGGCGTATACCACAAATCATCCAAATTCACCTACTAAGTAGAGTACTGATGTCTATTAGGATTGGTCACATAAATACTTGACTCTATATAGGGCATAATAATGGATAGAGGATCCTACTCTGGGCCTCTCAGAGGGGATTCCAGACTCTATCTAGAAAGTCCTGCTGAAGGGATCATTCTCCTATGAGTAGGAAATGATACCAACTGACCTTTAGGGGAATGAGAAAGGGGAACCAACCAAAATGAAACTTGTTCATGATACGGTGTACAAGGAGATCAATCCATGTAAAAGAGAGTACACGGTGTGTAGAAGGGTCACATGCCATGTACCTTGACCCTGGGTACTGCCCATGTACAACAGATCGTGTCAGAAGAACATGTCATGTAGAAAAGGTACACACAACGTATAGATAGGGTCACATGTCGTGTACACTGGATATGTTCCAGTACATGGATTCAACCCATGTCCACATACCCATGTACCAGTACACAGGGTAGCCCATGTAATCGTTCTGGGTCTGGCTGTGTGGTGGAGTACATGTCGTGTACTCTACCCCATGTTCATTTATCTCTCAAGATACATGCTGAGTCTTAGGAAAGAGACCACATTCTGTGTGATAGGTGTCACACACCATGTGACACTTTATGGTCTCCTCAAACCTTACCCACTACTCAGCGGGGTCTGCACGCCGTATATTCTGAATTACACGCCGTGCTCATTAGGATTTTCTAGAATCACTAGTTTCTTCACTGGTTGTCTTATTCAACTTTCTAGCCACTTTTCTAGCCACACCTCATTGGAAAAATCTAGATCCAACGTCGTCTGGTCATGCCATCACTGATTCAGTATGTTTCAGGTCTCCAAACCGCCGGGAAATCCAAATCCGGTCATCTGCACAAAGAACGCTCGAAGAATGATATCATCCAGAAAAATCTGATCCATCTGTCTCCATCTCCGTCACACCTCCACTAGGTCATCCAAATGAGGGATCTATAATGTTAGATCATTGTGCTGAAAATCAAAGTTGCAATGATCGTTAGTTCATAACCACATGAAGAATGAAGAACACGTGAAGATAATGGGGGAAGAAAAACACATAGAACAAACCCAAGGAACAAACCTCAACCATTTTTCATTGCAACCTCAATCCATTCCCATTATAAGGATTAAACAAACTAAATCAAAATAGAAATCAAACCCCGAAATCAAACCCGCAATCACCCATCCCATAAAAATGGATGAACCACGGGTCAACCTATTTGTGGGATGATCCACATTTATTATTGAATCTAAAAATGAGAAATAAGTACATGAAATCACATTCCCTACCTCATGGTTGGATCATTCATTGAATAATGTTGATCATTGCGTCGATACCATTGCTGAGATCCATCAAAGTGGCGTTTTTCGATCTACGATCCAAGGCTCCGTCACCATTTTTCCATCAAGGGAATTATTCATGTTCTCTCCAGAGCCTCCAAGAAGTTCTCTAGGGTTATGAACCTAAGACTAGGATCCTACTTATTTAAAATAAGTAAACATGTTCTGTGTCGCTATGTACATTAAAATAAAAAAAATCCATAATTTATTTTATTTCCTTAAAACATCCAAAAACTAACTTTCATATCCAACCCGCGCTGTCAGATGTTAGGCCTCACCTAAGGTAAATTCACTTCTCTAGACACAATGGTGCCCTTAGATTTCTGATTCGGGCACTTGTTTAGAATTTATTCCTCTTTTTTAGGAAAATTTATCATGCATGCTATATAATATATATAATATATTTAAAAAATTTATTCTGGGAAGATAGGGCCTTAGAATCACACGCCGTCTCAACACCTGGTCTCAAATAAATTATATATAATATTTAAAAATAATACACAAAAAAATATGGGACATTAAATTCTCCCCACTGATGAGCGTTGTCGCACATGCTCTCAAAAAATGTTTGTGATTTAACTATGTGTAGCACAGTGGCTGACCTAGGTCTTTCTCTCAAGGATGAAGTGAATTAAACAAAACATAATAGGATTAAAGAAAAAAATAGAAATACGGGAAAAAATGAAACACAAGATGGGGGGGGGGTTGTGACTTTTGGACAATAAACTAAACAACAAACAAGAACAATCAAAGACACGGTTTCTTTAAAAACACTTATATGAGAAGACATAGTTAATATAATATACCCCCTTCACCATTAATTTATCATTATCGCATATGATTATAATTCATTCAATTATGATACCCTAATCTTGTCAACCCCCAAACCCTATGGAAATTAACAAGACCAAAAATATTTTAAAAAAAATGATCCCTAGGTTAACTTCGGGACATCCAATCGCAGCACCCTGCCTTGATTGTGGTCCAAAATCCAACTTATGGTCAGTGTAAAATTAGGGAAGCATCTCCTACCTGGATTGGAGAATTAATTGAGTTTGGGATTATACTTTAACCCTACAATTCTATCCCAAGTTGATTATATTTTCCGATTGAGGTTTCACTCACACAATTTACACAAGCCTGACCACGAGGTCAAGTGCAAGTCGATCGAGTAACTTAGAAATTAAAACTAAATTAATTGATCAATTTTTTTGAATTATAGTACGTTTATGGATTCAAAATAAATAAATGAAGTGTGTAGGGATTAGATCAACTACCAAAGAAATCACTCTTCCATGGGTGGAGTTGTCATCATGGTGACATTTTGCATAAGCAATGGATTGATTGGGGGACCACCCAATCTCATATCCAATCTTAGATTCCAGCACATGAAAAAAACTATAAAGATTAAAATATAACAATATAGACTATTTATTGAAGAAAATTCACGTTACAAGCATAAAAACAAGGAAAAACAAAGTGGAGGTGAGAGAGGAGAGCCTTCTTGGAAGAAAACTTTACACAAGGCCTTACTTCTTTCAATGGTTGTGAGGTGTTCCCAAGATCCACCCATTCGGACACTCCTTTCAAAATACTCTACCAACCCTCCCAAATTTTGAAAAAAATACTTTAAATAGAGTTGGAGAGGGCTAGGGTTACAAAACCTTTTTAAAAGTGAAAGGAAAATTGCATCAAAATTTTTAATCCCACTTGCACTACATAGTTGACATCCAAAATGCACAAATTGGACGACCTTATAGAATGATGATTTGTTCATAATAATTCCCTGAGCTTCCCTCCAAATATGGGCCCAATACAATTCCAAATGAAGAAGATATGGCCCAAATAGTGAAGTAATGTCCAATCCGAATAGTTTTGTCCAACTTTGTCTTCATGGCCCATTTACTCCACTTAAATGCATGATAAAGCTCTTATGTCCTAAATATAATTTGTATATAATTAATTCATAAACTCAGTTACAAAATTTTAATAAAAAATAATTTATCAAAAAATATTTATGCTCAAAATACTACGGTGAATTTTAAAAGGGTAAAACTGGAATTTCCATAAAATTTTCAAATGAATGATTAATCCCAAATATTCTATAAATTAACATATTTAGCACAATTTGAAGAAATTATGTCATTTATTATCAATAAAATATTCAATAAAATTGTGTTTTATCAACTGCCCCACACTTACCCTTTTTCACTCTTGGGAAAAACCTCATATCATGTATTCGAGAAAATTGTCACAAGATATGCATGTTAATATTTCTCAATCCATAATGGAAATTTAGGAAAAGTAATAATCCCATCAAGAGTCAATATCAATAAATTTTAAATTCATTGTCTCATAAATTATGTCAGAACAAAATCCAGTGATATTCATAACACTAATCCCAGCGAAACAAGTTATGGGTCTACTATGCCACTAATTCTATACGTGTGTGTGTTCCAACCATTCCAAGCTCATAAATCCCCTCTTTATTATGTATATTTAGGTCATGTAAAACAATTATTCTTACTTGGTTTAATTCACTAAACTTGTTATGCATTCCTTTACAATTGAATTTCAAGACCCAATCAATTAAGCATTCTCGAAAGTTAAACCTTAAGCTGCTAACCTAGATATCCACATATGTTATACATCTCATCACTCCCCTAATTTATTATTTGTTCTATTTTGTTTTGTTTTTTTAAGTTGCACTTCGAAAAAATCATTCACTCATCTCTCAACCCATGTTTTATCTCCTTACGACACTAATTGTAATAGTTATAACAATATCAAAGGTCGATGAAGATTGGTTTTTGACCTATCGAAGACGCAACCCATATTATTTGAGTGTGTAAGACAGTCAGATAATAGGTACACACGCATAGGTCAATTCGATACAGTAATAAAACCGATCAGAAAATAAATGAATATATGGATCAACCAATGATTTTTTACCTAACTTGACTATACCTTCAATTGAGTAGGAAAAATTTCACAAGTCATGGTTGAGTGAAAATTTTTGTGGAGAAATCAATGACACAATTTACCATGAACAAATATCACAAATAATGATGTCAAAATCTAAAAGTGTTTATAATGAAACAACCATTAATCTCATCGACAACTTAAATTTTTATAAAAATCAACCCTTGATGATGAAATCTTACTCATTCTTATCATTCTACTAATGAATTTTTAAAACATTCATTTTCCATATATTACATATCTAAATGAGCATGTTACATGATTTTTTTTTTGAAATTTATAACAAAAAACTTAATAGAAAATACACACAAAATGTACAAATGAAAATCCTAAATTCCTATCCCAAAATGTTTTCCCCTCCCCAAAAATATTTCATTGTCCTCAATGTGAACCTGTGAGATGATATATGAACATGAAATGTATAATTTTAAATAGGAAAAATAATATAAAAGTGAAAGGGTTTGGAACATACTGATATGCTTAATTGATTATGGGGTAATGCAGTGTGATAAAATCCACTACATCAGTAGGAAGTCCCTCAATGTATTTCTTCAAATGCTTCCTATTGGTTATAAAGCTCTTTCAAGTTTATTCTTGTGAGATCTCCACTGCACCATAAGGACAAACATTAGATACAATATAAGTACCTAACCATCTAGAACACAACTTACTAGACATCGGCTTTAGTCATTAACTATAGATAAGGACTTTCTCTCCAATATAAAATCCCCTTTGTTGGATCATTCTATCATGAGATTCTTTTGATATTTTCTTGCAGATCCTTGAGTTCTCATATGAAGATAATAGAATCTCCTCAGGATCTTGAATTTCCATATTCCTTTGGATTCTAGCTTGGGCCAAATCCATGTTGCATTTCTTTATAGCCAAATATGCCTGATGCTCAACTTTCACAGGGAGATGACATGATTTCCAAAAAAAATCTGAAATGGGTACATACTGATGGGAGTTTTGTATGCCATCCTATAATCCCAAAGTGCATCATCCAAGAACTTGATCCAATATTTACTATTTGGATGCATTGTTTTCTAAAAAATTTGTTTCAACTACCTATTAGAAACCTCATCCTGGCCATTTGTTAAGGGGTGGTATGGTGTTGATGTTTTGTGTGTCACCCCATACCTCTGAAGGAGGGAAACCAAATTCTAATTGCAGAATTGTGTTCCTTAGTCATTGATGATGGCCTTTGGTACTCCAAACCTACAAAAAATCTATGTCCTGACAAAGTCTACTACAACATGAGAATCATCAATCCTAGTGTCCTTGGCCTCCACCCATTTTCTCACATAATCAACGACTTCCAAAATTTACAAGAAACCATATGAACTTGGCAAAGGACCCACAAAATCAATTCCCCAAACATAAAAAATTTCACAAAATAATATGGGATATTGGGGAATGTTTTGTATCCTATAAATGTTTCAAGTGTTTTGACAACGTGGGAATGACTTGCAAAAAAATGAGCATCATGGGATAATCTAGGCCAATATAATAAAGAGTCTAAGACTTTCCAAGTTATCCATTGGGGTCCAAAGTGTCCACCACAAGAAATTGTATGAAGAAAATGAAAAACAAACTCAAACTCATGATCAAGAACACACCTCATAATAACATGACCACTACACATTCTCCAGAGGTAGGTATCATACCACACATAATACCAAGACTCACTTTTTAATTTTTGGACTTGATGTTTCTTTAAATTTTTAGGAATTTCAAAGGTAACAAGGTAGTAAAATAAATCAGTATACCATGGATGCATACCTGAGAGTTCATAAAGATGCTCATCAGGAAAAGTGTCCCAAAGTGGTACCTGGTCCAAGGTGTCTACCTCAAGTGAGTGAGTTATCCTACTCATGTATTCCACCACCAAGTTTTCTGACCCCTTCTTGTCCTTTATCTCAATATTGAATTCTTGAAGAAGGAGTATCCATCAGATGAGTCTGGGATTTGCTTGTAACTTCTTCAAGAGGTACCATAGTTTTTCATGGTCAAAAGAAACAATTAATTTAGAGGTCAATAAATATGAAGGGAATTTATCTAAAGAAAATATGACAACAATAAACTCATTTTTAGTGGTTGTGTAGTTTGATTGGTCTGAATCCAATGCCCTAGATGCATATGCAATCACATGTGAATGTCCCTATACCCTCTGAGATAAGACAGATCCAACCACAAAGTTGGAGGCATCACACATAAGCTCAAAAGGAATATTATGGGGGTTATATGACCGGTGGCTTGGAATGACACTTTTTCAGCTCATAAAATGCTACCCTTCATGAATCATCAAACACAAAATCAGAATCCTTTTGAAGTAATCACGATAAAGGAAGAGAAATCTTACTAAAATCTTTGATGAAACCTCGATAAAACCCTACATTCCCTAGGAAAGATCTAATATCACGCACACACAAAGGATTGGGTAAGGATGAAATAATATCTACCTTTGATCTATAAAACTCTATCCCATGTCTTGACGCTACATGATCTAAGACAATTCTATGCTCTACCCTAAAATGACACTTTTCAAAGTTCATGACTAGATTCTTCTCAATACAAAGATTCAACACCTTTCCCAAACTAGATATACAATCATAAAATTAATACCTATAAACTGTAAAATCATTCATAAATACCTCCATGCAGGTCTCTATAAAATCCGAAATAATACTCACCATGCATCTTTGGAAGGTACCTGGGGCATTGAGAAGTCTAAATGGAATCTTCTGGTAGGCAAATGTGCTGAAGGGATATGTGAATGTAGTCTTCTCCTGATCCTCCAGAGAAATTGTAACTTGAAAATATCTATAAAATCTATCCAAGAAACAATAATGTGTCTTCCCAGCTAGTATCTGAAGCATTTGATCAATAAATGTGTGGGGAAATGGTCCTTGTGAGTGGATTGATTTAGTTTCCTATAATCAATACACACACGCCAAATGTTTTCACCCTCATTCAAACTAACCCATCTTTCTCATTTTTAATGACAATAACACCACTTTTCTTAGGCACAACCCGAATAGAACTTACCCACTATGAATATGAAATTGGATAAATTATACCTATCTTGAGCAATTTTTCAACCTCTTTTTTCACAACTTCTATAAGAGTTGGGTTCAATCTCTTTTTTGGTTGCCTAACCAGCTTAACCCCATACTCCAAAAGAACCCTATACATGAAAATAGAGGGGCTAATATCTAATATGTCATCCAATTTCCACCTGATTTCCCTAATGTTCTCCCTCAAAATATTTAAACGTTTTTCTTCATGTTCAAAAGGGATATTGTTAGCAATTATAATAGGTAATTTTTCACCACTAAACAAGTATGAGTATTTTAAATTTGGTGGAAATGGATTGAGTTCTGATGTAGGGGGGTGATTTATGGATGTAGAAATAGAAGGAATTGAAATATGTGGACAATAAGCATCAGTATCAGAATATACATCATCAAAATCACTGAATAAATCATTAAATCCATAAGCTTACTCAACCACCATGTCATAATCAGAGTGAGAATTATCAAAATTAGAATATGAATCCATTTAAAAATCAAATCTAAGAGAGTTTTGTGCATTAGAAACCAGTGTGGAAGTGATATTAGACATCAAACTAGAACCAATGCTCATAATCTCCCAAAGAATAGGACAATCAAAATTCATGGGGTTTTTACTTGGTGGAACAGAATGGGAGATAAAAAAAGAATAATGGTCCTATGAGGGGTACTTCATGGAATCCATAATATTAAACATCACAACTTCATCCCCAAACTCCATGGAAATTGTACCTTGTTGGACATTTTTGATTATTTTTACAATTTTGAGGAAGGACCTACCTAAGATAATTGGAGAATGTGAACTTACCTGATCGTCCTCCATTTTAATCACATAGAAATATGCTTGAAAGATCTTGTCTCTTACCTGAAAAAGTACATCCTTAAGTACTCCTGCTGGATATTTTGTAACTCTATTTTCCAACTGAACCACTACTCTTGTCGGCTTCAACTCACCAACCTATAATGAATAGAATATAGAGTGAGGAATCACATTTATGGAAGCTCCTAAATCACATAAAACATTAGAAAAGTGTAACTCCCCTATGGTTCATGGGATGATGAATATCCTAGGATCCTTTTATTTTGTTGGCATTGCTAGAGTTGGTGTAATGAGTGCTGATACATTCCTTCCAATATTGATCCTCACATTTCCATTGATCCCTCTTCGATTGGTACAAATATCTTTTAATAATTTCGCATACCATGGGATTTTCTTGATGGATTCATGTAGAGGTATGTTGATCTCCACACGCTTGAATGTATCCAAAACCTCTTTTTGAATCGCCTCTTTAGCCATATTCTTGGTTTGTACAACCTAGTTTGGAAAGGGAAGGGGTTTAGGAGGAACACCATTAATCATTTTCTTTCTCCTTTGGTTTCTATTCAGTTGGTATGGAATGTGGCTTCTTCGAAGTTGAGGTGAATCCCGGTGGAATGATAGGTGTCAAAGCATCAGTTGTTTGCTTCCTGATTCTCAATGTGATGGCACTGACATTCCACTTGGGATTTAGAGTAGGTTTGGAAGGTATATTTTTATAATTCTTAATTACTAGTTCATGGAGGGTATTGGCAATATGGCTCATTTGATTCTTTAACTCCCTCATCTCTAAAAATTGACTCTTTAGCTCATTATGTTGATTAAGAACAATTTGTTTCAAAAGGTCATCAGTGTTAGAATCTACCTTTGGTTGACAAGACCCTTATTGTTGTCTTGTCGATGCTTGGGCTTCAAATATCCTTTGGGGATGTTGGAAACCCTACTTGTAGGGTAGAGGCTGTTGGAAGTTTTGTTGAAAAGGGGGCCTTTTTTGTTGTACAAAGGCATACCTCATGTCTGATTGATCCTTCCACCCTTGGTTATATGTTGGTTCAAAGGAATCAAACTTCTTTTGGGTATATGGTTGTTGTTTCTACTGATATGGTCTCCCAGGAAACACTACTGCACAATCTTATATTTCTTGTAGTTGGGGGAAACAACCAGTTGGATGGATTGTCTCAGTGAAAATGACACAAGGCCTTAAAGGAGGGGGTTGGGATGTATTTTTTGTCAAAGAAATCAGTCTCACCATATTTTTCAATTATTCCAACTTAGTATCAATCAAATTATTTTCAAGAGAAGAAGGACTTACCTAATGTACTCCCCTAACATGTGGTGTACCTCAATCACCAAATTTTTGTGAGTTTTGTTCCATCTTGTCAATCAATACACATACGGATACTGGTGTTTTTTCCACCAATGCTCTTCCAACTCTGGCATCCACCATGATTCTCTCCATAGGTGTGAGTCCTTATTATAATTACTGTATGAGCAGTTTCTAACTAATTTGGTGGTACGGGAAGCTTGCACACAACTTCTTGAATCTCTCCCAATACTCATACATTGACTTCCAATGTGCCTTCTTGATCCCTGAGATCTTCTTTTGAATGGAAGTGGTTCTTGATGTTGGAAAAAATCTCTGTAAGAAAAGATGTTTCAAATTGTTCCAATAAGTTACATCTTCAGGTTGTAAATAATACATCTAATCTTTCACAGATACATAAAGTGATAATGAGAATGATCTTAGTTTGATTTTATCTTAAGATACATTTTTGGGTTTAAGAGTTGAGAAAACCACATTAAATTCTTTAAGGTGTTTATTGGGATCCTCACCAGAGAGGCCATGTAATTTTGGAAGCAGGTGAATTAACCCAAATTATAGTTCAATGTCTAATTCGATATTTGGGTATGCAATACAATTTGGTTGATAGTTTATATTAGGTACATCAAATTCTTTAATGGTTCTATTAAGTTCATTTACATTATTTTCATCCATTGGTTCTTATATTAGGTTTGATATAGAAGTGTTTCCAATTTCAGTGTTCCCGGAATAGAGGAATTCTCCAGTTAGGTAAATGTCAACACTTCCCATAGACTGAGATTGTCTCATTCGAGCACTAAGGTTGTGCTCAATATCGGGGTCTAGATCAAGGAGATCCTTAAGATGGGACCATGTCATAAATCATAGAAAAGATAGAAACAAAAATAAGTATACATCAATATCATTAAATGAGGTTTTAATTGATGGTCTGAAAAAAGAGGCGGGGAAGAAAGAACTGAAAAGAAAAGGGAGGAGAATAAGAGAAAAATAACAAATAATAATAAATAACTTACTTAAAATTGGTTGAATAAAACACTTTCCTCCCTGTCAATGATGCCAATTTGATGAGTGTTGTACCACACACTCTCAAAAAATGTTTGTGATTTAACTAAGTATAGCACAGTGGTTGACGTAGGTCATTATCTCAAGGAATAAGTGAATTAAACAACCATTAATAGGATTAAAGAAAATAAAAAAGGGAAATAAGTGAAAAAAATAAAACACAAGAGGGGGGATGGGTAGTTTTGTGACTTTCAGACAATAAACTAAAAAAAACAAGAACAATCAAAGACACTGTTTCTTTAAAAACACTTATATGAGAATATGTAGTTGATCTAATATACCTACTTCACCATTAATTTATCATTATCCCATATGATTATAATTATTTCAATTGTGATCCCCTAATCTTGTCAACCCCCAAACCTTATGTAAATTAACAAGACCATAAATATTTTAAAAAAAATGATCCATAGGTTAACTTTGGGACATCTAATCGCATCACCCTGCCTTGATTGTGGTCCAAAACCAACTTATGGTCAGTGTACAATTTGGGAAGAATATCCTACCTAGAGTGGATAATTAATTTAGTTTTGGGATGAGACTTTAACCCTACAATTCTATCCCAAGTTGATTAGATTTTTCGATTGAGGTTTCACTCACACGATTTACACAAGCCCGACCACGCGGTCAAGTGAAAGTCAATAAAGTGACTTAGAAATTAAAACTCAATTAATTGATCACAATTTATGAATTAAAGTATGTTTATGGATTCAAAATAAATAAATGAATGGATTAGGGATGAGATTAACTATGAAAGAAATTTTCAATGGGCGGAGTTGTCATTGTGGAGACGTTTTATATAAGAAATGGATTGATTGAGGAACACCCAGTCTCATCTACATTATTATATTCCAAACTAATAAGAGAAATATAAAGATTAAAATAGAATAATAAAGAATATTTATTGAAGGAAATTCACGTTACAAGCATAAAAACAAGGAAAAACAAAGTGGAGGTGGGAGAGGAGAGCCTTCTTGGAATAGAACTTTGCACAAGGCCTTACTTATTCCAAGGGTTGTGAGGTGTTACCAAGATCCAACCTTTCAGCCACACATTCCCAAAGCCTCGACCATCCTTCCCAAATAGTGAAAACATTCTTCAAATAGAGTTGGGGAGGGCTAGGGTTACAAAACTTTTTTAAATTTGAAAAGGAAATTCGGCCAAATATTTTAATCCCACTTGAACCACATAGTTGACCCCAAAAGGTGAAAATTGGATGGTCTTCTAGAAGGATGATTTTTTTCATAATCATGTCCTTGAGCTTCCATCCATATTTGGTCCCAAAAAAAGTCTAGATAAAGAAGGTATGACCTAAATGGTGAAGTCATGTCCAATATGGATAGTTTAGTCCAATTTTGTCTTCATGACACATTTACTCCACACAAATGAATGATCCATCTTCCATGTCCTAAATAGAAGTTTTGCATAATTTAGTCAAAAACACAGTTAGAAAAGTGTATGTAAAAATAATTCACAAAAAATATTGTTGACCTCACCTGTTTTGATAATCCCAATTATGCTTTCACATACCTTGATAATCCCAATTATACTTTCACATACCTTGATAATCCCAATTATGCTTTCACATACTTTGATAATCCCAATTAATATTTATCTATATTCTAATTCTCTCAATATATGATATTCTGTTATCAAGATAATAATAATATTAAAATAATCCTTGAAATATGTTAATCAATGTTTATCATTTTTTATATAAGTTGTGAATTAATTCTAACCCAATAGGATATGTTTTGTATAAAACAGATAAGTGTTAGTCACTGATCTGCATATAGCTACTGATAACAGAGCTACCGGAACTTAGTCTACTGATAGACTTAGTCTACCGATAGACAGAGTCACCAATAAGCTAAGGCTACCGATATGTACAGAGCTACTGATATGTACAAGTCCACCGGTAAGCATAGAACAAGGTCATCAATGCAGATAACTATCAATAGAATGATACAGAATGAATCTACCGATAGAAAAAGTCTACCGAGCTACCGATAGAGTAAGTATACCGATAGAATGAAGTCACCGATATATAGAGCTATCGATAGAACAAGTCTACCGAGCTACCGATAGAGTAAGTCTACCGATATAAGGAGTTACCGATACCAAGAGATACCGATACAAGTTCAAGGAGCTACCGATACAAGTTCAAAGAGCTACCGATGGAAGGTCACTGCTACAAAAATCCCACTATACACATCTACCAACAGAAGGCTACTAATGATTGACCAAACAATCAAACTCTATACTCAATACTATTTATTTATTAAGCTAACGATTACATTTGATGTTGTTAATGCAGTTAATGTTATTTAATGATATATGTTGGCATGTTAGTTAGCATGTTAGGGAACCATACCTAGTACCCATGCAAAAATTAATCATTCCTTTTTGCCAGAGCTGAAATCTATAAAATAGAAGATAAAGACCTATATGAAAACTAGTTAGTGAACGTAGTCGATGGAATTAAAGAGAGAGAATCAAGGAACTAAGAAGGCACACAAAGGTGAAAAATAAAAAGGCTCAAGAGCATTCAAACATGGTGCATTCACACAAGGCTACATACTCCAAGAATCCAGGACATACACGAAGCTACTCATTCTAGAGGAAACCACAAGCTGCATTTTGAGTGAAGAACTACAACAAACACTTCATGCACTCAGGATGATAAGATGAACCTGGAACCAAGGAAGAAAAAAATGTTCTGTTTTTCAGACAAGAACCAGAGAAGGACTCAGAATATTTTCTGACAAATCAAATGAGTCCAGAGCTGCACTGCCAATCACTAAAGCTCTTCTAAACTCATTCCCACTTACTTTAGTGATTCTTTCTTTACATTTTGAGCAGTGTGTGTACCCTATTTATTTTACACACACTGTATCCTAAGATAAACTAGAGGATTCTTAAATTCTCACTCAAACTCCATAACTCTCTTGTTTCCCACTGTGGATAGTGGTGGAGGTCGAGTAAGACCTGGATAGCTGTGAGCTGTTGTTTGTTTTCCCACGTAGAACCGTGTTAGAGGTCTTTGTACCTGGACAGTGTGTTCACTGTTGTTTACCCCGATCTAGGGTGTGGATCAATTTATATAAATTATTGAGTGGACTAAGTCTCGTCTTGAGACTAAACCTCTTGGTTACATATGTTGTGCATTTTAGTTTAAGTCATAAGTATACTATATATATTTCATATTTCATTGCTAACTACTTTGAAATATAATTTGTTTTAAAGTTACTTTGATAGTTAAATTAGCAAGTGTTTATACTTATTGTAAACCAGTAAGTTAGTTTCAAAAGTAAATTTAATCTTCAGATTAAATTAACTGAGACCTAATCAATCTTTGAGAAACTAATTGAACATTTACACTTTGTATAAATTCACTACAGTTTAACTTTATTTTTAGATAGGGGGATTTTAAGAGAAATATTTTTAACATAAGTTTTAATTAGAACTCAATTCACCCCCCTCTTGAGTGTCCACTCCGACCAACATTTGGTATCAAAGGTTGTTTTTATTAATAAAAATTTTCAAAACATTCTATTTTTCAACTGTGATTTTAGTTGAATCTTTAAAGATCTTAAATTTATGTTAGTTATAAATTTTATCTCTTTAGAAATATTTTCTAAAATCTAGTTATGGAAAATAGACTAGAGGGTGATGCTACTAATAGGCCACCTTTTTTCAATGGTACCAACTATGCCCAGTGGAAACATAAGATGAAAATTCACTTAGAAAGTATGGGTTTTGATATCTGGACTGCTATAGAGTCTCAATATAAAATTTTAGAAACTGAAAGAACTACTTGGGATGAACCTACAAAGACTTCTTACAATAATAATTTTAAATCTATGAACGCCTTGTATTGTGATTTAGGAGATGAGGAATTCAACAGAATATCTACTTGCAAAACTGCTTATGAAATGTGGGATACTTTGGGTGTTTCTCATGAAGGAACAACCAATGTTAAATAAATGAGATTAAATACATATACTATTAAATATGATAATTATAAAATGAATACTGATGAACCTATTTATGACATGTATCTCAAGTTCAATGAGATTGTCAATACTATGAGCTCACTTGGAAAGGCTATTCCAGTAAAGGAACAAATCATGAGAATCTTGAGATGTCTGGCACTTCTGTTTCAATCAGAGAATCATGTGACATTGGTTCTCTCCCTATAAAAGAGATTATTGGTAAATTAATGATGTATGAGGAAGAACTTAAGGTAAATAAGGAAGAAGATGATGAACCCAAGAGGAAATCCGTGGCATTTAAGTCTACTGCTTCAAAGAGAAAAGACAAGGAAAAATGCATGTACCTACTGAAAGTTCAACCAGTGAAGATTTGGATTCAGACAGTGATGCTGAGATAGCTCAAATAGCCATAAGATTCAAGAAGTTTTATAGGAAGAATAAATTCTTCATAAAATCAAATTACAAAGGAAAGTATGACAATAAGGGTCATTGGAAGAAGGATTAGAAGAAATATGATAAGGAAGATGATATAGTCTGCTATGAATGCAAGAGGAAAGGACACATCAAGGCTAAATGTCCAATATTAAAATTCAAAAAGAAATATGATTATAAGGACAATAAATAAAAGAAAGCCATGAAAGCTACTTGGAGTGCTTCGGAGGACAGTACAAGTGAATCTGATGTTTCTGATTCTGAAAAGAATCGTGCCAACATGTACTTCATGACCAATACCTCGGAGGTACCTCTTTTACCTATACTGAATGATTACTATTTTGGAAATAACAGTGATTCAGATAATGATGAAAATATTTCTAAGGCTGAATTTTTTGAATATTTTAATATGATGGAAGAAACATGTAATGAACTTAAGGACAAATATAAGTCATTAAATAAACAGCATGCTCTTACTGCCAATGTTAAATCTACCTTTGATATAGAAAAAGAAAATAATGCTCAACTATTAAAGGAAAATACTGAACTAAAAATGTCTAATGAGCAACTTAGAAAGGACTTAGAAAAGTTCACAAAGGGAAAAGATACAATTATTAAAATTTTAGGTAAACAAGTTGCACCAAAGTACACTACTGGTTTGGGATACCAACCTGGACAGAGACAGTTCACTAAAACTCGATTTATTCCTATGTCTGGACAAAATTCTGCTTATTCCAGTTCTGGAAATTCGTATGCTTCAACTAGTTATTTGTATGATAATAGATCAAATAAAGTTTATCTTTCAAAATCTATTGATTCTGAAAATTATATGAGACCCATAAGACAAATATGGGTACCTAAAGCTTTGATTTATAACCTTTCTAGACCCAAGAAGATCTGGGTACCAAAGTCATTTTCCATCTAAATCTGTTTTATAGGAAACCTGCTTGAAGAGTTCTCACAAAAAGGTATGGTACTTGGACAATGGATGTTCAAGGCACATGTCTAGATATTATTCATGCTTCAAAATCTTAATAAAAGTTGATGGAGTCCATGTCACCTTTGGTGATAATTCTAAAAGAAAAATCATCGGCCTAAGCCGAATTGGTAACACTAATTCAGTTTTAATTTCTAAAGTTTTATTTGTTGATGGACTTAAATACAATATCTAAAGTATTTCTCAGTTATGTGATGATGGATTTAATGTTAAATTTGAAAATGATTATTGTAATGTTTTTAATTATAATAATGTTTTATTATTTTCTTCTTTAAGAAATGAAAATGTTTATGATGTTGATCTGAATTCTTTAGCTAAGAAAAATGTTACTTGTTTAAATGCTTTTCATAAAGAGTATTGGCTTTGGAACAGAAGATTAGAACACTGCAACATCCAATCACTTAGAAAATTGACTAGGAAGAACTTGGTTAGAGACCTAACTAAACTTGAATTCCCATCAGACAAAGTTTGTAATCCCTGTCAAAAGGGAAAGCAACATAAAGTTTCTTTTAAATCAAAGAAAGAGGTTTCAACTTCTCAACCTCTCGAGTTGGTTCAAATGAACTTGTTTGGACCTTCTGGAGTTTCTAGTTTAAATGGGGATCACTATGTCTATGTCCTAGTAGATGAATTTTCTAGATATACTTGGGTATACTTCTTAGCTCACAAAAGTGAAGCTTGTTCTTACTTTATTAAATACTCCAAATCTGTAGAAAACCTTAGTGGAATTAAGATTAAAACCCTGAGAAGTGATCATGGCCGTGAGTTTGAAAATCACGAGTTTGAATCTTATTGCTCACACAATGGCTATAGTCACAACTTTTCTGCTCCTAGGACACCTCATCAGAATGGTGTAGTAGAAAGAAGAAACAGAACCCTTCAAGAAATTGCAAGAACCATGCTTAATGAGTATGACCTTCCTATTTACTTTTGGGCTGAAGTTGTGAATACAACTTGTTATATTATTAATAGATTCTTAATTAGACTTGTTCTCAAGAATACCCCATATGAACTATGGAATAATAGAAAACCTAAAGTTAGTTACTTAAGAGTCTTTGGCTGCAAAGTTTTTATTCTCAACACAAAGGATAATCTGGACAAGTTTTCTTCTAAGAGTGATGAATGAATTTTTCTTGGTTATTCTTTAACCAGAAAAGCCTATAGATTCATTAATAAAAGAACAAAATTTGTGGAAGAATATATTCACATCAGGTTTGATGAAACAGATCCACATGAGCCTAAAACCTCTCTTGAAAATTTTGAAGAAGATTTGACTGTTCTGGACCTTAATGATAAAACTAAAGAACCTGCTGTAAAAACATCCAGTTCTGAACATATTCCAGAATCTTCTACTATAGAACCCAAAATTAGAGATGAACCAGAAATTTCTAGTCCTACCTTTACTAGATTAACTCGGATTCTAAAGAATCATCCTTTGGATGCTGTTGTTGGTAATCTTGATAGAGGAACATAGACTAGAGCTTCTCTAGGAAACCAGGTTGAACATCAAGATTTTCTTTCACAGCTAGAACCTAAAAATGTCAATGATGTTATCAATGATGAATTTTGGGTAATGGCTATGCAAGAAGAGTTAAATCAATTTGATAGAAACGAAGTCTGGGAATTAGTTGACATACCCAAGGAAACTTTAATAATATTCACTAAATGGGTTTTTAGAAACAAAGTTGATGAGTCAGGAAACATAGTTAGAAACAAATCTAGGTTAGTTGGACAAGGATATAGTCAAGAGGAAGGTATACACTATGAGGAAACCTTTTCACCTATAGCTATATTAGAAGCCATTAGGATCTTACTTGCCTATACTGCTCATTTGAATTTCAAGTTATATCAAATGGATGTCAAAAGTGCTTTTCTAAATGGTTTTATAATTGAAGATGTTTTTGTTGAACAACCACCTGGATTTACTAATCTTCATTTTCCAAGTCATGTTTTCAAACTTTCTAAAGCTTTATATGGTTTAAAACAAGCTCCAAGAGCATGGTATGATAGGCTTAGAAATTTTCTTATTTCAAAAAGTTTTACTAAAGGGATTATTGATCCAACTCTTTTTATTAAAAGAATTTCTAAAGATGTTTTAATATTTCAAATCTATGTTGATGATATTATATTTGGATCTTATAAACATTCTTTATGTACTAATTTTTCAAAGAGTATGCAACATGAATTTGAAATGAGTTTAATGGGAGAACTTAAATATTTTCTTGGATTTCAAGTTTTTCAAAATGAAAATGGTATTATCTTGAATCAAAGTAAATATACAAAGGATCTTTTAAAATGTTTTGGTTTGGATAGTATTAAGGAAAGTGATACTCCTATGAGTACAGTCTGTAAATTGGATACAAATGAAACTGGGAAACCAGTAGATCAAACCAATTACAGAGGTATGATTGGAAGCTTACTTTACCTTACTGTTAGTCGACCAGATATTATGTTTAGTGTATGTATGTGTACAAGATTTCAAGCGAATTCAAATGAATCTCATTTACTTTCTGTTAAAAGAATTTTTAAGTATCTTAAACACAATGTAAACTTAGGTTTGTTTTACCCAAAAGGACAATCCTTTGGGCTAATGAGTTATTCAGATGCTGAATTTGTTATTTGAAAGTTAGATAGAAAAAGCACATCTGGAACATGTCATTTATTGGGAAAATACTTAGTATCTTGGTGTAGTAAAAAGCATAATTCTGTAGCTTTGTCCACTATCGAAGCATAGTACATAGCTGCTGGTAGTTGCTGTGCACAAATTCTGTGGATGAAACACACTCTTTTGGACTATGGATATGATTTTATGCATGTTTCTATCAACTGTGATAACAATAGTGCAACAAGAATTTTGAAGAACCCTGTGTCTCACTCTAGGACCAAACACATTTATGTAAGGAACCATTTATTGAGAGATCATTACCAAAAGGGTGATATTATTCTTGATTTCATAGGTACTGAACATCAATTAGCTGACATTTTCACCAAACCTTTGAGTTCGGATAGGTTAATTTACATTAGAAATGAGTTGGGAATGATTAAACTTGATCGGTAGCTAGTGCACTGATATAAATTCTCACTGATGTAACTTCACCGATGTAAATCCTCACCAATGTAACCTCACCGATGTAAATTCTCACCGATGTATCCTCATCGATGTAAATCATCACTGATGTAACCTCACTGATGTAAATCCTCACCAATGTAACCTCACCGATGTAAATTCTCACCGATGTAACCTCACCAATGTAAATTCTCACCGATGGACCTCACTGATAGGATTTCTCACTGATAAACTCTACCGATGAGTGCACTATTTTAAACTACTGTCTGTCACTAGAATCTGAATCGTTTTTACTTTATTTCATTTTATTTATTTATTTTATGATTCCTAAATGATAAAAACTATGTCCTAGTTACTTCTCAATCCACCGAGCCTCAAAACCTTTCCCTCAAACTTTAGCTCTCGAATCTCTTGAGAACCCTAAATCCCTCAAACTAGTGATGGAAAAAACCAAACTCCCTACCATCAGAGATGACACTGTTGAGCCTAAGGCAAAGAAGCATAAGTCCATGCTAGAAGCAAGTGGTAGTGTTGGTAGAACTAGGTCAGGTAGGTGACCAGTGAATCCTCATTTGCAGAATAGAGTTATTGTGATTGAAAAAGAGATTTGCGTGGAATGGTTGCTGCCTAGAAAGTCGTTAGTACTCGAAGTGCTAGAAGATCAAAAGTGGGTATATTTTTTTAGAATAAAAATGGTCCGTACTATCCAATGCTAGTGAAACAATTTTATGAGTTTGTAAGCTTTGAGAAATCTGAAGATGAGAACCGAGTGACTTCTTTTGTGAATGGAAAAGAGATGTATTTTTCATCCGTTGAGTGGCCTGAATGCTTGAAGGTCCCACCTGAAGGTGTATCTGGATATGTCTTGAAATCTATGCCACCTACAAGTGATATATTTGATTATGAAACTGCCTTGGAGGAGCTCACCAGTGATGTAAATCAAAGACAAGTAGTGACTGCTGAAATGGATGGAGAGAACAGATTGCTGTTCAAATTTGTTCAGCATGTCTTATAACCAAGGAGAGGAGACTTTGCGAATTTAAGATATCAGGAT
The DNA here is from genome assembly GCA_963277665.1 of Viscum album. NCBI lineage: Eukaryota > Viridiplantae > Streptophyta > Magnoliopsida > Santalales > Viscaceae > Viscum > Viscum album. The sequence continues at coordinate 1,677,112,510 of OY728125.1, forward strand.
ATCTATATTCTACATCGCTTGAGACATTGTGTAAAAGTGAATATGTGTAGATTTATGATGTTTTAAATGGAATACATGACAATTCCGAAATCAAAGACTAATGCCCTATTCTTTGCCAAGTTGATCTCAGTGATGATCAAAGTGAAAGGGGTAGCTGAGTCTCAAGATGAGATAGTGGTAGTAAGGAATAATTTTTGTATTACAACTACAGTTTTTAAATACACGAAGATAAATTGGAACCTATGGAGAGGAGAGTGGGTTAATGATGACTATAAGGTGTATGATAAATTAAACCCTGTGGATCATCCTTCAAGACCTAAGGTTGTGAGGGATATAGGTCTAGGACCTGATGAAGAAGAACCTGAGTACAACGATGAGAATGAAGAATAAGAGACTTTTATGGATGATGGAAGAGATCCAGACTTGCCTCCAAGTCCTGCTGCTGAAATTGTATCTTCAGAAAAGGAAGCCTTAGTAGAAGAAGAGACTCCTGCTGATGAGGAAGACCAGATAGACCCTGAGCAAGAAGAAGAAAGAGAGAATGTCTCTGAAGCATCTGATTATATTTTATTAAGTCTAAGTCCATTAATTGGAAGCTCAGTTGTGCCTATTAAGGATGTGGAAGGAGAAATTGAAGAAGCTGTACCTAATCCAGAGGACCCTCCAGCTGTTGCAGAGAAAGAATTGATTGTAGAAGATTCTCCTCAGGAAGAAATACCCGTTGAGAATTCCCTTGCTGTACAAGATACTGCACCCATTTAGGGGGAGCATCAAACCAAGTTTGGAAGTGTGACAGTGGCTATTGATATTGAGGATTGGGCAGAAGATCCAGGTTTTGTGGTCTGTGGTTTAGACTATCCTGATTCTGATAATGAGGCATCTCTAAATAGAACAAAGATTATTTATGATGTGGAGACTGAGTTGTTTCCTGAAGATGTGTTCAGAATGCATGACCTGGATATTTTGAAGAAAAATCTTAAGGACAGTTTTGTGGAAGAGGTAAAGAAGATGGAAGTTTCTTTGGTATCATCAATTCAATCGATCATGACTGACTCAATGGTCATTTTTTCATCTGAAAGAGTACCTATTTCAGTTACTCCTGCTGATATGATCACCAGGACTAACCTTGAATCCTTAAAGGATGAGATGAAAGAGTCTTTTAGTGCCTCAGTTTCTGAGATGAAGAACTGTTTTGTTGAAGAGATGAGTATTTTGGAAAAGTCTTTTGAACTCTCTCTAGGTTTTAATTTGTCAACTTTTGTGGAAAAAATAGTGGAAGAAGTTAAATATTTCCAGACTCAAGTATCTAGATAGGAAGAGGATATTGAAGATCTAAAGAAATATTTTTTCTCTTTGGACTCTTACATGAGTTCAAAATCTCAAGCAAACGAGGACTTATCCTATGTCAAAATTGTTGTAAACCAGATGGTTTTAGTGTTTGAAGGTTTTAAAACTTCCATGAAAGATCATGTTAAAACCCAGGATTCCCAAGTTCAAAATCTTATCAGTGGGTTGACCAAAAAATTCATGGAAATAGTAACCTTCTCTATTGGTTCTGTTTCTTCTAATACCTTAGTGGATTTGAATCAGATTCGAGCTGTGATAAAGGAGGAGCTTGGTTCAGCTTCAACCGGTGGCTCTGTGGACTCATCTGACCAGAGAAAAGTTGTTCTTTATACTAGAGATTCAGCTAGAGAAATAATGAATATAGTCCAAGACTATATGAGAGAAGCTTCTGCCTCTCAGAAAGAAGTGAAAGAAAAGGTGGACTCCTATTTCCAAAACATTTACACAAAGCACCAGCTCAACAATCACTTCAAACTTCTGTTGGAAAACCTCAAGTTACCTCCTGTCAATCAAGCCTTCCGAGAGCAAGTCAGCAAACTAAGGGAATTAACTCCAGTGTTGAAAAAATTCATGGATAACAAGGATGACTTCATATCTTCTATGGAGAGAGTAGGAGGAATAATTATGGATTTCATAAATCTTTTGCTTCCTTTCCTACATGTTGATGCTAGGCCCGTGATTATACCTCTAACCTTACCTGCCTCTTCCTCTACTTCTTCTCCTATTCAGATGACTCCTGTACAACCAATTCGAAGCCTCACACCTATGATCACTCAAAGAACTCCTCAGTACAGTCCATGAACAGTGTCAGTGGCTCAACCTCCTGTGATCATCTCTGGAATTCCTAAGCCTTCACCTGAAACCACACCACTAAAATCCTCTTCTGATCCAAAGGGAAAATCTCACATTGAGGATGTGGATTGAACAAGTGGCTAGGATGTTTGATAGGAATACCTTGTATTTTTTTTCTGTCTATGTACCTTTTTACAACATATAATACACGTGGATTTAATTTATTTATCATTATGTTCCTTTTTCTATTTCTTGTTTCCCACTTTTTGATTATCACAAAGGGGGAGAAATATTACTAAGGAAGTATCAAAGAGGAAGTATCAAAGAGGGAGACATATTCACCCAAGGGGCGAAATATTATCTAAGGAAAATCTACCATGCTTTTCTCCTATGATATCATTGCATTTAATTTTACCTCTGATACATTATGTTCTCTAATATACTGTTTTCTATGACACAATTGAATCTAATGATATATCCTCTGATACAATTACTTTTTTAAAAAAACTATAATATCATAAGTTGTGATTATCAAAAAGGGGGAGATTATTGACCTCACCTATTTTGATAATCCCAATTATGCTTTCACATACCTTGATAATCCCAATTATGCTTTCACATACCTTGATAATCCAAATTATGCTTTCACATACTTTGATAATCCCAATTAATGTTTATATATATTCTAATTCTCTCAATATATGATATTCTTTAATCAAGATGATAATAATATTAAAATAATCCTTGAAATATGTTAATCAATGTTTATCTTTGTTTATATAAGTTGTGAAGTAATTCTAACCCAATCAGATATGTTTTGTATAAAATAGATAAGTGTTAGTCACTGATCTGCATAGAGCTACTGATAACAGAGCTACCGGTACTTAGTCTACCGATAGACTTAGTCTACTGATAGACAAAGTCACTGATAAGCTAAGGCTATCGATATGTATAGAGCTATTGATATGTATAAGTCCACCAGTAAGCATAGAACAAGGTCACCGATGAAGATAGCTATCAATAGAATGATAAAGAATGAAGCTACTGATAAAACAATTCTACCGAGCTACCGATAGAGTAAGTCTACTGATAGAATGAAGTCCCCAATATATAGAGATACTGATAGAAAAAGTCTACGAGCTACTGATATAGTAAGTCTACCAACAGAACAAGTTATCGATACCAAGAGCTACCGATGCAAAGAGCTACTGATACAAGTTCAAAGAGCTACCGATACAAGTTCAGAGAGCTACCGATGGAAGGTCACTGCTACACAAAGTCCACCGTACACATCTACCAACAGAAGGCTACTAATGATTGACTAACCAGTCAAACTCTATACTCAATAATATTTATTTATTAAGCTAATGGTTACATTTGATGTTTTTAATGCAGTTAATGTTATTTAATGATATCTGTTGGCATGTCAATTGGCATTTCAGGGAACCGTACCTAGTACCCATGAAAAAAGTAATCATTCCTTTTTGCCGGAGCTAAAAGCTATAAAATAGAAGATAAAGACCTAGCTAAAAAGTAGTTAGTGAACGTATTTGATGGAATGAAAGAGAGAGAATCAAGGAAATAAGAAGGCACAAAAAGGTGAAAAAGAGAAAGACTCAAGAGCATTCAAACGTGGTGCATTCACACAAGGCTACATACTCCAAGAATCCTGGACATACATGAAGCCACTCATTCTAGAGGAAACCAGAAGCTGCATTTTGAGTGAAGAACTACAACAAACACTTCATGCACTCAGGCTGATAAGATGAACCTGGAACCAAGGAAGAAAACGATGCTCTGTTTTTCAGACAAGAACCTGAGGACTCAGAAGCTTTTCTGACAAATCAAATGAGTCTAGAGCTAAACTGCCAATCACTAAAGCTCTTTTGAACTCATTCACGCTTACTTTAGTGATTATTTCTTTAAATTTCGAGCAGTGTGTGTACCCTGTTTATTTTACACACACTGTCTCCTAAGCTAAACTGGAGGATTCTTAAATCCTCACTCAAACTCCATAACTCTCTTGTTTCCCATTGTGGATGGTGGTAGAGGTCGAGTAAGACCTAAAAAACTGTGAGCTGTTGTTTGCTTTCCCACGTAGAACTGTGATAGAAGTCTTTTTACCTGGACAGTGTGGTCACTACTGTTTACCCCGATCCAGGGAGTGGATCAATTTATATAAATTGTTGAGAGGACTAAGTCTCGGCTTGAGACAGAACCTCTTGGTTACATCTACTGTGCATTTTAGTTTAAGTCATATGTATACTATATATATTTCATATTACACTGCTAACTAATTTGAAATATAATTTGTTTTAAAGTTACTTTGATAGTTAAATTATCAAGTGTTTATACTTATTGTAAACCAGTAAGTTAGTTTCAAAATTAAATTTAATCTTCATATTAAATCAACTGAGACCTAATCAATCTTTGAGAAACTAATTGAACATTTACACTCTGTATAAATTCATTATAGTTTAACTTTGTTTTTAAATAGGTGGATTTTAAGAGAAATATTTTTAACAAAAATTTTAATTGGAACTCAATTCACCCCCCACTTGAGTGTCCACTCCGACCAACTAATATTTATTCCCAAAATACTACAGTGAATTTTAAAACATTAAAACTATAATTTCCATCAAATTTCCAAATGAATGATCTAATCCAAAATATTCTATAAATTAACATATTATCACAATGTGAGGAAATTATTTCATTTATTATCAATAAAATATTCAATAAAATTATGTTTTTCACCCACCTTGGGGATTTATGTCCTCAAAATCTAAAAAAAGGCTATACAAAAAGATGTGGGTACTTCACACAAATCTGAGCCTCCCACTCCCACATGCTCTTATGAAGATTCCCATTCCTCCATTAGACATGAACCAAGAAAATTTCTCTCCCAAAAAGGATTATCTCCTAATGATCCTCAATCTCTATTGGGTAGTTAGAAAAGGTTGCTCCATCATCAATGTCCAGCTCACCCTAGTCAATGATGTGCAATGGGTCATGCACGTACCTCCTCAACTACAACACGTGGAAGAAATCATGTACCTGATGCAACTGTAAGGGTAGAGATAAGTAGTATGCCACCTCACCAGCTCTACATAGTATCTGAAAAGGGTCGATGAACGTTAGAGATAACTTGCCACCTTGGCCAAATCTCCACAACCCTCGTCGAAGTGAGACCCAAAGAAAATCATGGTCTCCTTCCTTGAACTCCAAAGGTCTCCTCTGTCTGTCATCATAAGACTTATACTGGCTTTTTCATATTCTTAATCCTCTCCTAGATGATCTTCACCTTCTCAATAATAGCTCGTACCAACTTTGGGCCCATGAGTACTAACTCTCCTGGGTCATTCCAGCAAAGTGGTGACCGATAGGGTCTCCCATACAAAGAATCTAATGATTCCTTACCAATGGTGGAGTGGTAAATTTTGTTTTACAAAAAATCCACCTATGTTAGATGGTCCTCCCAACTATGACCAAAGTCTAAGATGCAAGCCCATAGAATTTCCTCTAAAACCTGAATGGTCCTCTCCATCTGGCTATCCGTTTAGGGATGAAACACTATGATCAAGCATAACTGAGTCCCAAATGCCTCTTGAAACCCCTTTCATAACCAGGATATGAAACGAGCATCACGATCTAAAACAATTGTTGATGGTACTCCATGAAGCTGCACAATATCCTGTATTTAGAGGTGTCCCATGATTTCGACTAAACTATGATCTCAGATAGCTAGGAAGTTGGCCGACTTGGTGAGCCGGTAAATGATCACCTAGATGGCATCGTATCCCCTGGATATACGTGGTAAACCCATCATAAAGTCCATCGATATTCCATCCCTCTTTCATTTTGGCACTTCAATGGGGTGATCTAAACCCGCTGGAACCTGGTGATCATTATTCACCTACTGGCATGTAAAGCATTGAGAAACAAACTCTACCACTACCTTCTTCATACCTACCCTCCAAAACTGACATTGAAGGTCCTGGTATATCTTCGACACACCAATCTGTTCCAATAAAGGGGATTTATGAAACTCCCTTAGAACCTCCTCTTGAAACGTCACTAGTACCATCATTCATCCTATTTAAAAGAATGACATGCTCCCCACCTTTCGAATATCCATTGAGAACATGTCCTATGAATAACTAAGCATGCAGAGTCTCATAGTTGACATCCCCAAGATATGCCTCCCTAACTCATTGTAATAGTGGATGGGTGACAACCATCAAATATAGGTAAGCTGTATCATCTCCATCCATGAAGGACAACTGTAATGAGGCCGACTACTCTGATGCCTCGTTCAACAGCTACCTACTAGATCTCCTGCTAAGAGAATTGTCCACCACATTCTCCTTCTTAGGAGTATAGACAATCTCAAAGTCATAGTCTTGGATGAACTATATCCATCACCTCTATCTCAATTTTAGATCCTTCTGTGAAAATATATACTTGAGACTCTCGTGGTCAGAGTAGATGATAAACCACTCGCCCATCAGGTAGTGTTGCAACATCTTCAATGCGAAGACTACCACCGCCAACTCAAGATCATGGGTCGCATAGTTGTTCTCATGTGGCCTCAACTGGAGAGAACCATAGGCAATGACTTCTTACCTCTACATCAAGAAAAAACCAATTCTAGTCCTTGATGCATATTAGAACACTACGTACTCAACAACATTTTTCGGAAATCTCAATATTGGGGTGCTCGTCAACCTCTACCTTAACTGCTGAAAATACTACTAGCACTTCTCCATCCATACAAAAGTATTCCTCTTTTGATTCAAATCTATCATCGATGTTGATATCTAAGATATCTGGTAATATCCTACCAAACAAAGGAAGCTTCGTACCTACTTCACACTCTTAGGTGGCTCCCATGCTAAAACTGCTTCCACCTTGGCTAGGCCCACTACTACTCTATCTATTAAGATAACATGTCCTAGAAAGTTGACCGCCTAAATCCAAAACGGTCACTTAGAGAGATTCCCATAAATCTGGTGCTCTTAGAGTACATCAAGAACCATATGTAGGTGTCTCATGTGCTCCTCCTCGTATGCTGAGTACATAAGGATGTTTTCAATGAAGACCACTACAAACCGGTCTAATTATGGTTGGAAGATCCAGTTCAGGAATCCCAAGAAACTGCTAGTTAATTCGTCACACCAAAGGGCATAACCAAGTACTCATAGTGATCGTAGCAGAAACTTAAATCTATCTTTGGTATATCCTCATCCTGTACTCGTAGTTGGTGATAGCTTGACTGAAGGTCAACCTTCAAGAACCATCATGCCCATTTCAACTAATCAAATAGGTCATTGATACTTGGTAGTGGATAATTTTTCTTTACCACTACCTGGTTCAAGTACTGGTAATCCACACAAAACCAAAATCTCCCATCTAACTTTTTGGAAAACAAAACTGGGTCTGCCCAGGGTGAAATGATGGGTCTCACGAAGCCCTTCCTCTATAATTTTTACAGCTTCACACTCAGATTCCAAAGCTCTCCTGGAGCCATTTTATATGCTGTCACTAATATTGGTTTCATCCCAGGGTGTAAATCAATGCAGAAGTTGATCTTTTAGTGGTTAGGTAACCCTAGAACATCTTCTAGAAATCCATCCTTGTACACCACCACTAATGCTGGGAACTGAAATCTCACAACATTTTCTACTCCAAGGGTAAGTCTAGACAACTCATGAGTGATCGACTGCACCCTCCCATGAATGAGACCATCCTGTGTTACATGGGTTTCATTTTCACCAAAAAAGGAAGACATCATACCATCGATGCAGACACACCATACCCTTCACCTAAATAAATCAATATGGACATGGAATGAAGATAGCCAATCCATAGTGAGAATGATGTTGTAGGGCCTTGATGCTGGAACCAAGAGGTTCTAACCAAAACTCTCACATCTAAGGGTAATACCACACTTTCAAAAAAGGTGTGTGATCATCAAGTCTCCTCCCGTAGGTGCCTCCAATCATAATTGGCGAGTCAATGGTTCTACCAAAATCTCAAGGTCTCGTACAATGTTTTTGTTGGGGAAATAATGACTGGAACCTATGTATATAAGTATGGAATATAAGGTATAAAAGAGACAGATTGTACCTCGTATCATCCCTGAAGTCCTTGGGTCGTACACCTCGACCACATGTAGCTTCCGCCACCCCTATCCTCCAGATCCCTGAGCCTGTCAGGGATCTACCAGGGGTGGTGGCAGTAGTATTTCAAAACATCTACCACCTCCTGAAGCTCTCCCGGGTCCTCTACCACATCTTCTACTTGGTGGGTCTGCCTTCTCCACTCATTGCCTCTGCCTTGGTGGTCCATCAACCGCCTCCCTATTAGCATCTCAGTGGGTTGGAAAATCTCTAGTGAGATGTCCTATGCTACTGCATGTATAACATCACCTCTCCCAAGGATGAATGGATCCATTCTGAGAGGCCTAGACTACATATCCCCTATCCTAGGACCTCCTGTGATATCTCCCACATCCTGATCCCTATGTATGATGTCAGATCCCTGTTGCCAAGGTCTCTGCACCTGTTTTCCTACTGCTGACTATCACTAGCTGCTTATGCTCATCCAAGAAGCTCTCGACCACCAAATCTCCCTCGATCACTAAAACATAAGTCAGAATTCATAGAGGTATGATGTTTGCTCAGATGTACCAACATAGAAATCACTCAAAGGTCCGATCTCGGAAGTACTGATCCCTAACCATATTCATCGAGTGCATGGAGAGTTTGGTGAACCTCGATGAATAGTCATCCACCATTAAGATACCCTACTGGAGCTGAAGAAGCTCATGTATACATACTGATCTTAGCGTAACCGGATATAAATCCTCTCTAAAGAGACACTCAAACTCCATCCATGAAAGAGTTTCCTCCTCATTAGTCTACATGGTCAAACTCCACCATCACCCTACCGAACCCTAAAGAAGGCTCGTCGCTAGGATCACTGTCTGGTCCACTTATGTCCTCACCAGATAGAAAACTCTGGTCACCACCTCAAGATAGTCCTCAACCGCCTGAGGGTCCATCTTTCCTCAGAACCTGAGGGTTCTCTGTCTCTGAAACATATAGAGCGCGCTCATCCTTCGATCCTCATCTACTGGTTCTACAGGTACCATGTGCTGCTCCACTAGTGGTGGTATATCTGGTGCACCAACTAGAGGTAACGCCTGGGTAATTGGTCCCTGTATCAAAGCGTCATCACTGAGGAGATCATCCTCATGATTGAGTTTCTAAATCCTAGATGGTATGAATCATAGAGGCATCCAATAAGAAAACAATATGCGCCACAATCAATGAGTATATTTGGAAGGATGACTCAAAAATGACATGGAAACCACAACCCATTCCTATATGATTCATGTACAATTTTTTATCCCCTTGAAACTAGTGTTCTCATGTACTAATTCAAAAAGAAGGTTATCAGAGACCTATTGTATAGATACGTCAGCTGCCCGAACCAACACTGGAGTCCCTAGTCTGAAAGCCGAACTCAAATCTCTTAAAACCATTTCCCCAAACAAATATCATTGACTCTTTGTCCTAAGGTAGAACCAACCACCTTTGACACCACTCTATCACGACCTATCCCAGTGGGACCCATGATACGACTCCCCAATCCCACCTCTAATTGGTTAGTGGCTAGTGACTAATACCGAGTAGGCATATCACTAACATGGGAGGCATTTCCTAAGTACCTGTACACACACACACATCTCCAAGGACACAAATGCTAAAATGTAAAAACCATTAGGGAAAAAAATGCATGAATACCACTAAACACAACCAACATAGTAAAATAAGAAAAAAAGTGAAATAAAGTAAACTAGGATGGAATACAAGACCACCAAAAGAAAGAGTCTGTAAACTACCAAGTGCAACCTGTAAACAAGATGGGTACTTGAAAGTTCCGGGCACAACAAAAGCATGGCTGGGAAGACACCCATTTTTGATTTTTACCATGATCAATGATTATTCTAGGATCAATACGATGATAAACTCCAGTTTCCATGGAATATAATCAATGATTTAGATAAATAAGAAAGAGGCATGAAACCTTTAGAGAGGATCTTTCACATCATGTTTATAATTAATTTAATTAATTTCATAAAGAAAAATAATACCTATATATTTGGTAGTTTTCTTTGTTGATGATGTTGATCATCCAGAATGACCTTTCTAAATTATCTCGTTGTGCTTGTAAGGATCCAAACTATAATACCTCTAGTGGTGATCCACATGTGCTCCAATGACCTCTGATCGACACTGCTCATTCTCTAGGTGCTAGCGTAGTGAAGCGAGTGTCTTGTGTTAGTCATTATCGATCGCTTATTCTTTGGCCTTGAAGAAAGTATCTCATTCTTGAGAGGGGATATCAGAGGATTCAAGAGAGAAATTGTTTGGATAAACAATTATCAATTCCCCAGGCGTGTGGTGTGGTGTATGGCACAATAGCCCTACTTGTCAATTTATATACATGGAATTTCAGTTACAATATTTAATTGCATAGCAACAATTAAATAAATTTATGAACTTAGAGAAAACCCATGATCATAATTATAATACTGTGTCATTATTCTTGGTGCGCCAACTTGCGCAAAACAGAATTATAAAATAAAATTACACATCACGAAACAATAGCAGCGTCATTATTATTTTAACATGTGCCAACTAGTTAAATAATTATTTACCATCCTGCAAATAATTATTTTACTACCAGACTGACCTTGGTCCACTCGAACTCCAATTCCATTTATTGAACACCCAAATAAATAAATAAATAATTTGTTCCCTTAAATAAATATTTTATTTACAAACTAGTAAATAAATATATATTAAATATTCAATAAAATAAATAATTATATTTAATTTAATTTATGCGATCATTTTAACTTGAATAAAATTATTCCATGGTCTTGAGAATAATATTTATTTCATTAATTAAATTTAAATAGAATTTAACTACAACCACCAAAAACACTTAGTGTGTGACCCTCTAGGATTCTTTCTCATTAGCATTAGGTAGACTTTCCAAAAGTCCAAGACTAATGTCTAGAAACGGGTCAAGGAACCCAAGAGAAAGAACGTAAAGTGACAAAAATGACATCCACATATGAACACTCACTATGTAATATAATCCCTTTGTCGCAATATCTCATCAAGAAGGTTTCATGATAGTGTCATCAAATTTTATGCTTGATATGTCATTCTTTGACTACCTGAAATAAACACATCGTTACACCATGGCCATGAAATTTCACGTGATGGTTCTATTTCAATCAAAGGGACGAGATATAAACTTCCATAAATGGAGGGTACAAATCCTTCCTCGACTTATCCATTAATAACATGCCACTCATGACACACCAAACATGCCCTACTTCCCGGCAACTGTCTACATGACAGTTTTTTTTCAGTAAATCAAAGTGCACGAGTCGTGACACGTATTAATGATAATATTAAAGTCCAAGGATCACTAAATACGCTCGCAGATAGAAATATCCGATGAAACAAAAACATGAGGAATTCTGACTAGAAGGTCTGTTCTCATAATCTCCTATCTTGGAGATTACCAAGTGAAAACTTCATGAGAGGAAGTATCATCTTCTTATGAGTACTCGCACCTGATAGTCTTTATGCTATGTTTCTGATCATAGTATGTCATCCAACTGCATAACTATATTTAAGAATATTTTTGTAACATTTAAAGGTTCTCATCATGGCGGGGAACTTTCATGACCTTATCAATGTAACAAATACTCTAGGACATTATTACATCATAGTTATGTAGAACAATGAAAAATATGTAGTAATACATTAAATATCCTTGTAATCAAAGTAATACTAGTTGGTTCTAGGACACTAACTCTTACAAACTCCCACTTGGACTAGAGCCAACGACCTATGACTTTCAGTCCGCTAGACCTTACATGATGATCATATTTCTGCTAAGTCAAGGATTTAGTCAAGGGGTATGCCTTGTTGTCTTCTGTGGAAATAATTCTCATTGCAACTTCACCTCTCTGAGAAAAATACCTCAAGAGATGATACTTCTGAAGTATGTGCTTCGTCTGCTGATGTGACCTTGACTCTTTTACGACATCCACCACTACAGTATTATCACAGAACAATGTGATGGGATCTTTACTGCTAGGTATCACATCTAGCTCCTGGACGAAGATTCGCATCTAAAATTCTTCTTTAGCTACCTCATAAGCTGTGATATAATCGGACTCTACTGTAGAATCTGCGACCAAACTCTGCATTGAGCTCTTCCAGCTCCCTGCACCTCCATTAAAAAGTGAATATTTATCACGTTTCCAACTACATGTCAACTTGATCAGTCAGGGAACTAGCATCTTCCTATCCTCTGATGACTGGCTCCTCATATCCTCCCTAAACTAGGAACATATCCTTAATATGTCTCAAATACTTTAGGATAGCCTTGACTGCCATCCAATGGAGGTCACCTAGGTCAGCTTGATATCTTCCTACCACACTCAATGTATAGGTGACATCCAACCTAGTACATAGCATGACATACATGACTGTCCCAATCGCTGATGCGTATGGAGTTATTGCCATTATCTTTCTTTCATCATGTGTCTGAGGACACATCTTCTTGGAAATTTGAATGCCATGTGATTCTAGAAACAATCCCCTCTTGGATTGTTCCATTCTGAATCTCTTTAGTAACTTATCAATGTATGTACTTTGACTTATGCCCATAAATCTCTTGGATCTACCACGATGGATCTTCATCCCATGAATATACACTACCTCACCCAAGTCTTTCACAGAGAAGTATTGATTCAACCATTACTTAATAGACTATAAGACTGGTATCTCGTTTCCAATAAGTAATATTTCATCAAAATATACTATTAGGAAAATGACTGCACTCCCACTAAACCATTTGTAGACATAAGGATCACATTCATTCTTGATAAAACCAAATTATTTTATGGTTTCATCAAAATTATTATTCCATGAACTGGATGCTTTCTTTAATCCATAAATGGATTTCTGTAACTTGAATACCTTATTGGCATCCTTTAGAGTCACAAACCCTTCAAGTTGTGTCATGTAGAAATCTTCTTGAAGGTTCCTATTAAGGAATGTTGTTTTGAAATATATTTTCCAAATCTCATAGTCATGGTAAGACATAATGACAAGTAGAATTCAGATGGATTTCATCATTGCAACTGGTGAGAATGTTTCATCGTAGTCAATTCCTTGACATTGTTTAAAACCTTTTGAAACCAATCGTTCCTTATAGGTACTGACTTTTCCTTCCATGTACAGTTTCTTCTTGAATACCCATTTGTAACCAAAAGGCTTTACATCAACTGTAGGATCTAACAAAATCCATACTTGGTTTTGGTACATGGAATCCATTTCATAATTCATGTCTTCTTGCCACTTAGAAACATTTGTGACACTTACTGCTTACTTGTAGGTTATAGGATCATTATTATCAACTAACAATGAGTCACCATCCTTAGTAACTATAAATCCATACCATTCTGGTTCTCTAACCTCTCTTGTACTCCTACACAGTACTTGTGTCTCTAGAACATATTCTTCTTCCATGGGGCTTTGTGGAATCTATTCTTGTACCAGATCTTGTGTACATTGATCCTCGACTTCATCAAAGTATATCTTTCTCCCACTATATATTTTAGATATGTTCTCCCTCTTAGGAAATTTGGCATGTCTTGCTACTATTAATTTTTTTTTGTCTAAGGGTTTTTATAGGTATATCCCCTTGTTTCCTTGGGGTATCCTATAAAGGTAAACTTTGTGCCTTGAGGTGCGAGTTTGTTACCTTAAGAGGCCTTAACAAACGCTTCGCTACCCCACACTTGTAAATTCGATAACAGGGCTTTTATTCCACTCCAGAACTTGTATGGAATACCATTTATCGATTTAGTTGGTACTTGGTTTAGTATGTGTGCCACTGTTTGTAATGCATACCCCCAAAAGGATAATGGAAGACTTTCATGACTCATCATTGATCTCACCATGTAAAACAATGTGCATTTCCTCCATTCTCTTACACCATTCCATTGAGGTGTGTAAGATAGAGTGAGTTAGGATAGGATCCCAAACTCTCTTAAGTAATCAATGAATTCCTAATTAAGATATTCCCCACCTAGGTCAGAGAAGAGTTTCTTAATCTTCTTACCAAACTAGTTCTCAACCTCATTTTTTATATTCCTTGAATTTATCAAAGGAATCTGACTTATACATCATTAAAAAGATATATTCATATTTAATAAAATCATCAGTAAAAGTTATGAAGTATGAGTACCCACCCCTTTCTTCAACTGGAAATGGTCCACACACATCGGTATGAACCAATTCAAGAATCTATTTAGCCCTTTCAACTTTCCCACCAAACAGGGCTTTGGTCATTTTTCCTTGTAAACATGCATGACATACGCCAAGTGGTTTTAGTTCAAAAGAATATAAATATCCATCTTGATGTAACTTTCTCAAGAATTTCTCATTTACATGACCTAGCTGGTGACGTCAAATTTGGGTGTGGTATGAGTCATGTGAAGTATCTTTGTCATCGATTTTCATTACTTGGTTTGTGTAATCCAACACATAAAGACTATTGTATAAATGTGCCCTACCAAAACAAATGCTATCTTTATAAAAGAAGCAACATTCATTTCCAAACTTGAAAAAAAATCCATCTATATAGAGTCTGGATACAGAAATTATGTTTTTTGTTATAGAAGGCACATAAAAACAACCCTTTAACACCAGGATCATTCCAGTTAGCAATGTGAGGTGGTAGTCCCCGACAACTACAACAGAAATTCTGGCTTCGTTGGCTTCTCGTAGATCTACCTCCGTTCGATAAATCTTCCTGAATCTACTTTGTTCCTGTATTTGGATACATATGTGAGCACCAAAAGCTGTATCTAATACCAAATTTGTAGAAATAGATAGATTGCAATCGATAGAAAATGCACCTAAAGCTTCCCCTTGCTTCTTAGGATGGGTGAAATTCTTCTTCCAGTGGCCCTTCTTTCCACATGCGAAACAAACAACATTATATTCCCTTTCCTCCCCTCAGATCTTCCTTTTCTTGGAAGTTCGTTAAGAAGATTTGGGCATAAATCTCTTCTCCTTCCATTTCCTATTATTCACCATAATGATATAAGACTTTTCACGCTTCATATCTTTGTCCACTTGGAGAATGAGGATAAGAAGATCAGATAGAGGCTTCTCAATGTTGTTCATATTGAAATTGACAACAAATTTAGAGAATATCTGAGGGAGTGATGAGAGAATGAGATCAGTGCCCAGTTATTTGGGGAGTTTAAACCCTATAACCTCTAGGCGCTCAATGTAGCCAATGAGCTTGACTACATGAGGCCTAGCTGTGGCACCTTATCCATGCTTACTCTGAAAGAGTGTTTTAGAGATATCAAACCTTTCTTATCTTGCTCTCTTCCAGTAAATACCACATAGGTTCTCAAGCATGCTATAAGAATCCATGTTTTCATAAGACTTCTTGAGATCATTAGACATTAATGATAACATCAAACATTGAACGTCAACCACATTGTTCATATGTTTCTCATAGACCAGGAAATCATTATCACTCACCTCTTTGGTAGGCGGATTAGGTAATGCTGACTCCAGCACGTATGACTTCTGTTCATGGCATAGGATAACCTGAAGGCATCTAAACCATTCCTGGAAGTTAATACTGGTGAGGATGTTGTCTTTATCTAGAATTGATCACAAGAATAGTGTGGTTGAAGAGCTTTTAATTTTTATTCTACAATTAAAAGAGTAGATCATTATTACTTTCTTGATTACATTTTATGAGAAATAATAAAATTTATTAAGTATCCCACTATTTTATCAGGTCCCAATGGCCCTCACCATCGAAATCTGAATGTCTAGTTTCCATGACATTCTAGTGGAAAAGATCCATATTCCCCTTCGCATAACCCCAACAAGGGTTGGTAAATCTATTAGAAGGTATTTAGGTAGGAAGGTCTTTTACAACTATGAGCTTGCAATTCCTTGATCTGTTGAGTGGACTCCCGAATCCTGAAATCATGAATTTTGATTTCCTCAACTCTTGCCTCCAATATTACACCAAGTCTATAAAGGGCTACTCCTCTTGACGTAATATAGTTAAGTCAACCAGAAACCTTTCATTAGGGCTTCTTGTATAAAATTAAGTGTCTCAACAAGGATTGGTCAAACACATAGTTTTATTGAGTTTTTCCCTTAATCAAGTAACATAATGCTTGGTCTGACTTAATATTTTATTTTAGGGATTTTTATTTATTATGATTGAATTGCTTATTATGACATGCTTGTTCATATTAAGTGGAAATTACTTAAGTGATTAACCATGTATTGATAATATTTACGCATAAGTCTAGTTTATTTTAGTTCCATCTTGCATACTTTTTTAATTCATTAATTATGTGTTCTAAAAAACACATCCATAATGATAAACCATTCAAATGACAGAAATAAAATAAAGTAAATGGCATGACCATGAGCTTTTCTAATGGTTAGTTTATCTAGCGATTGATAAACTAACCCTATCCTAGGGGAGAAACACCTTGAACCTTTTGGGTTCATGTTTACAGGTTCTACCTACCCACCTCTGTATCTCTTGGGATTGATTTTTTCTTGGATCCAGATTGAAATGCCTCCACTAGATTAGGAGTTCCATCCATTACATATGCACTTTTTTGAAATCACATATAGGTGAGGGTTAAAAGGGGGTTTTACATAAAAGAAACCTTGGGAACACAGGCCCTACATATTAATGAGAAGAAGGATCGCATGCCAACAAATTTAATTCAAATAAATAAATTAAAAGAAACCATCCACAAACAAAGGTCTTAGTCTATCTCATGATCATCTATATATTCAACGATATTTATGCATAAATAAAACTAGAATTCAATTCTTTAATCTTTTTTGTTTAAGATAAATCACTCTCTAATAAATTAATTATCATCTTTAATTATTCAATACTTTTATCTTAAATCCTTTTCTAAATTTCCTTAAGAGTCTTATCCATCATAATTTTAAACAAATAAATTCATTTAAAATTATCTTTGTATGTAACTTGTACCTTGGAGGCAACATGTTGAATTCGTATTCATAACTACCCAATGAGTATAAATGAACATTACACAGATGTTAAATTAAACACATATATATAAAACACCTATCACGTGTTGTGCCTCTTCTTTACGCCAGCATGATGGTACATGTCTTAAGGGTTTGTATAATATAATAATAAATAAGCGTAATTTGGATGAGTATAAAAATTGTAGTTCCAACTACATGACGTGTACTATTGTACACCATCCATCCAAAGTACACGCTTGGGGAAACGATGTGTGAGTGTACTTCAGAAATCTTCAGAGTACATGGAGTGTCCAGTTGGCCACACGCTGTGTAGTTCCTCGTTACAAGGTCTTTAGCTAGGATATCCATGTATTGGGTACACGGTCCAACCCTAACTCAGAGGGACTACACACCGTGTCCATTTAGGCCACACGACGTGTAATCCGGAAACCGCGTGCCACCTGTTCTTAGTCAATAGACGGAGTCATTTAAGACTTAGAAATACTCCAACACATGGCTTGGTTTGGAAGACTAGTATGATGCATTGAATCTTGACTACACAACATGTACTACCGAATACACACCATGTGTTATGGTGTTGTATGACCAGGAAGCTTTGGCACCTCCGGATGAGATCCTCTATTTTATTTTAATCAAAATTAAAAGAAAATATCGTTTATGTAAGGTGAACGAGAAAATAAAGAGGATGAATAGATCTAAAGATTCAAATTTTTAGAATGATTAACTTGAATTGAAACAACTAAATTATTAAATGTGTGATTCATCAATGAAATATTTAAATAATTATAAACTATGATGTAACCGCTCTAATACCACTTGAAGGTTCTAGGCGTAGCAGAAGATTGGTTGTGACGACACCCAATTCTGATGTTTACCATGATCAATGATTATTTTGGGATCAATATGAAGATGAACTCCAGTATCCATGGAATTAAATCAAAGATTTAGATAAAGAAGAAAGAGGCCTCAAACCTTTAGAGAGGATCTTGCACATCATGTTTATAATTAAATTAATTAATTTTTTAAAGAAAAATAATACCTGTATCTTTGGTATTTTTCTTCATTGATGATGTTGATTTTCTGGAATGACCCTTCCAGATTATCTCGTTTCACTTGTAAAGATCCAAACTAGAATCCATTTAGCGGTGACCCACATGTGCTCTGATGGCCTCCGATCGACATCGCTCATTCTCTAGGTGCTAGCATGTAGAAGTGAGTGTCTTGTGTCGATCGTTCTTGATCTCTTGTTATTTGGCCTTGAATAATGTCTCTCGTTCTTGAGAGGGGAGAGAAGAAGATTGAGAGAGAAATTATTTAGCTCAACAATTCTCAATTCACCAGGTGTGTGGTGTGGTGTATAGCACAATAGGCATACTTTTCTATTTATATACATGGAATTTCAGTTACAATATTTAATTGCATAGAAACAATTAAATACATTAATGAACTTAGAGAAAAACCATACTCATAATAATAATACTGCGTCATTATTCATAGTTCACCGACTTTCAAAAAACAGAATTATAAAATAAAATTCTGCGTCACAAAATAATAGCAACATCATTATTATTTTAACATGTGGCAACTAGTTAAATAATTATTTACCATCTTGAAAATAATTATTTTACTATCGGACTGACCATGGTCTGCTCGAACTACACTTCCATTTATTGAACACCCAAATAAATAAATAAGTAAATAATTTATTCTCTTAAATAAATATTTTATTTAAAAACCAATAAATAAATATTTATTAAATGTTTTATAAAATAAATAAATATATTTTATTTAATTTATGTGATCATTTTAACTTGATTAAAATTATTCCACAGTCTTGAGAATAATATTTATTTCATTAATTAAATTCAAATAGAATTTAACTGAGACCACCAAAAACACTTAGTGTGTGACCCTCTAGGATTCTTTCTCATTTCCATTAGTCAGGCTTGCCTAAAGTCCAAGAGTACTGTCTAGAAACAGGTCAAGGCACCCAAGAGAAAGAAGGTAAAGTCACAAAAACAACATCCACATATAAATGATCATTGTGTAATATAATCCCTTTGTCTCAGTATCTCATCAAGCTGGTTTCATGATAGTATCATTAACTTTTATGCTTGATATGTCATTCTTTGACTACCTTAAATAAACTCATCGTTACACCATGGCCATGGAATTTCATGCGACTGTTCTATTTCAATCAAAGGGCCAAGATATCAACTTCCATAAATGGAAGGGACATATTATTACTTGACTTATCCATTAATAACATGCCATTCATGACACACCCAACATACCCTACTTCCTGCCAACTGTCTGCGTGACAGTTTTTGTCAGTAAATCAAAGTGCGCGAGTCGTGACACATATTAATTATAATATTAAAGTATAAGGATCATTACACACGCTTGTAGATAGAAATACCTGATGACACCAAGACATGTATAATTACTACTAGTGGGTCTATTATCTTAATCTCCTATATTAGAGATTACCAAGTGCGAACTTCACCAGAGGAAGTCTCATCTGCTTACGAGTACTCGCACCTAACGGTCTGCATGCTATGTGTCCGATCATAGTATATCATCCAACCGCAGAACTATATTTAAGAATATTGTTATATAATTTCAAGGTTCTCATCATAGAGGAGAACTTCCATGAGAATATCAATGTAACAAATACTCTAGGACATTATTATATCATATTCATGTAGAACATTGAACAATATGTAATAATACATTAAATATCCATGTAATCAAAGTAAAACCAGTTAGTTCTAGGACACCAACTCTTATAGTACTGGGACCGATGATCGAAGCCATAGGAACACCTTGGCCTTTATAGAACTCACAAAGCTCTTTCTGATCCTAGTCAACCCTAGAATCCGTCAAAAGGTCGCTCATCTGCACAAGATGTGACACGTGCAGGTAAAGCCTGTGCAGGGGTGAGTATAACAATACTCAATAGGACACCATGAAAACCACAAATAAATACAAGGTAAAGGTATAGTCAGCTCTACATAGTATATGTCTATAGTACATATAACAAGAACATATCTAGATATACTCAAACCCAAAACTGTAGTCTAGAGGTGAGTCACCATGACAGTATACCCACACTAGGGATTCAGTATGAAGATTCCACGAAGCACTAATCCGGGAGAACTCACTCCTGAGTCTGATAGAACTGATGAAATTTGTCCAAAAAGAACTATTCTTTGGGAACCAACATGAGAGAAAGATGAAAT
Source organism: Viscum album (assembly GCA_963277665.1). Taxonomy (NCBI): domain Eukaryota; kingdom Viridiplantae; phylum Streptophyta; class Magnoliopsida; order Santalales; family Viscaceae; genus Viscum; species Viscum album. The sequence goes on from OY728125.1 coordinate 1,677,133,076, forward strand.
GATATATCTGAATAGAGAACATGATACACTCTCTCTAGGCGAACCAACTCCACAAGTGGGGAAGATCACGATAAACCGATGAGGATCCCTGCTAGGGCCATGGCGTATACCACGAATCATTCAGATTCACCTTCTATGTATATGACCAATGTCTGATAGGATTGGTTGTGTTGAAACCTTACTATAAGTATTGCATAAGAATGGATAGAGGATCCTACTCTAGGCCTTTCGAAGGAGATTCCAGACTCTACCCAGAAAATCCTGCTGAAGGGATCATACTCCTGTGAGTAGGAAATGATACCAACTGACCTTCAGGGGAACTAGCAAGGGGAACCAAACCAAACAAAACTTTTCTAGGATATGGTGGACAAGGATATCAAGCCATGTATAAGAGAGTAAATGACATGGAGAATGGTCACATGCCATGTCCCTTGACCCCGGGTACAACCTGTGTACAACAACTTGTGTTAGAAGAACATGTTTTGTAGAAAAGTTATACACATTGGGTAGATAGGGTCACATTAAATGTCATATGATTTGGGGTTTGCTACATGTACACTGGCCATGTGCCAGTACAGATCCTCAACCCATGTCTTCCTACCCATGTACCAGTTCACGGGGTAGCCCGTGTAACTGGTCTGGGTCTAGTCATGTTTTGGAGTACATGTTGTGTACTCCACCCCGTGTCCGGGTATCTCCCAAGATACATGCCGAGTCTCGAGGAAGGTCCCACATTCCCTGTGACAGGTATCACATGTTGTGTGACACTTTACAGTCTCCCAAAAACCTAGCCACCTCTCAGCGAGGCCCATACGCCGTGTATTCCGAAATACACACTGTGTTCATTGAGATTTTCTAGAATCATTGGATTCTTCACCAGTCGTCTTCTTCATTTCTCCGACCATTGTGCTGACTTCAACTCATCAAGAAACTCTAGATACAATGTCATTTGGTCATGCTATCACTGATTCTGCAAGTTTAGGGTCTCCAAACCGCTTGGAAATCAAAATTCGGTCATCTGCATGAAGAACGCTCAAATAATGATATCTTCTGAAAAACTCAGATCTGTCCGTCACCATTTCTGTCACACCTCTGATAGGTCATCCCAATGATAGATATACAATACTGGATCATTGTGCTTCAAATCGAAGGATCAATCATCGTTCATTCATAACCCCTCTACGAATGAATAACGCACAAAGATAATACAGGAAGAAAAACACATAGAACAAACCCGAGGAACGAACCTTAGAAGTTGTTCGTTAAAGCCTCAATATGTTCCCCTCAGAAGGATCAAACTAAAAAAATCAAAATAGAAATCAAACCCTCAAATCAAAACTAAAATCACCCATCCTACAAGAACAATTGAAATGCAGGTCAACCTATTCATGGGTTTATCCACATTCATTATTGAATCTAAGAATATGAAATAAGTAAATGAAATAACACTCCCAACATCAGGGTGAGATCTTTCATTAAAGAGGGTTTATCATCACATATCTGCTATTAGCAAGATCCGTCGAAGGGGATTTTGTTGATCTCTGATCCCAGGCTCTGTCGCCATTTTACCATTGAGGTAATTCTTCAAGTTCTTTCCAAATCCACCAAGTAGTTCTATAGGTTTATGATCCTAACCATGGGATCTGGATTGTTTAAAACAAGAAAATGTGTCACTGCGTACATTAAAATAAAATAAATCCTTAATATATTTTATTTATTTAAAACATCCAAAAATTAACTTTCACAGCCGAACCACATTTTTCTGATGTTAGGCCTCACCTAAGGTAAAGTCGCTGCTCTAAATGCACCGGTGCCCTCAGATTTCTGATCCAGGCAACCATTTTGAAGTTATTCGACTTTTTCAAGAAAACTGCTCTCCTATTTTATTTAATATATTTCAGACATTTATTCTGGGGACACCAGACCTCAGAATCACACACCATATCAATGACTAGTCTTGAATTAATTCCATATAATATTTAAAAATAATACACATAAAAATATAGGTCATTACATAGGATTTAATAATAAGGTAATTATCATCCACATCTCCCTGTCATTGACTATAGACAATGTCAAAGTTATATTCCTGCATACAAACCTAAAAATGCCTCTATCTTAGAGTATAAAACACCGATAAATCTTTATGTCGTCTCCTTAAAAGCTCTTTGTAATCACTTTAAAAAAAGAAAGGATTCCCCTTTTGGGTAGGGAAATTCATCATAGTCACTATACAAGAGAAGTCTTCTATAGATCTCTGTAACCCAAGAAATATTTCTACCTCAAAAAAATTCATAGGTGGCTCTAAATCAAGTACCACCTAAATATTTTATAGGTCAAAAACTACTCCTCCCATTAAAATTACATACCCCATGAAGTATACCTCTGGAATAAAAAAGTTACACTTGAGATCTTATCATAAAGTAGGTTCTATTATAGTAAGTACATGACAATACTTAGATGCTCGACCTGCTCACCCTCTAATACTGAATATATAAGGATTTCTATGATGAATATAACCATGAACCACTCTAAGAAATTATAAAATATATAATTCATGATTCCCATGAACATGGTTGGGACATTCTTCAGGCCAAAGGGTATCACCAAGAATTCACAATTTCCTTAGTGACACCTGAATATTGTATTTGTGATATCCTCTTAGAAAACTAGAGGCTGGTGATAGTTGAACCTAAGATCAATCTTTGAGAACCAATTCTACCCTTATAGTTTGTCAAATAGGTCATCAATAAACAAAAAGTGCATTTATTCTTGATTAACACCCAATTTAGGTGATGATAGTCATTACAAAGCCTCACACCCCCATCTATCATCTTTGTGAACAATACTAGAGCTTCCTATAGGGACACACTGAGTTTGATGAAACTTTTCTCCATAAGGTCCTCCAACTACACCTTCAAATCCCTAAGATTATTTAGGTCCATTTAATAAACTATAGAAGATATCAGAATGGTATTGGGGTGTATATCAATGTGGAAGTTGATATCTAGATGAGGAGAAAATCTAGGCACATCTGTAGGAAATAAATCTATATACACCTCCATGAATACACGAATATGGTCATTTTAAGCATCCATTTCTAAAAAAGATAAGCTCAACAACTAATGGGTGATATTTTGAAACTTCCTTCACATAAAACACATTTGTCTTGTATGAAAGTCCCACACACCCATGAAGAAAATTTTTGATCCATCCACTCAATATCAGACCACTCTATAAAGGTAAAAATTTATTTGATCATAAATTAAGGATATCCAGTCCATTTTAAGGAAGATGTTGTAAGGATCCATCCTATATACTATGAGATACCATGAAAACCTATCTATTCTAAGCGCAATCTCACACAATTTGAAGATTTGGGCAAGCATGTGGTCACTTATAGTGGGAGTTTTTAGATGTATAGGCCAAGTTAGGGGATCTATCTGGATATTGAGATCTTGAATTAGGGATTACCCAACAAATTAATTCCTACCACTAGTATCTATAATTATCGGTTCTAGTTCATAGTGGGTATAGATCATACCTCACATATTGTTGGGAAATTTCTGGTTATAACCCTCTATCACTTGTATATAATCATGCACCTAGCTTTTATCTTATAGATCCTTGTGTAAACTACTTGGGGTGGAGGTTTTGGAAGTTTATTATAATGCTGCTAACAAATGTATCATACTTCTAGTGTATTAATAGATCCTCTATTGAAGCTTACTCCATGATGGACACCCTATCTGCCTGAAGGTGGTCCCTGATCACATCGCTACCTCTAACATGAAGGTCTATCTATCAACTAACAGGTTTTTTCTATACATTAAATCAAGTAGTCAGAATCCATACGACCACTTACTCTAAAGGAATAGAAAATTCAATATTTTGGTTTATTAGATCCTTTGTGTGACTCTTGAAATGTTGATCCATGGGGCTGGGACCATGCATGTGTATTCCTTTTGCGTTTTGATCCCTATTCCTACTATCTTCTAACCACAAATGATGACTATGATGGGTTTTGGGTGTTTATAAAATTAAATTTGAAATAGAAGTAAACCAGTATTTATTCCTAATCGATCCTCGATAGTATAAACATGTGTAAATTAAGAAACTAAAGAAATAATACCCAAAGTGATGTGTAATCCATATTTTACTCTTTTTTGTATACTTGAGAAAAAAACAGTAGTAGGAAACTTATATTTCCTGCCTCCAAGGGATTATACCAGTCAAAGGATCACATTTCATAACTTGAGGATACCCGTACATTGATAGGGGTTATGGAACATTTAATATTTGTGATTAATGATGCAATGGATAATATATATATGAAGTACTTTTAAGAAACTTGTCTAACCTAATATGAGGGATCAAATCCCTTTATATTTCCATCCTCGATGATTTTCATTAAATGATGAGAGTCAGTCATATTGATCATATCAATTTCCATCTCATGGAACCCATACATTACTTACAATTGGGTTCATTCGTTAAACTCATTTAATAAATGTACAAAGACTTTTTAATCCATTCACAATGGATTATAATCAAATAACTAAGTGGGATATGTTTTGGTGGTAGTTTCAATTGAATTCACACACTATGTCGGGTACAACATAGTCCTGAGTAGTATTGCATGCACTCTAGAATACATTGTCACCAATATATGCTTAGGCTCATGTTAAGGGATACACTGGAGCCAAGATATCATTTGTTGATATGAATCACTTTCATATCATTTTAGGACACATCCAATAATCTTCCAATTACAATAAAATCCATAAGGACGCTATGTAAAACTTTACAACTCTTTATAAATCCACCAAAAAACCATTTTGGATATAAGTCATTGAAATCTATTTATTTTGGAACAAAATCATTTTATAAAAATTAATACTTATCCAGAGTCCAAACTGTGTGACCCCATGTTCCTTATTAACTTTTAAAACAAATATAAATCCATATTTTATAGATGTAAGCAAAGACTGACCTCTAGAAAAGTATTTGTGCTATTCAAGCTACTAAGGGGTTTAGTGTAATTTCCATCAAGCATAATCCTATCTTTATAAGAATATGTACACCACAAGATATATCATATTCCTTATATGTATACATATATAATTTTTTTCCTATGACATTGAGTAACCACTAGACACCTAACAATGTTAATATATTATAATCCATCTCATATTTTCTCGATTCTCTAAAAAAGGATAACCTAGTCAATGAATACACCACATGTCATTTATCTAATATATGAGTATATCACCTTACACTCATCTAAGTATATGAACATATCTCATGTAACTTGATTAATCATGGCCATGTATTTCCTCATACTAATTCAATCAAGGGAAATATATCTTTACTCATAATACGAGAGGAAAAATCCCATCTTGGTTGTGATCCAACCAATTAAATGACTTGAAACACACTCCACCACCCCTTTATTATCTAGTTTTCAATGATTTTTGTAATGTATGTATCCAATTATGATGGTTCTCATGCTAGGTATCTTTCAACCTCTAGTTAGAAGGATTTATTAAAATCATACACACCTAAAAATATCGATGACTGTATGAAATTAAAAACGATATAATTGGATGATTTTTCCAAATAATAACTCTTGAATTATTCTCTCATGATTCCACTAATCATGATAATATTGTCATATCATAAAAACTCATACTAATATGCAATGATCAAAGATTGTGGATAGCCCAAAGTCATACTTTTAGTGGATAATTATCATTTTACTTTATAAAAAATATATAGCTAATATGAAATAATGATAAAGTGAATATTTACTTTTTTACAACATGGTAAATTTTATATTTTTAAAATATTTTAAGAATACTTAACCAAAACAGACATAAGAACCTACTTAATATATCATATATGATATTCAACTGAACTTGACTTATGTTTTCTTCGCTTTCTGGGGTTTTGTTAAACTTATTACATATCTATGTAATTCCTTCCACATATCTATGTGATCAATTGATAAAACTACCCAACTAAACTCTTCAATGATTAAAATATTTGAAGTACGTTATTTTGATTAATGGTGAGACCTAGGAATCATATTATCAATTTTTAACTCCTTGAACATATTCAAACTCCTTAACTCCACAATATTAAATGCTATGATATTAATAAACTCTATTATATAGTTAGAAATATTTCTATGTATATCATCATCATTTCAATACCCTTTACATCAATATTTTCCTTGAAATCCATTCTTGAATAATGTAACTATTTACATTATTATTTACCAACCCATCCTAGAATCCTTTAGGATAAAATTACACTCACTTATGACAACTAAATGTAACTCTTCACATTTTTATTTACCATTATACCCTAGAAATAGTTTCAAATATAAAGTATAATTCACTTTATATTTTTACTGCATAATCATTTTGGATATAGTGATATTCAATTTCTCACATTAACTAAATATAACTCTTTACATTTTTATTTATCAGAAAATATCATAAAAAATTTAGGATATTAAGTGAAAAGTAATTATATTTTAAATTGATATAATATTTTATTTTTATCTTTTTACTTTTTATGTCTAAACATACTCCCACTAGCCCCTTAAACACTATATTATTTTCAAAATACCAGGATAATAAAAAAACTCATTTGCGTTTGGAAATAAATATCATTTCCATTCATTAATAATATTTAATAAATAAACTATTTATTTCATATAATATATGGGAATTTATGTCTTTAGATCATTTTCCCTCTAAAAATAAGACTTTGTTCTTTATAATATACACATGAGGAGTATTGGAAACACCTTCCCATATATTTTAACAAATATTTAGTTAAACCTTTTATCCTCGTATCCTTATCAAACATGTTATAGAATATGATGAATCATAAACCATGTTAATCGTGTCTTATTTTTCATAAAAACTCATTGATAATAAAAAAAATTCTCTTATTATATAAGATAAGTGAGATGAATATTCAAATCCTCTACTTTTATCCATCTGGTCTTGATAAACCCCTTTAAATTCAATCCTTTGATATAGAAATTTTTTTCTTCGTCACTTGAATGAAAAATATATGCTCTATCAATTATTCCCTTGATTTTAAACCCTAATATATTTAAAAAAATTATAAAATATATAGTCGGTAACACATACCATTCAAAAATAAAGATTAAAATTCTATAACATCAATACATATCAGGGAAATGCCTTGTATTTTCCAAAATATATTAAGGAATATTTAAAATTACTTCTTATGGAATCATTAATCCTCCATTATAACACCTTATATTTCAATTCCTTTAACTGTATAATTCATAAAAATTTATTGGAATTTCCTATTAATTTTTCTGCTTCTAATTTTACCTTTTACCAACTTGTACTGTCTCTAAAGTACTAAAACCTAGACATAAAATACCCAAATCACATTTATTCACAATTATTGATAATATAGGGTAAAATTTTATTGAATTCATTCATCTTTTTGAAACATTTCAATAGATAACAAGAGGATGAATTCCTTAAAAAAATTATCCTTATAGAAAATCCTTAATCTCACAAAGTTATTGACATATCTAATCATATTGAATATATGAGTGGAGGCATAAATTTCTTTGGTCATATTGCATATAATGCTTTTAAAACCTTAAGTGAATTGTTCTTTCCTACACATAATCATCTATATTACACTGTTAAACAACTTAAACTATTTTTTTATTTAGAAATGTTTTTCTACAAGACATAGAATTTATTTTAGTTAAGATATTTTCTTAAGTTACCAGTCTCAATAGTCTATTACATTAAGATTCATTTTCTCAAAGGTTAATGTTAATGTTATGTTTGATGATGAAGATGAAATTTATCTACAGTAGAATATTTTATCATTTAAGTTTAATTTTTACATCTTTTCAACAATTATTTTTAATTAAATAAATACTAAAAATAATTAACATATGAATCATATCTATTTAAGGAGAAAAGATCCACATTTCATCATGACTTACACCAATTTGAGCACATAAATAATCAATGACTATATCTAGTAAAAAATTACATTTTAAATCATATCATATATGATTCATAGATAGTTTAGAAGATAAAATCTTTATCTAAATCCATTAAATGGATTCATTCAATTCTATCCCTCTAGTATCCTAACCATTAGGTTTTCCCAGCTAGTGTAACCCAAATAAAATGATAAGAACAAGGAACATAACCATTAGAGTTGTCTTTTTTACTTTTTATTCCTTACACAAGATAATTAGTGGGAACCTAATAGTTAGGGTCATCTATACTGAATTATTGAGGTCTTGACAAGTTCCTCTTTAGAAGGAATCTCACACTGGGTATTTTTATGGGTTTTCTAAAAAGTATCACTAGTTTAACATACACCACATGCGTATTAAACTCATTAAATCTCTTGAAATTATTGTTATTATATAATGTTTTATTCCTTCGTGTATTAATGTAAGTAATTATTTTGTTTTATAATCCCTATTCCTTCCAAAAAATAATGGGCCCAAACCACATTAATGTGTAAATATTTACCCACTCGACAGGTTTGTGTTACTCCCCCAAAAATAAGAAGCCAAAAATATTCATACATATCCAAATGCATATCATGCATAAGGTAGATGAAATATTCATGTAAAGGATTATACTTATATGAGATGTATAAATTGTACATGAGTAATACTAGAGTGATAAATAACTAACCCATCACCATTCTAGAACAAGGAATAGGCCTCTAGACCAATGCTTAGTCTGACCCCAAGTCCTTATCCTCTAGGAGACTTTACTAAAGTGATAATTCAATTCATAATATCTCTAAAACCTAATATTCAAAAACTATTTTCACTAACTATTTTAAGCTCACAAGTTTAACAAAAAATCTATGTCAATTTAGATGAAAACTAAATATTATGGAGTTGAACCTAGCATGTAATTCATGGATCTATCTCCTAAAATAAATTTATCACATAATTAAAGAATAAAAAATATTCATAATTCATAAAAATTTATAATAATGAAAATAACTAAGAATAAACTTTAAATAAATAAAAATTTAAAATATTTAAAAAATTGGATAAATATTTATGAACAATTCATTAGAAAAATATAAGTATAAACTCTTTATAATTTTTCCAAGTAACTATAGAAATTATATAATCTATAATATAAACACTTTATAATCATTTTATAATATAAAATATTTATACTATTAATTATATGGTATTTCCTTTAAATATATGATATTTAATTAATAAAAAACACTTTATAATACAATTTCAATCAGTTAAAAACTTTACATAATCTAAATATCATATTTTTAACATTATTTATACCTTGATAAAATCAATCATAAAAACTCTTTTTTTTGGTTTAAATAATTTCTGAAAAGTAGGATTTAATTTTAATAATTAAAATTAATAATTATGAACCATTGATAATCAAATATAAACACTTTATATTTTGGCTTCATATTTTTTTAAAATATTTATTTTAGGCTTTAAAAATATCATTTTACAATGCTTAACAATTATCATTTATAAAAAATTTACAAACTATAAATGTAATTATCCAAAGAAGTTAAAAAAAGGAAAATCCTTAGCCATCCAGCTCGAGTAGCCAACTTGTGGTCATACAACTGGGTAGATTCATGGGAATTCATTGAATTATAGGGTAATTAAGCAGTCTTCATCTAAGTTGATGTCCAATGTGAGATTCACTAATTATGAAATAATTGTTCATAATTTAAGCACCCTCAACCTCAAATTATGTTGACACTCAATGTAATGTTGATTGATAACTATACATTATGTTAGGTCCACTAGGCTATATACCCTGAGGGGGGGGGGGTATTAGGGTATGAATAATTAAAACAACTTCCCCTTTTGATCTTGTTTTTTTGTTAGACAAAACCCTCTTCTCTCTCCTTCCCGTTGTAGAGTATGAATGAATCTTAAAGGATGCATAGGACACAAAAATTTTACTTGGTTCACCCTCACTGGGCTATGTCCAATGAGAAAACACCGACAATGTGCTGATGTACCAAATCTAATATAAGCACACTTTTGTTTACAAGTTCTAAGTGGACTCAGTGTCCCTATTGGTTTATAACCATTCACAATTTGAGAACACACTGCTCTCTCAACTGAAGTGAGCTCACTGCTTCTTCAGAAGATCCACTCATAGTTTAAAGACATGTACGCCCCTTCATTATCACAAATGAATGCATCTTCCTATGTATGTAGATTCTCTGTTGAAGTTTCACTTTCATCCACTTATGAATACAACTTTATGATGGATGTACCGGGAAATATTCCATCTTTTTGTGCAACCCTAGAATGACCAGTGTGTTTCTCTATACTTGGCGCTCTTCTCTAATGCCTGGCGCACTTCTTTAAGCCTGGAACTCAAGGGTCACTTTACCACTTGAACGAAACTCCCCTCACCAAATTAGAACTTGGTAAACTCACACCCTTTTACGCCCAAACCAATATTGGCGCGCAACTATCTTTTGGCACGCAACTATTAATTGGCACGCAACTTCTGAATATCTTTATACTTGCGCGACCAAACCACCATTTGCACGACCGAACCACCTGCGCGACTGGAGCTCTAATTTTCTCAAAGTTTTGAACTCTAATGAAAAATAAGGAGGGGTATCCCACTATTTACAGAAATTTTGGGAACCCTGAGCGTCAGTGTGTAAGTCTCCTCTTGGCGCGCAAGTCCAGCCGCCCGAGCCTCTGTCTCCCTAGTCACCTGTGTGCCCAAACCAAGACTTGGGAGCCCCTATTTCCTTTTCCATATTTTGATGTTTTGATCTTTAAGAACATATGGCGTTCAAGTTTTCAAGACTCCAAGATCATCCATTCCTTATATCTTTTCCTTTTTTATCACTTTCATATCATCCATTCGTTTTCTAGGTTCTTCAATAAACCATGTATTGTTGAAAACATCCCTCGAACTTGACAAATCACTATGTAAAACCCCTTTGTCAACAAATTTGTACATCATGGTCTGCTTTGTCAACCAACACAACATGGAGGTCTTCTTTGTCAACAAACACAATCAACTCAAAAATTATTCAATGATACCTTGAGGGATTTTGACCAACACATTATGTTATCACTCAACATAATATTAAGTAGGGGTGAAATTTTACTTTGTTTTTCATGGTGTGTGATGCAGGCTATGTTATATTTTTATTGTATGTTTCACATTTCACTCCACTTTATTTTAACTTCTCAACATAATTTCAAGTCCCAACACAAGATAGATTATCTCATAAGCATATCTTAAATAACTCCTTGAGATTACATTAATGCTTAACATAATGTAAAGGCGGATCACCCCATATTATATTATCACTCAAAAAAATCTCAAGTTGCTAACTTAACATTATGTTATCAAATAATGTAATATAACGTGGGTAATTCCATTATAAATTGCAATAAACATATTATTAATTAAATAATCAAAGAAACATGTTGATTTATCAAAGAATATGGCTTTGATACCACAGATAGGTGGCGTAATATTGATTCCTCATATTAACAGGTCAAACATGAAATCAATTTGAACATATCAAAGAAATATATTAATCCAAAACTTGGGCTATGAAACTATTTGCATCTGTAATGGTTCCCCTAGTTAGAGAGACACACTTTATTACCACTCATGCCTGGGATATCCCAGGAATCCATTAACACTTTGTCCTTTTTTTGATACCACTGTTGGGTTTTGGGTGTTCATCAAATAAACTTAGTAGCAGAGGAAAACACAGATTTTTACCTAATATATTGTTGATAGTATCAACATGTGTAAATAAAAAAAATAAATAAATCATACATGATTTAATGTATAATCCATATTTTACTCTTCATTATACACATGAAAATGACTATAGTAGTATAAAACATATGCTTCCTGCCACCAAGGGATTACACCAACAAAAGGATCTTGGTTCATAACTTTTGTATTCTCATACACCAAGAGGGTATTCTAGTTCCCTAAATGTAAACGATAAAGGATGACGTATAATAAGTGAGCTATAGTAGTTCTGTAAGAAACTGGTGTAATAAAAAATGAGGGATCACATCCCTTTATATATCCAACCATGATTTTCTTTATTAAATAAAAATTATTATCCATATTGATTATATCGAGTTCCATATCATCACTCCCATAAGTTACTTCCCATTGGGTTATTTCATTAAACTCTTTTAATGAAAGTTAAAAACTTTGTTTAATCCAAAAATAATATACAATAATGGAAGAACCATGTAGGAGATGATGTGGTGGTAGTTCCAGCCGGATACACACACTACGTTCGGTGAAATGTAGTCTCAGGCTTCATTGCATGCACTCCAGACTATTTTTTCACCAACATATTCTTAGTCTTGAGATTAAGGATATGTTTACACTAATATATCCTTAATTTATATACATCAAATGATTATCATTTTATTTCACATACAACAAAATCTACTCCTGGATAACCATCACTAGGATATGTCACCTAATGTTTCTCCTCTAAAAATATCTCAATCACCAAGGTTCTCTTTGGAACCATCAACATAAGTGGAGATTCATATGGGAATAACACCAACTTGAATGTATCTATGAAGGACATGATTGAACTTTTTCATTGGATAGAATTCATTTTTAATCTTGTTAAGAGAGTACTAGATGAGATCATTGATTCTTAACACATACTCCAAGAAAAATATCTGACCCAATTTCAATTAAAAAAATTATTGAATTTATACATAACTCAGAATATTTGGGTAATGTTCCTTGAAAAATAGGTGATCAGACTTTGATTTTGGAGGAGTCTCCTTGTTGCAGGTGTGTATGATCGATTCCCACTAATGACACCCTGCACCATAGAGAAAGTTTGATACGAGAAACAACATCTAATCAGTAAGTTTATGGACCAATTGTAACTCCTGAGTCATAACCTTAAGTCATTCCTTAGTTTTTTAAGGGTTAGGCCCGCCTCAGAACTCAGGTGGCCTATATCACTGGAACTCATGAAGTGAACTTAAGCTACACATATCCTCATATTATCATGTTGGGATCTAATAATCCATAGGTGAGGGAATGTTAGTACTCACCATAGAAGGTGGGTCTACTCACTGCACCATAGGTGGAGTATCTACTTATTGAGTTATTAGTGGAATCACCTCATGACGTAGTCCCTATATAAAAGCCTTGTCACTCAGATATTCAATGATGATAGGCTAAATCTACAACACAAGAATGTCATGACCCAACCTCAAGATCCTATTTAGATGTCTCTATGGAGGCATCCTATAGTTTATAGGATAAACCATATTTATTAAAGCATATATAGGGAGATGACTCAAGAAGAGTATGAAAATCCATGAATAATTCCTATATTATGCATGTACCATTTGTTTTTTCCCTGTAGATGGTGTCTTAGATCTCAAGTTGGAAAGTAGGTTATTAGAGTCATGGTGAATGAATACATTGTCTTCTACACTAACACTAGGTTACATGGTCTAAATTACAAACTCAAGACCCCTAAAAACTATTTCTCTAAATTCCCAAACCATTCCTCACATGACACCTAACCCTAAATTCTATTTATAAGAATGTCTCACTTTGATACCACTATAACATGATTCGACCCACTGGGACCCTACCTTGGACAATAGCAAGCTGAGTGTTCCATCCCTATGCCCACATCCAATAAGATAGGGGTAGGTTACTAACACCAAGTAGGAATATCACCCAACATAGGATTCCTTATTTGAATGAACATATACACAACCACACATCTCTATATAGGATATAATAAGGTTGGTCTGATAATGAAATCAACTATAATATGTAATTCATGCAATAAATATTAAACATCCACAAATTATGAATAAAAAAAAAGCTAAAAGGGGTAAACAAAGGACCAATATCACAATGTAGAAACTAACCTAACACAATTAGAAGTTAAAGATGACTCCCCAATTAACATCTCATAACATGGACTCTACAGACACCCATTTCCTTCGAGAACCACTAAGATCCTAATCCATCAACATCATGTCCATTGAGATTTCCGCTAAAATTTACATTATTTTTATAAGACACGACTCATGTGGACGAAAAACCCGTACAGGGGTGAGTATAAACATACCCATTAGGACACTCTAAAACCATAAAGGATAGATCAGAATACCAGTATTCTCAAAAAACTAAAAAGGAAACAACAAACTAAGATATTATTATAAGTGTAATACTAGAGATGTTGAAGAGAGTCATACTCTGTAGAATATAACTATAGAATAAAAAACTATAGTAGAAACCTAATAATTTGTATTAACCATTATTATACCCCATTTAAACTCTCAAAAATGTAATAGGGAACCCACATTTCTCTAAGGTTGGTATTAGTTTAGGGAGTAAACAACCTCGATGGTGGATCCATACTTCATTAAGTAGAACATGATTTATGAGGGATTACCTAACATTAGGGATGGATGAAACACACCCTAAATATATGGGGGAATACCAAACTCTAAGAATAATTTGGGTGACCCACTCCATATCACTAGTAAATCATTGAGGTAGTTTGGAACCTCGTGTTTGCTTCAATAATTATGTATGATCCCCATCATCAACCCCATGAATCTCATGAGGCTGAAATTGATTAATCACCTCAAATCCCACCTCTAATGTTAAATAATAATGAAGAATCATGTTTTATGCAAAAGAATTATTAGTATGGAATTCTAGTGTATCCAAATATATGTCCCTGCTAAAAAATTATGAATTTATTTAAGTATATTAAAATACATAGTGTTTAATTTTGGGATAAACAACATGTACCCCCAATGCTGAAGTCTGGTCATGTATCATTATTAAAAAGGAATTTATGGGTTGACCTATAAGGTGTGTTTAATAGAGTACATGATGTGTAGGAAATACAATGGTACTCTTCATGCATTGTTTCAACCTGAGTCATGTGGATAATAAGGTACTCTCCATGTAACTAATATCTATATTCCTTGTGGGTCCAGATGACCTCCTAGGAATGTAATCCCTATATACACTAAGTCAAGAAACCTAGAAACAAATGGTCAGTACTTCTAAATTACACCCTATGTGATTTTAAGTTATATTAAAACTCTATACATTGTTTTCTGGGAGATATACGACATGTGGATTAGAAGTAAATGTTGTGTGATCGTGTTTTTAACCTTAAATTATAAAAATATATCATAATTTCACCATTTTCATTGATTTCCCTTAAGTTCATTCTAGAAATATTGTTTTTGACCCAAAAAATCTTCACCACACCTTCATAACCCATCACCGGTCATCCTTAGACAAATAACATTCTAGAAAAATATTTTCCCAACTCTTAAACACACCATACATCCTTGTCCTTCAAGTTCTCACTTCATTATGCATCCAAGCACTCCACCATCACTTATTGACAATCCCACATACTCAGATATCTGCAACTATGTCAAATTCATTTTCTCAAAAAATAAACATAAAAATCATTCATTGACCCATGAAAATATTCATCGAACCGCCAATCACAATAATGGATGGTAGAGAATGTGAGAAGAAAGTGGGAAATGATAAACTAAATACATAGTATGGATTGGTGGTGGTTGGTACAAAGGCCTAACCACTGATCCATAGGCATGGATCCGCCAATGAAAAAGAACATAGGAAATACATATAGAATTTAGGCTGATAACAAATAGACCAATATAAATAGGATTTAAATTTACAAAAAAAAATTAAGATAATAAATCTTGCAATGAAAATTTTAAAATAATAACAAGAAATGTAGAGTAAATTTAAAATAATGGGCCCTAACTCCATTTAAGACCATTAATTGGTGAATATTATAACGCCCGACCCCAAAATTCCAGAGTCAGTGCATTATTTTAATAAATTTTCATGATTATAAGCAATCAAGTCCCGAAAGACTGATTAGTTTAGAAGTCTTGGAAAATAGATTACATAAATGAATGTTACATTACATATTAGAAAATAAAACACAATATAAATTATCCTTTTATAACACCATTAATCCTCAAGCTTATACTGACTTATAAATCATAATACACTTTTTTGGAATCCTGGGAAAATTAAAACATATAAAGGGGTGAGCTCAGATGCTCAGTAAGGATAACAATATAGCGGAAACTTTCATAAATAAGCATAAACATTTAAGGCAATGTATAAGACTAAAACAAAAGACTTTTTTACTTAAACTTGAGAATAATAGGGAAAAGATACAACAAAATAATTCCATTTACTTATTCACTTGTATATTCTACTAGTCGAATAATCACATGCAATATCAATAACCACTTTCATAATGATGGAATTCATAATGTCAGACTTCATAACCACATAGTCAAGGCCTTGTGCCGAGACTACAAGTAAGATTTTTCAAGGAATTGTGCCAAGACACTAGTTTTTCTCATGAGACCTACCGATGCATCAAGGAGCTATAGTAGGATCCACCCATCACATACTAAGTCCAATGCATTCCTTATATGAAAAGGTTTAAACATAACATAAATATTCGTATTAAAACTAGCATACGAAATGTCAATACTTTATGCATAAACCATGAATGGTATAAAAATAACACATCCAAAGTAAAACATATCACAAAACCTTCAATACAATATGTAAGATTTTTATCATAATAAATCAACCTCGATCAAGAATAATATCTAGTAAAGGATGTTGACATAGTTGAAAATGATCAGTAAAACTCTTTGAGAGAAATATCCCTTTTACATGAAATCATTTTAAAAGTCACACAATTTATAAAGGAAGTAATTTAAAATATATTTTTTAATCAAAGGGTCCCATAATACTTTGAAACTTTTGAAAGGAATTAATATTTTAAAACATTTATGTCCATAAAAACAAATCCTTAAAATCATTTTGAAAACATGGACATTAATGGGAAAGGTTTAGAAGAATAAATATTTAAAACATTTAAAATGGTTTTTTCAGAAACATAGTCTCTTAAAAATAATCCTTTTGAAAACTATTTTTTGAAAAATGGATATGGATAGTTAATTTGTCCCAGTAAAAAATTACACATAAACAATCTCGGATAATAATGAGATTGAGGAATTAACCCTTACCTTGCACTTTCCTTTAGTCGATGGTATGTTTAACCTCCTGTATGAAGACCGTAGTATGTTATTTAAATATACCAGAACCATATTAATATTTATGATATCATACATTATTGATTTATGACTTTATACTACCCATTTAATAATAATTTGCATGTTAAATTAACATTTCTTGTAATAATCGCTTTCTTTATCGTACGTGTTTTAACTTGTTACTCTTGATTGTATCACTTAGATCCTGATTTAAATACTTCTAGAATATAAAACATGATTTAAATATCATATATATTTAGAATATAAATATTTATAACAGATATATATATGAAATAGAAAACACCATTTATGGTGACGGTAGGCTGTACGTACGCATAAACGCCGTTTCCGTTTTCATATCATATTGAACAGAACTAAGTGAATAAGATATATATAAGTATATATATATATAAATATATATATATATCTCCATTATCATTATTATTTCATATATTACATGATTATTAATGATATATATTTTATAATCATTGTTGAATGGCGAATTTGGAAATGAATCTCATCGCATCGTGGAGACGGTAATCCGTACATACTCACGAGCGACAATATCATTATATTGATAGAGAAATCATATGTAATTGGATGATATATCATATATAACGAATAAATAACATGTTATATTTATTATTTACATCAGTTATACTCATTATTATACCCATCCAAATAATGATGTTTTTGAATAACAAACTACACCACGACGTGGAGACGGTAATCCGCACGCACGCACGTATAGTGACTTTGTCATTTATAGGATGGATAGAATAATGAATATGGTTGTTTCATTTTTATAATAACATAAAAGTATATGAAAAATACTGGATTTATTATTTTATATTGGAAACAACAAAGAAAGAGGAAGTGGAAGAAGAAAAGAACTTGAAAGTGGTGATGAAATATTTACCTCTTCTTCGGGTTCTTATTTTTGATTTGATCAAAATGGCTCCATAGGTTGAATTTTTGACCGAAGTAAGGCCTCTAGGGTAAAGGTAGGAATGTTTTAAGGATATTTGGGTAGGTTTTCGCTGATCCAAATGGGTTGGGGGTGTGAAATTAAGGGAAGGGTAAGTACCCATTTATAAGAGAGGTGAGGGTCACTTTATGAAAAACTTGAAATATTATTTTATAATAAAATCATTTTCGGTTTCTAATGGCTCAAAAATGGAATATTTAAAGGATAAGATGGGTATGGGTCACAAATATCTCGACCAATAGGTTTTATACTGGTTTAGGTCATCATATTAACCTTATATTTTAGATTTAACTCTTAGTTAAATAGTTTGACATTTACCGTGTCTCTTTGTATTTTAATATTATATGGTTTATAAACTTACTATAAAATGCCAATAGAACCCAAAGTGGTTCATTAATGTCATATATATTACTATATAAGTCTTTTGGATGAAACTTATATTTTTAGGGCTATTATATCAATTAATAATATAATATTTTTTTAAAAACTCAATTATGTCAATTTTGACACTATTTAGTATTTGATTTTTTTGAAAACCATAAAAACTTTATCACTTCGAATAAAATTTATTTTACCAACCCTAACATGTCATATTAACCTATAAAATTAATGGAATTTATCATAAGTCACAATTTAAATTTATTTGGATATTTATAATATCAATTATTTTAATATTTCATTAATAAGGTAATTACTACATCATCATTGTGTCATAAATAAATTAAATTATTCAATGTCTAAAAATTATAAATAAAATAAAATTATGTAGGAAATAGTTTTATATTTCTAATTAATATTTATAGTCAAATTTATATTGTGTGTAACCCTATATTAAAAATGGTTTAGTTATTAAACTTTGAATTTAACTCTTTTAACTCTTCTTTAAATAAAATAATAATAAATGTCCTAATCTAATAAAAGTGGACCAAAGAGAATAATATTTTATTCATAAGGTTGTTTTTGGTAAAATTATACTGATCCAATAGAATTAGGACATGTGTTAGGGTAATAATAATATCATTTTTCCCTTAATTACTCTATTTACTTTTAACTGTGGTAAATAAAAGTAAGAAGTTACTATTGACCAAATATTTTTTTTATCTTATTGAACCACATTTTATTAACTAATATCAACCATGTCTATCGGAATTTTGAAATTAAACTCAAAGAAGTTTAAAAATTCTGTTTCATTCAAATTTGCAAATGCTCCTAGGAAGTGGGTAAAAGACGGTAAAATGTTCGATAAAATTTTATATATCTAAACTTATTATAAAATTAATCCAATGAATTACATTGAAAATATATAGGTATTATGTATCTATTTTTACCTAAAATAAATTAAAATAAAATAAGTAATTATTTAAATAAAAAGTCGGTTTTAACCAATAACGCAATGTTTTTTCACTATTCATCAAAAATTGAAAGTTTTCTGAAAAATACCAAAACTTTATCCTAAGATAATTTTCATATTAAGAATTTAAAAATGAAGACTAGTTTACAAAATTAAAAACATATAAGTTTTATTTATTAATTTAAAATTAATTCCCATTGTCAAAACTAAAAAGTGGGTTTTTTAAAAAGTAAAAACTATCAAAAGATTGACATGTTTTATGTCAAATTTAAATGTGAAATTACTTATAATGACCAACATGGTATTAAATTATAAAAATATAATCTAATTATACTTCCAAACCTTTCAAATGCATAATTTATCACAACAAATTATTTTGATTAAAAAGTTGTTTTTAATTAAAACATAGTATTTTTTAATATTCATCAAAATATGAAAGATATCAGAAAAGTACCAAAAATTTATCCAAACTAAATTTTTGTGTCCTGATTTTAAATAAGTATTTAATTTCATTAAATTTAATATATAAAATTGTGAAATAATGGTTTTAAAAAGGATTTTCCATTAAAAGGTGGTAAAATAGCATTTTTTTGATAAATAATTATTTTATCTGAAAAAATGAATTTGTTCTTATATTATATATTTGATACACATAATATGGATGTTAAAATTATATAGAGTATATAAGATTCAAAATGCAGTTAATACTATCATAAATGCTTTTTGAACGGTTAGTTTAATAAGTTGTGGTGCACTCGAACTCGGTGTTGCGTGTAGCGCAAGAAATTGAATTACTTTAATCAGATAATGTACTATGAAATCTTGGGGTGTTACATTCTCCCCTCCTTCAATAAATTGCGTCCTCGCAATTTGAAATTGTTCTTCTAAAATAAATGGTTAAAAATAGAAAAAATACCTTTGTGGAAAACCCACATCAGAAATTGGTTTAATAAAATTTACTCTTAATAAGAGGGAAAGGGAAATGAAAAATTCACCACCAAATTATGATCATGATTAGAAGAAAATTGGTGGAAATTATAGACACATAATTATACTAAAAACATAAATATTTATAGGGAGTAATTGAGGTCATCAATCACAAACAAGTGTAAAATTGAGGGCCTCAAATCCATCAATCTAAGATGATGTAAAATATCATCGGTTCAACAAAAAATAAGGTGTTAGGATAAAACATTTTTTTTAAAAATCCATTCCCTAAATTTTAAGCATTAATTTATTCACATAATAAGAGGAAAAAATATACTTGAAAAATAGAGTTTCATCCTTCAACTAATTCCTACCACAAACTCATATTTCACTTCAAAAGATAATATAATTAAAAAGTTTTGTATTTATCCTAATCATATAGGGTTCTAAAAATAATGAATTTATAATTCACTTGTCAGACTATTTAAAAAAAACTACATTATACAAACTAGGAAATCATATAGGCTAGTGGTAGGTGATGAACCCTTGTCACCCTTCGGTTGCGGGTTCAAGTCTTGCGGCCTTGCTCGACGCGACGGGTTGTCACCCGACCTTTAGGTTGTCCTTTTTATGACACTCAAAAAAAAATCTCAAGAAATGATTTAACCTTAAAAATAGTATCCAATGTCAAACTTAATCAATTTCAACCTTTAGACTTATCCAAAATACTTCTGTCCAAACTCACAGTCCAAAATTTATAAAGAAGGTAAACACAATGAAGATCCTTTTTTCCACGTAATAACATGTGAATACCTTCATCATGTATTCTTTTAAAACAAGGTAACACCCTAAATTATCATATAACCATATTTATTACATTCATGCTCCCTTATTCCTTATAGAATACTGGATATACTTCTTATATCCAAAAATGTTGTAAACTCCAACAATGATGGAATAAAAAAACCATTGACCAGTTCCAAGGATGTCAATAATATCCAATAAAATTTATCCAAATCAATCATCTATTATTCCAAAATCAATACCTTAGCATCGGGACCATATTAAAGTTTTGTCTTTCCTTAAACCATGTATTTTTCAATAATTTTAACTTTCCATTGAGACACTTTTCTTGGTTCCACACAATCTCAAGTCCTTAATGAAATAGTACTATATTACAATCCTTATATACTCTATAATTCTTATAACATGCACATCATTAATACAATACTCAAATGACACAATACTTTAATAACAACCTAAGAACTCTTAATAATTACTCTTCATCTTTGATAGTATCATAACTTGATTATTATCCAATAGCAGCATTTGGGGTATACTCTGATGATTTGGACATTGATTCACATAGTGTCCCAACTCCTTACAGATGAAGCATAGTACATTTGAAACCTTTTTCTTACCCTTGATATCACGTACTTGGTGTCCTTTTTCTCCACAATTATAAAAAACTCCCATTCCCTTCAAGCATTTACCAAGGTGATTCTTTCCACAGTTATCACATATGGGAAAATCCTTCTTTCCATTATTCCCTTTATCCATCTTTCTTTCTACCATCCTTTTCTTATTTGGCTTCCCTTCAAAGCCATATGACTTAGAGAATAATTTACTTATCTTATTAACATATGATATTATTTTTTCATATGATGATAATAGGTGAGAGACTATTTCCTTTCTAAATGTTGGCATAATATAATGAAAGATATGATCCTTCTTACTATTTGGATCATGTGTATTGCTGGAGGTCTCATTCCTTCTGCTAGGCACCATTTCTAAACAATGGCATACACTATGTTAGTTTATGAATCGCAATGAAAAATTCCAAACTTGTAAAATACCTTACATAAATTGAAAATATTATGCATATATTCTACAATCATAAATTTTTTTCTTTGAGAAAGTATTTACTTCTAAATACTTCATAATGACTTGTAATGAAAATGTGAATTATCCTCAGCATATCCCCCAGGAGTGTCATAATCAAGAGTGCAGCAAGACCCGTTGTCGTGCACCAGTTCCCATTCAAGTCTAGCTTAATGAGGTGTTTTTGGGTTTTACCCCAAGGTACATTTTTTCCAGAGCCACCTCTACAAGCTCGTATCCAAATGGGGATATATTTCTTGGAAAAATCACAAAATCTCTACAGTACAAAAATTCCAGGATGTTCTTCTATACCAATCATCAAAGTCTATCTTAGGGTAATGTTCTATAATCAGAGTTTAACTAAATCTATTTCCAAGGTTGTTGCTAAAATTCCTCTGATACCAACTGTAAATCCCCAACCCTAGAAGTCCAGAATCGGTGTATTATTTTAATACATTGGAATGATTACAAAGAATCAAGTCCCGAAATACCGATCAATTTAGCAGTAATGGAAAATAGATTACATACATGAACATTACATTACACATTAGAAAATAAAACTCAACATAAATGATTATTTGAGAACACCATTAATCCCATAGCTTAACCCTGTTTATCAATTATAATACACTTCTCGGAATCCTGGGAAAATTAAAACATAGAAATAGGTTAGCTCAGATACTCAATAAGGATAACAATATAGCAGAAACTTTCATAAATAAGAATAAACATTTAAGGAAATGTATAAGACTAAAACAAAAGAATTTTAAACTTAAACTTCAGCATAATATAAAAAATATACAATAAAATAATTCCATTTACTTATTCACATGGATATTCTACTAGTCGAATAATCAAATGCAATATCAATAACCACTTTCATAATGATGGAATGCATATTTCCAGACTTCATAAACAGATAGTCAATGCCTTGTGCCAAGACTACAAATACGATTTTGTCAAGGCGTTGTGCCAAGAAACTAGTTTGTCTCATGAGACCTACCGAGGCATCAATGAGCTATAGCGGGCTCCACCCGTCACTTACTAAGTCCAATGCATTCCTCATATGAAAAGGTGTAAAAATAACATAAACATTCGTATTAAAACTAGAATATGAAATGTGAACACTTTATCCATAAAACATAAATGGTATAAAAATAACACATCCACAGTAAAACATATCACAAATCCTTCAATACAATATGGAATATTTTTATAATCATAAATCAACTTCGATCAAGAATAATATCTAGTAAAGGATGTTGAGATAGTTAAAAATGATCAGTAAAACTCTTTGAGAGAAATAACACTTTTTAATGAAATCATTTCACAAGTCGCTCAATTTATAAAGGAATTCATTTAAAATATATTTTTGAATCTAAGTATCCCATACCACTTTAAATTTTTTTAAAGGAATTAACATTTTAAAACATTTATGTCCATATAAATAAATCCTTAAAATCATTTTGAAAACATGGACATTAATGAGAAAGGTTTAGAAGAACAAATATTTAAAACATTTAAAATGATTTTTTAGTTAAAGAGTATCTTAAAAATAATCATTTTGAAAACTCTTTTATGAAACATGGACATGGATAGTAAATATGTCCGAGTAAAAACTTACACATAAACAATCTCGAATAATAATGAGATTGAGGAATTAACCCTTACCTTGCACTTTCCTTTAGTAGAGGGTACGTTTAACCTCATGTATAAAGACCATAGTATGTTATTAAATTATACCAGAACCATATTAATATTTATGATATCATACATTATTCATTTATGACTTTATACTACCCATTTAATAATAATTTTCATGTTAAATTAACATTTCGGGTAATAATCACTTTCTTTATTTTACGTGTTTTAACTTGTTACTCTTGATTTTATCACTTAGATTATGATTTAAATACTTACAGAATATAAAAAATTATTTATATATAATATATATTTAGAATATAAATATTTATAATATACATATATATGAAATGAAGAATACCGTTTATAGAGACGGTAGGTCGTACGTACGCATAAACGCAGTTTCTGTTTTCATATCGTATTGAACGAAACTAAGTGAATAAGATATATGTTAGTAAATATATATATATCTCCAGTATCATTATTATTTCAGATATTATATACTTATTAATTATATATATTTTATAATCATCTTTGAATGGAGAACATGGAAGTGAATCTCATCGCGTCGTGGAGACGGTAATCCGTACGTACGCATGAGCGACAATATCATTATATTGATGGAAAAATATTATGTAATTGTATGGTATATCATATATAAAGAATCATTAAAATTTTATATTTTTTATTTACATCAGTTATACTATTATTATACCCATCCAAATAATGAAGTGTTTGAATATCAAACTACACCACGACGTGGAGATGGTAATCCGTATGTACGCACGTATGGTGACTTTGTCATTTATAAGATGGATAGAATAATGAATATGGTTGTATCATTTTTATAATAAAATCACTGTATATATAAAATAAATTAGTTATTATTTTATAATTTAAACAACAAAGAAAGAGTAAGTGGAAGAAGAAAAGAACTTGAAAGAGGTGATGAAATATTTACCTCTTCTTCGGGTTCTTCCTTTTGATTTGATCAAAAGGGCTCCTTAAGTTAGATTTCTGACCAAAGGAATGACTATAGAATGAAGTTAGGAAAGTTGAGAGGATATTTGGGTAGGTTTTGGCAGATCCAAATGGATTTGGAGGTGTGAAATTAAGATAAGGGTAAGTACCCTTTTATAAGAGAGGTGAGGGTCACTTTAGGAAAAGCTTGAAATATTATTTTATAACAAAATCCTTGTCCGTTTCTAATGGCTAGAAAATGGATTATTTAAAATATAAGGTGGGTATGGGTTGAAAAACTCTCAAAAAATAGGTTTTAGACAGGTTTAGGTCATCATATTAACCTTATCTTTTAGATTTAACTCTTAGTTAAATAGTTTGACATTTACCATGTCTCTTGGTATTTTTATATTATACGGTTAATAAACTTACTATAAAATGCCAATCGAACACAAAGTGGTTAATTAATGTCATATATATTATTATTTAAGTATTTTGGACGATCCATATATTTTTAGGGCTATTATATTAATTAATAATATAATATTTGTTTTTAAAAACTCAATTATGTCTATTTTGACACTATTTAGAATTTGATTTTTTTGAAAGCCATAAAATCTTTAACACTTCGAATAAAATTTATTTTACCAACTCTAAAATGTAATATTAACCTTTAAATTATATTAATTTATCGAAATTCTAAATTTACATTTATTTGGATATTTATAATTTCAATTATTTTAATATTTCATTAATAAGGTAATTACTACATCATCATTGTGTCACAAATAAATTAAATTATTAAATGTCTAAAAATTATAAATAAAATAAAATTATGTAGGAAATATTTGTAGCTTTCTAATTATTACTTATAGTCAAATCTATATTGTGTGTAACCCTATAATAAAAATGGTTTAGTTATTAAACTTTGAATTTAACTTTTTTAACTCTTCTTTAAATAAAATAATAATAAATGTCCTAATCTAATCAAAGTGGATCAAAGAGAATAATATTTTATTCCTAATTTTGTTTTTGGTCTAATTATACTTATCCAATAGAATTGAAACATGTGTTAGGGTAATAATAATATCATTTTTACCCTTAATTACCCTATTTACTTTTTACCGTGGTAAATAAAAGTAAAAAGTTACTATTCACCAAAAATTATTTTCATCTTATTGAACCACATTTTACTTACTGATATAAACCGTGTCTCTCTGAGTTTTGAAATTCAACTCAAGAAAGCGGTAAAATTAAGTTTTATTCAAATTTGAAAATGCTACTAGGAGGTGGGTAAAAGACAGTAAAATTTTCGATAAAATTTTATATATCTAAACTTATTATAAAATGAATCCAATGAATTAAGTTGAAAATATATAGTTATTATTTATCTATTTTGACCTAAAAGAAATTAAAATAAAATAACTAATTATTTAAATAAAAAGTTTGTTTTAACCAATAACACTGTTTTTCCACTATTCATCAAAAATTGAAAAGTTTTCAGAAAAATTCCAAAAATTTACCCTAAGATAATTTTGATATTCCTAATTCAAAAATGACTTCTATTTTACCAAATTAAAAACATATAAGTTGCATTTATTAATTTAAAATTAATTCCCATTGTCAAAACCAAAAAGTGGGTTTTTTAAAAAGTAAAAACTATCAAAAGATTGACATGTGTTTATGTCAAATTTAAATGTGAAATTACTTATAATTACCAAAATTGTATTAAATGATAAAAATATAAGCTAATTATACTTCCAAACCATTCAAATTCATAATTTATCTCTATAAATTATTTCGATTAAAAAAGTTGTTTTTAATTAAAACATAGTATTTTTCACTATTCATCTAAATATGAAAGTTATCAGAAAAGTACCAAATATTTATCCAAACTAAATTTTTGTTTCCCACTTATAAATAAGAATTTAATTTCATTAAATTGAATATATAAAAGTGTCAAATATTGGTTTTAAAAACGGTTCACCATTAAAAGGTGATAAACTTGCATTTAAAAAAAATACTTATTTTATCTGAAAAGAATGAATTTGTTCTTATATTATGTCTTTGAAACACATAATATGGATGTTAAAATTATATATAGTATATAAGATTCAAAATGCAGTTAATACTATTCATAACCACTTTTTGAATGGTTAGTTTAATAAGTTGTAGTGCACTCGAACTTGGTGTTGTGTGTAGCGCAAGCTATTGAATTACTTTAATGAGATAACGTACTATGAAATATTGGGGTGTTACAAAGATTCCATCCAAACCAAGTCTGTTGATGACCCCCCATTAAAGAACTCATTTATTGGATTCTAAGATCCCCAATTCTCTCTTTCATCTTACTCTAACTAATTTAGGATTTACAGATAATGCAAAAAATTCACTAATTAGAGAGTTACAGATGAATAAATAGAGGATTATTGGTTTAGTAGGTGTAACCAATTATTTATCTATTTATTTAAATTGAGTAATTACACTTGTTATGAACCTGACCCAGAGACTTGAATAAAAAACAAAATCATATCCTACCTAGGGTAAATCCTTAATTCTAG
Source organism: Viscum album (assembly GCA_963277665.1). NCBI lineage: Eukaryota > Viridiplantae > Streptophyta > Magnoliopsida > Santalales > Viscaceae > Viscum > Viscum album. The sequence continues at coordinate 1,677,160,582 of OY728125.1, forward strand.
ATGCAACCACGATGTCAATTTTATCATATGAGTCTATGTTTAGGATGAAATGACATTTTCCTATGATCATGCACATTACCTAAAAATAATATCTATTATTTTTTATATATTATTTCTGGGAACCCGTGATGCACTTTTACTGAAAAAAGATCAGTGATCCATCCATAAAATATTATTTATTTTTTTTATATATTTTTCATTACAAAACTCTACTTGACTACACACATACCAATTCATGTCATTACATGGAGGTCCATTATTGTTGTGATATTTTAAAATGATATCACACACACAAACCCTTGAATTAATTAACATATCTAATAAATGGAATTTCTTCCCTTGGGTTTCTCTCCTGATGAACTCCACTAGGGATATCGGGTTCTTTTATTACTTATTTTCAATCAATTATGCTTTCCCTTTCATCTTAATTTACAAATCAGATTCTTTCCACTTTTCCAGTGATCCTTGGATCTTCATTTTTTTACATTTAATTCTTTGATATTCACTTCTAATTTCTCCATTGGTCATGTTATACCCTCCCACAAATAGTTTAGTGTCCTTATTTGGGATCTCTCTCCTTCTTCACCCTTGGGAATTATCCTTAACAAGATCTCTATAACATGGCTCAACCCACTAGGCCTCACCCATTGCTTATTTAGGTTATGGTGTGAATCTCAACCCTTTAATGGAATATCCCTTTTCATCCACTTCTATTAATGACCATTAGCATTTCAATTTTTGGGTTTTGACAATCCCTTAAGTGGTTAAAATTTTCCTTCTCTAATATGAATACAGTGAGTTTTTGACTTCACTAGGGGAGTGTAGTTCATGATAACGTTTTGTTCCTAGGTGGAGGTGTGCTGTTTGACGGTGGTGAGTGTTTCCTATATATCTTAGTGGATCTAGTTTGGATTGTTTTGGGATTTTCCCCATGGATTTTAGCTTTGTGTATATTTTTCCCAATAACATAGATATTCCTTAGTGGTTGAAGAATCAACATCTTCTTGGTGTTACTTATCCTCAGATTCTTTGTTTCATAATGGGTTTCCATCTTTTTCATTTTTTTGGTGTTTTGTGTATATTTTTCAGTAGTAGATCCCTAGTATTAATATCATTTCCCATAGATACTGGTTGTGCCCATTATTGAAGCATGCTAAAAATATTTATTTACTTACACTAATAGTATAATGTTGAAGTAATCATATCCATAAGGAATATAGAAATTCTATAAAGGGATTTTTTATATATTTTTTTATAAAATAAAATAAAACAGAAGTGAATTGTAAACATGTGAACAAATGATGAGAAAGGGAAAGGGGTAAGGCAATGGAAACATGAATGATTCATATTTTCAATATAATACATCATCTTATAAAATTATATATATTTCATGATTACTAATTTGGGAAAAACCATCATTAGATTGCATTTTAATTTTAAACTAATGAGTTTGTGCCTATAATTTTCTATATTTTATCCTATATAATTAAACAATGAATATAAATTTCTTAAAATATAAAAATTATGAACATTATTATGATATAAGGATATAAAAAAAAATCATTGTCGATAATAAGATGCATCTATTGATAATAATCTAAGGTGAAAATTTTTTTAGGACAAATCAACAATTATAAATTGTAATGGACTACTTACACTTCTCTAGTATGAATTCAATAGTTATATTTATCAATATAAACTAAATAATAAAGGAATTTATCCCAATTTGAACAAAAAATTATTTATCCATTTCATTTTTTAATATTGAGATTTTAAACTAAAAAATGTGAACAAAGAAGTCTAAAAAAATAAAATGATAAAAATTATCATTAGTCGATCTCCCTTGAAAAATTTTCAGCCTAACATTATTATAAAATAAAAATAGACTTATAGAAACTGTTTAGAATAGGTATAATTAAAGAATAATGATAAGTATGAGGAGGAGGAGGAGAATAACAAGTGTCCCCTTCTCTAAGAGAGAATCATTCATCCCTTGGAAATACCAATCCAACTCTACTTTATTTACTATAAACCCTTATTTTTAACCAGGGAAATATAAAAAATTAAATAAGAGATGTTACACATCTATAATCCATGTGGAAAAGCTTCTAATAGAATCTGTTTTTATTTCTCCTCACATCCAATTGTTTATATTATACAAATATTCCAGAAGATTCTAATGGTTGATATTTGATTCACTATATAAATATGTTAAAGATTTGTTGTGTTCCTTCCATTGAATTTATTTCCACCTTTTCTAATTATAAAAATATCTTACTCACTATTGGGATAGAATATTATACTTTCACTAATGATGGGATGGAATTTTATTTATTGGATTAGGATTTAATGAATGATCAATAATGTATTTTAATGAGATGGATTCAAAATTATAACCATGTTAGATTTCTTAGTGTTGAAGAATTTTTTTGAGCAACTAGTGTGTGACTTATATAGTCATTACTCGGAAAACTAGCATCCATGCCTTGGGAAATTAGGTGACCACCATTTGGTGGTAACTATAAAATAAAAAAACACATAAATTCCCCCACCCATTTTTCATCTACCATACCCCCCATTCTTCCCCACGCCCCTCATAACTCTCCCCACCTATGCTCTTCTCCCTGTATAGGTCCCTGATAACGGACCTCCCCTCAATCGATTTACCTCCATTAACTTCTAATTCCACTCCCTCAATAGTAAAATCCCCTCCCCTTTGAAAATTCACCTTCCCCTATGAGACACACATTGTATTTTCTCCCTCCCTTGAGTCCTCCAATCCAGTGGTGCCGCTCATTCCCTCTAGGCCGACCATGCCTCTCCCTTGTTTGGTTGGTTACCCCATTACTATACTTTGGTTGAAGTTTCAATGAAATACATGTATGAAATTAAATATTTAATCTTGAATAATTATATGGATTGAATAATATTTTGAAATCAGGGTTTTTAGGTATACTTAGAGTGTCGATAAATCTTTTACATTATTTGATAATGACGAATTTTAATTTAATTAAAATATTATCAGAGGATTTTCTTCCACTTGAGACAAACCTAGTGGTTACATCCCAAAGTACATTCTCACAAATTTTACAATAAATAAATATATTCCTTTTTATTTTTAAATCAATAATAAGTTACTTCTTATCAATATAAAATTTGATATAAATTAGAAAATACATATGAAATTTTTATCAAACATTATATACAAGAACACATAAATAAAATAATATTTTTATATTTATTTTATATAAGATGTGAAATTATTATATACAACCATAAAATATTTTTATATGTGATGTTTTTCTAGAAAAACTATCATATATACAAATATATGATGTTTTTCATGAAAAAACATTATGTATATTACTTTTGAAAATTTAAAATTTAATACCTTTATACATTATGATTAGTTCTAAAAATTAGTATATATTTATATATATTAATATTTTTAATCAAAACCATTATATATTATCAATGAAATAATATGGCTGTCTTCATCATAACCTTTATATATATATATATATGAATTTTATTTAAAAAATTATTGTATATTACAATTAAAATTTTCAAGATTTAATCAAAACCCTATTTTTTGAATTATTTGTTTTTATATAGATAAAAATATGGATAAGAGCTGCATTGATCTATTTAATAGATTTTCAATTGAATATTTTTAGGGGATTAAATAATTTATTGATTTCAGTAGTGGATTTCAAAGTGATTTTATTAGTTTTTCATAAAGAAAATGTGAAGACATATATTTCTTCAAAAAATATACTATTAGGTAACATCTATCTATGAATGTGTCTTTAAAAAAACTATAAGACATGGTAATGTCATGGGGAAGATTCTATACCTTTTCATCGATCATAAAGTTTTTATATGAATATTTATTTGATAACAGTTTTTTCCAATGAATGCAATGATCAATGAAACATATGTAAGTTTCAACTTGAAAAGAGTAACATTGATAAATATAACATTATAGAAAGTAATCCATGTTCTAGTGCATATGTAAAATCACTGTAATTATTTAAAATTATTTAAATATATAATTATTTCTTAGATGAACTAGATTTAATAATTTTTCATTTATCATTGAACTATTACACTTTATGTCCTTGAATTAGGGGACAAACACACCCTTTGATATGTTATTGGTATTGTTGAAGAAGGTACTCCCTCTTGGGGTGAATATTATAGAGTTATACTTCCACTCTTTCAAGTTGACTGGAAACCTTGGGTTTATATATGAAACCATTGATTCATTTTATAATAAGGAATTTTTTTTATAAAGGATAATTCAAAACTAAATTATTTTACCATTTGTTACTCATCTAGGTGGAAAGACAATGTGATTATTTAAGTCATCATATTCTTCCTGATAGTGTCTTGAAACATGGGAAATAAATCACTACTAAGTAGATACTTTACTCCCCATTGAAATTAAGGTTAAATAGATTCTTCATGTAAGCTAAAATTTCTAAATTGATGATATTAAATTTAGATAGAAACAAAGATGATGATAAGTTAACTCACTTTGAATATTATTTTCCATGAAAGGAGTTTGATCAGAGAAACTCAAAATTCCCCCAGGAGAATTGTAATGTCTGAATAGGTTTGATAGAAGATGGTTTTAAACCATTAATATCTTTGTTTTATATGGCATTTAGTACATTTCTAGTGGGTTTTATTCCACACAAACATCCCAATAGTTTTGTATAAAGAAACCATTTTTGTTACTTTCCACTTTATTGATAGACCAAGAGTATCCAATGATCGAATTGATGTTCATATGAAATTGTTGACTAATGAGCAATGAGAATTTTGGTTAGATGATATAATGACTTTTGATTCAGAAAATAAAGAAATTTTTAGACTTTGGGCCACTTTGTCATGGATAATTAATGAATCCCTAGTGTTTTCTAACTTAAGATACTAGAGTAAAAAAATAGAATTCTCCTACCTTTATTGCAATAAAAGTAAGAAATCAAAATGGATTAATCACTATAGAAAGTGAGAATACCTTGTTCATAGATGATTTCATCCTCCAATAAAAAGTTCAGAAAAGATAGTTTATTATTTTATGGGAACACTATGTAGCAAAAAACATCAAGAATAATGTATGGGGTTAACATTCTAGCACAAATTGACTAATAAAATATTCAAAAAATTTATGATTTTGAAAATTTATTAGCTCTAGAATTACTATTTATTACTACTATAAATATAAAGTGAATTCATAATTGAATAATTGAAGTATCTTCTTCAATTTTACTTATTAGAAATATAATATTTTAAGACACAATTTGGATGTAATTCCCATTGAGAGACATGTTTTCGATAATATTCTATGCACCATTTTGGGAATCAAGGGGAAATCAAAGGATTGTGTCAATGATCAATGTGATTTACATGAAATAGTATTGACAAAACATTTTCATTTATAATTGGGTGAGGTTAATATGGCATAAAATCTTACATTAGAGTACACAATGAGTAATAAAAGGGAAAGATACATTTCGATTAATTTTGAAGATAGTCAAGATGCATGATGATTATTTTTCAAATATTTTTAAGCATGTTAATATGGTGGGACTAGGATTATAAGGGCTGAAAAGTCATGATAATTTGATTCTAATTCAATATTTAGTCCAAATTTAAATTCAATATTATTTTTTACCCATGTTGTTAAGATGTTGATTGAGGTTTATATTTTTTCACACTACTCTTTGAAGAAATTAGTACACGAGTGATTTAAAATATATACAAGATAAGATTGTGCATAACTTATTTCACACTAAGAAACTATATCTGTCTTATTTTTTTCGAATTTATGGTCCACCTGACCATAAATTTGACTGGTGGAGTCATTTATAAAAGTCCTATAAAATTATGGTGGATGATTCCAATAGGGTGGTACTTGAATACATTGAAACTATATGTGTGTAATGAATCTCATTTAGATGCTTCAATTATAAATGGTTATTTGATGGATGGATAAACTAATTTTTGTGATTTATATATTAGTGAGGTCAAAAAAATTATATAAACCCAACCATATTTATGAAGTCCAGTTAGAGATTGGGAAATGTTTGATATGGACAAAAATGAATGGGTTCAAGCTCATCAATATGTGTTGTTTAAAACTTCATAAACTAATCCATTGATATAATAAGTTGTATATTTAATCCATTATATATTTCATTTTATATTTAATTTTTTTCTTATCTTTAATTATATTTTAATTTAGGATGCATATCATTGAGTTGAAATGAGAAAGGTCTCATGTCATTGATCATCATATCCAACAACTCCATGTCAAAACATTTTATGAGTGGTTCAAGAATCATTAATATTTTTATCACATATATGAGGTGTATTGTTAAAACCCTCTATCAATTAAATTATCTGAAATTTGGAGATTCACAAGATGTGTGAATTAGGTAGTCATACAGTGAATGAAGAACTAAACCAACTAGATATTGATCCATTTTTTATAGATCATTGTTTCACGTTTTTAGATATTAATGGTTTTTTATTTTTCATTAGTGATGTTTAAATGAACAAAGGATTGAAAAATAGAGGTATTGGTTATCTATCCATCGATCCAGGTTATTACTATGGACCATTGAGGGATATTATTAAATCTATTTACGATCATGGATTAAAATATATATTACTAGGGTGTGATTGGATCGATCTGATTCATGGAATGAAAATATGGAATTTCTAATTTCCTTTAGTAAACTTAACAATATGTTTTATAAAGATGATAAAGTAAGAAATGATCCCTTTATACTAGAATCACTGGTAGAGTAGGTTTACTTTTTCAGCACTTATTTGAATTGGAAATTATGGTGAAAATGTTCATAAGAGGGATTTTTAAAATTTAAGAAGATGAACAATATATTATTTCCCTAAAAACACTTTACCAAACCACAATAGCTACATGAGAAGAAGATATACAATAGTTCATGAGATAATTGAAGGAGATATGATATATTTTCTTGATTAGTGAAATATTACATGGAACTATTTTCTTATTACAAATAAAAATGCTTAAAAATTATAAAAAAATATTTATGAATTATTTTTAATAATATTGATCAATTTAACTTTGTTTTATTTTTATAGATGTAGAGATGTCATTTCACAAACCAAACCAGGTATACCCTAAACCAGTCAACCAATCTGGCCCACAACATGGTCCAAAGGGCATTCCGGATCCCCATGGGCTAGAAACTAGTACCGAGCCTCAAAATTAATTAGGTGGGAACGATTTGGACCATAAATGAAAGAAAAATGAATAAATAAAAACTGAATAATGAAAAATACGACTAGCAGTGGCAAGAAAATAAAATCGTACATACCTCTATGTGACCTCAATGTCACCTCCAACCAAAGTACCAGACTACTCCAACCGCAATCATCCAAACAACATACCTGAACATAGAAGATGACATGCAAAAAAACTTAGGTCTACCAACACCGAAAGGTAAAATTAAGGTGTGATGTAAACAGATCAGTAAGCAACGACCAAAGAATCCATGTGTTTCCTTTCCCCAAAACAATCCATTAACACTAGTTTAGAATACAATTATAAAAATAGGGTTTTTAAATTTTTAATGTTAAACAAATTTCTCCCTTTTCTTTCCAAAGCATTACACTCCACAACATTATTTTCAAATCAAGGTTACCATTTCAAAATAGAAACCTGAATCACCTGATACTAAGGTTGTGATAAAAATGTACAAGTAAATAATGCATGCTAAAAACTAAAATAAATGAAAAGTAAACAAGAAGAAATAGGTAATATCCATGGGTAATCTTAAACATCCCTAGAAGTCCCCTAGACATACTCAGTTTGAAACCACCCAATGACATATAGTGAATCCCCCAAGTCTATAACCAACTGACCGCTCTCAACTGATCAATCCAGTGGCACAACCCTCCTAGCCTAACAAAAAATCAATGAGGGTACCAACCTGTCTAATCGGGACTGGAAAGCAACATCACTTGATCCTCTAAAAGATGCCCAAAAAACCATGGTGGTAGTAATATAGTTTAAGTGGGAGGCCCTCGCACACATGAATCACCTTACCTGCCATCACCACACTTTCCTACCCGATACACGGACACCACTATACGATAACCCGTGAAGGTAAATACTTCCTATAGAGGTTCCATATATATATATATATATACATATACACATCACATCATTAAAAGTTACAACTGGGCCATCACATCATTTAAGCATTCAATCCATTCTTTAAAAACACGTAAAGTTCCAAATGAAATTTTGACATTACACACCCAAATACCTTTTTCCAAAAACACTTCAAAATCCATTTCCAAACAATGTAGAATCCCACTTTCACTAAGCGTTTTCCGAACAGGCCTTTACACCAAAATTCCCCCACACACCAAAACATGTTTCAAAGCCAACCAAGCCAAGCTTTAAATAACACACTTAGAAACTCACCTTTAAATCACTATAAACCAAACTTTTATATTATTTAAAAATTATAGAACCATTTTTTGAAAAAATTAACTAGAAATAAGTAACTTTTAATGGAAATGTGTATAGAGTGCCGCCTTCATTTGAATTCACATCCATGTGTTCACCTTGTGCACCCATAGATGTTACAATATCTAGTGACACCCTCTATTTCACTAAGAAACCCCTTTTTAAATCATTTTCAAAAACATCTATTGCTTTCTAAAACAACCCAACCATCCAATTCAATTTTAAAAACATAAGTGACCCCTTTAAAAACCATGTGAGCCTTTCCAAAATACATCACCATAACCACCAAGATTTAAAAGTACCAAATCACACGTACGATGCCAAAAAAACCCAACGATATTATAATAACATCATGTGGCTAAAAATTTCACAAAACACTAAATTTTATCCTAAATAAAAAATGGAATTTCATCAAATACCCTTAGTTCCATGGACCTAGGAATAATACAAGAATCTCTTTGAAAACCTAGTTTTCATAAATTCTACCAATAATAAATCACCACAATGTTCTAGCCACAAGTATTATAGAGGTGTGGAACACATTTGAAAATTATTTTTAAGTATGAAAACATCAATGGGTTGTGTTGGAAAGGAAAAAACATGGAAACACCTTCCTCGATTGAGTGTGAAAGCGACAAAAATCTCAGAGAAGAGTGATATAAGACTCACATACACTTTTCACACCTTATAACCCAAATGAAATTGAGTTTCAAGCAAACCCTAACATTTAGGGTTTGCCCAAGATATGTCCTACCAAAGGGGAACCAACAAATAGAGGTAGGAAGAGATAAATAGGGAAAACATTTATATAAACCCCTAAAAATCACCTTGGAGATGAAGAAGAAACACCTAAGAGGGAGGAGAAGACAAGGAAGGGGACCTCTGGGGTTCCCTTTATGAACCATGGTCAACCAAGGGGGTGGGGGTTGATTTTGGGTTAAATGTGTAAGAGGGTAGATTAGGTATTTTAACTTTCAAAATTTATGGGCCCATCACATGGTTTGTCTGCACAGTTTGAAAAACCTTTCAGAAATTGTGTGATAAACACCATCTAAAGGAGACACCCAACACAATTACCTAGGCTGAGCTGCATAGTTTTCTAAATTGTGCGCAAGCTACTTCCTAGCCCAAAAACCCATTTTTTTGACCAACAACTCAAAAATTTAAACCGTGACTCAACCCAAACTTCAACCAAAAGATCCAATGTCAAGAGAAGAATAAAATAAAGAAGTATTCAAGGTTGGGGTGTTACGTATCATATGAATCTTAGGGTACTCTATGAAACATTAATGATATGTATGTTTTCATATTTTATGTTAATTTATTTTAACTATTTATAAGTATGTATTCCTTTCAATTTCATTTTTTAATTAAAAAATTTGTAACTATTTACCTTATTAAGAATTTATATTTAGCAGGATCTAGTGAATTTTATAGTAGATGTAGGGTTACTGGTAGAGGAGTTTGATCTTGTAACTTTGATACCCAACTAAATGTGTTATTTGATGAAACCTTTCATCCAGTTGGAGAGGGGGTGAGTGTACTAATTTGTTAGCAGAAAAATATGATACAAGACCCCCAAAGATCACCTCTGACGACTCATGAGTGGAATTCATTCCCCAAGGATATGATTGAAATATTATCGAGGTTGGTTTAAGTAAAATTACTATTTAATTTTTCATGACATAATTTTTATTATCTTTCAAGACACTTAAACTTTTTTTTGAAATAGAATAATTTTTCATCCTTTCAAGATGGGTTTTGACCAGTGTTCACTTCCAAATTTCAGCTTATAAGGTAAGGGTGAAGAGAGATCACTGGGTGTAACACCCTACCTTAGGGCCAATTTGTAGTATCCTGAGATGGGTTCATCACATGGCCTAAAGCATGGCTCCCCATACGCCAGAGGCTACCAAACAGCAAAAAGGGACTAATTCACATAGTGGGTACACTATACCCTCAAATCAGAGTCATACAAACATAGTGGAGATAACAAAAAAATCATCCACTATAAATATCAAAGTACATAATACAAAATAAACTATAATAAAATATACCATGCATAATAATACAAGAATATGTACTTAAATACCCACTAGGTTGGTTTAAAATAAAAAATAAACTAAAAGTACAATGCACACACACACTTGACTTATGAACATCCCCATACCTCACAAATACCATCTCTAAAACCCATTAAACTACACCAGCCTGACCCACTACACATCCCAAGATTAAACCTGAAAGCAGACCCAAGTTCTTCTAACACACCAAGGTTCCCATCAAGGTTTGGATAAATGTATCTCAATAGACATGTATGCATGATGGAAAATTAACATGTCACCCAATCATCTTGGACATCATGTGATATCTTGGCAACCATCACTACCTGCACATCATGTCACCCTGTACTAACTGAGCCACTAGGACACATGATCATACCTACTTTAGTTCCATGATAGAATCCACATTATTTCTTCGTAGTTCATCTCATAACATCATATCAATTCCTAGTTCTTACCCAAAGAATCAGGTTAGGGAATCATCCAATTCCTCAACATAATACCTGAAGATGCTAGGAATGTTCATACATCCTTAAGACTTGACCCATCCCTTATCACTTATGGGAGACCCATTAGTATCATGTCATCCCATTACCCAATCCCCAGGGTAGTCGTTAACCTAGGCCTACTTAAGGAAATATATTATTCTTGCACATCGACCCAATCCATGCATGTGATTGTAATCTACCATCACATGAAGGAATAAGGAATGAACTATACACTATCCCAAGGCATATATGGAAAGGTCTTAGACCCAATTACCTTATCAGGGCATGGTCATCACACCGACCAATCCTCACAAACACTAGGGAGGTCCAAACACACAGATGTATAGAATCTAGGGTTTCCATCTGGAACATCAGCCTATCCCCATTGACTCTGGGAAGTCCATCAAGAACATATATAAAATTTGGATCATATCTTGTTATAAAGATCACTGACTGATCCCAAGGAAGCAGTATCTCAAGTCCTAGCCCCCATTGCATCACATACCAACTCACCTGTTAGGGAATCTACTAAGTCCTATAGACCCGTTACAGTCTATAATTATCGACAAAACTCCAAAACTGTCACCATTGGAAGTATTTTTTCCCAACACCTCTCCTTGAATCATACCTTAGGGCCTAGTCTACATCCCACCAAGCCCCTAAGAACACCCTCCAGAGGGTGTCCCATGTTAGGCATGAGACAAATTATTTTATCACACATAATCACTAAGAATAAGCCTCTCATACCCATCCAACCATCCCTAAGGAAACTATCCTAGGATATATGTATCACGTATCACATTATGAGACCACCTAGGTCTCTCATTAGATTTGAAATCACTATCTCCCCTTGGATACATAGTCTATGGTTGATTCCAACCTACCAAAGTTCTAATTAAAAATTATCTTGAGCATATGAGTCTGAACACCCATATTTCCCTTTCCCAAGTCCCTTTAGGTATCACTCTATCTTCCTGATCCCATGAAATGTATGTATGAAAACACAATCACATATATATAGGTATATGATCTTTTATTAAAGAGACCACCAAACTCATTTCGAAGCTTTATAATTAAATCAAATGGTTAGACAACTACACCGAAGCCCATCCAAGTTTCAACCAAGCTCAAAGAATCCCTTGAGTTATTTCCTATTTTCAAAAAACTAAATTAACCAACTATAACATTTATAATTAATTAATAAACTAAAAAAATTGGAATGTTTTTATTAACTCATATGGAATCCAAAAATCACTAAAACCTTGAGAAATGGTGTGACAAACACCCATGGTGCACCCCCGAACCTAATCCAGGCCAAATCTCCAACCCATACCACAAAAAAATTACATAAAATAATTAATTTAAGGTAAAAAAATTAATAAATTCACCATAATGACACACCTCATCAAAATATATATTGATGACATGTAGAGGTTATCTTATGATTTTTTTATACCTAGGCATAATGAAATCCCTATGTTACTTAGCTGATTCCACCATGATCTGGTGGAATCAGGATTCAACCCCCAACTAGGTGAAACCAAAATTGGATAAAAACAAGGAAGATATACATGGAAAAATTAAAGGATGAATATTACCTTTACTCAATATAAGTTTGCCTCAAACCAACCTAAAATCAAGGGGTGAAAGATTTAGATGGGGAGTCTAACCCCTTATCATGAACAAAACCAAGGAGGGAAGATGGTTTTCAACTTTTTAAAACCTGAGGGGACCAAATTTTTATTCCTCCCCTTTTTATGCCTATCATCTGGTTGGTGGTTTACTCCATCCAAGGATATAGGAGCCACCCGATCCTCTTACATGGATTTATTGACCTCCCAAGACTCCTCCTAAGGAAAATTACATGTCCAAAACCACCACCTAGAGGTGTTCAAAAGCCTATAATTATAGATTGAATCCCATTTTTCAAATTGATACATCCAACAATTCAAAATTTAAACCCCTCCTCCAAAAGTAATGACCCAAAAATTCACGGGGCATTACAAACTCCCCACCATAACATTTATAATCCTTGATAATGCACATTAATTATCGAACAAAAACTCCAGACCTATCCCAGTTATTTATTCCCTTAAAACTCAATAAGTTCTATCTCTGATCACCAAATTTTTTTCCAATACACAACTTGAGACACCAGAAAAACTATTCAAATCAAGCTAATCCACCCACCAGCTATAAGAACCATCATCGATAAAGCTCTCACCATGACCATACCACCTGAGACACCTCAAAATATTCATTTGGTTCATCCCAAAGCTTATAGTTCTCCCTACTATAAAGATCCACCCGTAATATAAAATTACAAGATGTGGTTCACCCCACTATAGGAATGGGCTACCAAAAAACCTTTAGATGGTCTAAGGACCCACTAACCATTTCATAAACATTGTCCCTGATGTGTTTCTCATCCCTTGGATCTGATTCTATATTAGAACACCTATTAGACTCTCCACTAGACCATCATTTCCAAAAAACACGCAACCGAAATTGCTGGCATGCTATCACACCACCCGATCATGATGCCTTAAACCTAGAGGATTCATAAAATCATCCAAACATTGACACCGAAGTCCAAGTCTAAATCAATATGAACTTGAATGGTTGGATCAATAACTGCTTTCTCAAGATACCATGCTCTAACTATGAGCACCAGTGCACCACCAATCTGACACATACTTAGATTGCCTCAAACCACCCTGATCCCGATGACAATGCACCAAGTCCACTTGATAAAGAATACAAATCCAGATTCTTGTATTTACCAAGGAACCAAGTCACATCATACCTTACCATACACCAATATCCCAGTGTCATCGTGACTATCCAATGACCAGTTATTATCCAACTCTACAACCCTTATGACATAAATTTAACCTATTCATAATTGATATAGTGTTCCCCACTAGAGGAGGACTATTATCATCACCCATATAACTGAACAAAAATCCCCAAATACCACATTCTATCTATCACCAAAAAAAATGTCTGGACATGGCCAAATCACTCATACGTGAGAGAAAACTCCAAAAACCAACCACTAATCACTTCCGACATACCCAAAGAGACATCCTCAACATCACCAAAATTCACCCCAAATAAGGATCACCCTCCAACTGCCCAATGGTTCACTCCCCACCATGTGGCCTCCCAAACCACTACATGATAATTAACCCCAATTGGCCCCCAATATCACACATATACTTCTCTTCCCGAGTCATGTGAATGTTTCCTAACAACACCCCTGATACCATACCTCTCTAAAAAGACCATCAAGGATCAACTCTAATCAAATGAACCATAGTACCCCAGTCTATCATTGATGTCACCTATTACCACATGGAAATCCTAAATTTTTATTATACGCCCCGAGATGTCATGCTTGCGAGTGTCTCACTAACACCCCAAATACCTCACCCAGAGGGTGGCCCTGAAAAAACCCCCCACCACACTACCACTTTAGCAACACTCAGGTTTTTCCAAAACCTAGACCAATTAAAAATAGTCTTTCCCCTAGCCCATTCACTAATCCACAACCCAACTAGATACCATACATACCCAACACACATCGTCCTTACACCCTAATACTTTTCTCCAAAACTCCCATAAACACCCAATATCCTCAAATGGAATAGTGTCCTATCGAGAACCCTCTCACAGGTCCTCAATTTTGAGCCTGATTGATCTCACTCGAACCTAATGGTTGAATGCTCTCGTAAAACCCAATCACAACACCCGAATCATGGTCCCATGAATGACATCCCATCTAACCTAGGATCACATGCCTAACCCCTAACCATGTCAAATAACCATTTTGGGGCATGACTAACATTGAGGGGGGGGGGGTGGATCAATGTTGGGGAATTTTTAATCCAATTTAAACTTTTTATCCCTTTGCCTCTTTAACCTATTATGATATTAATTATCTTATTCTTATTTCCTTATCGCATGAAAGTATATGAAAGAAAAAAAATATAAAACATGATATTTTTATAATGTTCACTACTTAATAAGAGTATCTAGTCCTTGGAATAGTCTAGAAATAATCCTAACCACACAACAACTTAGAAAAAAATCTTATAAGAATGGTTATAACAAGTAGGATAAACCCTTTCAATTGAAATTCACTATAATCAATTGATAGTGCATGTTTTACAGCTATTGGATGGATCTTTATACTGCCTCTGAAGATAGTATTCTCCTTGTTAAGGTTTATTTGTAACACCAATAAAGTCTTCAACCTTTTGAAACTATTGTTGGATGTAACAGTGCAACTTTGTTCTTCCACAAACTCTTCTTAACTTGGCTACATGAAAAGAAGCAGGCATGCAACCTTCCTATTCTTCACAACAAAAAATAAAAAGATTAACTTATTTTTTTCTACCTTTAGACATAATATTTCAAATATGATGTGGACTAATAATCAAAAATTATTTCTGACCCAAATGATAATTAAACTGAATATTAATTTTTTCTGTCACTCTTCCTTCCTCTTACGATTTTAAAACTCAAATATGTGCAATATTTTATAGTATTGTCTTGATATCTCTCTTATTTAGTGAAAAAAAACTACATTGAATATTCTTCTTCTTCTTTATAGAATTAAAAAATCATTTTTGTTATTGAAATAATGAAATATAAGATTATATTTGCATCATCGCAATTAAACCACCCGCAATAATAATCAATATTTAGCTAGGAACACTATTATTCTTTGAAACATAATAATATGGAATTGTGTAGCAGTTTCAAATTATCTTTCTTAGATACTCAATATCAAAAAATGATTATATCGGTTCACTTCTCTTCATCCTTGGTAAAGCTAATATTTAATGCTATTGTATTACACTTCACTTTAATGAATGATATATATCACACTTTTAGACCACTATCTTCTTGAATTCCAAACATGATTTATTTAAAATAACTTCATTCATAAATACAAATGCACGTTATATAAATTAACCTTAACGTATAAATTTTTTTTATGTGTTTTAGATTATTATGTTTTCACCCTTTCTCAATTTATCATGCATTCAAATATGCATGAACACATGTACACTTTCTACTTTCTTCTTCTTATTTAGTCCATTATCTTACTTGTACAAAAAAATTGTTCTATTATATAGTATCTTCATAAGGCATGAGTCTCTTACCATTTAGTTCAAATGAACATGAAATTTTTTAAAGAAGATCACGTGTGTGCCTACTCCTTCATGAAATTGAGTACACGATTTCATTGTGTATTCACCCAAACATTGCACAAAACTCAGATAACACTCACTTCATGTATATACACAAATTAATCAGATTGGATAGCTTGTGATCTTTTTAACGGATGAACAGTGAGTGCTTCAACTCGCACACCACATCAAAAGATCCACTGTACTCTCCTCCTCTTTATAACGCTTTATCGCATTCCCACACGGTCCATGACACATGTGGTCCATTGTATTTATGAGATTCATTACCAACCTATGTGCGTCCTCAACAATACGCTCTATGAGCCTTACACATGGGCCCATTGAGGACTTATGAAGAGCCCACCACTCCTTTTCTACCATAAAATGTGGCTCAATATGACCTCCTATGGGCATGGATGGCCCTTATGTACCACAAAATCCTTGGTTGAGGTTGGATTGGATACTAAGTGTGGTTGGACCATAATTTTTAATATAAACCCATAAAAACAACTTAGTAAAATACTAAGTATAGAATAGAATCCAATAAATGCATGGAAACCTATTCTTCACCTTCTAATAACCCTTCATGTAAAAATATTAATATTCCATGTTTCTCCTTCATGATAAATAATATTTTTCATTCTCTTAAAATCACCTCTTTCACAACTCTCATGAAATAGATAAATATTTAATGACCACTTTCAAATCACATTTCTTCTTTGCTATAATCAATGTGTCACCTTTGAATCTTGCATTTTAAACTTCAAAACTAATTCAACAATCACCAGAGTTACTAGGAGAACTGTTAAATCATGAAATCCAATGTAATTTAATTAATCCTTAACAATTATATAGGAATCACCAAGAAACTCAAAGTCTTCACACAATTTCTATGTTTCCTCAAAATATGTCACTTGGGAAATTCATCCAACCTCCATTAAATTTGGAATTACTTCATCATATTTACATCAATGAGATATTAAAATCTCATGGATCACCATTCAAAACCAATATCAATCAATTGAAAAAAATACAATCCATTCACAAAGTGGCCTCTTCAATCTTCCTCTTTATATTTATTAGAAACACCTTATAAGTTCTTTCCAAATGAATATGTAAATATGTGAATCTCTCCCCTTTACTTTGTAAAACATTTATTTAACTTTATCCCCCCTTGTTGACTATAAATAAAAAGTCTATGGGAACATGATATTAGTCCATACTTAAGCAATGCACCAACCATTATTTCAGTTAATGTTTACATGAGCTATGCTCGTTGTAGAAAAAAACCGGATTTCATTTTTTGACAACAATACCATCCCTTACCAACTAATCGTGATACCTTATGAAATGAGAAATAAAATTATAGTCTTCAAGAATTTTCTAGTTTCATTTCAGGTTGAAGATACTTAAATGAGATATTAAACTTTTATAAGAATGATCGAGTTGAAACTCCTACACTCACTTCAATAAATTGATCAAAAACATTCAAGTGCAACAAGCATGATAAGTGTCATTTGGAAACTCCTGAATTCTTTCTTATGTCATTGATTAATTAAATTACCCCTCCTTTATAAAATTATCTTTATTTTGAGTACCCAAGGATGATATATTAGGAAAGACATACCTTTCTAATGACTTTATGTTTAAGCAATTTCTAGAATAATTAAATTTGATATCAATTTAAACAATGATTCTATATGCTTCTTCATTTATCTCCCCCTTGAGGGAAACACATCACATCATATTCATAATGGTGTATCTCATCAAGAATGGATTTCATGTAATTACATAATATAGAATACACCAGAACAGATCTTCAACTTGTGATACTCTAGATTGGAAAACTTTAAAAACTTCACCAAGGAAGATCTTCTTGAACACTTTTTTGTAAAAAGATACCAAGAAATAAGATCAACCCAAGATGGTACTTTTTTTATACTGAATTTTCATAATAGTACATCAAATTATTTATCTTTATCAAAGATGATTCTTTATCATTTTTTATTTGAATACCAAATTGAGGAATCATTCAGGGGTGGTGACTACTTCATCTTTTCTACTAAGAATTGAAAACACTCACCACTTCTTAGTTTCTCCCCTAGAGAAAATGCTTCACCTTCAATTCACTGCATTATAATAACAAACAGAATACATAATGATTAAGGGAATAAGGTGGATCCTCCTTGCTTCATCTATATGAATAGAACAATTGAGATGTTTTTCTCAACCGAGTTTCTCTATTTGATCTAATATTCATACTTTCACTGCTAAACATCTATTCTGATTTATGTTATTGCATTATTGATCTCTTCACATACTCCTCTTATTTTTGTGGAGAACCCTTATTCTTAGTATCCTTCACAGACGATACATTATTTATTATCTTAAGGACTTATTGTTGTTCTGGTATAAAGGTTAGGAAAACTTTTGAAAAATAATCATATTTCTTAAATCTCTCACATAAAAATTCTTTAACATAAGATTTTACTTTTTTTTAACAAACTCTTATTCTCTTTGACTTCATCATGTGGGATTTTTATTTTCCTTTTTTCACTATCCTTAGCTTGTGTATTTTTAATTTTCCTCATTATTTAAAAATCTTTTGGTCAGATTACTAATATTTCATTAGGAACATTGGAAACATGTTTGGAAGTTCCACATGGGTTCTTCTGAGTGACATCCTTTTATTTTTACTTTTTTATGAAGCACCTTTCTTCAATTTTGTGGATTTAGAATCCAAGGTCTTCTCGCCATTCCTTTTTGGAATCTTCTTGGGAGAATTTTTATTCACAAAATTCTTCTGATTTATCCACAAGGAATATTATTCATTCTTAGCTAGCTTATGTGATATTATTTTATTATCAACTTTGGATACATATTGAGATGAAGATGTACCAGACCTATGACCACATCCATTTCATACATCAAAGATATTATCAATCTTTCCAAATCAGTTTTCAGTATACAGATTATTCTAGACTCATGTACGTTTCTTCTTCTTCTCTGGATTTCTCCCCCTTGACATAGAATTACTTTGATTATACATTTTAAGGATTATACCAATAATCTAATGCACAATTCCCAAATACATTGGAACACCAATATTAAACCAAAATATTGATTTCTTGATATAATTTGTATAAGGTTGTTTGGTCTTCTTCATGACTTATTGTGCTCTTTGTGGGTAACTAGATTACCCACTCTTCTTTCTATCCACCATGGACATGATGTTAGGATTATTCTCACCTTTATTCATCCATACTTGTTCATAATTTGTTTTAAAACCTGCACTATTTATGGAAACAAATTTATAAATATTATTACAAGATGGTATGAGTGGTACATTTTTCTTATCAGCTGCTTGTGATAGATAATTAAATGAAGTCATGATCTTCTCATCACATGTTGGAGGTCTTTGACTATAGAATCATCCAGTGAGAATTGAATACTATTAGACATTTTATCCTTCTTTTGTGAAGTATTAATATGTGTCTTATCAAGATTGGCCTACTGAACTTACAAATCTAGACATTTCATATTGAGAATGATTTTCTGATCTTCAATCATAATCATCTTCTCTTCACTAGCCTTATTAATTATTTTAACTTCATCTTCATGCATCTTAACATTGTATTATAACAAAGAGTCAAGTCCCTTTATTTTCCTGGATATCTACTCCAAATGTAAACCATTAACATTAGTGTTATTCTTCAACTTATTTTCAAGTGCATGGATTTTTTCTTCCAAAGTCTTATTGGATCCCTCTTTCTATTAAACTTATTTGAGGTATTTTTAGGAACTTATTTCAAGTTCCCTCTTTGTTTCTTCAAAAGTTGCAACCTATCTATATAGCTTTAAACATTCTATAATTTTTTTTCAAGTCCTTCTCCAAAACATTATCTTCTCCTCCCAACTTGGTGATCTCTTCCTGTATACATTGAAAGAATCCACAAACAAGGGGGGATCTTTATTCAAGGATACCATATAGAAAAACTCTTAATCATTAAACTAATAATTCTTTATAAGTTTTAAATTTATAATCAACACCACTTGTTCTAGCATCTTTATCTTGAGGACATTTTTCAAACGTACTAACTCATAGATCTCGATCACTAGAGGTAGAAAGGTTATCCATATTCTTGGTAGAAACTTGAGCCACCTGCTCCTTAATTTCAAAGACTGATTTTATTCATTGTTTCCAAGGAACAGAGAAACATAGAATTTTTATTCTTTAGATGATAGGGACTTCTTCTTTAACCTTCTCTTTTCCTTATTTCTCTT
Organism: Viscum album; assembly: GCA_963277665.1. NCBI lineage: Eukaryota > Viridiplantae > Streptophyta > Magnoliopsida > Santalales > Viscaceae > Viscum > Viscum album. Next base: position 1,677,181,151 of record OY728125.1, read on the forward strand.
GTTCATCATGGTATTGGTAGAAATAGTGTTCTTCTTTGAGATAATTGAATCTTCCCCAAAACTTAAATTCATTATTGACTTGGGAAATAAAATCAAATCATAAAAAGATAATAGATTCAATATTGAGAATCTAATAGAGGTGAAACTTGGATCTAATACCACTTAAAAAAGACTAGTTTTGGATATTTCTACCACTATGGGGGTGAATCAGTGTTGGAGAATTTTTAATCCAATTTCAAATTTTTATTAGTTTACCTATTTAACATCTTAAGATCTTGATTCTCTTATTATATTTTCCATGTCACATAAAATTATTTAAAATCAGTAAAGGATTACACATGGTATTTTTCAAGGTTCATTAATAAATAAGAGTAGATAGTCCTTGTAATGGTCTAGAAATAACCATATCCACAAAAATACTTAGAAATTAATCCTTTAAGTGTGGTTAAAACAAGTAGGATAAACCTTTTCACTTTAAATTAACTATATTCAATTGATAGTTCATGTTTTATAGATATTGGTTGGTTCCTTATACTACCTATGAAGACAATATTTTTCTTATTGAGGTTTATTTGTACACCAATAAATATTTCCACCTATTGAGACTGTTGTTGGATGTTACAATGATTCATTGTTTTTCCAAAAACTCTTATTCACTTGGCTACTTGAAAAGTATTAGGAAAGAAACAATACTCATATTCAAAGTAGAAAATAGAAATCTTCACTTCTTCTACTTCTTCTTCTTCTAAATTCAGTCCCAATAATTTGAATATTATGTTGACTAAAAATCAAAGAATTCTTTACAACCCAAATGGTTATTAAAATTAATATTAATTTGGTCAGTCACTCACCCTTCTGCCTCTGATCTTTGATACTAAACTATATTCAATACTGTATAAAAGTGTCTTGATATCTTTTTAATTTAGGGAAAAAAAACTACACTGAAAATTCTTTTTATTAATAGGATCACATACTTATTTGTGATTATTGAAAAAATAAAATCTTAGCTCAACTTAGCATCATCATAATCCAGTTACCCAGAACAATTAAAAAAATTTAACTGATAACATTCTATTCTTATTGGACACACAATAATATGAAATTGTTTAGCAATGTAAAATAATCTTTCTTCAATACTCAATATCAACCCATGAGTGTATTGATTAACTTCTATCCTTCCTTGGTGAAACCAATATTTAATGAAATTGTATTTCACCTCACTTGAAAGAATGATCTATCACTCTTTTAAATAGTTATCTTCTTGAATTCTAAAATTTGTTTATTTGAAATCACATCATGTATAAATCATGATTCTTGTTCTATGAATAAACCTTAACACATTTTTTTTATTATTTTATGTATTTTTTCTTATTCTATTTTCAACCTTTATCAATTAATCATGCATTAAAATATGCATGAAAAAAATTCACACTATCCACTTTGTTCTTCTTCCTTACATTATCTTCCTTCCACATAAACACTTCACTGTTATATAGTATCTTCTAAATACATGAGTCTCTTACTATTTAGTTTATATGTATAGGAAATTTGTGCAATAATATCACATGTGTGCTTCCTCCTTCATGCAACAGAGTACATAATTTCATAATATCTTATCACAAACCATGAATGGAACTCTGATAATACTCACTTAGTGTATTTAAATAGGAGAAATATGGGTTTCTTCTTCATGAAACTCAGTAGGAGTGAACAAATCAATAATGGCTCATAGAATTGATCTCTTTCTTGAAGCATGATGAGGGTGTGAAGACTAGTCACGTGTCTATAGAACTTCCTCACATAGAATATCACATATCTCCTTTATGAAAAGAAATTGGGTCGCTGGACTCCCCCTCTTCATAAACCCTGGGATGCCCATGGAACTCACTAACTTATCGTGTAAAATAATACTTTGAAGAGGATATGGTTTTTATGGAAAATGAGAGTTCTCTAATGTATTTGGAGCAGCAGCAAAACCTCTTAGTCAAGGGTTTTATCCTTTTTTAGAAAATGATCCAACCTCTACTCATCAATTTTATGACTCAAAATCACTCAAATAATGCTATGAAAATAATGATGTTAATATCTCATAATATCTTACTGTTTGAATGGTCCAAACACAGGTTTAAGGATGCTGAAAATCACAGAGTTTTTCTTTTGTGATAAATATCTCCTTTGAGATGTACATTTCATGTTAATGCATTCATAAACACATGAAACTGATCTTATTAAATTCCTGATGGCCTCCTACAATTGATTTTGTAGTTTAGATGAATATTTTCTCTCAAATTATTCATATTAATCATGAAAATGAAGAATTATGATTGTTTTGATCATGTTTGTATCGATATTGTTACCATAGTATGATCATGGAAGCCTCTTCATTGATTGATGATGGTTTGTAATATTCTCTAGAGAAACCATTAGTGTTTCCGAGTGGAAGAAGAATGAATATTATGGTGGTATTTAAAAACAATGTGTAACTTATTTTGAATACAAAGTCACATGAGATCAACCACGTGGATTAATTTGATTGGACGACTCCTCTTTTATCCATATCTTTTTAAAAGATGAACAATGAGAGATCAAACTCGCATCCCACATCAGATGTTTTACTATGATCTCTTCATATTTATAATATAATCAATTATTATTAATAGTTAGATCCAGCATTGGGGCTAGAACCTGGATAACACTTCACTGCATGCTCACACAGGCTTCGAAACCTACAGTCCATGGGCTGTGCGAGCTTCATATCCAACCTATGCATGACCTTGGTTGTGCACTCTGTGGGGATTACACATGATCCCTTCCAGTGCTTATACACAACCATCCACTCCTCTATTTCCTTGACAGGTGGATCGAGCTATACTCCCATGGGTGTGGTTGACCCTTGGGTCCCACAAAATCCTTACTTGAGGTTGGATAGGATACTAAGTGTGGTTGGACCACAATTTTTAATATAATCCCATAAAAATAACATATAAAAATAATAATTATAGAATAGAATCCAAAAAATTTATGTTCACCTCTTCTTCACCTTCTAATAACCCTTCATGAAAAAATATTAATATTTCATGGTTCCCCTTCATGATAAATAATATTTTTTATTCTCTTCAAATCAGATCTTGTATAACTCTCATGCAATAAATAAATATTTAATGACCTCCTTAAAATAATCCTTCTTTTATGGTTTAAACAATGTATCACCTTTGACACATGTATTTTAAATTTCAGAACCAGTTTAACAATCATCAGAGTTACTAGGAGAAATTTTCCAGCATGCCATCCAATTTCGTGTAATGATTCCATAACAATTCTCCAGGCCTCACCATGAAACTCTAATTCTTCACAACATTTCTATGATTCCTCAAAATATATGACTCCAGAACTTCGTCCTAGATCTATTAATTTTTTAATTACTTTATCATGTTAACATCAATGAGATATTTTGATCTCATTGATCCCCATTGAAAACTAATATCAAAAATTTAAAAACAAATACAATCCATACATAAAGTGAAATCTTCACTAGGCTTCACATATATGCCAGTCACATCCAATAGCCCAAGTTATATCACCCATGATAAGGCTATCCTGACAACCAGCTGACTTATGATCATAATTTTAGAATCATGAGAATCTACCCACACTCCCACATCACTAGATGGATGTGAATATTTAAAACCAATCAAGCGAGGTGTCTAACTGATCCTTCCTACCAACCCCACATTGATACAAGAAATGCTCAAATCATTTTATATCCTAAGACAATTAATATAAATCATTACTTTATCCACAAATCCTTATGGTGTATATATCCTTAGGATAACTTGTTCCCATCCTCAGATCATTTCCTCATGCATTACAAGCCTATACCAAACCCGTTAGGATTCCATCACCAATATATCCAATGCCTAAATCAACCTTATAAGGATCTCCATGCATAAATTGATTAAGGGAATGAATCACTATAACTAGATAAACTCCTACTCCATGATCTATAAGACCTTCTATTAGGAAAATACCATGGATCAGATGAGTAGAATGCCACTGACAAGTTATATGGGAAAAAACCATATAAGTTGTTATTGACACTTTAAACAAACCAACCTATTTTCAGAAAACCAATAACACACAAGTATAAATAATTCATGTGATCATACATTCCTATTATGATGTACTTAAATGAACTCTTTATAATGGACCAATATCTAAAACCAAAAACAACATCTTCGTTAACCCATCATATTCAAAAAACATCTCAATCATAACAACACACTCCAATAAAAAATTCCATACCCCTGGTAACCAAGACTTCCCACTAGAAAAGTGTTCATGGATTACTAGTATGAGGTCCATTATAAACTTCAACACATTACTATAATTCTTTCCTTCCTTCTCCCCAAATAGTAATACAACTAAAAAACAATCCTCTGATATAACTTTGTAATACCCTGCCACTAGGGCCACTCAGTAGTGCCCAAAGTTGGGGTTTTCATGTGGGATCAAGCACAAATCCTAGTATTCTAGAGGCTACTGACTAGTGGAGAGGGAAAATACTTACTATGGGGAAACTATGAACTTGAATTCGAGTTATACAAACATAGTGTAAACAGCCAAAAAATAATCCATAAAAAAACATTAGAGTACACAATATCGAATAAACACGGTGCTGTAATAATATGTACTATACATAAACATAAAAGAATACATCCCTAAATACCCACTAGTCTGGTCCAAAATAAAAAATAAACTAATGATATAATGTACACACAAACTGGCCCTATTTCCATCCACTGGACTCACATACCCACTGATTTTCACTAGCCTGACCTACTACATGTCTCATGATAAACCTAAAATCATAAATAAGGTTTGCACACACACTAAGGTTCTTGTGAAGGGTGTGAGAGATATATATTAGTATGATATCACTAAGTTCCCCCATTTACACCATCATATATGTGTAACCATGATGGAAAATAAATATGTCACACAAGTACCTTAGACATAGTGTGCTAACTGGGCTACTATGACTCACCATGAATCAAGTTATTGTGTGATAACTAGGACAACAAAATACTTAATCATACCTAATTCCACACCATGAAATAATCTACCTCATCATCCATCTCATTCCATATCACCAATTTATATTCTGTAACCTAGGATTCCAGGTTTTGCGGTGTCAAATACCTCAACCCAATAACCATAGATGTTGGGCACAATCATATTTCCATAATCCTTGACCCACTCCGTCTTACTCAATGGAGGTGCACTGATGTCACATCAACCCATGAACTAGACCCGAGGCTGGTCCTCAAACCAATCCGACTTAAGGAAATGTCATATTCAAGTACACAGGCCTAATCCATGCATTAAAAGGTCCTCTTCCATCACCTGAAGGAATAGGGAAAATAATTTCCACTAACCTAAGCCATGTTTGGAAAGGTCCTAGAACCAATACCCTAATTAGGGAATGATAATCACAATAACACATCCTCATGGGCACCGAGGAGGTCTAAGTAAACTGGACCATCCCTGTAGACTTCAGGGAGGCCATCAAACAAACTGGACCATCACCACAGACTATGGGGAGACTGTCAAGCACTTGCATACAAGCAGGTATGTAACCTATCATATAACATCCCACCTTTTTATCACATAAACATTCATTACATTTTACAAAACTGAGTATCTTTAAGGTTTAGTGTCTTGGAAACCAGGAACTTAAAACATGAAAACATAAAACATTAATCTTAAAAACTTTAAAGGATTATACTCATGTTCATCCTAGGTTCGTTACTACATCTCATAACTTGGGGACATACATCAAAGAAAGGGTGAGTAGAAATCCCAGTAAGGGAAACAAGGAGAAACATTTAACATGTGAACTTGGGATACATCAACAATGTCATGAAAAAGAACTTTAAGGCATGAGAAAGAAATCATGAGATATATCATAATAAAAATAACATATTTCATAACTTAAATATGTGGATACAACATTTAATATTGAAAATCATTTCGTTTCACCAAGGTCTATCCCCAAGGTGTCATTAAAAATTACCAAGGTTATTTTCCAAGGTATCAGTCTAAAAGGTCATCTCTAGAGATTAAATCTTTACCCAATGCATTGGAGCGCTATCAGAGCACACCCTTGACATGTCTTCATTATCATGTGATCCACATATATCCTCATAAATAATTTTATAAACAACCCATATAGCATAAAATAAATGGGTTTCATTTCATAATCATAACGTTTTAAAAACTGCTTTAAAGACATGATCTTTATGTCACTTTAAACCCACGGAAAGGGAAAGAGGGTTTCATGTATGTAAATACCAGAATTTAGAATACAAAATTTTGATATATATGTGAATACCACTATAGAAATAAGAGCTTTTAGTATTCACTTAATAACATAAAATAACTTTATAAAAATAGAGAGACATTTTGAGACAGAAATTCTGCAGCATAACAGCTATGTTTTGGGGTTTTAGAAAACATTGAAAAGAGAGGGGACATGGGTCAAAAAATCATAAATGACCCATAAAACTGTATAGGGACCTAATATGAAGAATATATTAACATGGTAATGAAATTTTAAGGAAATACCATTTGAAATGAAAAACATGGAAGGAAGACAAAAATTAGATTTCTCTTATGAAAATTCGGCAGCCTAACGACTTCACTTAAACTTCAACAAAAATGAATTGACAAGATCAAATAGGGTATCTCATAATATGAAAATAAAATACCAGTATGATAGATATAGAGATCATACCCCAACATAATAAAAAGGATATTGAAATACTTGACGTGAAAGTAGAACTTCAAAATGAGAAGGGTGAAAGAACCACTTAAAAATTCGGCAGCCTAACAATGTCACTTAAAACATCAAAATACTGAATTGAAGAGATCAAATGGGGTCTCTCATCATATGATCATAAATTATCAGTATGATAGATATATAGATCATACCCCAACATAATAAAAAGTAATTTTAAGGACTTGACATGAAAGTAGAACTTCAAAACGAGAAGGGTGAAAGAATCCCTTAAAAATCTGGCAGCCTAACGGCGCCACTTAAACATTCTTAAAACGAATTGATGAGAGAAAGAGGGGGTCTCTCATCATATGAACATGAAAAGGGAAGTAATATGAATATAGAATAACATACTCCAACATAAGAACATGTAGAATAAAAGAAATGACATAAAATAGATTACTTGAAAAGAAAGAGAGAGGTCAGATCCCTTACCTTAAAACGTAACTCTTAAAACTCAAAGGTTGGGACCTTGAGGTCTTGGGGGAACCTTGGGAGGACTCCTTGGGAGGTAATAAGACCAGATCTTAGTTGGGGAAGATTTGGGAGTCTAATGGATGAGAGGATTGCTTGGTATTTATAGGGAAAGTGAGGGGACAAGGCATTAATGGCCAAGGGACACCTCATTGGTGGTTTTGGCAAAACCATGGGCTTACCCATGGTATTTTCCCATGGTATTGGACTCATGGGTCCCCCCACACAATAATTCATCACCTTTGGTCATCCAACCCTTAAAATATCTCATGAAAACATCATGACACAGTTATGATGTCATTAAACATACCGAAACCCTAAAACTGTATTTTCACTATTCATCGAAAATTCAACTTTCTCAGAAAAATCCCAAAATTTCACCTTAACCAAATATCGATGCTCTGATTTCAAAAATAAACTCCATTTTATACAAATAATTTTCTAAATATTTTTAATTTAATTTTTAAATAAATACACTATTCACCGAAAATTCATTTTTTCCAGAAAAAAACCCCAAAAATTACCTTAACATAATATCGATGCACTAAGTTCAAAAATGAAATCCATTTTATAAAAATAATTTTCTAAATATTTTTAATTTAATTTTTAATTAGAAAACACTATTCACCCAAAAAAACTAATACTTGAATAATTATATATGAAACCGTTATTTAACCATTTTATTGAATCACATTACTAAATCAAGGTGCCTAGATTATATTAATACTTTCTTTAAGTGAGATTACTAATCCATTTGGACACATTACTAATCCTAATCATAAAATAACTATTCATAATTTACTATTCATCAAAAATTAGGTTGATCTTATTAGACTCTAAATTTCGTACTGAACATAATTGTAGAAGACCATTTTTTGAAAATCATTACACATTTTTATTTATTTAAGGTTTACATAAACATTTTTAAAATATCATTTCTCTAAAATTCATCAAAAATACACATACTATATTTAGCCGGTCATTTGAAAATTCAAAAACTTCATCATAAGAATAAATCAAAATTTTTATTTAAAACAAAGGGTTACACAAGGCAGTTACGGTCTCCTTACATAGCCCATTATCACACTAGCATAGGACCTAAGTGTAAGGTGTGCTAGGGTGAGAGAATCCGAAGGAGGATCGACCAACATCGCATGAGTAGTAATTTCTATCAGTTTGAACTTCTCGCGAATGCGATTCCGTTTTAGCTTCACACGATGAATTTAGGCTTGGGTTAGGTCCAGAGCAAAGCCCAGTGGTGCTACCTACTTCCCAAGTTCTGTTTGATAGGCTTCGATCGGTCCAAGACTACTGGGTGAGGCCATCGAATCTTCTTTCTATATTAATTAACCAAGATTACTTGTATTTAGAGACAATAATCAAAACGTTTAGTTTCCAGTGGTCATATTGACCAATGGTCATATAACAGTCAAAACCCAACAGTCTCATTTTAATTATACTCATTTTATCAAATGAAACAGTTTTTTTGAGTATCAAAAATAAAATAACACTAGGAAACCAGATTTATTCCAAAATTTTGGGTCGTTACAATCTTCCCCCCTTAAGAAATTGCATCCTCGCAATTTTTAAAATTGGGTTTTGAAATTTCATTGAAAGTCCCACATCAGAAAAGGAGTCAGTAAAACTATTACTTTAAAAGAAAGAAAGGGAAGTACAAAGGTCACCCGAGTTAACCCATACTAGGATTCCATGTGGGAAAATATGGATATGGAAGGAAAAACAAAGGGTCAAGTTCTGGGGGAGAGTGATAGAAAACATGATTAGGAGAAAGTTGACCACAAGAAAATCGCAAACTTATGATGTGTGTAAACGGTCTTTGATTACCTAGTAGGGAACGTAAACCAACAACTTTTTGTTTTACATTTCTTTTCATAATTTTGAGGAATTCATTTACTACATAGAACAAAAACATAAGGAAATATACATACCTTCTTGTAGAGTTTCATCCTTTAATAAGTTTCTACAAAAACCAATCTTTTCTCTAAATGATGAGCATTCAAAACTACTTGGACTCATCAAAACACAAGAATCATCTTCTTTAGAGTCACTTAATCCACAAAAGATTAACTATAAATTTCTTCTATCTTTAAACATTATCCCAAAAACATAAAGGGTAAGATAAAACAACTCTTCAAAAAAAAAGAATCCCACAGGAAGGGAAACTAGTTTTAAATCTTCAAGGTTCCATGGTACTACCCAAAGTTCATCATAGACCATTCCATAAATAACTATCCTTAAAATTCCTTGAAATAAACCAAACTAAGATTGAAACACAAGTACAAGAAGGATTTGATAACATAGTCTTCCAAAATAAACTTCATCATTCATCTCCAAACAACATAAACCACTCCTAACATCTTATAAGAGAAGTAACTAACCTAAACATATTTTCCCCAAGATAGGTTAATCATTTCTATAAGTAACCTATATTACCATAAGTTCACCTTAAATTCATCTATTCATCAAAATATAAGTCAACCTTTACTCCTAAAAGAAAATACCGTAGTAATCTATTTACCTCGATCAAATAGGGTTCCAAAAATAGTGAATGTATTTTAAAATAATAATCATCTTTTAATCCCCTAATCATCTCTGTCATATTAATACGACAATCGTCACATTTCCTATCAAATTGGTTGTTGGGACATGTTCTTCAATTTCCCTCCATTAACTAAGAAAAGAAAGTACAATTAAGGGCTTAAATACTTATCCCATAATCATGAGAAGGAAACTTTAAGCATAGAAGGATAAACTTGTAGAAGAAAAGTATACCCTAACTTGTGATCCCATAGGTTCCAATCTAGGTTATCCATGATCATATATTCCTATGTGAATCTTTATTTTATTTTATCTTTGTTCCTTTAATAATGGTTCATACTAAGCTTATGAATTTACCAAAGCATATCCCATGGGAGTGTCGTAACCAAGAGTGCAGCAAGAACCATTGTTTTGTACTAGTTCCCATTTGAATCTAGCTCAAAGCGGTGTTTTCGGGTTTTACCCCTATGTACATCTGTGCCAGATCCACCTCTACCTGCTCGTATCCAGACAGGGATGTATTTGCTTGTCAACCCCTTACTCAATACTCAACAAAATACCAAGAAGATTTCCTATATTTAAAATTTTCTATAGGTTTCTTCCTAAAGTTTTAATATCCTAATTTACACAAATAACTAAACCATCCTTTGATACCAACTATAACATCCCACCTTTTTATCACATAAACTTTCATTACATTTTACAAAATCGAGGATCTTTAAGGTTTATGTCTTGGAAACCAGGAACTTAAAACATGAAAACATAAAACATTCATCTTAAACACTTGAAAGTCTTCTCCTCATGTTCATCCAAGGTTCATTATTGCATCTCATAACCTGGGGACATACATCAAATAAAGGGTGATCAGAAGGCCCAGTAAGGGAAACAAGGGGAAACATTTAATATGTGAACTTGGGATACATCAACAATGTCATGAAAAAGAACTTTAAGGCATGAGATAGAAATCATGAGATATATCATAATAAAAATAATGTATTTCATAACTTTAAGATGTGGCTACAACATTTAATATTGACAATCATTTTGTTTCACCAAGGTCCATCCCCAAGGTTTCATTAAAAATTACCAAGGTTATTCACCAAGGTATCAGTCTAAAAGGTCATCTCTAGAGATTAAGTATTTACCCAATGCATTGGAGCACTATCAGGGCACACCCTTGACATGTCTTTATTATCATGTGATCCACATATATCATCATAAATCATTTCCTAAATAACCCATATAGAATAAAAGAAATGGGTTTCATTTCAAAATCATAACGTTTTAAAAACTGCTTTAAAGACATGATCTTTATGTCACTTTAAACCCATGGAAAGGGAAAGAGGGTTTCATGTATGTAAATACCAGAATTTAAAATAGAACATTTTGATATATATGTGAATACCCCTGTAGAAATAATAGCTTTTAGTATTCACTTAATAACATAAAAGAACTTTAGAAAAAGAGAGAGACATTTTGAGACGGAAATTCTGCACCATAACGGCTATGTTTCGGGGTTTTAGAAAACATTGAAAAGATAGGGGACATGGGTCAAACAATCATAAATGACCCATAAAACAGTATAGGGACCGAATATGAAGAATATATGAACATGGTAATGAAATTTGAAGGACATAACATTTGAAATGAAAAACATGGAAGGAAGACAAAAATTAGATTTCTCTTATGAAAATTAGGCAGTCTAACGGCGTCACTTAAACTTCAACAAAAATGAATTGACAAGATAAAATAGGGTCTCTCATCATATGAAAATAAAATACCAGTATGATAGATATAGAGATCAAACACCAACATAATAAAAATTATCTTGAAAGACTTGACATGAAAGTAGAACTTCAAAATGAGAAGGGTGAAAGAACCACTTAAAAATTCGACAGCCTAACGACGTCACTTAAAACATCAAAAATACTGAATTGAAGAGATCAAATGGGCTCTCTCATCATATGATCATAAAATATCAGTATGATAGATATATAGATCATAACACAACATAATAAAAAGAAATTTGATGTACTTGACATGAAAGTAGAACTTCAAAATGAGAAGGGTGAAAGAATCCCTTAAAAATCTGACAGCCTAACGACGCCACTTAAACATTCTTAAAACGAATTGATGAGAGAAAGAGGTGGTATCTCATCATATGAACATTAAAAGGGAATTAATATAAATATATAATAACATCCTACAACATAAGAACATGGAGAATAAAATAAATTACATAAAAGAGATTACTTGAAAAGAAAGAGAGAGGTCAGATCCCTTACCTTAAAACGTAACTCTTAAAACTCAAAGGTTGGGACCTTGAGGGCTTGGGGGCACCTTGGGAGGACTCCTTGGTAGGTAATGAGACCAGATCTTCGTTGGGGAAGATTTGGGAGTCGAATGGATGAGAGGATTTCTTGGTATTTATAGGGAAAGTGAGGGGACATGGCATTAATGGCCAAGGGACACCTCATTGGTGGTTTTGGCAAAACCATGGGATTGCACATGGTATTTGCCCATGGTATTGGCCACATGGGTCCCCCCATACAATAATCCATCACCTTTGGTCGTCCAACCCTTAAAATATCTCATGAAAACATCATGACATAGTTATGATGTCATTAAACATACCGAAACCCTAAAACTGTATTTTCACTATTCCTCGAAAATTCAACTTTCTCAGAAAAATCCCAAAATTTCACCTTAACCAAATATCGATGCTCTGATTACAAAAATGAAATCCATTTTATAAAAATAATTTTATAAATATTTTTAATTTAATTTTTAAATAAATACATTATTCACAGAAAATTCATTTTTTCAGAAAAAACCCCAAAAATTACCTTAACATGATATCGATGCTCTAAGTTCAAAAATGAAATCCATTTTATAAAAATAATTTTCGAAATATTTTTAATTTAATTTTTAATTAAAAAACACTATTCACCTGAAAAAACTAATACTTGAATAATAATTTATGAAATTGTTATTTAACCATTTTATTGAATCACATTACTAAATCAAGGTGCCTAGATTATATTAATACTTTATTTAAATGAGATTACTAATCCCTTTGGACACATTACTAATCATAATCATAAAATAACTATTCATAAAAAATTAATTTGATCTTATTAGACTCTAAATTTAGTACTGAACATAATTGTAGAAGACCATTTTTTGAAAATCATTACACATTTTTATTTATTTAAGGTTTAAATAAACATTTTTAAAATATTCTTTCTATAAAATTCATCAAAAATACGCATACTATATTTATCCGTTCATTTAAAAATTCATAAACTTCATCATAAGAAGAAATAATTTTTTTTATTTAAAATAAAGGGTTACACAAGGCAGTTACTGTGTCCTTACATAGCCCCTTATCACACCAGCATAGGACCTAAGTGTAAGGTGTGCTAGGCTGAGAGAATCCGAGGGAGGCTCGACCAACATCGCACGAGTAGTAATTTCTATCAGTTTGAACTTCTCGCGAAGGAGATTCCATTCTAGCTTCACACGATGAAGTTCAGCTTGGGTTTGGTCCAGAGCAAAGCCCATTGGTGCTACCTCCTTCCCAAGTTCTGTTAGATGGGCTTCGATCAGTCCAAGACTACTGGGTGAGGCCATCGAATCTTCTTTCTATATTAGTTAACCAAGATTACTTGTATTTAGAGACAACAATCAAAACATTTAGTTTCCAGTGGTCATATTGACCAATGGTCATATAACAGTCAAAACCCAACGGTCTCATTTTAATTATACTCATGTTATCAAATGAAACAATTTTGTTGAGTATCAAAAATAAAATAACACTCAAAATTAGGAAACAAGATTTATTCCAAAATTTTGGGTCGTTACATATCACATGACTCATCGGTTGATCCTAGGGAACTAGTCACATGATAGCTATCCCCTAATCACATCATATCATAACTCAACCATCAGAGTATCTATTGGTTACTCTAGACCTTCTATAGTCTCTAACCATCAAAACCACCTTGAACCATAACCATTGGTGGAATCATTTCTCAAAGGCTCTCCTCAAACCGAACCTCAGGGTTTTGTCCATATCCCTATCAATATCCTTAAACCAACCTTTTGAGGGTGTCCCATGCTAGGGATGAGACAAAAAATCATCTCACCCATCTACTCTAAGTATAATCCTATAATACCCATCCAACCAGCCATCAAGAAACCATCAAAGGCTACCTAAAACCCATCCTATATTTTTAGACCACCCAAGGACTCTTGATAACTTCAACATCACTCTCTCACTTTGGGTACATAGTATCCAATAGATTAAAACTTACCTAATTTATAAGATAACTTATCTTAATCATATGTGACTGAACACCCCTATATCCCTTTCTCAAGTCCGTATCAGTCCCTATCTCTACCCAATCCCATGTAATTAATTCAGGATAGCACACTCACACATAATCATCCATATGAGATTGAATTAAAGGTACCACCTAAATTATTTCTAATATTTCATATTAAATCACCGATCCTAATGCTTCCAGTGTTATAATAATAAAATTATTTAGTAAAAAATATATTTTTATTTTATAGTAAGTATTCACTTTTGTTTATTATTTCATTATGTATATTCAACTAGATCAGTTTGAAACTGAACTAGAATAACTAAGAAAGGATCATTAACATATTCATAATTGTATAGAAGAGATATTATAGTGTTTTTAGGGTGTTATGGTCATGGTTACTCATTGAAATATGGAAAAATGTCCCATAACATGTATTTGTTATAGAGGAGGTGATGGTGAATGAAAATATAAAGGGATACACACACATGATATGGTAGATGTTGTGGTTAGACTATAGAGCACAGTATTGATGATCAATTTCAATAGTTATGGGTAAAGTATGTGGGAAAATTATTATAGATATCTACATTTATAGATGAGGTTATGATGCAACATCTTTTTGATTGTGCACAAATTCCAGTATCATAGTTGGAAAAGAAAATAAATTATACTCACACCAATTTTTGTTGATATTCTTATGATATATAATATTTATACATGTCTTCAGATACGTATACAACTAGAGTGCTTCATTATGAGTCTATAGGTGATCTGGATTTGGATTCACTAGATGAATGATTCATTTACCTTACTTTTTATTATTAAACCATTCATTTTAGATGGATAATTAAAATTATTTTTCTATTTCTAAAGTGGTTTTAGTAAATAAAAGATTCATATCAGGCTATATTTTTATAGTTGAATCTTAACATATGATCTCAAATTTCTATAAAATCATAGTACAGCAACCATAGACAAATTTGTGAAATTTTGAAATTGACTCTACATCAATCCAAGATGAGGTTTTCTCAAGATTACCAAAAACACATTTTTAGTGTTTTAAAACATTAAAAAATGCATGTAACAATCAAAAATAGAAAAAACACACATTGATTTGAAATCATAGAAAACTTATCATTGAATTATTTTCTACATATCGAAATAGATGAAACATCAATCCAATGTGTTGGTGATCAGAATGAATGAATGAGTAGTTTTTAATGATATTAATGTCTTTAAAAACATATTGGGGGGGTGTCTTAATAGAAAGTCCTGAATTTCCAAAAAATAATATAAAAAAACCATAGATTAATTTCTGAAATATAGGAACTGAAACCATGTCAATCTGATTTGTGGATTTGTCAGGATGATCAAAAGTGAATTTTAGTGATTTAAATCTATATAACATATGTGTAATAGTTAAATCCTAGAAAAGGAAATAAATTAATAAAGAATATTTTTTTTAATTATTTATGACATGTTTGAAGTGGCGGCATTTCAATCCAAATTTTAGAGATCTCAGAATTACTAAATAAGTAGTTTTTAAAGACATTAATGTCTTTAATAACACAAGTCAAGGGTTAAAACTGAGAAAATAACCTCATATTACCATGAAATCAATGGAAAAGGACTGATTATTTATTTTTTAAATATAGGAATAATTTCCATATCAATCCAAGTTTCAGTTTTCTCTATATTACGGAAACACATTTTTAGTGTTTTAAAACTCTGAAACATGCATGCAATAGTCAACACCAAGAAAAAAATCTCATATTGAAATGAAATCATAGTAAAATGTTTTTTGTATTATTTTTGACATGTCTTAATAGATGAAACGTCAATATAATAGGTGGTGTGCTCAAAATAATTAAATAAGAAGTTTTTAAAGATATTGATGTCTTTAAAAAAGGGTATCATGGGGTTAAAACCAAGAAAGAGGCATTGTATTTCCTTAAAATGACAATAAAATTTCCATAAATTAATTTTTTAAATGTTTAAATTAATTCCAGGTCAATTTGAGTTATAATTTTTCAGGATGACCAAAAACACATTTTTACATTTTTAAAAATTTCAAACATACATGTAGTGGTTAAAACCAAGAAAAAACCACACATTAGTGTGAAATCATCAGAAAATACTATTTTTAATTATTTTTGAAATACCAAAATAAATAAAATTTCTATCTTATGTGCAATGTGATTTAAATGCCTAATTAATTTGATTTCAAAGATATCAATGTCTTTAAAAATGTATGTTACATTCTAAAAACCAAGAAAGTGACCTCATATTTCTGTGAAATCATAGAAGAAAGAATAATGATTTATTTATAAAATATAGGAATTCATGACACAATAATCCATGTTTTTTTTGTCTTGGGATGTCCAAAAATACATTTATATTGTTTTAAAACTCTAAAATGTGCATGTAAAGATCAAAACATAGAAAACAACCTCAGATTGCTCTGAAATCATAAGAAAACAATATTTTAATTATTTTTGACATTTAAAAAGTAAATTAAATTTCAATATGATGTGCAGTGTTATTGAAATGTATAAATAATTAGTTTTAAAAGACATTAAAGTCTTAGAAATTGTACATCAGGGGGATAAAATAAATAAAACGACCTTAGGTTACCATGAAATCATAGTATAATTAATGATGATTAATTTTTGAAATTTCGAATATTAATCTACATTAATATGAGTTACAGTTTTATTGAGATGATGGAAAACATGTTTTTAGTGTTTTAAAACACTAAAACGTGTGTGTAATGATCAAAACCTAGAAAAAGATATAAAATTAACCTAAAAATATAATACAATGGTATTTGAATTTTTTTAGTAATTTTTAATAGATTATACATCAATATAACATATAGTGTGTTCAAAATTACTAAATAATAACTTTTCAAAGATATTAAGTTATTTAAAAATGGGTGTTAAAGGTTCCAAGAGAAGAAAATGACCTCGAATTGTCATTAAATCTTAAGAAAATGATTGGTGATTTATTTTTTAAATGTAGGAACTAACATCAAATCAATCCATGTTGTGTTTTTATCAAGATGACTAGAAACACAATTTCAATTTTTGAAAACTCTGAAACATGCATGTAATGATCAAAACCTATCAAACAACCTCAGATTGTCATGAAATCATAGGAATATGACCTCTAAATTGTTAGTTATAGGATTGAGTTTATCAATGTTTGGGATTTTTTAGTGTTAATGTTTTTTATTTTTATTTTTTAATATTATAATACCCTACATGTTTATAATAATTCACAATTTCAATATTTAATATTTATAATTTCTCACAGTAGTAGTTAATTTACTCATAAATCATATTTTCTAGACTTAATTATTATTTATAATGTTTTTTATAATAGATTATTTATTCACTGTGATTTTTTGTCTTAACATCATTGATATATTTTATCAACCTTATGAGACTCTTTCCTAACCTTACGAGCTTCTATATGATCCTTATGAAGAGATGGTTTAACTTTATGAGTTTTTTGTGACTTATGAAAAATTTTCTTACATAGTTTTTTCTTATGTAAAATATTATTATGTGAATACTCATACGTGATTGCACTCTTACATGCTTTTTATGTCTTATGTGTTTTTATTATTACACTATTTTAGTATCTTATAATGTTTTATCTTATGAGAATATGTATCTTATGTGATATTTTTATCATATTTAATATATGTATCATACAATGTTTTTAATTATGTTCTATTTATTTTGTTATATATATATTCCTAGTTTTGGTTTTCCTCATGTAGGAATGGTGTGAGTTTTGGATTTTTTTAAAGTATCAATGGGCTTATGTAAATATAGAAACATCCATGTGAAGAAGATCATGAAGATCATAAGATGACCATTAGATAATTATCTTTTAATCTTAATTTGAAGGAACTAGTTATAAATGTGATAAGAGAAATTCAAAAGTGTTAAAACTATACTAATGTGACTACTGTTCTTCTATGAGATCCAAAAGGATCTTTAATGTGAAATATTATTACTATATTGATAGAATTTCATTGATATTCTGTTATTTATTTATTTTCCTTATAATTTTTAAAGATTTACCATTTTTTATTTTTATTTTCACTATTTTTTTATGATTTTGTCCTTTAAAAAGTAGGCTATTTTTTTCTCTACTATAACTCCACTATAAAAGGTTGGCCGGTTAGGTTGTGAAACCAATTAAAAGTCATGCACTACTAGAAACTTGGGTATTTACGATGGTGAAATTTTGAGAGGTAGTTGCCCCATCGCAAATACTCTTTGAACAAAAACTATTTGAGATAGGTGATTTATTCAGTCACAAATAGTCATCATTTGTGGTTGAATAAATCATCCATCAAAAATAGTTTTGGTGGGACTTTCCACTTCCCAGTGCGAAACACAATTGCGATATGCATTTGAGACGGACTACTACATCCGTTGTAAATGACCATTGTAAGTACCTGATATTTATTCTAGTTAAGGACAATTTTAAATTTGGTTTAATTTTTTATTACAGAACTAATATAAATTCCTAATGAGTTCACATGTGTTTTAGGGGTGTTTAGGGCTTGTTTGGATCACAAAACCCAACTTTTTGGGAAAACAGACTGGTCACACAGTTAGAAGAAACCATGTGGGGTAGTCCACATGATATCTCCTAATAACATGGGCCAGGATAGTGGGCCAAGAATATTTCACAATTCCTCAAAACTCTGCTCTAGGGGCCACACACCAGTGCGAGTATCTCGGAAAAATGAATCAGAAGTGTTTTTCATAGTTGGCGCATGGTTTCCTTAACCATGAGGCCTAACCATGGGGGGTTCCCTCCTTAAGTATTTAAGACTGCACAGTTGGGACACAGTTTGGCCAACTATGAGGCAAAACCAAGAAACCTATATATTTTGGGTAGATTTATGGTTTTGACCTTAAATTATATTTTAAATACACCTCTCCTATTATTTATCTTCCAGCAGATAGGAGAGCCATCCTTTTTCACATTTGATCTCTCCAAATCCCTATTTGATATATTTTGATCCCTACTCTTCATTAGGTGTATGATCAAAGCACCATTAATATCTTTGGATTCCTCTGGGTATGAGATATTTTCTTTAGACTTGGTTCTTCATTCTTCTTTCTATAGAAGATTCTATTTTAATGTAGGATGATATGCCCTATTTTTAGGGTGTTGACCCATTTTTCCATTTTCTCTCAATCTGAACCAAATAAAGGTTCAATACTATATTAGGAGAGTTGTATGAGTACAATTTAGGTGGTCTAGAAACTATCTCTCATGTTTTTATGTTTTATAATATGTGTCATTGTTCCGCCTGCTGGTTTCACCGTGTGTTTCCTTAAATTGCATATTCCTTGAATTGGTTGACTTGTTAGAACCCAAATCACATTGAGATATACTACCTTAGAATGATCCATCCATATGGGTGTGACTTATTATATTCCTAAATGAATTCCATGAATATATGTCTAAAGAATCTATTGGAGTGTTTGGATTTACTTCAAATGATGATATCCTATTGTTATGGATGAATGTAGTGGCTTAGCATGGCTAGTGGTCTTGACAATTATAATGAATTGAATTTATTAGAGGTTATTGGTAGGCCCAAATCACCTAATTAAATTAAACAATGGTCACTCCCATGTTAATGATAAATGTAAATGAATTATGAATTATTCCTTGGATCATATTAAAGCCAATGGATATTATTACTAATGATTTGTGGGCATGACAACCCTTCATAATTATGGAAATTGGGAATGATGACCATTATTCATGATAAATATAAATGGTCACGACGTCTCTTCTTCTTGATACTACATCAGTATAACGACCCTTGTGTTGTATATATATGATACATGCATGGTGTCCCTTTATATAAATGTGATATTGGAATGGATTCCTTTTATAAATGTGATATAATCATGGTATCCTACTATATATATGTGATACGAGCATGGCATCCCTTGTGATACTATATGGGAATGGTGTCCCTTGTGATATTATATGGGCATGGCACCCCTTGTGATACTATATGGGAATGAAATACCTTGTTATATTATATGTTCATGGATTCCCTTGTGATAAAATACAGGCATGAAGACCCTCATAGTGATACAGGCCATGATGTCCCTTACTACTGTGATAATGGGCATGACATCCCTTATAAATATGATATTGTGAATTTCATCCCTTAATACTTGTTCAAACATAATCCAACACAATATGAAGCAGGTTGTGTCAGCCTGGTTTTCTTTTAGGAACCAGATATGACCCTTTACAATTTTTATTACTAATTTAATTATTATATCCCCACACTTCCATGTTATACACATAGATTGAAAATTTATAGACACCATTGGTGTTGGGGTACTGAGTATATCTCACACCCTATCCAGGTGGTCAATGGAACCCAGAAAGACTATATGCTTGCAGGTATAGACAATGGGAAGTTTCCTCTTATGGATGTGTGATGTCTTTAATTAATTATGATGGGATATTGGTACAAGATGGATGGGTTGGATCTCGGGATGCTTGGATATACTTTTGGAGTTTTTTTATGTTTTGTATATCTCCTACAACATGTATTACCTACTGACTTGTGTCCATGTTTTACTGGTTTAATATATACATGACATACTTTATCATCCTTCTGTATATGATTCAATTTCTAGTTTTGGTTGATTATAATCACTTGGATGTTATGTCTTCTTCCCCTGTAGAAAGTTACTGGTCCATTCATTATTGTGACTACTTCTTGTTGTGATGTATGTTTTATCATTATTATACTAACTTCTCTATTCATATGATATTATATTATCCACTCTACTCTACTCTAGTAATGAGGGAATAGTCTCTCCAAATACACACCCCATTCCCTCACTACTAGTCGACATCCTCTGGTATTTGGGGAGATACACTTGAGGCCATGTGGCCCACCGAGCTCGAGAAACCTCTGAGTGGCACCCATGTTTGGGATGTCACAAAGTGGTATCAAAGGATCCTTTTCTTACCATAATATTTTTAGACAATATAAAAATGATTAGGAAGTTTATGGGATTTGATGATTATCTTTTCCGGGGAGTAGCTAACCCATTTTTTGAGAAAATCAAAATAGCCTCGAATGAGAGTTGCTATTTTATGCATTTTTCTTATTATTGTTGAATTTATTCAACCATTTTGTGATGCACATGAATTGTTATATTACTATTAAAATAATTTAGTTTTATATTATATCCTTGGACTGGTGAGATGAGGTCAAGGAAACATTGAGCATGCATCATATTAGTCACTTTATAGGAAATTCACATGCCATGCATATTCCATTCCATATAGAAGTATTGTGTTAGCTGCATTGCCTGTGATTTCCATGAGTGTTTTGACTGTATAAATAGAATCCTTAAATGAATAATGATTATTTTAGGTAATTTAGAAAACATATTTGGTACTTATAGTTCCTTCCATAACCCAAACAGTGTTTTATTTCTTAGGCTATTGCAGACACCCCAAATAGTTAACTATGACAGGTTGAGTAATGGACCATTGGTCGCATGGAGTAGAATGTATTTGGGTATAGATTTATTGGACTTCATATTTTAGTTAATAAGATGTATGGGACCTTATGGATTGTAAGTGGTGAACTATTGGGTTTAACTATTTAAAAAGGAATGTAATACAAATATGAAATTTTAAATGAAATTTAAATTAAAAAACATAGATCTTGACTGAGTCTTGGCCTTAGTAGTGGGAAGTTGGTAGCATCTCTTATGTGATATATAAATGATTATGTCACCCAGAAATGAATCTTTAATTTAGAATAGGGGCTCTACTATTACATATAAAGTCTTTGTACATGCTTTATTCTTACATCGGTGTCTTATTCCATTGTCTAATACTTTATTAAGCATGTGTTTGGAATTTGTAGGGAAATGCCACCATGATGTCCTCCAGTCATATACCTGGAGGGTGGTGATGACCATGCTATAAAGGTGGTGGGCCATGAGCTGATATTTTTACCTCCATTAGTGCCTCATGTTTAACCTCACCCTATTCCTAATGCAGGTGATGAAACCCAATTTCGAGAAGATTTCCTTCGGCTTATGCAAAGGATACAGAGAGATCTGCGCTCCTCCCCTTCTATGCAAGAGTTGACTAGGGAGTTTAAGTAGTAGAATCCAACCTCATTTTCAAGGGATGGTGGGACACATGTTTTAGAGTTATGGATTGAGACAGTTATGTCTATATTCAAGCATCTATAGACACCTCATAAGAGGAGAGTGAAACTTACTACTTACATGCTTTGAGGATCCACCAAACAATGGTGGGATATTATAAATCAGTCCGATTAGTATCGAGAAGAGATGTGGAGGGATATACAGTCAATATTATTTGAATATTTCTTCCTTGGGACCCTGTGGGATGATCATTCCCGGTAATTTATGAACCTTTAGTAGGTTATGATAATAGTCATGTACTATTCAACTCATTTTACAAAGCTTCAACACTTTACACCTATCTATACCACTGATGGGCTAGTGAAAGAGAGATGATTTGAGGATGGAATTTAAAAATCTATTAATTATCAGTTGAATGTTTTCCAGTAGACTAACATATCATATATATTGAACCAAGACCTTATCACCAAGTATAACCTGAGGGAATCGGACGGTGTGAGCCAGGGTGGTTTGGAACCCAGAAAGAGTAGTTGTTCGACTAGTGGTCAGAAGTGACACTTAAATACTGTGCGCATGATTAATGATAGCCAATTGAAACCTAAAAATAGTTATGTGGTATGTCACCTATGTGGGAAGCTTGGTCATAATAAGACTCAATGTACCATAGACCCCTCCGTGTGTTGAGGCTGCAGGAGATTGGGAAATCTACAATGACTTTTCTAGACCTTACCATCTATTTCAAGTGGGAGAGGATCCATGCTAGATCCACCTTTAGTAGCAGGTTTAGTAGCACATATTTGGGAAAGCAGTTGGAGTATTACTATCCATATAGAAGATAATGAGATTGTGTCCATGGTAACCAAACCTTGGATTTTAAGCATCAATTGAGTGGAGATACTCTAGGTAGTCATGTTGTAGCACATGGATGGGGATCATTCCATATCTATTCAGTGTATCCAATACTAGAGGAGTAGGAGGAAAATCCATCTACTATTCAAGGTACTATTCTAGTCTCCCCTATTATTGTTTCTTACTTATTCTATATAGGTTAATCACATTGCTTTATATTTTTTCCTATTGTGGAGATCCCCAAACTTCATGTTGAGTGATCCTATGGCATTATGATTCTTGATATTCCTTTAGGTATAAATTTTGATATTATATGCTAATGAAAGGAATATCCTCTTGAAGTAGGAAACCATCATTTTTCATAGGCCCTCTTCATCCTCAAGATGACCAGCTTTGATTTTATTCTCAAGATGGACTAGTTGGTCCCCTATCACACATTTTTTTTTATTTGAGGGTGTCTTTTACATCACCTAAGGGTGGTACTAATATTCACTAGGGTGAGTGGGATATCTAGGAAAATAAATATGGATTAGTACATTATTGGTTAGTAAGAGTGACCACCCAAATTTATTGCCTTTATATGTATGATCAGGGACTACATCAAACAGAGTTCCCTCCTGTAGTCAATTTATTTAGGGATGTTTTCCCTGAAGACTTATCTAGACTACCTTATAAGAGATAGGTAGAGTTTACTATAGAGCTAGTTCTAATAGCTACATTGGTATCCATTCCTCCTTATAGGAGGGATACTACTGAGTTGTAGGATCTTAATATGAAGCTACATGATTTAGAGTCTAATGGTTTTATACAACTTAATATTTCTCCCTGGGGTTCACCGGTCTTTTTCGCCAAGAAGGTAGATGGGAGCCTTAATCTTTACGTGGATTACCATATGTTAAATCATCTTAGAGTGAAACAATGATATCCCTTTCCTCACATATATGAAATTTTTTACCAGATTAGTGGAGCAAGGGTATTCTTGAAGATCAACCTAAGTTCAGGATATCATCTGGTTTGATTTAGGCCTTTATATATTCCATGTACAACTTACCATAGTCAGTAAAACTTATATGAGTATTTCATGATGATTTTAAATGTTACAAATGTGCCTTCTAACTTTATGGATTTGATGAATTTGGTTTTCCATACCTATCTAGACTCATTATTCATGGTATTTATAGATGTAATCTTTGTGTATTCTCATACTCGAAGTGACCATTCCACTCATCATGAGATAATTTTGAATACACTAAGAGAGAACCAACTATATAATAAGATCAATAAATGTTATTTCTGTATCAACAAGGTTCAATTACAGAGGCATATTATCTTAGATTCAGGATTTTTAGTTGACCCATAGAAGGTGAGAGCTATGGTTACTTGGGAGTAGCCTAAGAATTTCTTTGACATATGGAGTGTCTTGGAGTTAGTTGGTTACTATAGGAACTTTATACAGGACTTATCACACTAAGGATCACCTCTTATGGGCTTTAATAAGAATGGTTTAAAGTTTATATGGACTGAATCCTGTGAGATAGCCTTTCAGGAGGTGAAATAGATATTGAATTCAGTATGTATCCTGATTCTTCTAGAGCCAACAATGATCTATATAGTCTATTGTAATGCATTAAGTTTCATGATATGAGTAGTTCTGATGGAGTAAGAGAGAGTTGTTATGTACGGATCATGATAGTTGATCCCTCATGAGTAGAATTAACTAACATACGATATCAAGCTAGCATGTATTTTTCACACCTTGTGTTGTTGGAGGAATTTCCTGCTAGGAGAGCATTTTGTGGTGTTCACTAACCACAAAAGGAGTAGGTAAATTTTTACACATAAAGACTTATAAACAAGGTAGTGAAGATGGGTTGAATATCTACAATCCTTTGACTTCGATATTTATTACATGCCTAGGAAAGGAAATCCTATTGTTGATGATCTGAGTAGGAGGACTCAGACACAGAAAGTTCAGGAGGCCAGTAGTGAGTGACATCTTATGGACCAATTTTATGATATGCTCTGAGAGGTTCAGAACCATCATGGAAATTATATATATTCATCTCTATTAGTGACATCTTATCTTCTGGATAAGGTGAATATGAGGTGGTTTTCATATCCCAAGGGTTTGGTCCTATGAGCGAGCATTTCAGGTGAGGACCCACCTCTAGATTAGTCTATCAATGATAACGACATCCTGCATATAATGGGTGTATGTGGGTTCCCATAGATATATGAGAGGATATGATTCATGAGTCACAGGATTCATAGTGGCCTTTACACCCTGGTATCTTCAAGATTTATCATGAGATGCACTGACAATATTGGTGACTTGGGATGAAGTGTCAGATAGTGGGTTTTATCACTAGGTGTTCCACCTGTCAGCAGATGAAGGTAGAGCACCAGTGACCTGCCAGCTTTTTACAACCATTACTTGTCCCAGAATGGAAATGGGAATACGTTGATATAGAACTTTTCATCATCTTACCAAGGTCACCTTGAGGTAGCAACATAGTTTTGGTAGTCATGGATCGACTGACGAAAGTATCCCACTTCCTTCCTATCTAAGAGACTTTATCAGTTGATGAGTTGGGAAGATTGTACATCCTTGAGATTATCCGACTATGAGAGGTACCTCATACTATCATTTTAGATAGTGGAACTCATTTTAAATCAGGTTTATAGTAGGTATTATAGAAGGCTATGGGTACACATGTGATTTTGAGCACAAATTTTCACCCTCAGACCGATGACTAGTCAGAATAGACTATAAAGGTTTTAAAAGACATGCTCCGATTATGCGTCCTTGATTTCAGTGGTTATTGAGAGAATTATATAACTCTCATTGAGTTATCCTATTGTAATAGTTACCAGGTGATAATTCAGATGGATCCCTATGAGGCCCTATATAGTAGGCCATGTCATTCACCCCTATTCTGGTAGGAGGCAAGAGAGGCAGTGCTACTGGGTCTTCGTCTCGTTCAAGAGAATTTAGAGAAGTCCAAACTGACCAAGAAGTATATTTATACTTCTTAGTCTAGATATAAATATTATGTTGATTTCTATATAAAACCTCTAGAGTTTGATGTCAGGGATCATGTTTTCTTATGGGTATCACCCAGACTTGGGTGTAGATGGATACAAAGGCAAGGGAAGCTATCATCGTGCTTTGTCTGACCGTTTGAGATTCTGGAGAGATTTGGTATGATAGACTATTGGTTTCAATTACCTCAAAGGTACAATTACATGAATAATGTCTTCCATGTTTCCCAACTTCACTGTTATCATGTCGACCCATCTCATACTTTTGATCCCAAGGATGTTGAGCTAGATGTTGATGATTATTTTGAGGAGTATCCTATACGCATGGTTGAACAGAGCATGGAGGATCTCCAAGGCCAATATGTTACTTTAGTAAAGGTTATATGGTAGAATTACCATGTATAGGATGAAAACTGGGAGTGGGAGGCTGACGTATGTGCTTAGTGGCCATATTTGTTTTCAAACAAAATTTTTCTGCCCTTGAAAGGTGAACCTGAGGAAGAGTTCCTTTAAGGAGGGAAGACTGTAAGAACCCAATCTTTATTTTTGGTACATATATTTTTAAATTATTTATAATTATTTATTATGGACTTAATATGGATGAATAATTAATTCATAGGTGTTTTTGGGATGTTTGAGGCTTATTTAGAGCTTGGAACCCAACTTTTTGGAAAAAACAGACCAGCCACATGGTTAGAAGAAACCATGTGGGGCATGATGCACAGTCTCCCTAACCACATGGGGATGAAAAATGTGTTAAGAAGGGTGAACAAGTTTCCCTAACTATTCTTCATGGTCCACAAACCCATGTGAGTATCTATTAAAATTGTAGAAGATGTGTTTTTCACGGTTGGTGCATGGTTTTCCTAACTGTCCGACCTAACCATGTGAGGTGCCCTCCTTAAGCAGTGAAGGGTGCATGGTTGGCACACAGTTTGGCCAACTGTTTAACACAGATTTTTTTGGTAAATTTATGGGGTTTTCCTTAAATTTTATTTTAAACAAACCTATGCTATGATTTCTCCTCCAATAGACAGGATATCCATTCTTCTTCATGTTTGAGCTCCCAAAATCCATCTTTGACAGATTTGGATCCCGAATCTTCATTCGGTGTCCAATAAAAGAACCGATCATCTCTTTCTATTCCTCCAGGTAAGTGATACAATCCTAAGTCTTAGTTATTTATTCTTCTTTCTATCCCTGAAAATATTTTTATGAAGGCTTGTATGGCCTATTTTTTAGGCTGTTAATCCATTATTTCATTTTATCTTGATCCAAACCAAATCAAGGGTTGATATTGGACACGGAGAGTTGTACGAGTATGAGGTATGTGTTCTAGTAACCATTCCTCAAGTTTTTATGTTTTATAATATTTGTTGTTGTGACGAATGGAAGGTTCACCAAGCATTTCCTTAAATTACATCTACCCTGAATCAATTGAGTTTTTAGAACCCAAATCTTATCGAGATCAACGACCTTAGAAGGATCCATCTCTTTTGGTGTTACTTATTATATGCCTAAATGAAATCCATGAATATATTGCCAAAGAACCTGTTGGAGTGTTTGTATTTACTTTAAAATGATAATATCCCATTGTTATGGATGAATGTAGTAGCTTAGCATGGCTATAACTATTGATAATTATAATGAATTGAATTGATATGAAGTGAGTGGTAAGACCACATCACCTAATTAAATTGAACATTGGTCACGCCCTTGTTAATAATAAATGTAAATGAATTATGAATTATACCTCATCTCATATTAAATCCAATGTATATTATTATCAAGTATGTTTGGACATGAAGACCCTTCATTATTATAGAAATTGGGCATGATGAATCTTATGCATGATAAATATAAATGGGAATAATGTCCCTTATACTTGATACTAAATGGAAATGATGACCCTTTCACTATATATATATGATATGAGCAAGGTGTCTTTTTATATAAATGTGATATAGGCATGGAATCCCTCTATAAATGTGATACAAAAATGGTATCCCTTTATATATATGTGATATGGGCATAGAGTCCCTTGTGATACTATATGGGAATGTCATCCCTTATGATACTATATGGGCATGGAGTCCCTTATGATACTATATGCGCATGAAATCCCTTATGATATTATACAGGTAAGACACCCCTTATGATACGATATTGGAATGATGACACTTACTGTGATACTGGGCATAGAGTCCCTTACTATTGTGATACTGGGCATAGATTCCATTATAAAGGTGATACTGGTCATTTTGTCCCTTGATACTTGTTCAGACATAATCCATTATGGGTCGAAGAAGGTAGTGTTAGCCAGGTTTCCATTCAGGAATCAAAGATGGCCCATTTATAGTTGTTATTAATTATTTACTTATTATATCTACACACTTCCATGTTATGAAAACATACTAGATATTTATAGATTCCATTAGTGGTGACCTACTGAGTTTATCTCCTACCCTATTCGGGCATGCAATGGCACCCTGAAAGACTATATGCTTGCAGGTATAGATAAGGGGAATAATCCTCTTAAGGATGCATGATATCTTGCATGACTTACGATGGGATCTTGGTAGCAGATGACTAGGCTTGATCTTGGGATGCTTGGATAGACTTTTGTACTTTTTATACCTTTTATATATCTTTTACAACATATATTTCTTGAAGCCTTGTATCCATGTTTTCCTACATTAATAGATACATGACATACATTATCATCCTTATGTACATGATTCAGTTTAAAGTTTTAGTTGATTATAATAATTTGGATGTTATGTATGCTTCCTTTACGGCAGGTTATTGGTCCAGTCATTATAGTGTCTGCTTCTACTATGCCATCTATTTTATCATTTTTATATTGATTCATTTATTCAGCTGATATTATCTTATTCATTGTGCTCCACTCTACTAATGAGGGAATAAACTTTCCATAGAAAATCCCTAGGTACTCCCTGCTTTTCGGTAGCATCTAACATTCGGGGAGATGTGATTGAGGCTATGTGGATCAACACGCTTAGGGCACCTCTAAGTGGCACCCGTGTCCGAGATGTTACACCCGTCGACTCAGAAGTTTTTGAGATAGACATTAATTCTAGATACAAATACCATTTAATGAAAAACTATTTGTGACATAATTAATTATATTTCAAATAGTTTTCATTAATAAATTTTAATTATAACCATACACACCCCCTTCCCTTATCCCCTCCAATTCCTCTCCTTCTCTTGAACCACTATGATTCACCATGGTCGGATCACCCCACTCCACCCCGCTCCGACGTACTCTATTACAACTGATTTTTTACATATCCTCCTTTGAATCACCTTGGTATGGATTCCTCTTATCCCATTTTTCATTATTTTTGGGTTCTATTCATTTTATTACAAGTTTTAGTTTTGGAAAACCCTAGGTTTAGAAATTTATTTGATTTTAAAGATTTATTTGGTATTTAGTATTGATGAAAATTTATTATTCCGTATTTGCATTCTAACCAGGACAACATGATTTATTTCAATTATTTGTAGGTATTTTTCTAATTATTTAATTTTGATATTTGTATGTGTGTGTGTATATATATTAATTTGTGAATATATATATATATATATATGTTTCCCTCTAGAATTGGGGATGATCTCATTGATTTAAGATTCAAAAATTCCAAGCGGTTTCTAATGGGTTTGTTCATAGAACCGAAAACATACAATGATTCCATATCCATTTGAACCTACTTTCCAAAGGTAGGCACTCATTAGTTGTGGATTGATAAGGCTTAGGAATTTGCATTGGTTGAGAGGATGGGAGGTCAGACTCATCACACCTTTTTTAGGGGAATTATTGTCTACTCCGGGACTCTCTTTATAGATCTAAGTTATGTTCGTGAATCCTTATTACATTACCAAGTATAAAATGAGCTTTCCTTTATATCTGACAATCAATGATTGATATGTAGGAAATTGAGAGAATCTTTTATATGTATTTGAGGTTCTTCATCGATAGAGAATCATCTGTATTTGTTATAGATTCTTAATCAATGGTATCCTTTGATACATAAAAGTCTCTTGGTCATTATGATGACCTTACTGGTTTTAAATTAAATCGGTGGGGCACTGGAAGTTTATTGTCATTCAGAAGGAAATAGATTATTTCAAAGTTGGGATCGTACCCACAGATGGGCTACCTACGTATCCTTTGTTTTGGAAAAGGAATCAGAACCCACGTAGTTCGAGTAAGGGAGTATGATGTTTATTCATTATTGATGGCTCAAAGAAAGATTTCATGGTTACTTTTACACTCTAAGCTCACGTGAGTCATGCTCGGTGTGAGAAATAAGAGGTATTGGTGAAACCAAACAATTGTGCCATGAAAGATACAATGATGCGGGGCTTATGTGTGTATGACTGCCCAAATAGATGAGGATTAAGATTTACTCCAGAGAAGAAATCTAGGAACAGGGTCCATAAAGGTATATGTTCTTCATGGAGATTTGGATACTCTAATCTTGGGGCTTACTCCTAAGGAAGATTCCCAAGTTAGGAGGGGACTTATGCTTGGGTTTTACTCCTGAGAAGGAAGCCCAGATCAAAAGGAAATTAAGACTGGTTAAGAGAGATTAAGGATGGGGCTTACTCCTGAGAAGAAGGCCCAGGTTAAGGAAATTATGGTTGGGGCTTACTCCTGAGGAGGATGCCCAAAATTAAAGAGACATGGACTGGGGCTTATTCCTGAAAAAGGATTCCCATATTTTTAGATTTGAAACTGGGGTTTATTCCTGAAAAGGAAGCCCAAGTTAAGAGAACCATGGTTGGGGATTAATCTTG
This sequence comes from Viscum album, assembly GCA_963277665.1. NCBI lineage: Eukaryota > Viridiplantae > Streptophyta > Magnoliopsida > Santalales > Viscaceae > Viscum > Viscum album. The sequence continues at coordinate 1,677,212,266 of OY728125.1, forward strand.
AGGAGGATGCCTATATTTGGGAACTTTAAGACTGGGACTTATTCCTAAAAAGGGAGCCCAGGTTAAAGAAATTATGGTTGGGGCTTACTCCTGAGGAGGATGCACAAATTAGGGGACTGGGGTTTACTCCTGAAAAGGAGTCCCAATTAAGAGGATTTGAAACTGGGGCTTACTTCAGAAAAGGAGGCCCATATTAATGAGGGCTTGGGGATTACTCCTAAGGAGGATGTCCATATATAGGGTTCTCGCATCTTAAATGATGAGGTTGAATGAATGAAATCTCTAATTTTAGTGACATAAAGATGTGTAAATCACTAGGTTTTGAGAGATGTTTCACGGAATTCCTTTCGGATAAGGAATTCAATCAAGAAAACATGCCATAAATGGCTTTGAAGAGTGTCTTGAAGACTAAATCTTGAATAGGAGAGGTGGAATGACATAAGAGGGGTTAAATGGGCAGGAAGGGCACCCAAAAATAGAAGGGCGTGCAAGTCCTGGTAGGTACGCAGGTACTGTGTGGGCACGCAAGTCCTGGTCGCGCAGGTATACCTACGCGACACATGGGTACTTGCGCAATTTTCATCCCTTAGGGTAATACTTGGGCGATCCTTGACCAAATCCTTTAGAATTATCCCGAGGCACTTCTAGAAGAGTGGCATGCAAGTTTCAATGAGTAGGTAAGGAGGCGCACAAGTGTGTCCATTTCCCTTAAGGGTAAAACACTTAGGTGCACACGTGTTAGTGAATTCTAACACTTAGACCTTATTCTTCTTGCTTAGACCTTCCATTATAGGTAAATAATTACCTTAGAAGTGTTTGGAAGACCTGAAGAAGAGACTTGGGCGTTCAGAGCTCTATATGTGAATTTTGGAAAAAATGATCTCAAATGAGGGGCCCACCAGGGGTATTTATTAGCTAGAGAAGACCCCGGGCGGTTTTTAAAGAGGGCGTGCAAGTCACTTGCGCGACCATTTGGCGACGTGCAAGTGTACTTGCGCGACAGTAAGGGAACTTGTGCGACCCAAGGTCCTTTGACTCTTTTTTCATTCCTTTTTCAATTTTTGATTTTTTCTTCAAAGGATGAATCAATTTGGGTTCAAGGTATTTCCCTTTAAATTCCTTTGGACTCTGTGACGAAAAGGAGTGTCAACAAAAGTTCCCCCTCAAAGTTGGATCCGAAAGAAATGAGGATGTGACTCTGAGGAAAAGAAGAAAACCAAAGGAAAGGTGGTGCACAAGTGTTGAGGGCGCAGCTGGCATCACGCAGGTTGTGGCGTGAAACTTCTAGTTGGGCAGACTTCGGTGCGCAGAGTATGAATTTGGCCTATAAATATGTGGCCCCATTTCCGTACAAAGCATCCGGATTTCAAACTTTCGAGCTCTCACTGTGCAAGTTACCTTTGCCGCGCAAGTTGCTCTATTTTCTGATGTTTGTTTGCTGTCGCGCTGTCGTATAGGTATTTGGACATCGGTGGTGATACCTGCGTGCCAAAAAACTTGCGCGACACATCCATACTTGCGCACCAAAATTAGACTTGCGCGCCTTAATGCCTTAACAATTTTTTTTCAAAATTTCTTCACAAATTTTATGAAAAATCAATCTATTTATGAGTTAATTTATTCAACTCTTGTGCAGATTTAATGGATCCCAAGAGAATCATAATGGATGATGGACTAGCTAGCAAGAGGATTGATGACATGATAAACATTGTTGGCCATGATTACGGTGATATCTGTGATAGAACTCTCCCAGATTTGGCTAAGTACTTGAAGAAATATCAACTTAATTTCCCACAGAGCATCTACCTGAATCTATATGGTCATGGTCATCTTCAAGGAGTCAATGTTCTAGATGAAAAGAATTATATTCCTGAGATGCAGCTGCACTGCTACTCCTCTATTTCGGTTATGTTGTGCATTAAGAGAAACAAAATTGGTGTTAACTTTTAGATTTTTCCTGCATTCCATTTCCTTGCAGATATGAAAATGAAAAACCCATGGGCTGAAATGTTTTCCACTACCAGTTGGTGGAGAGAAGACAAATATGGTATTAGAACAATATATGAAAAGTATACTCTCTCTAAATGGATATTTACTTCCAATGCTTCATTCTCAAATCCATGTATCCATCTTCCAAGTCTCTTGGACAAAAATAGAGTCACTGTTTGATCAGCAGAAAATTTTCTCAAACCGCAGTCAAGAACATTATTTTACAATTGTTCTAAGAAGAGCTAGTATCACTGCATCTCTTATGGTATCCATTTTAATGAATGAATTCTAGGTGTCTGTTGATGAAGCTCGGGTGTGCTGTAAATCAAATGAAGAGTTATGTTGAAAGTCTTTTGTAATTCTTTGAAAAAAGAGAAGAGACTCCAGTATGTGGATGTCCTTCTAACTCTTGTGCATCAATGAAAAACACTTTCAACTTCAATCATTTGTACCTAAATTCTCTTTTGTTGTCTGCTTTAAATTTTACCTAAGCCAATGGGCCTAGTAAGCATAGTTTGATTTTTACTAGTATTAATATAAATAACCCTACAAATTTTGAATCTTTTAAAAGCTCAATATTACCTAAATCATACAAAATGTATGTTTAGTAAGCTATAACTTGACTTTTATTCAGAGTTCTCTTGTCTTTTGTGGTCAGTTTAAAGTCATGCATGTCGGACATAAAAAGACTAATGTATAACGTCGAAATAGCTCTGACCGAATGAATTAGAATTGACTCAATTCCTTGATAATTTGTCTAAAAACATATTAACACACTCAAGTATGAGGGAAAATATGTAAACTATGACTTAAGAAATTTTGAATATGAGGAATGATATGAAAAAGGGATAAAAGGCATTAGAAGAAGTAGTTCCCAAGAATGAAGTTACCATTATTTAACAAACCCGTTAGGGGGTTGAATTATGCAGGGCCACTTAAGGGCATTGGCTGCATATTCAAATAATAACATCTTTTGGCTAACAGGTCTGTTATGTAGACTACTTATGCAAGGCCGCCTAAGGGCACGTACTGCATATTTAGGCAAAAGAACTCTCAGAAATTTACTTTTCTACTACTAAAAATCCAGTGAAAGTTTACGGGGATTCAAAATTTCCAAAGCATAGAGTTTTCTGTATGGAGAGAGGTACTTGAATATGGAGAAGATATTTCAAAACAAGATTGTCTAAGAACTAGATGAATGTTACTCCTATGAAGGTCTGACCCAAGCGTAGGGAAGGAAAATATAAACCATAGACTTGAATACTTTCAGATCATGAAAAAGAACATGAGAAAAATATGTTAAGGATGGATATTTTTTGCGGATCCCTACATATTTTCATTAAGACCGATAAGGACAAAAGAGGTTTTCTTTCCAAGAATGAAGTTACCACTATTTAAAAAACCCGTTAGGGGGTTGAATTATGTAGGGCCACCTAAGAGAATTGGAAGCATAGTCAAATAATAACATCTTTTGGCTGACAGGTCCGTTATGTAGACTACTTATGCAAGGCCGCCTAAGGGCACGTGCTGCATAGTCAGGCAAAATAACTCTCAAATTTTGGAAATTTTGTTACTAGATGTCAAGAAAAGGGTTATGAAGATCTGAAAATATTTAAGGTTAGGATTATGATACATAAAAATGGGTATTGTCCAATGTATATAGAGATACAAAGATCAATTCTAACCATAATCATGTTGTGGCTGGGTCCTGAATTGAAATGTTGAACTTCACTATGTATCCCATAAGGATGGGAATCAAGCCATACGTAGTTCTTGAACTACAGTTTAACGTCGTGTGGGACAAAAGGATTATAGATCTTAGTTTAGGGTCATAGATCTCGGACCATTATAAGAAATACACAGTGTGTGATTTCATGGGGACTTTTCAGCCAAGGGACTGAAAGTGAAATTTGGGGTGAAGTCCAAAAGACTTGGGGCAGGATTTGAGGGACAATCGAACGTTCCTACGTATCCCATAAGGATGGGAATCAAGCCCACGTAGTTCTAGAAATACCCTATATACAAATTTGGTTTGTACATGTGAAGGGTGAAAGGGAACTTTAGTGCAATGATAGTTTAACCCAAGATAAAAGGTTCGGGCATTTCCATGTATGCACGTAGTCATTGAAATGAAACATGATTGAAAATCAATGTAAATAATGATTCCATATCATGTGAGGGTATCAAAGATTGTTATAGTTTATTGTCATACTAGAAAAAAAGTGTTGTACAGTTTAACATCGTATAACAAGGACAAAAGTAAACCAATGTGAAGATATTGATTCTGGGGGCGGTTTCACGAATCAACATTGTACGAGATGGAGGTGAACCGATGTGAAGAGATTGGTTTTTGTCTTCAACCTTGGGAGGTTGCCTACGTACCCAGCCTAGAAGGTGAGGATCAAAGCCCGCATAGTTCAATTAAAGAATGAATTAGTGATCAAGCTGTTCTTGGGGACAACGACCTAACAAATGGTGTTGGGACTTACACATGGTTAGCGACCCAGATTGGGTGTTATGGTTGAAATTTTCTCTAAGATCATGTGAGTCATACTCGGTGTGAGAAACAAGAGGTAACGACAACCTTAACGATGCATAGTTTAATGTCATATAGGACATATGAAGGGACTACACAGTTTAAAGTCATGCAGTTAGGACTATTGGTGCTGCACAGTTTAGTGTCATGTAGCAGAGACAAAATACAGTTTAACATCATGTAGGACATATTAAGGGATTTCTGTATAGTTTAGCGTCATGTAGTTAAGACGATGGGGAAAATACAGTTTAATGTCATGTTGGACAAAAATAAGACTGTGCAGTTTTAATGTCATGTAGTAAGGACATAATAGGACACAGTTTAATGTCATGTTGGTCGTATTAGGGATTTTTTCACAGTTCAATGTCATGTTGGATGAATGTACGAATAGTTTAATGTCATATGCATGGACGACTGCTATATAGTTTAATGTCATATAGCAAGGACGATGAAGGGGACACAGTTTAACGTCATGTTGGACAGAAGTGCGTATAGTTTAAGGTCATATGCATGGAACCTAGATGGTGCAGTTTAATATCGTGCTGGACATAAGGGATATGAAAATATTTTAAGGTCGTATGCATGGACCCTAAATGGTGCAGTTTTAATGTCATGCAGGACGGTGGTGCAGTTTAAGGTCATTCTGGACAGTGGTGCAGTTTAAGGTCATACAAGACCGTGGTGCAGTTTAAGGTCATACTAGACCATCAGTGATATATTTTGTGTTTATACAAAATACTTCTTCAGAAATATGGCATTGGTTAGAGTAGTGATGAGTTCTCCATCCATTGAGATTAATGAATAAGCTCCATTGGAGTAGACCTTATGTATTGAATAAGGTCCTTCCCACTTTGGTTCAAGCTTGGGAGGTTTCTTTCCTGGTATCATTCGAGTTCGGAGAACCAATACCAATTCTCCCTGAATGAATGAACTAAGATGAATTTTTTTGTTGAAAGATCGTGCAATTCGATTCTGGTAGACTTCCAAGTGGTGGAGGGTGCACAATCTTTTCTCATCTAACCATTCCAATTCATCCAATCTCTTTTGAGATTGTTCATCTGTAGATTATTGATCACAAATGGCTACTCTGAGTGAGGGTATTTGAACTTCAATAGGCAAGACTACTTCTGTTTCATATACCAGTGAATATGGAGTTGACCGCGTTGCAGTGCGGGTGGGGGTTCGATAAGCCCATAAAGCATGAAAGAGTTTATCAGGCCATGACTTCTTATCTTTATCCACCATATTTTGTAGTATATTTGAAAGATTATTGTTGAAGGATTCTATCTGACCATTGGCCACTACATGATACCGAGATGAATGACTGGATTTGATGTTGTATTCTTGATAAACTTCTTCACCTCGGATGAATAGAAGTTGGTGCCATTGTCCGTCAATATGGTATGAGGGACACAAAATATGGTAATGATGTTAGACTTGATGAAGCTAACAATGATTTTAGAACTAACTTCTTTGAGAGGTATTTCCTCTACCCATTTGGAAAAGAAGTCAGTAGTACTAAGAATATAGTTAAACTGCTTGGCTGTAGCTGAAGGTTAAGGTCCCACCACATCCATTCCCCATGTAGCAAATGGCTATGAGTAATTAGCGGTATGAAGCAATTCTGGGGTTTAATGAATGAACTTGGCATGTACTTGTAATGAATGAAACATTTTTGTGAAATCAACACAATCTTGTATCATTGAAGGCCAAAAGTATCCAAGCCTTTGAATCTGATCAGATAGTCTATGTCCAGACTGGTGGGCACCATAGACCCCTGCATGCACTTCTTTCATGAAAACCATTGTCTCTTCACCATCAATGCATCTGAAGAGAACTCCATCAAAGCCACGCTTGTAGTGAATTTTCTCCAGGTGATCTGGGATATCATAAAGAGTAAAATTGACCACACATCACCGAATTTGTTCTTTCCCGGATCTATCAGGTGGAAGTGTTCCATTTTGAAGGTATTCCCTGATAGGAGTCATTCATCCTGTAGTATGACCATATAGTTTAGGAATGGGACTAATTTCATTGATCTCCTCCATTCTGGTTCAAACATAAGGTGAAATTGTATGAAGATGGGCAATACTGATGGTTGTTTTGTCCCTATTTGGATCTTCTAGAGCTGTGGCTATATTAGCCAGTGCATCAGCTTTAGCATTTTGTGATCGCGGGACATAATAAAATGTCAGTTCCGTAGGAAATTCCGCCATTAAATCTCTGACATAATCATACAAAGGGATAAATTATTCTTTTCTAATTGCATAATCCCAATTGACTTGTTTGATTACCAGGTCTGAATCACCTTTCACCTTTAAGTGATTCACTTGTGCTTGAAGCACCAACTCTAATCCTGCGATGAGAGCTTGGTATTCTGCTTCATTATTGGTACCACCTTCCCACAATAATAAGGAATAAGGTAACACTGCCTTTTCCGGGGAAATATAAATAAATCTTAATCCAACCTTGTTGAATTTAGGATCTTCCATTTTCTTCCTAGGTGGACTTCTGGAAGCACCATCAAAATACATTTCCCATATCTGAGGACTATCCTGAATGAAGAATACTTCCTCATCAGGGAGTTCAATATCTGAAGATGTATCTTTTATTGAAGGATGTTCAGTAAGGAAATCAGCTAGAGCTTGACCCTTTATTTCCTTTTTAGACACATACTGAATGTCGAATTGCTGCAAAATAACTGCCCACCTTGCTAGACGTCCTGTAATCATTGTATGACTAAGGATAATTTGAGCAGGTTATTGCAAGATACCAATTGGACCTTTGATGTTGCAGGTAGTGTCTCAACTCCTGAACTACAAAGATTAATGCCAGGAAGCACTTCTCAATATTTGAATACCGGGTTTCTGCTTCAAGCATAGTCCGACTGAGATAGTAGAGGCTATTTTTATTCCCAGCATCATTCTTCTAAGCAAGAAAGACACTCAATGATCGCTCTAAGGCTGTCACATAGAGGATAAGTGGTCTTCCTTCAATAGGTGGCATAAGTACCGGTGGATTTAAGAGGTATTTCTTGAGAATATCGAATGATTATTGACATTCTTTAGTCCACTGGTAAGTGACTCCCTTCTTCATCAATTTGGTGAAGGGTAATCTTTTTCCTGCCAAATTGGCGATGAAACACCGAATATAGGATAAGTGTCCTTGAAGTCCTCTTAATTCTTTCAAATTTAGAGGAGGTGACATACCAAGGAATTAGTTTGTCTTCTCAGTATCGACTTAAATACCACGATGGTGTAAAACAAAGCCGAGAAATTTTCATGAGGTTACCCCAAAAGCACATTTTAAGGGGTTCATCTTCAAATTATGTTGTCAAAGATTGCAGAATATGACTTCCAAATCATCCAAGTGATTAGAACTTTGTTTGTATTTGACCACCAAATCATCCACATAACACTCAACAAAATTCCCTAAAAAAGGCTTGAAGATGTGATGCATTGCATGCTGATATGTTGCGCCTACATTCTTTAGGCCAAAGGGCATTACCCAATAGCAAAACACACCCTGAGGGGCCCTGAAGGCTGTGAATTCCTCATCTTCTGGAGCAATTTGGATTTGATTATATACGGAATATCAATCCATGAAGGAAAGTGCTTCATATCCAACCATTGCATCGATTAAAAGTTCTGTAATCGGAACTGGAAAATCATCCTTAGGACAATGACGATTAAGATCTCTGAAATCAATGCAAACTCTAATTTTCCCATTATTCTTCTTCACTGGGAAAATATTATCCAACCACCTGGGATATTTAAATTCTCTGATGAAGTTATCTTTGATAAGCTTATCCACTTCAACTTCAATTTTGGAAGCATAAGTTGGGTGTGTTCTTCTCGCGACTTGCTTAAATCCTCGATGTTCTTCGGGTAAACCCAAATGATGAGTAACAACATCAGGATCAAGCCCGGGCATCTCTGTATAGTTCCAAGAAAAAATGTCTTGATTTTTCTTTAAAAAGGAAATATAAATCTCTTGTTCTTCAAGATTCATGGCCGCACTGATTAAAGTGGGGTGTGGATCTTCTTTTATACCCAGATTTATTTCTCTGAGTTTATCCATGGTGGTAGAGATACCCTCTTCTAATGCTGGAGGATCATCTCTGAGATCTTCCTCTTCTTCTTTAACATGTGTTATTTCTTCCGTTTCTAATTGCATAGTAGATGATGAAGCAGAATTTCCATGATTAGAAGAGATGTTAAAACTTGAACATCTTGAAGAAGAGGCTTCCATTTCTGACCCGATTGATGATGAAGGGTCTTCCCTGGGTAATAAAGAAGAGATTATGGATTGAGAATCGACATCATTTTTCACCTCTGACGTTTCTATCACTTATTCTGGCCTGGCTGGAGAAGTATAGACTTGTTGGATTTCAACAGATGAAATAAATACATCTCCATTTGGGCTTTCAACATTGCTTGATGGATCACTACTTTCTTCCATGCTGTCTGGCTCGATTGTCGTATTTGACATTATGGATCCTTCCATAAGAGTATTTTGATTTGGGTCTATCTTGTCAATTTGGATGATAGGAAACTCATAATCCGTACTCACATGTGCAAATGGATTTACTAGAATCTTCTCCAAACCATATGGAGCATTAACTTTGGTAATCTCCCTTGTTTTAGATTTATCCTTTCCCTTCATGTGGTAGAATTCTGCCTCAATGTATTGAGACTCACATGTCTTGAACGAGGCCTTATCACCATACAATGTCCCAAATTGACCATCGAAACAATACTTGAGACATTGATGGTATGATGAAGGGATAGCCACATGTTGATGTAGCTAGGGTCTTCCAAGCAAGATGTTAAAGGATGAGTCTTGATCAACAACCATGAAATCTGAATTGGATACAAGATCTCCAAACTATGTTTTGAGTGTAACTTCATCCAGTGGTTCTTGTTCATTTTTATAATATCCTTGTAACATTATAGTAGAAGGAGATAAATCAGATTCTGTGAGGCCCAATTGACGAAGTGTACAAATGGGCATGAGGTTGAATCTTGAACCATTATCAATGAAAGCTCTTCGGATGCCTATGCCATTGACATTTCCAGATAAGTACAAAGGTCTAATATGTCCATGTACGACATCATCTTTATCTTCATCTGTGAAAGATATCATTGCATGACATTCCACAGGATTATTCTCTACGTGATAGTCTTCAGCTACAGCAATTTCAGTTTCAAACTCCTGAGGACTTGACAAAGCCTCGATGAGTGCCTATCGAAGATCTTTTGACAGATTCAAAGCATCCCAAATTGATAACTTGGCCGGTACATGGGACAAGTGTTTCAAAAAATCATACTTTTGATCTAGAGGTATGCGTTTCCCAATAGGAATATGTGGTTTAGCAGGTTCCTTGGAAATTGATGCTCTGGAAGTTGATGCATCTTATATCGGGATAGGAGTTGGAAATATTTCTGGCCTTGGAAGATTAGACCGATTAGGTCTATTTACTTGTTGATAGAATGAAGATGGAACCCCCAACTGATCCTCCAGAATAACTGTTCCAGGACTAAACTTGCAATTGGTGGAAGAACAAGCTTGTTCTTGTTGAGCTCGCTGAAGGGCTCTGCAACGAGTTTCTACTGCATACATAGTTCTAGCAGGGGTAGAATTAGAATAGTGGCTTCTGGGATATCCATGCCTTCCTCTATTTCCCAGACCCCTGGAATTCCCTCTAATTCCTCTATTTGATACAGGGAATTCAGGCTCATCAAAATTGAAACCACGACTGGCATAAGGATCTGTTAAGTGAATCATGTTAACAGAACCAAAGATTAACTCTTCATCCGATGAAGACTCTGCCTGATTATCCAATTTAGGCTATGCCGTTTGGTGGGATGGTGCCCGTGACTTTGAAGTAGATGGCATGAAATCTGCCAGAGTCAAAGACATCTTAGGCTTTGACACATACTCATCTTCCTCTGATTGCTTTTCTTTCTTCGAACTATGCCGCCCTTTTGAGGATTTACCCTCTGAAGAGGATTTTGTTGTGGCATCCCTAGTAAAAGACACAATCGGTTTCTTCAATTGTGTTCAAAAAATGGCATGAGTTAGATTGATCATTTTCCTGACCATCCAATCATCATATTTCTATGCATCTTTGCTCTTGACTTCTTGCCATTCACCTTCTTCCTATGGAACTATAGAAGTAACACATGCTACCTGGGATGAAGAGCCTTTTAGTTTGACTTGTCCTGAGTCGACCATCTTTTGCAGGAGGTCTTTGAAGACAAAACACTCCTGGATGGGATTCCCCAACATTTGATTAAATGGGAAATAATTGGGACAGTCTTCATCTCCTTCTTTATTTGGCCTTTTGGGCCTCAGCAACTGAACCAAATTATTCTCCAGGGCTGAAATGAAGTAACCAGGAACTTGTTCATTTCGGAAAGAATAAAATTTACTCTTCAACTCATCAAAATGTTTCTGTCTTTGATCTCTTTGATCTTCTTGACAAAATGGCCTCTGTTGTTGATGCTCAGGAGGTGGAGCCCTTCGAGAAGATGAAGGTTTTGAGGTAGAAGCAGGTATGGTTGCTTGTTTAAGCATAACTGTAGCAGTCTCTACATTACCCATTCTCCTTCTTGGAGCTGATGGAATTACACGAGCTTTACCCTTACTCTTTATAAGGGAATATTCAATCTTCTGAGCGATTGATGTAAGGTCTCGAAACCCTCCTATGTATTTCACCGGGATCAACGGCGTGCATAATTCGTCACGCAGATTTTCCACACAGATTGACAATAGTTCTTCGTGAGGGAGTGCTAATATTAGGGAATATGTTAATCCCTTCCAGCAAGTAATGAAATTTGAAACCCTTTCATTCTCCCTTTTCTTACAGTTTGTAAGATCAAAAACTATTGTCTTTGGCAAAGTTGAACTGGACTGCAGAAGAAATTGTTGATGGAGATCTTCCAATCCGGTAAGTGACTGGGATTGCAAGCTTGTATACCAAACAAAAGCTGTTCCTTGCAAGGTTCGCACGAAGCATCTGAGTTTCACTGCTTCTTACTGCTCAGGAGTTCCCATCATAGGATCGCAAGAAGATATGTAATGCATCAAATGCTGTTCAGGATCACCTGATCCATTGAAAATAGAGAATATAGGGTTCCAAAAACTTTATGGGGGAGAAATTGAATCTACCCATTCAGGCTAAGCTTTCTTTTCTGGTTGAACCGAAGAACTCTTTCCCTCCATAGTTTCCAACTGAGCTGTTAATGACTCAATAGTAGTTATTAACTTTTGAGAAACATCCGGTTGATCTAGGACCTGGGCAGGTGCAATAATTGGTGTCTGGACAGGTATAGTGGCTGGTGCTACAAATGATGGTAGCACCGCCAACTGTTGTTTCACTTGACCCATAGGATTAGACCTGTGAGAGTGTACTGATAGAGGAAAATATTCTTGATCCATCTCAGTAGCTGCAACAAACTCCCTTGGCTGACTGACTCCAGCACATTTAGGAATAAGACTACCCTGAAGTAGTTCTGCATTCATCTTCTTCAATTCCTTCATTTCTTCCTCTTGTTGTGCAAATATTTTCTTTAGTGAGAGTGATTAGCCTTCTCCAGAGGAAGGATATGTAACCTGATTCTTTCCCTTTCCCTTGTTTGATCCCTTTCGGAGAGGGGGAAGTGGGTCATTTGAAGGAACACCTAGATTCTGGGTAAACCTTTGATTTCGTGTACGCACACCTTCTTCATTTGTGTCCGTGCGTATAACTTCTTGAGCAGTAACCTCTTCATCTGAGACCCATGAGTGAGCCTCATCTGGTGGATCAGTAACAACAACATTTAGGACATTGATGGATGCATAACGCATTGCATCTTTTCTATCGGCATTTCTGCAATATTGTCTTCTTCCATGCCCCTGATGAGACATTACCTTGTTTTTATTCGATCCCTCAGGAACTTCTTGACGAACCGTAATCTGGAGGGAATCTCCTGATTATTTGGCTCTTCGTTCCTCCTGTGGCTTCTTCCCCAATCGAGAGAAGACCGAATTTCACTGAGGAGGGGATTGATGATTTGAAAAAGTCCCTAGTCCAGTGGACTAGGGCTGTTCCTTCTTTTCTCGCTCAACTCCTCGAATCAGATATGTTGATTTTGAGGGTTGGGTTAAAAGAGTCCCCAGTCTGGAAAGCTGGGGTGGCTCATGACATGATATATCTGATACTTTCTTAAAATATCTCCTTATCTTGTGGACCTTGGTCCGGAAATTAGCTGGATGCATCAATCGACATCCACTTTTATCACCCGGCTCAAAATACCGTTGGATGATTTCTGACACTTCTATCACTTGATGATGTGCTTGCTCCATACGAGAGGCCTGTTCAATATTCTCGTTCTCTTGATGCCGGAGTAATTCAACAACTTGTTCTATGTATTCCTGATTTTGAGAGGAACTAGTTGAAGCCGGTTCTTGGGAAAGCCTTTGATTACAAACAAAACCCATTGTCTTTGTCCGGCCATGGGAAATAACATTTCATGAAACCATTTTCAGTGGGCTTTGCTGAATGGAGAGCACAGTGAAATGTAGCGCTCCATGAACACCCCATCCCCTGATATGAATACCAGATGGGGCATTGGCAATTAATTGGCGCAATCTTCTTAGTGCACCAAGGCATGAACGCTGAAAGGATCTCTGCTTCTTTTCAGCCTTCGGATATCGAGAGACTGAGAGAGATGCCAAATCAATCTAGTGTTGTAACCCTTATATTATCTTGACATGATTTTCATATTCATCATAAGATAATATTTTCTTTTTCAACTGACAAAGATTTTTTCATATGTTGAGATGAATGTCTTGAATACAATCTTTCGTCAACACTTTTGGAATGTCATACTGAGAGTCAGCCAAAGGCCAAAACATGACTGGCACTTCACCTTTCACCAGTTGTTTTCTCATATTCATCACTTCTTTTTTATCATTAAATGAAGATTATTCTACCTGATTTGACCAGAGCTGTGCTTCCTTGTTGCTTCATCGGATTGAACAATATTGGTAGAGAGATCACTGATTAAACTAGAAGATGCATGACTTAGGGGTGGTTTAGAGAATGAACTACACCCTAAGATATCTTCTGATTGAGAAATTATTTCACCTGCTAGCGATGAAGCATCAGACATGAATGGTTTCTCATTTTCAAGTGCCTCAAGATAAGAGGGCTTTCTCAGAACTACATTGTCCACTGGACCATTTTCTGGTAAATGTGCATCACTAATATGGAGAGGACTTTCACAGAGAAATTCATCATCATGGGGAGGACCACCATGGTGGGTTACAACAAAAGATGAGATCTCTTGCTTCTTGGTATTCTGGCCACACAGAGGGTTATTGTAGCTTTCATGTAAAGATGAAACTTCAAGATAAACCGAACTTTCATGAAGCAAGCCTTCATGAGGAAGTGTCTGTTGAAGACCTTCAGAATTAATGTTCCCACTATTGGGAAATGAGGGAGTAGAATCTTGGATTCCAACAGATAATTGTCTGAGGGCTTCAAGAACTCCAGCATCGAGCAAGGACTTGTTACAGATTGGATCTTGATTTTTTGACTGTGGTGGGCGGGTCTTCTTCTTAGATGCCTTCTTACTCGCCTTGGAAACCACTTGTTGACGAAAGTGGCTACTCTGAGCAGGTGTATGTGCTTGATCAGGAGAGATGGCCAGGTTAGGCTGGCGACCTCCACTCAAATCAGGTGTATGTGCCTGACTTGGTTGTCCATATGATATGGGGGAGTATGCCCCACAACCCTCTTGGACAGGAACAAAGGTGTATATCTGCTTCAGAGTGAACTGTTGATGTGTCACTCCATTGGTAGGGATAGATTTGCATTTCTTTCCCTGCGATGCTGCTAAAGCTGTTATAATATTCAGGCAGGCATCCAGAATATGAGTAGGGATTTTCTTCTGCTCTTTCACCATTGACAGAATGTGCTTGGTGACTTCAACTTCTAGAACGAGGATATACGTCCATTCCGTTCATGGAGTAGGTGTGTGTTCCTGCTCTTGTCCTCTTTTTCCTGTCAGTGAATCCTGATAGTACTCAAATGTGGGGGTAGAGAATTGAGTCTGCCTCCTGTTTGTCGTCGAAGCTTTCCGACCGACTTCTCCCGGTGCTACCAAACGAGACTATTGGTAGGCTTGATCAATACTAGTAGGTGTATGTGCCTGCTGATTGTACTTCGCCAAATGTCGTTGATGAGATCCATCATATGTAGTCAGAAGACCCTGCTGACTAGCTGATGATGTATAAACAGGTGTATGTTCCTGCCTATAATACTCCGCCGGAATTGCCTGGAGGGATTGGCATGCTGCTGCCATATGAGTCTGCTGGACATCGAGATTAAAATGGGTGGGTGTGTGTGCCCGCTCATTTCTTTCCACCAAGTTAGGTTGGTGTACTTATCCGGAAACGACAGAGATAAGAACCTGCTCACTGTTAACCGGCTGTCGCCTCTGGTGATTCGTCTTGCCTACTCGGGTTCGAGGAACCTGAGCCGAACTCCTGGAGTCGATACCCTCATCATGTTGAGGGCACACTGTCGCACGAGTCTGGTGGCGATTGTTGATAGGAGCCCTTGGGAAGAACTCCTATTTCTTTGAATTAAGGCCCTGAGGGGCCTGCTCATTCACCTCCTCAGAATATGGGAGTGAATGGTGATTGCGTTATGAGGATAACGACCCGAAACGGTTGGAGATGGTGGTTAGAACCGCCTGTTTTCTGATCACTGGTCATCGTTCTATGGACGACCGGTGTGAATTGTTCACTTGGAGGGCTTGTCAGGCAGCCTCCAGAGTTGGAATGATACCGTGTTGACGATACTCTTTAACCAGTGCGTTTGATACCCAGCGTTGAATACGATGAGTAGGTGATATCGTCCTTAGAGCAGATAATGATCTAGCAGGAGTAGCAGTAGTGGCATTCGCAGTAGAAGTTTTTACAGAAGACATATTCACGGATTTGAACTTAAGAGAAGCCATTTTGGAAATGTAGAAGATCTTGGAAAAGAGTGTCTGTTTGATATAATAGACATAATCAAGATATGTTCGGCCACTACATCTTTTGGATGAGAAAATATGTTATTGATTGCTTTGTTGGCCCTCTCATTGAGTTTAAATAGGGGCCTAACAAATAAGCAAAGTATCATTTTAACTTGGTTAAAAATTCACGTCAGGTTCACCATTTTTTGTTTCCCTCTAGAATTGGGGATGATCTCATTGATTTAAGATTAAAACATTCCAAGTAGTTTCTAACGGGTTTGTTCATAGAACATGAAACATCCAATGATTCCATATCCATTTGAACATACTTTTCAAAGGTAGGCACTCATTAGTTGTGGATTGATGAGGCTTAGGAATTTGCATTGGTCGAGAGGATGGGAGGTCAGACTCATCACACCTTTTTGATGGGAATTATTGTCTACTCCAGGACTCTCTTTATAGATTTAAGTTATGTTCGTGAATCCTTATTACATTACCAAGTATAAAATGATCTTTCCTTTAGATATGAAAATCAATGATTGATATGTAGGAAATTTAGAGAATCTTTTATATGTATTCAAGGTTCTTCATCGATAGAGAATCATCTGTATTTGTAGAGATTCTTATTCAATGGTATCCTTTGATACATAAAAGTCTCTTGGTCATTATGATGACCGTACTGGTTTTAAAGCCACTTAGTGGGGTACTTGATGTTTATTGTCATTTAGAAGGACAAGGATTATTTCAAAGTTGGGATCGTACCCGCAGATGGGATACCTACGTATCCTTTGTTTTGGAAAAGGAATCAGAACCCACGTAGTTCGAGTAAGGGAGTATGGTGTTTATGCATGATTGATGGCTCAAAGAAAGATGTCATGATTACTTTTACACTCTAAGCTCATGTGAGTCATGCTCGGTGTGAGAAACAAGAGGTATTGGTGAAACCAGACAATTGTGCCACAAAAGATGCAATGATGTGGGGCTTATGTGTGTATGACTGCCCAAATAGATGAGGATTAAAATTTAATTTAGAGAAGAAATATAGGAACAGGGTCCATAAAGGTATATGTGCTTCATGGAGATTTGGATACTCTAATCTTGGGGCTTACTCCTAAGGAAGATTCCCATGTTATAAGGGGACTTATGATTTGGTTTTACTCTTGAGAAGGAAGCCCATATCAAAAGGAAATTAAGACTGGTTAAGAGAGATTAAGGTTAGGGATTACTCCTGAGAAGAAGGCCCAGGTTAAGGAAATTATGGTTGGGGATAACTCTTGAGGAGTATTCCCAAAATTAAGGAGACTTGGACTGCGGCTTATTCCTGAAAAATGATGCCCATATTTGTAGATTTAAAACTGGGGTTTATTACTGAAAATGAAGCCTAGGTTAAGAGAAACATGGTTGAGGCTTACTCCTGAGGAGGATGCCTATATTTGGGAACTTTAAGACTGGGGATTATTCCTGAAAAGGGAGCCCAGGTTAAAGAAATTATGGTTGGGCTTACTCTTGAGGAGGATGCCCAAATTAGGGGACTGGGATTTACTCCTGAAAAGAAGGCCCAATTAAGAGGATTTGAAATTGGGGCTTACTTCTGAAAAGGAGTCCCAGATTAATGAGGACTTGGGGCTTACTCCTAAGGAGGATTCCCATATATAGGGTTCTATCATCTTAAAGGATGAGGTTGAATGAATGAAATCTTTAATTTTAGTGACATTAATATGTGTAAATCACTAGGTTTTGAGAGATGTTTCACAGAATTCCTTTCGGATAAGGAAGTCAATCAAGGAAACATTCCATAAATGACTTTGAAGAGTGTCTTGAAGACTGAATCTTAAATAGGAGAGGTGGAATGGCATAAGAGGGGTTAAATGAGCAGGAAGGGCACCAAAAAATAGAAGGGCGTGCAAGTCCTGGCAGGCGCGCAGGTACTACGTGGGTGTGCAAGTCCTGGGCGCGTAGGTATACCTGCGCGACACATGGGTACTTGCGCGATTTTCATTCCTTAGGGTAATACTTGGGTGATCCTTGACCAAAGCCTTTAGAATTATCCTGAGGTACCTCCAGAAGAGTGGCGCACAAGTTTCAATGAGTAGGTAAGGAGGCGCGCAAGTGTGTCCATTTCCCTTAAGGGTAGAACACTTAGGCACGCAGGTGTTAGTGAATTCTAACACTTAGAACTTATTCCTATTGTTTATACCTTCCATTCTAGGTAAAGAATTACCTTATAAGTGTTCGGAAGACCTGAAGAAGAGACTTGGGCGTTCAGAGCTCTATATGTGAATTCTGGAAAAAATCCTCTCAAATGGGGGGCCCACCAGGGGTATTTATAGGCTAGAGAAGACCCCAGGCGGTTTTCAAAGAGGGTGCGCAACTCACTTGCGTGGCCATTAGGCGACGCACAAGTGTACTTGCGCGACAATAAGGGAACTTGCGCGACCCAAGGTCCTTTGACTCTTTTTTCATTCCTTTGTCGATTTTTGATGTTTTATTCAAAGGATGAATCAATTTGGGTTCAAGTTATTTCCCTTTACATTCCTTTGGACTCTGTGACGGAAAGGAGTTTCAACAATATATATATATAATTGATTTAAAAAAATGTGTATGATTTTTGATATATATAAATACATGTATGTCTATATGTATGTTTGTATGTATATATAAATAAATTTGATATATATATATATATATATTTAAATTATTTATTGTAAGAAACCAAGTTTTCGTAGGAGGTATTATTCTTTTTATTTTCCTTTTAAATGCCTTGTTATGGACAAATGTGAATTATTAAATTGATCATGGGTGTTTTGGAGGTGTTTGGGGCTTGTTTGGAGCCCGAAAACAAGTTTTGGGATGAAAATGACCTGGCACATGATTTGCGCATAGATTGAACATAGTTAGTCTAATTCTACGAGAGGTATGAAATGTTGAAGGTTTTTAGCAGATAATTTCTACACAGTTACCACATGGTTAGTCAAACCGTGCGAGATAACCATGCGAAGTTCCCCTTCATGGTAGTTTGGTGCGAACAGTTTCCGGATGGTTTGGGAAACTGTGCAGGTAAATCATGCGACCCTACTATGTATGTTTTTTTTTAAAAATTAATTAAAAACATAATTTTCTTTTTAAACACAATTGGGTTTTCACCTCTTGCGCACAACATCCCTCTGAGTGGCTCTCCCCCTTGGTGCCTAACCTAGGTTTTGAGCCCAAGACTCCATCTGACCTCTATTTTGATCGTTGATTGTCTCATCAGATCCACATTGGTAAGGCCTATGTTCTTTTCTATTCGTTTTTATTCTTTTGGAAATTGTTTGCACTGTTTGGATTTAGGATCATATGCCCTAATATCCCATTATTCCTCTATTATTCTGATTTCTTCTAAACTAGGATGAATCAAGACACCATACAGAATGACCTGTTTACTACCGAGGTGATGTAGGTGGTCTATAAATTCTATCAGATTTTCTTTTCTGTTTTTCAGGCGTTCGGACATTACGCCATCCGTCAGACTTTCTGGAGATGTCTCATTTTTGAGCAAGTAGCTTTTAGTAGATGTAGTTGGACATAGTGAGGTTGAACATTCATTTTTTTAGGTGTGTTGGCACATATTTCTCATTTCAAGGTCACCCAAGGGGTGCACCATAAGTAAATAACCTTTTTATGCCTGTTTAAACCACTCAAGGGGTGTGTTCCTATGCTTTCCTAGTTAGAGGAAGCCCATTAATGCCTTGATAGCTTGAATAGACTATTTAGTAGACATACTAACTTCTTGATTAATGAATATCATGTTATGCCTTGTCTATTTTGATAGTTTGGGATGTTAAATGGATAATATGGGTGGGAATACCTATATGAAATTACTAATGGCTTGTTAAATGGTTTATATGGGAGGTTAGTCCCATATTCTTGTTTTGATAAATGGTTTTCATGAGTGTATATACTCACAACTTGTTCATGTTGGTGTGAGTGGGTATACTCACATGGAATGTTTGTTTAATTTGAATTATTTAATTCTTGAATGATTGGTTTGATATATTCCTTGGATTTCTCTCCAGGGATCTGGAAGGCAGTAGTGGACGCCTTGGGTTGACTCTGCCCCTTGGGTCTTGATTCCATGGGATGCCTCGAGCCTTGCTACCCTATGGATCCGGATTTCTTGGGCTCGTGTGGGACTTGCTATTGTAATGCTCCTAGGAACCCAACTTGTTCCTAACCAAGTTTCCACCATGGAAACCCATGGGACTCGATGAGATGACCTGGACAAGCTCCTTGGATCTGGCCCTCCATGGTCTAGAATTATTGCATGGATGCCTTGGTCTGGTGACACCTTGGATCTGGCCCTTGAGGTTTTCTTTTCACTATATGGTGTGGCTGTGGGATTCTGATTTTCAATATACAACATGGTTGTGGGAAATTTGACTCATTATACAGTGTGGATCTGGGATATAGGATACAGATGGATGTATGGTTTGACCATGTGACTTTCTTGTTCACTTTTCTTTTAGCTTCCTTATTAGGATCTGACTCTTTTATAGGTAGCCTTGAGGGCTGGTTGGTTTTACTTATTGTAGTTGACTTATTCCATGGTAATACACACTTACTTACTAGTTGTTTATACTTACTATAACTTTTTTAGAATTTATGTTAGAACTGTATAGAGCTTGGTGGTTTCCTACTAGGATATTTATCTCACACCCTATTTGAGCCTCCTCGGGGACCCAAAAAAATTATATGGTTTCAGTTGATGATAGGGGAAAGTTCCCAAGTACAAGATGTTGACAATTTCTTTGGAGTTGGGGAGAATAAGACCAAACCGAGGCTTGCGATGCTACATGCAGTTTTTGGTCTTTTGTTCTTTTTGGGATACTTGTACTGTATAGTATTTCCATGTACTTATTTTGGTTTCTTTCTAGATACTTATACCATATGCATCATTTTTTTATATGAGACACTTCTGGTTATTGATGTGTATTTATGTATTGACTTAGCTTCAATTGACTAATTATTTATTTTCTTCCACTATTGTATATATTTGAATTCCACTGTGATACTCTGGTAATGAGGGAATAGTCACCACACTGACTCACATAGGCCCTCACTGTTTGTCAGTAGCCTCTGGTATTTGGGGATATGCACTTGAGGCCTTGCGACCAACCAGGCTCAGGGCACCATTTTGGGTGGAATATAGGTCCGGGATGTTACAAAGTGGAATCAAAGGCATTTTTCTGATTTGAATTACTATTTCACGACATCCGTCATAGATAGGAAGGAAATGGAGTTTGGTTATAAACTCTGTCTGGGAGAAGCTACCCTACGTAGAGGGAAAATCCAAATTGCATTGAATTGATTTCTAATTTTTTGGTTTTTGATTATTACAGTTAATTTGATTTCACCGTTGGGTGACACACTTGATTTCTACTATTACTATTGATGCAATTGTGGGTTCTATTTCATTTGAAACCCGACGAGATGAGGGTGTGACATCTCATGCATCATATAGAAACTTGGTAGAATCAGATTCCATGAATTATTCCATGAAATCTAGGATGCATTAGATATTTCATACTATTGTGATAGTTGATGTGATAGATGTGCCTATAGTTGTGTTATTTTGGTGTAGTAGATAAAGGTGTGACATCATATTTAAATCCATAAGGAGTATGAGACCTTATGAATTTGGGAATGAAGCACTGATGGAATGTAAATGCTAAATGAAATTGTTACATGTATGGTTTGAATGAGAGCCAAGTTTTGGGTTCATGAGGTGTTATGGGCCCTCATGGATTTGAGAATTGGAATACCCTTGGTGGAATTTCATGAATAACTGAAGGTGAAATAGAAATGGAAACATGAACTAATGGATAGAGACATGACATAGAACCATCTTTTGAGTGGGTAAGATTCATAATTTCAAGTGGTTTGATGGATGTCTTTATACAGTCATGGATTTAGGAGTTGTTTGTGGGTTTGACTTGGTTTCTAGGAGGGTTTTGACCTGTCCTATGCTTTGATCTTTGTGATTTGATATTTTTCTTTCCAAAGGCATGCATTTGGAATTTTAAATACATGCCACCATGCCAAAATCTAGTGGTACGTCATGAGAGAGGTGATGACCATACTTTAGAGACGATGAGGCACAAGATACTGGTTGATCCTCCTATAGTGCCAACTATGGAACCTAAGGCTGTTCTGGACATAGTTGTTGAGACACAATTCCACGAGGGTTTCTTTTTCTATATACAATCGATCCAGGGAGCACCACAACCAGCCTTGACTATAGACGAGCCAACATAGGTGATCCAGTAGAATAATCCTCCTATGTTTTTAGGGGATGAATGACCACAGGCTGCAACGCTATGGCTAGAGACCAAATTAGTTATTTTTGAGAATCTGCCGACGCCTTCAGAGTGGAGGGTCAATCTCATGAGTTACATGCTACGTGGAGTGGAAAAGATCTAGTGATATGTTTTGAAAAAGGATGATGGGATACAAAATATGGGTTGGGATGAATTAAAAACCCGCTTATATGAATACTTTTACCCTGCAAATCTGCGAGAAGAGAGGGCTACTGAGTTTATGCATCTGGAGTAGGGCGTGATGACAATTATAGAATACTCGACACACTTTACAGAGCTACAACATTTTGCACCTATGTATCTTACTGATGAACTGCTGAGGGCGAGGTGCTTTGAGGAAGGTCTCAGAAATGCTATCAAATCTTAGGTCAACATGTTCAGGTTGCCTACTATCACTGAGATTGTGAATCAGGTGCTGATTACAGAGTGGAATCTGAGGTAAGATGAGGGTATAGAACATGGGAGTGTTATTTATCACCCCAATGGATCAACATATTTAGCTTGGAAGCACTATTTTGAGGCTTCCCATGATGTGAGTTCTAGTCAGAATGTGGGTGTAGTCATCTAGGTGTATTTCCATCAGTGTGGTTGGCGAGGCCATGTGAAAAATCAGTGCGATTGTGACCCAATTGAGTGCCGATCTTGTAGAAGGATGGGGAACATGAAATAGTTTTGATGATCCTTCCCTCTAGATATAAGTGGTAGGAGGTTAGCTCTGATGTAGGGTTCAGGAGAAGGTTATTCAGCTCTATGTCAGGTAGGGAGTTGGATTAGTACGGGCTGGTCAAGCCAGGGTAGTGGTGGTTGTGACCTTGGTAGCCAGACAACAGGTTCTCAGAGATAGTAGGGCGGATCAGCTCAGGGTAGCTAGGTAGAGTCACTGGGATGGGGTGTAGGCTAGACTTTTGCAGTTCAACAGACCCAATAGGATCAGGATCCTGGATAATCTAAAGTGATAGGTATGATCTTAGTAACTTCTACTATTGCATATTCTCTTTTCGATACAAGTTCCTCTCACAGTTTTATCAATGCATGAGTGGTAAAAGCCTTGGGCTTGTGGTTTTTCTTTATGAGGGTGTTTTGACACTATACACACTGTTGGGTGTTAGAACGGGTGATTTAAAATAGTGTATGGAGTGTCCCCTTGAGTTTGGTGGGTGCCACTTTCTCTAGATTTTATATTTCCTCTAGATGAAAGGGTTTGAAGTTGTTCTTGGAATGGACTGGATCGTGGATTATTGAGTGTACATTGACTTCTATCATCAGAGGGTTACTTTCACATCACCATAGGGTGAATTGTTTATTCACAATGGTGAATGGGATTTCCAGGCGAGCATATATAGACCCAAGTATCATGGGTTGGGTGGTATGAAAACCTAGATTTCTAGTTTGTTTCTAAATGATCTGGGAGTTTTTCAGGAGTACTTTCCCCTAGTGGTTGAGTTCTTCAGGGACGTCTTTCTCGATGTATTTTTTGGTTTACCTCCCGAGGGAGAGGTGGAGTTCTCCATCGAGCTAGTGTCAAGAGTTTCATCTGTATCCATTCCTCCTTAGTGGATGGCTACGATGGAGTTTCAAGAGCTCAAGAGGTAGCTAGAGGATTTGAAGGAAAAGGGTTTTATCAAGCCCAATACTTCTTCGTGGGGTTTTCTGGTCCTTTGGTGAAAAAGGCAGACAGAAATATTAGGATATGCATGGATTATCAAAAACTGAACTAGCTGACAGTTAAAAAATGATATCCTTTTCCATGGATAAATGAACTATTTGATCATCTTGGAGGAGTTAGAGTGTTCTCAAAGATTGACTTGAGGTCAGGATATCACCAAGTGCATGTTCTACCTATATACATAACTCATAAAACCTTTCATAGCAGGTACATGTTATATGAGTATCTAGTTATGCTGTTCGGTCTCATGAATGAACCAGTGGGTTTCATGGATTTGATGAACCGAGTGTTCCATCCTTACTTGGACTCTTTTGTGGTGGTTTTCGAGGATGATATCTTGGTGTTTTTTCACAATAGAAATGAACATGCCAACCATCTTGAGATCATTTTGAATACACTGAGAGATCATAATTTATATTATAATCTCACAAAGTGCCACTTTTGGATGGATCATATTCACTTTCTGGGTCACATCATCTCAGAGAAAGGAGTGTTAGTGGACCCAAAGAATGTGAGAGCTGTAGTTTCCTAGGAACAACCCAATAACGCTTTTGACATACAGGGTTTCTTGGGGATAAATGGATAATACAAACATTTTATATTGGACTTCCCTTTCCTAGAAGTGCAATTGAAGGGATTGACTAAGAAGGGTGTGAAGTTTGTGTAGTCAGAATCTTGTGAGACAACCTTTTAGAAGCTAAAAGGGAAGTTGACATCAGCACCAGTCCTAATACTGCCAGAACATGGAAAGAGTTACATGGTTTACTATGATACTTGAAGTATTGGTATGGGGGTAGTACTGATACAGGGAGATCAAGTCATGGAGTACAGGTCTTGTCATGACCCGCCCTCGGGGTCCGTGCCGTGACTACCCCAAGCCCGCCTTCCATAGGCCAGGGGCTGGCGACTAGCACCAAGGCGTAAATCCCGGTAAAAAGGGAAGGCATTGCCTTTGAAAAGTAAACAAACACCATAGAGTAAGCATGCGGAAAGTAAACACTAAGAAAAAGTAGAGTACAACTGAAAGTGCGGAAAAAGTAAATGTGCCAGTATACAAACCCAAACTGAAAGTAAAGTACAACTCGAAAGGGAAAACAGCAACTGAAAAGTAAAAGCCGCTACACCGAGCTGTCCACCGGAAATCCCACCTGAAGGGTGGGTACAGATAGCTCCTCTGCTCCACGGGTTCCGTCGTCCGCTCCGAGCACGTCCCGCCCAGTGGTCCACCTCCGGGTACCATCCCGCTCTGCAAGCCTCAGCTATGGTCAACGCTGTCTGTCGTCTGCAACCAACACAACGTAGTGCGGGCAAAGCCCGTGCAGGGGTGAGTATAAGCTACTCAGTAAGGACCCCGAGACCCCTAAAGGTCTCTCAAATCCACAAAGGATAAACCACGAAGAAAGGAACAATCACGAAGTAACAACCGACACTGCTTAGGTATATGCCCATACATATACCTAAGTCATCAATTTCAAATACGCTCCAACCTCCGAGCCCAAGTACAACTCAGTCCACACAGGAAAGTAAACGTATTCCACACAGGAAAGCAAAACGTAACCCACACAGGATTGCACAACACAATCCACACAGGAAAGCAACAGATTCAGCTCACACAGGTATACTTCTTCGAAAGACGATAAAGATGATCTCTGATCCATCTAAGTCGTCGGACCCACGAAGGATCGATAGGTAACTAACCCCCGCAAAAGACCCACACAGGATCGGGCCCACGTAGGACCTGTAGGCGCTGGTTCACACAGGACCGCTGAGCGCAAAGACCCACACAGGATCGGACCCACACAGGATCGGGCCCACACAGGACCTGTAGCACTGATCCACGTAGGATCGCTGAGTGCTGAAGTCGTCATCGTCGAATCCACACAGGATCTCTGTACTGTTGTCGTCGCAGTCACAGTAGCAGTAGTAGCAGTAGTAGTCACAGTAACAGTAGCAGCCAGCACTAGGGTTCCCGCACACAACAAGCTCGTTCGGAGGGTTCGCTCCACGAGCCGAGAGGCTGATAAATCAACTGTCACAAAGTCCAGAGTTGATGTATCCAAAAGTTCCGTATCGTCAACAAGAACTCAACGCAACAGACGGCGCGTCGATCGGACGCCCAGTCTGAGAGTTATTGGCATTTTCGTCCCCGGGGCCCGGTTGGTTTTTAAGGAAAAATCAACCCGACCGTACTCCACCTGCGTCCAAACCTCGGGCGGAGTATGCCAAAAGATCCGTCTCACTAAGAGGAACACAACACAGCTGACGGCACGTCAATCGGACATCCGTAGCTCAAGATATGAGCGTTTCCGCTCCGAAGGCCCGGTTGGTTTCGTGAACGAACCAACCCGGCCGAACTCAAAGTAATCCGAAACCTTGAGTGCGATATACCAAAACGACCGTCTCGATCCAAGGATCGCGTTGCCGTATACGGTTCGTCGATCGGAGGTCCGTGGCTCAAGTTATGGCCAAAAAACCGAAACTGATTCGAAACGGGGGGTCCGGGTCCGGGCCGACCCGACCCGACCCCACCTGGGTCGGCCCGAACCGGGTCGACCCGAACCGGGTCCAACCCGGCCCAGCCGGCCGGCCGGCCGGCGGCGCGGCGGCACCGCGGCGCGGCGGCCCGGCGCCGCACGGAGGCAGCGCGCGGGGGGGGGGGGGGGGCAAAGCCCCCCGCTTGATTGGGATGGCGGCGCGGCCTTGTGCTGCGCCCTTTGAAAAGAAAACGGCCCCCACGTGGGGGCCGGCTTGGAGAAAAACCGGGGGGCCTCCTTCCCCCCCTTTCAAGGAACCGCCCCCCTCTTAAATGAGAGGGGTTTTTAGAGCTGGCCGGGGGAATTTATTCCCCCGGCCTTTGACCTTCCGGTCGGCCAACTGCCGGCCGATTTTCTCCAACGGGACCGGAAAATCCGGTCCCCTCTTCGGCTTCCGACGCCGGCGGCCCGACCGCCGGTCTTCTCGTTCCGCCGCGGCCCGGAACCGGCCGCGGTGTTCGTCGTCCGGCGCGGTGCGACGGCACCGCGCCCCTCCGCCGCGCCTTGATTTCCTTCAACACGGCGCGACGACGTCGCGTTCTTGATGATTCTTCCATGGCGCGCGCGCGACGGCGTCACGTAAAAAGATTCGGCGAATATCCGCGTGGTGCGACGGCACCACTCCACCTTGATTCATCCGCAAAATAAAACACCAAGAACGAAGGAGGGGGTTCGGCCGTGTTCATGCGGTCCGGCCCCCTCACGTTAAAACACAACTTAAAATATTCAATATCCTCACGTTAGTCATGCGAACCACGAGCAAGAATAAAAATAATTAAACAATAATCAACAACCCCTACCTTGGGTATAGGTTCGATGATTTGTCAACGTCCCGCGGAAGACAACGTCGCGGAGGTTGGGCGTCGCGGTAGTCGTTCGTCAAATCCGATGACGAAGAGGTACGTCCGAAGAGGCACGTCGTTGGCGAAACTTCTTATGTCGACGAAGGGAGTCCGAGGAGGAAGCGGCGTTCCCTCTCGTTGGCACGGAAGACGAAGAAGAGAGGAGCGGCGTTTTTCGTCAAGTTGAGCGTTCTTCGTCAAGTTGAGCGTTCTTCGTCAAGTTGAGCGTTCTTCGTCAAGTTGAAGAAGAAGGAGGAGGAGCTCTCAAAAATCCTCACAAGTTGGCTAAACAAAACTAACCAAATAAAATAAGGTTCCTCCTTATTTTATTTACCAAGACAAGGAATTCAAAACTTCAAATTTCAAAACATAACACTTAATTAATTATACTTATCATGTGCAATTAATTAGATGTTAAGTTAACAAACATTTAAGAGGGAGAGAGGGGAGTTTAAGGGGGAATATGAGAGGTTTAGGTTCGTGTGGGTCCCACCACACTTAATCCTCTCAAGGGAGGTTAAGTGGGTGTGGGTCCCACCCCTAACTCCCTTTGAGAGGAGTTAACCTACAAAAGTTATATAAAAAGAATTCCACATTTTTTTATTCAACTTTTTATAATTCCTCCAAAAACTAACTTTCGTCCCGCAACAAACACAACTTCCGAAAAGGTCTCTTTAAGCGAATATCGGCGCTGCGAGTTCATCGATGCCCTCGGATTTCAATTCCGAGCACCGGATCAAAAGTTAGGAATTCCCGCTCGTTCGTTCACTGAACGTACCCGAGCCAAACTTCGAAAATTGATTCCGGGCACTCCGGCCTCGGAATCAGGTGCCGTCAGAAACCGCGCTCTTGTAAAATTCTAAATAAAATTAAGAAAAAATTTTCCCTTGAATTTTATGGGTCTTTACATTACTCCCACCTCAGGGCTTTACGTCCCCGTAAAGATACATAAAAAACTAGGGAAACAAATGAGGGTACTGAGCACGCATCTGAGCCTCCCGCTCCCATGTTCTCTCCTGGAGATTCCCGTGCTGCCATCTGATGCGCACAAGAGGAATCGATTGCCCACGCAGGACCCGCTCCTGTCGATCCTCTATCTCCACCGGGACCTCCGTAAAAGTCGCCCCATCATCAACGTCAAGCTCCCCATGATCAATTATGTGCGTCGGGTCGTGCACGTATCTCCTCAGCTGGGATACGTGGAAGACGTCGTGCACCCGGTGCAACTGAGGTGGTAGATCCAGGCGATAAGCCACCTCGCCAATCCTGTTGAGGACCTGGAAGGGTCCGATGAAGCGCGGAGATAACTTGACGCCTCGTCCAAATCTCTGAATACCACGTCGAGGTGAGACCCGTAAGAAGACGTGGTCGCCATCCTCGAACTCCAGTGGCCTCCGCCTCCTGTCAGCGTATGACTTCTGCCGGCTCTGATCTTTCCTCATCCGCTCCTGGATGACCTGGACCTTCTCTGTCGTGGCCTGGACCATCTCCGGTCCCACCAGTGCTGACTCTCTTGGGTCTGTCCAGCACAAAGGTGATCTACAAGGTCGGCCGTACAACACCTCGTACGGTGCCATCCCGATGGTGGAGTGGTAGCTGTTGTTGTACGCAAACTCCACCAAGGGTAGGTGGTCCTCCCAGCTATGACCAAAGTCGAGGACACATGCGCGGAGCATGTCCTCGAGAGTCTGAATGGTCCTCTCCGTCTGACCATCCGTCTGAGGGTGAAAGGCTGTGCTCAGACGTAGCTGCGTCCCGAACGCCTCCTGTAACCCCTTCCAAATACGAGAAGTAAAGCGAGCATCTCGATCGGAGACGATAGATGATGGCACACCGTGGAGCCGCACAATCTCCTGAACGTAGAGACGTCCCAAGCTCTCCACTGAGCCCTGCTCTCTGATGGGTAAGAAGTGTGCCGACTTGGTGAGTCGGTCAACAATCACCCAGATGGAGTCGTGACCTCTGGAAGTGCGTGGAAGTCCAGTCACGAAATCCATAGATATGCCGTCCCACTTCCACTCCGGAACCTCCAAGGGCTGTACCAAGCCCGCTGGTACCTGATGCTCAGCCTTCACCTGCTGGTAGGTGAGGCATCGAGAAACGAACTCTGCTACAGCCTTCTTCATGCCCAGCCACCAGTGCTGTCGTCTGAGGTCCTGGTACATCTTCGCCACTCCAGGATGTACCGCCAAAGGAGAAGTGTGAAACTCTCTCAGCACTTCCTCTCGCAAAGCGACTGGTACCATGGTACGTCCTCTGAAAAGGATGTCGTGCTCTTCCCCAAGGGAGAAACCATCAGGTGCCTGTCCCGAGGATATCTGTGCACGTCGTGTCTCACAGTCAGCGTCCCCACGCTGTGCCTCCCTGACTCGCTGCAGTAGTGGAGGAGTGACTGTGAGAGACTGAAGGAAGGATGCTCCATATCTATCCACGAAGGATATCTGCAAAGAGGCTAGCTGCTCCGTCGCCTCCTCATGTAGCTGAATACTCGTCCTCCTGCTAAGGGCATCAGCTACTACGTTCCCCTTCCCAGGAGTATAGACTATCTCAAAGTCATAGTCCTGGAAGAACTCGAGCCATCGCCGCTGTCTCAGGTTCAGGTCCTTCTGAGAGAAGATAGACCTGAGACTCTGATGATCAGAAAAGACTGTAAAGCGCTCGCCCATCAGATAGTGTCGCCATGTCTTCAGAGCGAAGACCACTGCTGCTAACTCCAGGTCATGGGTAGCGTAGTTCTGCTCATGCGGCCTCAACTGACGTGATCCATAGGCGATCACTGCCCGCTCCTGCATCAGAACACATCCGAGTCCGGTCCCTGATGCATCGCAGTAAACTACGTACCCTACTCCCTCCTCAGGCAACCTCAAGATAGGTGCGCAGGTCAATCTCTGTCTCAGCTCCTGGAAGCTCTGCTGACATATGTCTGACCATACGAAGGGTTTCCCCTTCTTCGTCAAAGCTTTGAGTGATGCCGCAACTCTAGAGAAGTCTGGCATGAATCTCCGATAGTAACCAGCTAGTCCCAAGAAACTCCGAACCTCAGTCATGCTCCTGGGTGGCTCCCATGCTAACACAGCCTCAATCTTCGCGGGATACACTGCAACTCCCGCCTCAGAGATAACGTGTCCCAAGAAGTGGACCTCACGTATCCAGAACTGGCACTTCGAGAGCTTACCATAAAGCTGGTGCTCTCGGAGTGTGTCTAGTACAACTCGCAAGTGATAGGCGTGCTCCTCCTCTGTCGTAGAGTAAATCAGAATGTCTTCGATGAAGACCACGACAAAACGATCGAGGTATGGCTGAAAGATCCTATTCATGAGAGCCATGAACACTACTGGAGCATTGGTTACACCGAAAGGCATAACCAAGAACTCATAGTGGCCATACCGACATCTGAAGGCCGTCTTCTGCACATCCTCGTCTCTGACTCTGAGCTGATGATAGCCTGACTTGAGGTCTATCTTCGAGAACCACCGTGCTCCCTTGATCTGATCAAAGAGGTCATCAATCCTCGGTAGTGGATACTTGTTCCTCACTGTCACCTGGTTCAGGCGACGATAGTCAACACAAAGTCGCAAGCTTCCGTCCGCCTTCTTGGCGAACAAAATCGGGGAAGCCCAGGGTGAAACACTGGGTCGGATGAACCCCTTGCCCTGTAAGTCCTCCAACTGTACCCGTAGCTCTCGAAGCTCGGCGGGGGCCATCCGATATGCTGGGGTGGATATCGGGGCTGTCCCGGGGTACAAGTCAATATAAAAGTCTACCTCTCTGCGAGGATGTAGCCCTGGAACGTCGTCGGGAAAAACGTCTGCAAACTGATCCACCACTGCAGGAAAACCAGGACTCCGCACGTCAACTGCTCCAAGGATAAGGCTAGCCAACTGATGAGTAATGGGCTGTCCTCTCCTCCGCGGAAGTCCATCCTGTGCTTCTAAGGCTCCCTTCTCGCCGGTGAAGGTGAACCTGCTCCCGTCGGTGCGTACACATCGCACCTTGCGCCTAAAACAGTCAATCTGTGCATGGACCGTAGATAGCCAATCCATGCCCAAGATGACGTCTTAAGGCCTCGACGCTGCAACAAGAAGATCCCAGCCGAAGCTCTCGCCTCCTAGAGTAAGCTCACACTGCCGGCACCAGTGCGTAATCGTCGAGTCTTCTCTCGTAGGAGTCTCTAGCCGTAAGGATCGAGCCAACGGCTCTGTCGGAATCTCCGAGCTCCGAACAAGGGAAGTGGCTATGAAAGAATGACTCGCTCCTGTGTCTATAAGAACTATAGAAAGGGTGGAATAGACACAGATAGTACCTCGAATCATCTCGGGTGTGCCGTGGTCGTAGGCCTCTGCTGCCTGGAGCTGTGCCTGTCTCTGCCCGCCAGCTCCCTGTGGTCCGCCACGGTCGACCATCTGCCTCTGCCTCGGTGGTCCCTCAACCGTCTGCTGCTCCTCGGCACGGCGGGTCGGGCAGTCACGAGCCATGTGGCCCTGCCCGCCGCACGAGTAGCACTGTCTGCCTCTCGAAAGACTGGCTCCTCGCTGTGTGCCCCGCACTGCTGAGCCAGTGTCCTGAGGTCGTCTGCCCGAAGGTCTGGTCTGCCTGGACCCCTGAGTCATCCGTCGACTGCCTGCTGCAGATGACTCTGCCACGTGCCGCCCTGCGGTGGGTCGCTGTGCTGGTGTAGACTCAGCAAGGAAGCTCTCGATCAGAAGGGCCCGCTCCAGTACTCCTGTCTGAGTCGGTATACTGAGGGAGATCAGCGATGCCCTGATCTCGTGTCTCAAACCCTGCTCGAAGGTCCGGGCCCGGAAGAATGGGTCCCGTACCATGTCGGTCGAGTAGCGCGAGAGATCGGTAAATCTCGCCGAGTACTGAGCGACCGTCATGCTGCCCTGCCGCAGCTGAAGAAGCTCCTGGATACGCACCGCACGAAGGGTGGCTGGGACGAACTCCGAGCGGAAGAGGCCCTCAAAGTCCGTCCAAAGTAGAGATGCCTCATCGTGCACCTGGAGCATCAAGCTCCACCATCGTCCTGCTGCTGCGTGTAGTAGGCTCGCAGCGAGGATCACCATGAGGTCTGCTGGTGTCCTCACTAGCCTAAACACTCGTACTACTGCCTCCAGCCAGTCCTCTGCTGCCTGGGGATCCGTCTCCCCGCGAAACCTGGGCGGTCGCTGGCGCTGAAACTCATGCAGTGCGCTGAGGCGACGTGCATCGTCAGCGGCTGCTGCTGGAAGCATCGGGGGCTCGGCGGGTAGAGCTACCGCCGGTGCCACTGCTGACAAAGGGCCCTGCACCGAGGCCTCGTCGCTCGGTGGGCTGTCGTCACGCTCGACTCTCGGAACCCTAGCTGGCTGCCGTCGTGGGGCCATCCTGAAAAGGAAACAGGTGCGCCACGGT
This sequence comes from Viscum album, assembly GCA_963277665.1. Classification (NCBI taxonomy): domain Eukaryota; kingdom Viridiplantae; phylum Streptophyta; class Magnoliopsida; order Santalales; family Viscaceae; genus Viscum; species Viscum album. The sequence continues at coordinate 1,677,244,595 of OY728125.1, forward strand.
CAGAACAGTATACCTGGTGAGCTGATATAAGTAATCACAAAGAAAACTTTGAAACACACACGCAATCAATGTTTTCGTGCATTAAGTCGGAAATCAGAAGTCAGGGTCCTGGTGTACGGATACGTCGGCCGCCGCACCAACACTGGACTCCCTGGACTGATAACCACACTCAATACGCTAAACATTATTGCTTCACATAGAAAAGATCAGAGTTCGCGGTAGAACCGAACTCCTCTGATACCAATTTGTCACGACCCGCCCTCGGGGTCCGTGCCGTGACTACCCCAAGCCCGCCTTCCATAGGCCAGGGGCTGACGACTAGCACCAAGGCGTAAATCCCGGTAAAAAGGGAAGACATTGCCTTTGAAAAGTAAACAAACACCACAGAGTAAGCAAGCGGAAAGTAAACACTAAGAAAAAGTAGAGTACAACTGAAAGTGCGGAAAAAGTAAATGGGCCAGTATACAAACCCAAACTGAAAGTAAAGTACAACTCGAAAGGGAAAACAGCAACTGAAAAGTAAAAGCCGCTACACCGAGCTGTCCACCGGAAATCCCACCTGAAGGGTGGGTACAGATAGCTCCTCTGCTCCACGGGTTCCGCCGTCCGCTCCGAGCACGTCCCGCCCAGTGGTCCACCTCCGGGTACCGTCCCGCTCTGCAAGCCTCAGCTATGGTCAACGCTGTCCGTCGTCTGCAACCAACACAACGTAGTGCGGGAAAAGCCCGTGCAGGGGTGAGTATAAGCTACTCAGTAGGGACCCCGAGACCCCTGAAGGTCTCTCAAATCCACAAAGAATAAACCACGAAGAAAGGAACAATCACGAAGTAACAACCGACACTGCTTAGGTATATTCCCATACATATACCTAAGTCATCAATTTCAAATATGCTCCAACCTCCGAGCCCAAGTACAACTCAGTCCACACAGGAAAGTAAACGTATTCCACACAGGAAAGCAAAACGTAATCCACACAGGATTGCACAACACAATCCACACAGGAAAGCAACAGATTCATCTCACACAGGTATACTTCTTCGAAAGACGATAAAGATGATCTCTGATCCATCTAAGTCGTCGGACCCACGAAGGATCGATAGGTAACTAACCCCCGCAAAAGACCCACACAGGATCGGGCCCACGTAGGACCTGTAGGCGCTGGTTCACACAGGACCGCTGAGCGCAAAGACCCACACAGGATCAGACCCACACAGGATCGGGCCCACACAGGACCTGTAGCACTGATCCACGTAGGATCGATGAGTGCTGAAGTCGTCGTCGTCGAATCCACACAGGATCTCTGTACTGTCGTCGTCGCAGTCACAGTAGCAGTAGTAGCAGTAGTAGTCACAGTAACAGTCGCAGCCAGCACTAGGGTTCCCGCACACAACAAGCTCGTTCGGAGGGTCCGCTCCACGAGCCGAGAGGCTGATACATCAACTGTCACAAAGTCTAGAGTTGATGTATCCAAAAGTTCCGTATCGTCAACAGGAACTCAACGCAACAGACGGCGCGTCGATCGGACGCCCGGTCTGAGAGTTATTGGCATTTTCGTCCCCGGGGCCCGGTTGGTTTTTAAGGAAAAACCAACCCGACCGTACTCCACCTGCGTCCAAAACTCTGGCGGAGTATGCCAAAAGATCCGTCTCACTAAGAGGAACACAACACAGCTGACGACATGTCAATCGGACATCCGTAGCTCAAGATATGAGCGTTTCCGCTCCGAAGGCCCTGTTGGTTTCGTGAACGAACCAACCCGGCCGAACTCAAAGTAATCCGAAACCTTGAGTGCGATATACCGAAACGACCGTCTCGATCCAAGGATCGTGTTGCCGCAGACGGTTCATCGATCGGAGGTCCGTGGCTCAAGTTATGACCAAAAAACAGAAACTGATTCGAAAGGGGGGGTCCGGGTCCGGGCCGACCCGGCCCCACACCCCCTGGGTCGGCCCGAACCGGGTCGACCCGACCCGGCCCGGCCGGCGCGGCGGCGCGGCGGCCCGACGCCGCACGGAGGCAGCGCGCGGGGGGGGGGGGGGGGGGCAAAGCCCCCCGCTTGATTGGGATGGCGGCGCGGCCTTGTGCTGCGCCCTTTGAAAAGAAAACGGCCCCCACGTGGGGGCCGTCTTGGAGAAAAACCGGGGGGCCTCCTGCCCCCCCCCCCCCCCCCCTTTCAAGGAACCGCCCCCCTCTTAAATGAGGGGGGTTTTTAGAGCTGGCCGGGGGAATTTATTCCCCCGGCCTTTGACCTTCCGGCCGGCCAACTGCCGGCCGGTTTTCTCCAACGGGACCGGAAAATCCGGTCCCCTCTTCGGCTTCCAACGCCGGCGGCCCGGCTGCCGGTCTTCTCGTTCCGCCGCGGCCCGGAACCGGCCGCGGTGTTCGTCGTCCGGCGTGGTGCGAAGGCACCGCGCCCCTCCCCCGCGCCTTGATTTCCTTCAACGCGGTGCGACGGCGTCGCGTTCTTGATGATTCTTCCATGGCGCGCGCGCGACGGCGTCGCGTAAAAAGATTCTGCGAATATCCGCGTGGTGCGATGGCACCACGCCACCTTGATTCATCCGCAAAATAAAACACCAAGAACGAAGGAGGGGGTTTGGTCGTGTTCATGCGGTCTGGCCCCCTCACGTTAAAACACAACTTAAAATATTCAATATCCTCACGTTAGTCATGCGAACCACGAGCAAGAATAAAAATAATTAAACAATAATCAACAACCCCTACCTTGGGTATAGGTTCGAAGATTTGTCAACGTCCCGCGGAAGACAACGTCGCGGAGGTCGGGCGTCGCGGTAGTCGTTCGTCAAATCCGATGACGAAGAGGTACGTCCGAAGAGGCACGTCGTTGGCGAAAATTCCTATGTCGACGAAGGGAGTCCGAGGAGGAAGCGGTGTTCCCTCTCGTTGACACGGAAGACGAAGAAGAGAGGAGCGGCGTTCTTCGTCAAGTTGAGCGTTCTTCGTCAAGTTGAGCATTCTTCGTCAAGTTGAAGAAGAAGGAGGAGGAGCTCTCAAAAATCCTCACAAGTTGGCTAAAAAAAACTAACCAAATAAAATAAGGTTCCTCCTTATTTTATTTACCAAGCCAAGGAATTCAAAACTTCAAATTTCAAAACATAACACTTAATTAATTATACTTTTCATGTGTAATTAATTAGATGTTAAGTTAACAAACATTTAAGAGGGAGAGAGGGGAGTTTAAGGGGGAAGATGAGAGGTTTAGGTTCGTGTGGGTCCCACCACACTTAATCCTCTCAAGGGAGGTTAAGTGGATGTGGGTCCCACCCCTAACTCCCTTTGAGAGGAGTTAACCTACAAAAGTTAAATAAAAAGAATTCCACATTTTTTTATTCAACTTTTTATAATTCCTCCAAAAACTAACTTTCGTCCCGCAACAAACGCAACTTCCGAAAAGGTATCTTTAAGCGAATATCGGTGCTGCGAGTTCATCGGTGCCCTCAGATTTCAATTCCGAGCACCGGATCAAAAGTTATGAATTTCCGCTCGTTCGTTCACTGAACGTACCCGAGCCAAACTTCGGAAATTGATTCCGGGCACTCCGGGCCTCGGAATCAGGTGCCGTCAGAAACCGCGCTCTTGTAAAATTCTAAAGAAAATTAAGAAAAAATTTTCCCTTGAATTTTACGGGTCTTTACAGGTCTCGACAGTTGAGGCCTCACGAGGGGAATTTCCCTACGCATTATGTTGAGTTAGCTGCAGTTGTTCATGCATTGCACTATTGGAGGCACTATTTACTAGGAGAGTATTTTGGGGTGTACATGGACCACAAAAACCTCAATTATATCTTTACATAGCATGATATGAATTTTAGGAAGTGAAGGTGGGTGGAGTACCTACATTCCTTTGACTTCAAGCTTGCCTACATGCCTAGTAAGGGAAATGACCTGGCCAATGCTCTGAGTAGGAGGACTCAGATACAAGCAGTGTAATGTGCCGGTAGTGAGTGGAAGATTATGGAATAATTCTTTGAGATGCATCTAGAGGTGCATGATAGATAAGGGAAAACTTTTCTTTCATCCTTAGCTATTACCTCTACCATACTAAACATGGTTAGGATGATGCAACTATCATATTCAGAAGGCCTAGTTATACGGGAAGGTGTGGAAGGGGAGGACCCTCCTCCCAGTTGGACAGTAGGTAATGATGAGATCTTGTGTATCCATGGATGTGTTTGGGTTCTAGTGGATATAAATGAGGTACTAATGTAGGAGTTTCGTACTTCATGTTGGGTAGTTCATCTTGAGGTCACCAAGATGTACCGTGACTTTCTAAGACACTATTAGTGACCGATAATAATGATAGAGGTATCTGGTTTTGTTATGAGGTGTTCAACCTATTAGTAGGTGAAGGCAGAACATCAGAGACCAGTTGGGATTTTATAGTAGTTACCTATCTCAGAGAGGAAATGGGATGATTATGCGATGGATTTCATGATGGTTTTTTCGAGGTCATCTCGAGGTAATGATGCTATGTGGGTTGTTGTTGATTGGATTACAAAGGTTGCACATTTCTTTCCAATGAAGGAGACCTTTAGTGTTGATGATACTGGAATGTTGTACACTTGAGAGTTGGTAAGAATTCATGGGGTCCCACACACTATCATTTCAGATAGCGACGCTCACTTTAGGTCTCATTTCTGGAAGAGTTTTTAGAGGGATATAGGGACACATGTGCTTTTGATCACAACATACCACCCTCAAACTGATGGCTAGTCAAAGCGTACAATACATGTGCTAGAGTACATACTGCGAGCATGCGTCCTAGATTTTGGGGGCTCTTGGGAGAGGCACATTCTCCTGGTTGAGTTTATCTATAATAATAGTTATTAAGAGATGATACAAATGAAAAATTATGAGGATTTACACAGTAGGCCATGCCGTTCTCCCCGATGCAGGTTAGACGTAGGAGTGGAAATTTTACTGGGACCACGTCTCATGCAGGAATCTTCTGAGCATGTCAATATGATTCAGAAGCAGATGGATACTGCACCGTCTCACCAGAAATCATATGCCAATCGCGGTAGGTGACCTCTAGAGTTTGAGGTTGGGGATTGGTTCTTCTTATATGTTTCACTGAGGTTGGGACAGAGGCGGATCAGAAGATAGGGTAAAATTTCACTGAGATATGTCGGGCCATTTGAGGTTCTAGAGAGAGTTAGGTTAATTTCCTATCTGTTGTAGTTACCTCAGAGGTATTGATCCATGAACGATTTCTTCCATGTATCTCATCTACACCGCTATCACTCATACCCATCTCACGTTTTTGAGCCCGAAGAGGTTGAGATTCAGGTTGATGCATCCCTTGAATAACATCCAATTCGTATTGTTGAAAGGTGAACGAAGGTTCTACAAGGATGGTTAGTTCCTCTAGTACAGTTTCCATGGGAGCACAGCCGTTTACAGGATGATACTTGGGAGAGGGAGGCCGATGTACGTGCTTAGTGGCTGAAGTTGTTCTCAGATGAATCTTAACCACCCTTCAGAGATCAATTTGAGGAAAAATTGCAATAAGGAGGTAAGATTGCAAGAACATAGGTTTTTTTATGAGATAGTATTCCTTTTCTTTTCTCTTTAAATGTCTTGTTATGGCCTTATGTGAATGCTTAACTTGATCATGGGTGTTTTGGAGGTGTCTGGGGCTTGTTTGGATCCCAGAACCAAGTTTTGGGATGAAAATGACCGAGCACACAGTTTGTGAATGGATTGCACACAATTATTCTAACCGTGCGAGAGGTCTAAAAAGTTATAGGTTTTTAGTAGAGAGTTTATGCATGGTTACTTCATGGTTAGTCAAACCATGTAGGGTTACCGTGCGAAGTGACCTTTCTGGGAAGTGAGGTGCACACAATTTCTGCACGGTTTGGGAAACCGTGCGGGTAAACCATGAGACCCTTATGTGTATGTTTTTTTAAAATTAAATTAAAAACCTAATTTTATTTTTAAACCTAAGTGGGTTTTATCCACCTATTCATAGTAGGCCTACAAGGGGCTCTCCCCTTTGGTGCCTAACTTAGTCTTTGAGTCCAAGACTCCATCCAACCTCTATTTCGATTGCTGATTGTCTCATCAGATCCACATCAGTAAGGACTATGTTTCTTTTTATCCATTTTTTATTCTTCTGGAAATCGTTTGCACTATTTGGATTTTGGATCACATGCCCTAAAATCCTGTTCCTCCTCCATTCTTCAGTTTTCATCCAAACAAGGACGATTTAGGACTCCATACTGGACAAGTTTTTTACTACTGAGGTGAGGTAGGTGGTCTATACATTATTTCATCTTTTCTTTGGGGTTTTTAGGTGTTGAACCTTTATTCCATTCGTCTTACTTTCTGGAGACGTCTCATTTTTTAGTGAGTAGATTTTAGTAGCTATAGTTGGACCTAGTGAGGATGACCATAGGTTTCGTTTAGGTGCATTGGTACATGTTCCTCATTTCAAGGTCACCCAAGGGGTGCGGCTTAAGGAAATAACTTGTTTATGCCTGTTTAAACCATTCAAGGGGAGTTTTCTTATTCTTTCCTAGTTAGAGGAAGCCCGTTAATTCCTTGATAGCTTGAATAGCCTATTTAGAAGATGTTCCACATCCTTATATAATGAATATCATGTTTTTTTGTCTATTTTGATAGTTTGACATGTTAACTGGATAATATGGGTGGGTATAACTGTATATAATGACTAATGGATTGTTAAATGGTTTATATTGGAGGGTAGGCCCATATTATTGTTTTGATAAATGGGTTGCATGAGTTGGTATACTCATGGCATGTGCAGGTTTTTGTGAGTGGGTATACTCACATGGAATGTTTGTTTAATTTGAATGCTTTAATGCTTGAATGAATGGTTTGATATATGTCTTGGACTACTCTCTATGGATATGGAACGCGGTAGTGGATGCCTCAGGTTGAATCTTCCTCTTGGGTCTTGATTCCATGGGATGCCTTGGGCCTTGCTACCCCATGGACCAGGCTTGCTTAGGCTCACGTAGGACTTGATATTTCCATGTTCCTAGGAACTCAACTAGTTCCTAACCAAGTTTCCACCAAGGACGCCCATGGGACTCAATGGGATGCCTTGGAAAAGCTCCCTGGATCTAGCCCTCAACGGTCTATAATTATTACATGGATGCCTTGGTCTGCTGGCACCTTGGATCTAGGCCTCGAGGTCTGATTTTCACTATACAGTGTGGCTATAGGATTGTACTTTTCACTATATGGTGTGACCATGTGACATTTGACTAATTATACAGTGTGGACGTGGGACACATGATATAGATGGATGTTTGGCGTGGCCATGTGACTTTCTTGTTTACTTTACTTTTATTTACCTTGTTAGGAGTTGACTCTTTTGCAGGTAGCCTTGAGGGTTGGTTGGTTTTACTTATTACAGTAGACTTATGCCATGGGCATACACACTTACATAATGGTTGTTTAAACTTTCTATAACTTTTGTAGAAGTGTTGTTAGAATTGTATAGTCCTTAGTGGTTTCCTACTAGGATGTTTATCTCACACCCTGTTTGGGCCTCCTCAAGAACCCAAAGATATTATATGGTTTCAGGTGATGATAGGAGAAAGAACCCTAGTACATGATATTGATAGTTTCTTTGGAGTAGGGGAGAATATGAACAAGATGAGGCTTGCAATACTACAAGAACGTTTTGGCCTTTTTTTCTTTTTGGGATACTTGTATTGTATTATATTTCCATGTATCTGTTTTGGCTACTTTCTAGATACTTGTACAATCTGCATCATTTTTGTATATGAGACACTTCGGGTTATTGATATGTATTATTGTCTTTCCTTATCTTTAGTTGACTACTTATTTATTCAATTTTTCTATTGTTTGTATTTTACTTCCTTTGTGATACTCTGGTAATGAGGGAATAGTCTCCCCACTGACTCATCTAAGCCCTCACTGCTAGTCGGTAGCCTATGGCATTTGGGGAGATGCACTTGAGGCCTCGTGACCAACTGGGCTTGAAGAACCATTTCGGGTGGCATTTGGGTCCAATACATTAAATTTATAATAATAATTAAATAATATATAAAAACTAATAATTATTTTTTCAATATTATTAATAAATAGTAAATATTAGTGTTAATTACAAAATGTTGTTAATAATTTAAAAATTTGAGGAAATTAATATAATTTGTAAATATTTTTAAAAGAAAAAATATAAAATACTAGTAATTATTAAAAATTTGTAATATTTATTATAAATTAATTTATAAATAATAAATAATTAATATTACTTAAAAATAATTTTATCAACTAGTAAAAATTTAAAAAATATCTATAATGAATACTAAATGTTTTTTTTGAAATATTGCAAAAAAATATAAAAACTAATAGCTAATAAAAATTCAAAATAGTTCATATAAATGTTGTATTAATTAAAATAATTTATATTAATAATTTGTATAAATATTGAAATATATATATATATTTAATATTATTAAAATATTTAAAATGATACCCTTGCGTGAGATGTTACGAAACACCCGATACAAACAAATGTTATGTCACACATAGGGTAAACCTAGTATTCCCAATCTAATGGTGGTCTCAAAATTCTGATATGATACAACGTTTTGAGGATAATTCAATTCTTTAAAACATTATAATAAAAATATTAAATTGAATTACCATTGTGCATGATGTTACCAAAATATTGACGCATAAAAATATTATGTCGTGTCTAGGGTAAACCCCACTTCCCATATCTAACGGTGGTCTCCAATTTTTCATACAATGCAAAGCTTAAGAGATACATTAATTTTTTATAAGAAAATATATTGAAAATATTAAATGATTTATCCTTGCGTGTGATATTAAGAAACACCCGACGTGCAAAAATGTTATGCCATGCCTATGGTAAACCTAAAATTCCCAATCTAACATTGGTCTCAGATATATAATACGATACAAAATTACAAAGATACTTCATTGTTTTTGTAAAAAATTATAAAAAAATTATTAAACTGAATTACCATTGTGCGTGATGTTACCAAAATCTCGATGCATGAAAATCTAATGTCGTGTCTAGGGTAAAACCCACATCCCAGACCTAGTGGTTGTTTCCGATTTTTCATGCGATACATAGTTGGAGAGATACATTAATTTTTTATAAGAAATTATATTAAAAATATTAAATGAATTATCCTCGCATTTGATGTTATGAAAAAACTGACACACACAAATGTTAAGTCGCGCCTAGGGTAAACACATCATCCCTGATCTAATGGTGGTCTCAGATTTCTAACACGATACACCATTATAGATATACTTGATTTTTTTTGTAAAAAAATATAATAAAAATATTAAATACAATTACCATCATGTGTGATGTTATAAAACTCTCAACAAATAAAAATTTTATGTTGCATCTAGTGTAAACCCCATATTCCAGACCTAATAGTAGTCTCCAATTTTTAATATGATACATTGTTTGGGAGATACTTTAATTTTTTTATTAAATTATATTTAAAGTATTAAATTAATTACCCTCAAATGCGATGTTACAAAACACCCAACACACAAAAATGTTATGTCACACCTAGGGTAAACCTAGGATTCCTAATATTACAGCAACATAAGATTTTTGATATAATAAAACCTTACGAATATAATTAATTTTTTTTAAAAAAATTATAATAATAATATTAAATGGAATTTCCATCATACGTGATGTTACTAAACTCTTGTTGGACAAAAGGTTTATGTCACATCTTGGGTAAAACACACATCCTAGACCTATCGATGGTATTTGTTTTTTCATATGATACAAATTTTGAGAGATTATTTGATTTTTGTAAGAAATTATATCAAAAATATTAAATGAATTACCCCCACGTGCAATGTTATGAAACAACCTAAACACACAAATATTATGTCGCACCTAGGGTAAACCAAACAACCCTGATCTAATTGTGGTCTGATATTTCTAATACAATACACCATTATAGAGATACATCAAATTTTGATAAAAAAATCATATTAAAAATATTATATGGAATTACCATCATGCGCGATTTTACCAAAATCTCAATACACAAAAATTTTATGTCACATTTGGAGTATGCCCCACATCCCGAACCTAATAGTGGTCTCTGATTTTTCATATGATACAAATTTTGAGAGATAATTTAATTTTTTATAATAAATTATAAAAAAATATTAAATGAATTACCCTCACATTCCATGTAACTAGACACCTAACACATTGAAATGTTATGTATCACCTAGCATCTACGAGCCCTAGAATTCGGTGCTAACCCAACACCTCACCCACCACCAACCACCAAATATAATTTTTATTATTATGCCACTTTAAAGAAGAAGTGGGAAACTAGGGTTCACAAAACAAGGGTACCGCTACGTGCTGAAAGAGCTTACAAATTTATTAAACACAATACTGAGATTATTAGAATTAGACAATCTATATAATTCCCAGTGCAAAGTACTAACCTGGATGTCTGGATTCAAACTGATGAGCTCTTCAAGGTGAGTAGCCATTCTGTCCATTGTTTGTATGAATTCCTCTGAGTTTATTATACCTTGGTTGAAGCCACGAGCCAATATTCAGTCTTGTTTGTCTAACCACGCCGCTTGCTCCTCCTTGGAATCAGCTCACAGTCTTCTTTCATATATTCTTTCGATCTCCTCTTTTGAAGCATTTACCCTAACCTCTTTTTTAAGAATTTCTTCATTGGAATGGAGGAGGAGCTTCAAGAACTCCCCTTCCTCTTTCTCAACTGTTCCAGTTTTCCCTTTCTATTCGCCACCTTCCCCATTTTGAGTAGTCTTTACTTCCTTGTTTCCACCTTTCTTAGCCAACCTAGTTTCCATAGGTTTAGGCAAGTGTGAATAATCCTTGCGTCTCTTTGGTTTTTTCCACTTGACAATAATAAATTTCCCTGAGTCTCTATTTCCTTTTTTCCCCTTTCTTCCTTATGGGGCTGTGAAGACCTTTCCCTTGAATTATTTCTAAACTGTCCACTGATAATTGGCTATAGCTGTCATCACCTGAATCCTCTTCCTCTTGATCAAGTGTTGGTCCTTGGACATCCAGACCTTCAAATAGGTTTCCCAAATCGACAACTAGGCCTTCTTTGGAAGGACTCTGTCTTACCAGCACCTTCTCTTTTCCTGTTTCAGGGCCCTTCATCTTCCCCTTACTCAAAGTATGCATATGGGAAGAGAGTTCTATAGTGGAAATGTTAGGGTCCAATGGACCCAATACTCCCACTTCAACCTGCCTCCCTTATGCCTGATATGAAATTGCATCAGATGCCTCCTATAAAAATCCAGAAGGCTCGACCTCTACTCTGGTAACATCCCTAGTGACGGCTTCCTTTTCCTCTGATGGACCATTGACTGAGATCTTACAGCCAGGATGTCCAGGGAACTGTCCCTCATTCTCTCCCGGATCCTCCACCTGGAGGTGTATACCTAGGTGTTGACACTCCTTTTCATCACAGAGTCCAAAGGAATGTAAAGGGAACTTACTTAGCACAAATTGATTCAGCCTTTGAAGAAAACATCAAAAATCGACAAAGTCATGAACAAGGATTCAAATGCACATGCACCACGCAAGTTCCATAACTGTCGCGCAAGTCCACTTGCGCAATGCCTAATGGTCGCGCAAGTGACTTGCGTTCCCTAATTGATAACCGCTCGAGGTCTTATCTAGCCTATAAATAGACCCTGTGGGCCCCCATTTCGAGAGGAATTTTTCCAGAATTCCGATATAGAGCTCTGAATTCCCAAGTCTCTTCTTCAGGTCTTATGAACACTTCTAAGGTAATTATTTACCTAGAATGGAAGGTCTAAACAAGAGGAGTAAGGTCTAAGTGTTATAATTCACTAACACTTACATGCCTAAGGTGTTTTACCCTTAAGGGAAATAAACAAACTTGCGCGCCACCCTACTTCTTCACCAAAACTTGGGCGCCTCTCTTATGGAAGTACCTCAGGATAATTCTAAAGGCTTTGGTCAAGGATCTCCCAAGTGTTACCCTACTGGTTAACAATCTCGCAAGTACCCATGTGTCATGCAGGTATACCTGCATGACCAGAACTTGCGCGCCCACACAGTACCTGCGCACCCACGCAGTACCTGTGCGCCTGTCAGGAATTGCGTGCCCCTACCTTTTTGGGTTCCCTTCTTGCCCATTTAACCCTTCTTATGCCATTCCACCTCTCCTATTCAAGATTCAATCTTCAAGACACTCTTCCATGCCATTTCTGGCATGATTTCTTGATTTGACTTCCTTATCTGAAAGGAACTCCGTGGAATATCTCTCAAATCCTAATGATTTACACATCATTATGTCACTAAAGATTGAGATTTAATTCATTCAACCTCATCCTTTAAGATGAGATAACCCCTTAACATGGGCCTCCTTTTCAGGAATAATCCCCAGTCATAATTCTCAAGAATGGGCATCCTCCTTAGGAGTAAGCCCCAGTCATAATTCTCAAAATCTGGGCTTCCTTTTTAGGAGTAAGCTCCAGTCTCAAAGTTCAAAAATATGGGAATCCTCCTTAGGAATAATCCCCAACCATAATTATCTTAACTTGGGATTCCTTTTCTGGAGTAAGCCCCAGTCTAAAATATGGGCATCCTCTTCAGGAGTAAGCCCCAAGTCCCTTAATTTTTCAAGTCCCTTAACCTGGGCCTTCTTCTCAGGAGTAAGCCACAACCTTAATCTCTCTTAACCAGTCCTAATTTACTTTTTGATCTGGGTCTCCTTCTCATGAGTAAAACCCAATCATAAGTCCCCTCCTAATTTAGGCCTCTTTTTCAGGAGTAAGCCCCAAATTAGAGTATCCAAATCTCCATAAAGTACATATACCTTTATGGACCCTGTTCTTAGATTTCTTCCCTGAAGTAAATCATAATCTTCACCTATTTGGGCAGTCATACATACATAAGCCCCAAATCATTTCTTATGATTGCATCTTTCATGGCACAATTGTCTGGTTTTACCAATACCTCTTATTTCTCACACCGAGTATGAATCATGTGAGCTTAGAGCGTAAAAGTAATTATGACATCTTTCTTTGAGCCATCAATAATAAACATCATATTCCCTTACTCGAACTACGTGGGTTCTGATTCCTTTTCCAAAATAAAGGATACGTAAGCAGCCCATCTACGGGTACGATCCCAACTCTAAAATAATCAATGTCCTTCTGAATGACAATAAACTTCAAGTGCCCCACTGAGTGGATTTAAAACCAGTATGGTCATCATAATGACCAAGATACTTTTTATGTATTGAAGGATACGATTGGATAAAAATATATAAACAAATACAGATGATTCTCTATCAATGAAGAACCTCAAATACATATAAAAGATTCTATAAATTTCCTACATATCAATCATTGATTTTCATATCTAAAGGAATTATTCTTTTATACTTGGTAATGTAATAAGAATTCACGAACATAACTTAAATCTATAAAGAGAGTCCTGGAGTAGACAATAATTCCCCTCAAAATGTGTGATGAGTCTGACCTCCCATCCTCTCAACCAATGAAAATTCCTAAGCCTCATCAGTCCACAACTAATGAGGGCCTACCTTTGGAAAGTAGGTTCAAATAAATATGGAATCATTGGATGTTTCTGGTTCTATGAACAAATCCGTTAGAAACCGCTTGGAATGTTTGAATATTAAATCAATGAGATCATCCCCAATTATAGAGGGAAACACCAGTTCCTGTTTCAAACGATTAAAAATATATTCCACCTTCGGAATGTCACTCTTCCTTTCCTCCTTTCACATGGTAGCCGGATGATCCGATGCCCCTTGATTCTCTTCCAAAGCAGCTATATTTGATTGCAATCCAGAAACAACCTCTCCCATCACTGACTGAAAATCAGTAGCCTTGTTAACTTCCATCGCAACTCCCTCTGTTGCAAAGGGAGGCATATTCTGGAAACCGAATTTAAGACAACATTTTGAAAATTCATGTCCTATTCGACAGTAACCAAAACAGAAATGGATCCAGTTGTTGTAACATACCGATTAATTCATGCATATTAAAATGAGTACATATTATATTATGGTGATTATCAATCCTTGGTTAATTATCCAACATGTGAAGAATTGAGGTATAAAGAGGCATAATAAGGAATGTCTGGATTTCTTGTGAAATAGTAGAGGTAATTTCCAATTAAACCTCATTTACAACATTTATTGATGTCTCGCAACACAGATCCATTGATGACATTTCATAAATCAAATAATTCCATCAGTAATAGCTTAAATCATCCATGTGATGGTGATTCATGTAAACACATTGATTAGATGAAACCTCAATTTGTTTCATAACCTTGCAACATATATTTGGGTATTTTTACTGATAGTTTTTGTCCTTTTAGAACTTAGGATAGTCAATATTCTTGTTAGAATATTTTCATTACTCCATACAACTTAATTTCTTGGATGCTGATAAAGAAACCACATATATATTTAGGGATATTAATTACAGTAAATCCATAAAAGAATATTGATGTTTAGTTGAATCCACTATTTGATGAGTTAAATTTCATTATGGAACAACGACGTGACTACATTTGATATAGTTGTAGATCATAATTTCAAATTGAATGTTTCATTAATATGGATGATCAATGAATTTTCGACGTAAGGTATGTTATCTGGATAGAACACAATGGTCTAAAATCATGTCCGTACTTCACGAATAAGGAAAAATAATTTATTCTTCGTAATGGGAGAAATAATAGTTATTTTGACCATCATTGGAGATTTATTCTTGTGGATCACCCTTTTTAAAAGAATAGAAATAAGTTTACAAAAGGTTAAATTGAATAAGACAAACCTACAATAGTTATCTCAGGTATTCAGGTAAAATATATCATCTCTTTATTACCTCCTGTAACTTTTGGACCAACCATAAATGAAAAAAAAAATAAATGGTTTTGGTAGAGATCATAATTTGATAAAGAAGAGTATTTTTTGGGACCTTCCACATTGGTATGATTTTTTGGTTTTCTATATGTTAGATGTAATGTATATTTGGAATAATATTTTTGATAACATATTTTATACCATGTTGGAAAAACTCGGTAAGACCAAAGATAATGTAAAGGAATAGTTAGATCTTTCCTATATTTGTAGGTGTCTCGAACTTAAATTATTTGAAGATAAATAATCAAAAAATTTAATGAATATGAAAGAAACTTATGCACTTTCTAAATAATTTCCTCTATTATTTTTTAAATGGATTTTAGATTTGATGTTACTAGATATTTATGCTTCTAATTTTTATCACTATATCAGAAATAGGCATATTACTAGCTTAAAAGGTAATGAATTCCATGCCATAATGGAAAGATTACTGCCTACGAATCTTAGAGGGCTATTAAATTCTTCAATCTGGGAGGTGTTGACTGAAATATCATATTTCTTCTGAGATATTTTTGTGGTAAAATTATATTATAATGCATTGAGTATGATACAAAAAGATGTTTTAATTTTATATAAATTGGATAAAAATTTTATTTAGGATTCTTTGACTTAATGGAACATTTAATATTTAATTTTCCATATGAATCAAAATGTGGAGGACTGGTACAATTTTGATGAATGTACTAGTTTGAGAGATGTATGAAAAAGTTAAATATGAAAGTACATAACAAAGCATTAGTTGAAGTGTTAATTTCATAAGCATACTTTTAGGGGGAAATTCCAAATTTCTAATCTTATTATTTTCAATCAAAATATCCTTCAAAACATAACTAGATGGGTCATAATGAGGTAAATGTTTATGATGTCTTATAACATCAATTATTAGTTTTTAATAAGCATGATATTTTTTTGTGTTTATCATGAATGAAGGATTTTAGATGAAAAACTCCACATAGAACATACATATGTTCTTCTAAATTGCGAAGAAATGATACTATTTGTGAAGTATGTACTAATTTTTTTAAATTTTTATAAAAGACACCTTTAATTACATAATTTTTTATAGAATATATGATGACCATATCAAAAAAAAATTTATACAAATTACATCTTATACTCTTGAAGAACAATGTCAACAAAATTTTTCATATTGGTTTTAAATACTGGTAAGTTAAAGTTTCTTTCAATGAAATAATAAATCAATTTTGCAGTGATATCCATAATTAATAATTTTCATTATTTATAGGAAACATAACATGAAAATAAATTTGATATTCGATTATGTGTTCTCGAAAACCCTCTATTGAAATTTGTAAATATTATAATGGTTATGTGGTCAAAAAAATTTGGTTCCATACACACATATATGGTGACTTAAAGAAATCAATGAATAGTGGTGTTTTTTGAAAGGATATCGTCATACAGAAAGTGAAGTTAAGTTTTATTGTATGCTGGATGAAATAATTGAGTTATGTTATCTAGGACCAAATTGTGTAAAATGTTTAAATGTCATTGGTTTTATATTGATTGAGGGTTGTGAGTTCATCCATGACATGGAGTCATTGAAATTAAATATAATAATATTATTGAATCAAATGAACCATTTATTTTGGCACATCAAGAACATAAAGTTTATTATGAAAATTTTGGTAATGTTTTGATAGATTTGAATGATTGTTGGAGTGTGATAAAAATGAAATCACGTGATAATAAATTTATTGAAAATGAAAATGGTTTTATGGAAGTGAAACATATTGAAAATTTTTAAGAAACATCTCAAAATATATCTTTTACCTGATAAGATATAAATATTGATGAAGTAATAAGGGATGATGAAAATTAAAGTCATATGAATGTTGAAAATACTAAAGATGAGGATGAAAACATTGTCCTCGATGAAAATGATTAATAAGATGATGATTGATGTATTATATTCAAGTGTTTTTTATATTTTATATTTCTATTACCAATTATTTAAAGGTAAAATTGTTTGTTTTAGATGGATGGATTTGATGATCTATTATGTTCTTTAAATGATGCCAATAATTATTAGTTTTTTATATTTGATATTTGGATTAACATTTATTGACAGGTAAGAATATTACATTCTATTGGATATTTATTAGTTTTTTTATATTTGATATATATATTAAAAAATATTTACAGGTTAAATTATCATGTTCCTGTATTTATTTATAGGTAATTATTATATTCTGATATTTATTAGTTTTTTATATCTGATATTTTTATTAAAAAAATTTTACTGGTAAGATTATTATATTATGGTATTTATTAGTTTTTTATAATTTATTTTTGTATTAATAAATTCTTATAGGTAAGATTATTTTTTTATATGGGAGGAGATTCTTTCGAAAATATATTTTGTTCTCTCACTAATTATGGAGTTCTTGCTAATGTTCCTGATTCATCTGATCCATAGGATGATACTCTTATTAGGAGGGGGAACAGTCATTCTCAACAGATGATTCCAGAACATATTCTAGAGAGACACCCATCTATTTATTTTGATAATAATTCACAGAGGTATGTTTAATTGTTTTAGATATTTATTTTATATAAAATTGTTATATTAATGTTGGTAATAATATTCATGTTATTTGTTTTTATTTTCAAAATTTTTTCGAACCTAGTTGTTTGGCAGACTGGTACAATTCTATGAAATTATTTTTCTGAGCCACGGTGCCATGGGACAAGGTTCACATCACCGTGTGTCACTAGATGTTAGACCTTTGGATTTCAAGTTATTAAATAATATATACTTTTTAAAAATTATTCAATAACTAACATATTGTTTTTAATTGTCTTGAAGAATTTATTTTCTTGATTGATGATAGCTGGATAGATCCTATTTGAGAGGAATTAGAGATATATATATGTGATCTCTTTCATTAGTTTTTATATAACCTCGGAAAGTGAGCTATGAAAAAAATCGTATTCTACTATTTTATACTAGTCTTGCATCTCCCATCGACCTAACTTTATCTCATCTTAGGTATGAGATAGATTGTGATTCTACTGGATAAGAGTTAATTTTAAGAGGTGGTCATCATCTGGACGTTAGAGTTGGGGGAGGTATGAGGTCACACATAGGGTCCAATCAAAATAAAAAATTCATTATTTAAACAATTTCAAAACCCCCTTAGGAATTTCACAAAATTCGACACGTAATCAATTCAATTTAACCATTAAACAAAACCACATATCCAATTACAATTTTACAACCCATTCTCTCTAATATTTACCCTATCTAAACATTCAAAAATTTATTCCACTATTTTCAAGGGTTTTTCCAACCCTACGGTTAACCATAGGTTTGTTCTCACATCATAAATGACCCCAACAGTGTCCCTGAAGGGTCTCACACCATAATATAAGGCCAAAATAATTTCCTATAGTAAAATAAATTGAAACAAAACAAGGTATTACATTGAAAAACCACATAAAAATATATAAAAATGAGTATATTTGAAAACTATTTAATACCAACTACATAATTCTCTGATAAAACCACTCTCTTAATCATATCCCATGATTCTAACTCAAACAACCATTAAATCCCCATCCAAAAATCTATTGAAAAAAGATGGGTTTTAGGGTTTTGGAAGAAGAGAAACAATTATACAATCCCAATTCCATAAAATAGATGGAAGAGGAGTGTTAGACTCACCTAGAACTTTTATTATTACTAAAAGACACTCCAAAAGCCTAAGAATTGAAGGAGAATCATCTATTAAAAGTATAGGAGGGTTTGGTTCATCACCTAAGATACTAGAGTTGAAATAAGGTATAAATAAAGGTTATAACCCTTAAAGCATGAGAGGGGAAAACCAAAAATTCCCAATTTTTAAGGGCTTCATGGTTTGGCCACACATTTTACTAAAAACAACCTCATAGTTTGGAAATCGTGCGGTGATAGTGTGATAGCCTTTTTCCAAAAGAGGTGTAGATGTATGACTTCCCTTGGTCAGGAACACCATTTTTACTAACGATACACCAACCGTGTGTTGCACACTGTTTGTCCTATGTTCTCATCCTTTCATGTTTCAAACCCCTAAGAGACTCCTGAAACTCTTCATACACCCAAGAACCACTTCATTATCCAAAATAAATCAAGTTTAACCAAAATTTAATTAAGGATGTACATTTAATAATGGGTGGGATATTAAAACATCCCCACCTTATAACGACTCATCCTCAAGACATACTTCCAAGAATTTCTGAGCCTCAAAGAAAAAAAGGCTGGGACAGAGTATGACAACCCTGCTTTCTATTACAACTTAAACATGCTTTATTACATATAACTTCACTTGATACAACAAAGAAGATCGAGAGGTTTAGTGTCTTTGGGACTTAGGATCATTACATAAAAACTTTAAACTTGAAATACAACATCTTTATTGAAAACATCCTTTACATGACCACTACATTCCTTCGTACTTAGCATTGCATGGGATAACCTGAGGACATGCATAAGAAAAGGGTGAGCTATAAAGCCCAGTAAGGGAGTACAAAATGAATAACATGAGGAGTACAATACATGTTAGGCAATAGGAACATCAATAGAGCATAATAGTAACATGAACATAAAGGCATGATAAAGCATGATAATCATAACATGGAAATGTGGCAACAACACTTAACATTGAATTAGCATGAGGCAAGGCTCATTGCACATGGAGCATGAGTAAACCCTCATTGCACTTGAAGCACGAGTAAACCCTCGTTTCACTTGAATTAGCATGAGTCAAAACTCATTTCACATGACGTATCATGATACTATACTTTACCCAATGCATTGGAGCGCTATAAGGGCACACCCTTCTTAAACATTTCATTTCATGCATAAGTGTGCCACATGGATCATAAAACATGGATTCATAAAAGATAATAATTTATTCCACGATAAAGGAATGTGGAATTAATACATGAAAATTTACAATCAATAACTAAATGTGCATAAAGGTGAATACCCTTGATGGAGAAATGGGCATGGTATTCACTACACAATGACATTGGCTTAGAAAATCAGTGTGATTTCGGCAGCGTAACGGCATGACATAAGAATTCATAAAAAAGGTTGATGAGAGAGAAAGGGGTTCCTCATCATATTTAAATGTAATTGAATGTAAGGAGGGCATATAGATACATGTCCCAAGAATTGAAAAGGAATTTAGATTCATGATGCAAAAGTATTTCTTGAATGTAAAAGAAGAGAGAGAAGTTCCTTTCGGAATTTCGGCATAGTAACGGGTGTACATGAGAGGAATTTAATGAGAGAGAAAGGGTTCTCCCATCATTAAAACAATAATAGGGAAGTATGGGAGAGGTGCGAAACCATACCCCAACATTCATAATTGAAATCAAAAGGGCAATACAACTTAAAGAAAATTGACAAAAATGAGAAAGGAAGAAAAAACCCTTACTTGGAAGTGTGCTTCCAAAGGCTAGAGAGAGGCTTGTGAGAGGATTCTTGGGAGTTTGGGGAACCTTGATAGGATTATAGAGAGAGTAGGGCAGAGGTTGGACGAACTCCAAGGGATTTGAGTGAGGAGGAAGTGGGAGCTTGGGTGGGTTTATATAGGAAAGGTGAGAGAATTCTTTATTATTTAGGTTTGAGACCCCTTATATTAAAATAATCCAAACCAGAAACCATCCCATGGTATTTGCCCATGGTTTCTGGAAAAGGAAAGAGGAAAACAATATTTTACAAGGCCAAGGTCCGAAATTATTAAAAAATTAGGGTTGCTTATGTGGAGGTGAGTCACACTCCCATGGAAATTAATTTAAAAAGGCAAAGTGTTGAATAAGTCTTGAGGGCTCCATTAATGCTTTGAAAAGTAAGTCAAACAAACTCAAAACCTCATTATTTTAATGATAAAACATATATTGGCCGAACATAAGGATTATGGTATTTTATTATATCACCATTGGGTCATTATGATGTCATAAAACACATTATATATTTAAATGGTATTTAATTTTTACCCAAAAATTTGACTGTCTCAGAAAATTATGAAAAATTCACCGTTGGATAATTTCGACGTCCTGATTCCAAAAATAATATTTATTTTATCTAAATAATTTTCTAAATATGTGAATTTTTACTTTTAAAATAAAAACCAACATTTATAAAAAAATTCACAGGTTTTGACAGAAATGGCTTTCAAACCTTAATAAAAATTTTAATTACATTCATAAAATTATAAGATCATTTATATTTAATAAAAATTAATTTAATATTAATAATAATATTTTATTAAAATATTATTTAATTAAAAAATCCTTTAATTTAATAAAATATAATTCTTATTTAAATACTAACTAAAAACACCATTTGTACTTTAAAATCTATTTACAAAGTATCAAAAATGACTAAAAATTATATTCATTATTATATACAAAAATAATGTACATGAACATAGTACTACTTATTTGTTACATAACCCCTTAAAATAGCCGCATAAGACCTAAGGGTAAGGTGTGCGATGGTGACAGACTCTTGGGGTGGCTCGGATAACATCGCTCGAGTGGTAATCTCTATCAACTTCTACTTTTCCCGTAGACGGTCCCGTTCAAGCTTGACATAATGAAGCTCATCTTGGGCTTGGTCAAGGGAGAAGCCCAAAAACGCCACCTCTTTTCCAAGCTCCGACAAATGGGCTTCGTATGGGGCAATTCTACTAGATGAGGCCATCGCTTCCTTTGTCTGAGTAAAATTGGGTTTGTTAAAGCCATATATTTATACTACTCATGTGATCACTGTTCAACGGCTATAAAAGTAACGGTCACAAATATTATCATAAAACCATAGAAGTTGACATCTTAAAAAAACATTTTTCATAAAGAAACATTTAACTGGATCAAGAGGGATTTTCCATTAATGAGACTTTGGGTCGTTACAATATTCCCCCCTTAAAAAATTTCGCCCTCGAAATTTTCCTTTTCCCACACTAAAACAAATGTGGGTAACTCAGCTTCATCATATCCTACGACTCCCAAGTTGCTTCTTCAAACTTATGGTTTCTCCACAACACCGTGACGAGGGGCATTGTCTTATTTCGTAGAACTTTTTCTCTACGATCTAAGATCTTCACTGGTTGCTCCTCATAAGAAAGATCATCTTCCAATTGTACCACCTCGGAAGAGAGTACATGTGAAGGGTCCGGTATGTACTTCCTTAAGAGGGATACATGAAAGAAATCATGCACCTTGGCCATAGTAGGTGGAAGTGCTAGTCGATAGGCCACAGCCCCAACACGATCAAGAATCTCAAAGGGGCCGATGTACCTTGGACTTAACTTCCCTTTCTTTCCAAACCTCATGAACTTCTTCCATGGAGATATGCATAAAAACACCATGTCTCTGACTTTAAACTCAAGGTCTCATCGACGATTATCTGCATAACTCTTCTGTCGACTTTGGGATGCCTTGATATGCTGCTGAATGGTTTTCACCTTCTCCACCATTTCTTCGACCATTTATGGTCTAAGTAGCTTACGTTCACCGAACTCATCCCAATATGCCGGTGTTCTACACCTTTTCCCATACAGGGCTTCATATGGTGCCATTTGGATTCTCGAGTGGAAACTATTATTATAAGAGAACTCAACCAGAGGAAGATGTTGATCCCATCCTCCTTTAAAGTCCATTGAGAACACTCTAAACATATCCTCAAGTGTTTGGATAGTCTGCTCGGATTGGCCATCAGTTTGAGGATGATAAGCCGTACTGAAGTTCAGTTCAGTATTCAGAGCTTGTTGAAGACTCTTCCAAAACTTAGAGGTGAATCTTGGATCTCGGTCAGAAACAATAGATAGTGGTACTCCATGAAACCGTACCACATCCCTGATATATATCCGTGCCAGTTGATCCAAAGAGAAATCCTCTCGAATAGCAATGCAGTGTGCAGTATTTGTAAGATGATCCACAACAACCCAGATTGCATTGTTGCCTTTGGATGTCCTTGGAAGTCCAGTGAGAAAGTCCATGGTGATGTTCTCCAATTTCCATTCTGGTATGGGCAATGGTTGCATCATCCCCTTAGACTTCTGCCTCTCTGCCTTCACTTGCTGACACACCAGGCACTTTGATGTATATTCAGCGATCTCCTTCTTCATATTTTCCCACCAAAAGTTTTCTCGGAGATCTCGATACATCTTTGTGCTCCCTGGGTGAATAGAGAAATTTGAACTATGTGCATCACCCAAAAGTTCCTTCTTCAACTCCGAACTTGATGGAACACATAGACTTTTCCCAAACCGCACAATTCCTTCTTCGTTAACATTAAACTATGAGGATTTTCCCTTTTTGATAGCTTCCACTTTTTCTTGGATTCCCGCATCATCCTTTTGAGCATCCTTTAACCTTTCCAAAAGAGATGGTTGAGCAATCATTTGTGAAAGGATTGATGATGTTCCCTTCTTTATGATTCCCACATCCATCTTCATTAAGTCTAAGAGGATTGGATCCTTCTCAATTCTCATCATTGATAGAATCGCTGGATCCTTTCTACTTAGGGCATCTACCACCTTGTTCGCTTTCCCAGGGTGGTAATGTATTGAACAGTCATAATCCTTGATGAGCTCTATCCTCCTCTCTGGCGCATATTAAGCTCTTTCTGTGTGAATATATATTTAAGACTCTTGTGGTCAGTATATATCTCACATTTCTCTCCATAGAGATAATGCCGCCAGATTTTCAAGGCAAAGATCATCGCCTCAAACTCCAGATCATGCGTTGGATAGTTTCTCTCATGGATTTTCAACTGCCTTGAGGCATAGGGTATCACTTTATCATTCTGCATCAACACACATCCTAGGCCCTTCTTCGAAGCGTCACTGAATACCAAAAAAGCTCCCCACTTGTGGGTAAAGTGAGCACGGGTGCAGTGATAAGCCTCCTTTTCAACTCCTTGAATAATTCTTCGCATTCATCACTCCAAGAAAAATTTACTCCCTTTCGAGTTAGCTTTGTAAGAGGGTTGGACAATCGTGAGAAATTTCTCACAAATCGTCGATAATATCCAGCTAACCCCAAGAAGCTACGAATATCAGTTACCGATGTTGGCCTCGGCCATCCCTCAATTGCATCTGTTTTGGAGGGGTCCACAGATATCCCATTGCTTGTGATGATATGGCCCAAGAATGAGACCTCCTTCAACCAGAACTCACACTTTCTGTACTTGGCATAGAGCTTCTCCTTGCGCAAAGTCTCTAGTATAGTTCTTAAATGCTCCTCATGGTCCTCCTTGGTTTTGGAGTATATTAGAATATCATCTACAAAGACTAACACAAATTTGTCTAGGTAATCTCTAAAGACTCTATTCATCAAGTCCATGAATATTGCTGGAGCATTGGTGAGTCCGAAAGGCATTACTATGAATTCATAGTTCCCGTACCTTGTACGAAAAGCAGTCTTGGGGATATCTTCCTTCTTCACCCTTACTTGATAATATCCCGACCGCAAGTCCACCTTGGAGAAGTATTGTGCTCCACGCAGCTGATCAAACAAGTCATCAATTCTTGGGAGAGGATACTTGTTCTTTATCGTGATTTTGTTAAGTTCACGATAATCGATGCAAAGCCGCATTGACCCATCCTTCTTCTTGACAAAGAGGACTGGTGCACCCCATGGTGATGCACTTGGGCGTATAAACCCTTTATCCAGATTCTCCTGTAGTTGTTTCTTCAGCTCTTCAAGCTCAACAACAGCCATTCTATATGGATTCTTGGATATTGGTAGCTCCCCAGGTATAAGTTCAATTGAGAACTCAACATCTCTTCTTGGAGGAAGACCAGGAAGTTCCTCGGGAAATACTTTAGAAAATTCCCTCACAATAGGCATTTCTTCAAGGGTGGTTTCTTCCTTGGACTCAATCATTTGAGCCAGATATGCGTGCTGATAAGGCAGTAATATCCATGCTTGAGATGATAGAGCTAAAGGAGATTCATCTTCCTCCTGACACTTGTAAAGAATCGGGGGTCGATTCTCCATATAGATTGTGATTTCCATCTCCCGACAATTTATGTTGGCTCTATATAAGGAAAGCAAATCCATGCCAAGAATTACATCAAATTCCACCAAAGGGAGTATGATGAGGTTCGCAGGGAAATTCAATCCACAGATTATAACAGGGGAGGACTTATACTCATGGGATGCAATGATTTCCCCATTTTCCGTACTCACCGACATCTTTACTTCCATGATTTGTGGTGGTGCATGGATTGTTCTACTAAACTTTTGAGATATAAAAGAATGCGTAGAACCTGAATCAAAAAGTATGTTCGCTATTATTGAATGAATAACTAGAGTACCTGTCACCACTTCGTTGTCGGGGTTCACTTCGGCAGAAGTGATGGAAAAAGTTCTTCCTTGCTGTCTTGGAGGTTGCTGGTTGCCTCCGATAACCCTTGGATTGGGGCACTGATTTGAAAAATGACCCGGTTCTTTGCATTTGTAGCATTGAACAACGCGTTGAGGTTCGAACGGAGCGTTCCTCTCCTCTGTCTCAGCCGCGGGTCCTTCTTGCTGATAGTTAACAGCTAGGTGCCCTTCTCTTCCACAACTGAAGCATTTTCTTGTCCCCCTAAGGCAATATCCAGGGTGCTTCTTTCCACACTTTTGGCAAGTGGGGTGCTGGAACTTCTTAGAGCCATTGGATTTATCCATCGGATCACCAGAATTGAAGTCCACCTTACGCTTCTTGTACCCATGATACCCCTGTGATTATCTGATCTCCATTTCAACCTTGAGGGCACATCGGACAATTTCCTCATAGCTGTCGAAGTCATGGATCGCTAATGCTTTCCGCAAGCTAGGCTTCAGCCCACCAAAGAAGTGGCCAACCTTGCATTCAGGGGTAACGACAAAGCCCGAAGCGTATCGTGAAAGCCTTGTGAAGTTTTCCTCATACGCTCCCACAGATTCTTCATCTTTCTGATTGAGGGAAAGGAAGTCCCTTTCCATCTTAAGACGGAGGGTGCGCGGAAAATATTAGTCGAAAAACATCTTCCAGAATTACTTCCATTCCAAAGCCTCAATCTCCTCCTCAGGCTTCGTATTTTTGATCAACGTCCAACATTGATTAGCTTCACCCTCCATACGATAAGCTGCCAGGAGGACCTTCTCTTTTTCAGAACATTGAAGGATAGAGAAGATCTTTTCAATGGAGTTGATCCATTGTTCAGCGATCGTGGGATCGGATGATCCACTAAAAGTATGAGGCCTTTGTCTCATGAATCTTTCAATAGTGACTTCTTCTTTCTTAGGGGGGGTTGAACGTTCCTCTTGACCCATGTTTCTATTCAAAACTTGAGTTAGCTGAGAGAGAAGCATGACAAAGTTCGCGATTCCCGCTCCCATTAGATTGGGCATCTCATTAGTACAATCATCACACTGATCTTCACAACGGTTGTTAACCTGAGTTCTCCTATTACTGGCCATTGGCTGGAATAAAAGGAAAGTTAGGGGTAACACATAAAGGGTAATCCAAAGATAAAAGTTGATGACTTATAAATAAACTTTAATCTCTTTAACTCATGAGTCTATAGGATTCAATCCAGGATTTTCATGATCTTCCTTCTAACATATATTCTTAGGGGCATTTTTCCCTTAATAAGGGTTCATACTAAGATTGTGAATTTATCAAAACATATCCCCCGGGAGTGTCGTAACCAAGAGTGCAACAAGGCCCGTTGTCGTGCACTAGTTCCCGTTCGAGTCTAGCTCAAAGCGGTGTTTTCGGGTTTTACCCCTAGGATACATCTGTGCCAGAGCCGCCTCTACCTGCTCGTATCCAGACAGGGATGTATTTGTTTGATAAACCACTTAATTAGTATTTACAAAAACTTAGGGATGTTTTATTATACTTAGTCTTGTATCTAAGGCTTTACTAGGGTTTCCTAATCCCAAAAATAACTAAACCTATCCTCTGATACCAACTATGACAACCCTGCTTTCTATTACAACTTAAACATGCTTTATTACATATAACTTCACTTGATACAACAAAGAAGATCGAGAGGTTTAGTGTATTTGGGGCTTAGGATCATTACATAAAAACTTTAAACTTGAAATACAACATCTTTATTGAAAACTTCCTTTACATGACCACTACATTCCTTCGTACTTAGCATTGCATGGGATAACCTGAGGACATGCATAAGAAAAGGGTGAGCTATAAAGCCCAGTAAGGGAGTACACAATGAATAACATGAGGAGTACAATACATGTTAGGAAATAGGAACATCAATAGAGCATAAGAGTAACATGAACATAAAGGCATGATAAAGCATGATAATCATAACATGGAAATGTGGCAACAACACTTAACATTGAATTAGCATGAGCCAATGCTCATTGCACATGGAGCATGAGTAAACCCTCATTTCACTTGAATCATGAGTAAACCCTTGTTGCACTTGAATTATCATGAGTCAAAACTCATTGCACATGACGTATCATGATACTATACTTTACCCAATGCATTGGAGCGCTATAAGGGCGCACCCTTCTTAAACATTTCATTTCATGCATAAGTGTGCCACATGGATCATAAAACATGGATTCATAAAAAATAATCATTTATTCCACGATAAAGGAATGTGGAATTAATACATGAAACTTTAAAATCAATAATTAAATATGCATAAAGGTGAATACCCTTGATGGAGAAATGGGCATGGTATTCACTACACAATGACATTGGCTTAGAAAATCGGTGTGATTTCGGCAGCGTAACGGCATGACATAAGAATTCATAAAAAAGGTTGATGAGAGAGAAAGGGGTTCCTCATCATATTTACATGTAATGTAAAGTAAGGAGGTCATATAGATACATGTCCCAACAATTGAAAACGAATTTAGATTCATGATGCAAAAGTATTGCTTGAATGTAAAATAAGAGAGAGAAGTTCCTTTCGGAATTTCGGCATAGTAACGGGTGTACATGGGAGGCATTTAATGAGAGAGAAAGGGTTCTACCATCATTCAAAAAATAAGAGGGCATTATGAGGGAGGTTCTAAACCATACCCCAACATTCATAATTGAAATTAAAAGGGAAATACAACTTAAAGAAAATTGAAAAAAATGAGAAAGGAAGAAAAAACCCTTACTTGGAAGTGTGCTTCCAAAGGCTAGAGAGAGGCTTGTGAGAGGATTCTTGGGATCTTGGGGCACATTGAGAGGATTATAGAGAGAGTAGGGAAGAGGTTTTAATAACTCCAATGGCTTTGAGTGAGGAGGAAGTGGGAGCTTGGGTGGGTTTATATAGTAAAGGTGAGATAATTCTTTATTATTTAGGTTTGGGACCACTTATATTAAAATAATCCAAACCACAAACCATCCCATGGTATTTGACCATGCTTTCTGGAAAAGGAAAGAGGAAAAAAATATTTTACAAGGCCAAGGTCCTAACTTTTTAAAAAATTATTGTTTCTTATGTGGAGGTGAGTCACACTCCCATGAAAATTAATTTAAAAAGGCAAAGTGTTGAATAAGTCTTGAGGGCTCCATTAATGCTTTTAAAAGTAAGTCAAACAAACCCAAAACCTCATTATTTTAATGATAAAACATATATTGGACGAACATAAGGATTATGGTATTTTATTACATCACCATTGGGTCATTATGCTGTCATAAAACACATTATATATTTAAATGGTATTTAATTTTTACCCAAAAATTTGACTGTCTCAGAAAATTATGAAAAATTCACCGTTGGATAATTTCGATGTAATGATTCCAAAAATAATATTTATTTTATCTAAATAATTTTCTAAATATGTGAATTTTCACTTTTAAAATAAAAACCGACATTTATAAAAAATTTCACCGGTTTTAACAGAAATGGATTTCAAACCTTAATAAAAATTTTAATTTCATTCATAAAATTATAAGATAATTTATATTTAATAAAAATTAATTTAATATTAATAATAATATTTTATTAAAATATTATTTAATTCAAAAATCCTTTAATTTAATAAAATATAATTCTTAATTAAATACTAACTAAAAACACCATTTGTACTTTAAAATGTATTTACAAAGTATCAAAAATGACTAGAAATTATATTCATTATTATATACAAAAATAATGTACATGAACATAGTACTACTTATTTGTTACATGACCCCTTAAAATAGCCGCATAAGACCTAAGGGCAAGGTGTGCTATGGTGACAGACTCTTGGGGCGGCTCGGATGACATCACTCGAGTGGTAACCTCTATCAACTTCCACTTTTCCCGTAGACGGTCCCGTTCAAGCTTGACATAATGAAGCCCAGCTTTGGCTTGGTCAAGGGAGAAGCCCAAAGACGCCTCCTCTTTTCCAAGCTCCGACAAATGGGCTTCGTATGGGGAAATTCTACTAGATGAGGCCATCGCTTCCTTTGTCTGAGTAAAATTGGGTTCGTTAAAGCCCTATATTTATACTACTCATGTGATCACTGTTCAACGGCTATAAAAGTAGCGGTCACAAATCTTATCATAAAACCAAAGAAGTTGACATCTTATAAAAACATTTTTCATAAAGAAACATTTAACTGGATCAAGAGGGATTTTCCATTAATGAAACTTTGGGTTGTTACACATAGGGTCCACCTACCAACCTCATCCCCCAAGTTTCATCCTGAGAATGACCATTCTTGTAATGTCCTGGACCTCTCCGGTCCATTCCTTTGTGAAAATATGGTGTTTGAGGTATTCTGGGAGGTCAAGGTGACTTATCTGCAACAATTTTCCAATTTTTTCCCTTTCTATGAATAGTTCTATTAGTGAACAGTTCTATCGGTAACCTCTAACGGTAACCTATATTTTCTTTTCCGAATTTCCAATTCTATGAACTGTTCTATCGGTGAACAGTTCTATCAGTAACATCTAACAGTAACCTCTATTTCCTTTTCCAAATTTCCAATTCTATGAATAGTACTATCAGTTAACAGTTCTATTGGTAACCTATAATGGTAACATCTCTTTACATTAAAAAATTTCCAATTCTATGAACAGTTCCATCAGTGAACAGTTCTATTGGTAACCTCTAACGGTAACCTCTCTTTCCTTTTCCAAATTTTGAGTTCTGTGAACAGTTTCATCAGTGAACAGTTCTATCGGTAACCTCAAATGGTAACATCTCTTTCCTTTTCCAAATTTCGAATTCTATGAACAATTCCATCAGTGAACAGTTCTATCGGTAACCTCTAATGGAAACCTCTCTTTCCTTTTCCAAATTTTGAGTTCTGTGAACAGTGTTTCCAGAACAGTAGGTGTACAATATTCTATCGGTGTGGTTCTAACGGCGAGGTTCACGAACAGTGTTCTATCAGTAAGGTTATAAAGGTGAGGTTCATTAACAATGTTCTATCGGTGAGGTTCATGAACAGTGTTCTATCGGTGAGGTTCTAACGGCGAGGTTCATGAATAGTGTTCTATCGATGAGGTTCTAACGGTGAGGTTCTTGAACAATGTTTTTCCTCTTCCAAATTTTGAGTTAGTGAACAGTGTTTCTAGCTTCCTATAGCTTCGCCCCATTAGCATTTTTCTTTGACGTAAAATACATTTAAAGCCTCATTTTAAGGAATCTAAGGCTGGTTCAAAGGCCATAACTCCTATATTAATTATTCCTAAGGCCCGAGATGTTTTTACTTGGTCAAACCACGTGGTTTAATGCAATCCTCTTTTAATGGGAAATTAAGCGTATCTTGAACCATCACACCATTAAATCTTCTAAAGGGAAGGGATATATTCCTACCTAATTCCTTCTCCTTGTTATCAGTTGTGAGACACTCGAACATCCCATTCCTTTTCATAGGAGTTTCATAATCAAACTTTCCTCCTCAGATTAGTTCCGCTCTGTTTTGATGCAACCAAGTTGTATCGATCAATCTTCGATATAAGGTATGTTTTATCATCATTATTTGGGGGTTCGTATTCTACTGTTTCTCCTTTCCATATTATATAATGTAATATCTATGCTTTTAATGGAGTTTTTCTTTGGTTTTGGTTGGTGTGGTCATACTGTGGCATCCTCGGGTGGATGTAGTTATCGCGAGAGGAGGATCGTGACCGATTGTGTGGACTGTTCTCATATAAAGAACGTCAAGAAATGTTTGAAGTAGGGGATTCATTTCTTCTCTCTTCTTTTACGTGAAACTGTATTGTTAGCATGTTTTATCCCACTCGATCACAATGGAATTGACCTAAAAAATATTTGAACTGGATAAAAAAATTGATATCAGTCGTATTTTATTGCCTCTTGTTTTTCTAGATAGTGTGATATCAATGCTTAATGTGTTTAGCATCTCGTTCTAGATGAAAATTGGTAAAGAAAATAAAGTTGAAATTAATTGATAATGGTTTGGATAAAGATAAAGAGGAATGTAAATGAATATCGTTCTTCTTGTTGTAATTTGATGTTAATCAAAATGGTTCCATAAGCATGTTTAATTATTTGTGATAGATTACTAATTAGGTTTCCTGAATTTGGAACCTATGAATAATAATCAGTTAATATAAGATGGATTAAAGAACCGGTTGATCTATAAAAGATAAATCCTTTTAGGTTTCTGAGTTACCCTATTGTTTGTTAAAGGGACAATATCCCAACCGTTAAAATAATTTTTTTCCTGCTGCTTGTGTTTTGATCTGAGCCTGGATGGCTATTGTGTTATGTAAGGGAATGGAGGCCTTTTGTTGGTGGCAGCAGATGACGTCTAGAGTGGCGAGATGCATCGGTTTATGCATGTGGGTGTCGAGGAGGACACTAGGGATGAGGGAACAGGATGGATGTGATTTATGTATGCTTGTTGTTTCTTTTTGTTTGATTATCTATTTCACTTTTCCCCACCGCCTAAGACATCTAGTCTTGCTTACCCTTCTTCCTAAAGAGGCAAATACGCGAAGGGTATGCCACGTTCTTTTCGTGTTTAGATTCTCAAGGGAGGATGGATCTACACTCTTGTTATAGGTGGCAAAGACTCGACGGGTAGTACATCTATTCACCATGTTGATCACCCTTGTGTTTAGTAGCATGGAATGTTTTTCAAGAATGCCTAGGAATGTGGGAAAGTAATTTTGTACTGAAAAATTGAATAAATGGTGTTAACCCATGGGGTTGGAGTTTGCTAGAACATAATGATGAGGTTTTAATTTTGAAGGAACAATGTACATTGAGTGTGATGCTAATAAACTTTAATGTGGAATTAGTACTGGTTAATTAATGTATAAATAATTAATTAACATAAAGTGAAACTGATAAAAAGGGAATGAAATAATGTATTAAATCTCTTTAAATGGTTGTGCACTTATAGGATACATAGTCTGAGAAGTGGCAGCCCGGAGTCCGAGAGACGTTAGCTGTAGTTGAGTCTAAGACTAGGTTATTTCCATAGTGTGGTTGTGAGATATAGTATATCCTATAATTTTTGTGTTTCTATACGCTACTCCACCCTATCAGTAAGGGAAACTGACACCTCAGGGATTCTGAGCACTGGGGGGGGGTGTTTTTCCCAGCATTCCAGTGGGAGGATGAATTGCTGACTACCCCCTTGGGCCCACTCTCTTCTCTTGGTAGTTACTTGTGCTAGTAGGTGCAATGGTTATTTTTCCCCATATATGTGTGTAGAGTTATATAATGGCTTGTGGTTATTCACACACATATATTCTCGATATAGTTTCCTATAGACTAATATAGGTGTAACATGTATAGGCTGTGATGGCTTGAGGATCCTTACTCGGTGTATGGGCTATAATAGTTTGAGGTATAATACCCAATGTATGATACAGGTTATGCGGGCTGTGGTGGCTCCTGGAAACTACCTGGTTACTCTTTTTATGTGGACGTGGTGGTTTTTTTGCATGAGGTGCATGTTGTGGTGCTTCGCCTAGGTGTCTGTGGGGAAGCCTTTTTGGAGAGAGATGTTCAGGACGTGCGACGTTAGGGAAAAGCGGAAAACTAGTGGGGAAGTATTAGCGGGGTACCCTTGATATTCTTTATTATATGATATATTATTTTATGCGTTACTTGGTGAGAGTAACCATGGTGAGGTTGGGAACTTATTATACCTGTTTAAGTGACGAGTTAGTTTCACTTGTTGTTTACTGTGCTTTAGCATTCTTTCTTTTCTTTTGCACTAAAGGATTTGGGGAGGATCCTTCTGAGTATACTGTTATACTCACCCTATGTATATATAGACTATTTTCAGGTCACTTAGAGCAGGTTGGAGATAAAGCTGGTTTCTACTAGATTTGGGTTGCAGTAGCTATTCAGGCTTGTGGTTACTGCTGTTTTTACTTTCTTTTGGATACTTGTAGTTTCCCCCTTCTATTTGTAGTAATTTTTCATGAAATTACATATGTTCACTTGAGTTTTCTTTTATATTTCAGTTCTATGTTGGAGTTGGTTGGTGTCTATCTTATCTCTCTCTTCCGCTTGTGTTCTCTCAGAGGGTAATGCCTCCCATTTGCGTGTTTACTATACCCTCGGTGTTAGTCGCCAACCCGGGGCCTACTGGAGGTTGGACTCAGGGGTTATTATCTCCCTTCTCACATTGACGGCCCAATATAGGTACACTTTGTGGGGAGAGGGTCATGATAGAGTGGTATCAGAGGTCTGTTTGAGGGATATGATGGAGTTTGGAGTTAGAGACAAGTGTGGTTTCATGGGTTAGTAGGAAAACAATGTCAATAATGTTTAGAAAGTGATGTAAACACTGGAGACCGACTAAGACATAGGTGTTTATGGCCCCCTATAATATGGAGTATGGCCCTTTATGTTTACAATGGCTACTAAACTAGGTGATAATAGTTGCAGGGTAGAGAACTAGGAAATGATCATGCATCATTCTTCTTTGTGCCTATGTTTTAATGGGTAGACCATGGGATAGGTTAAACTAAAATCAATGTAAGAAAAAAATTAATTAATTAATGTTAAATCTTCCATATTCCAGGTTTTGAAGCTCTAGCAGTTTGTTATTTTATAGGTACGGCTCCAGGTCGACGTCCTTGTCAGGTTTGCGCAAAAGATGTCTATCAGGCTGTTCCAGTAGATCGCCGCAGGGTATAGGTTGATGATGATGACACTTAGAGGAAGACACTCCGAGGGTTTCAGTGCCAGAGTATATAGAAGTACGATGTCTCCATTTTAGATGCAGTCACAAAAGACTGGTTGGAGGAGGTAGAGATAGGCTTCAGTTCGATCCGTGCTCAGAAGGAGCACTGGGTGTCCTTGGTTGTGAAGATGCTGCATGGAGAAGCGAGGAAGTGGTGGTTCTTGTTCCTCGGGGATCATGAGGAGTCAACGATCTCATGGGAGGAGTTCCGAGACAAGTTTAGAGTTGAGTTTATTTCTTCGACTGTGAAGGAATCCAGTCATCAGGAGCTTCTTACCCTTCGACAGGAGAGCTCCAGTGTTCCAGAGTTTGGAATCCATTTTAGGAACTCTTTACGATATGCTTTGACCTATTTCCAGTTGAGGAGGCCAGGGTGAGGCATTTCGAGGGGGCTTTACGTCCAGAGATCTAGTGCCAGGTCACCCCATTTATTTTGAAGACATATCTTGAGGTGCTGGTGAGGGCAGAGGTTGTCGAGAGGACTTTGTCAAGAACTATATCTTCACAAGAGGGAAGTCATCGTGATTCCTCATGAAGCAGAGCTATGGTCTAGGGTTCCAAATTTTCTGGGTAGAAGAGTTTCCGTTCAGCCGGGGGTAGGTCCCAACTTTTCAAATCTCATTCTCTAGAGGCAGCAACTCTCAGACCTATGCCAAGGGATCAAGAACTTGTTTTTCTTTATGGTGGTCGAGGTCATCAGTAGCAGGATTTCTCAACCTTTCAGAGTAGTCATCGTGCACTAGGTGCTCCACTCTAGGTTCCTCCGTTGAGGTTGTTCCAGCTGAGGCTCTAGCAGTAGGTTGCACCAGCTTTAGATCAGTAAAGAGTAGACGGGGAAGGTAGAGGAAAACCCCGTGACGCTCCCCATTCTCAAAGAGTAGAGTGTGGTTGTGGTGCTGGTCATCATCAGGATCAGAGAGGCCATGAAGGTGGTCGTGGTCAGCTTCATGCTTTAGCGTTGCTAGAGCCAGGCGAGCCAGACGTCATTTAAGGTACCCTTTGCTTTTTTTCTACCTTGGGGTATTCCTTGTTTGATTTATGAGCAACACACTCCTTCATATCACCTACCCTTGTACATGCTTTGGGACTTAAGGTAGAGAGTCTTCTAGTGACCTTGGTGTTGACTATGCCAGTTGGAGGTCGAGCTGACTTGTTTGAAGTATGTAGAAACAGTGAGCTAGTATTGGGGTAGCACCGCTGTTGGGGATATTTCCTATGTTTACTAATACAACCATATGATGTCATCCTGGGCATGGATTGGTTGTATTCGGTGTGGGCTATCGTGGATTTCTTTAGGAAGCAGGTCGTTTTCTTTGGTGTGGATGGAGAGCCGGTGGTGTTTTTTGGTGAGCGAGATCCTCAGATGGGTCATAGGAGCGTTCCGTCCTTATCATCCTTAATGGCTGAGATGATGTTTATTTCTTCAGAGGTTCAACAGTTGGCGTTTCCTAGGGTCATAGAAGAGTACCCTGATGTCTTCCCAGAAGAGGTTATAGCATTACCCCCTTGACAAGAGATCGAGTTTGGAATCGAGCTACAACCAAGAGAATCTCCTATCTCTATGTCTCCATATAGGATGGCCCCTTCTGAGTTACGAGAGATACATATACAGCTTGATGGTCTATTACAGTGTGGTTTTGTTCAGCCAAGTGTGTCACCGTGGGTGCACTAGTTTTGTTCGTGAAGAAGGATGATTACAATTTGTGTTTGTGTGTCGACTATTTTCACTTAAACAAAGTGAAAATAAAGAATCTCTATCCTTTTCCACAGATTTATGATTTATTTGATCAACTAAAGGGTTCAAGATGGTTCTCAAACATCAAATTGCGGTCAGGGTATTATTAGATGCGTGTGAAGGATGGGGATATCTCGAAGACTGCTTTCCATTGTCATCATGGGCATTATGAGTTCATTGTAATGCCGTTCGGCATGAAAAATTCTCCAGCTGTATTCATGGGATTGATGAATAATGTGTTCCGTGAGTTCCTGGACAAGTTCGTGGTAGTTTTCATCAACAAAATCCTTGTGTACTCCACATC
The DNA here is from genome assembly GCA_963277665.1 of Viscum album. Taxonomy (NCBI): domain Eukaryota; kingdom Viridiplantae; phylum Streptophyta; class Magnoliopsida; order Santalales; family Viscaceae; genus Viscum; species Viscum album. Next base: position 1,677,280,725 of record OY728125.1, read on the forward strand.
TGAGGAGGAGCATGCAAAGTATCTACACACTATTTTGGGAGTTCTTCGTCAATATTAGCTATTTGGGAAGTTGTTGAAGTGTGAGTTTTGGGCTTGAGAAGTCCATTTATTAGGGAATGTTGTGTCCCAACAGGGAGTAGCTATGGATCCATCGAAGATAGAAGCAGTTGTGTCTTGGGCAGCCCCCAAGACAGTGTCAGAGGTGCGAAGTTTCATTGGTCTCACAGGATACTACTAGAGGTTCATAGCCGATTTCTCATGATTTGCGACTCCTATAACAGCTTTGACCCAGAAGGATCAGGATTTTATTTGGAATGATCAGTGTCAGGTAGCTTTCGAGTATCTAAAGGAGAAGTTAGTAAGTGATCCAGTTCTTTGTCTTCCAGATGAGGGAGTTCAGTTTGATGTTTTCTATGACACTTCGCATCTGAGGTTAGGATGCGTTCTCATGTAGTAGAGGTCAGTTGTTTCTTATGGGTCTCGATAGTTGCATCCCCATGAACGTAACTATGACACCCATGATCTTGAGTTGATAGCCGTGGTGTTTTCTATGAAGTTGTGGAGACACTACCTCATTGGAGAGTGCTTTGTGGGTTTCACCGATCATAAGAGTTTTGGGTATGTTTTCTCCCATCGTGACTTGAACTTATGACAACGTCGGTGGATGGAGTTCTTACAGGAATATGACTTCAAAATATCATATAAAACTGGAAAGGGGAATGTTGTAGCTGTTGCACTAAGTCCAAAGTCACGTAGTGATGATGTACGTGAATCTAGTGACTCATGGAGAGTAATGGAGGAACTATCAGCATTACATCTTAATATGGGAGAAGTTGGGGGCATAGTTTGTCTTTTTTATATGATGGTACATTCATCTCTATTTTAGTAGGTGGAAGATTCCCAGTTGGGGGATCTTGAGGTGGAGGTCTGGAGAGACCGAGTTGTTTGTAGAGAGTCCCCTGATGGTTGGACTGAGGATGAACAACATTGAGTGTTGTATCATGGAAGTATTTTTGTTCCTTTTATGATGCACAAGAAAGTTCTTAGAGAGTTACATAGTTCTCCTTTAGTGGTGAATCCTGACATGAAAAAGACGTACTGGTCCTTGAGGAGTCATTTTTGGTGGCCTGGGCTGAAGCATGCGGTTGCAGAGTTTGTGTCTCGATGTTTGGTCTGCCATAAGGTGAAGGCCGAACACCATGTTCCTAGTGGTCTTCTCCATCCATTAGATATTCCTCAGTGGAAGTGGGCGGACATCCCATTGTACTTTGTTACTGGTTTACCTCGAGCTCTGGGAGGACATGATTCTATTTGGGTGGTAGTGGATCGCTTAAAAAAATCATCCCACTTTATAACAATAAAGGAGTTGAGCTCAGTGTAAGTTTTTTCAAGGCAGTATCTAGAGGAGGTGGTGAGACTTCATGGAGTCCCAAAGACAATCATTTCTGATCGAGATCCTCACTTTACTTCTCAGGTGTAGAGAGGTCTCCGTCATGCTTTTGGTTCTCAGCTATGCCATAGCACTGCTTTTCATCCTCAAACAGACGGTCAGACAGAGTGAACCATCCAGAATCTTGAAGACATGTTACACTCTTGTGTTCTTGGTTTTGGAGGTTCGTGGATGAGGCACTTAACCATGGTGGAGTTTACTTACAATAATAATTTTTCACTCCACGATCGATATGGTGCCTTTTGATTCCTTGTATGGACGACCTTTCCATTCTCCGTTGTGCTAGACTGGGGTTGGAGAGTCAGAAATTATCAGACCAGAACTAGTGCAGAATACAATAGAGATGGTTCAGGTTATTCGTGAGAGGATAAAGATAGCGCAAGATCATTAGAAATCATATTCTTATCAAAGGAGGAGACCCTTAGAGTTTAATGTTGTGGATCATGTGTTTCTGAAGGTGAATCCCCATCCTGGGCAATGAAGGTTTGGTTATGGAAGTAAGGTTTCTCCCCGCTTTGTTGGGCCTTTAGAGGTGTTATCTCATGTTGGAGCTATGGAGTATCGAGTAGCACTTCCCCCACAGACGAGTCAGATACATGATGTTTTCCATGGATCACAGCTCCACCGTTATCTTTATTATGACTCTCACGTCATCGATTGGGGATACATCGATGTTGATGATGAAGCAACCTTTGAGGAGCGACCTGTAGAGATCCAAGACCGTAAGGAGAATGTTTTGCGGGGGGCGTTCTATCCCTTTGGTTCATGTCTTGCGGCGACATGGTGGCATGAAGGAGAGTACCTAGGAGCATGAGTAACATATACGTGCTTATTACCCAAAGTTGTTTGTTGTTTAACACTTTTCATGTAATGATGTACCCTTTGTGGTTATACCTTTCTTGTTTATATTATGAATTTGTTTTGTTGCTTTTTGTGGCTTTCTCTCTTTTGAGATGTATCTCGATGGATGGTTGTTCAGACCCCGTTTCAATTTCACTTTAGGTGGGTTTTGAATTCTCGGGGATGAGAATGTTTTGATAGGTATCTGATGTAATGGACCAGACCTCTCTATTCCATTAATTTGTGAAAATATAGTGCTTGAGGTATTCTGGGAGGTCAAGGTGACTTATCCCCAACACTTTTCAAATTTTTTCCCTTTCTATGAATAGTTCTATAAGTGAGTAGTTCTATCAGTAACCTCTAACGGTAACCTCTATTTCCTTTTCCAAATTTCCAATTCTATGAATAGATCTATCAGTGAACAAATATATCAGTAACCTCTAACGGTAACCTGTAACGGTATCCTCTAACGGTAACCTCTAACGGTAACCTCTAACTGTAACCTCTAACGGTAACCTCTAACGGTAACCTCTATTTCCTTTTCCAAATTTCCAATTCTATGAACAGTTCTATCGGTGAACAGTTCTATCGATAACCTCTAACGGTAACCTCTCTTTCCTTTTCCAAATTTCCAATTCTATGAACAGTTTCATCAGTGAACAGTGCTATCGTTAACCTCTAACTGTAACCTCTCTTTCCTTTGCCAAATTTTGAGTTCTTGTGAACAGTTCCATCGATGAACAGTTCTATTAGTAACCTCTAATGGTAACCTCTCTTTCCTTTTCCAAATTTCCAATTCTATGAACAGTTCCATCAGTGAACAGTTCTATTGGTAACCTCTAATGGTAAACTCTCTTTCCTTTTCCAAATTTTGAGTTATGTTAACAGTGTTTCTAGAATGGTTAGTGTACAATGTTCTTTTGGTGAGGTTCTAACGGTGAGTTTCATGAACAACGTTCTATCGGTGAGGTTCTAACGGTGAGGTTCATGAACAATGTTCTATCGGTGAGGTTCATGAATAGTGTTCTATTAGTGAGGTTATAACGATGAGTTTCATGAAAAGTGTTATATCTGTGAGGTTCATGAACAATGTCTATTGGTGAGGTTCTAACGGTGAGGTTCATGAACAGTGTTTTTCCTTTTCCAAATTTTGAGTTCGTGAACAGAGTTTCCATCCTCCTATAGTTTCACCCATTTAGCATTTCATTTGACATAAAATGCATTTAAAGACTTGTTTTAAGGACTCTAAGGCCGATTCAAAGGCCACAACTCATATATAAATTATTCCTAAGGTTTGGGATGTTTTTACTTGGTCAAACTGCGTGGTATAATGCGATCCGATTTTAATGGGAAATTAAGCGTATCTTAAATAGTCACACTGCTAAATATTTTAAAGGGAAGGGTTTTCGTCCTCCCTAATTATTTCTCCTTGTCCTTAGGTGTGAGATGCTCAAACATCCCATTCCTTCTCTTAGGAGTTACATAATCAAAAATTCCTCCTTGGATTGGTTCTGCTCTATTTTGATGCAACCAAGATGTATTGATCAAACTTCGATATAAGGTATGTTTTATCATCATTATTTGGGGGTTCATGTTATCCTATTTCTCCTTTACATATTATAGCATGTAATATAAATGCTTCTAATGGAGTTTTTCTTGGGTTTCTGTTGGTGCGGTCGTACCGTGGAATCCTCGGGTGGATGCAGTTGTTGTGAGAGGAGGATCATGACCCGTTGTGTGGACAGTTCTCATATAAAGAACATCAAGAACTGTTTGAAGTAGGGTATTCGCTTCTTATCTATTCTTTTATGTAAAAATTTATTGTTAGCATGTTTTATCCCACTGGATCAAAATGGAATTGACCTAATAAATATTTTAATTGGATAAACAAATTGATATCAGTTGTATGTTATTGCCTCTTGTTTTTCTAGATAGTGTTATATCAATGCTTTCTATGTTTAGCATGTCGTTCTTGATGGAAATTGGTAAAGAACGTAAAGCCTGAATTAATTGATAATGGTTTGTCTAATGATAAAGAGGCATGTAAATGAATCTCTTTCTTCTTGTTGTAATTTGATGTTAATCAAAATGGTGTAGTAAGCATGTTTAATTTTTTGTGATAACTTACTGATTAGGTTTCCCAAATTTGGAACCCATGAATAATAATCAATTAATATAAGATCGATTAAATAATAGGTTGATCGATAAAAGATAACTCCTTGTAGGGTTCTGTGTTACCCTATTGTTTGTTAAAGGGCCAAGAGACCAACTGTTAAAATGTTTGTTTTCCTGATGCTTGTGTTTTGATGTGATCTTAAATGGCTGTTGTGTTATGTGGGGGCATGGAGGCCATTTGGTTGTGGCAGAAGATGATGCCTAGAGTGGCGAGATGTATCAGTTTATGCATGTGGGTGTCAGGGAGGACACCGGGGATGATGGAATGGGATGGATGTCATTGTTGGATGCTTGCTGTTTCTTTTTGGTTGATTATCTGTTTTACTTTTCCCAACTACCTAAGAAATATGGTCTTGCTTAACATTCTTCCAAAAGAGGCTAAGATGCATGGGGTATGCCACGTGCTTTCTGTGTTTAGCTTCTCAAGGGAGGATGGGTCTATGCTCTTGTTATATGCGGCAAAGACTCGACCGTAGTACATCTAATCACCGTGTTGAGAAACCTTGTGTTTAGTAGCATAGAATTTTTTTCTATAATGCATGGGAATGTGGGAAAGTAATTCTGTAATGAATAATTTAATAAATAGTGTTAACCCATGGGTTTGGAGTTTGCTGGAACATAATGATGAGGTTGTAATTTTGAAGGAACAATGTACCTTGGGTGTGATGCTGATGATCTTTAATGTGGAATTCGTACTGATTAATTAATGTTTAATGAATTAATTAACATAAAGTGCAACTGATAAAAAGGGAATGAAATAATTTATTAAATATCTTTAAATAGTTATGTGCTTATAGGATACATAGTCTTAGAAGTGGCAACCTGGAGTCCGAGAGACATTAGCTGCATTTGAGTCTAAGACTAGGTTATTCCCATAGCGTGGTTGTGAACTATAGTATATCCTATACTTTTTGTGTTTCTATACGCTACTCCACCCAGTAAGTAAGGGAAACTGACACCCTGGGGATTCATAGGGGGGTGTTTTCCCCAACATTTCAGTGAGAGGATGAATGACTAACTACCCCCTTTGGCCCTGCTATATTCTCTTGGTAGTTACTTGTGCTGGTAGGCACATTGGTTAGTTTTCACCATATATGTGTGTAGAGGGCTGTAATGGGTTGTGGTTATTCACACACATATATTCTATATATAGTTTCCTATGGACTACTATAGGTGTAACGTGCATAGGATGTGATGGCTTGAGGATCCTTACTCGATGTATGGGCTGTAATGGGTTGAGGTATAATACCTGACGTATGATACACGTTACGTGGGTTGTGGTGGATCCTAGAAACTACATGATTACTTTTATTACGTGGACGTGGTGGTTTTGTTGCACGAGGTGAATGTTGTGGTGCTTCACCCAGGTGTCTGTGGGCATGCCTTTTTTGAGAGAAATGCTCAGGACGTGCGATGTTGGGGAAAAGTGGAAAACCAGTGGGGAAGTAGTAGTGGGGTACCCTTGATATTCTTTATTATATGATATATTCTTGTATTCGTTACTTGGTGAGAGTAGCCATGATGAGTTTGGGAACTTATTATACCTGTTTAGGTGACGAGTTAGTTTCACACACACATATATTCTATATATAGTTTCCTATGGACTACTATAGGTGTAACGTGTATAGGCTGTGATGGCTTGAGGATCCTTACTTGATGTATGGGCTGTAATGGGTTGAGGTATAATACCCGACGTATGATACACGTTATGTGGGCTATGGTGGATCCTCGAAACTACATGATTACTTTTATTACGTGGACGTGGTGGTTTTGTTGCACGAGGTGAATGTTGTGGTGCTTCACCCAGGTGTCTGCGGGCATGCCTTTTTTGAGAGAGATGCTCAGGACGTGCGATGTTGGGGAAAAGTGGAAAACCAGTGGGGAAGTAGTAGTGGGGTACCCTTGATATTCTTTATTATATGATATATTCTTGTATGCGTTACTTGGTGAGAGTAGCCATGGTGAGGTTGGGAACTTATTATACCTGTTTAGGTGACGAGTTAGTTTCACTTGTAGTTCACTGTGCTTTAGCATGCTTTCTTTTCTTTTTCACGAGAGGCTTCAGGGATAATCCTACTGAGTATACTGTTATACCCACCCTATGTATATATAAACTATTTTCAAGTCACTTGGAGCAGGTTGGAGATCAAGCTGATTTCTACTAGCTTGGGGTTGTAGGAGTTGTTCAGGCTTATGGTTGCTGCTATTTTTACTTTCTTTTGGGTACTTACAATTTTCCCCTTCCAGTTGTAGTACTTTTGCGTGAAATTACATATGTGCACTTGGGTTTTCTTTTATATTTCAGTTCTAAGTTGGAGTTGGTTGGTTTCTATCTTATCTCTCTATTCCGCATGTGTTCTCTTAGAGGGTAATTCCTCCCATTTATGTGTTTACTATACCCTCGGTGCTATTCGCCAACTCAGGGCCTACTGGTGGAAGGACTCGGGGGTCATTATCTCCCTTCTCACATTGCCGAACCCGGAGGGGTACACTTTGTGGGGATAGGGTCGTGACAATTCTATCACCACAATCTGACCAAATAACCAATCCTACCTCAAATGAAATTCTCTTCATGACCTAATATCAAGAAATCGATGCTCCTAAATGTGACAACTGGGCCCTACCCACCAGTTTCCCCACAGACACGTGGGCCCCACCCTAGGTCCCACCCACATGCCCAAATAGGTTATCTGACTAATGATAGTCCCCACAGGCCAACACATATCCTTTCCAGTGTGCTTTTTCCTCACTCACACACACCCTGGGAAACTTCCCAGAAGGTCTCCAAGCCAAGCACACTTAACTATGGAGTTTTAATCCGATAGGCTCCCGAAAAGAAAGGTGAACCTTGTTGACATGAGTCATATCATTTAGTCATTTAAACCTTTATCATTTGGGGATGTTACAATCACCCCCCTTTAGAGCACAACACCCTCGTTGTGGGCCCTACATCTCAACCCAGGTAGTTCACCACACTTAAGGCTGGGTTTATCCTCTGATACCAAATGTGACAACTGGGCCCCGCCCACCAGTTGCCTCACAGACACGTGGGCCCCACCCTAGGTCCCACCCACGTGCCCGAACGGGTTATCTGACTAATGATAGTCCCCACAGGCCAACACATGTCCTTTCCAGTGTGCTTTTTCCTCACTCACACACACCCTGAGAAACTTCCCATAAGGTCACCCATCCTGATCACTACTCCAGGACAAACACGCTTAACTATGAAGTTTTAATCCGATAGGCTCTCGAAAAGGACGGTGCACCTTGTTGACATGAGTCATATCATTTAGCCATTTAACCCTTTATCATTTGGGTATGTTACACTAAAATGATGCCTCAACCTTAACCTCATTATCACCAGCATCGAACATAAGATAAAAGTTTTGGTAACACCACTAAACCACTTCACAAAAGGACACTGATAGGTAATTGAATTACCCTGGGAGACCCAACTAGAACACCCTTGGTTTGATCCTCTCCACAATTAATGGCCCAAATCACCTAGTGCCATCTCACATAGTTCTTTCAAAGCTCTAACAGTGACCCAAAATAGATTCAATTAAAGGATCATATACATTAAAACCGAAATTCACGACCTACACCAATCTGTAACATGAGACCCAATGACCTCTCATCATATCTGAACACTCATTGAACAAACCAATCAAGACCTTCACTTCAAGGTACAAAACTGGTTGAAGCCTGATCCAATAATTATTACCAAAACCGAAACACCAAGACGACACTCATATGATACCATCCAACCTGAAACACTGATCACAATATCGAATGAACATTTATCTTCTATTGTGCTCCGCACTATATTCCCTATCTCACCACCACCACATTTCTATGGCTGGAACCTCCACTAATGAAAGGACTACCAGAACCCTCAACATAACTTTAACTACATGCCCGACACATTTCCCAACTCACCATGCCCAACTGTCTATGAGAAATTCACCAAAAACTAGTTCCCATTCTTTCCTTTAAAACAACATAGAGTGAACATGAAAAATCCAACCCTTTGCAACCTGAGAACTACTTGACCTCCCTCAAGATCACCTTCATTTATGACATACACTTTCCATTAAACATCAAAAAAGAGGTTTCCTATACTTACCACTTCAGTTCCTCTTACCATGACATGTCAAACTATCCTCGCCTGGATCGTCTCAAAACACCCATATTCCATTACCATTATCCGTTTTCATGGATTATCCCACCCTTAAATGACTCGAACATAGGCATCTCATATTTCTCTCAAAACCACCCCGAGCCCAAAGCCAAGGCTTGGCTTGATCAACCACCACATGCAAGGCCAACTTATTCTTTATAGAGGAACGCAAACAAGTCCCTTAGAGGTTTCTATTTGGAACCTTAAGGAAACCACATCCACTCTACATTTTCCTACACACATCCTTGACTAATATAATGATCCCCACCTTAAGAGTATCATTATCACCACTTTCCTCAAGAAATTACAACCACTGTGTCTCACACTTAGATCGTGAGATGGACCCCAAAACTTGGACATAAAAATCTATATTTTCTTAGAACAACAAACATCACCGACCTCTATCCATTCCTAAATTTCAAGAATGTCACCCATGACATTCATCAAGATCTGGTCTATCTTTAGAACCACACCAAAAACTGATAGATGGTATATTCCCCCCCATATAGATCCATATATACCACGCCATGAGAACACCATCCTAGAGGATCCATATCAAAAAAAAAATATTTTAGTATATAGGAATAAATCTAAAGCTCTCTTAGCATACTCGGGATGATGTGAAGATATTGACCATTATCGTCACTAGATAAAAGTACAGCAGGAAGTCATCAAATAAAACCACTTAAATCTATCCATCACCGATGTCTCCTCTCTCCATGGAAACACCTTAACCTTATGAAATTATTAGGACTACCTTCCCTCCAAAATCTCATCGACACTCAATAACCACAACTTGAATGGAATTTCCACCCAAAAATCAGCACCACCTCATGAATCTCTACTAAGTGGTCATGACCCAACATTCCTTATTGCAACATTATCATCCCCCACTTGAGTTATTATAGCACAAACCTAGTGATTTACATAGACGCACAAAAATACCACACTGATCCACACCCAACTATCTCGTAGATAACATATTCTCCCCAATATGATCACACAAAATTTTGACTGGTGCTTATCCTAAGACATATGTTTTCCCATCCCCAAACAGAATCATTCCTTTACAACACATGCCCACATCTAGACCTCCTCAAATCCCTCAAGGTCTCATACTTTCCTGTGTCCACACACTAAACCCGACTCTAGATCACATGAGTAATACATCACCAGAGCCATGCCCAACATCCACTCACTCATCTGACCATGCCTCCGGGTCCGTTAGCCTCATTGGACTCAATGAATTCTCAAAATTCTCATCCAAAAAACCAATAATTCATAGAAGAAATCCCAACCACATGAACACCACCACCCTAGGTGTCACTTCCATACCAAAATCATCCATCCTCACTTTGGTCATCCTTTTCTTGTTAACTCAAAAACAACATTAATTTCTACAGAAAACACCATAAAGTCCATAGGGAAAGTCTCCTAAAGACATTTCCTATCCCCACAAATGGATTTACAACCAACCCAAATCACTTAAATACCTACCTTAGAAAGGAACTAAGGCATAACCATGCACTTTCACTGTACTCTATGGAACCCAACATGCATCAATTTCACTTCTGAAGAAACCACATATGCTCCACATTTCATGGTACATATAACACTAGGCTAACCTCCCCTAAGGATGCCCTCAATTTCCAAAAGTTGTTGACTAATTTGAAAAAATCTTGTCACACCAACGATGTCATTAAACTCTTAACTTATCTCTCTAGGATAAACCCACACTAGGAGAAACTCTCAGTGGGATACTACCATGGTCAAAAATGTCTACTTGTTCCATACACACACAAGGAACTAGCATCTCCGAATGAAATTTATCACCAGTCTCCCTGAAAGTCAAACAATACCAACTATCTTAACAGGAGTCATGCTAAGAAATGGCCACTAGATATCTATATCTAATACATACACACCAAACCTTAAACTACTCACTGCTCATGGGTAGCACTCCTAGCCCCAATCCAAAACAGACTACGTCTAACACATCATAGTGGAAATTTACTCCAAGACTCACACCAATGATACCCATACACACACATTAGAACCAAAATCCAAACACACACTCTAGGGTCCCAAACATGCCTTGATCGGTCACAACCCATAAGAGTTACCACATCCAAATTACCTGACAACATCTCATAAACCATGGTTACAGCCTTATTAAGGGTACAATAACCACATCACCTTTACAATACAAAAAACCCAATGAAGCCTCACGACCCAAAACAAAAATCTAAAACTAGGGTACTCTCACTACCCTAACAAACCATACATAGGGTCTGACCACAACACTAGGGATACACATTCTGAATATCCCTATAGGTTCCATCATTTTATATATCCCTTATTAATTTAAATTAACCATTTAAAACCAAAGGTTTCATATTTAAATTGTTTATATTTTCAAAACCCAATAATTTACACCTTCAAAAACCTTTTTATTAACCCAACATTTAAAAAATACAAGCTTTATTCAAATTCATATTTCAAAATTTTCTTTATCAAACATATCAAGGGAATATCAATAAAAAAAATTCAACAGAAGAAAAGCACATTACCAACATATGAATTCCAAATAACTATTAATTATGGTAAACACAAAAAACACCTTTCAATCCTATGTTTCTAGCATGATATATGAACTCATACACCCTCTCTTTCTATACCAATTTAATATATAAAACATCATAAATAAATAAAATCACATCCAAGTGCACCCCTTAATGTGGAAATAAGAATCAACTATAAAATAAAAAAAATCTGAACATCAATTCCCACCCATGGAACTTAGATTTTCACTCATACATGGGGCTATAGGCACCTAGGCATGATCTCTTTACCAGGCCCCGAGAAGATCCTAGTCTCCTATCTACCTTTCCCAAAATATTAAGACAAAAGAAACTGCTCTGATACAACTTTGTAACATCCCTGACCCAGTAGCCACTATATCTGGTTCCCCATGACAGGTCATCACATGACATCAGACACACCTCCCTATACACTAGAGTTTACTAACTATTTGCATGGGTATACAGAGGAACGTCAGTGAGACTATACATTCTTATTAGAGTAATTCCAAAATAGAAATAATATCAAGAGGTGTAATAACTAGTAAAAACAAATATATATAAAACATGTGAAAAATTACTACTATAATAGATTAAGTCCTTATTCAACAATGTTATGTATACTATACATGTTAGGCAATCATACAATGAAATCCAAAACCATACTACCAAAAGGCCTTGAACACGGACCCGAGTCCCAACCTGGAATTAAAATCTCATGATCTAACTCATCATCCTATGCAAAACCAAACACCAAGTCCCTATCCTAAAACTAAAATAGAAATAATTAGCTTCTTCTCAGGTACAAGTTCCATGGTGTCCCAAGAAAGGTGTGAGTACAACTTAGTAATCCACCACCAACGATGTCTAAAACAATATACTATCTATACAACAGTGTATGTAGGTAAACAAAGTGAAATAAATAAAAAAGTCAATGAAATAAATATATACACATCTCACATTTAATAAACTATCAGGTAACCATTTAATTTCATAAGTTCTCAAGGGTCAACCAATTACTAAACTAGATCCTGTCACACCATGTCCCCAAGACAAGGCCTAAGGGGTCACACACACACTTTTAATCACAAGGGGAATTCACTAATAAACATTTATCAACATACCCTAAATCCTCAGTTCGATAATAAATCCATGTCCATGTTTTTGGGAAGCATAGAGCTGTATCCCGATACCCCAAACCGCACCATGTCAATACACTTGGATGTATATAGCCTCAGTCCAACTTCCCAACCATACATTTCATAACACTTACCTCGAATCCTCAGTATGGGAAATCTTATCCAATGAAACCTTTAGGGGAATAAAGATTCAGTCGGACTCCCTAACCTATACATTATACGGGTAGGGTTTAGAGCCTCAGTCTAATCCAACCCATGGGAGTATAACCTCAAGTCAATACCCCACATGCCACTAAGCCATGTGCATATGATTCTTTAACCATTTTACATAGTAACCATTTATATGACTCAAACATTCTCAACGCATATACCATTTTAAAAATATAACTCATTAAACACATATACCATTATACTAAACCCCCCATTCCATATTAAAAACTAGACAAAAATCAACATCATATTCATTTCACAATCCATGAAAACACCCAAATAAAAATACTCATTAAAAAATCTTCTTGAAGACACCCCTTTAAAACACGGGTCTTCTTCTTTGAAAACTGAACCATTCCCTAAGGATATCATTTCTATTTCCAACCATTTCAAATAATCATTAAGGAATTTTCCGAAAAAGGGTAACCACACACTCATTTCAAATCATCATTAGAAACCTATAAAGAAGACCACTTTCTAAATCTTGAAGATTCAATGCCTCCTTTTAAAAGATTCATCACTTTCAAAAAATCAAATTATTTATTTAAGAACCATAACCAGATAATAATTCAAAACAAATTATTTAAACCATTTCAAAATCCCCTTAGACCTTTCAAAAAATCCAACATGTAATCAATTCAATTTACCCTTTAAAAAACCGACATACCCGATTAAAATTTTACAACCCATTCCTTCTCATATTCTCCTATCTCAATGTTCTATAATTTATTTCACCATTTTAAAGGGTTAGACATACCATATGTTTATCCTTAGGTTTGGTATCACATCATCAATGAACCCAACATGATTTGTGAAGGGCATTGCACCTCAATATAAGGACTGAATCATTTCCCACAGTCAAAGAAATTGAAATGGAACAAGGAAATACATTGGAAAACCACATACACATATATAATAGCGAGACTATGAGAAAAATACTTAATGCCACCTAACTCATGCTTGAATACAAACGCTCACTTAAATGTAGCCCTTGATTCAAACTCAAACAACCTTCAAAGACCTATCCATGAATATTCTAGAAAATTTGGGGGTTTTTAGGGATTTATAAGAAGCGGAAAAATTCCACAATCCCTATTACATAAAATAGAAGGAATATGAGTGTTAGACTAACCCGAAGATTTGATTAAAACTAAAAGACACTAAAAAAAAGTAAAAATAGAATGATAATAATCTATTGGAAGTCTAAGAGGTTCTGGTTCATCACCAAAGCTGTGGGAGGAGGAATAAGGGAGAAATTAGAGTTAAAGACCTTAAAGCATGAGAGGGAAAATTGGAAAATCCCACTTTTTAAGGGTCACATGGTTTGGCCACATGGTTGGAAAAATCATGTGCAAACCATGAAACTCACACTGTCTACGAGGTCCAAGATAGATGGTTTCCTAGAATCAACTGCATGATTTTCCAAACAGTGCATTGATTGTGTGCCAGCCTCTATCTGAAAAAGGATTGGCCGCACAGTTTCCCCTGACATGCCGAAAAATTTATACTAACCTTGCGCCTACCATGAAATGGAAACTATTTTTCCTCTTGTCTCTCCTTTTGTGTCCCAAAACCCTAGGACACTCTCTAAAGTCATCATACACCCTAAAACAACTTCATTATCCAAAACAAAGGAAGTTTAACAAAAATTTTAACATGGACGTAACATTATGAAAGGTTGGGATCTTAAAACATTTAGTAACATAGATCAACCAATATCTACACTTTAATCTTATAAACATACATATCCAAATTATATATGTTTTTTTATTTCCATAATATTAACCTTAGGGTACCAAAGGGGAGATACAAAGGATTTATTTTAATTAAGATGTAATCACATTAATCGATCAATTTCTTTGTACTTATTATTTTACCTCCTATAAATAAGTTTTATTTTTCATAAAATAATAAATTTAGTATAAAAAATATAGTAAAATTTTATTATGATTATTAAACCACCATTATCCACCCTATTTTACATCAAATAAAAAGTGAAAGTATCACTTTTCCGTATGTATGACTTACCGTCTCCACATAGTGATACAATTAATTTTTCATTACCATATTTTATGGATGTGTATTATGATATGTTTAAAATTTATTTATTATATTTATGAAATAATTATGCTTCTATAATTATAATATAATATCTACCTTATTACCTTCCAATCTATTGGAAAATGATAATGTCACTTGTGTGTACGTGTGAACTACTACCTCAGTGAAACAATGTGATTTGTTTTTTATTTACTTGGATGGTAATAAGGATATATTTAATGAATATATATGATATAATAATTATTATTAAAAGGTGAATTACTATTTTCCTTTATTTAATTCCATCTGTTGAAAAATAAAAACAATGTTCATGCGTACTTATGACCCACCGTCTCCATGAATGATGCAATTCATTTTTCCATCTATAACTTTTATAGATGACTCAAAATATGTATATAATGAATATATATGATATTTATATCATTATGAAAATTATGAAAATTATATAACAATAATTAAAGTACAAGGACCAAAACTAGGGAACCAAAAAAAACAAGAGAAACGATGTAGTTATCACCAAGAATAGAGATTTAGTAAAGAATTATAAATAAATGGCGATAAAAGATTATAAGTAAATAATAAATGGTATGATATATATAACTATGGTTCTGGAATATATTTATAGTATATATACATATATTATTGTAACACACTAAGATTCCATGGTACGTGTCCCTTTGAATAATGCAATAGCTTGCATTGTACGTAACTTTGAGATTCTAACACACCACGACCAATCAAACTAGCCACAATAAATAGTAATACCCAATTTTTGAAATTTTATAAATTTTTATTTTCAAAATGGAATCATTTTTTAATTTGGAATATCGAAATTAGCTTAGGGTGATTTTTTTGGTATTTTTATGAAAACTTTCAATTTTTGATGAATAGTGAAAAACACTACGTTATTGGTTAAAACAAAATTTTTTATTTAAATAATTTTTTATTTTATTTAAATTTATTTTAGGTCAAAATAGATACATAATACCTATATACGTTCAATGTAATTCATTGGAGTCATTTTATAATAAGTTTAGATATATAAAAATTTTATTGAACTTTTTGCCGTATTTTACCCACCTATTAGGAGAATTTGAAAATTTGCATAAAATTTTTTTTTACCACACTTGAGAGTTGAATTTAAAAAATCCAAGAGACACAGTTTAAATTATTATGTAGAATTTGATTCAATACGATGAAAATAATTTTTGGTGAATAATAACTTTTTACTTTTATTTACCACGGTTAAAAGTAAATAGGGTAACTAATGGTAAATATGATATTA
Source organism: Viscum album (assembly GCA_963277665.1). Lineage (NCBI taxonomy): Eukaryota > Viridiplantae > Streptophyta > Magnoliopsida > Santalales > Viscaceae > Viscum > Viscum album. The sequence goes on from OY728125.1 coordinate 1,677,296,644, forward strand.
TAATTAGCCTAAAACATGTCCTAATTCTCTTGGATAAGTGTAATTCGACCAAAAAAACCTTATGAATAAAATATGATCCCTTTTGGTCTACTTGGATTTGAATATGACATTTATTATTATTTTATTTAAAGAAGAGTTAACAGAGCTAAATTAAAAGTTTAATAACTAAACCATTTTTAATATAGGGATATACATAAGATAAATTCGACTATAAATATTCATTATAAAGATAAAAATATTTCCTACATAATTGTGATTTATTTATAATTTTGAGACATTAAATAATTTAATTTATTTATGACACAATGATGATGCAATAATTACCTTATTAATGAAAGATTAAAATAATGGATATTATAAATATAAAAATAAATGTAATTTGAGACTTTTGATGAATTAAAATAATTTTTTAGGTTAATATGACATTTTAGGGTTGATTAAATAATTTCTTTTTATGTAATCATGCTGTTATGATTTTTAAAAAAACCAAATACTAAATAGTGTCAAAATTGACATAATTGAGTTTTTAAAACAAATACTATATTATTAATTGATATAACATTTATAAAAATATAGGGTTCATACAGAAGACTTAGATAAGGTTATATATATTAATTTTGAACCACTAGGGGTTCTATTGACTTGTTATAGTATGTTTATTAACCATATAATATAAAAATACAAAGAGACATGGTAAATGTCAAACTATTTAACTAAGAGTTAAATCTAAAAGATAAGGTTAATATGGTAACCTAAACCTGTATAAAACCTATTTTTTGAGATATTTTCGACCCATCACCACCTTAGCCTTGAACTAATTCATTTTGGATCCATTAGAAACCTAAAATGATTTTATTATAAAATAATATTTCAAGCTTTTCCTAAAGTGACCCTCGCCTCTCTTATAAAAGGGTACTTCAACTTCTCTTACTTTCACACCTCCAAAGCCATTTGGATAGAAAAAACCCTACTCAAATATCCTACCTTCATCCTAGAGACCTTACTTTGTTCAAAAAGACATCCTGAGGAGCCCTTTTGATCAAATCAAAAGGAATAACTTGAAGAAGAGGTAAATATTTCATCATCTCTTTCAAGATCTTTTCTTCTTCCACTTTCTCTTTATTTGTTGTTTATATTCTAAAATAATAACTCTAGTATCTTCTATATAAAATGATGTTATTATAAATATGGTACAACCATATTTTTTATTCTATCAATCCTATAAATGACCAAGTCACCATACATGCGTACGGGCGGCTTACCGTCTCCACGTCATGGTGTAGTTTGTTATTCAAACACTTCATTATTTTCGATGGGTATAATAATGAATATATCTGATGTAAATAATAAATATAACATGTTAATTATTCTTTATATATGATATGAAATCTAGTTAAAAACTATTTCACCATCAATTTAATGATATTGTCACTTGTGCGTATGTACATATTACCGTCTCCATGAACGCGATGAGATTCATTCTCCATCTTTATCATTCCAGAAAAATTTTCATTTTATGATTAAAAATAATGATTATTAACATGATATCATTATTTATATAAATAAAATAAATTTTATACATAAAAAATATGGCTTACGTAACTAACCATATAAAGGAAAATGAATCAATTAACACCCGAAACGATGACACTACTAAAATATTATTAACAAAGTAATATTAGAAGATCATATATGATATCATATTTATGTATATGGTTCATATATAATTTAATAACAATGTTTTAACTATTATAAAGGAGGTTAAGGTACCATCGACTAAGGAAAAGTACAAGGTAAGGGTTAATTTCACAATCTCTTTATTATTCGAGGTTGTTTTTACAAAAGTATCTACCAGGACCTCTTTATCGTGCACATCTGTGTTTTCTTAAAAATGTATTTCAAAACATTTTTAGTATTCACTAGAAAATGGGTTAAAGTCATTTATAACCTTATTTTACCTTATATGTTTTGAAAGTAATCTTTCCGTCGTTTTCTAAACAAGGTACTTTATGACATTTTCGACAAAACTAAGGTAACAATGTTTTTTAACTTACATGGCGGGTGTGGATATTTTTTGATGTTATAACATAGTTGAAGCTTCCCTTAAAATCTTATAAGAATATTTTAAAAATAATTTTTTCTTTTGTTATTACATGACTTTTAAATTATTTCAAAATAGAAAGAGATATTTCTCTAATTTTTTTTTTGATTTCATCTATGTCAACATTCTTTGAGGGATTTTAAACCTTTTAAGTTGATTTATTATGATAAAAATCATCCATATTGTATTGAAGGTTTTTTGATATATTTTACTATGGATGTGTTTTTTATACCATTCATGGTTTATGGATAAATTATTGACATTTCGTATGCTAGTTTTAATACGAATGTTTATATTATGTTTAAACCTTTTCATATGAGGAATGAATTGGACTTAGTAAGTGATGGGTGGAGCCCACTATAGCTCCTCGATGCATCGATAGGTCTCATAGACAAAATAGTTTCTTGGCATAAGGCCTTGATAAAATCTAATTTGTAGTCTTGGCATAATTCCTTGACTATGTGGTTATGAAGTCTGACATTATACATTCCATCATTATAAAATTGGATATTGATATTGCATGTAATTATTTTACTAGTAGAATATCCATGTGATTAAGTAAATGGAATTATTTGATTTTATTTTTTCCATATTATGCAGAAGTTTAAGTTTAAAAGGCCTTTATTTTAGTCTTATACATTTCCTTAAATGCTTATGCTTATTTATGAAAATTTCCGCTATATTGTTATCCTTTCTGAGCATCTGAGCTCCCCCTTTCTATGTTTTACTTTTCCCAAAATGTGAAGAAGTATTTTATGGTTGACCTAAAAGGATAGACTAAGGATATAAGTGTGTTTAAAAATGGGATAAAATGTTGTTGATGTTTTTATTTCATGATGTAATGTAAAACTTATGAATGTATCTAGTACTTTCAAGGCTACTAAACTGATCAGTATTTCGAGACATGATTCCTTATATCATGTCAATGTTATGTAATAATGAACCGACTCTGGCTAACTAGGGTTGGGGTGTTACGGTCGGTGTAAAAGGAAGTTTAGTAAAAACCATGTAAACTAGATTTAGGAAAAAATCTGATTAGATAACACTACCCTAAGATAGACTTTGAGGATCAATATAGAAGAACGTCCTAGAATTTTGGTAATGTAGAGATTTTGGGAGTTTTCCAAGAAATACATCTCTGTCTAGATACGAGCAGGTAGAGGCGGCTCTGGCATAGATGTACCTAGGGGTAAAACACTAAAACACCGCTTTTAGCTAGACTCGAATGGGAACTGGTGTAGAATAACGGGCCTTGTTGCACTCTTGGTTACGAAACTCCAAGGGGATATGATTAGGATAATTATAATTTTATTTACAAACCATTATGAAGGGTTTATGAGTATATACTTCCTCAAAGAATTTTTTTATGATTATGGATTATATCCATAAACTGTTCAATTTATGTTAAGTGTTTTACAAGTTTAGAATTATGTATTGCGATTCATAAACTAATATAGTGTATTCCATTGTTTATAAATGTCACTTAGTGGGGGGAATGGAAACTACATAAATGCACATAATCCAGGTAGGGATTTCCCTCCTACTCAAGATAATTATAGTGGAGCTGGGGAAGAAACTGGTGATGATCAGTTTATCACAATAATGGGACAACTCACTCAGGTTATGAATAATAACCTTACCCGTATGGAGTAACCTAATCCAGAACGTGGAGGATCAATGTTATACCACTTCATGAATAAAAAACCACCAACATTAAATGGGATCACAAATCCATTAGTAGCTAACCAATGGATAAGTTCCTCAGAGAAAATATTTCATGCTTTGGGGAGTAGCGAAAGGGAAAAAGTTGTCATGGCAGTTTATCACCTCGCAGGAGATGAAAATCAGTGGAGGTCATTAATCAAAAATACAAAGGAATATGAAAAAGTATCAAACATGGAATAGAGGGAGTTTAAAGATATTTTTTAGAAAAATACTTTCCTCATGACTATCGAGTGGATATGAAAGACAATTTCTGAGTCTATGGAAAAAGGAGGAGGATAATTTCACAAAGTACGAGGACAACTTTACAAGGTTAGCAAAGCATGAAAAAGAATATATACATAACCCAAGGGGTAATATTGATTGATTCTTTAATGGGTTAATTCCATTTCTCCGTCGAGCATTAGTCTCAAAATCCTTCTCATCGTACGAAGATACTGTCTCAGGCGCTATCAAAACAGAAAAGGAATTCTATAAGTCTTATGGCTTCAAAGCATATAAAGAGAAGAAGAGATCTACTCAACACTATGGAAATGGAAATAATGAGAAGAAGGGAAATGTTGAATATCCATCCTACAGTAAATGTGGGAAGAAACACCCCAATACTTTCATTAAGGGAATGAGTGTCTGTTACAAGTGTGGTGAAAAAGGTCACCAAGATCATGATTGAAGGGGATGAAAGATGCTATTAATGTTGAATTTTATAATTGTAAAGAAAAGGGGCATTATGTAAATGAATGTCCTAAGCAATAATGAAACATACCTCAAAAAAGACAATGGGAGAAAGTCCAAGCTTATGAAATTACTACTGCTGAGGTTGAAGCTCCGAAAGACATGGTGGTAGGTAATTTAATGGTATCCTCAAGTTTAGACAATGCTTTATTTGATTCTGGATCATTGCATTGTTTCATATGTTCCCAGTTTACTAAGAAAATTAGTTATTTTTAATTTGAATTAACAAGGGAGTTGTTAGTCAAAACACCTAAGGGATGCATCAACACAACAATGTTTTGTGAATATGTTCCCATTAGAGAATATAAATGTTATTTATTTTCTGATCTCTTCATCATACCCATGATTGAATTTTATATAATCCTCAAAATGGATTGGATTTCAGACCATGATGCGAAAATTTATTGTAAGAAGAAGGAGGTTTCAATTTACGATGATGATAAAGAGTACCTTATCTTTAGAGCAGAAACGTCACCACCTGATTCTTATCTAGATCCACCCCTGTAGCTCTACTAAACTCAATTATTGGGGAGGAAGATAATGAAATAATTATGGGCGAGGAAAATAATGTTTGAATAGAGGACATACCTATTGTGCAAGAATATGTTGATGTGTTTCCATAGGATCTACCTGGACATCATCCATAATGAGAAATTAGGGTTTCCATTGATTAAATTCCAGGTTCAAGGCCCATATCGAAGACCCCTTATATAATGGCCAGTGTGGAATTAATGGAACTAAAGAAACAACTAGAGGAATTGAGTAATAAGGGATTTATTCTTCCTATTATTTATCCATGGGGAGCCTCTGTACTTTTTGTTAATAAAAAAGACAAGTCTATGAGGTTGTGCATTGACTACAGGGAGATCAATGCTATAACAATAAAGAACAAGTATCCCCTACCTCACATTAACAATTTATTTGACCAACTTCATGGAGCTCAATATTTTTCAAAGATTGGCCTTCAATTTGGATATCATTAGTTGTGTGTGTAGAAGGAAGACATTCTGAAAACAACATTTCTAACCAGGTATGGGCTATACCAGTTTACTGTAATGCCTTTTGGATTGACTAATAAACCCTCTTTCTTCATGGATCTAATGAATAGAGTTTTCCAGGAATATATTAATGACTTTGTAGTGGTATTTATTGATGATATCTTGGTATACTCCAAAAGCTACGAAGATCATAATAATCACTTGGGAATTATTATGAAGAATCTTAGATGAAATGAATTATATGGGATGTTTAGCAAGAGTGAATTCTGGCTCCAAGAGATTTCTTTTATGGGCCATATTGTCTCTAAGGATGGAATCTCTGTAGATCCTTCAAAGGCCAAGGTAATCCAATAATGGATAGCACCGACGAGTATAACCGAGGTACACAATTGTATTGGTTTAGTAGGTTATTATCGAGGTTTTATCCAGAATTTTGCCCAGTTGGATAACCCATTAACCAAGATCACACGTAAAGGGGTTAAATTTGTTTGGACAAAAGTGTGTGAAGAATTTTTTGAAGAACTGAAGATAAAATTATTCAATGCTACCATATTGACTCTACCATCAGGGAGTGAGGGGTTTTTTATTTATAGTGTTGCTTCAAAGAAAGGACATGATTGTGTCCTTGTGTAGAATGATAGAGTTATTGCCTATGCATCACGAAAACTAAAAATTAATGAGAAAAACTATCTTACTTATGATCTTGAGTTATCAGCTATAATATTTGCTCTGAAAATATAGAGACACTATCTCTATGGTAAAAAATGTGATATTTATACTGATCACAAGAGTTTGAAGTATATTTTCTCACAAAAAGAACTCAACATAAGGAAAAGGTGATGTCTTGAACTACCCAAGGATTGTGATTTCACTATACACTACCACCCACGGAAGGAAAATAAAGTGGAAGATTCTTTAAGTAGAAAGGATCATATAGTTTTGAATAAGATGAGAGTTGAAAGGGATCCTAATTCCATGGATATAGTAAAGATAGTTACGGGAATAACCATAGGAGGTGAAACATCAATACTTTTTCAAATGGTTTCCAAACCATATTTACTAGAAATGATAAGAGTTATTAGAATGATGATGAGGAGTTTTAAAATAAGAATAAAGTTGTGAATGATGGGAGTTTGAGTGACTTCATATATGAAGATGGAATTTTGAAATTTGGGAAGAGACATTGTTTTACTGATATACTTGATCTAAAAAGGGAATTATTGGATGATTATCATAGCTTTGATTTCTCTATACACCCTGGTAGCCCTAAGATATACAGAGATTTTAAGGAACATTTTTTGTGGGATAACATAAAGAAAGAGATTTCTGATTTTGTGTCAAGATGTATGGTCTGTCAACAAGTGAAACTTGGAAGGAAAAAGCCTAGAGGATTCATGCAACCTCTTCCCATAACTGAGTGGAAATGGGATAATATTTTGATGGACTTTTTCATGGGGATACCAAAGACTCCTAGAAGGAATGATGAAATATGGGTCATTGTTGATCTTCTTACCAAGTCAGCACATTTTCTTGCTCTAAGAGAATATTTACCACTTGAACGTATGGAAAGACTATATATTACTGAAGTTGTAAGACTGAAAGGAGTACCCCTATCGATTTTTTTTGACCGTGATCCCCATTTTACATCAATATTCTAGAAAAGTATTCAGAAGGCCCTGGATACTGAACTACGTTTGAGCACTGCCTACCACCCTCAAACTGATAGACAATCAGAATAGACTATTCAAACCTTAGAAGACATGTTGAGATCTTTCTCACTTGACTTTCAAGGTATGTGGGATCAATATTTACCTATGGTAGAACTTTCCTATAACAATATCTTTCATTCAAGTATTCAGATGACACTATATGAAGAGTTATATGGAAAGAGATTTCGCACACCAACTTGTTTGAATGATGTTGGTGAAAGAAAAATTATAGGCCCAGAAATTGTTGAGGAAATAATGGAAAAGGTGAAGGTTTTACAAACCCACATCAAAGAAGATCAAAGTAGGTAGAAGAGCTATGCTGATAACCAACGGAAGGATTTGGAATTTCAGGTTGGAGATCAAGTTTTCTTGAAGGTATCTCTATGGAAGGGAGTTATATGATTTGGCAAGAAGGGTAAATTAATTCCTAGGTACATCATACCTTTATAAATTCTAAAATGAATTGGCGTGGTAGCTTACCATTTGGCAATTCCTCGAAGTCTCTCTAAAGTTCATGATGTATTCCACGTACCACTCTTGAGAAAATACATGCCTAACCCAACACATGTACTCACCTATGAGGAAATTGAACTGGAACCTGATCTGTCTTATTGTGAAGAGCCTATCAAAATTCTTGATACCAGAGAACAAGTGTTGAGAAACTAGACGACAAGTCTGGTAAAAGTTCTATGGAGAAATCATAAGATGGAAGAGGCAACTTGGGAACCCAAGGAATTTATGATGAAGAACCACCCGAATCTTTTTATGCGGTAATATTCTATAAATTTTTAGGACAAAATTATTTTAAGGAGGGAAGAATGTAACACCCCAAGCTTCCACAGTATGTTTCCATTTGAATAATACAATAGCTTGTAATGTACACAACTTCAAGATTCTAACACACTGCGACCAATCAAACTAGCCGTTCTGAATAGTAATACCCACTTTTTAAAATTTTATAAATTTTATTTTTAAAAATGGACTTCATTTTTGAATTTGGAATATTGAAATTAGCTTAGATTGAATTTTTTGTATTTTTCTGAAAACTTTCAATTTTTGATGAATAGTGAAAAACACTACGTTATTGGTTAAAACCAAATTTTTTATTTAAATAATTTTTATTTTATTTAAATTTATTTTAGGTTGAAATAGATACATAATACCTATATAAGTTAAATGTAATTTATTTGAGTCATTTTATAATAATTTTAGATATATAAAAATTTTATTGAACTTTTTACCGTCTTTTACCCACCTCCTAGGAGCATTTGCAAATTTGCATAAAACTTAATTTTACCGATTTTGTGAGTTGAATTTCAAAAACCCGAGAGAAACAGTTGAAATCATTAAGTAAAATGTGGTTAAATAAGATGAAAATTATTTTTGGTGAATAGTAACTTTTTACTTTTATTTACCACGATTAAAAGTAAATAGGGTAATTAACGGTAAATATGATATTATAATTACCCTAAAACATGTCCTAATTCTATTGGATAAGTTTAATTCGACAAAAAAAAAACCTTAGTAATAAAATATCATCCCCTTTGGTCCACTTGGATTAAATTAGGACATTTATTATTATTTTATTTAAGGAAGAATTAAAAGAGTAAAATTCAAAGTTTAATAACTAAACCATTTTTAATATAGGGTTATACATAAGATAAATTAAACTATAAATATTTATTATAAATCTAAAAATATTTCCTACCTAAAGATATTTTATTTATAATTTTTAGACATTAAATAATTTAATTTATTTATGACACAATGATGATGCTGTAATTAACTTATTAATGAAAGATTAAAATAATTTATATTTATGTATATGGTTCTTTTATAATTTAATAAAAATGTTTTAACTATTATAGAGGAGGATAAAATACCATCGACTAATGAAAAGTACAAGTTAAGGGTTAATTTCACAATCTCTTTATTATCCGAGGTTGTTTTTACGTAAGTATCTATTGGGACCTCTTTGTCGTCCACATCCGTGTTTCCTTAAAAATGTATTTGAAGTTTTTTTTTACTATTTAATAGACAATGTGTTAAAGTAATTTATACCCTTATTTGACCTTATATGTTTTTAAAGTAATCTTTCAGTCATTTTCCAAACAAGGTACTTTATGACCTTTTCGACAAAACTAAGGTAAGAGTGTTTTTTAACTTATACGGCGGGTGCAACTATTTTCCGCGATTATAACATTTTCAAATCTTCCCTTACAAGATTATAATAATATTTTCAGGATAAATTTTTTCTTTTATAATCAAATGACTTCTAAATTATTTCAAAATAGAAAAAGTTACTTCTCTAAAAATGTTTTGATTTCATCTATGTCAACATTCTTTGATGGATTTTAAACCTGTTTGAAGTTGATTTATTATGATAAAAATATTGCATATTGTATTGAAGTTTTTGTGAAATGTTTGACTATGGATGTGTTTGTTTATACCATTCATGGTTTATGGATAAATTATTGACATTTGATATGCTATTTTTAATATGAATGTTTATGTTATGTTTAAACCTTTTCATATGAGGATTGAATTGGACCTAGTAAGTGATGAGTAGAGCATGCTATAACTCCTCGATGCATAGTTAGGTCTAATGAGACAAACTAGTGTCTTGGCACAAGGCCTTGAAAAAATTTTATTTGTAGTCTTGGCACAAGGCCTTGACTATGTGGTTATAAAGTCTAGCATTATGCATTTCATTATTATGAAAGTGGATATTTATATTTCATGAGAGTATTCAACTAGTAGAATATGCATGTGATTAAGTAAATGGAATTATTTAATTTCATTTGTAGTTATTTCTTTCATGGGGTTATGATTGAAAAGTTACTAAAGTGGTAAGGGTTTGTTTCAAAATCTCATAATTATTCGGGATTGTTTATATTTAAGTCTCCCTTGGGAGAAATTTTTGATATGTATACCTTAAACCAATATATTTTATTAGAATATAGTTATTTGTTAAATTTTAAAGTAATAATACCATTTTAATCTCTTTGGTTCAGAAATTACTGAGAAAAATGTCTTTAAAAAATGCCTTTATTTCTCTCTTTAATCAAAAATCATTTTTTAAATTAATTTTTACCAATGTTTTAATTTTTTAAATTTTTTTTAAAAGGAATCTTATTTATTGTTTTGTGAATGAGGTACTTTTTGACATTTTTACAAAAGTATGAAAGGAATTTTTTAACTCATACAACATGAATATAATTTTTTATTGTCATAGATAATCACTGATTTGAATATTCATTTATGTTGTTATAAGGTTATTCTCATTGAATTTTTTTCCAAAATATTTTGTACCTTTTTATATTTTATTTTTCCCAAAGTGAAGATGAGAAGTTTCCTCAAGAAACTTTCTAGTGAAATTTTTAAAATATTTTCATCTATGTAAAAATCATTTGTTTAATATTATGATTTACTAAGATTATAATATAATGATACCATCTAATATATTTATTTCTATTGTTTATAATCAATTTTACTAGGGAAAGTAATGATATTCCATGTTCTAGTTCTACCAATGTTGAAAGTTATTTATTTTTCAGGAATGTTGATTAAGTTGTATTTTTTATTCATATGATAATTGCATTGGACTTAATAAGTGATGAGTGTACCCCATTATTTCTCATCAATTATTTGGTAAATCTTTTTAGAAAAACTAGAATGTGTATTTTTTAAGGCCCTACCCATTTATATAGATATATTAGCATAAGGACTTGATGGTATTTTGATATGTCTTGGAACAAGGCCTGAATGGTCCATTTCAGATATTTCAAATTATGCATTCCGTAATTATGAAATCAATTATTATTGTCCATGTGGTTATTTTATTTTTTATGATATCCATGGATAATTTTCTATCTCATGAGATTATTTTTATAGAATTATTTTCTCATACTCTATTATTTCCATATTATTCATACCTTATTTAGCTTCTATTGTATTCAAACCCTTACTGAGTATCTGAGCTCACCCGTTTCTTTTGTTTCCATAGTTATGAAATCAATTATTATTGTCCATGTGATTATTTTATTAAGTAATTCTAAGGACTACGTACATAATATAAAGAGTAATATTAACTATTTCTTTAATGGGTTAAATCTAATCCTTCGAAGGTAAATAGTATCCTAAATATTCTCATTATATTAGGATATAATATCATACACTATCAATATTGATAAATAATTCTCCAATTATTATGTATCTTAATAAATTAAAGAGAATAAAATGAAATTAGATAAAAAATGGACAATGGGAATAAGGGAAGGATTTATTTTACCATATGTGATAATTGTCGAAAGAAACACCTTGATACTTCATTGAAGAGAATGGGAGTTTACTTAAAGTGTGGAGAAAAAAGTCATCAAGTATGTGAATGAAATGGTAAGAGATAAAAATTTATTGTTCAGTGTTTTAAATATAAGTATACGGGGCACTACACAAATGAATAACCCAAGTGTCAAGTTAATATATGGGATCAAGGTCAAGCTTATTCTATTACTACTAACAAAGTGGAATGATTAAAATTATTGTATATTTTGATTCAAGAATTATAATTTCAATGATATTCTATTCATAAGAATCATTAATGTATAAGGATTATAACTCAATATTTTTTCATTAAGTATTTAATGCATATGTTTAATGGTACCGATAATTAAGAAAATTGATTTAGTGGTAAGGTAATATTTTTGAGAATACATTATTAAGAGAAAGATAACCCTTAATATGTTCCTGATGTTGAGTTAATAATGTTTAGTTGGGATGGTATTGGTTACATTGAAAATGGTCATTGATTTAATTAAAAATTAATTTATGATGGAGTTCACAACATTTTTGGATTTATGAAATATACTTGACAATATTATATTTTATTTAAGGAATGAAGAGAGAGTTAATTTATAGAATCATGCATGTTTTCAGTGAGGATTTATGGGAATTAACATGTTTCAGGAGAATGTATGATCAAGTTATTCGAATATTTGGTATGAGACAACTAAGATATACTTTATGGATTAATGGTAAGTTGATTTTTAATTTGGTTAGAAATATAATGGTAGGTTGTTAAGGTTAACCATTTATGGAATGGATTTAGTTAAACTTTGGATGTTACTGTTAAAGCTTTATAGATTAATTTAATATTGGATAAAATGTGATAACCAAACTAGTTTTATAAAATATATAAAAATAGTTGTAATTAATTGTCATTATTTCAGGGATTTTATGATTAATTAGATGATAATTTTAGTTATTCAGGTATAAAACATTCATCTTGAATACTCATCTCTTGGAATGACAGATTATATTGTGGTTGAAATTGATTAACATATAAAATTTCACATTCCAAGTAATTATATTTTCTTATGTTCTTACTATATATGGCAATTTAATTTCTCAACATATGGATAAGGACATTGAAAAAAAAATTTATCCTATCACCTTCATAGTTTTGTGGTTTCTAATATTCTCATGATCATTCACTTTCTGGTGATCAATGATCTATCTCACCCTCCATCATTATTTGAACTTTACAATTTTCTTACATGTATATATTTTCACTTCCCCCTAATTTTATAATATTTTTAAACCTATTTATCTGTTATTATATATTACCATCATATTTCTCTTTGCCTATTTTAAGAGGATGTTTTATTAACCCTTTTTACGATGTGGGTTTTCCATGAATCAATTTTTACACGTCAAACCTTGATTAACGAACACAAGTTAAAATTTAATGGAAAAAATTTATTATGTGGGGGGGGGGATAATGCAACACCCTATGATTATAAAAGAATAAAACTAGGTTCTATGGCGTATATGACACACAATACTGAGCTTAAATGAAATATGGTATATTATTATTTAAATATGACGGTTATAACCAAGCCCATGAATTATATGGTATGAAAACTATAAAAAAAATTATTAAATAAATATAAATGACCTACTCAATATAAATTCATTGATTAATTCTTAGGCAATAAATACTTTATATTATTTAAAGTTAATTTTTTCTTTAGAAATACATTTTCTTCAAAAAATGATTTCTATTTTTTTTGTGAGAAACAATATAATTAATTTATAAAAAATATATAAATTTTATTTAATAAAATAAATATATTTTTTAAGTAGTTATATCAAACTTTTATTATGGTGAAATTTTCATATTTCTCTAAAAAAGATTCATTTTCCAGTGAAAAGTGAAAAATAACGATTTTTTTGGAAAACTATATTTTTGTTTCAAGAATTTAAAAAGTTACATTTTGTTTTAAAATGTTTTGAAGATAAAATTAGTTATATTATATTATTAATAATCTAATTAATTTAATTGGAATTAATTTATTATAAAAACATTTTTATACATAAAATGTATTTTTTTGAAAAAATGTTTTTCATCACATTTTTCACATTTATTTTAATAATTAATTTTTCCCACTTATAGAAATTTAATTTGATAAAATTTATTCCATATTTTGAATCAATAGGTTTAAAATTGGTAAATAGGCCCATTCTATTTTTGGTTAATATTAATATTAACCCTGCTAAAATTTATCACCTTGGTAAAGGGTAAATCATGTTAATCTAGGTTAAAAAAAGTGACAAGATCATAATATTTGATATTCATTATTATTTTTTGAATTTAATCCAAAAATTATCACCTAAGGCTCAAAATATATTTTATTATTGGACATTTTTCCTTGAATATGACTAATATAATATTTAAATCATAGAATGTTGCAAAATTCAACTCTCTTAATTTTAAATATCTATTACATATTCATATTGGGAAAAAAGAAAGTTATGAATGAATATAAACATTTATTTTGAGATTAAGGAAATTATTTTTGTGATATTTTTTTTATAAATTTTAGTAATTATATAATTAACATAAATTCTTATGCAGTACTGATGCAATGTTTTTTCAATTAATAGAAAAGTAAAATAAATGTTTTTAAAAATATTAAATGTTATATAATTCGAATAATTTATAGTGTTCCACAAATTTTATAGGTGATTATGACATATTAGTGCTTATTTAAATGATTAGATTCAAATTAAACATTTTTATTTATATCTTTTAAGTCAAAATAAATGAATAGTTTCAAAATTGAAATTAATGATTATAGACACTATGAAATCTGTTCCATGAAATTTTCTACAGAACTGAAGATGTGAACCTCACTTAGATACCAAATGACGAGTTTAAGTTAAATATATGTCTTTATGCTGTAAGGTACCTATGCACTACCTACTTGCGCACCACCCCACTTGCATGACCAGACACCTTCTCCCATGGTGACATATTTTCGTATAAATAGACCATTGTGAACTTCATTTGTATAGATGAATTTACCGAAAGGTTGATTGCTACTCTGATCTCCCTAGTGCTTCACTCAACTCCTTAGAATCCTACAAGGTAGTTTACTAACACCTAAAGAGATTAAATTAAAGGGGAGGGGGAGGGTAGTGAGAATTAGTTTCTTCAAGTGTTAAAAAAAACAACACTTGAGTGATTCATTTTCCCAACCCCCCTAATTTTAGAAGACTAGCGCACCACCCTTCCTCAAACAGGTACTTGCGCTTATCACTTATGGGAATACTTGTAAAGATTATTTACGGATTTATCCAAGTCTCAATCAAGTTTAAACATTGAGGTTTTTTTTCACCTACGTTATAACAAATTCTCCTAATCCTACTTGTGAAAATACCCCTTGCATGGTTCACCCTTTGCGTGGTCCTCTTTGGTTTACCTCAAATTTTTGACTATATGAGACTTTCATAAAGCCTCATTCAAAGCTATTAATGGAAGAGGTTCTTATTCATTGGCTCCCTTTCTTGAAAGGGACTATGTTGAAACCTCCAACAAGACCTCCAAATTTACAAAAACTTGGGGAAATGCACACCAATGTTTCTCCTATTTGGGTTTATATTTCTACAGTTATAGGTTTCCCGCACTTTTGCTACCAGAGGATAAGGATCCTAAAAATGATTGTAGATTTGAATATCTATGTCCGGATGGACCCTTACCCTAGGGAAAGTGTTGCAAAGTTCCCAATATCAGATTCCAGGGATAGTACTATGTCTTCCCCTTCTCATCTTTGAGATCTAGAGCCTCCAGTTCCCAGTAATGTGGGAAATGATAACACTTAATTTTCCATTCCATATGTAATGATATCTTCCTCTATCTATAGAACTAATTTTAAGGAACTCCTCCCAAGGTAATCCCCTAACATTTTATATAGGATGTTTCAGTATTTCTCCTCTCTACCTCTGCCCAAGAAACATCTAGATAGATCACTAAATGTGACTATCCTAGATATCAAAACAAGAGAGGAAATGGGTACACTAAAATTCCATATCTCTCTCTCCCTTTAGGCTTCAATACCATCCATAAGTGGATGTGGAAAGTGTGTTGTTTATCGAATATTTCACATCATCTTGTTTCTCACATCAATAATGACCCATGTGGGATTAGAGGCTAGTGATGATCACAATACCGCATGATTAAAAATTGATTAAACTATGAGAACTCTAATTCCTTCTATAACCATGATACATAGGACGCCTACCTAAGGCCCGAGCTCAAGGGACATACTCCTCAGAAGTTATTCCCAATAAAAACCACAAATTTACGAGGTCATCCTCATCAAGATTAAGACCCAAATTAAATACTCTCAAAGGACATACTCCCCTACGAGACAATTGAACTACAAGAACACTGATTCCTTCCATAACTAGAATACATAGCATTTCTACCTATGAAATAACCTCAATGGACATCATCCTCATAAGTTAATCCTAATCAAAACCCCCAATTGACTAGGGAATCCTCTTTAGCAGTAAGCACCAACTTAAATCCTCTCAAAGGCTATACTCCCCTATGAGATGATTGAATATGAGAACTATGATTCCTTCTATAACCAAGATATATAGGATTCCTAACTAAGGCATGAGAATAAGGGAAATATTCTTAAAAAGTTAGTCCCAATCAAATCCCCTAATTTACTAGGGAATCTTCTTCAGGAGTAAGCCCCAACTTAAATCCTCTCAAAGGCCATACTTCTCTACGATACGATTAAACTACAAGAACTTTGATTCCTACCAAGACTAGGATACATAGTACTCCTACCTAAGGCCTGAGATCTTGGGACATCCTTGTTATATGTTAGTACCAATAAAACCCGCCAATTTACTAGGGAATAGTCCTCAAGAGAAAGACCCTAATTAAATCATCTCAAAGGACATAATCCCCTATGATATTATTGAACTATGATAACTCTGATTCCTTCCATAATCAAGATACGTAGGATGCCTACCTAATGCTTGAGATCAAGGGACATCCTCCTCAGAAGTTAGTCCCAAACAAATACCCCAATTTACCCAGGAACCCTCTTTAGGAGTAATCCCCAACTTAAATCCTCTTAAAGTCTATACGCTCATATGAATTTATTGAATTATGATAAATCTAATTCCTTCCATAACCAAGATACATAGGATGTCTACCTAAGGCCTGAGATCAAGGGAAATCTTCCGCAGAAGTAATTATTAATCAATATCCCCAAATTTCCAGGGAATCCTTTTCATGAGTAAGCCCCAAATTAAATCATATAAATGGCCATACTCCCTTAAGAGACGATTGAACTATGAGAACCTTTATTCCTTCCATAACCAAGATACATAAGATGTATACCTAAGTCCTGAGCTCAAGGGACATCCTCCATAGAAGTTAGAACAAAAAAAACCACAAATTTACCAGGGCATCCTCTTTAGAAGTATGCCCCAAATTATATCCTCTCAAAGGCCATACTCCCCTATGAGATGATTGAAATATGAGAACTCTAATTCCTACCATAACCAGGATATGTAGGATGCCTACCTAAGTACCAAGATCCAGGGACATCCTCCTCATATGTTAGTACCCATCAAAACCCTTAATTTACCAAGGCACCATCTTTAAAAGTAACCCCAACTTAAATCCTCTCATAGGATACACTCCCATATGAGATGATTGAACTACTAAAACTCTGATTCATACCATAATAAGGATAAGTATGATTCCCACCTAATTCCCAGTATAAAGGGACATACTCCTTAGAAGTTAGTCCCAATAAGAAACCCCTAATTTACCAGGGCATCCTCTTTAGGAGTAAGCCCCAACTTAAATCCTCTCAAAGGGACATACTCCCCTATGAGACAAATGAACTAAAAGAACTCTTATTACCACCATAACTAGATACATAGGAAGCCTTCCTAAGGAATTAGATCCATGTAATATCATCCATGAAATTAGAATTATTTCCCCCACCAAACGGGCCTCCTCCTAGGTGTAATCTCAAATTCTAAATTAACTTAATCTAGGAATCCTCTTTAGGAATAAGCCCCATGTTAAAACCCCAAACCTCTATGAGTTAATATCTCCATCATGGACTTTTTTACAAGGGAATCAAATTTGGGAGTAAGAACCAACTCATTTCTTTAAAAGGAATATAATCTCTTATAAGAATTACCAAACTACAAGTGCTTTGATTCTTATATAAATGGGATACGTAGGAAGCCTCCCTGAGGTTCAAACCCAACACATGAAAATCAACCCTATTCTTTATGGGTAATATTCCCAAAAATGTCTAATTAAACTTGGAAACTCATATCTCTTATAGGTACTTGGGAAACTCTGATATAATCCCCATACTAAACTTTGACAAGGCACCTTCCACCTAGATATCCTTACCACATGATTTTAAACTATATAGTTAGGTCCTTATCACATGACCTTAAAAGGGATTACATGTCCCATTAAGAGGAATTGAACTATGCAGGTTATGATTCCTTTCACAAGAATTCATTGGTATCCCATCTATGGGTTCATTCTGAAAATCAAAAGACCTTTTGTCTCCCTGGATGATGATAAACTATAGAGTAAACTTTGTCTACCTGGATGAAAATAAACTCTAGAGTGACTCCCATCTCCCTAGATGACGATAAACTCTAGAGTGACATTATTCTACCTAGATGATAATAAATTCCAGAGTTCCCTCCTGTGTTTCTATAAAACTAGCATCATTGTAATAAAAACCAAAGAATATTTATGTAGTATACAAGAGGATATCATTTACGGATAACCTCAAATATATACATATGTGTCCATTGATGAAGAACCTTAGATACATACAGATGAGTCTAAATTCCATATATACTAATAATTTATTGA
Organism: Viscum album; assembly: GCA_963277665.1. Classification (NCBI taxonomy): domain Eukaryota; kingdom Viridiplantae; phylum Streptophyta; class Magnoliopsida; order Santalales; family Viscaceae; genus Viscum; species Viscum album. The sequence goes on from OY728125.1 coordinate 1,677,315,127, forward strand.
ATATTTCAAGGTAAACCCATGTAAAACAAGTTAAATTAATAAATGATCAAGGAACATATCTTAAATCTATAAGAGATTCCTAGAGCAGGCAAAAATTCCACTAAAAAGGGTGCGATGAGCCCGACCTCCCATCCTCTCGACCAATGAAAGTTCTTAAGAATTGCAGGTCAAAATCCCTAACGATCACCTACCTTAAAAAAGTAAGTCCCTTGGGATATAGAACCATTCAGTGTTTTTAGTTCCACGAACAAACCCATTGGAAACCGTTTGGAAATAATGATTCAAAACAAAATCCCACTTCCAAGGGAAACAATGATATTTTATGAAAATAATATTTTAGTAAATTATTTAAAAATCACTAAAATATTTAAATATGAGAAATATAATAATTTATAGTCTAAAGTTTATTCTATTTTCCATTTAAGAGTTAATAGTTAGCTTATATGTAAAATTATAACCCTTTAAGAGTGAAATATCACAGTTAATGTTAAAATATGTTAACTATGGGGCTAAACCAAAATCTAAGGTTTAAAACAACACATAAACCTATACAATTTCAATTGGTTGATGATATTTCAACCATATAATAACATATATTCCTATATTTGGAAATTTGGAGTCATTTTGGAAAGATAATGACTTTATTATATTTTAATCTTTTAAGAAATTCCAAGAGTGCCCCTCCTCTCAATTATAAATGGGAACAACTTACTTCACTTATTTACACCACATAAAGTAACATATCTTGACTAATCCCTACCCATTACCGCTATCAACTTACTTATCCACATTATAGATGTTTTGTTCTTCCCCAAATTCCAACCCTAGGATCCTTAAGAGGAAATATAAATTATTTCTTTCAAAGAAGAGGTAATCACCTTAGTCGATCCCTTTATTTTTTTACTTGTTATTTTACCTCCTATAAATATATTGTATTTAGTATAAAACAATAACTTCACTATAATAAATATAATAAAATTTTATTATTATTATAAAACAACCACAATACACCCTCTTTTTTATCAAATAGTATGTGAATGTATCGCTCGTACGTACGTACGACTTGCTGTCTCCATGTAGTAACTCATTTTTATCACCATTTTTTAGAGTTAGGTATTTTAATAACTTTAATATTAATATATTATAATTATTAAATAATTATTCTTCAACAATGATAATATCATATCTACCTTATAACCATCCAATCTATTGAAAAATGATAAAACCGCTCGTGCGTACGTGTGACTACCACCTGCATGAAGTGATGTGAGTTATTTTTAATGTACTAGGACAGTAATAAGTATTGATTTATGAATATATGTGATATATATGATATAATAATTATTCTAATAAAGTTGATTATAATTTACCTTTATTTTATTCTATCCATTAAAAAATAAAAATAACATTCATGCGTACGTAGTTCCTACAATCTTCATAAACGGTGTAATTAATTTTTCTATCCTTAAATTTTATAGATGAATATAAATATGTATATAATTAATATATTTGAAATCTATATCATGATTAAAATTATTTAAATGATGTAACCATGATCAAATTATGAGGAAAATACTACCAAACCAAAACACACATGAAAAACAAAGTAGTTATCACCCAAAATTGTGATTTAATAGACAATTATTAATAAAAAAATGATAAAAGGTTATAAGTAAAGAATTTATGGTATTATATAGATGATTATTTTTCTTTAATATATTTATAATAGATATATATTTATTATATAGGATGTTTAGAAATGTATGAAGGAAATCATACCCAAGCTTATGTTTTTCTCGTGTCACTTTTAATCCTTTGAGACATATTCCCTATTCAACACTTGTTTCTTGTGTTTGGTGTATAAAAAAAACCTTTGATATTTTATATCATGAATATATTTTTATTCATGTTATTTAATGTTTCATTTTATGTTTTTTGTTTCATGGGGGTTATGATTCAAAAGTTACCAAAGCGGGAAGTGTTTATTTCACAATATCTTCATTATTCGGGATTTTTTACGTTTAAGTAACACTTGGGGTATTTGATTAAAATTTATATCTTAAAACCAATATATTTTCTTATAATAATTTTATTAATGAACGTTTCAATTAATATTTCAATTTTCTCTATTTTCTACTTAAAATTATCAATAAAAATGTTCTTAATAAAAGTTGACCTTATTTATCTCTTCGACGGAGAATATTTTTTCTTTTATATCCATATTTTATACAAATGTTTTCAAGGATACTTTTAATATTCTCAAATTATTGTTTAAATTCATTTTAAAAATGTTTTAATTTTAAAAAAATGTTTTAAAATTAATTTTCTTTTCATTTTCGTAATGTGGTACTTTTTGAAATTTTTACAAAAGTGTGAAATGAATGTTTTTTAACCTAGACGACATGAATAGAATTTCCTACCATATTGAATACTCATTTATTTTAATATTCATTTAATATTTTAAATGGTTACTTTCAAAAAAATATTTTGCTTAATATATGGGTTATTTTATGATTTTAAATAAGTGTTTTCAAAGTGAAAAAAGTATTTTCATCAAGAAATTTTCTAGTGAACTTTTGAATTTATTTTCTTCTATATAAAAAAACTTTATTGAATATAATGATTTAATGGAGTTATACTCTTATGATTACATCCACCATATCTATTTGTATGTTTTATGATCATATTCACTGAGGAAATTACTGATATTGTGTGTCTAGTTATTCCAATATGGAGAACTATTTATTTTTAAGTCATATTGATTAAGTTGTATTTTTTATTCAAATACGGAATTCATTGGACTTAGTATGTGATAGGAGGGGCCCAATATAACCACTTGATGCATTATTCGGTATAATGAGACAAAATAGATTGGATTTTGTCAAAGGCCTTACCCATTTATATAGATGTCTTGGCACAAGGTCTTGAAAATATTTTCAGATGTCTTGGAACAAGGCCTTGACGGTACATTTTAGATGTACAACATTATGCATTACATCATTATGAAATAAGTTATTGAAGTTTATGTGATTATTTTAGTTTTTATTATACCCATGGATAATTTTCTAGCTTAGGATTTTATTTATATGACAATTTTTTATCCTCATTTATTCTTTTTATATTATTCAATCCTTATTTAGATTTTACTGTATGCATACCCTTACCGAGCTTCTAAGATCACCCCATTCTTGTGTTTCCATTACCAAAGATCCTAGAAAGTATTTTATGATTGATATGAAGGGATATTAAAAAATTAATAATGATTTTCTCAAAGAAAATATTACTTTGTATTTTATGTTTTCAAATGTATTGTGTAATTCAAGTGTGTATCTAGTTTTCCAATATTAGAAAAATATTTAGTCTTTTGGGATGAGATTGCTTATATCTATTCCAATGTAATAACATAACCAACTTTTTTATCCCTTACCCATTTATCTCTTATCGCTCACACTTTATTTTAAAGTGATTACTTACATTATAAACCCACATTTCCTTCTTCTTTTTCCCTTGTTCCTTAACCCTTCAATTTCCTTGTCTCATGTGAACCATAGGGTAAACTCTAGTCATATTTAGGGTTCAAGGTGGTATAATCTAAGGGTTTTTAGTTACTAGGTCATGAAGATAACCCCTTAAGTCTTGTTTAATCACTTTTCATCATAGTAAATGACTTATATATTTATTTTCACTGAATCGAGTAAGGTGTTTTTGTGTGTGTTCTTAAAGTGGAATTTCATTTGGTGATTTATATTTTTAAATTCATTTTTATTAAATTCTACCAATATATTATTGATGAAAAGTATTTTAAAAATGTTTTTGGGAAATTTTTCACTTGAAATAAAGGGTATTTTAAGGGGGGTGGTTATTTATAAATATGTGTTCACTTTCTAAGTATTTGGAAAATGGTTTAAATGATTTTTTTCATGTGAATTTGGTATTTATAAATGGATTTAACCCTGTTTGTTTCAAGAGTTATGTAAATGGCAGTATTTTATTTATATAATGGTCTTAAATACAAAGAGTTTGTTGTTTATTTTTTTTTGAATTTGGTTTTAAGTTATATATCTTAAAGTATAGTTTGAGAATGGATTTATATAGACTGATTTTAATGGTTCACTTGAAATAATATTTCAAATGAATAAAATTATCTTGGTGTCCCTTTTACATTTTAGTAAAGACCTCTTAAGAAATTTTGAATGGTTTTCATATGGTGTGTGTGTGAGAGTGAGACCATCTTGAGAACCTATTGTTTTTGTGATTTAAATGAACTATTTATCAAGGAGAATTATATATATATATATATATATCATGGGTAATTGATAATATGTGGAAGTGGATATTTCTTGTGTGCGTGTAGGAGGTGATATGAGATTTACTGCTTATGATTTATTGATGCATTTGATTTATCACCTCCTATTTATTGATATACATTAAGATATTATGAATATTAGTGATGGATGAGATATGTTTCTATCTAGTCCTAATGAGATGGAATAGATATTATATAGTTTTATAGGTGATATGGGAGTTCTACTAGTGAGGTTAGTTTAGAGTAGTTGGTTGGTTATAGAGTTAGGAATTTCTTGATAGGCCTGTAGATGGTTCCAACCTAAGTATGTATAGGGTAACCTTTGAGATGTTTAAGAGTTTAATATATTTACTCAATTATTATTATTAGTGAATTACCTTCTTTTTTATTACCTTATTCTACTAGCATTTTGGGTATTATGGAATTTTGTTTACTTGTTCATGCAATGAATGAGTGTTTTAATTTTCATTTTTTCTTCTAACATTTTATTTAAATGTTTTTAAAAATAATTGGAATGATGTATTTATAAAGTTTATTTTGAAAGTGTATTTTAAATGGTTATTTTAGAAAATGTGTCTTAGTTCAAAATGAATTGTTTTATAAGTGGTTGTATTCATTTAAAAAAAGTGGAGGGAATTTAGAAATGAAAATGAAAGTAATTTTGGAATGTATATAATTTTTTATAAAAAAGGGAAAACCTATTTTATATTAATTTTATTTCAAACCAGAATAAATTAATTCTCTTTTTTAAGGAATTATAAAAACGATTTGGTGAAATCGTCCTAGGTTTTTTATCACACCATTCATGCTCTATTTGGAATATACAACTATTATTATTTTATTTTGAAGTTATGTCATTGGTCTTTTGGTTTGAGATATTCTAGTTATTTTTAACATATGTGTTGGGATGTGAAGAGTGGACAAGGTTCACTTAGATAATAATGGCAGTAGTTTTTTGGGTTATCTTTTTTTTATGTATTGTGATTATTATTTAGTATTATTCAGTTCATGTTGTGATGATTTTCTTTATTGTTTATTTTCAAGTATATATCCTTATTTATTTCACGTACATTGATTTGGTGTGTTATCTATATATTAGAGGTTAAATTATTCCCATTTATTATGATTTTAGACCCTAGTACTAGTTTCTAGTCCTGGGCGATAGAGAACTTGGATTGGGTATGTAGACTAGGATCATCATTAAAACTCGAGAAGCAAGTATAGGGAGAGTGTCATGAGATCTTTATTTCCTTCAATCTTGAGTTTCGAGGGGGAATTTTGGATTTAAATCTTGATTTTGCATCCATTTTTTTCACATTTGTGGAAATTTTATATGTTTTGATGATACCTTAGTCCCTGATGAGTGTTTCCATGGTTTTAGGTGTCATTTTGTGTTTTGGATCTGAAAGTAGTAAATTAACAAAGGATACATGGTTATCCCACATAGTCAAATAAACCATGTGGAACCAATGTAGAATGGGTCAAAAACTCTGATAGATCTAGTTGGATTATTGTAATATTATTTATTAGCCCATGAAGCCAAACCATGAACAATGTTGTTTCTTCTCTGTAATTGTTTTGTTAACTCCCTTTCTTTCCAAATTTATCCTAACGGTGTTTAAAATTGTTTTGATGTTAATTAAGGGTGTTTTTTATGATGAATTGAAGTGATTTAATGTGGTTAAATTTTAGATTTATGCTATATGATTTGTTTTTCCCCTTGTATATATTTTGCTATGTGTTTATAAAGATCTTTTTGGGATGAAACAACTAAAATTTTATTTGGTGTTTTGTTTTGAATTTTGTTTTATAATGGTTGTGGAAATATATTTCTTTTTTTTAAATATTGGTTTTGTACTTTGAAATTGCGTTTTATTGAATAATAATATTATTTTTTTATTTAAACTGAGGTTAAAGGACATTCTTTGAGTGAAAAAGGTATTTTAGTAAAAGGGCATAATTTGTGAATGATTGAATTTTAAAATGATATTTTTTAAAATTGGTTATTTATAGTATTTCAAAAGGTTTTTTTATTTAAAATTTGTTTTCAAAGTATTTTTGAAGTGGAGATTAAATTTTTATGAGATGTTTTGGTTTTATAATTTAAATTCTTAAAATTATTCAATTTTGAAGTGGGTCCTTTTCAAGAATTCATAAGGACAATAAATGTTTTTAAGGGTGGTTTTTTTGAAGGATTGTGGGGTTTTAAAAAATATGAACTTTTATAAGGTATTTGTTTGGGTGAAAACATTCATAAGTTTCAATTAAATCTTGGTGGAAGTAACTATTTTCATGATGATCCCATAAATAATCATATATGGATTATCTTGAAACATTTTATTTTGGTTGATAAAGTGGATTATTTGATCAACATATTATTATCAAGGTTAGTGAAAGTAATTTATATTTTTTTCATTTATTTTCTATAAAAATGTGATTCATCAGAGGGAGAAGTTTTATCGAATAAGTTATCTAAATTAGATCTAGGATATTTAGCTTAGTTTCTTTGGTTGATAATTAATTAATATAATAGATAATTTTTAAAAGAAAGAAGGTATAAATTTTTCTATGAAATACGTTCAAGATTTTTGAGAGTTTTGTACTACTAATAATATGATGGATATGTGTTACACTGAGAATAAATTCACTTGGTGAAATATTAATAAGGGGAACCATTGTATTTGGAGTTGGTTGGGTCATTTTTTATTGATGTGGAAGGTATGTCTATTTTTCAAGAGGACTATGTATCTCATCTTCCTAGAATCCTTTCAGACCATAAACCTCTTTTGGTGTAGTTGATGTGGAGTTCAATGGTAAGAAGTCATTTATTTTTTATGAACAAGTGGACTCAAGTTGATGAATTTCTTCAACTCATTAATTTTACTGAAAATAATCCAATACAAGGATATTCATGGATTCTTATGTACAAAAAGTTATGATGTCTAGAATAGGATTTAAATTTATGGAAATAAGGGTTTCCTAATGTTATTTAATGTATCAATGACTATAAGGATAAGATTATTCAACGCGATATGAGCCTCCAGGCGTAAAGGGATGATAGTGTGTTTTCTATATTTGAGACTAAACTAGATCCTATTTCTATAAAGTTTATTGTGGTTGAAATGGAAGCAATATGTTATGGGTCCTATGTATTAAAAAAGGTGATAAAGATATTGTGTTTTTTCATGCATGAATTAAAGAAAAAGAGTACAATGAGAATTAGATTTTAAATCAGAAGGATGAATCACTCAGTTACATAGAGAAGGTTGACAAGTGGGATATTTTTCATTTCAATGATCTTCTAGCCAGTACCATTTATGAGTGAAATTGAGTTCATCTAGGGAATAATTAAGGAGTGCATTTTTTAGCAATATTCCTTGGATGGTGGGGGATGAAAATAATGAAAAATTGATAAGGATTTATGGGGAAGATGAAATCAAGGAGGCTGTTTTACATTTTATGTCTAGTATTGTACCTTCTCCTGATGGTTTTCTATGGGATTTATACACTTCAAAATTGGTATTATCAAAGATAACCTTGTTGAGGTTGTTCAAAAATTCTTCAGGGGGTATCTTCCTAGAATGTTGCACACTAAAACCATTGTTCTTATTATTAAAGTTAAGTTTCCCTCATATTTTATGAAATACGACCAATTTATATTTTCAATATTCCTTATAAGGTCTTAACCCACATCACAAACAGTAGGCTTTGACTTCTTATTCATAAGATAATTTATAAATAATAACAAGATTTCATTAAGAACAGACGCATCCAGAGGGCTATTGGATAGGATAAATAGATGGTTGGAGAGATTAATAGTAAATTTGTGGGATCCAATATCAGGGATAAGGTATATATGTATAAATACCAAAACAAGGTTGATTATAATTTTACCATTATATCTATGAGGTGTTTGGGATTCTCTGAGGAGTTTTGTGATCTGGTTTTTAATTTTTACTCGTATCCTTGATTTTTAGTTTATATCAAAGGAAATAAGTCTGGCATCTTCAATTCCATGAGTATCCTTCACCAAGGTGAACATACCACTCCTTCACTTTTCATATTAGCTCTAGATATTTTAAGTAAGAATTTAAAATATTCTATTGAGGAGGCTAAAATTAATTCTTTTAGAGGTATGTTTGGTTTCTCAGGGGTTTCTCACCTCTTATTGGTAGATGATATGTTGTTTTTTACTAATGTATCTTATAGTTGCTTTCAATGGTTCAATAAAATTTTGTTAGAATAAAAGAAATGAAGTGTATAGATAATCCATATGTCTAAGAGTACCATTTATATTCCTAAAGATATTTGAATCCATAGAGTAAGGAATCTTGATGAAGGTTGGGGTATGAATCAGAAAAATTTCCCCATAAGGTTTCTAGGGCCCCTATCTCCCTTGGTATAACTAGGATCTATCACTTTGATCCTTTAGTTAGTTATATAAATCATTATATTGACAACTAGGAATTAAAATTCTTATCATTTGGTGGACAAATTACTTTTTTGAATAATGTGCTTTCCTTTATTCCCATGCATGTCATATCTGTGATTTGAGCCCAAAAAATAGTAATTAGATCCAATGAAAAAATATGGAATCAATTTATATATGATTACCATAATAAATGTAGGTATAGATGGGAAATATGGGGGAGATTGGATGAACCCATTGAGGAGGGGTGACTCATTTTTGGGAAAGTTAAAGAATATTTTTTGTATATTTAGGGTAAACATGCATGGGATATTATGGAGGTTGTATTCTTTGGGATAAAATCATGTGGGATAAATAGAATTTCAGGGACTCTACTTCCTCTTAGGCTCCTGGTTTTTATTAAAAACATTGGTGATGCATGCAAGAGTATTTCTTAATTCATTACAATCATTTGAGATGAATTGTGGGGTGATGTGATATTAGTTTCTAGAAATAAAATTGGATAAGGGAGGCTCTTTTATTTACGAGGGGTGTAATAATACAATAATTTATGACAAGTTCTACTCCTTCTTTTGTTTGAAGGCTAGAGATCGGTCCCTCATCTTGGAGCATGGTGGAATCATTAAAAAGAATGAAAGCCCCCTATCATTTGTTACCTAAAAAAGAAGTATGGACCAAATGTAAATTCTTTTCTTCAGATCAGTCACTGGGTTTATATTAAAAAAATTGGTTGTGGAATTAAGCTTAAATATAATGGGTCTTATGACCATGGGATAATGATAGGAGGCGGTCTGGTAAGGAATGTTTTGGGTTTTGCAGAGGTGGTGTTAAGTTCTTTTTATTGTCCTAGAATCTCTCTTATTATTGAGGTAAATGACCTTCTTAGTGGCCTTCTCATCCGTTGTTTTAACAATATCAATTTTAAAATATTAAAATAGAATATTCATTGGTTAATAGATTTCTTACAGGTTAGGCTTCCCCATATTGGTCCATCACTTATAAGATTTGAACATGTAAACTATTATTGAATGAGTGAGTAGAAATCAAGCATACTTGATGGGAGGGAAATAGGGAAGTTTGTTTTTTGGCTTCATGGGGGTCTTAGGGAAACCCTCTTATTATTTTTTCAAATATAGGGTCATTTAATTATGAATTTATAAACAGTATAAGAGAATATTCCTTAGGGATCCACCAATTTAGACCACTTGATTTCAAAGGTGTGGATTCATTATTATTTTTTTTTATTTTTTTTATTTGGTTTAATGAGTGATTTTGGTATGCCCCTTTGGTTATGGGATCATTTTATTTGATTTTGGAACGTGAATAGTTAGGTTCATGTTTTTTGTTAGTTACTATGTACCTCCTTGAATGGTCCTAATGAAAGATATGACATTTATCTTTACTCTTAGATGTAGTTTTTTGTCCCAAATATGAAATGCATGAAATCTATGGGGGGGGGTGAATTATAGTTTAAAAATTTAACTAAAAATTATCCATCCCTTTGTTTTTATATTGATAGAATTTATAAAATACCAATCAATTAAAATATTATAGTAAAAACTATGCATGTAGTGAAAATATATACTATATAAATTATAATAAGTATAGTGAAAATAAGATTGTTGAATGATAATGAAAGTTTTAAAGTAGTAAACTAAAAAGTAAAAATAGAAAATTTAAAAAAGAAGTATTTTATAAATTGAATCCAATATAATTTTAATTGTAACATGTTTAAATTTTATTTTAAAAATAATACTATGTTTGATTGTGTGTACCACACACAATATTGAGCTTAAAATGAAATGTAGTACACTATTAAAATATTAGTATTAAAAATATTTATATTATGACCTAGTTATTGAATTAGTATTAATAAGAAGAAATAAACATATTATGATATAAATTTATGAAATTTTTCTTAAAAACATTTATTTATTAATTTCAAGTAAATAAAAATTAAATTTTAAATAAGACCATATAATATTAAAGGAGATATTTTTTAGAAACCTGAGTTATATACACAAATTAATTTTATCAAAATAAATTAAACTAAAAACTAAAGAAGAATGATTTTAATTAAATTTATAGATCAAATAGTTAACAAAATAAATTAACATTCATGTAATGATAGTTACTATATAAATAATTTGTATAAATTTATTTTATACTTCAAAAATACATTTTCTTCAAAGATTATTTTTATTGATTTTTGTGTGAAAAGATTATGATTAAATTATACCGAATTTAAAAAGTTTATTTGATAAAATGGTCATAATTTTTTAAATATTTATTTCAACATAACATTAAGATAAAATTTTGGGATTTTTTGGAAAGGTTTAGTTTTGAATGAATGGTTAAAAATCTACATTGAGAAAAAGCTATCATTTATTTACTTAATAAAAGTAATTTGAATATTCCATTTGGTTTTGGATTTGTCTTATAGTCATATAAGTGTTAATTTTTTTTAAAAAAATCTAATTTATTTCATGGAAATAAAAATTTTTACTTGATTGGGGTATAAAATCAATTTTATTCATTAAATCAGTATTTTTCTAAAAACCAGTTTTTGCTACGTTCAGAAAAATTATATTAATATTAATTATTAATACTTATATAAATTAAATCATGTAAAATGTATTTTATATTTTGAATTAGAATATTCAAATTATTTAATAAGGACCATTTCAATTTTAGTCATAGTTAAAAGTAACCATGATAAATGTTTACCACCACAATAAAGGGTAAAATAGGTTAATTAGGATTGAAATTCAGAGACAATTATTAAAAATATCTCACAAAATTAAATTAATCTCATTATATTTCTATATTTTGTTCATAATAATCCTTATAAATTTTAAAATATGGCAATTTTTTAACACTTTCTTATAATCATGGCCTTTATATTATTTCAAGTAAATAGTAATTATAAAATGTAACCCTTTCTCACTTATTATGTTGTCCCAATTTAAATTTTAATAAAAATGATATATGAATAAATAAAGATGATAAAATTTGTTAATAATAAAATATATATTTCATATATATATTTTTAAATTTTTAGTGATGGTATAATAACTTATAACGTTTACACAATAGTATTGCACCACTTGTGCAAGGAGAAGAAAAATCAAGTAAGTGATCTTAGAAATATTTAAAGTAATAATTTTTGGGTGAATTAAGATTTTAAAATAATTATATATATTATTATAAAGTGATTGTTTTTAAATATATATATTAGAAATGTATTTGTATATTTATGTCTTTAAAGTTAATGTTTTCGAATAATCCTAAAAATGAATTTAAATGGTATTTAATGATAAAAATTATTTTTAAATCATTATAAAATCATAAAAATACTATAATAACTCAATTAGATGTGAAAATTTATAGGATATATTTAATGTTGCATGTATGCACCAATTTATATTTTTAAAATTACTTTCATGACCATTAGATATTGAAAAAGTTATCACCACAGTTAAGGTTAAATGAGTTCACAAGAGGATTGAACTAAGAGATAAGGTTCAAAATGACACTTAAGAATATATAAATTTTTTGAGTTCATTTTGAACTTATAATACTTAACTTAGAATATATGGAACTTTGGATAAATTTTACACGAGTTATATACATATTCTAAATTAATTTTCATGTGTTTATAGGATTACCCCCACCTCACTTATAAAAGGGAACCTCATATCCTCTTTTACTAACACCTATTTATCAATTTATGTTGAAAAAAATCTTCCAAGAAAACTTCCCAGTATTACTACCCAGGTAAATTAGGTAATTTTCTCACCAATGACCAACCTGAAATTCTAAAGGTGTAAGCTAAAGTATGTTTTCTAAAGAAGAGGTATAACTATTAACTGAGTATTTTCAGGTTTATTTCTTCTTCCACCTCCTTAAAATATTATATAAAAATTATGATATGATACAATAAGTATCTTATAAGAACTTTTATTTTATTATGTTTATGTGCCAATGCTTTATCATCTCATTTTTTATTCTATGGGAAATGAAAACATCACCCGCACATACATGTGGACTACCACCTCTATGAAACAATGTGTTTCATTTTTCATAACCACCCAAAAATATAGTTATTAGGATAGATTTAATGAATATATATGATATTTATGAATTAAATATTATTATATAAATATAATATGTTACGTACATTCTTACCCCTCCATTCATAGAAAAATGATAACATGTCTTGTTCGTACGTGTGGATTACCACCTTCACAAAGTAATGAAATTTGTTTTTCAGGTAAAAATTTCATGTTGGTTATAAAATTATTTTTAATGTATAAAAACTATAATTATTTAATGATTAATATTTTGGAGATTATGGAACCATACCCCCTTTAACCATGGTAAACCTACAAAGTTGTTTTTGTGATTATGAACCGAACATCCTCATAATGTCTGACATGAACTTAATCAATTTTTTAACTATATAATACATAGTAATAAATGAAATAAATGGTATTATTATAAGGAAATAAATCAAAAAATGGTTCTTAATAAAGTGAATAATTAATATAATTTTAGTATACCAGAGTTAGATAAAGTATGTGATAGGTCATACTAGAGGTAAGAGATTTGTTATCTCAATTTTTTTTCATTGATATTCATTCCATATTCACCATATTTTTCTTTTTTGTGTTATATATACTACTATATAGAATAATTTTATCATTTATTTATTGAAATTAATGTGTTTTACAAATACATTTCAAATTATATCTTTCAATGATCTTTTGATTCACAATTTACTAATGCTGTTAGATATTTTTCTTTAAAGTATTTTTTTAAAAGTTTTAAACTCTTTTTCCTCAACGAACATGTTATTTTAAATGTATCAATAATGTTATTATTTATTATTAAAATATTTTTAATGTTCTTTTAATAAATTTTTACTTTCATTACCATGTTTTATAAAGTAATATTCTTAATGTTTGCTATATGGGTTATTTTGATATTTTTTTACAAAAGTAAAAAATTAATGTTTTCTTAATGTTAAACAAATGAATGTATTTTACCACATTAATTGAAATTATTTATTATTAATATTACTATAATTTTTTTTGTTTTTTCAAAGAATATACTTTTCCCATTATTCCTATAATTTTTAGAAGATACCAAAAGAAAAGTATGTTTTCTCTAGTTTTTCAATGCATAATTTTAATTATTTTATAAAAGTATTTTAAATCTAAGTAAACATATTTTAAAGTGTTTTAGGAATATATTGGTATATTATATAAATGATACAATTCAAATTATTTCTCTTAATGACTTATCATAATTTTCTTATACTTCACTGACTAGTTAAAATATTAACATTTCATACACAATTTTTCCAATAAAAATGTTTATTATCAAGGAATTTTGATTATTTATTATATTTTTGATTAAAAATATGGGAAAATAAATTAAAAAATGTAATTTAAGGGTGGGTCCTAGTTATAGATAGACCTTAAAAGCATAGACTGGTCTCATGAGACAAAAAAGAATGGTTATTTCTCTATATATTCCAACCCATGCAATAAAAATGTCTTTAAAAAGGCATTGATGATATATAAAATTTTCAAAAATAATTCCATGATGACGAGTTTCATGATGCCTTTTCATGAGGCCTTGGGAAAAAGATCATTACATTCGGCATTATGCATTCCATTATTATGAAATTAATTATTATTATCCATATGATTATTTATATTATTATACACGGATATATTCTATATTCATATTTTTAGGAGTTTTTATTGACATATTTTGATTTCATTATATAATAAAATGATATTTTTAATTAAAAGAAATTTTATATTATTATAATGGTGAAATATTTCTTTTTAAGGAAATTTTTTCTTGTTTTTCAAAAAAAACCTTTATGAATTATGATTTTCTCTATTTATTGTTTATGAAACATTTTATGAAAAACTTTGGGAAGATAAGATTATTTCAATAATAAGTGATTGTCTCTATATAAAATATTTTTAAGGGAAAAGGAAATTCTTCATATTGGATTTAATTTTTCTCAAAGAATTAATAGGTTTCCTTTATTTTTATATCCATTTCTGAGATTTTTTTTCTTATACCACATTTTCAATTTTTTTTTTAATTTTCCATAAGGATGAGACAAACCTATATAAAGGTACATATTTCCTCTATAGATATCCATCTTAAAATAATATAACTTGTTTTGAATGAACTAAGAGTTTAAATTTAAGAATCTTGTTTTAATGGAAAAATGGATATTGGGTTGAAGTATCCACTTTGTATTTTATGAGCTTTATATATAATAATTTTTCCTCATTCTCTAAAACTATAAACTGAAATGATATTCAAAATGGAATAAAGTAAAAAAATTTCTATTAAACTCAAAATTATGGATAATTTAAGGCACATAGAATTATAGTTGTTTCAAAGGAAATGTTTAGATAACTTTAAAGGTTATGAGGTTATTTATGCGTAAGTTATAATTCTTCTATAACATTAAAGGTTAATATAGTACAAATAATTATGGTAATTGAAAATAATATGGAATTTTTAAGGATATCCTAGAACTTATGTACCTTATAAGATGGATTATTATGATTTTATTTGATATAATAACTATATTTGTGTTTAGTTTTAGTAAATCCTTTAAATGAACATAAACTAAATTAAAAATCGATGTGAAGGAAAAAAATTGGTTTCTTAAAGGAGTAAGAAAATGATAAATAAGCTAAATTGAAAAGTATTATAGTTATTCCCAACTTCCTATCAAGAGTTATGATTAAAAAATTGAACCTATGTGAGTTTTATAAAACACTATATAAAATAAAAATGAATTTTCAAGGATGTTCAGGTGAAATATATAAAAAAGGTAAAATGTTTCAACTTTATACATGTCAAGAACATGGGATGAAGCACCTATGGAAATTTATTAAAGGAATAATAATATGTTTAATTTATGGTAAAGGAGGGAATATAGAAAACAATCCCAAGAAAAAATTAGGAATTCTCAAGGAGGGAATCAACAAGATTATATAAAAAATGTTTTTAAAGGAAATATACTATTATGATAAAGAAAAAGAAACTATGCATAACATATCAATGGTAAAAATTATTTTAATAGTTTTTACTCTATTTAAGGTAAAATTTATGATTATATTGAGACTTATTGATCTTAGTCCATGATACATTTTTTTGATTATAATAAGAAATTATTAAGGAATAATATAGAAATGATTGATTAATGGTTTATAAAGATCATTGAATGATTCAAGTGTATACATATAGGGTTTATAGATTTATGATGCCATGTTATTTTATTCAAGGTTTTAAAAATTTAAGGATTATTATAATATTAAAGAAATTAATACTCTTTTGAAGTTTTATTTTATAGGAGTTCTTTTAAAGACATTTATTGAGTTTTAATAGAATTATATGTTATATGTAACCTTTAATCTTAACTTGTGTTTTAGTGAGAATGTTATTTTAGGAAGAATGATTTTATATTTTGTATCCATATATTAAATTACATTGATAACCTTTAGGGTTAATATGTTCTTTTATGTTGATGTAATTATAGATAATTGCTATAAAAAGGCTTTTACATTTTGGGAACATATGTTTTTTTCATATAGACAACCCTGATATTAAAATGTTATTTGGTGATTAAGTGATTAATGTTATTTTTTAATAATTTCACTATATTGGGACCATTATATGATTATGGTAAATGGAAATATTTTTGTCTTTGATGAGATTTTATTTTAGGAATAAAGGTTGAGTTATATTTTGGTAACATATATGATTTCTTTGGCTTTCTGGTGATTCGGGTTGTTTATAGGAAAGATTAGTATATTTTTGAGATTATATGTTCAATACATATACATTTTTGGTATATGAATTTATGAGTGATTAATGTAGTTTGGATATTAATATTAAATTTATCTTATAAGAATATGTGATCAAATCTTTTTTATTTTTTCGGTTTTGAACTTGGTATAGAATATTTTTAAGATTTTTAAGGTTAGTTATTTATAAAAAATTTAAGTATATTGTTTTGGATTTTGAGTTTAATTTAGTTTTTATTAATATGATGTTTTATACATATTTTATATTATCTTAACTTGTGCTAACCAGTTTTAGTTTTGATTAATGGATAGAAATAGGGGAAATACATTTTCATCCTTTTATGGATTTTGAGATCCATTAAAATTTGAATTTAGTGCTTCAGGAAAGAAAAATTAATTTCGAATATTAATTGCATTGGGTAAGATATGAGATAGATGTGTAAAACAATTTATTAACAATCTAGGGATGAAATTACACTTATATAGTTGAAAATAATCATGAATGTATATTTTTTTAAAATCTCTGTCTTGATGGTAAAATAATTTCTCTAATCTATTGAGTATTATGTGGAAAGTAATGCTAAATAGTTAAGTTATGCTTTTATAAACTCATATGTGAGTATGAGTCTTAAATATGTACATTATTTTATGAAATGATATGTTTTCTAATCATAACCTAGAAATTATTGTTCATGATAAAATCTATATTTTATTTATAACTATTTTATAATATATAATTTTTATGAGAATAAAATTAAAATTATTATGACATAATTTATTTATATAGATATTTAACATTCCTAGATTTTAGTTTAAAAGGATTACTATTTTTGATTATGTATACCACATGCAACATTGAGCATAAAACAAACTATGATATACTATTAAAATATTATTATATAAATATAACCATCATAACCTAACCATTTAATTGGTGGGAATGAAAAGGAGTAACTAAATTATAAAATGTATTTAGAAAAGTTTTACTTAATATAAATATCACAAAAAAACCTGGGCTAACCCCCAACCAGTCACCTGGGCCAGCCCACGACAAAGCCCAAGAGGCATTCCTAATCCTCTCAGGCAAGAAACTAGTATTAGGCAACAAACATAACTCATTTTGGAAAGATTTATCCCTATAAAAAGTAGATAAATAAACCAAAATAAGAAAAAATAATACTGACTGTTGGAAAATAAATGAGAAATTAAAAAAATAAAAGTAAACACTATTCCTACTTCCATGTGACCTCACGGTTCACCACCATCCATTGAACAAATGTCACTACATAGAGACTGTGATCTAATAAGAAGTTTCACAAGAAGCTAAAAACAAAGATAGAGGTATATGTTTGAGTATTAAAACTCAATAGGTGTGATTGGATAAAATAATCCCAATACCTTACCTTTAAAAACAAATCCACTTATTTCTAGTTTGAAATTCATATATTTAAAATATGGTTCTCATTTCCTGGTGTTTTTAAGTAATTGAAAAGATAATAATTCCCAAATACCCATTTTCATTTTTTTCTAAAATAGTTTTCAAATAATAAGACTTTCCAAAAACCCCATTATAAGATGAAACATGTAGTGAAGAAACATTTTACTGAAATTTAAGTAGTAAAAAACATATCATAGCTACTACTGAATAGAGGAAAACTAACCACATGTCAGCAGGTGCTAAAGTAAGAGTTTACAGTAAAATCATAATAATTAAAACGATTTTATGAAAACATAAAAAAATGTGTGAGATTAAAATTTCAGTAAAATTGTTATCATGGGATATACCTAGTCACCAAGTGAATATTCCCTATATGTACTTGGTTTAGAATCCATCTTCTGGCATATCGATGTGATCCAATGTTAATAACCAACCCAGCTACTCTCAACTAGCCTCACTGGTGGAATATCCCACATGGATACTCCATGGGGATCTAGTTCATCTAATCAAGACTGAATAGAAATTGTTTCATGACTCTCAATTGGATGAATAGGATCCCATGGATATATAAAATATGGTAGGTGAGAAATCAATCATGAATAAAACACCTCAATTACAAAAGCTACCATATATGCTAAGACCCAACTACCGACACCATCCATGCAAAACCCACCTAGAATAGATAATATCTACGGAGGAACCACATTTTCATGAAAAAATTGAAATTTAACTACATGGACTCATCATTTGAAAACATCCTTTTACCATTTGAAAACCAATTTTGAAATTCTTTGTAAAATTAACATGCCATTAATCTTTTAATAAAAACACTAGACTAAGGGAAAAAAATCTTTGATATTTTCCCAATTGAATAAATAAAAAATCTTATAAGTTAAATTAAACACTTTTGTGATTAACCTTTCAGAACAAATATAATTGAAACACGATTTATCATTGAAAACCCATGTCCAAAGTATAACAAAACATGAAAACACAAAAGAGGAAAATTTCATGCACCACAATAATTTTTCATATCATAATTACTTCATAATATAACAAAAAAATCCAATAAAATTGGAAATGAATAATAGTTTTAAAATTAAAGAATTTTTAATAGGGAACCTACCTAAAGACAAGTTGCCTTTGGAAATGGAAACCCAAATCCACCTCAAAGAGGTGCACATAATCAAGAGGGACCAAGGACTTTAGTGAAGCAAACCCCTCTTTTTACACTAACCCACATATGCACCTATAAATATATATATAAGTACCCCTAGATTCAATGTACATATTCTAATATCAATGAGGGAATATGTGAAAAATAGGGTATATATATTCCTTACCTATGTATATGTGTTTAAGTCTCCTTCATGGATCCATAAGTTTTCTCCTTCATGAATGGTGGTCCAAAGCTACCCTAAGGATATCCAAGGTATACTAGAAAAATTTAAAGAATCAAAAAATTACAAAGTACCTAAATAAAATTAGTATAAATATGAATAATTAATGAAAACCTACCCTAAATTTAATGAAAACCCACTACCTTTGATTCATGAGACAATAACTCATATAAACTTGGTTTGAGGAACCCCAAAAAATAAAAGGAAACACCAACTATAAATAAAAAAACAAAAATTAGATTGTGAGGAAAGCCTAGGGTTAGAACAACCTTAAAATACGATGAGAGAAGAGATAATGAGGAAGAAGAAGGTTTAATATGGGGAGAAAGACTTACCTTACCTGATCACACATAGAATTAGGGGAGGAATTTGACAACTAGAGAGAGGGAGAGGCCACAATGGAATCTAAGGGAGTCCCTATTGTGTGTGGGTGTTGCACAACCTAGGGAGGAGAGGGGAAAGGGTGGGGGGAGGTGTGTAGGAAAATGTTATTATAATAATAACATTAATAACAATAATAATATTATTAATAATATTTTATTATTATTAAAATAAATTTTTAAAGACTTGGTAGGCCACACAGTCTGCCAGACCATGCACCGACCGTGTGGAGCCTATCAATAAAAAGAGGGGAGGACCCATGGTTTCTGGGTCATAGATCATGATCATGAACCCGTCCATGCAGCTTAGATATATCCACTCTCTAGGACCCACATTTTTCTTTAGGTTGGTGCACGACTTCCCCTAACCGTGCACCACCCTCAGACCTTCCAAAAGTTCCACTTTCATGAAAAAACACTTGAAGAAAAGAAATCATGACCAAATATAAATTAAATAATTTATAAGAATCAATTGAAGTTGTGAAAAAAATTATACTAATTAATTCCTAGTAAATAAGAACTCAATTTTAAATAATATTATATAAGATTAAAGGGGACATTTTTCCAAAAACCAATTAATTAGAACACATTATTTATATCAAAATAAATTAAGATAATCACTATATATGAATGATTTTAATGGAATTTATAGATAATATATTTTTAAAAATAAATTAACATTAATTTAATGGTGTTTACTAGATAAGTAAGGAGTATAAATTCATTTTATACTTAAAAAAAAAATTCTTAAAAAATGGGTTTTATTATTTTTTGGGAATAGATAATATGATTAATTTATGAAATTTTTAGAAATTTATTTGATAAAAAGTATATCATTATTGAACTAATCATTAAAAAATAATATTAAGAAAAAGTTTTGGTATTTTTCTAGAAAGTTGATTTTTGGATGACTAGTAAATAATGCTGATTGAGAAAAAACTAACATTTCTTTACTTTTAATCCCAGAAATTAAAAAAACACATTCTGTATTATATTTATTTTTAAATTAAAATAAGTTTAATTTTATGAAATATAATCTAATTAATTCAATCGTAATCAACATTATACTTTTTTAGTATAAAATCATTTTATGCTTAAAATATGTATTTTTCTAAAAACCGTTTTTGTTATGTTTTGTGGATTTTTATTCAAATTAATTTCTAGAACCTAATGAAATTAAATCATATAAAATGGATTAAATATTTGGAATCATAATATTATAATTATTTAATAATTTAAATTTCATTTTTATTCATAATGAAAAGCAACCATCGTAAAATTTTATCACCACAATAAAGGGTAAAAAGGGTAAATCGAGGTTGAAATTATGGGATAAGGCTTAAAAAGTATCTAAAAAACATTACTTAATCACATTGAATGTATTTATTTCCTCCATAATCATACAAAATTCAAAAAAAATCATTTTTCCACTTTCTTGTTATTATGACCTTAATATTTTTTTAAGTAAAGAGTAATTACAAAATGTCACTCTCTCTCAGTTATTATGTTGTCCAGATTTGTATACAGAAAAATGATACATTATCGAATAATTATTATAAAATTTATTAATAATATGAAATATTTATGTTGGTATTTTATTTTTAATCTTTGGTGATGGTATAATTACCTAGAACATTTAGAAAACGTTAGTAGAGTGCTTGTGAAATTAGTAGAAAAATCAATTAAATGATTTTAAAAAGATTAAAAGTAATATTTTTTTGGTGAATTATGGTGTCAAAAAAATACATATACATATAAATCATAAGGGGGTTTTTAAAATTCTTATATTATAATTATACTTTTTTATTGATTTATTTAGTGTCAAATTTTGTGAATAGTCCCAAAAATGACTTTAAATGGTATTTAATGTTTAAAAATTATTTTTAAATGATTATAAAATAACTACTATCCTATCATAAAACATTTCAATGGAAAAATTGATAATATCATTAATTTTTCTTGTATAAGAAACATTAAAATTTTAAAATTGCTTTCATGGCCCTTCAATATTGAAAAATTTGTTACCACAATTAATGTTAAAAGGGATAACAAGTGTATTAAACTAAGATTTAATGTTCAAAATGCCTTTTATAATTGTATAAAAGTAATTTTTTGAATTTATTTTGATCTTGCACTCCTTATATCAAAATATATGTAACTTTTGATCTAGTTTACATGATTTAGCCACCTATTATATATTAATATTTTTTATTTACAAGATTTCCACCCATCTCACTTATAAAAGGAAACATATTCTCCTCTATTCCTTGCAACCCTTAAGCCATTTATAATAACCAATATCT
Source organism: Viscum album (assembly GCA_963277665.1). Classification (NCBI taxonomy): domain Eukaryota; kingdom Viridiplantae; phylum Streptophyta; class Magnoliopsida; order Santalales; family Viscaceae; genus Viscum; species Viscum album. Next base: position 1,677,337,233 of record OY728125.1, read on the forward strand.
AACAAAATCCATTCTAAAACTTCCTTATAATTTAATATAGTTTATAGTCTTAGTAAAAGACCAACCTAGAAGGATTAAGGTTTAAGGCAAATGAGGTTTTCCAAAGAGGAGGTATAACTCTTAACCGAGTTTTTTCATGCCTATTTCTTCTTCTACATCATTAAAATCCTCTATAACCATTATTATATGCCAAAATTTGTATCGTACATATAATTATATATTATTATGTTGATTTAAAATCCCTTTATCATCTTCTTTTCCATCTTATGCTAAATGAAACTATCGCCCATGTGTACGTGTGGACTACCACCTCCGCAAAGTGATGTGTTTTGTTTTTCATCACCACATCACAAGGTTGGTTATTATGATATATTAAATGAATATATATTATATTTATTAAATAATTATTATTTTTAAATATAATATATTACTTTCCTTTTTTCCCTTGCATCCATTGAAAAGTGATAACATTGCTTGTGCATACAAGTGAAGTACCACCTCCAAAAAGGATGCGATTCATTTTTCAGTCCATATTTTACTGAATGGTTATAAAATTATATTTAATATATAAAATTATAATTATTTAAGGATTAATATTATAGATATGATTAAAAATTACCATTTTAACATGGCTATCCCTCCAAATTTGTTTTTGGATTATGAAACAAACGCCTTTAAAATGTATAACATGAACTTAATGAATTTAGTAACTATATAATACATGGTAATAAATGAAATAAAATGGATTATTATATGGTAATAAAACATTAAAAGGTTTTAAATCATTAAAATAATTAATATATGTCTATTATATGGGATTTAAAGAACATATGTGGTGAGTCAGACTCAATCTAAGGAATTTCTCATCAAAATTTACTTTCATCGATACTCATTCCATGTTCACCACATTTTCTATTTTTTGTGGTTTATATACTGACACATGGATTTATTTTATCATTAATTTACTTAAATTCATTTTTTTTTCAAATCCTTTTCATTATCTCTACTTGAATTATCTTTTGATTCGAATGTTACCAAAGTGGTAAGTGATTTTTTCTTTAAAATGATGTTTTAAATGTTTTAAAATCTTTTTACTCAATGTACATGTTATTTTAAGTTTTTAAAGAATGTTATTATTTATGATTAAAATATTAATAAAGGTTATTTTCAAATAATTTTGAATTTATTTACCAATTATTAAAGAGGATTATTTTCAACGTTTCTCACGTGAGTTATTTTTATTTTTTACCAAAGTAAATAAAACATTTTTTTAGTATTTACTAAATAATCAAATTTTCTCACCAAAATAGTTATTATTAATCATCAAGATTAATATATAAGTTTCCATTATTTTTCAAATAATATCCTTTTCCCATTTTATAAAGGTATTTTTAATTATTTCACTATACTTTAAAGTATTTTAAGCCTTATTAGGGATATTATCTAAATTATACCATCCAATTTATTTCTCTATTTGGATTATGATAATTTTTTCCTATTTTATTGATTAATAAAAATATGAAAAATTGGTATGTTAGTTTTCAAATATAAATGTTTGTTATAAAGGCATGTTAATTATGAATTATATTGTTGATAAAATATATGAGGAATGAATTGGATAATTTTAAGTGATATAAGGGTCCTAATTATAGATAACCCCTATATGTATTGATAGGTCTCATGATACAAAAAAATTTGGTATTGTTCAGTGTATGCTGACCCATATAATGGCAATGTATTGGAATAAGTGTTGATGGCATATAAAATGTATCGAAACAGGGCCCTGATGGTATAAAAAATGTCTTAGCATAAGGATTTGATGGTATATAAAATTTATAGGCATAAGTACTCGATGGTAATGTTAAGGATGTCTTTTCATGATGCCTTGAAATTAAGATCATGTCATCTGAAATTATGAATTTCATCATTATGAAATCAATTATTTTTATCCATGTGATTATTTACATTTTTATCCTTGGATATATCTCATGTTCAACTTGTTGATGGATTTTTATAGAAATATTTTTATTTCATTTTTTAATAAAATGATCTTATTATTTAAAATAAATATTATAATCTTATAATTGTGAAGAGTTTGTTTTCATGGAAAAGTTTACATTTTTTCAACAAACCTTTATGAATTATGATTTTTTACTTTATGTTTTTTTATGAAAAATTATATGAAAAAATCTTTTTAAAGATGTTTATTTCAATATTATGTAATTATTTTGAGTTTAAAGATTATTATGATAGAAGAAAAACATTAATATGGGTTTTAATGTATTTTATAGGAATAATGGATTTCCTTTCTCTAAAACTCTTAAACAAATTCTCAAAATATAAGAAAATGAAATCCATGCTATTAAACTCATAATTATGGGTTTTAAGGCATGATGTGTTATATTAAAAAACAAAACATTATTTATTCGTTAAAAAACTAAATACTCATTTAAAATCATATTATTAAACTACATAATTTAACCTTAGTGGTAAATAAGTTTATAGACCTTCCTTTAGGTATACCTATTTTTATCCTATAAGAAGGTATCCAATCTTCTAATCCCTAGAAGACCTCGACTTAATATATCAGTAGGTATTGAGTTCTATCTCTAAACACTCTGTATTCTTAGTTACAAGATCCCTTTACTAAACCTATCACTAGAAACACTCTTCCACACATATGAAGAACCTAATCTCTACCTTCCTATCAACAAAATCACTTGATCACATATGATTGATAAATTAATAGTTACAATGGAAATTACTAAGATATTTACAAATAAAACCCTACAAAGGTAGTTTTTAATGAAAAATATCAAAAAGGAAAACATATAATAATTGAATGTTCACTAGGAAATAATTAATTTCCCAAATTTAAAATTATCAATGAATTTCATAACTCTTCGTTAATTTTTTTATTATTGTTTTAATTTTGGTGATAAAATCTTGGCTCAATTTATAAATAATGTTGTAATGAATGTAAATGGTTGAATTCCAAAAATCCTAGATCCAATTATAAGACCATCAATTGTAACTTTGTTATCCATCGATGAAATTTGAATGTGGACTAATTAAAAAATAATTTAATGCAACACTTATATAATTCCCTTGTATCTAGTGAATTTAATTATCTAGGAAGGTTCAGACTATCAAGATTTCACTTAATTTAATTAGTTCTCTAGTAAATCTATTACAGGGAAATCATTATTATCAAACACATAAACTAATAGAAACATAAGTTAAATGAAGTTCATATTAATTGTATTGTGATTTACAAAACAAATAAACAAAGTAAGTCATTGACTCAATAGTCTCCCCCTTTCCAAAAAGAAAAAAACATACAAGGAATATTGAAAAGTTCTAATAAATTTTAGCGAATACTTATAGTGATTAAATAAATACATCCTTTTATTTTCCTATATCTTTTTTTCAAAACACCTCAAAATAAAATTATTAGTCATAGAAAAATATATAATATTATAATTTTAACAAAATAACTAACAAGAAATTTTTAAAATTTTCATAATTACACTAATTTTTTTCAAAAGGAAAGAACAAAAGAAGGGATGATAAATATTGAAAAGAAAAAATACATTGAAATGAAATAAAATATAATAATAAACACACCCTTATAAAAATTAATTCAAGTGGATAAATAATAACTTTAAGAGATATTAAATCCTAGATTTTTAATTCCACTAATATTCAATTCATGAATATCTTCCATATGTTTCACTCAAAAATTTCATTAAATTTAATACCAATAGAGTTAAAAATGAAAAATTGATTAATTAAAAAAATGAAAAAAATGATGAAAACCCATGAAATAAAAGTGAAAAAATGAAAAATTATAAACTCCCCCTAATTCTTGGAGTTATTAAATATAAGTAAATTATTTGAATAACAAGTTAATTGAATATCCCAATAATATGATCATTCCTTACTTTCGTTTGATGTATTGGTATCTATCTAAAGATAAACGTTTAGTTAAAAAATTAATAAGATGTTTTTCAATTATGATAAAGCAAAAAATTATTTATCATTTTTGTGTGTGGTCCCTAATTAAATAGTTCCTTACATATATGTGATTTTCTCATAAGTAATGTGTTATGTTCTTAGAAAAAGATATAACACTTTTATTATCATAATGTATTCCAATTTGAATAAAACCCATACCAAAATCCATGAGTATGTGTTGTATCCAAAATAATTGATAATTTTTTGCATTCAAAACAATTGAGTGTGTGCTTCATCCATAAAAATTGATCACAAAAACTTCTATATGGTACTTATTAATTTTTAATAGTGGAAAGCGATGAAAATGTTGCTTATTTCTATAACATAAAACTAAAGATTCTCCTAGTAAATTACATGTTCTATATGTAATTTTCTATATAATATATAACTACAAAATTAAGAATCTAGTTAAATTTTATGTATAATATCATTTCTAAAATAATAAAATAAACCATTATCTGATCTTACAATAAGGTATAAAAAAGCATTTTACTACTTTTAAATTTGTTTCCTTCATATTTTGTTAACACATTGCTCACAAAAATTATAAAAATATAATATCTAGTGTAATTTTTATAAGATATGGTAAAATTATGATCATAATTATATAATTATTTTATATACCCATTTATTAAATTCATCAAGATTATTTTTTATAGAAGTTACTAGAGGATTACATATATTTGATGCATATTTATAACCAAAATATTTGAGCATGTATTTAATATATTTATGTTGGGTTAAGAAATTTCCTTCTAGTTTTTGAGATATTAGATAACCATGGAAAACATTGAGTTGACCCATCATGCTTATTTTGAACTCATTTTTCGTATGTTCAGAAATAGGTTTTCAAGTTGAACCAAAAATAATTTTATCAAAATAAATATGAACAATGATGATATCTTTGAAAACCTTCTTTATAAAAATAATTATTTCAGTACATCATTTTAAAAATTTATTTTGAAGTAAATATCTAGAAAGTCAATAATACCATGAAATTGAGGCTAATTTAATATCATATAGTGTTTTGGTAAGTTTAAATAAATTTAATGAAAATTTAATATATTCAAAACTAGGGGTTTTTAAAACTATACATCCTCTAGAATGTATCCATTAAGAAAATAACATTTAATATACATTTCAAGTAAATTAAAATTCATATGTACTATAAATACTAATAAGATTAATATTGATTATAATCTTATTATTGGTGAAAAATTCACACAATATTCTATTCCTTCTTCTTAAAAATAACCCTAAAAACTAGTTTTTATTTGTTTCTAAAAATAGTTCAATTTTCGTAAAGTCTATTTCTAAAAATCCATTTTACTCCAATTAATAGTAAATCATTAGGGCACTTAGCTGGGGTCCGAACTTTATTCCTTTCAAATTGACTAATATTATTTTCTAGAGTCCTTATCCAAATTTCATCACCTAAGGCATCATCAACCATTTAGGGTCAAATTTTGATAAAAAAGCATGATAATCACATTTATTTTGTAAGGAAATTCTAGTTTTGACCAATTGAATTGCATCAAAAATAATATTATTGGTAGTATGAATCCTTAATATTGTCTATTTTTAGGTAATTTGGTATATTGATCATAAATTATTGAATTTATATATTCTGACTGACTGAAAATTCATTTTTATTTGATTTTAAAATATAGCTTTATGGATGAGCGGCAACCTACATACCACACGAGAATCACTCCATTTCACATTTAAAAATTCAAACATATCCAACACCCAACATTAGTTCCAGACATCCATATCATGATTTACCACTGTTGTCATCGCCATCCGTCACTGCATCGACATCACCTACAACCAACACATCAGATGTCAGAGACCGTTGGAGACCATCGAAGCAACAATAAAAATAGCACCATGATGTCTTCAATCCCCATAAAACAGTAACAACCAAAATAGCAAAACCAGGTAGAAAAATTAGACAACCCATCGAACCCACCGAAGAACATCGCACCGCACCAAGTCAACGTCGACCCCCATAGAACGAGAAATAAGCCAAATTCCAGACCAACCAGAAGCATAAATCAAACACCACCAAACAGAAAATTGACCACCGATAAGGATAAAACACACCTTCATTGACATTATGAGGAAGAAATTTGAAAGAACTAATGCCATCGCTGAACGTCGCCGGCCTGGAACACGGCTTCCAAACCACACCTCCCAAAACATCAATGTTACCACCGCTCCAGATCCGACCAGGATAGGAGCAGCGGAATGTGAGTTCAGGGCAGAGGTTTAAGAGGACGAGGGCTCTGAATGATGGCAACATAAATGAGGAAGAAAACTGGGAGCTAACCAAGCAGGAGAAAACCGACCTAGGTAGCGTCGTGAGACCCAACAACTGCCGAATCGCGATACCCAAAACCTCTTGAACCATTGCGCCAAATCTGACCTAGAGAGGCACTGGGGAACTTGAGGTCAGAGTCGCATGAAGAAAATCTGAGGGCATCAGCAGTAGACAACCATCATTGGAAGGGAGGATAAGAAGCGCGGTGGAGCACCGATGCATCGCCAAAGCCGCTGAGGAAGATTCAGGAGGAAACCCTAGAAAAGGAAGTGTCGATAGAGAGAAATACTGAGAGAGAGTGACCAATAGAGAGGAGACTGAAGAAGGAAGGAGAATAAGCATGCTAGAGAGATGCGCCGCCAAAGCCGCCACAGAGGATTTCAGGAGGAAACCCTAGTAAAGGCAGCGTCGAAAGAGAGGGGTCCCGGGAGAGTGCAGAGCCATTCTTCTCACGGTTTTTTTAAAAGGTTGGGGCCGGAGCCTCATTTTTATTATTAAATCAAAGAAAAGTCATCTTTTAACTGGGTAGAGGGAAAACCATTACATAGACCGAAGGCCCAGTGGGCTTGTAGCCCATTACATAGCCCTTAGGCCCAAATTTTATGCCCAATTCACATTCTGTGAATAGTAACCCGCGGCTACAGTACCCGCACAGTACCGCCGCCGCTACAGTGCCCTGTAGCTGCTACAGTACCCTCTGATGAACAGTGTCGCCACAGCTACAGTACCGCTATAGTAAAACTACAGTACCTACTCCCCATGGGTTTTGAACACCCATTTTCCATGTAGTATTACGGGGTGATTACCACTAATCCAAACCCCAACTACTTTATATATTCTGTTAAAGTTAATTTTAGATATTAAAAATCCAATGGTGTAACATCTATTATATTTACTATTAGCAGTTTAAAATTACTTTCTAGTAAATTAATAGAGGTATTTTAAAAATATCATATATTGAATGAATTTTTCTATATTTTATAAAAATAAAAGGGTAAGATTCATTAAACATAACTTGAACGGTCTCTTAAAAAATATTAGTTATTTTATTAAAAACTATATAATCCATACTAGTTATATAGTAACCAATAAATATTTATTCATTTGAATTAGGTTCAAATTCATGTAATTAATATTTAGTATTCATGATAAATAATTTATACCCCAAGTATTTCAGGTAAGAATGTTTTGTCTTTCTTCTTGTCCCCAAATCATAGGGTGTTTTATTAATAAATTGGCTGAGTAGGGATATATTTATAGTATAAAAAGAGGTAATCCAAGTACTATCCCAAAAATTTCTAGAAATAGAATACTCACTTATAATATTTTGAGTAATTTATTGAAGAATTCTATTTCTTTTTTCAACTACAACATTTTTTATAGTGTTCTAGGTGTTGAAAAATAATGAGTAATACCTTTTTTCTATAAAAAAGTTTTAAAATTAAAATATAATAACTCACGATCATGATCTCTAAAGATAGTAATAAAAGTTATGTTTTTATAATTTTTAACAAAAAACAAAAAAACATTAAAATGATTAAGAGATTAATATTTTCATGTGAGAAAATAAACATTGGTAAATCTAGTGTAATAATAAACTAAGAAATACACATAGTGTTTACCACCAATACTTTTAGTTTGTGTAGGTAAAAATAAATACACGTGTACTAACTGTAAATATTTATATGTTGAGTCTTCATTTTTATGTTTAAAAATAGATTTATTTTTGTTATAAATTAACAGGGATCACAAATTCAAGTTGGGTTAAACATAAGTTTTGGTAGATCTCCAACATGTCATTTATTCCAAAGTTTGGAAAAAGTCTAAAATTTATAGTGAACAAATATTTTATGCCATGACCAAGATAAATATTCCATTTTATTTAGAAATGGTAAGTTCAAATGACTTAATTCTTATAATTCATGTGTGTAAGAATTATCCTTCCCATCGATATATTGAATTAAAGTACCATCTAAATATTGTAAAATAAATTTATCATCCCAAAATTTTAAAAGAAAAACCTTGTCACATAATTGAATAATTCTGATATGGTTATTCTTATAACCTAAAACATATAAAAAATTTGAAATAAACATTTTTATAACAAAATAAACAACACTAATTCTAATTATTTCACCCTATGAAATGTTCCAAAAAGCAGTTCATACTCTATTAAAATTTTTCAAATTCTGGAAGTAGGACTAGTATCTTATCATGTGTTGAGAACAGCCACTATACATGTACCATTTATTTTGAATATTGGTACTCATTCTATTTTACATAAAAAAAATAAAATTGTGTTCTTGGAACCTAAAAGTTATTGGGCCAAGTTATGTAAGAAAACAAAATTTTAGGACCCCACATTTTCCAAAATGTCTTATGTTAAAAAACTTTTAGTTCATTAGAAATAAATAATTTATGAAAAAAATATATTGAACTTTTTTTAAAGAGTAATATTTATTCCAATAACCTCTCATTTTCTATTTAGTATAAAAGGGTACACTTTTAGAAGTATAACTGACTCCATTAGATGTTTTTAAAACTTATATTGGTTTATATATTTTATAAAATATTTCTTTACTAGAACTAAATTTAAAATTTTTTCTTAAAGATGCTAACTTCATATTTAATCTCAATAATGAAATTTATATAATATTAATTTGATTTTGAATTAAATTTTAAAAATAATTCTGATGAAAATTTTGAAATATCAAAAGTTAAATTTGAAATTTTATTATTATATTTATTAAGAATATTTTTAATAAAATCATAATTTCTTATCAATTTCTAATCTTATTTTTTAACATGATTAAAATATCTACCCATTTTATAAAAAGTACACAAAGAATCATTATCTTATGATTAATTAACTATTTTATATTCTAATGGATTTTCTTATTTAATATCTGATGAAGTTGAATAATAATTTTTTGAATCAAAATAAAATTTTGAATTGAGTGATAAATTTCTCAAAGTTTTCGTAGTACCTTATCCATTAGGTATTTTGCATCCTTCCAAAAATATGCATAAAATAAATTGAATTTATATCTTTCATTTTTACTATCTTCTGATGAAATATCAAAATATATATCACCATACCTTATGCTCTATGTTTCCAAGGATTATTATATCTTATTCCCTTAAAATTTTGAATATCACTCTGAATTTTTATCATTCCTTTTCAATTTAATAAATTTTGGTCTAATATGACCTGTATTCTTACATTCATAAATTATAAAATTTGCAGACTCCTTTTTATCAAGTCAACCAAATCTATCTTTCTGATGACTATATCATAAGTTCTTATTACTTACAATCATATTCACCCTTTTATTCAGTTTAGAAAGCTCATTGTCACTATCATTTAAACTATTTTGATCAGAATGTTTATTTTTCTTCTTTGAAATTTTATATTTAGAGACATTAGTATAGGAAGTAAAAGTACAAAAAGTAGGTTTACTAAATTTAAACATATATTTCACTCCATTGTTTCTCTTATCATTCTTATAATCTCTCCACAGTTTACATTTATATTGCATTAATGTACCAATCAAGTCATCCAGACTAAACTGGTTCAAATTATTAGTGTCACTAATAACTATCCTCTTTGATTACCATTTATTCAGCATTATATCAATTACTTTTTCAATAATCTAATCAAACAATAATTCTTTCACTACCAAAGATTGTAACCTATTTACAATAGTCATAAAACATTGATATATTTTAGTTATTGTTTCACCAGGTATAAAATAAAATGATTTGTAATCAGCTCTCAACATGGCTCTATGAGTTTCCAAAAAATTGGAATTTCTAAAATGGGTACTCTCTAGATATTTTAAAAATTCATTCATTATATCACATGATGATATATAACTATAAATGTCCCTTTTCATATAACATAACAAAGTATAATTGAATTTATGATTTACATGATATTCTATCTTTTCCTCTATAACACCCCAAGCTTCTACGGTACGTTTCCCTTTGAATAATGAAGTAGCTTGCGTTGTACGCAACTTGGAGTTTTAACACACCATGACCAATGAAACTAACCATTATGAATAGTAATACCCATTTTTTTTTGAAATTTTATAAATTTTAATTTTAAAAATGGACTTCATTTTTGGATTCAGAATATCAAAATTAGCTTAGGGTGAACTTTTGCTATTTTTTGGAGAACTTTCAATTTTTGATGAATAGTGAAAAACACTGTGTTATTGATTAAAAACAACATTTTATTTAAATAATTAGTTATTTAAAATTAATTTATTTTAGGTCTAAATACATAAATAATACCTATATATGTTCAATGTAATTCATTAGATTAATTTTATAATAATTTTAGATATATAAAATTTTATTGAACTTTTTACCGTCTTTTACCCACCTTCTAGGAGCATTTACAAATTTTCATAAAACTTAATTATACCACTTATATGAGTTGAATTTAAAAAATCCGAGAGACATGGTTGATATCAGTATATAAAATGTGGTTCAATAAGATGAAAATAATTTTCAGTGAATAGTATCTTTTGACTTTTATTTACCACGATTAAATGTAAATCAGGTAATTAAGGGAGAAAATGATATTAACACATGTCCTAATTATATTGGATAAGTGTAATTAGAAAAAAAACAACCTTAGGAATAAAATATGATCCCTTTTGGTACACTTGGATTAGATTATGACATTTATTATTATTTTATTTAAAGAAGAGTTAAAAGAGTTAAATTCAATGTTTAATAAAAAAACTATTTTTATGATAGGGTTTTACATAAGATAAATTTGATTATAAATATTAATTAGAAATATAAAACGATTTCCTATATAATGGTATTTTATTTATAAATTTTGGACATTAAATAATTTAATTTATTTATTACACAATGATGATGCATTAATTTTCTTATTAATGAATGATTAAAATAATAGATATTATAAATATCCAAAAAAATATAATTTGAGACTTTTGATGAATTCCACAAATTTTATAGGTTAATATGACAAGTTAGGGTTTATTAAATAACTTTTTTTCGAATTAATCATGCTGTTATGATTTTCACAAAAACCAAATACTAAATTGTGTCAAAATTGACATAATTGAGTTTAAAAAAAAAATACTATATTAATAATTGATATAATATTCCTAGAAATATAAGTCTCAGATAATGGAATTAGATAAGGTTATATATATTAATAATTAACCACTTGAGGTTCTCTTGTCTTGTTATAGTATGTATGTTTATTAACTATATAATATAAAAATACAAAGAGACATGGTAAATGTCAAACTATTTAACTAAGAGTTAAATATAAAAGATAAGGTTAATATGGTGACCTAAACCTTTATAAAACCTATTTTTTGATAGTTTTTAAACCTATCCCCACATTATCCCCTAAATAAATCATTTTGGAGCCATTAGAAACCCTAAAGGATTTTATTATAAAATAACATTTCAAGCTTTTCCTAAAGTGACCTTCACCTCTCTTATAAAAGGGTACTTCCCTTCTCTTAATTTCATACCTCCAAAGCCATTTTGCCCAGCCAAACCCCACCCAAATATCCTCCCAAAGTTCCTAACTTCATCCTAGAGGCATTCCTTTGTCTATAAAGACAACCTAAGGAGCCCTTTTGATCAAATCAAAAGAAAGAACCCGAAGAAGAGGTAAATATTTCATCACCTCTTTCAAGTTCTTTTCTTCTTCCACTTCCTCTTTCATTGTTTTTTCCATTATAATATAATAACTCTAGTATATTCTATATACTTTTATGTTATTAAATTTTTTTTACAACCATATTCATTATTCTATCCATCATATGAATGACAAAGTCACCATACGCGCGTACGTACGGCTTACCGTCTCCACGTCCTGGTGTAGTTTGTTATTCAAACACTTCATTATTTGGATGGGTATAATAATGAGTATAACTGATGTAAATAATAAATATAACATGTTATTGAATCTATATATATTATATACCATCCAATTACACATGATTTCTCCATCAATATAATGATATTTTCGCTCGTGCGTGCATACAGATTACTGTCTCCATGAACGCGAAGAGATTCATTACCCATCGTAATCATTCAAGAATAATTTTCATTTTATGATTAAAAATAATGTTTATGAACAAAATATAAATATTTATATGAATCAAATACATCCTATCCATAACAAACATGGCTTACGTAACCAAGCATATAAAGGAAAACGAATCAGTTAACACCCAAAATGATGATACTATTGAAATATTATTAACAAAGAAATTTTAGAGGATGATATATGGTATCATATTTATGTATATAGTTCTTTTATAATTTAATAACAATGTTTTCACTATTATATATGAGGTTAACATACCATCAACTAAGGAAAAGTACAAGGTAAGGGTTAATTTCACAATCTCTTTATTATCTGAGGTTGTTTTTACGTAAGTATTTACTGGGACCTCCTTATCATCCAAATCCATGTTTCTTAAAAATATATTTCAAAACATATTTACTATTTACTAGAATATGGGTTAAATTCATTTATACCCTTGTTTGACTATTTATAAAATTGTTTGAAAGGAATCTTTCCATCATTTTCCAAACAATGTACTTTATGACCTTTTCGACAAAATTAAGGTAAGAATGTATTTTTTTAACTTATACAGAAGGTGTTGCTATTTTCTGCCATTATATCATTTTCGATTATTCCCATACAATCTTATTAGAATATTTTCAAAATGACTATTTTATTTTATAATTATGTGACGTTTAAATGATTTCAAAATAGAAAGAGGTATTTATTTCAAATATTTTTCATTTCATCTATGCCAAAATCCTTTGATGGATTTTTAGCTTGGTTGAAGTTGATTTACTATGATAAAAAACATCCATAATGTATTGAAGTATTTGTGATATGTTTGACTATAGATGTTTTGTTTTTACACCATTCATGGTTTATGGATAAAGTATTGACATTTCGTATGCTAGGTTTAATATAAATGTTTATGTTATGTTTAAACATTTTCATATGAGGAATGTATTTGACTTAGTAAGTGATGGTTGGAGACCACTATAACTCCTTGATACATTAGCAGGTCTCATGAGACAAACTTCTGTCTTAGCACAAGGCCTTGAAAAAATATTATTAGTAGTCTTGGAACAAGCCCTTGACTATGTGGTTATGAAGTCTCGCATTATCTATTCCATCATTATGAAATTGGATATTAATATTGCATGTGATTATTTGACTGGTAGAATATTCATGTGAATAAGTAAATGGAATTATTTGATTTATATTGGCCATATTATGCAGAAGTTTTTTTTAAAAGGCTTATCTGTTAGTCTTATACATTTCCTTAATTGTTTATTCTTATTTTTTAAAGTTTTTTGTTATATTGTTATCCTAACTAAGCATCCGAGCTCACACCTTTATTTGTTTTATTTTTCCCAGAATGTGAATAAATATTTATGGTTGACCTATAGGGATAAACTAAGGATATAAGTGTGGTTAATGGAGACAAATGTTGTTGATGTTTTTATTTAACGATGTAATGTAAAACTTATGAATGCACATAGTACATCCAACGCTACTAAACTGATTGGTCTTTCAGGATTTGATCCCTTGTGATCATGAAAATATTATATAATAATTCAACGAATCTCGGTAACTGGGGTCGGGGGGTTACAGTTGGTATCAGATGAAGTTTTGTACTAACCTTGGAAGCTAGATTTAGAAAAACTCCGATTAGAGAACATTAACCTAAGATAGACTTTGATGATTAGTATAGACGAAATTCCTTGAATTTTGGTACTGTAGGTATTTGTGAGTTTTCCAAGAAATACATCCTTGTCTTGATATGATCAGGTAGAGATGGATCTGGAACAGATATACCTAGGGGTAAAACCTGAAAACACTGCTTTGAGCTAAACTCTAATGGGAACTGGTGCACAAAAACGGGTCTCGCTGCACTCTTGGTTTCGAAACTCCTGGGGGATATGCTTAAGATAATTCTCATTTTATTTAAAAACCATTATTAAGGGTTTATGAGTATATTATTCCTCAAAGAAAACATTTTTATGATTATGGATTATATCCATAAACTATTGAATTTATGTTCACTGTTTTAAAAGTTTGGAATTATGTATTGCGATTCATAAACTAATCTAGTGTATGATATTATTTAGAAATGGATCATAGTGGAAGGAATAGAAACTGTATCAATGAAAATAATTCATGTTGGGATTTCCCTCATACTCATGATAATTATAGTGGAGCTGGTGGATCAACTGGTGCTGATCATCTTATCACCATACTGAGACAACTCACTCAGGTTATGAATAATAACCTCTCCCATATAGAGCACCCTGATCCACAATGAGGAGGTTTAATGTTAGATCTCTTCATGAGGAAACAACCAAAAAAATTCAACGGGATTACAAATCCATTAGTAGTTGAGAAATGGATAAATTCTTGAGAGAAAATATTTCATGCTTTGCGAAGCAACGAAAGGGAAAAAGTTGTCATGGCAGTTTATCTCCTCACGGGAGATGCAGATCAATGGTGGTCATTAATCCAAAACACAAAGGAAGATGAAAAAGTATAGAACATGGAATAGAGGGTGTTTAAAAAGATTTTCTTAGAAAAATACTTTCCTCGTGACCATGTAGCAGATATAGAAAGACAATTTCTGAGTTTGAGGCAAAAGGAGGATGAGAATATCGCAAAGTATTAGGCTAACTTTACAAGGTTAGCAAGGCAAGAAGCAGATTATATACATAACACAAGGAGTAAAATTGATCGATTATTTGATGGGTTAAAACCATTTCTCCATATAGCATTAGTCTCACAATCCTTCTCATCGTATGAAGATATAGTCTCATGCACTATCAAGACATAAAAGAAATTTTCTAAGTCTTATGACTTTAAAGCAAAGCAAGAGAAAAAGAGATCTGCTGAAAAGTCTGGAAATGGAAATAAGGGGAAGAAGGTAAAATTTGAATATCCATCATTTGGTAAATGTAGGAAGAAACACCCCGGTACTTACTTGAAGGAAATGTGAGTCTATTACAAGTGTGGTGAAAAAGACCACCAAGCTCGTGATTACAAGGGGAAGAAAGAGGCTGTTAATGTTGAATGCTACAATTGTAGAGAAAAGGGGAATTATCCAAATGAATGTCCGAAGCGCTAAGGGAACTTACTTCAGAAAATTCCAAGGGTGAAAGGCTAATCTTATGAGATCACTATTTCTAAGGTTGAAGCTCCAAAAGACATGGTGGTAGGTAATTTAATGGTTTCCTTATGTTTAACCAATGCTTTATTTGATTCTGGATCATCACATTGTTTCATATCTTCCCAGTTTTCTAAGAAAATTATATATTTGCAATCTAACTTAACAAGGTATTTTCCAGTCAAAACACCTAAGGGAAGTATAATCGCAATAAAGTTTTGTGAATCTATTCCCATTAGGGAATATAAATGTTCTTTATCTGCTGATCCCATCATGATACCCATGATTTAATTTTATATAATCCTCAGAATGGATTGGATTTTAGACCATGATGCGAAAATTTATTGTAAGAAGAAGGAGTTTACAATTTTTGATGATGATAAGGAGTACCATATCTTTAGAGAAGAAACATCACCACCTAATTATTATCTAGATCCACCCCCAGTGGCTCTACTAAATTCAATTATTGGGGAAGAAGAGAATGAAAGAACTATGGGTGAGAAAAATAATGTTCAAATAGAGGACATAACTATTGTGCAAGAATATGTTGATATGTTTCTAGTGGATTTACCTGGACATAATTGAGAACAAGAAATTGAGTTTTCCATTGATTTAATTCCTTGTTCAAGGCCCATATCGTAGAACCCTTATAGAATGACCACTGTGCAATTAGTGTAACTAAATAAACAATTATAGGAATTGAGTAATAAGGGATTTATTCACCCTAGTGTTTCTCCATGGGGAGACACTATCCTTTTTGTTAAAAATAAAGACAGATTTGTGAGGTTGTGCAATTACTATAGGGATATCAATGCTTTAACAATGAAGAATAGGTATACCCTACCCCACATTGACGATTTATTTGACCAACTTCATGGAGCTCAATATTTTTCAAAGATTCACCTTCTATCTGGATATCATCAGTTGTGTGTGAAGAAGGAAGACATTCTGAAAACAACATTTCGAACCAGGTACGAGCATTACGAGTTTACAGTAATTCCTTTTGGATTGACTAATGCACCCTTTGTCTTCATGGATCTAATGAATAATGTTTTCATGGAATATTTTGATGACTTTATAGTGGTATTTGTTGATGATATTTTGGTATAATGAAAAATATATGATGATCAGGAAAATCACTTGCGCATTATCCTAAGGACTATTATAAAAAAATGAATTATATGAGAAATTTAGCAAGTGTGAATTCTGGCTTCAAGAGATTTCTTTTCATGGCCATATTGTCTCTAAGGATAGAATCTCTGTTGTTCTTTCAAAGACTAAGGAAATCCAAGAATGGACAACACCGATAAGTATAACTGAGGTACGCATTTTTATTGGTTTAGTAGGTTATTATCGACATTTTGTCCAGAATTTTTCCCGATTGGATAACCCATTATCCAAGCTCACTCGTAAAGGGGTTAAATTTGTTTAGACAAAAGAGTGTGAAGAATGTTTTGAAGAACTGAAGATAAGATTAGTTAATTCTCCTATCTTGACTATACCATTGGGGAATTATGGTTTTGTTATTTATAGTGATGCTTAAAAGAAAGGACTTGGTTGTATCCTTATATAGAATTATAGAGTTGTCACCTATGCATCACAGAGGCTAAAAATTCATGAACAAACTATCCCACTCATGATCTTGAGTTATTAGTTATAATCTTTTCTCTGAAAAAATGGAGACACTATCTCTATGGTAAAAAATGTGAGATTTATACTTATCACAAGAGTTTGAAGTATATTTTCTCACAAAAAGAACTCAACATGAGAAGAATGTGATGGCTTGCACTACTCAAGGATTACGATGGAACTATACACTACCACCTGGGGAAGGAAAATAAAGTGTAAGATGCTTTGAGTAGAAAGGATCATCGAGTTTTGAACAAGATGAGAGTTTAAAAGGATCCTATATACATGGATCTAGTAAAGATGGGTATTGGAATAACAATGGAAGGTGAAACATTAATTATTTTTCAAATGGTTTCCAAAACCATATTTACTAGAAAGGATAAAATGTTCTCATACTGATGATGAGGAATTTCAATAGATGATTAAATCTATGAATGATGGGATATTGAGTGACTTCATATATGAATATAGAATTTTGAAATTCAGGAAGAGAATTTGTGTTCCTAATATACCTGATCTAAAAAGGAAATTATTGGATGATGATCATAGCTCTAATTTCTCTATACACCATGGGAGCACCAAGATGTATAGAGATTTGAAGGAACATTTTTAGTGGGACAACATGAAGAAGGAGATTGCTGATTTTGTGTCAAGATGTATAGTTTGTCAACAAGTGAAAGCTGGAAGGAAACAACCTTAAGGACTCATGCAACAACTTTCCATACTTGAGTGGAAATGGGACAATGTTACGATGGACTTTGTCATGGGGATACCAAAGACTCCTAGAAGTAATGATGCAATATGGGTCATTGTTGATCGTCTTACCAAGTCAAAACATTTTCTTGCTATAAGAGAAGATTTACCACTTGAACGTCTAGAAAGACTATATATTAATCAAGTTTTAATACTCTGTGGTGTACCCCTATCAATTGTTTCTAATCGTGATCCCCATTTTACATCAAGATTCTGGATAAGTATTCAGAAGGCCTTGGATACTGAACTTCATTTGAGCACTGCCTACTACCCTCAAATCGATGGAAAATCAGAACAGACTATTCAAACCTTAGAAGACATGTCAAGATCTTTGTCACCTGATTTTCAAGGTATGTGGGATCAATATTTACCTCTGGTAGAATTTTCCTATAATAATAGCTTCCATTCAAGTATTCATATGGCAACATATGGAGAGTTATATGGCAAGAGATGTCACACACCAACTTGTTGGCATGATGTTGGTGAAAGAAAACTCGTAGGCCTAGAACCATTTGAGGAAACAATTAAAAAAGTAAAGATTATCCAAAACCACATCAAAGGAACCCAAAGTAGGGAAAAGAGCTTTGCTGATAACCGAAGGAAGGATTTGGAATTTCATGTTGGAGACCATGTTTTCTTGAAGGTATGTACATGTAAGGGTGTTATACGTTTCGGTAAGAAGGGTAAATTGAGTCACAGGTACATCAGACCTTTCAAAATTCGTGAACGAATTGAAGTTATAGCTTATCGTTTGGAAATGCCTCCAAGTATCTCCAAAGTTCATGATGTGTTCCACGTATCACTGTTGAGAAAATACATGGCTAACCCAACGGATGTACTCACCTATGAGGAAATTGAACTGGAACCTGATCTGTCTTATTGTGAAGAGCCTGTCAAAATTCTTGATACCAAGGAACAAGTGTTGAGAAACCAGATGACTCATCTGGTAAAAGTTCTATGGAGAAACTATAAGATGGATGAGGCAAAGTGGGAACCCAAGGAACTTATGATTAAGAACCACCCAAATATTTTTATGCAATAATATTCTATAAATTTCAAGGACGGAATTATTTTAAGGAGGGGAGAAATTAACACCCCAAGCTTCTATGGTACGTTTTCCTTTGAATAATGCAGTATCTTGCATTGTACACAACTTGGAGTTTTAACACACAACGACTAATGAAACTAGCCGTTATGAATATTAATACTCACTTTTGGAAATTTTATAAATTTTAATTTTCAAAATGGACTTCATTTTTGGATTCATAATATCAAAATTAGCTTAGGGTGAATTTTTGGTATTGTTCTGAGAACTTTTATTTTTTGATGAATAGTGAAAAACACCGCGTTATTTTTTAAAACCAAATTTTTATTTAAATAATTAGTTATTTTATTTTAATTTATTTTATGTTAAAATAGATACATAATACCTATATATGTTCAAGGTAATTCATTGGAGTCGTTTTATAATAAGTTTAGATATATAATATTTTACTGAACTTTTTATGTCTTTTACCCACCTTATTGGAGCATTTACAAATTTTCATAAAACATAATTTTACCGCTTCTGTGAGTTTAATTTCAAAAATTAGAGAGACACAGTTGATATCAATAAGTAAAATTTGGTTCAAAAAGATGAAAATAATTTTTGGTGAATAGTAACTTTTGACTTTTATTTACCACAATTAAAAGTAAATAGGGTAATTAAGGATAAAAATGATATTAACGCATGTCCTAATTCTATTAGATAAGTTTAATTCGGCCAAAAACAGCCTTATAAATAAAATATGATCCCCTTTGGTCCACTTGGATTAGATTAGGTCATTTATTATTATTTTATATAAATAATAGTTAAAAGAGTTAAATTCAAAGTCTAATAACTAAACAATTTTTATTATAGGGTTATACAAAAGATAAATTCAACTATAAATATTCAATAGAAAAATAAAAATATTTTCTACATAATGGTATTTTATTTATAATTTTTAGACATTAAATAATTTAATTTATTTATGACACAATGATGATGTAGTAATTACCTTATTAATGAAAGATTAAAATAATTGATATTAGAAATATCCAAATAAATGTAATTTGATACTTTTGATGAATTAAAATAACTTTCTAGGTTAATAAGACATGTTAGGGTTGATTAAATAATTTTTTTTCGAAGTAATAATACTGTTATGATTTTCACAAAAACCAAATACTAAATAGTGTCAAAATTGACATAATTGAGTTTTTAAAAAAAATACTATATTATTAATTGATATAATATTCCTAAAATTATAAGGTTCAACAAAAGGACATAGATAAGGTTATATATATTAATAATGAACCACTAGGGGTTTTCATGGCTTGTCATAGTATGTTTATTAACCATATAATATAAAAATACAAAGAGACATGGTAAATGTCAAAATTTTTAACTAAGAGTTGAATCTAAAACATATGGTTAATATGGGGACCTAAACCTATCAAAATTCTATTGGTTGAGAGGTTTTCGACCCATCCCCACTTTATCCTCTAAATAAATTAGTTTGGAGACATTAGAAACCAAAAATTATTTTGTTATAAAATAATATCTCACGCTTTTCCTAAAGTGACCCTCACCTCTCTTATAAAAGGGTACTTCCCTTATCTTAATTTCACACCTCCAAATCCGTTTGGATAAGCCAAATCCTGCCCAAATATCCCCCAAACATTACTCCCTTCATCCTAGAGGCCTTACTTTTGTCAAAAAGACAATATTAGGAGCCTTGTTGATCAAATCAAAAGGGAAAACCCAAAGAAGAGGTAAATATTTCATCACCTCTTTAAAGTTATTTTCTTCTTCCACTTCATCTTTCTTTGTTGATCACTTTCTAAAATAATAACAACAGTATATTCTATATACTGTGATGTTATTATAAAAATGTTACAACCATATTCATTATTCTATCCATCATATGAATGACAAAGTCACTATACGTGCGTACGTACGACTTACTGTCTCAACGTCGTGGTGTAGTTTGTTATTCAAACACTTAATTATTTGGATGGGTATAATAATGAGTATAAATTATTTAAATAATAAATATAACATGTTTATTATTCTGTATAAATGATATACCATCCAATTATATACGATTTCACCATCAATATAATGATATTTCTGCTCGTGCGTACGTACGGATTACCGTCTCCACGAACGTGATGAGATTCATTCCCATCGTAATCATTCAAAAATAATTTTCATTTTATAATTAAAAATAATTTTTATGAACATAATATCATTATTTAGATAAATCAAATACATCCTATCCATAACAAACATTGCTTACGTAACCAAGCATATAAAGGAAAATGAATCAGTTAACACCTAAAATGGTGATACTACTGAAATATTATTAACAAAGCAATATTAGAGGATCATATATGATATCATATTTATGTATAAAGTTCTTAAATAATTTAATTACAATGTTTTAACTATTATACAGGTGGTTAACATACCATCGACTAAGGAAAAGTACAAGGTAAAGGTTAATTTCACATTCTCTTTATTATTCGAGGTTGTTTTTACGTAAGTATCTACTAGGACATATTTATCATCCACATATATTTTTTTAAAAAATATATTTCAAATTTTTTACTATTTATTAGACTATGGGTTAAAGTCATTTATACCATTGTTTTAATTTTTATAAAATGGTTTTAAATTAATCTTTCAGTCGTTTTCCAAACAAGGTACTTTATGACCATTTCAAAAAAATTAACGTAAGAATGTATTTTTTTAACTTATACAGCAGGTGTGGCTATTTTCCGCCAATATATCATCATCGAAGCTTCCCATAAAATCATATAAGAATATTTTAAACATAAATGACTTCTTTTATAATTATGTGACTTTTAAATGATTTCAAAATAAAAAGAGGTATTTATTTAATTTTTTTTTCATTTCATCTATGTCACCATCCTATGATAGATTTTAATCTTGTTTGAAGTTAATTTATTATGATACAAAAATTCTATAATGAATTGAATGATTTGTGATATGTTTGACTATGAATGTGTTATCTTTACACCATTCATAGTATATGGTAAAGTATTGACATTTCGTATGCTAGTTTTATTATGAATGTTTATGTTATGTTTAAACCTTTTCATATGAGGAATGAATTGGACTTAGTAAGTGATGGGTGGATCCCAGTATATATCCTTGATGAATTGGTAGGTCTCAAGAGACAAAATAGTGTATTGGCACAAGGCCTTGACAAAATCTTTTTTGTAGTCCTGGAACGACGACTTTACTATGTGGTTATGAAGTCTGGCATTATGCATTCCAACATTATGAAATTGGCGATTTATATTGCATGCAATTATTCGACTTATAGGATATTAATGATAATAAGTAAGTGGAATTATTTGATTTATATTTTCCATATTATGCAGAAGTTTATGTTTAAAAAACTTGTTTTAGTCTTGTACATTGCCTTAATTGTTTATGCTTATTTATGAAAGTTTCCTCTATATTGATATCCTTACTATGCATCTAAGATCACCCCTTTCTATGATTTATTTTTCCCAAGATGTGAAGAAATATTTTGTGGTTGACTTGCAGGGATAGTCTAAGGATATAAGTGTGGTCAATGGGGACAAATGTTGTAGATGTTTTTATTTCATGATGTAATGTAAAACATAGGAATGTATCTAGTACTTCCATGGCTATTAAACTGATCGGTATTTTAGGATTTGATCCCTTGTGATCATGCCAATGTTATGTAATAATATACCAACTCTGGGTAACTGGGGTCTGGGCATTACATCCTCTAAAAATTTGAATAATTTATGTCTAAAAAACATTTTATTTTCCTGTCATGATAATAAAAATTTCAATTATAATGTTCATGATAAAATAGTTCACACGATTATGCTAGTTATCATTATCTTATCCTTCAAATATAGGTGTTCTATTCAGATTTAAATTTTCAAGAATTCCTACTAGGAAACCTTATATCCCAAAAGGGAAATAATTCCTATACCAACACAGTTAGTGAAAGGAAACCAAGAATAAAATATGAAAAATTAACAAAAATTCAAAATAAATTCAGAACCAAGTTGAGACTTGATATGATACCAAATGTTTGTATCTGTAAAAAATAATCTAAATGAATTTAAATGTATCTTAGAACCTATTAGAGAAAAGATATGATACTATATGTTTGTATCAAAAAAATTGCTATAAATATTAGTTTTAGAACTAGATAGAGAGTAGATTTGATTCCAAATGTCATCTCAATGATTAAATGAAAGAAATGTACAAGAATGGTTTGAATTATTATTTATAGATTTAACAATTATTTTTCCTACCCTCATGTTTTTAGTTAACTATATTTTTGAAATACAGGTCAATTCAGAGATCAGAGTAAAAATTGTTCATATAATATGAATATGAACTCTATGATATACAATAAGAAAAATAAAGACAAGTTTTTCTGAAGCTTATAAAATTTTAATGGTATTAAAATAAGTGTGTAAATTGAAAAGTTAAAAAAGTGGTAAATTATAATTTGAATAAAATATAAATTTTAAAAAACTCATAGATTATTGGTTAACAAACCAAATACTCATTTAAAATTATATTATTAAACCACATTCTTTAACCATGGGTTTAAGGAAGTCTGTAAACATGACTTTAGGTATCCATGATTTTTAACCTATTGAAAGGTATATTATCTTCCTATACTAGAAACACTTTATATAACTTTTTAGTAAGTATAATATTCTATCCCAAAACACTATGTATTATTATATATGTAAAACCTTGACTAAGCCTTCTAGAAAAATATATCTTCCACACATTGGAAGAACTTGAGCTCTATATCCCTATCCCCAAAAGCCCTTCATAAAAAAGGATCAGTAAAATAAAAATTACAATAAAAATTACTAAGATATTTATAGAGAAAACCCCATAATAATATCTCTTAACAAAACAAATTTGAAAAAAATAATACTCTAATAGAAAGCACTTTAAAAAATAATAAGTTTTACATATCAAATATTATTAGTGACTTTTATAATTCTCGATTACTATTTTTTTGGTGTGATTAAGATTCTTGAAATGTGGATCTATTTATAGAAAATTTTGTAACAAAATTAGAGAGGTGAATTCTATAAATTTAGGAGTCATTTGTAAAAAAATTGGAAACAAATTTATTATATACTGATAAACGTTTTGTATTTATTTATCTACCGATGAGTTAATTGAATATCTATATAATTTTCTTGAACACAATGAATGTAATTTTTTATAAAGGTTTGGACAACCAAGATTTCAGAAACATTATTTAGTTATGTGGTATTTCAGTTACAGTAAAATAATTTTGTATGAAAAAAATAACAAACAAAAAACTTAAGTTAAATCAATTTCATATAACATTTATTGTGATTTAAAAAATTAAAAAATTAATTAAGTTATAGAATCAACATTGTTATCCAAGTTGGAGAATCAACCCGGACTCAGGACAATGTGATAGAGTTAGAATTTTCTTTCCCTTGGATTTTTTATAATATGTTATGAATTAGTGTTATTTTGTTTGCAGAGTTTGGGGTCACCTGTGGTAGTGAGATGTAGTATAGATTTATTTTGGTGTCAATCTAGGATTTATTAGGTGTTATTTGGTATATGTTATTGGGCTTCTGAAGGTTGTACATTCCTTTCTATTTCAGTTTTATTCTCTTGGGTATTTAGGTGTTTTCATGTGTTGTATCCATTTTGAGGTCTGTTTCTTTATGGGTTGATCATGGGTGACCTTTTGGTATGTTTTTGGTTAAGTAATATGGATATTTCCATTAGAAATTTGAGAACTAAATGGTTTTATCTTTTTTGGGATCATCATGGGATGATGTTCCAAGATTGAGGTCTTAGTTTACCCACTGAATACTATGAACCAAGAACTATAACTATTTATTATTATTATTATGGAATTCTTATGAGTTATTCCTCATGAAGTTTTTGTTCAAGAATCATATGGGTCTTGGTGATGGTTTTCATTTTTGGATTTTGAGATATTCATTGGTTTTAGATTTTTGTATCTTGGTAGTCAATGCGTTCGGAAGGGGTATAATGACTTGTGCGATACTTTTGGGGAATTCTTAGAAGATGCATTTTTGGGGAAGATGCATTTTTGTGCGATAATTTTGGGTATCCCCGTTTTATGGTGTATTCTATTCTTATAAAAATATTTATAGAATTCCTAAATAGTAGAGAAGACCTATGCCTGATCACTATCCCTCTTGGGATCTTTCCTCATGATCATGTGGTGTTGTTCATAGATATGTCCCAGGGTTTTGTGGAATCAATAGTTTGGATTAGTTATATTGTTTGGATTATATGTTTCCTTCCTTAAGTTCTATCTAATTATTTCACTACCCAACTCACATTATTATATGGGGTGTGGTTATGGTATGTTTTTGGATACTTCTATTTATAATAAGGACATTATTGGGGAATAAATTATTATGGTGGATAGTTTTTCACACCATGTGTCATTTTATATGTATATATTTTATATTATGTTAATTAATTTTGTGAACATTTAATTCTATATATGTTTTGGGCTTGACTTTTTATTTTTATGGAATTTTTTCTTTTGTGCATAGTTTTCTTCCAATGGATTTGGAGAAACTATGTGGTGGAACATATATAGACACATACAGAGAGTCCTTTTTAGCTCATTTTGAATGTGCACGATTTGACCTGCACGACGAGTGCATAGGTTGTGTGAATCCCTGAATAAACATGTTTCTTTATCCTTACATTAGAGTTTCTTGGTGGATGGATTATACACTATTATGAAAACCATGTGTCAAGAATGAGAGGAGGTATATATTTTGAAAGATATATTTATCGTGTTTAGAAAACCTTGAGGCCAAACCATGAAATATTTTTTTTATTCAGTGAATCCTGCACGGTGTGCGAGCTGCCCAGTTTCATAAATTTATAAATTTACAAATATTACCCTCTTTATTTTTAATGGTGTCTTCTTATATTATCTTCACATCCTTATTTTGATGAGGTAAGTTCATTTGAGGGAGATCCTTACTACCTTCCTCCTTCATCTCCAATCCCTCCCACCTCATATTCAAGTGATTCCCTCTATGGTAATCCCTATTTTAATTGTTATTTCTTCCTTTATTATTTACCCCTTAGATTTATTTTCCTCTCAAAAACCCTAGTGGATTACATAGATATATTTAGGGTTTGGTGTGCACTAATATAAGCAGTTTTGGTTTCTAGATCATTTAAAGGACCACTTGAGGCTTGTTTGAGTGCTCTCTATTGTAGGTGATGACCTCTAGAATGATTTACATTGAATTGTGATAGGTGTTTTTTTGTGTTTTCTTAAAAAGTAATTTCATTTGGTTTTTTATGTTTTAATTTTTTTTATTAAATTATACCTATATATGATGGATGATAAGTATTTTATAAAATTTTTTGTGTGGTTTATCACTTGTTATGAAGGATATTTCAAATAGAGTTTTCCTTCTAAAGTGGTGTTTGTTTGAAAAGTTTTTCTAAAGGGTTTAAATGATTTCTTTAATGTTAAGTTGATATTTATAAATGAATTTGACACTATTTGGGTTGTGAATTGAGTAAATGTAAAGTTTTTGTTTCTTAAATTATTTAAAAAAATAAGAGGTGAGTGTTTAAAAATGGTTTTGAATTTGGTTTTATATGGTTGTTATTAAAGGAATGTTTAGAATGGATTTTAATGGATTCCGTTTAAATATTCATTTAAAATGAAATTTCAAATGACTAAAAATGACTTGGCATCACAAGTCCATTTTATTTATGGACCTTTTATCACTTTTTAATGGTTTTGAAATGGTGTGTGTGTCACCCTCTTGAACCCCTATTTGATTGTGAGGGATATAGATTAGGAATTAGAGGCATGATATGCATATTTCATGTGATATGGATGACATATGAAAGGGTATGTTTATTACAAGGGTGTAGTAGGTGATATGATATGTAATACTAAGGATTTAGTTAAGCATGTCATTACTCACCTGTTATTGATTGACATATATGGCGATCCTAGTCCTCTTAGTGGCATATCAGTGACATTTCTTTCTAGTCCCGATGAGACACACTAGAACCACTATAGTAGAGGAGGCCATTGGGGAGTTCCACTAATGAGGATAGTTTTGATAATCCAGTTGGATATATACTTGGGAATGCATCAATAAGACAAAGATGGTTCCGATTTGAGTATATATTAGGTCACCTCATTATATGTTTTGGATTTTACTATATTGATGTTATTATTATCATTATGAAATCCCTTTATTTTTTCCTTAGTTTGATTGGAATTTAGGGAATTTTACTTAATTATATTTCTTATTCATGTGATACTTGAGTGTTTTAATTTTTATTTATTCTTTAATCTTGTTTATTTAATTTTTTCTAAAAATATTTATGCAGGTGTATTTATAAAGGGGATTTTTAATTTTGATTTAAAATCGTTGTTTTCTAAAATTAGTATTGTGATGAATGGAAATGATTTTATGTGTTTTTTTTCATTTAAAATAAAAATAATAGGAATTTTATAAATTAAAATATATGTGGTATTCAATTGTATGTACCTATTTATTAAAAAGTAAGAAACTATTTTTTTTCAAATGTTATTTCAAGCCATTATAAATGAATTTCCTTATGTAAGGAATTTGAAATAATATTTGATGAAATTATAATGGGATTTTGTGTTCCCACATCCATTATAGACCATTTAATGTATGGAACTCATATGGTTTTATTTTAGGAGCCTTGACATTGGTCTTCCAGTTCTTGATGTTTTGGTTGTTTAAGGTAGTTGTCTTGGGATGTTGAGAGTGAACAAGTTTCAATTGAAGATTGATGATAGTGGTTTTATTTGTGTTCTCTTTTGTTTATGAATTTTGAAGTATATTTATTATTATTTAGTTGAAGTCGTGATAATTTTATTTAGGGTTCAGTTTCTCGAACGTCTCTTTATTAATTATTAATACTCTAATTGGGTGTGTTATTTGTATAAAGAGGATGAAATCATTCCAAATGATTATTATTTTATACCTTGGTACTAGTTTCCTTCCTGTAGTGATTGGGAACATGCCTCATGTATATCACGGGTGATCTCTGGCGATTGGTCTAAGGGTTTCCCAAGAGGGTTTGTGATGAGGTATTAAATATTTCATGGGTTGCTACTCTTATTTTGAACACTAATATATTAAACTATTTAATGTTTTGAAATTTTTTATTCGCCCCTATAGACCTAATTTCCACCTACAAATGGGCCTCAATTTTTATCGAACCCTATACCTTTTTCATTTAGGTTGTGTTGCCTTTTATAATTTATTGTTGAATTTTCCCAAAAATAATATTATAAGGAAATGATTTTTCTGAGATTTCGGGAATGAATTAAAACAATGATTGACCACTTAAAATCAATCTTATTTCAATGGGAACGATTATGGATACAAAAAATAAATTATAGAGGAATATCTTAAAAATATGAGATTAATTCACTTGAAAATAATGGTAAACCTGTATAAACTACCTGATTTTATTGTAGATAATATTATGAGTAATGATATTATAAAACATGTTTTAAACTAAAAATACATGAATATATTATATTATACTATTAGTTGATGTTTGTATATCCATGTCTAATAATATAAGAAAGATCAATACATTTAGAGAATACTAAATTTTACACACTATTGGATTGACAAAATCAAATGAAAAAAATGAAGATGCTATATAAAAAATACTAAGACATTAAGATGGGAGAAGAATAATATGTTAATAAGATGTTTCATAGATTCATTGGAATTATAAATTGTATGAGTATTCTTGGTGAATCTTTAGAAAATTAAATTCTAGTTAAAATGGTGTTGCAGTCACTACCAAAGAATTTGAAAGAGGAGAAGCTAGAAATTGATGAAATAATGATTTTTAAGAAGTATACTTTGGATAAATTCATTAGTTCATTATTATAGCATGATTTGAAGCTAAATAATATTACATATAAAGAATATACAAAGAAAAAAGTAATTTTATTTAAATCAATTATAAATGTATCGATTGTCTCTTCTAAATCCAAGCTATAGGAAAGATAGAAAGATATGATAATTCACTTCACCAAGTGATTTTATAATATTATGAATAGAAATAAAGGACTAAGGGTGTTATCTAGAAAAGATACACATAAGGATGATGGAAATAAGAAATGTATTTCTATTAAATATAATGATGTTTCTTAACTGAAATGTTATGAGTGTAGAAATAAGGGACATATTAAGTTGGAAAATCTATAGTTAAATCATATAGGGAAAGAAAAGAACCATAAGAAGAAGGATAATTAATAATGATGGATGTTTGGAGTTGTACACATTAATTAAACTCAAGTAGTGATTTTGGATGTAAAAAAGGAGTCGGATAACCTATTCTTAATGGCTATAAATTTGAATGAGGTTAATATTGATTTGGATTATAACTCAAGATACAAAATGGGTTTAGAAATATTTATTAAAATACTAAATACAGAGAATGATAAATCATATAAAATTGTTATAAGAATTTTTAAATTAAATAGAGAGTTAAAAGTTGAAGATAAGGAACTACCTAAGATAAATAAAACTCATTTTCCTGAGAATAAGAAACTTATTAAAGATAATGAGAATCAAAGAAATATTGATTATTTTTATAATGAAAAGTTTATTATGATTTAGATATTAATCTAAAAGATAATGGTAATCTTAATATACAAATTGTTATATTGAAATAAAATTTATCTAATCTTTTTTCATGGAAATGATAATTATGATTTGATGATAGATATTAATAAACCAAGAAAATATATGTTGGGTTTTGGTTATAAAAATAGATTACCTAAATTTATATAAAACTTATTTTGATAAATTTATTAAAGGTAATGTTTCTATAGTTACATTTTTTAGGTGTAATATTGACGGTCATTGTGCCAATGAATTATCTATGAGATTCATTAAATCATTAGGTCATACTATGTAAAGTACCCAACCCCTGTATCCTAGATCTAGTGGTTACTTATTAAATTGGTATATGAAACAAGGAATCACATACCGAAAGACCATATAGTTTAATAGTATTGGTAAACAAAATATATACTTTAAATTTAAATTAAAATTTAAAACAGAAAATAAACAAACAATTTTATTTGAGAATTCCATTATTCCTCATAGCATATCCCTGAATATTAAACATAAAACACATCCTGGTATCCTATGGAAAATAATACATAAGAAATGGGTGAGCTTATATACTCAGTAAGGGAAAGCATAAAATTAAATCTCTCATGAATAAATAAGAATAATTAATATGTAAAGGTAAATAACTGAAACACATGCCATTTAATCAATAAAATAAGAGTAATATGGTAAAAATAAATTATGATCAATTAAATCCATATCAATAATCACATAATATAGAAACTTATCCATGGATATTCTAAAAAATAAATTAATCACATAAAAATAAATAATTGATCTCATAATTAAGGAATGCATAATTCTGGACATCTAAAAAATACTATCAAGAGCTTTCCCAAGATAGTTTGTATCCTTTGGTAGAAACTCATCTAATTTGACTAATTAATTTATATCATGCGACCTATTGATTCATCGAGGGTCTATCTATAGTTGGTCCCACCCATAACATACTATGTCTAATTCATACCACATATGAAAGGGGTAAAACATAGTCATCATAAACATTTATATTGAAGAACTAAAATACAAAATGTTAGTACTTACCCAAATCAAATAAACATAATCATAAACCATCCAGAATAATATGGGGAATGGTAATAACATTGTACGTCCTCATTCAAACTTATCATAAAAAATCTAAATAAATAATATGGATGGTATCAATAAAACATATCCCAAGTTTATCAAAAGTACAATAAAGGGATGATGTCATTGGTGAACATAAAAAATCATAAAAATGTAATTAAAAACATTCTTTAGGAAAATAACCTTTACACTTTGAAAATCCCCATTTAAAAAATTGTTCACAAAACATTTTGAAATTAAATTTATTTGAAAATTACTCTTTAAATATTTTTTAAATAATAATTAAAACATTGAGTGGTTATGATAGTGTAAAATTATGTTCATATTGTACATGTTAAAACAAAGACTTCTGTCATATTTCCTATAAAATCTAAAAAGGACTTATTTTGAAAACAACATGAATATTATTTTCAAATTTTTTATAAATTAAAAATTGTTAAAAATTTATTTAATAAATATTTTTTAAAATGTTAAAAACAATTTTTAATTTTTTATAAAACATTATTTTTGATGAAAAATGATTTTTGACCAAAGAGAGAAATAAAGTTTGATTTTCTTAAAAACATTTTATCAATAATTTTAAGTACAAAAGAGAGAAAATGGTGCTATTACTTGAAAAAATTCATGAATAACAATAGGAAAATAAGATATATTGATTTTAATATAGAAATATCAAATAATTCCCCAAGGTATACTTAAAGTAAAAACAATCTCGAATAATGATTAGATTATAGAATAAACCCTTTTCACCTTGGAAACGTTTTAATCATAAGCACCATAAAATAAAAAATTATAAAATAAAAATTTAAATACCATTAAGATAAAGATATTTATTATATAACATATCATAGGGGCAAGATATATACCTCATAATGAAATAAGCAGTGAATATGGCGTATTTCTCATGAAAGTAAAAGTGAGATCAGAAACCCCTACCTCAGGTTCAAATTTTTCTATATGTGTACTAAAATACTATATAATAAATATAGGTTTATTATAAATATATCATAGAACCATAATCATATATATAATACAATATATTATTACTTATAGTCTTTTATCACCTGTTTATTAATAATTCTTTGTTAAAATCACTATTTCACATGATAATTGATTCATTTTTTATATATGTTTTAGTTCAGTAATTTTGGTCCTTTTTATTTGATCATGGTTAAATAATACCAATAATTTTAACAATTATAAAAATATAATATATATTAATTATATTTTTATTTAGATTAATCTATTAAACTTAGATATAGAAAATGGATTATACCTTTTATAGAGATGGTATGCAGTATGTGTACATGAACATTGTTTCCATTTTTCTAAAAAAATAAAGCAAAAGAAAAATAAACATTAATTAAACTTTAAATAATCTTTATTATATCATATATATAATTTATAATAATAAAATACATCCTTATTACCATCTACGTAAAAATAAAAGGAAAACATTTCACATCGCTATGTGGAGGTGGTAGTCCACATGTACACATGATCAACATTATTATTTTACAACAGATTAGAAGGTAAAAAATTATATGTGATTTTATAATTATGTAAGAGTGGTTTGATTATAAATATAACATATATCCATTAACTTTAACCTCAACACATTTAATTTAAAGTGTAAATAAAAAACGAATCACTTCACTTCATAGGGAGGTAGTCTGCCGTATACACAAGCGACAATATCGTATCCCCCACGAAATGGAAATTAAGAAGGTATATGTGATATAATAATTCCAGAAGTATAATAATTTCATAAATATCATATAAATATGTTAAATCCATCATTATATCCATCATTGAAATGTGTTTATGGAAAAAGAATTACATCGGTTCAAGAGGGGGTAATCCATTGTACACATTATCAACACTTTCATTTCCCATTTTATGAAAGTGTAGACAGATATAGGTTATTATATTAACATAATAAAATATAAATATATAGTGGATACTGGTGTTTTTCTTTTATAATATTTTTATTATATTATAAGGATTTAAAATAATAATTAAAATGAAAATGCATAGTTAAAACTTTACCTCTTCTTCAAGAAACCTCTTTAGGTTTAATCTAAATCCTTTATAGATTGGATTAATGATATACAAAAGGACTATAGGATATGGTTAGGTATTTATGTATAGATTTTTTACAGGTATTTTATAAACCAATGTGTTTTGGAAGTGTGAAAAAGGATGAGAGAGGGTTTCCATTTATAAGTGGGGGAGAGGATACCCATGGAATTATTGAAATGAAAAAGTTATACCCACATTTTTTTCTTTCCAAAAGAATACAAAATGGATAATTATCAAATATTAGAGATCATAGGGATGAATTAAATCCAAAAAATGGTTGTTGTATGAGTTTTAGATCATTTTTAACCCTTATATTCTTAATTTAAACCTCGGTAAAGTTTATTAAAGTTTGGGATTTTGATAGTGATAATTTTGTTTTTGTTTTATGTATTAAATTTTATAACACCTCACATGTTTATGATAATTCAAAATTTAAATATCGGATAATTATAATTTCTCAGAGCATTATTTACTTGTTTCTTAAATCATCTTTGTTATATTTAACAACTATGTATAATGTTTTTATAAAGGATGATGCAATCAATGTGTTTTTTTATTTTATTAACCACACATTATCATTATATCAACCTTACGAGACTCTAACATAAAATTTAATGTTTTTTATGAAACTTATGAAGAGATACTCTAACTTTATGAGTTCTCTCTATCTTATGAGAAATATTCTTATATTTTTTTTCTTACGTGAAATATTATAAATTGAATACTCATGCATGGTTTCACTCTTACGTGATTTTTTATATCATTTATATTTTTATTCTAAAATTATTTTAGTGTCTAATAAATTTCTATCTTATGAGAATATCTATATAACAAGATATTTGTTTCATAGGGGATATCTATATTTTATGATGTTTTTAATATGTTTTATTTATTATGTTATATATCTATATATATATATTCTAGGTATTAGTTTTTCCCAAATCAGAATTCTCCGAGTTTTTGAAACTCTTTTAAAGTATCAATGTGATTATCAAAATATGTAAACATCCATGTAAATAAGAATATTAAGATCATAAGCTGGAGATTGTATAATTTTCTTATAAATTCCGATCAAAGGAACCAATTAACTTTGAAAAATAAAGAAATTTAGATGTGTTGAAACTCTTCAACTGTAACTACTAGTGTACAATTAAATCTCAAAATATATATAATGTTCAATATTTTTTTAGAGTAATTTATATACATTAATAATCTTTTGTTCATTTTTTTTTGGTTTTTAAAATTTTATCATTTTTTCTATTTGTTTTTCTCAAATGGTTTATTCTTTTTCCTTCCAAAACCAAGTTTTTTTCTAATTTATACCTTTACTATAAAATTTAGGTCTATAAATTTGTGTCACATATAAGAATAAAAAGGGGTTCTAGGTTGTTTCTTGATACATAGAAATGTAGTTTTTTTTGTTATGCCTCCATATGAGAAAAATTAAAGGTATTTAAAAGTCTATCACATCCTCTAAAAGATGTATCTTTTTTTAGCGGGTTCCATTTTTATCAAGGATAAGAGAGGAGTAAAGAGTACATGTAGGTCACATTTACTTGAACTACTATAAAATTTTGGTTTTATTATATTTATTTTTCTACAAAATTTATCTAGTTATCAGTATTGTAATTTTTATTCCACAACATGATCAAAATATTATTATTATTACACCAGATATTAAATATTTAATGTGTTCCTACGATAATTTTTAAAATAGTTATACTAATATATTTAAAGTTTTGAAAAGGTCTATTCACCCCCCATTTAGACCAAATATATCTTTTAGAATGGGACAATGTGAATTATTTTTAACATTTATGAATATATGATAGTTCAATCTGATGTTCAGTGTTCTTAGAATGAAAAATATGTAGTTTTAATGATATAAAATTATTTAATAATATTTATCAGCAGGTTAAAATAAAAAAAAATCTTGGATGAGGTAACCTATGATAAACATTCCTTTAATCTATATCATTTATATAATTAAAACATTACATTACATAATAAACCCCACATCATGAGAATTGAGATGTTTAGTTCCAATTAAGACTAGAAACATAAGAAAATTATGTTAAAATGTTTGTGAACATTTCCACATAATTTCATTATACTAGATCTTCTTTTAAACATATCACAAGTTAAACACATCATTTTTCCATGGGAAATGAAAAAAATAAAAAGGGGTGAGCTCAAATGCACTTTATAGGAAATATAAACACATCAACTTGTTACATGAGGTGATATCAAAAGCTTATGTGAAAACATAATGAAGAGATAAATATATGATTAAAATATCATGGAATAATAAAAATGGTTTATATGACATGTTTGGAGAATAATTAATACAATTTTATCAAATATATAACATGGTGTAAAGATAGGAAAAAAATGAGCCTTAAATAATGATCTAGGGAGAATAGAATAGTCATGTATTAATAGAGAGTGGAACCAACATAAGCATTGAAAAACAACATATTATATCCAACAACACCACATTTGTTCTATAGGGGATCAGTCATAACAACCTGCTTCTCATAGTTGACCAAGAATCACAACATGTTTCCCATTTTGGATCAAGAATAAAAACTAATTTCACTAATATATCATTATATTTAATGATTTATCCAATTAACTAGAGGGATATATAGGGAACATATATCATTTAATGATTAACTACACATGTGTGTTCCATAATAAAACTTCTAATCACCACATCTTTAAAACACATGAAAAATAATGGGTTTGACATACGATTTCAAAAAATATAACACAAATAACCACATAAACCATATGAATTAATACCAAATTCAATAACCAAAAAATGGAACATCATCAAATCATTTAGAGGGTTATTTATCAAACATAACATTATAGAAAGTATATAACTTTTTAGATAAAAAGGAAAATAGATGCCAAATCATAAAATTGAGTGATAAGGATTGTATTTAAAATGAAAGTACAAATATCACAAGAATTGATACATTTTTAGATTTCAAAATAATAAAGGAGAAAATTATGGGTAAGTTAAAATATATAATTTAATGAAATATCCATTTTAGAGAAATCAACACATAAGAGGATAAGAATTATTCAAAACATATTATAATTTTATGGTAAATAAAATCATTCATGGAAGGGGATTTAGAATTAGAACTCAATTTCCCTATGGATATAAAATATCAAATAAAATTTAAAAGGAGTTCATTTAATAAAGTTAACATTTAAAGTTTATGTTTAAAATAAATGTCATAACTCCACGAAATATATTAGATTTTCCAAAGTCCCTTAAAATTCAAGGAATGTTTGAATGAAAAGAATATGAGTGGTATTTCCAGAAACAAAATCCCAAAAATCTCATGAAATATAATATAATTATCACACATGAAAGAAATAGGTTATTGAATTCACTATATAAAATAAAATATGGTGTGAAACATTGAACATATCTCGTGGAATGGAAAATAGAGACAAATATCCCTTACCTTTAATCTTGTCTTCCATGAATGCTCTCCAACCTCTTATATAAAAAAACTAAATATAATAATAAATTATTTAATAATAGCATTCATACCAAAATCTATTTATAATTTTCATTTATAATCCTTATCTACATGTATATTAGTTAGTTTTTACCAATTATTCTACATTAGGTGTTTATAGTTTTGATAATTTGTACTAGTTTCATAGGTGTTATGTCAGTATTTTTTCTTCATAAAAATTTCATAATTAAAATATCACAAATGTTATTAAAATTAATGAATTATAAATATTTATAAAGTACCAATTTACCTTTATTAGTGTTTCATGTTGTATCCTTGAAGATGAAATTGATAATAAGCACACTTTTATGATTTTCATAACCAATGAAAGTTGTTTTATGAATTATTTATTTAAAAATTTGTGTATAATTTCCAAAAACTAAAGGAAATTATTATTTACATATCTATATCTTATTATAAAATTAATTTTGTTTTTATATTTATCCATGATATAATTTCATATCATTGTTCAAGTAGGTGGTCAAACAGACCGAAACTTGAACATACTAAGATTAATGGGTGACTATTAGATGACTTAGTCAAAATATAATTATAAAGATAGTATAATGATATATTTTAGTTTTTATTATTGTGATATATCATAATTAGAAATAATAATGAGATTAATTTATGGATATGAAGTACTTATAGAATACAAATAAATTGTTTTAACTTCTTAATTCTCATGTTCAAGGTGCTTAATTTTTTAATAGTGTTTATCATTCATATCTTTAATATGTTATTAAATTTTAGTTCCTAGAACTTTACTAATATTATAAATACCATATTTATCCTTTAAAACCATTCATATAACCAACAATGAATGGAAGTAATGAAAAATGCAATACATTGATCTATGGATGTTGTAGTCTTCATGTATGCGTGGATGATGATTTAGTTTTCATAAAATGGAAGATAGAAGTACTATGGTTTATCATTAAAGAATCTTAAAAAACTCATAAATATAATAATTATACAATAAATTACATTTTTAACTGGCCTTGTTAGATGTTCAAGTAAAAAAACATGTTACTTTACATAGGTGATAGTTTTAACATATGTGGGATTCACATTTTCATTTTTCTTAAAGGAAAAGGGAAAAGGTGGTTAATGATTATTCCATAATTATAATTACATTTAAGTATAATGAAGATACTTTTTTTATCATTTTAATATAGTGTAACGGAATTTTAGTAAAAATAAGTGCACATAAAGATATAGAAATGAGAGGGGAGCTGTTAGAAATCTATACATCACTTCATTGGATATCTACTTTCCGAAAGTGGTTAATCCTTTTATGGATTCTATTTTTAGAAGTATATAATCTCTTTAGTATATATAGGAATTATTAGAAAAGTTTTGGGAAATTTTTTGGTTGAAATAATGGGTTTTATTATGATGGGAAGTGAGAAGAGGGGAGCCCCTTTTATAAGTGAAAAGGGATGGAATTTTTGTAAATATCCACAACTTTTTAATAATGAGAAGTCACTTTATAATAAATTGGAACAAAAAATGAAAAATAATGGAGAGTATAAATTATAATCTCAATGAAGGCCTCAATGATATATTCCCACACATGTTTAAAACAATTTTGAAGTGATTTTCTCTATGATTTATACTTGTACCATTTTAGCTTTTACCGTTGAAAATAGTTTTTACAAAAGTAACTTATCATTTATGTATAACATAAAATGATAATTATTATATAATTTATACATAATAATTAAAAATTTTAAATTCATTTAATTTTATTTAATATCTAAATGTGATAAAATTAATTTTAAAATGATGAATATATAATGTATTAAAAACAATTTCATACGAAAAATATTACTTAAGTTCAAAATCATTAAATACATGTTAGTAAACTAGAATAAATATTTTTATATTTATTATTTATCCTATAAAATTAATATATCTTCTATAAGATTGTTTTCTAAATTTTCAAATCACTCTTATAAACTAATAATTCCATAAAATTCACGTTATTTGTAAAATGGTATATTTCACTATTCCCCTAAAAATCAATTTTTTATGAAAAATATAAAAAATTCATATTAAGATTATATTTTTATTATAAATATAAAAATTAATTTTATTTTTTAAAATTCACAATATAAAATTTACAAATCTTACTTTTAATTAAAAACATAAAATATATAAAATTTTGTTTTTGTAGGAAACATCTTTTAGTATATAATCTATTCCTTTTTACTATAAATTAATAATTAATATATTGTTAGATTATTATTTATACAATAAATATATATTGATATTATTAAATCATAATAAATGTTTTCCCTTAAAATGAAAAATTTATTTTCAGAGAATATATTTTTAAGCATGCGAGGAACCAGGCTAGATACGAGAGGTTCCTATCCACTAGTAGGTCCATCATTGTGTGGACAATGAGACTTCTTGCTGATTTTTTGATTCTCATAGGGAACTGGTGGGTGGCCCTGTCTTTGAGGGCTCTTCACTCCATCTCGACTTTGGCCATTCCACTAAATCCCCTTAAGAAGGGCAATTGGATTCGATGGATTCCCTCAAATAATGGCCTCAAATTGAATTCTGACAGGTCGTGTATCTCGGGTGATAAGCATGGAAGAGGGGTTATCCGGGACAATGGGGGGAGTTTTCTCCTTGAATTTATAGCTTATTAAGGAAGTGGCACCTCACTTTTGATGGAGTTGAATGTCGTGCTTATTGGCCTCACTCTTTTTCATCACCAGAATATGGAGCTCACACATGTGGAAACTGACTCAATGGTACTTGACAACTACTTGCATGGAAAAGGATCTATTCCTTGGTCGATTGAGTATATCATCAGAGAATGTATGGATCTTTTTTATAGGAGTATCAAGGTCACACACACATGGAGGGAGGGAAACAAGGTTGTGGGTCACATGGATTTGATGGTAGATCATGGATCCAATGTCACTTGTCTCCCTAACATTTATCCTCTTAATCATGAAGGGGTCAATTTGATTTGATGGGATGTTCTAGGTATTCACTAAATTAGTCCTATATAGGGAGGGATGGGATTTCCCCTCTCGTTCCATCGTTTACTCTTGTTTCCCCTGTTTTTACTCTTGAATAATCTAATATGATGATGATGAGAAAAAATGACCTTTCAAAAAGTATAAAAAATCATGATATACCTATACATATAAATATATTATTACATATTGATATGATCCTAATTTATACATAAATATACCCTTATGGTATCTGTATAGGACCTAAGTATTAGATAATCTCTAGTTGTAGTTTCGAGTGGAAGTTCATCTAGTAAGGGTTTTTTTTCCAATCTATACGATCTTTAACTTATCATGTATATGATTTTGCTCAAAATTTAATTGATTGAGTTTGGATTGTTATTGGTGCATGGAGAACCCTATAAAATCTACCTATATTCTGAGTTTAGAAAAATGAACTTCATAAGAAATACTTTCACTTCTAGATGTCATTTATTCTGACTTTCTTTATTGATTTTGCTATATTGTTACTTCAATTTATACCACATAATTTAACAACAATGTTTTAAAAGTCAAATTTAATACTCAAATTTTTTTGAGGTTTTTCATTTCATTTTGATATCGTGTGTGAAAAATATATATATTATGTTTTGTATTTAAGGAAAATATACAATGAATTCTTGGGTCACTACATTCTCTTCCTTATTTAAATTGCATCCTTACAATTTGAATTATTACTTACTAATGAAGTTATCTAAGGATATCCATAATATGAATTGATATTTAATTTTATAATGAGGTATAAATCAAATATATTTACTTAAAATAATCATAATCCCATGATTGTGTTTATTCCTAACCATTTGAGTCAAATACCTATCAGGATTTGATTTTAAGTCAAATTTTATTTTTTCCTTAAGTTTACAGTTAGAATTCAAGTGATAGATTATCATTAATTTGTTTGAGGCATGAAATATGATTCTTTATTTTCATAATATATAAACCACATATAACTATATCTCATCCCCTATGGTTATTCAACTTTGTGTCATCGAAAAAAAATTAGGTCGAACGATCAAGTCGATGAAGAATGCTCCTCCTCCTCATAAGGCTTGTTGAGATACAAATTCAGACCCCTCCTGGCCCTTTCTAGAGTAGCCACCTCCACCATATCATCCTATTCCCCCAATATCTTATCCCTCACCTAAATCACTAGCCTCAATAGATAACCACTCATCTCCTCACCTATTTATTTCACTAGTCCGTATTTTCCAGCTTTGTGAATCCCTCGCAGTTAATGGTTGGTGGGGGATGTACACCCCCCAAATCCACTATGTGTGGATCTTTATGCACTCAAAAAAGGCCTAGAAAGAAGAAAAATTATTCTCATACATGTTGTATGACCTTGAATTCTTTGGGTCATTAAACCTGATTATCTAACTTCTCACAGCCTTGAGATCA
Source organism: Viscum album (assembly GCA_963277665.1). Classification (NCBI taxonomy): domain Eukaryota; kingdom Viridiplantae; phylum Streptophyta; class Magnoliopsida; order Santalales; family Viscaceae; genus Viscum; species Viscum album. The sequence goes on from OY728125.1 coordinate 1,677,378,106, forward strand.
CTAGGAGGCATCCCACTTTTTATCAAAAGCACCTTGTCATGTTGCACTAGAAGTGGTGTTTGAGGAGGGGGTATTCTAAATCCACCATTTTTATGGTGCTTTAAATTTATATATAAACATCAATGCATACACATAGTAGAATTTCTTAATTGATGAGGATAAAGATGATCTATTTTTGTCATCTTCTATTGCAGTGATGTTAAGATATCTCTATAATAGTTGTTGGTTATTATCTCCACCCCATACTTTTTTCAATAATGAATATGTTTTTGGTAATCTAAGCAAGATCAATGAATTCAATTTATATTTTTAAATAGTTAATCCATTACTATAATCATGTAAAATCCATCTCAAGGACCCATACTAAGATTTATATACCCACAAACTTAAATTTTGGACTGCATCCATCATATTACAAGATGTTTTATTTGATAAAAAACATTAGGTTGGTTCACTTATAAAACAATATATGATACATATAGTGGATAGAATAAAGATCCCATATTAAAAATTCTAATGTGAATAATTTAATTACTACAATCAATCTCACGAATAGTTATTAAAGAGTCTCAAAATTTGAACCTTGGTACTTTTCCCATATTTTTTATATATAGGTAGTTGAATATTACTTATTTCATCATCTTCATTGCTTGAATTTTCTTGAGTCTATGTCCTTATATTATTTTTTACACTTAGGATTTCAACTATGGTTACATTGTTAATCATATTTTGTTTTATTTGGTTTGGAATAATCACTAGATTTTGTAGTCTATATCCCGTTTTAATGGGTTAACAATTAAAATAGTCATTTCATTTTTCCTAACACCCATTGTTGATTCCTTTCCATGTTGATCTAGAAAATAAAAAAACCAAAATGGGTCATATGAGTGATGAGACATTAACAATATGAGATAATTATCATAATAAAAAAAGGAAATAAACCTTAAAACATATGTTATTTTACATTATCATATTGTCTTAGAATTCATCTAGTTCAACCAATATCATTATTAGTTTAACCAGGGTTATATTAAATTAAGTTCTATACATCTTATTAACCTTATCTATCAATGTAACCAGGAAATCAATCCTTCATAGTGGATCATAAAGATAATAGGACCAAACAAAGAATATCCCATGGGAGTCTCTAACCTGGTGTGTAATCTTAGGCCCACTACTCATGCATTAAAGTGATTATTTACTCAATTCTCAACTAACCCTTTTTGGGGTGACTACCCCTAGGTTCATATATTTGACAATCACATCCAATTAATAGTATCCAATCAAGTATGTATTGATAGTAAAAGCACCTACTCAATACTATACCAATTTTACATGATATTAACCTATACTTAGACTCATATCTTGAATTTTAATTAAATTTCTATAACCTTAATAATAAAAGTAACTAAAATAATCTCAAAAAATAAATAAACCTTCCCTATAATAACAATTGAGGCGAACCAAGATAATTTTCCTTTATTATACATCATATCCATAATTGAATGATTTTGTAAAATAATAATAAAAAATCATGAGAATTGATAGGTTTAGTGTCTTTGGAGACTAAAAACATATGAAATTTATTTTATAATGCCCGTGAAAATTTCCCCATAATTTCATCAAACTAGATCTTCTTATAAACATATCCCAAGTTAAACATATCCTTATTCCATGGGAAGTGGAAACATAATAAATGGGTGAGCTCAAACACCCAGTAAGAAAAATAAATACATCAACATGGTGCCCAGTGTGATATTAAAATAATATGAGAAAACATAAATAGAAGATAAATATATGATTAAAAGAAAATGGATTCATAAAAATTGTCCATATGGAATGTAAGTAGAACAAGTAATCCCATATGATCAAACACTTAAGATGAACTAAATAATGGGATAACATGAGACATAAATCATGGGATATGGATAATAGTATAGTTTTATATCGAAGGTGTGTATCACCAACATAATAATAAAAACAGAACACTATATATTAGACATCACTACCTATTTCCCATAGTATATCAAGAATCAAAACTTGTTTCCCATATCGGACCAAGCATGAAAACTGTTTACCAATTTGGATAGAGCATCAAATACTCATTTCAACACTATCTCATGAGATTTATAGACTTATCCAATGCATTGGTTGGATATATAAGTCCAACCAATCTCTTACAAATTAACCACACACATGTGTACCATAAAAAAACATATAATCATCACATCATTAAAACCCAAGAATAATAATGGTTTTCATATTACAATTCAAAATTTAACCAATAAATAACCACATAAATTAGATCAATTGATATTAAATTCAATCAACCAAATGAGGAACTTCATGAAATCATTTAGAGGGTGATTTATAAAACATAACATCATGGAAAATAGATAAATTTTGAGATAAACTAGAAAACAAAATTCAAATCATAAAAGAGAGTAATAAAGATAATATTTTATAGGACTCTTAAAAGATAACATGAATTGATAAATATTTAAATTTAAAAATAAAAATGATAACATTTGTAGTAGATGAAACAAATATACTTGAAAGAAAGATCCATTTAAGAGAAATCAACAATTAAGAGGAAGAGAATTATCCAAAACATACTATAATTTTATTGAAAAATAATTCATTCATGTAAGGGGATTTTAATTATGAACTCATTTTCCCCAGAGAGATTAAGGTATACATCATATGTAAAATTATATCATTGAATATAAGTTCCATTGGAGGCTGATGTTCAAAAGAAACTATATATCTAAATGGAAGAGATTTGGGTTACCAAAGTACCTTATAGTTCATTGAATGTTTGAATCAAAATAATTTGAGATGGTATTTCTAAAAAGATCCTTAAAATATCATGAAATTTAACATAATTATCCCAAATGAAAGAATATAAAACAAAATATGATTCATAACATCAAACATGTCTTGTGGAATGGAAAATAGAGACAAATAACCCTTACCTTTGATATTGAATTCCATGAATGCACTATATCCTCCTATATATAAAATTTAAATTTCTAAATAAATTATTTTAGATCCATATTAATACATAACAAGATTTATAATTTTCATTTATAATCATTATATACATGTATATTAGATAGTTTTTACCAATTTTCCCACATCAGGTGTTACCAGTTTTACTATTTTCATGGGAGTGGTGTTAGGATTCATTATTATTCTAAAATTATTCATTAAAATATCATTCAGGTTACAATAATGTATAAATTATAATAATTTATAAATCTTGAATATCTTTTAATGAGCGTTTCACTCTTTATCCATGAAGATGAAATCAACAATAAGCACACTTGGATGATTTTATTTACCAATGAAAGATATTTTCTTAATTATCGAGTTAAATATTGATATATACTTTAAATAAAAAACCAAATAATTATTTAGTTATTTATATCCAATTATAGCACTAATTTTGTTTTCATATTAATCCATGATATAATTTCATAGCATTGTTCAAGTAGGTGGTCAAATCGACCAAAACATAAACATACAATGATTAATGGATGATTATGAGGTGATTTATTTGAAATATCATTATAATAGTAGAATACTGATATAATTTAGTTTTTATTACTATGATATAGAATAATTATAAATAATTATGATACTAAGTGATGGATATAAAAAAATTACATTATATGAATAATTTTTTTCCCTTATTAGTTTTTTGGTTTAAAATTATTAATTTTATAATTTTTTTATCATTTATATCCTTAATATCTTATTCAATTTTTATTACCAGAACACTTTACATATAATAAAAACCATATTTATCATTTAAAACCATTATGAGAACCATCCACGAAAGATTGTAATGAAACAAAATACATCTATCCATGGAGGCGGCAGTATGTACATACACATGGATGATGATTATTTTTCATAAAATGGGATAGAGGAGTTGTAACACCCCAACACGAGTTTTCATGAATAAAACTCGAGTTGAGATTCCATAATACCTCATGCATGACTTCTTATATGCAGGATGTTTCTGACTAGTGTTGAGGGTCTAAGGATGCAGTGGAGAGAGTATAACATTGGAAATTATAGTGATACACCATAAAAATATATAAAATATAACAACCTAGAGTATCGTGATAGAAGAAAAAGTAAATATAATGTTGTAAAAAATTTCACCAAAATCAAAAAATTCATAACCCAGGATACTAATTTGGAAAGTTAAACCAGAGTATAGAAATATTTAAGTAGATAAAAGAAGAAACACCACAAAATCCTCTAGAGACCGTCTTGGTAATTCTACCAGCTCCATGCTCCATAGATCAACTATCTGCCGCATACCCCTTTACCTTACCTAGATCGTGAACCATGAAGTCTACATGTGCATCAAGATAACCATATAGGTTGTGAGTAATATAAATCAGTAGGATACTACTGATGCATCCTTAACATGAGTTGACAAGTATAACATGTTTATTCCATGATAAATATAAATGAACAAGAAAGAATTAACAATTATATGTTGAGCATTTGTGTGATAAAGATGCTACCATGAGCCCCAAACACACTTTATTTAGCTCCATTATAGAAGGATAGTCATAAAGTATATATGAAGTGACCTAGATCTAGCTATTAGGATGGTGAACATGTCCCTCCCCAGTCTTTAGGCACCAAGTCAGATTGATCCCCAAGGTCACTACATCTTACATTTATCACAAGTTAGGGATGAAGACCATACAACCATATCATTGGTCACATGTCAAGACTCAAGTTTTTTTATCCTATGTATGCCTTGGGTTAAACCATAAGTCTTTCGTACCCCTATTGATACTATCTTGGGTCAAGATTTAAGGCCTTAAGGTCCCTAACCTATCTTCAAGTCAATCATCATCATCGTCACAAGCTTTCGATGCTAACCCCATAAGGGATAACCATATCATGGCGATCCACCTGTTCTGAGTACCAAAAGAAATACCTCCAAAGGAATGGTAATTACATGCAATAAGGAAAAACATATAATTGAAGAACATAGCATATCATCATAAGAATTTAGTGGATACATACAATATAATGGACCATAAATTATATATAGATATTTCTTTGACATTGAAGAATATTTATTACATAACATAATAAAACAATGCTAGTACTTAATAGGTTTAGTGTCCTTTGAAACTAGGAAACAAAAACCTTTTGTTCATAAAACATTCACTTTATATCTCGCTTATTTCATCATAACTTGAATCCATTTTGACAAATCTTACTTAATACCCTTCTTAATGACTTGGGTAAAAGAAACATATGAAATGGTGAGCTCAAATTCTTAGTAAGGGTAAACAAGGGAAATATCAATCATATCATAAACATAAGAACATATCATTTGAAAATTTTATCATGTATATAAAAGATCATAATATCATGTCATTGGATAAATTATAAAAGTGTAATATAATCAAAATAGTCATAACATAAGATATTATTTTTTTGGCATACACACATAAGCATAGAAAATCATTTTATATTACTCAAGGCTCATTGTCGAGACCAACAAAGCAGACAAAGTCCCCTACTAAACCGAGTTCACTCCTCATTCCATCCCTTCATTACAGAACTAGATTTACTTTCCATTCCATTAATATCTATCTCATGAGATATAAATCTTTACCCAATGAATTGGTTGGAGATATAGATCCCACCCATCTCATAATGAAACCATACTTATGTGTGCAACCAAAAAAAACATTCACCATGGCATAACCCGTGAAATCAAATGGTTTTCTTAAACAACATTCAATCATAATTGATATAAAAAAATGGATTTATTAAATAACATTCAATAATAAACATAATAAAATAATATTACTAATAGTGTTAGAAATATAATCCTATTTAAATAGTGTCATCTTATATGGAAAATAATTTTGAGAAAACAGTTGAAATTAATTCCTGAGGAAAATATCGTTTCTTCTGCAAAAATGCTTTCCTTTATCAAAATAAAACACAATTTTAGAAGAAATCATATTATGTGAAAATAACCTTATAATATTTTAGGGTAATCTTAAAATAAATATGTCATTATGAAAGCATAAAAAATACTTTCATGTCGTACAATTTAAAAAAAAATTCTTCTCAAACTTTTTCTTAAAAAGTCAAAAAGTACCTCATACCGAAAACGAAAAAATATTCCATTCAAAACATTTAGTAAAAATTTAAAAATGGGTAAAATTGACTTTTTAAAATGATATAAAGATATATGGAATATTTTTAAATACATATTTATGAGACAAGGATGTGGATTATAATTATACCCCCAATAAATACTTACTAATAAACAATCTCAGATAAAAATGAGATTTGCAAAGTTATTGCTTACCTTAGGTATGATATGATTCATATGTATCTAAACCAATTGTATAATGATTTAAATAATTTTATTTATTTATTAATGAATCATAATTATTTTTATGATAACATTTATGATCATATTTTCATCTATTTGTTAGTAACATTTCATTGTTACTCGTTATTTGGGAATTAACAGGTTTCTGTTTTTATGCACGTTTTGTCAGATAAGTTCATATTTATATTTTTGTTTATAGTAATATCATTTAGTTCTTGGTATTTGTATAATATATATCATATTTATTAATTCAATTAATTTATATAATCATGCTTTAATGAATAATATTTATAACCAATCACATCACACAGTGGAGACAGTAAGCCGTGCGTATGCACAAGAAACGATATCGTTCCCATAATTTTTGAATGGTATTGAAGTGGATGGTTTATATTATCTCATAATCAAAATAATTTTTTATTGATCATATATATATTTATTAATTCCTTCATTATACCCATACATGTAAGGTGGCAGTGAAAAATGGATTACACCATGGCATAGAGACAGTACGCCATACATATGCACACTTGGTGATTTAATTTTTCAAAGGATGTGTAGAAGGTGGAATATGGTTGTTTCATATTTATAATAACATATAATTATATGAATTATATTGATGTTATTAATTTATAATTAAATATCTAATTAAGAGTAATTATAAGAAGAAATAAGTTTGAAAGAATCGGTAAATGATTTAAACTCTTCTTCGATGTGTCTCCTCTAAATCTCCCCTTAGAGCACAAGATTAGGTCTTTGAAGATGACCATATCCTGTAGAATGAAAACTAGGAAGTTGATAAGGAAACCTTTCATGGGATGACTGATATTGATTTCTCCAAATGAAGTGAATATGTGAGGGAGGAGGTTCCCTTTTATAATTGAGGCATGGGGAACTTTTGGAATCTCCATGAATAATAATTTAAAATAAAATCAAACCCAAACTAATAACCTCCAAAGTGTCCCAATTAAAAAGATGATACGAGATAGTGTTGTAATAACATCAACCAATAAGTTTTAGATAACTTATTTTGTCAATTTAAACCACATATTTTTAATTATGACCTAATTATTCTATTAAATTTTAATTGTGGAAAAAAATTATAAATGTTTAATGGTTATAAATATTTACTTATACGATGTTAATTGACCATAAATGGATATTTTATTAAATTTTAGACCTTATAATTATTAATTTTTATTTTTTAAATATTTTTTATGATTTGTAAATAATTTAATAAAATGTTATTTTTAAAAAATAGAAAAAGTGTCAATTTTGACACTATTCATTTATTTGACATTAAATAAAATCCACTGAGAAGATAAATTTAATAAATATATTTAATACACTCCTAACATGTCATAATAACCTATATAATTAGTGGATCACATTAATTAGTTCATATGATATTTTATTTAATATTTTAAAACCATTTATTTGATATTTCTATTAATAAAATAATTTTTCACATGACTATAGTGTCATCATTAATGGTAATTATTATTCTATAAAAAAATTATAAATAAATTTCTATGATGTAGTTATTAATTTTATGTTTCTAGATACTATCTATAGTCTATATTATATTATATTTATCCATATATTAAAATTTATATACTTATATAAATTTGAGATTGTGACATTTTGTCGCATTCATTAGTTTTTATTATATTCATGTCATGATCATAGGTAAGTGGCAATAAAGTGATTCAATTTAGAAAAATAGATGATAATGGTCCAATTTAGTCATCCAATTGGATTTTTAAAGGTTTTAAGGTAATTTTATAATATTATTTTTACCCTTAATTAATTGATTTACCATTAACCATGGTAATAAAAATAATTACCAATGTTTTTATTCATAATGCACAAAAATAAAAGTAACCGATTAACATAATTTGGACCTACTGATTGAAAATATGTAATATATATTTTAAAAACATCTCATGCCAGGGAATATAATTAAGAATAAAAATTATTTAAAGAAAATATTTCCTAAAAACATCCAGGTGTTACATTCTACCCCCTTAGGTTAAATTTCACCCATGAAATTTGTCACTTGGAAACAAACAGATAAGGATACCTCTCCCTCGTCATATCCAGAAGTTCCCATGTATCTGCTTCAAATTGGTGTTTCTTCCACAAAACATTAACTAAGCGAGTGGTCTTGTTTCGTAGAACTTTTTCATTATGATCCAGAATCTCTATCTGAGTTTTTTTATAAGAAAGATATTGCTCTAGCGATACGACTTCTAAGATTAGTACATGTGAAGGATTGGGTATGTATGTTCTCAGGAGAGATACATAGAACACATTATGAACTTGAGAAAGATTAGGTGGAAGCACCAATTAGAAAGATACCTTCCCAAAACAATCTAGAATTTTAAACAGACTGATATACCTAGGGCTCAACTTTCCCATCTTTCAAAATATCATTACCCTCTTTGAGGAAGATATTAATAAGAACACCTTATCACACACTTAAAACACTAGGTATTTTCATCAGTTGTTAGCTTAAATTTTTTGTCGACTATGAGCTGCGCTTTTATGTTGTTGAATAGATATGACCTTTTTTTAATTTTCATCAACAAGATCAGGTCCTAATAGCTTTATTTCCCCAACTTCGTCCCAACATGTTGGAGTTCTGAAATTATATCCATAGAGGGATTAATATAGATTCATCTGAATACCGAAGTGAAAGATATTATTGTAAGAAAATTACATAAAAGGTAGGTGTTTATCCCAACCACCTGTGAAATCTAAAGAGATAAATATCAAAATGACTTCCAGAGTTTTAATTGTCCTCTCAGACTGACTATCTGTCTGAGGATGATAAGCAGTGCTGAAACTTAACTCTGTATCCATAGCATATTGAATACTTTTCCAGAACATCCAGGTAAACCTCAGATCCCGATCAGGTATAATGTAAAGTGGTACTCCATGCAATAATACCACTTCTTTTACCTATATCCTAGCAAGCTGGTCATGAGAGAAATCCTCTCTAATATCAATGAAGTGTTCCGACTTCATAAGGAGATCAACTATAACCCAGATAAAATTATTTCCTTTGGATGTTTTGGGAAGTCTGATGAAAAATTCCATAGTGATGTTTTCCCATTTCCATTTTGGTATGGGTAATGTTTGTAATATCCCCATAGACTTCTGTCTCTCAACCTTAACTTGCTATTAAACCAAGCATTGAGAGACATATTCAGTTACATCTCTTTTTATGGCATCCCACCAGAAGTACTCTTTCATGCCCCTGTACAACTTTGTGCTTACATGGTGAATAGATAGTGAATAAATATGAGCCTAATCCATTATATCCTTCTTTAATTCTGGTATAGGAGTAATACAAACTTAGTTCCTAAACTATATTATTTCATCATAATCAAGGTTGAATTCAGGAACATTTCTCACCTTCTTTTATAACTCTACAACTTACTTTCGCTCCTCTTTAATCTTCACTTGTATAGATGGTTGAACATTCATTTGATAAAGATAATATTTCTCCCCTTCCATTAATATTTCAAGATCCATCCTTTTCAAATACATAAATATTGGATCTTTCCCGATCCTTATCATGGATAAGCTAGCATGGTCTTTTTGACTCAAAGCATCTACCACCTAATTCTCTTTCCCTGGGTGGTAATATATTGAGCAGTCATAATCTTTAATCAACTCCAACCATATTATTTGGTGCATATTCAGCTCCTTTTATGTGAAAATATAATTTAAAATTTAATAATTAGTTTAAATATCACTCCTTTCACCATAAAGATAATTCCTCCATATCTTTAATGTAAAAATTATCACAACTAACTCCAAATCATGAGTTGGGTAATTTTGATCATGAATTTTGAATTTACATGAGGCATAAGATATCACCATATAATTTTACATGAGAACACATCCCAAACCCTCCTTGGATGCATCACTTTATATCACAAATTTTTTTCCACTACAAGGTAGTGTGACCATAGGTGCACTGACTAACCTTCTTTTTAGTTCTTTGAAATTCTTTTCACATTCCTCCTTCCAAACAAACTTAACTCCATTTCGAATAAACTTGGGGAATGGATTAGATAATCATGAAAAATATTACCAAAAACACAGATAATATCCATCCAAACCAAGAAGACTTTGGATCTCAGTTACTGTTGTTAGTCTCGACCATTTTTCAATAACCACTACTTTTGATGGATCCATAAATATCCCCTCTCTTGAAATTATGTGACCAAAGAATGAAACTTTCTGAATCCAAAATTCACACTTGGTATACTTGGCATAAAGATTCTCCTTTCTCAAGGTCTTCAGTATAATTATCAAGTGATCTTCATGTTCTTCCTTGATATTTGAATAGAAAAGAATGTCATCTATAAAGATTACCACAAACTGATCAAGATAGTCTGTAAAAACTCTATTCATCAGATCCATAAAGATAGTAGGGGAATTATTAAGACAAAAAAGAATCACTATAAATTCATAGTGTACATGACCTGTATGGAATTCCATCTTTGGTATATCTTCCTTTTGAACCTTAATTGATGATATCCTGAACAAAGATCAATCTTGTAAAAGTGTTGAGCTCTGCGTAGTTGGTCAAATAAGTCATCAATATGGGGAAGATGATGTTTGTTCTTGATAGTGATCTTGTTAATTTCTCAATAATAAATGTAGAGTCTCATTGATCCATATTTCTTCTTAAAAAATAGAACAATTTCTCCCCAAAGAGATGAGCTATGGTATATGAGTCCATTATCATGATTCTCTTGGAGTTTCTTCTTAAATTCCTACAACTCAATTAGGTCCATTCTATAAGGTGTCTTGGAAATAGGCCTAAAACCTGGTATGAGTTCTATTGAAAAGTCAATTTCATGATTTAGTGGAAGACTTTGAAATTAATCCAGAAAGACATCATCAAACTCTCATACAGTGGGTGTATTATTAATCATGAGTTTCTCCCCAAACATTTGAGATAAATAACCTTCATTTATTGGTATCAAGACCCATAAGATGGATTAAATTTCTACTGGAAGGTTATATTCATCCTTTCATCGATAAGTGATCATAGATTGATCTGGAATATGAAATGTTACTTCCCTTCCTTGTAAATTTAAATGAGATCCATATAGAGAAAGCCAATGCATGCCAATAATCGCATCAAATTCCACTATAGGAAGGATCACAAGATTTTTAGGAATCCCTTTCCTGCAAACATCAACTAGAGAAGAATTATAAACTTTTGATGTGGCTGTTGTGCCATTAGGATTTGTCACCACTAACTCAACATTTATTTATTGAGGTAATGATGCAATACCCTTATAAAAATTCTTAAAAAATAAAAGAGTGTATGGATTTAGAATTAAATAAAACATTTTTCTACTTTAGAGTGGATGGTATGTGTACCTTTCAACACATCATTATCGTACTCCACATCACCAATAGTGATTTCATGTTACATTCCTTTGTCTTTTTCCTTTAGATTTTATTGATGTGGATCATCATCAACAACCCTTGTATTAGGGAATTGATTGGAATAATGGCCCATTTCCCTGCACTTGTAACATTGATGTGTAGGAGGTGCATTACATGTATCCTTTCTTTTGTTTGCATCATTAGAGATCTTTTTCCCATTACTTCAGCATTCAACTACCCGATGACCTTATTTTCTACACTTAAAACATTTAATGGCCCCTTTAAGACAATTACCTATAGATTTTTTTCCAAACATTGAGAAGAAAAGAAAACTCATCTTATTTTCAATGTGGTCTTCAGATTTACCTTTTAATTACATTTTTCTCTTCTTATCAAACCCATATGACTGATGGATTACTCCAATATCCATCTCAAAATTGAGTTCACATAGAACAGTTTCATCGTAGCTATTGAAGTCCCCTATGACTAATTACCTTTGGATACTTGGTTTTAAGCCACTAAAGAATTGATCAATTTTACTCTCATGTTGGATAATAATTTCAGAAGCATACCTTGCAAGTCTTGTAAATTTTTTTCATAGGTACCACTGGATCCATAATCCTTTTTCTTAAGTTCAAGGAACTCCTTCTCTATATTTTTTTGAAGAATACAAGGAAAGTACTTATTGAAAAATATTTTCATGAACTCACCCTATTCTATGGACTCAATTTCATCTCTTTGCCTCGTATTCTTGATAAAATTAAACCATTGACCAGCTTTACCTTCCTAACAATGGACTACTTTGATGAAATTATCATGTTTTGAACATTGTAGAAATAAAAATATATTTTTAGTGGTACTGATCCATTATTCATCCTCTAATGGATCAGAAAACCCATTGAATGAAGGTGGACACTATCTCATGAAGAATTCAAAAAAATATTGCTCCCACCATTGCTCTTTTGGAAGTTCTGCATGATTCATAACTTGAGAAAGTTGTGTGAGAATGGCTACATGGTTTTTTATTCCATATCACATAACAATTGGTTTATTAGGGGGAAAATCATTTCATTTACCATCACATTCATCATTAACGTAGTTCCTTTAGGTTCCAGCCATTGACTAAAACCAAGAAGCATAGTGTGATCAACACTAATCATAATGAGAAAACCACATAATTCAAGAATAAAATTTCAATTTAGGAAACTTTTGGTTTTATCCTAGGATATTCATGAACATATTTAAAATACTAGGATAGGATTATAACCTATACTTAGATATATCCTTAGGGTTCATTCTAAGGTTCTCTCATCCTAGTTTCCAACGGTTAACTATACCTTTTCCCTTATACCAACTATAACGACCCATACATTACATATAGATATTAATTCAACATTTAATAATATTTATTACCTAACATAACAAAACCATTACATGATTGTACATGTTTAGTGTCTTTAGAAGTTGGGAAACATAAAGAACTGGTTTATAAAACATCCACATTATCTCCATCTTATTTCTTCATAACTAGAATCCATTTTTACATATATTACTTAATACCATTATTCATAACTTGAGGAAAATAAACATATGAAAGGGTGATCTCAAATTCATATTAAGGGTAAATAAGGGAAATATCAATCATATCATAATCATAAGAACATAAAATTTTAAAATCATATACAACATATAAAAGATCACAATATCATGTCATGGGATAAATCATAAATGTGAAATGTAATCCCAATAGTCCTAACATAGGGCATGCAATTTTTTTTCATACACACATATTCATAGAAAATAGTTTCCTATTATTCAATGCTCATTTCCAAGACAATCGTAGTGGACAAACTCCATTACTAAACCAAGTTCACTCCTCGTTCCACCCTTGTATTACTGAACCAGATTTACTTGCTATTCTAGTACTGTCTATCTTAAGAGATATAAATATTTAACTAATGAATTATAGGTATATATAGGTCCCACCAATCTCATAATTAAACCATTATTACATGTTCCACAAAAACAAAAAAACATTCACCATCTCATAATCCATGAAATCAAATGGGTTTCTTAAACATCATTCAATCATAATTGATATAAAACAAATGGATTTCCCAAATAAAATTCCATCCTAAACACAAAAAAATCATATTACTAATAGGTTTATAAATATAACCCTATTTAAAGTGTGTCATCTTTTATGGAAAATAATTTTGTGAAAACACTTGAAATTAATTTTTGAGGAAAATATCCTTTCTTCTTTAATAACGCTTTTCTTCCTCAAAATGCCACAAAATTTTAGAACAAAAAATTTTATGTGAAAATAACCTTATAATATTTTAGTGGAAGATTAAATGAAATAATAATTACGAAAGTGTAAAAAATCTATTCATGTTGTACAAATTAAAAAAATATTCTTCTCATACTTTTGCTGGAAAAGTTAAAAAGAACCTCGTACCGAAAACTACAAAAGATTCCATTAATACCATTTAGTAAAAATTTATAAATGGGTAAAATTGAATTTTAACAATTATAGAATGATATTAAGAATATTTTGAAATAAATATTTAGGAAACATGTACGTGGAAGATAATTATACCCCAGTAAATACTTACTAATAACAATCTCTGATAAAAATGAGATTTGCAAAGTTATCCCTTACCTTCGGTTTCATATTCTTCATCTGCATTCGAAACTCCTGTATAATGATTTAAATAATTTTAATAATTTATTAATAAATCATAAACATTTTTATGATAACATTTATGATCATATTTTCATCTCTTTGTTCATAACATTTCATTGCTACTTGTCATTCAGGTATTAATTGGTTTATGTTCTTATGCTTGTTTTGTTGGATAAGTTCTTATTACTATTGTAAGGTTATTGTTATATAATTTATATAATGTTATTAGTATAATATATATCATATTTATTTATTCAATTCATTTATATAATCATTCTTTAATGAAAATTATGTAGAATAAATCACATCACACCATGGAGATGGTAAACCGTACATACGCACGAGCGATGATATCGTTCCCATAATTATTGAATGGTATTGAAGTGTATGGGGTATAGTTTCTCAGAATAAAAATAATTATATATATATAATATATATTTATTAATTCCATCATTATACCCATCCATGTAAGGTGGTGGTGAAAAAAGGATTACACCACGACGGGGAGACGTAAAGCATTACATACGCACGCATGGTGATTTAATTTTTCCTTGGATGAGTAGAAGGTGGAATATGGTTGTTTCATATTTATAATAACATATAATTATATTATTGATACATATGATATTAATTTATAATGAAACAACTAATGAAGAGGAAGTAGAAGAAGAAATAAGTTTGAAAGAATTGGTAAATGATATTACCTCTTCTTCAATGTGCCTCCTCTAAATCTCATCTTAGAGCACTAGAGTTAGTCTTTAGAGATGACAAGAACCTCTAGAATGAAAATAGGGAAGTTGATAATTAAATATTGTATGGTATTTCCAAGATTGAATGCTCATAATTAAGTGAATAGGTGAGGGAGGATGTTCCCTTTTTTTTATCGAGGTGAGGGGCACTTTTGGAAACTCTGTAAATAATAATTTATAATAAAATCAAACCCTACCCAAAAACCTTCAAAGTGTACCAATTGAGAATATGATATGAGATAGAGTTTTAATATCATCAAATAATAAATTTTGGACAACTTATGTAGTTAATTCTAACCACAATTTTTAATTGACACCTAGTTATTATATTAAAATTTAATTGCTACGATAACATTATAAATATTTAATGGTTATATATATATACTTATTTTGTGTTAATTGAACTTAAAGGGATATTTTATGACATTGTAGACCTTATTATTATTAATTTTTAATTTTTAAATATTATTATTATGTTCAAATAATTTAATAAACTGTTATTTTTATAAAATATCAATAGTGTCAATTTTGACTTTATTCATTTATTTGAAATTAAATAAAATCTAGAGAGAAGATAAATTCAAAAAATATATTTAATATACTCATAAAATTATATAGTAACTTATAAAATTCTTGGAGAACATTAATTAGTTTATATGATTTTTATTTCAATATTTTTAAACCATTTATTTGATATTTTCTTTTAATAAAATAATTTTTACATCACTATTGTGTCATCATTAATGTTAATTATTTAACATCTAAACAATTATAAATAAATTTATATGATGTATTGAATTATTTTATCTTTATAGAGACTGTCTATAGTCTATATTACCTTCTAGTTATCCATATATTAAAATTAATATATTTATATAAAATGAAATTGTGACATTTTGTCACATTCATTAGTTTTTATTAAATTCATGGAATATTCATAGGTAAGTGGAAATAAAGTGATTCAATTTTGAAAAATTTATGATAAGATTCAAATATAGTCATATAATAGGATTTTTACAGGTATTAAAGTAATTTTATAATATTTTTTTACTCTTAATTACCTGATTTATCACTATCCATGGTAATGAAAATAATTGCCAAAATTACTATTTATATTGAGAAAAAATAAAAGCATACTATTAACATATTTTGGAACAATTGATTCCATATTTGGAATCCATTTTTCAAAATTAAAAACACATAAGTTGTAGTAATTAATTTAAAATTAATACCATTGTTGAAATGAGGAAATAAGTTTTAAAAGTTAAAACATTGCGAAAGATTGAGACGTTTCTAACTATAAATTCTATGTAAAATTAATTTTAATTACTTAACTTATATTAAATGAGAAAAATATATTATATTTATACTTTAAAACCATTTAATATTATAATTTAACTATATAAATTATCTCTATGAACAATGTTTTTTTAATTAAAATTTACTATATTTTACTATTCATCTAAACATGAAAGTGATCTATAAAAATATAAAAAAGTTATCCAAATTAAATTTTTATTTCCCATTTAAAAATAAAATGTTCATTTTTTCATAGAAAAATTATTAATGTGCCAAATTTTTAATTTAAAAGTGGTTTTCCATTCAAAGGTGTAAAATTAATTTTTTTTAAAAAAATAAGTTTTTTGTACATAAAATAGGGTTTTATTCATATCCTATGACTAAAATATCTATTGGATGAATATAACAAATATTTTATTTAATTACCAAAAGTAATTCACTCAAAAATAAAAATATCTAATTGATTTTATTTTTCATAAATAATTGATAGCCAAAGAATTCACAATGCATTTTCATATGTTAGTTTTAATTATTCCCACTAACCTAATGGCTAGGATATAACGATTATTTTATAATTAGGGTGTCTCATGGTTCATTTAAACTCACGATTGTGTGAAAGCCATGATACTTTAGAATAAAAATTATTTAAAGAAAATATTTCATAAAAACATCCGGGTGTTACATAAAAAATAGATGATTAACATCAAACGTGATAAAAAGGTATATAGACATACTCATTGAATCAAACATCATATTTGGGTTTCATGGGTTACAAAGAAACACAAATTTGATCGCTATCAAGCATGGTCAATTGATCATACCACGATTCACTGTTTTATTTCACCCTTATACCAATGTATTAAACTGGTATTGTATAGAAAATTACAAGTATAATAAAAACTTTCACTGCATATTTGATTCATTTATTTTGTGTTTAAAACTATTAAAAAGGTCAATGTTACTTGTTTTGATAATTATATTGTAGGTGGAGGTGATTTGAAGGACCCATGATGAAGTCCAAGAAAGATGGGTCAATCTGCACATGACCCAAGAACACCAGTGTACTAAAACACATGTTTCTACTTAACCGTGATTTGAAATGGGATGAAACATTGTGGAAAGGTCCGAAATTTCATTATATTCCTTTCATATGAAGGAACATAAGCCCAATTCATTCATTAAGAGGCCCATAAAAACTAATCTATCCAATAAAGTGGATCTGCACGGGGTCAAAATGTTGTCCCTATATTTCCACAATATCTCTTATTATATTCTATATATGGCCACCAAATTTTACATGGAGGTATAAAAGATGTCGGCCAAAAACTTTGTAGTTTTTCCAAAGTTATTTATGAATTTCTGAATGGCCAAAATGATGGACCAAGCGGATTATCGATATCAGGGTGCCCAAAACCACCTCCTACTTTGCCTATAAATTGTCACGTTGGGAACCTCATTTGGGAGTTCGGCCAAGAGGTAAGGTGCTTCCATTTTGGAGTCCCAAATAGGTCTTTCCATCATCCTTATAAGTTGAGGAGGCTATGGGAAGTGTTACTTCAACATCTTCTTCTTCCTCCCCTCCTATGGGTTTCGAAACCCCTTGTTATCACCCGGGGAGGAATGTGATGTAATCTCGAGCATCATGTTTGTATTATATTGAATGATCTTTTTAATTACATGATGTCTGCTATTTTTCTTCATCATCTCTTTTAATTTTATTGAGTTATGTACTGGTATGTCATTCTCAACTCATTTGATCATGTTTGGGGGTACCCATTTATGTGATGTTTCACACACTGTTCACCACTTCCTTTTCCCCCTTTCAATTGCAGTGTTTGTGTGGTTCATATTCATCAATTGAACTCAAACATGAGTTGTCAAGGACATGTACATTTATGTAATGGTATCAAAAAGAAATATCATACAAACCTGGACAACACATCGAGTTCTTCGGGTGTTGCCTCGGTGAGTTTCAGTTATGAAGTCAATCACAAATCACCCAATCATTGGTGGTGTCTGGTGAATCGTTGTGTGTTTTCAACTGAACCCTATGAGTTATCCTAGTATAAAATCAGTAAAATTTGGGTTCTAGGTGTTACAAATCAGTTATTAAAAGATCACAACCCTATATCATTATGCGATGAAGGATAAACATCATGAGAGTACACCAGGTTGATCACACTTAATTAATCTTGTTCATTTCTCCTTTGTTTTATCGCTTTCATTTTCTATTTTCATCTTTAATCATAAATCCAACAAGTTTTATAGAACCTCATTCCACTTATAATTTCATAATCAAAACCCTTTTTTAAAATTAATGATATAAGGCTTCATCGAGAGACGACCTAGGGTTGCAGCTATACTGCAGAAATTCTTGTCAAAACTAAACAACTAATTTGACGTGCTCGACAACGTGATCATCAATCAAGATATGAAAACATATATTTATTATTAAGGAAGAAATTTTATACTTGGGAAAAATATGGTAAGAAACTCTATACCTCAATCTTATTAATGGAAAATTTGAAACCCATCAATAGGCAATACCCTGGATTGAGACTTTATTCCAAGGAACCCTAGAACCAATCCTAAATAAATTAAATCAAGGTTTTAGGAAAATATTAAATAATATTCTAATTAAACATAGTAGTGTCTACACCTATTTACCTTTTGGGAGCCACCAACGATGCTATAATTGATATTAATCAAAGGATGTGCCACTAATGCTCTATATCCTCCACCATTCTAGAAATAGTGCAATAATGTATCTTTATATGGTATAAAAATCCATATATATGTCCATGAAATACAAGATCTATGAATTTGATCAAGGTAATATGGGTAGATCTAGATGAAAACCAAGTAATAGATGTTTTTGGATCACATACCTTAATTTATGATCCTCAACACACTGAGATCTATCATAATTGAGCTAGGATAAAGATAAAATTACTGATGGAAAGATGTGGAGACTCTAGGTTCGAGAGGGATACATTTAGGAATTAAAAAGAGTCAGAATAGGTAATTATTGTCTATTAAATAGTATTTTTTGGATCATTAAACCATGAACACGTGGTTTCATCGCAAGGTTTTCCAAACTATGTTCGAACCATATAAGGCTTACTACTTGTATTAGGGACCAACATGGTTTGGTCACATGATTTTTAAAACATGTTCCAACCATGATTTTTGAAACTAAAAAATGTTACATGGTTTATCTGGTAAGGTTTTACGGTTTTTTATACTATTCACCTTAATCATGCTCTACCCCAAGTTCCTCTTTCACAAGACACATAATTTCCTATAGAGTCATAATGGTTCGGGAAAACCATGTTGCATCTATAGACCATTAAAAAGGACTCTAGAACTATCCAAGACCAACCATACTCCCCAAAACTGATACCAAACAATTCATTGTAAATAAACCCAAATAAAGGATGAAAGTAACTTACAATAGACCTGAAAAATACAAGGCCATTACAATATTCCCCTCTAAAGAGTTATCATACTTGAGACCTGCCTCTAAGAATATTTCTCAAACAACTTGGGCCACCGAGCCCAAATGTTAGACTCCCACTCCAATGATTCATTTTTAAGTCATCCATGATTCTATAGGATCCAAAAAAGTGTCATTATAGTTCCCCATAATACCTTCTAGATTTGGTATACAATTTTCACCGGGCGTTCCATGTGTGATGTATCAGGCTTCATCTTTTCAACCTCAAAGTTAATCACATTTTTCGAATCAGGTATTAACTATTTGAGTTGAGACATATGAAACAAATCATGCATATGTTGATAACAAGGAGGAAGTTCATAATAATAATCCATAGTATTTATATGCATAGAAATCTGAAATAGTCCAATGGATCTCTATGTTAGCTTTTCTTGTTTCTAAATTTTTTGATTCTCTAGCCAAAGAGTCCCCTGTATGAAAAATTTATCACTAATAGTGAAATATAAGGGTCATCTCATCAAGTTACCATATAACCACTATCTGCTCTGAGTGATATCAAACCACTTCCTAACTAGCAACACTCTTTCAAAGATCTCATATACCATGCTTGGCCCCACTACAACTACCTCACCAACCTTATTCCAACATCATGGTGAACGAAATAGTTGACCATAGAGAGCCTCAAAAGGTTATATCTAAATTAAATCCTAGAAGATTTTATTTCATGAGAACTCAATCAAAGATATATTTTCATCCCAAGATCCATTGAAATCCAAGACTCATTTAGATCGTCCTCTATGATTGACCATTAGTCTGCAGATGATATGTTGTACTTAGTTTCAGATGAGTTCCTAAATCCTTCTAAAAGGTCTGCAAAATTAATGATGTAAAATGATCATGTCTTTTAGATAAAATTCATGAGGGAACTCCATGGAATCTTATAATCTTCCTTACATACTTCTTTACCAAATCATCCATAGAAACAATCCCATGGATAGAAAAGAAATGAAAAAATTTCATTAACCAATCAACTATCAACCAAACCACATCAAGATACCTCAGGGTCCAATGCTATCCCATCTTGAATTAAATAGTAACTTCTTCCTTGTTCCAAATCCAAATAGGAAGTGGATGAAGAAAAAAACTAGGAATTTTACCACCCTGGGATCGAGTGAATAACTACCGATCATTCTCACATCACCATACACTCAAAATCTAACTCATGTATATTCTTCAATAATTCTACTAAAAAGTATATGATGACCAAAGATACACATATCATGACTACACAATCCTTTGTTGAATCAAAAATCTATTACACCATCAAAACCATCTGACACCATTCCTTAAGGGATTTCCAATCAGTAACATCTTGTATTTCCATTGTTTTCTTATTATGAACATCTACAATGACATTAACTTTTCTTGGAGCATTTGTTATTTAAAATTAAAATCTCTATAGTCAATCTACCCAATACCTATGAGAAAAATTTAGATACAACTGAGGGATTATATTTAAATGGATTTTATGGTTCATACAAAAAACAAACCTTTTTTCAATGGTGTCATGTCATTAACATTTTAGATCATAGACCACAACTTCCAAATCCATGTTGTGAATTGGGTAGTTTTTATCATGGTGTCACAACTGATGTAACCCATAAGTTACTACGAAAACCCTTTCCACCTACACAACTCATATCCCAAAACCCAGTGTATCATAGTAGGACTACATATCCAATCTCAGGTTATGAATGAATCAATACAGAAGCTACCATTATTATTTTAATCAACCCAAGAAAATCCTCCTCACACTGATTAGTCAACTAAAACTTTTCCCTTTTCTTAGTATGACTCATCATCAGTGTTGCTAAGTGGGATAAATCATGAATGAACCTTTGATAATATATATCCAACCGGAGGAAACATAAAATCACAAAAATAGTCTGAGGGAATTCCCAAGACATCACCACTTCCACATTCTTCGGGTCCAAAATAATTACCGACCCATAAATCACATGACTAACGAAATACACCTCTCAGATCCATAAGTTACATGTTGAAACCTTGGAATAATGTTTTTACAATCATATTTCACTTAACATATTCTCAATGCATCTGTAATGTAACTCATAAGTCTATTAATATATAAGGATATGATCAACAATGACTATAACAAAATATTTGATATATGGGTGGATTATGTTGTTCCTGAGATCTATGAAAACTATAGGGGGATTATTTAAAGAGAATAGAATGATGAAATACTCATAAAAGACATATAAAATCATGAAAGTAATCTTAGTAATATCCTTCTCTTTTAACCATAGTTGATGGTAGCCTGAATGAAGATCAATATTAAAGAAACACCATGCTTCTCATAACTGATCAATGAGATTTTAAATCCTAGTTGAAGGATATCAATTATTTAATATAACTGAATTAATATTCCTCTTATCCACCGATAGTTATAGACTACAATATCAATTTTTGGAAAAGAATATAAGAGTACCCTATAGAGATGTTCCTGGACTGAAGAAAACCTTCATCTCTATGTCCTTGAGTTGAATCTTAAGATCTCTCAACTCAGCCGGTTCTATATGATAAAGAGTAATCAAAATAGGATACACTATTTGAATGATTTATACCTCTAAATATACTTCTATGTTAGTAGGAATACCTGTGAAGTAATATGGAAAGACATCCTAGTAACAAGAGGAAAATAAGAGGACCAGATATAAAGTTCCACAATGAGAACTAAGCCTACTACCTGGGTTGTAATGGCTCAAGTTTGTCTCAAATAAGGTTCCACATTTCTGGATTTGATATCCCACTCATTTAACATCATAAAATTATCTCTATTAGGATATTTAAATGATACTCTCCTAAGATAATAGTCGATATGTTAATGAAAGATAGTCAAATAGTCTATTCTATGGATCATATCAAAGCTAGTCAACTCAAGGATCATGAAATCCCACAAATTTACATAGAATGAAACAACTATAGGATACAATAGATATCTATAGAGATTATCAACTTTATTTTCCAAGGGTTTGTCAAAATAATGAAACTAAAAAGAAAATTTAATTGATAGGCTGAGACATGTAAAAACTTGAGAATATATAAAATAATGAGAAGAACCAATATCAAAAATAGTATTAGAAAGATAATAGGTGATAAAGACTATATATCTAATGGTTGATGGTCCCTCTCCATAGTCAGTAGGTACCTTTTATATCATATAAACTCATTCTACCTCATATCTATGGACCTAAACCTAAGGTGCATGACTCATCTAATTCAACATCATTTGAGGATTCTTGACATTCTTTTAAGGAACCCATTTGGATCCATCGGTCATAGTTCACCTCTACCTTACACCCATTTTGAAACCTAACCTAAATTATCTAGATATGGACTACTGAAGATGAACCATATTTTAACACTGAATAACCTTTCTATGAGGTGTTGGAAAAAACCTATAGTAATGTATGAGCTTCCCATAGTTAAAGAACCGTGAAACTCATCTTAAGGGGTATAAAGAATCCAAACTCTTATCAAATGGTCTTCCCCCATCCCCAAACCCCTCCTCATTATTTTTCTTTATAGTAATAGATATGAAACTCACTCGGTAGTAGGAGGTAAACCCACGTAAGTACTAAATGATAGAATAAGACCAGCTGCTCAATCCTCCTTCATTCCCTTCTTAATAGTCAAGTCCTTGTAAAAAACCTCAAGAATGTCATTATGTTAAAATTCTGTACCTACCATCTGATATCAGGATAAAGACCAATCTCAAAATTCATAGACATATGTGCCCCATTTTGTCTAAGATAGTATCAAAGAGAAGTGGTTTAACGAAATGAGCATTGTATGATGATACATTCATGGTTCCTCACTGAAGCTCAATGAATTTCTGGTCACATTCCAACTTCAACATATCAAAAAATAATTCCCTAAAGAATATGATCTTGAAGGCCTCCCATGAATGACCCTATCATAAGAATTCCTGTCCCATGAAACCCCACCATCACATTGAGAGTACCTAAATAATAAAAACTACTATCTTGACCCTTAAATCCTTGGATATCATGACCAATTCAAATATACCTTCAACAATGTTTATCTAACCTTTATTATCCAGTGGTCCCCTAGTGTCGTTTAATGATGGAATATTTTGGATCTAGAATTTGTAGAAATAGTCAAACAAGGTATTTTATACTTCTCTATCATGGGTAGGTACAATTCGAAGGACTCCAGGACTGAGTGGTTCTAATGATCGAACAACTACATAAGGTTAGGGAGTATGATAAAGTGAAACCTTGTACATATATTATGTTGAATCTAGAGTATCCTCCACATCCAGATCATTTTTGAATATCCTTGGTGTAATTTTTATAATATGTCAAATGAATGTTTATAGAACCCAAAATAACTTTATTTCATTAAAAACTTAAGAAATTATAAGGAAAACTTAAGTGATTTAAATTAGAATACCTATACTATGAGAAACCTATAGAAAAGGTATAACCCTTCTAGTTCTACCCAAGGCTCAAAACCAGCCATTTGTACCTGCACATTAGTCGCAATTACATATATAACTAATATAACACCATGATAAAGTTCAAATAACTAATGAAAACAAAGATATATCACTATAGTAAGGAGTACATATATGTCATAGAATAATAAAAACTCAAGGTATTAAATTAATTAACTACTACAATACTCACAAAAATTATATATATATGATAGGTCATCGTTTGTGACTAATAATGGTGCATGAACGAACCCGAATCCCATAAAATAGTAACAACAATCCCTTCACATATAACTCAGAGGTCCGTTGCACATAAGCTAGACAAGAACATGTAAACTCCCATACCCAAGTTCAACACAACCTATATCTCTTCTACTATGTCCCATAAAAACTAATAAGTAAATAAACGAAACTCATCATTTATAATTCATAGTAAAAAACACATGAATAAATGAATAAATAATCTCATAACACACATTACAAATATGAGTCCATTATATAAGTAATATATATTATCATTTTAAAATGTTAAATAATTCATAAATATAATTATTAAAAATTAAATTCCATTTTTAACTAGACATTTTAGGATGTTAAGTAAAAAACACTTTACTTCATGGAGGTGGTAGTCCACACATACGCACGCTTCACGTTACCATTTTATTGATGGAAAAGGGAAAGGGTGGTAAATTATTATACCATAATTATAATAATAACTTAGAGTACTTTGGATACTAATGTTGTCATTTTAATATTTTTTAATGGAATTTTAGAAAGATGATTTGTGCATAATGAAATATAATTAAGAATGGAGCGGTTAGAAATTTATATATAACCTCTTGGATTATCTCGTTTAAAAAGGGGGTTAAGCCTTTTAGGGATGGTATTTTAAGAAGACCATAAAATCATTAAGGTTTATATGAATGTTTAGGAAGGTGTTAGGTAGTTTTTTGGTTGAACAAAGGGGATTGTGTTGTGATGGGAAGGGAGAAGAGGAGAGCCCCTTGATTAAGTGAAAAGGGATGGAATTTTTGAAAATACCCATAAATGTTTAAGGATGGGAAGTGACTCTCAAGAAACGTACATCCAAAATTAAAAAATAATAATTATGAGAATTGATAAGTTCAATAAAATCCACAAATAAAAATTCCCACACTTGTTTAAAACATGTTTTAAGTCATTTTCTCTAAGATTTTTTACTTTTACCATTTTATATTTTACCATTGTAACTAGTTTTTACTTATGTATCTTATAATTTATACCTATATTATAATGGTACTTATTATATAATTTGGACCTAATGATTAAATTTTTAAATCCATTAAATTTTATTCAATCTCAAAAATTGATAAAATTAATTTGAAATAATAAATATATAATGTACTAAATCAATTTGTTATGAAAAATATTACTTATGTTCTAAAAACTTAAATATGTTTTTATAAACTAGAATCAACATTTTTAAATTTATAATATAACCTATAAAATTAATATTTTTTATATAAAAGGGTTTTAGAAAATTTTAAGCCATTCTTATAAACTAATAAGGCCATAAAATTCATGGAATTTGTAAAAATAGTATATTTCACTATTCACATAAGAATCAATTTTTTATAAAAAAAACATTAAAAATTATTATTAAGATAATATTGAAATTATAAATAAAACAATAAAGTTATTTTTTCTAATTCAATTTCTAAAAGTTATAAATTTTACTTTAAATTAAAAACATAAAATAGAATGAAATGTCATTTTATAGGAAAATTACTTTTAGTATAATAACTATTATTTTTCAAATAAATCACTAATTAATATAGTGTTAAATAATTATTCATACAATAAATATATATTTCTATTATTAAATCATAATAAAATTAGTTCGATGACATAACTTTTTTTTTGAAACATATATTTTTGAAGTATAAAGTGAATTTCAAAAAAACGACCTTTGAAAGAGTATAAAAAATACTGATATATGTATATATACATATAAATATTTTATTAAATTTTTATATAATACTAATTTATACTTACATAACCCACTATGATCACCATGTAATACCCAATAATCTAACAGGCTCTGGTTATAGTTTTAGGTGGTAGTTCAACAAGCATGGATCTTGTAAAAATCTATCTGAGCATGAACTTATCATGTATATAGTTTTTCTCAAACTATAACAGATTGAATTTGGATTGATTTTAGTCTTGTAAAAACCCTATAAAACCCACCTCTCTTCAAATATTAGACAAATGGTCTTCATCAGGAATACTTCCACTTTCGAATTTCATTTATTCCAACTCTATTTATTTTTCAGTAGAGTTACTTCAATTTAAACTATCTAATTTAATGATAATGTTATAGTGCACATATTTAATATTCAAAATATATCAAGTTTGTTTCATTTTATTTTGGTATAGTGTGTCAAAAAACAATATTTAATATATTATTTTTTAATAATAATATACATTGAAATATTGGGTCACTACACTGGATTTTCATGAATTCATAGGATAACGACCAAATATTTATTTTTCACATATAAAAACTAACTTCATTTAATTTTGAGTGTCATTTTTATCAGGATGACCAAAAATGTTTTTTAGTGTTCTAAGTCTTTAAAACTAGTGTGTAATGATAAAAACATATAAATAAACCACATATTGATTTGAAATCATAGGGAAAATGTCTTCAATTTTTTTTAAATGTTTGAAGGGGTGACATGTCAATCCGACATACAATGTTCTTGGAATAGCTAAACAATATGGTTTTAAAGATATTTATGTATTTAAAAACATGTTTCAAGGGGTTAAAACTAATATAAAACACATATTTACATGAAATTGTTGTAAAATTATTGGGGATTGTTTTTAAAATTATAGAAAATGACTATACATTAATATATGTTGTGGTTTTCTGAAGATGACTGGAAATGCACTTTTAGTGTTTTAAATATATGAAACATGTGTGTAATGGTCGAAACCTATAAATTGACATCATATTTTTATGAAAGTATAGGAAAATTATATTTAAATTATTCTTGAAATTTATTAATAGTGTTCAAGTAAATCTAATATGTGGTGTGTTTATAATGATATGATAAATAGTTTTTAAAGATGAAATAGTCTTTAAGAACATGCTTAAGGGGGTCAAAACCAAGAAAAAAGACCTTGGATTTCTATAAAATTATAAAAAAAATATTTTTATTAATTTTTAAAATGTAGGAACAAAATTCACATCAAAATTGTTGTGGTTTTCTTGGTATAGATAAAAACAATTTTTTAATGAACTAAAACACTAAAACATTCTGGAAACTATAAAAAACTATAAAAATACAAAATATTGATGTGAAATCATAGGAAAATGATATTTGAATTGTGGTTGATTTTTTTAATCGAAGTAATATTAATATTATGTGCAGTGTTCTCAGAATTACAAAATTAGTAGTTCTTAAAGATATCAAAGTCTTTAAAATCATGTTTTAAGGGGTCAAACCCAAGAAAATGAATTCATATTTCAATTTAATATTACTAAACCTACCTTTTATTGATTTTTTAAATACGTGAACTAATACCACATCAATCCATGTTTATTTTTTCTTTGTATAATCAAAAACATATTTTTAGTGTTTTAAACCTCTAAAATGTGAGCTTGATAATTTAAACCTAGAAACAAACCTTAGATTTCAATGAAATCATTATAAGATTATATCTAAATTATTTTTGAAATGTGTTAATATATGGTACATTAATATGATGTGTAAGGTTCTCTGAATGACCGAATAAGAAAAATTAAAGGTATTAAACTCTTTAAAAACACACATCATGGGTTTAAAACCAATTAAATGACTTCAAATTGATGTGAAATCATTGGGAAAACCATAGAATAAATTTTAAAATTTATGAATATAAAACTCCTCAATTAGAGTTTTTGTTTTCTCTAGATGATTAAAAATACATTTGTAGTGCTTTAAAACTCTAAAACATGCATGTAATGGTGAAAAAATATCCAAATAACCTGAATTATTATATAATCATAGGAAAATAGAATATTATTTATTTTTGACATGTATGAGCAGATGGACCACCAATATGACATGTCTCATTCTCAAAATGACTAAATAAATAGCTTTTAAAGATATAAAAGTTTTAAAAAATGTGTGATATGGGTCAAAACGAAGAAAAATATGTCAAATTGCTATGACATATTAAGGAAATGACCATTTTTTGTTTGTGAAATGTATAAAGGTACACAACATCAATATAAGTAATGGTTTTCTTGAGATGACTGAAAACACACATTTTGTGTTTTAAAATTCTAAAATGTGCACGTAATAGTTTAAACCTAGAAAATAACTTTGGATTAATATGAAATCACATGACAATGATTTTTTTCATTATTTATGAGGAACTAAAAGGGGATTTTGTGCATATTATCCTACCATGTGTGATATTTAAGGGCTATAGCTGAGTCTCTCAAAGTTACAAGGAGGTGGACTGGTTATAGGGGCCTTTAAACTACCACATAAAGATGTCATGGTGTGGTTGGGGATATGTAAGGTGTGTTTTAAGGACATATTTTCATATGTATTTCTCATATTCAATGGTGTGTACAATATTATATTGTGCAA
Organism: Viscum album; assembly: GCA_963277665.1. Taxonomy (NCBI): domain Eukaryota; kingdom Viridiplantae; phylum Streptophyta; class Magnoliopsida; order Santalales; family Viscaceae; genus Viscum; species Viscum album. The sequence continues at coordinate 1,677,407,283 of OY728125.1, forward strand.
TGGTTGTGTTGTATAATATGCAAGGCTTCATCACAGATGGAATACTACACCATAAAGGCGGGGCTGAATAAAATGTAACCAGATCTTGATCATTTTTTATTGTTGAAATGAAGGATAAAAACTAGTTTCTTGAAATAATAATGGGTGTATTGATTGACGATTTTATATTGGTAGATATTGTGCTACAATTAGATGATAACAAAATAGAAACAAAAAAGCGTGAGCCTACTCAATCCAACCTCCAACTATCCTAATTAAAAAAATTATATTTCATAATAAAATTCTAATTCTAGAAATGTAAAAACATTTCAATACAAATATCATTTTATAATTGAATTCAAAAAAAAATATAAAACACATCCAGTGGTTAATGCTTCCAACCCAAAATATATTTACTTTAAAAGCATAATTATAGTCAATTAAGATATGATTTATAATCAAAAAACACTCTCTACTTTCACACAGATAATGTTTTTAATTATACAAAAACATATTTTTATTTAAAATTGTATTTTGATTTGAATAACCGAAAATCCCTAACCCATTTAAAATCAATAAAAAAATATTTTAATATGTTAAATAATTCACAAAAGAAATCTAAATAGATAAAATTAGTCAAAATAATATTCAAAGAATCCTCATACCAAACCCATTAAATATTTAATATACACAATTAAACTACATTTTTTATATAAAATATTCTCCAGAAACATATAATATTATCATTGAATCACCAAATTAACACAATCATTTTTTTAGAAAAATATATACACATTAAAATTATATAAAACTAATCATTAATGAACTAAAAAACTATGTTTTTGACATATTTTCATTAATCATATATTTTTATCTTAGAAACTCCAAACAAAAGAAATGAATAATTAAATTATCTTTTAACCCAAATCACACAATATTTTTAACACAAAAATAAATAAATTACATAAAATAATTCCACATCAGTGGTAATACCTCTGAAAGAATATTTATAGGTGATGACAGTGATCCTAGTTGTAGTGGAATTGATGTATTTGATATAAATTATGTTATAGAACATTAATGATTTTGCGCTTCAAACCATTTTTTTTATATTTTGTGTTTTTTTGTTTTATTATATTTATTCATGGGATTAACCCATTGGAATGGTGTTTTAGGATTTTCCCAATATTTTTGTTCAGGTCACTAGTCAACCCTTAAATATTGATTTATTTGAAAATAAAAAGGGTGTTAGTTGTTTGTAATATATATATATATATATATGAATATATTTTTTTTGGTGAGTAAAGTGGTGGTGACCTATGGGTATCTCAATATGAAATGACCAAAGGATGTTATTGTGTCTGTTGAAGTTATGTGTTGAGATGTTTTGTTTTTTATATATTGGCACCTGTGGTTTAAACTATTTCACTCACTACTTAGGGTGACTATACTGAGTAATATTACTCACCCCTGCTTGATTATTTTGGTTTCTTATACTCTTTTGTTCATACAGATCAGCGGGTGTGGCTGGTATATGGTCTTAGACACTGAATATCAAAGAGATACATGAAAAATAAAGGTTTGAGGCCTTCATTAGGGAATACACATTGGTTTTTTCTATATTCAAAATTTTGTTTATTTAGATTTTTTATATTCTATTCTTATTTAGATATTTATTTCATTTCATTAAGATGTATTTTAGAGATGTTTTTCATATATGTAAGGTCTATTTTGTATTAATGGTTATTCATTTATTTTATGGTTGTTAATGTTTTATGATGATAGAAGATAAGTTATATATAGAGGTAATGACTCTTATTATTATGTGTACATGTAATGTCCCATACCTTTCCAAGTCTTTTTTGATATCTGTGTGTTAAAGGTGTTGGGACGATTTTTAAGGATATTGATTACTATTAGAGTAGTGATTTCAACTTGGATAGGTTGGTTGTAGTGTTTCTATGGTGTCATGTCATGGTGTATTATCTTATATAGATAGGAAATGTTGTAGTTTGGTTGGTCACCACATGGAAGTCTCAATCATGGTATGAGATATCTGGGGAGTTTGTGAGATTTTATGATGATGTTCTTTATTGATCTTTCATGTTTGTCACAACTCGTAGCACCGAGGCCATGATTCGATGGTATTTTTTGGAGTAGCATCGTCACATGGAGCTGGGGGTTGTGGCATGAAACTTTTTAGGTTTTATTAGATTTTAATATTTGACTAGTCCTTGAATGTCAGGAGATATAGGATATTTGAGAAATGATTTTCAGAAGAAGTTTTATTTGACCTAGTCGTTACACGACCATGTATTATCATTCTGTGATGACCTATTTTTCAATTCAGATATAAATTGGAAGCCCCTTCATTTAACTTTATTTAATTGAATTTTTATTTGACCATGTGAACTAATTGATGAATCTTTGGAATGATTTTGGGGATCCATTGGTTTAATTTTTCCTTCAACTTCTAGAGATCGACTGATAATAATTTGAGGTGAGTTTCTCCTTATTTTTTCCTTGGTGTTCTTCTTGTTCATTCATCATAGAGGGGTTGTGTAGAGGGTTGAATTTTTTTGGGTGGTTCACTGTGGTTGAGGTTTGTTTTATGTTCCTCTAACATGGTTTGAATCTTATGATCATTCATTTATTCTCCTTCATTGTGAAATGAGAATCAAAGATTTAGTTGAGGTAGGGGATTTATAAAGTCATATTTTATCTTCTGAAATAATTCCCTAGACCAGTTTACTATGGTCACTTTAAATCATTCTATCATGTTCTTATCATATAATATTTGATGTGGATTTTTAGGTGATCTTTATTTATAGGGGAGAGGGAAGAACATATTGCAAACAATATTTAAATAAGAATGAAAATAAATTAATATGTTAAAAAATATAAGGGGAAAATTGGAATAGGAAAGAGAGTCCCATGCATTTATGGTTTTCCATATTTTATTCAATGAGTTTAATCTAAATGATTTATAGTTTCAGTTATTACTTCCATGTTTCTACTATCAATGAAAAATATAGTTATCTTCATACTATAATAACTACTTAAATATGGTAATAAAATAATGTGTTGTCGAAATCTATAACCCATGAATCCATCATTATTAATGATCATTATGTTTGATATTGTGCTCTCAATGATTTAGGGGGAAATTTGTAGGGTTTAAATGATATTAGGAAAGTGGTGGTTACTTTTTTTGTGTTTGGTGGTGTCTCATTTTGAATAATTAACAACTAGTTTATATGTTTATAATGGTAACATGTGTGAGTCTTAAATATAAGAGAAAAAGGATAAAGAGGATAGAAGAAAACTAAATGCATATATTATTAATAATGTTATTAATGAGTGGATAATACCAAAATAAATGAAATAAGTGGATTTTGAGGTAAATAAACATTGGAGTGATGAATGTAATAAGGTTTTCATGATGAGTATGTAAAGGGGTAATGGTCTATTAATAAACTCTTGAAAATTGAAATTCATGGAAATGGATGAAATAAATACGATGAAAGATAAATGAATGAATTGTAATGGAGTGCAGGTTGATGATTGTCTTGGAATGGATGAATGAATAGAATATTAATTTTAATAAGGATGTTAAATGGAAACTAGTGTAATAGGTAGAGATTTATAAATTATCAGTTGTTTCTAATGTGGTTTCTTTTCCCAATGGTTTTTTTGTGTTACTGATGATGTTGTTTTGTTGTGAAATGTTATTCTTTATGTGTGATTTCTATGTTTTTTTGAATGATGTAAATGTGATTTGGGGTTTTTATGTGAAAATAAAAAAGGATTATGAGATATATATTTATGTTTTGTGATGAATATTAGTTGGTTTATGTTTATGACTATTATGTGAAGGTTACATATATGTGGTTATTGTGTGGGACTTACACTAAAGGGGAATGGAATAAGGTTGATTCCATTAATGTTTACATTACCGTATCGATATGGGGTTTACAAGGTGAATTTGTGATGGATATGAAGAGATGATGATGTGTTAAAAATAGTGGGGGATATTCATGGTATTTGAGTGCAAAGGGTTGATTTACTTTACATTTAAAATATATTAACATTATAGAATGTGATTTGGGGTCAGGATGTGGATCTGTGGCTGAGTTAGTGGTCTGGTACCTATGAATACATTAAAGCCTATGCGGGTTGGAGTTGGAAGTTTTTTAGTACGACACACATTATATATGATGTGGGAATTTGGACTGATTCCAACATGAGCAGTTAGATTCTCTGGGAGGTTGGGGTAGGTAGTGTAGCAAGTTGAACGACATCATATGTGACTTGGTATATTGAAGGTGAATGTTTTTTGATTTATATTTAGGACTATATTGATATTCATGATGTTTTTTGAGGTTGTTTCATTATTTCATACCTAATTAGTTGGTATGGGGGGTTTCTACTAGATTTCTTCATGTTTAAGTTGGATCAAATCATGAATCGACTGGTGGGATAAATTTTGAATTTCTATACCCTTTTCATTTATTGATATTTATTATAGTTGTGGAGTTGATGATATTTCATGGTTTTAGTTTTTGAGTTGGTTTGTTTTTTGGTTACAAAAATGGTTGAGGATATTTTTGGAAATTACAAAAAATGTGGAAAATGATGTGTTATTTGGAGTTCAGTGATTTCTCTTGTAATAACTTGAGTTTTTAAGGACATTTCTTATTGAATAAATTAATTTTCATTGATGTCTTTTATTGAACTAAGTAACCAATTCTTTTCACACGACACAGACTTGACTTGAGTTACATGCAACACTAAGTTAATCATACACTACATGCGACAAATTTTTTAGCTTTCCCTACTTGTAACACTGAGGTTGGTTTACGTTACATGAAAGACAAACTTTCCTTGATGACTTTCATGACACACAATACCAAGTGTTACCGAACAATAATATAATATTAAAAATATTATTATTTAATATAATAAGATATAACATAGCGGTTAAATGTTAAATTATAAATAAGAATAACTAACTTATGAAAATTTATATCTTAATTCATTTGTTACCTATTAATTAGAAACTAATATAGAAACCATATGAATATAAATGGAATGATTTTATAAAAGATTATTTTTATGTGCATAGGAAATTTATCTTAATAAGTTAAACTAATTACTATGATAGAATGATATTAATTAATTTTTTATGTTATATATTCAATAAAATATTTTTTATATTCATCTAATATATTCAATAATAATAATATAAGAACAAACCTAATATTTCGAATAAAAATCAAAATTTTTATAAAGGCATTTTTACCACCTTTTAATGGAGAACCTTTTTTAAATCCAATTTTTTAAAAATTTATAAATTTTATATGTAAAAATAAAAATAATCTTTCAAATAGAAATATTAAAATTATATTATGGTGATGTTTTGTTACTTTTCTGTGAAGTTTCATTTTTTAATGAATAGTGAAAAATAATGAATTTTAATTCAAAACTTCCTTTTTGTGTAATTTATTTATTATGATAAATTATATTTTAATTTGGTTTTAAAATAAAATTATATCAATTATTAATTAATTAATACAATTTAGTTATTTGGAATCAATTTCACTTTGAAATTGAATATAAAAACATATAAACCATTTGAAAGTTTGTACATTAAAAACCGCATTGTCATCCCATCTACGGGATTAAATTTAAATTATTTTATACCACTTATATGTTTTGAATTTTGAAATATGGATTCCATATTTGGATTTAGAATAATTTATAATGTCTAATAATATCAACTAAGTTATTGACCAAAAATATTATGGAATGTAATTTAAATTAATACAACGATTAAAGTGAAATTAAGCTTAATAAGGGAATAAAACTTAATATTAAGGGCCAAAATGATCTATAAACTTGTAAAAAACCCATTTATTGGAAATATTTAGGCCATAAACCTTCCATTATTGAGTTTTTTTAGTTTTTTATGACTTTTTTTTGGTACAAACGTGGGTACACCTTACATGTTTTCAAAAAACACCGAGCATGTCCTCTCCCTTCCCTATAAGAGGCCACCAAACCTCCTCATTATTTAAATGTCTAAAACCACATAGTTTCCTCCAATATATACCCAATTAACTTATCAAAATCAATAAATTACTCCTTAAATCCTCCCATTGGGTAGAAATCAAATAATGGAATTCTTTTGATGAAAACCAAAAGGAGTTACCCAAAGAAGAGGCAACATCCTACCTCAGGATCCTTTCTTTTTATTTTCATTATCTACCCCATAAAATCTAATTATTAAAAGATTTTATAATAAGAATAGTATCATAAATATAATTATATGTTATTATAAAAAGGTTTTTACCTACACATACACACACTTCCATCTAATGGGTAATGAACATACCGTTTATGTGTACGGTGAACTACCCCCTCACAAAAATAAGATTGTTCATTTGTACTTTACCCCCTTTCATGGTTGGGTATTATGATGGAAACACTATTTATATGTGATATATATTATATATATTATTTCTTTAAACTTATTTTATTTTTTTATAACACATACCTTTATACTTTCCATCTTGTGTAAATATTATAACATCATTTGTTGACGTGTGGAATACTACCTCCTCAAAGCGATGTGATTCATTCAAAATTTCCATGGAATGTGTTAAGGATTATTTTAGTAACAATATATCATATATATAACATAATAAAAATTATTTAATGATTTTATATACATCTATACATACATTTAATTTACTTACCTTCCTTCAATATGACAACAAAACAGAAACAATGTTCAAACATAAATATAACCAACCGTCTCCATGAAATGCGTATTCCATTTACAAATTATATATTATATGGATTATTATAAAAAAATATATACTGAATATACATAATTTTTATATCATGTTTTAAATTCTTTAAACCATGATATAAGTATAAGTACCGAAGATATAACAAATTAAGACACATGAAAAAAACAAAGTGAATATTACCCGAAGCATAACCTTAACATGAAAGTTTTAACAAGAAGTTTATATAAAGTCATAATAACACCATATATGGTATTATATATAATAATATTGTCATATGATAGATTTATAACAAATTTATATTTAATATATTGGAGTTTAAAATGAGTACGACGAGAGTAAAGACCCAAACTAAGGGAATTTCATCTCAATTTTTATGTCAATGAGATACATGTCTTATTTATCTCTCATTTATTTTGTGTTGTGTGTATAATTCCCATGTATGTATCATATAGTTATTATACTTAATTTTTTGGGTATTTATACAACCATTTTATTACCTTCCTTTAATGGGGTTTACGTTTCAAAAGTTACCAAATCAGAAAAGTAATTCTGTATTAATTTTCTTTTTTTGAGGCACACACCATGTTATGAACCTATATTTTTCAATGATGTGTATATATTTAATTTGAAATGTTATATAATAAATATTATTCTTTTCATGATATTTTAAGATTCAAGTAATTTTATTCTTTCTATTGTGTTATGATTCAATGTTACCAAATTGGTAACAATTTATATCTACAATCCCACTGTTTATCATGATTGTTTGTGGTTATGCTCCAATTGATAAAATATTATAATAAATATCTCAATAAATCTCATGATTTTTATATAATTATGTTTATTCATGTTATATCGAAGTAATGGTACCGTTTTTCACTCTTTTTTACATAAGATGATCTAGATTGTTTTCTAAGAAAGTACGACTTAACCTCTATCCTCAGTCAGAAATCCATGTTACTTAAAAGCCATGTTTTATATAAGGTTTAAAATAATATTATAATATTATCTTTTGTTCTTTAAAATAAATTTCTACCATGTTTTACCCTTAAAACAAAATGGGTTTTTAAAAAAGGAATCTTTTGGTCATTTTCTATTTAAGGCACTTTTCTAAACTTTTTATGGTGAAGAAGGAATTTTTGAAATGTATGGATTTATCCACCATAATTCCCTTGAAGATTATTTAATAAAATTTAAATGTGATTTTTTAAAAAGAAAATGTTTTCCTAATATTCCAAAAATTCATTGGTTTTAAAGGGGTTTTTGATGATTTTTTTTTCAAAATGTTTTATATTTAAAAAGTGTTTTTAATTATTCTCAAAACCCCTTTTATAAGTTTTAAAAAGGTTATTCTCAAAGAAAAGGATATTAATGTTCTCAAATATTATTTTATATGTTTCTAAACAACTTTCAAGGAAAAGAGTTTTCAATTTTTTTAATCTTATTTTAAAAAATTTCAAGGAAAATAATTTTCATATTTTTTTCAAGATTTTTTTATAAGTTTTCATACTGATTTCAAGAATTATTTATAAGATTTCAATGTATTTTGAAAGAAAATGGTTTTCCAAAGGTATTATGTTTTAAATTTATTTTTCAAAGAAGAATTAATATTTTACTCAAGAAATGATTTTAAAGGATGTTTTAAAATTATTTTCCATCTATGACGAAATCCATTGATGTTACACATTACTTTCTGGGAAATGATCTAAAGGTTCCATTAATATTCATTCTTTGAATGGTTTTTTTTTTATGTAATGGAATTTATATAAATCCATTCTTCTTCTATGGGTTATATAGTTATGAAACACATTCCTCTTCCATGATTAATATGCTTATGAAACCCATTTCTCTTTAATGAGTTATACAATGATAAATGATTATGAAACATGACTCCTTTCATGGGTTACTCTAAAATTAAATTATTATGAAACTTATATATTTTCTATAGGTTATGATATGATTAAAAAATTTTGATAACCATTTCATTTCATGGGTTATGATATGATCACTTTTACAGGTCATGATATGATGCAAGTTTTATTATCTTGTTGAACATGTATGTATGAGTTATTATGTGAAAAGCAAGACTTATATCTCCCTCCAATGCATTGGGTAATGATGAATAACTCTTGAGTATAAATTTTATGCATGGACCTAATTACATGTTCACAATGTTATGCATGGACCTCATTTCATGTTCCTAATTTTATGCGTGAACCTATTACTTGTTCACAATGTTACGAGTGAACCTTACTATGTGTTAACAATGTTATATATACCTAATTACATGTTCAAAATGTTATGCATAGACCAGGTAGTATGTATATAAGTTTATTTATAAACTTTATTACATGTTTAGAATGTTATTTGTGAACCTGATTTCATGTTCACAACATTATGTGTGGACCTTATTGCATGTCCTTAAGTTTATGCGTGAACCTGATTACATGTTCACAATGTTTTACGTGAACCTGATTACATGTTCACAAAATTATGAGTGGACCCAGTTGAATGTACATAATTCTATGTGATGTCTTAATTTCATGTCATTAACATAATGGGTGAACCTATTTTTTACATATACATGTTCATAATGTCATACGTTGAAATGTATTCCACAATTCGATGTCTTATTCATATGAAATGACTTCATGGATTATATTCCTGATTATCTTATGATTCATGTATTATGAACTGCTAATATGTATTCCATGATTCATGTTTACAATCTTTGATATGAATGGTATGACTTCTTAATGATACAATCATGTTATTCTACCCTTATGTTCATGTTATGATTACATATTTCTTTAATTTATCCTTACTAGGCATTTGATCTCACTCCTTTCTTATGTTTTTTCCCTCAAGTTATGAAGAAAGGGTTATAAGTAGAATTAGTAAGAGGTAAGATCTTTGTGGGATACATTAATAATATTTAACTATGTTAGAATATTTTTTCCATGTTTCCTAAGGCACTTATCTAATATGGTCTTTGGACACCTGTTTCTATAATGTATTATATATTCCAAAAAAACAATTTAATGTCTATGTATAAAAAGTGAGGGTCGCTATAGTGATGCATGTACTTATTTTTATTATATCTATGATTTTTAATTTTTATTGGTTGATATCAAACTTTCTTACTCTTTCATATTTATTTCTCACAAATGTTGATTTTTTTAGAAGGATGATCCAACTTATTACTACCAAGTGATCAACCTACCACATTTTCCAAGCATTTATAGGATAGTCTGATGGAGATAGGGTTATTGTTCAGGTATCTTGGATGATGTTTTGGATATCTTCCTGCATGAATTTTCCATGATGTTTTGTAATTGAAATATAAAAACATTTGGTTTTTAGGAATTAAATTTATGGAATGGAAGTTCTTTCGGTTTGGTTAGTGGTTTCTTTATTTCTCATAATATTTTGTAAGGATAATTCCTCATATATAAACATTTTATGTCATAGGTGATAGTATCCAACCTGAGGCCTATTGGAGGTTGTTCTCAGGGGTCACCCTAGCCTTCATTATAGTCCCATGATGGGTTCCATCAGGAATTGTTCATGGAAAATTGCTATCAAATCTTTTGTTTGAGAGTTATGCTAGAGTTTGGAGTTAATAATTTTTGACGATTTCATGGGTTTTTAGGAAGTGGTAAAACTCAAGACTAAAATTTGATTTAGACCAAGGATATTGTCTAGGATATAGATATTTGGGGCCCCTTATGATTTGATACAATGAATTTTACAACATACCGAAATTTTTAGGTGAAGGTGTAACCATTAAAGTGTAGAAATCGTAGTACACACATCATTTCTTTTAGCAATATTTTTATTTTCATTATGAATCTTATATTTTTTTTCTATAATTATACTTATGTAATATTGTTTTTGATGATTTTATACTCAATTTATGAACATATAACTATTACATAAGAATAAAGTAGCGATAAACCAAATTTCTTAGTTTAAATAAATCCTTGTTGATTCTTGAACGTATTGTTTCCATGCTTATTACAACTTGTTTTCTATAAATTGATTTTCATATTTACTATTATAGTGAATAAGATGATTTATCTATTTTCATAATGTTTATAGTTGTTCATATATTTTATTAAAGTGTTTTAATTGCATTAATTACTGAATTTTTGAACCTTTATAATATGAGTTTCTATTAATTGATTCAATGTTAGTAGGTCAAAATGAAATGATTTTTAACCATACACAAAAGTATTTTTACTTCCATAAAAGTTGTTATGTAATGTGTTACCTTCCTCCCATGATATATTGTATTCATGTATTAAAAAATTATTAGAAGACTAGATCTTGGACATTTATTTATATAATTCTTGGATGATGACAAGCATTTAGTGTTGATCCATAAAAATTTGAAAACTTTTTCATAAAATAACCTATCTATTCTTTTTAAGAAAGGATAATGTTTTGCGAAGATGAAGTATTTATATGTTAAATGTTGAAACCTAATTTCCATTCCTTGTGTTGTTTTCAAAAAATATATTAGCATGTTTATGGATAACAGCTAGATTATATGTTGTGGGAGGAATTTCTAAATCTAAAGAATATTTGTGTTATTTTTATGGAAATTATAGTGTGTAATTTCCGAAAAATGTTGTGTGATGGGAATGTTATACACAAATAAGTAAGTAAAAAAAATCTCTCAATTTTATATATTATGAAAGAATAGTTTTGTTAAGGTAAAATGATTATAGAATGTTTAGTTTTGGCATGTTAAGAATTGAGCATAAGGAAAAAACATGTTCATATTTTCATTTGTAGTTTGTGTGCAAATGTAAGTGATGTTATAGAAATGTATGTTATGATGATTTATGTAAAATGTAACTTGATGAAATTTGGGTGTTGTTTATGATGTGATGATTTGATTTTTATTACCTTGAGGTGTTGATGTGTTTTTAAAATTTTTTACAATAAATTTTTATTTTAAATCTAGGATAATATAATGTGTTCCCATAATGAAACATTTACTCGATCGTTCTATGTTATTTCTTCAAAATCAGCATGAGGAGATTGTTTTAAATGATGATTCATATTATTGTAATTATCCATTATTTCTTTGATTAATCTATTGGAACTAACTTTTTTTTTAATGTTTAATAATTTAAAGTTGGTAATGAAAAGAAAATGTTTTTATAGAAATATAAAATTTTGTAAATATGTTATTGATGGCCATAGTTAATTGTTGTGAACTAATTATGAAAAAATGATTAATTATTTTGTTTTATTGATAAAATTGATGTGATTGGTTGCATCGACTTTGATATGAGATGTGTGGAAGTGGTTTAGAGTTTTTTTGGATGGTTCGGGTGTTGGGACATGATGGGAAAAGAGGTTGTGGTTAGTTTGATATGTGGGTATTAGAAGTTTTGGTCATTGATGTGGCAGAGATTATATGACATGTGTGGGAGGATGAAGTGTTGTGTGTGCGAGCTATTTAGGAAGAGTAGTGACTGGGTTTCTATGTTTTCTTATAAAATATTGATATCCTATATGGTTTTGTTGTGATTTATATGGATTTATCTAGACTTATTGTTGTTTTATTAAATTATTTTATATCAAATCACTATCAAGATATTGGGTGTGGAAAGGGGAAGGAGGAATCTTGGGATAGATCCGTACTGATGTTTTAGTAACATAAAGTATTGATATTCTTAGATAGAGCCTCTAAACCTAATGTTGAGGATTAGTTATAAGATGTTTAGGTTTCCTTTTTCTTAATGAAGAATCTAGATCGATTTCTAGTTACATCAGTTGTTGGATTATTTTAAAAGGAATCTGAGAGGTGTTAGGGGATGATGTGTGGTGACCTATAAGATATTTTCTAGGGGTAATTTACTGAATTATTTATTAATTATTTCTTTTCACTAGTGCAGTTTCATGACCATATAAAAGAGATTTATGAGATTTAGTGGGAGGATGACAATGTGAAAGAATTGGGGAACTGTTTTATGGATTTAATTAGTCAATTTTTTATGTTTTCTAACTGATGAGAGAGAATTGGTGAAAAATTTCAAGCCTACCTTTACATGGATATTCAATGATATATTTTCCTCTTCAGTTGATGTCTTTAAAGTAATGAGAGATCTATAAGAGATAATGAAAAGAGGTTTATATGTGATGGAGGATTCTGGTGAAGGCCCCATCTGAGTGGTCTGAGAGGTTGCGATGAATTATTTTGTTTTTAAGACTTTTAGATCATAGAAGAGGAGAGTGATACTATTTTCTAGAGTTAAAGTACATCTTAACACCTTTAGGTGGAGTATATTGAGGTGTCATGTCTCTAGAGAGGTTATCTATTCCTAATATAGTACAATGTGGAATTATTAATTTTACTTACCCGATACTCATCATTTTTCTCAATCATTGATCGAGAGTTAGTTATTTGATTTTTTTGGGAGGAAACCCTCCTTTCACTGAAACTTGTGTAGTTGATTTTGAACTCACTTTAATATTGGTGTTGATTTAGATTTAGTTAATGTACTTTTTTTCTTTAAAATTATAGGAAATATTTTTTTGAAGGATTTAAATGGAAATATTATTTGTTTTCATAGGGGGTGACTATTTTGAATTATAGTTGAGTTGAAAGGAGTAACTAATGAGGATTCCATTGTGAGTAGGGGTGGTTGGTGCTATGTTCTTCTTATGGAAGTGTTGTCATCTGAGAGGTATCTTCTCTTTGTAGATAATATTTAATTTATTACTATCTGGGATTGGTCTTGATTCATGGGGATAAGAATCATTTAATTAGTATCCATTATATTGACCCAATTGTTTTTAGACCATTCCTTTTTGATATTTGGGTGTTAGAGGTGATGGGAAGAGTTTTAAAAAAGGATAGTGTTTTTGGAGCTGTGATTTCTTCTAGGAGAGGATGTCCAGGAAGTGTTCCTAATGTTTCACCATAGACTTTTAGTAAGTATGGATGAGTAATATTGTAGTTTTGTTTCACAACATTGAGGTCTCAACCATGATGTGAGATGTCTCATGGAGTTAGTGATATTTTTTATAGATGAACTTCACAACACAACTACATTGGTCATGGTATATAACATGGGGATAATATTCAATTGTTCTACCTAGAGTAGTGTAATGACATAATTATTAGGGTCATGGTGTGACCCATTTTTGGTTGGATCTGATTGGAAAGTGATGAAGCGTTGTTGTGTGCACTCTCAAAATATTTATAACTAATTCTTGCGTAGGGTTTTCCTAGGTCATTATCTTGAGGAGATATTGTGGTAAACTACTCAATACTTATAATTTAATTTTTTAATATTTTTTTATTTTGGAAATAAATCTAAAAGTAATGTGGTTTGAAAATGAAATAAAAAGAAATTAAACATGAAAATACAATACAAATAGAATGAATGCAAACAAAATGAATGATGTTTGACAGAAATGAGATCCTCCCAGGAGAACACCAAGAGTGATCCTTCACCATATCGTAATTAGTTTCAAATAAAATTAATGAATATGACCCATTTTATGCATGAAAATCTTCTCATTCCCATGTTTTGAATATATAGTACACTCAACGACCACTAAGAGACCACACATCCACCTCCTTGAATGAGAGAGAATATTACATAAAGAAGAAGCTAAGACATAGGTGGAAAGTAGAGACACAAAGGTTACTTACCAACTAATATCCACCTTGGATTGAATATAATAAAATGAGAAACATTAAACATTACTATGTGATGACCTGGTTTCATCACTAGATTACTCCCATGGGAACCTTCTTAGCTTATTTACTCACAATCATATGCATAAGAGCTTATAGTGAAGAAGAAAATGGAAGAAGAAAACAAAAGTGATAAAGAATAATATAGAAAGTATAAAACAGAAATTAAAACATGAAATGTGATTATATAATAAAAATAAAATAAAATAAAAGATTAAACTATAGAAAATGGACACTTAGGGTTACAACCCTGTGGAAAGAGGAAGGGAAACTCTTTTATTAGGAGAGGAGAAAAACGATTGGCTCCAAAAAGATTATATGAATGTTTCCATGTCTTAGTCCCATTTAATTAACAAATAGGGAATAATTTTATTCTTTAAATTTTTTGAGTTATATCCATATCCACCCTCTAAATTTCAGATTCATTGGCTTGTAGATTTTGGTGGTAAGGCTGTTTGTCTCTAGAAATTTAATTCTGGACATGTGACTCTTCATATTCAAATACTCCACTTTCATATGCATTAACGACCTTTAATAAGGATGAATCATATGGGTCCCTAAAAAAATAATTTGTTCCTCAAGATATACTATTCCTACATGTATAATTTGAGCTCATTTAATTATATAATTTATGAGATATTATCCCAATATAAAAATTCTCCAGATCTATGTACAATTTTTGAGGTTGGAATTGTCAGATAGTTTTGGGCCCTCAAATTACTAATTGATATTTCATACCTAAATACTAAAATAAATATAAATCAGCATAGAAACATAAAAAATAATAATATTTCAATTTGTATCAGTGTATAAAAAGTAATGGCTGAAATTCCAAAATAAATAAAACAGTTAAAATATAAAATAGTCCATTTTTGAAATTAAGATCAAAATACTTCAAAAACCATAAAATGTGAAAATTTACCTTAAAATTAGATATTTGTGAGACTAAAACATTAAGATTCAAAGTAAAATAATGGAATTTATTTTCTCTATTAATTTAATTACACATAAACATTTCACTCCTGTGAAATCATCTTATACTAAGGTCATAACAAACTTTCAAAAGTATGAATGAAAATACATATTAATTATCATATTTTAGAAAATAATTATGCCTCATAAATGGATAAAAATTCCCTAACATGTAAAAAATCATAAAAATCCTTTAAATATCATGTTAATCTTCACATACTTGTTGTATTATGCTCCCTGAAAAAATATTTCTCTCTTCACTCAAGGATTTTTAAGAATATTTTTTCTCATTATGAAGAACATGTGTGATATACATAGGCTTTCTATCCTCCTAGTATATCCATTTCACAGAGTAATTTTTTTTTCAATCATGAGAAATTTTTCTTGGATTTTTCTGAACATGGTATTTTTCAGGTTTTAAATGTAAAAACATATGAGATAGAATGGGGAGTGTTAAGATCTAAAGTGAAGTGAATGAATTAAAATTGTATTTCTCAAGCATTGTGTGCTCATCAATCAACTAAAAAATGAACCAAATCCAAAAAAAACCTTTTTTGGGAAGATCGAACTTGGAATTTTAGAATAAATGATGAATTTCATCCTTATTTTCCCCAATTTTTAGTATGGTTTCAAATTGAATTTAGATCTGGAATTCTCTTCAGAATCATTTTTCTAAAGAAAAGAGCAGAACCTTTTTATCTTAAAATATTTTTGAACACCCGACCCTTATGTTTAATGATATTTTAGTGTAACCATCCATCTTTACGTATTGAAATTTATTCCACCAAAACAAAAATAAATATGACAAGACTATCAATTCACGTCAGACATATTCTTCAGGAAAGCACAACAAATCTCATCTTTTCCCTCCCCACACTTGAGTTCAATAATAATAATGAATTTCAAACCTAGAGTAGGTTGGAAAAGTATAAATGTATTGTAATGTATCTTACTAACTAGGTATTTCATGGATAATAGGGGATTAATAATGGTCAGATGAGAAGGTAGTCTAAAATTAGAGTTCAATATAGAAAAGGACTTTCAAAGTGGTGCCTCAATCATATTTAATACATTACATGAACTCTAATAGCTTTAAAAAATAAAAGAAATTCATGTTTTGGATCACACAACAAGTATAAATAATCTTAAGAAAAATATAAATGTAAAGAAGATGTAAAATAGGTTTATAAACCTCTTAGGTTGGGCATGATCTTTAATTTGGACAGTACATATGCACCTGAGTTTCACAATCAGTCAAACTTCATCAATAGAAAAGATCTAAAGTCAAGGAAAAAATTCATTTTGTAATAAATTAGATCCTAAAATATTCAAATCACGAAATTTTCCAAAAATACCAAGATGGTTTTAATTTTTTAAAGTATTCAATTCATCTCAAGAATCTTAAAAACATTCCCAAAATGAAAAAGGAGAACATGAAAAATTTAAAAACATACCAGAAAAATAAAATAAAATCACACAAAAAATACCTAAGAAAATAGGTTGAAATCCCCCCATACTTATTCCATTTACTTCCCACTTTTTAGCTCAAAATGGATCAAGAATGTTTTAGATGCATAATTTATATTGGGAAGTAAGTAAAATAATGAAAAGGAAAGACACAACCTAATTTATTTTTCAGTAGAAACCTTGAGATAAGATCGTAGTTTCTAGAACTTTAAAACTACAAGAAGAAAATTAAAATACACAATAAAAAGAAATATAAAGCATGTAGAAATGGTAAAATTCTTGGTTTGGACCCCCCAAGTGGGTGCTAGGTTTTTATTTCCCCTATTCAAGAAGTTTTCGTAGATTATTCCCAAATAGAAGGTGGGTGTGGTTTCTTTGAGATGATCCACCACATGTGACTTTTCCCAATGTCCTTGATTAGGCACTAATATTATAGAACCCCGAAGAAGATAAGAAAATTTCAAACCCCCAAGAAATAAGAAAGATAGACTTTGAGGTTAATAGTGGGAGGGAAAAGAATATGGGGGTGCTCTATGTTAACCTCGATGGTTTCCTCATCCATATAGTATACAATTTATTATAGAAGAGGTAGTCGCACCACCACTTTCTTCTCAAGATATTATTCCTCTATCACCACCACTATGGTGGTATATTCGTTAACATTCAAGGCATTCTCCTTCTGTGTTGTACCAAAATATTTATAGAAATATAACTGAAAAAAATATTTCATCTTGATTAAGATTTAAAAATAAAGAATCAATAAATATATCATCCCTTCAAGTAAGTCATCTTGAAAATTTATCTCTTTGGGAAAGACCATTGGAAACTCAATCTCAGTAGGTGAATCTTTATTATAATATTCCAAATTAAGAGATAGGTACAAGGTAATAATTTTTCATTTTCATGGTTTGGAAGATCTTGGATTAGGCTATCTTTAAAAAAGCGATTCCAAGATTCTTCCAAAAAATATCAATCTCTCATGAGTGCATAAACTTTAATTTGTTTATTAGGGACCTCCTTGAGAAATTATTGAGTATGAAATTATGTAATTAATTCCATTATTATCGCCTACTCACCTTCCTTTGTTTATTTAATACAAAACATGATCGGTGAAATCTTTTCCACGACTTGTATTGGTTCATGTTCCGGTTTATGTGCTGATTTTTCCTAGTATGCATGTACATATTTAGTAATCTATTCTATTTAGCACTCCAAGTTATTCATTTTATAACTAATCCTTTCCAACTGAGCTTCATGATCATTATAAACTTCTTTTTATACCTGATATTTGTTCAATCCATGTTGAATAATTTGAATTCAAAGACATCATGAACAAAGATATATATTTTCAATTTTTTTAAAATTGTTGATTTTTTGTATTTTTTAAATGATATTAAGGAACATTGTTTAAAAAATTTGAACAAAAATAACAAGTGATGACCATTTGGATCCTTTTAAATGTTTCCAATTTGATGAATCATTGTCATGTATGCTCTTAATATATTTATAACTAAGTGTTGCATAGGGGTTGACCCATGTTGTTCTCTTTAGGAGTAGTTGTGGTCAAGAACTCATTACTTATAATTAACTTTATATATATATTTTTATTTATGAAAGAAAAATAAAATAAAATAAATTTGATTACGCAACACAAAAATTAAACATGAAAATGAAATGAAAAAAATGAATGAAAATAGAATGAATGATGTTAGACAGAAAGGAGTGCCTCCTAGGAGAACACCTAGAGTGACCTACATTGTCTCTTAATTATTTTAAAATAAGAATAATGAACATGCTCCATAATATGCATGAATATCCTATCTTTCCCATGTTTTGAATATATGGTACACTAAAGGATCACTAATAGACCACACTTCCACCTCCTTGATCGAGGTAGAATATTACAGAAAGAAGAATCTAAGCCTCAGATGGTAAGTGGAGACACAAAGGCACATTTCCCAATAAGATAAACTTTTGAATAACTCTAAGGTAATAAGAAACATTAAAAATGACAACGAAATTACTTGATTTTATCACCGGATTACTCCCCCAATAACTTCCTCGCATTATCTAGTCATGAATATAAACATAAGAGTTCACAGTGAAGAAGAAAACATGGGAAAAAAAGAGATGAAGAACAAGATAGAATGGATAAATTTAAAATTAAAACATGAAATGTTATTAAATAATTAAAATAACATAAAACACAGGACTAAAAAATATAAAATATACACTTAGAGTGGGGACCCTTTGTAAAGAATAAGGGACACTCTTTTATAGGGAGATGGGGTAAAAAATTGGCTCCAAAAAGATCATCCAAAAGTTTCCACATACTAAAACCATTTAATTACCTAATGGGGAAGAGTTTTATTTTTCTAATTTTATATTTATATCCTCATACACCCTTTAAATGTCAGATTCATTAGCCCTTAGATGTAGGAGTTATGGATGTTTGACTCTGGAAAGTTAATTTTGGACTGGAGACTCTTCATATTTCAATGCTCCACTTTCCTACGAATTAATGACCTTGAAGAATTCAGAATCAGGTGGGAAAATAGTAAAATAATTTATTAGTATAGAGATACTATTCCTCCATTTATAATTATAGCTCATTTGGGTTTTCCATTTATGAGATATGGGCCTGACATAAATTTTTTAGATCTATGTACAATTTTCAAGGATGAACTTGTGACCTAATTTTGGGCCCTCAAATTATGGATTGAGATTTTGTCCTTGATGCATAAAATTAATCCCAACAAGTATGTAAACATAAAGAAGAATAGTATTTCAATTTTTATCAGTGTAGAAAATGTAATTGCTAAAATATAGAAATAAATAAAATAGCTAAAATCTGAAATAGGGAATTTTTGTAATTAAGCTCACAATACTTCAAAAACCATAAAATGTGACAATTTACATTAAAATAAAAAATTGGTGGGATTAAAACAATAAAATTAAATGTAAAATAATTGAAAATATTTTCTCTTTCAATTAAACTACATTTAAACATTACATTCCTGGGCAATCATCTTATACCAAGGTCAAAACAAACTTCCCAAAGTATGAATGAAAACACATATCAATTATCATATAAATTAAAATATCATGCCTCAAACATGGATAAAAATCCTCTAACTCCTAAAAAATAATATAAATAAATTCAATATCTCGATAATACTCGCATGAATGTTATACCTACCACCCTAGAGAAATATTTCTCTCTTCACTCAAGGATTTTTTATGTAGAGATTTTCTCATTCTCAAGAACATGTGTGATCGCCATAGGCTTGATGTCCTCATATTATATCCACTTCACAGAGTCAAAAAATGTGTCAATAAAGAGGTATTTCTCATGGAGTCTTTAGAGGATGAGGGTTGTAAGGTTTTAAATATAAAAACATCCACTACTAGAAATAGGACCATTACCAATGGTTTCCCCAAAACCGTTGGTATAGGTCACTAATTTGGACCTATACCTATGGTTTGGCCAAAACCATTGGTAAAGGTTCATTATAGTGACCCTATACCAATGAATTTGGACAAAACGTTGGTATAGGTCCACCCTATGCCAAAGGTTTCCCCAGAACCTTTGGTATTTCTCAGAAAATTAAAGAACCTATACCAACAGTTCTCAAAACTGTTGGTATAGGTCTTATAAATGGTTTTTAGACCCATTGGTATAGGCACACAAATTTTTTATGAAATATTTTTTCAAATAACATTAAATAAATCAAAATTTAAAATACTTTTGAATATAAATATACTTATTTATGAAATTTTGTTAATAAAATTCATGTTAGGTTAGTGGTTAGTGTTAGAGTTTATGCCCTAGAACCAACTATTTGTACTTTGATTACATGAATAATTAATGTATTTAAATATTAAACATCTTATTAAATATTTTTCATTGTTTTTTCATGACTATGATGTAATAATGTACAAGAGTATTTGTCGCATTGACAAGGTCATATAAGTTCCCCGCTATGATGAGAACCTCAATGTGTTATAAAAATATTATTAAATATTATTCTACAGTTGGATGAAATACGATGATGGGACACATAGCATATAGAATGTTAGGTGATATTACTCATAAGTATATGAGACTTATTCTCATGAAGTTCTCACTCAGTAATCTCCAAGACGAGTGGTTATGAGAAGAGACCCGCCTATAATAATTCCACATGTTTGGGTGTCATTAGATATTTCTATCTGCGAGCACATTTTATGGTCCTTAGACTTTAGGATTATCATTAATGGATATCACAACTCACGCAATTGGATTTAGTGATTAAAATAATCACACTATATGTCGGTAGGAAGTAGGGTATGTTGGGTGGGTCATGAGTGTCATGTTATTAATGGATAAGTCGATAAAGGATTTGTCCCTTCCATTCATGGAAGTTGATATCTTGACCATTTGATTGAAATAGAAATATCACCCTAAATTCCATGGACATGGTCTAATGACGAGTTTATTTCAGGTAGTAAAGGAAATATGTATCAAGAAAACTGGTTGATGACACTATCTTGAAACCTACTTGATGAGATATTGAGATAAATGGAATAAATTACATAGTGATCATTTTTATGTGGATGTAATTGTTGTGAATTTATGTTCTTTATCTAGGGTTCCTTGACCCATTTATAGATTTTACTCTTAGACTTTAGGCAAGCCTGATTAATGCCAACAAGAAAGAATCCTAGAGGGTCACACACTAAGTGTTTCTTGTGGTCTTGATTGAATTCAATTTGAATTTAATTAATGGAATATATATTTTTCTAAAAAATATGGAATAATTTTATTCATGCTAAAATGATCACATAAATAAAATAAAATAAATGTATTTTTTTACTGAACTTTTAATAAATATTTATTTACTAGATTGTAAATAAAATAGTTATTTAAGAGAGTGAATTATTTATTTAATTATTCAGGAGTTCAATAAATTGAATTGGAGTTCGAGATGATAAAGGCCAGTCCAGTAGTAAAATAATTATTTGAAAGATGGTAAATAATTATTTGACTAGATCTCACAAAACAAAATAATAATAACTCCATTATCATTATGTGGCACAAGATTTTGTTTTTGATTCCGTTTTGCGCAAGTTAGCTCACCATGAATAATGGTTCTGTTATTGTTATTATGTATCATGAATTTTATCTAAGGTTATGAATATATTTAATTGATGGTATGAAATTAAATATTTTAATTGAAACCCCATGTCATTAAATAGATATGGACATCTATTGTGCCATTATGCATGGGGAACCAAATTGACGGTGGTGAGAGAATTGTTGAACTAAAACAATTTCTCTCTCGAATCCTCTCCTCTCTCCTCTTAAGAACAAGAGATGATCTTCAGGACCAAGGAATAGGAAATAAAGAACGACTGATGCAAGACACTTGCTTCTCCATGCATGCACCCAGAGAACGAGTATTGTCGATCAGAGGCCATCAGAACACATGGGGATCACCGCTAGAGGGATTTTGGTTGGGATCCTCGCAAGGGCAATGAGACAATCCATAAGGGTCATTTAGGATGATCAATATCATCAATGGATAAAGTACTGAAGATCTAGGTATTTAATTTCATCAGAAATTATTTAAATAAATTATAAATATAATGCGCAAGATCCTCTCTCTTGGATCAGACACCCTTTTCTTCTTTTGTTTAGATCTTTGATCTTAATATATGGATATTGGTATTTATCATCATATTGATCCCAGATTGGTCATCGATTACAGTAAAGGAAAAGTTGGTCCCTCCCAACCACCACGCTTCAACTGCATTCAGATCCTTAAAGTGGCATCAGATGGAGGTTCATCATCATTTATAATTATTCAAATAATTCTTTGAGTATTTATGATTTAATAATTTAGTTTTTCAATTCAAGGTTAATTGTTCTTGTAATATGGATTTCATGATCTGTTCTTCCCCTTTCATTTATCGTATATCTAATAAAAATCAACAATTTTTAGATTAAAATTAATGCGATGAACTCACCAGGAGGCACCGATGATTTTGTCCAGGTGACATAAAACTTACACCCTTTATTTTCAGACTTTCACATCATGTTCTCTACCATACATGCTGTGTAATCCAGACTACACACCACATAGTCGTGTTCAGGGTATTAGGAGTAATTTTTCAATTACTCAATCCATGTGAATTTATTATACATGGTGTAATTAATTTTACACCACGTGTTGACCGGGATGAATAAGCACACCCTTACCGGACTACACACCGTGTGACCCACTAGACATGATGTGTTGTCCCTTCGGGTTAAGGTCCAATCTATCTGTCCTATACATGGATTGAGATGATCGGTAACCCTATAACATAGATACAACACAACATTTGGCCCACTAGAAATTCCATGTACACTAAAATATTAGAAGTATGCCTTACACACTGAGTCCCTAGGTGAGTACTTCGGGAATTACACTGAAGGTGTTACTCACCTTGTAGTCAGAACTACACACCGTGTACTTTACCAAATTACACAAAGTTAAACTTTAATGATTTTTTCAATGTTTATAACTACTTATCATGTACAAATCATACAAAAGGTTATTAATATATGCATTGAAGTATCATGTATTCAATATGTTAGAAGGGTAAAATAGTATACGAATATAATACATGTTGTGTAGATTTGAATAGGTGTTCACCAGGTTACCTCCAAGGTACATTTATGTACATAGATGAGAATATCAAGGAAATTAAGAAAAGGAATTAAGATAAAAGGATCGATTAATTAAAGATAATAATTAATCGATTCGAGAACAATTTATCTTTATAAGAACAATTAAATAATTGAATTCTATTTTTATTAATTGAGTAAATTATAACATATATGTGGATGATCATGATCTAGATCAGACCTTTGTATGTGATTGGTTTTCCTTTTAATTTATTTGTTAAATTAAATTATTGGCCTACGAGCCATCTATCCTAATTAATATGCAGGGTCTGTGTGCCCATGTTTTCTTTTTTGTAACCCCCCCATTTTACCCCCCCACCTGTGTGTGAGTTAAAAAGAATAAGCAATGGATGGAGCTCCCAATCTAGTGGATACAGTTCAATATAGAGCAGAGACGAAACCAATCCCAAGAGATACAAATGTGGATAGGTGTAAAACTATAAACATGAACCTAAAAGGATCAAGGTGTTTCTACCCTAGGTCAAGGTTAGTTTATCAACCTCTAGATAAACTAACCATTGGAAAATCTCATAATCATGCACTTTAATTTATTTTATTTCTATCAGTTTAATGGTTTATCATTATGGATGTGTTATCTCCATCACATAATTAATGAATTAAACAAGCATGCAAGTTGGAACTAAAATAAACCCGTCTTATACGTAAATATTAGAATGACATGGTTAATCACTTAAGTAAGTTCAAATTAATATTATCAAGCATGTGATAAAGATAATAATCAATTAACGAATAAGAGATAAAAATCCTATAATAAAATAATATGTCAAACTAAGCCTTTCGTTACTTGATTAAGGGAAAGACTCAATAAAACTATGTGTTTGACCAACCCTTTTTGGGACACTTACATTTATACAAGAATCCATTATGAAAGTTTAAGGTTAACTTAACCATATTTCATAAAGATTAGTATCACTTTCTAGACTTGGTGTAATATTGGAGGCAAGTTTTAAGGAAATCCAAGTCACGATTTTCATGATTGGGGAGTCCACTCAATGGATCAAGGAGCTGCAAGCCCGTAGTTGGAAAAGACCTACCTAATTAAATACCTTCAAATAGCTTGACGAACACTTATTTGGGTTATATGAAGGGGAATATGGATCCTTTACACTAGAATATCCATGAAACTAGACATTCCGAGTTCAATGGTGAGGGCCATTCATACTTGATAAAATTGTGGGAGACATAATTAAATTAATTCATTATTAATCATAAAATATAATCAAGAAGGTACTAATAATCTACTTTTTTAATTGTAGAATAAAATGAAAATCTCAACAAAAATATCTCAATGATCAATTTTAGATAAATACAACATTCTCACTGGGAGTAACTTCTAAGAATGGTTTATACACCTTCAGGTTATTCTACACCATGAACGAAAGTCTTACATTCTGGAGTGAGAATTACCTGATCTGCCTTCCAAACATACGGGTGATGAGGATTTCCTAGTCTATTCGGAACATATGAATGACATGGTCTATGTTCAATGTGTGATTCTTTTATCAATGTCTAGTGAACTTATAAAGGCTCATGAAAACCTGGATGCATATAGAAGGCTCAAGAACCTCAATGTTATTTACTAGGAGAGAGAAAGACATGAAAGGTTTGAGATATCCAAGGCACTCTTTTAGAGTAAGTTTGGAGGGGGTACCATAGTTGGGCCTCAGGTAGTCAAGATCATTGGATATATTGATCTCCTAGAGGTTCTACGTTTGAAACAACCCGAAGATCTGGGTACCAATATCATTCTCACAACACTCCCACAGAGATTCTTTAGTTTTGTTGTTAATTTAAATATGAAAATAATTGATAAGTCTCTATCAGAACTTCTTATCCTCATTCACCAAGTGGAAAAATATATAAAGTGTGAAAATCCTTCTATCTTTATGGTGAATAAGAGGAAAGAGAAGGTGACGAGCTTTAAGCCCAAATACTCTTCACGCCTTCCAAGAAAAGTAAGATCAAGGGGGTGGCAAGGGAATATGAATCTATTTGTTTCGCATGTGGCAAAAAGGTCCACTGGAATAAAAACTATTCCCAACCAAATAAGTATGGGGAAACTTCATCTACATTTGTTATCAAGTGCAATTTATATGTTTCTACAAATTGGGTATTGGAAACAGCCTATGGTGCTCACATATATATTCCAATATAGAAACCAAGTAGATTTTGGGAAATTGACTAGGGGGAGGTAAATCTATTATCATCTAATAAAGATAGAATTTATACTGTAGCTATCATGGACTACCTCCTCAAAATTCCAAATAAGATGATCTTGGTGTTAAAGCATTGTTATTATGTTCCTTCTATGAAGAAAAACATGATTTCTATATCCATACTAGATTCATATGGATTTTTTTCATGTTTAGAGAAGAATGTTGATTCTATTAAAAAGATAGCATTTGTTTTGGTAGGGAACATTTATAAAATGGTTTATATGTGTTAAATTACACAAACTAATTTATGAAAATTGATAACAAAGATACTTCACATGAATCATTCCACACCCAACTTTGGAATCACTAGCTAGGTCATGTAAATGAGAAACTCCTAAAAAAGATACATCAATATAGATATTAATATTCTTCCGAACTAAAACCACTTGGTGTATGTCACTTGTGTTGACAAGGCAAAATAACCAAAGCCCCATTTTTAGAGAAAGGTGAAAGAGCCAAAGAGATTCTTGACTTGGTTCATACCGATGTGTGTGGACCATTTCTAGTTGAAGAAAGTGTTTAGTACTCATACTTAATAAATTTTACTAATTATTTTAGTAGATATAGATATATCTACTTATTGAGGTATAAGTCAGATTCTTTTTATATGTTTAAGGAATATAAGAATTTAGTTGACCACCAGCTTTGTTAGAAGATTAAGAAAAACTCCACTCATACCAATGTGGAGAGTATCTTAATCAATACTTCATTGATTATTTATGGGAGTTTAGGATCCTATCCTAACTCACTACTCCTTACACACCTCAGTGGAATGATGTAAGAGAAAGTAGGAACCCCACCTTATTGGACATGGTGAGATCAATTTTGAGTCAATAAAGTCTTCCATTATCCTTTTGTGGACATGCGTTACAAATAGTGGCATACATACTAATCCAAGTACCAACTAAATAAATTTATGGTATTCCATACGAGCTTTGTAGTGGAATAAAAGACATGTTATCAAATTTACATTTGTGGGGTAGTAAAGCATTTTTTAAGGCCTCTTCAGGTAACAAAATTGAACTTTGAGGCACAAGGTGTACCTTTATAGGATACCCCAATGAAATAATGGGATATTACCTATATGACCCTATATACAAAAAGGTAATAGTGGAAATACATTCCTTATTCCATGAGACATATCACATCTCCAAAAAAGATAGTGGCAATGAGATAGACTTCGATGAAGTCATGGTTCAAGGTACACAAGAGTTTGTATAGGAGGAGATTCCACAAAGACCCATGGAAGAAATATATGTTCCAGAGACACATGTACTTCATAGAATTAAAATAGAGTCTAGAGAACCCGAATGATATGGTTTTATAGTAATTGGGGAAGGTTACTCATTATTGGTTGATAATAATGGTCTTCTAACCTACAGGGATGTAGTAAGTGTCACAAATGTTTCCAAGTGGAAAGAATCCATGAATTATGAAATGGATTCCATGTACGAAAACCATGTATTGATTTTGGTAGATCCTCCAGTTCATGTAAATCCTGTAGGTTGGAAATGGTTATTCAAGAAGAAACAGGACATGGATGGAACATTTAGCACCTATAAGGAACTACTGGTTGCAAAAGGGTTCCAACAACATTAAGGAATTGACTATGAAAAAACATTTTCACAAGTTGAAATTCTAAAATCCATAAAAATTCTATTGTCCATTGCTTCTTTCAATGACTATAATATTTTTAAAATGGATGTCCAAATAGCCTTCTTTAACAGGAACCTTCAGGAAGGTTTCTACATGACACAACCTAAAAGGTTTGTGACTCCAAAGTATGACGATAAGATATGTAAGTTTTATAATTCTATTTATATATTAAAGTAATAATCCAGGTCATGGAACATTCATTTTGATGAAGCAATAACATATTTTGTATTATAAAGAATGAATGTGAACCTTATGTCTAAAAACGGTTTAGTAGGAGTGCAGCAGTTTTCGTAACAGTATATGTTTATTATATATTACTAATTGGAAATGAGACACCAGTATTACAGTATGTTAAGGCATTATTGAATCAATGCTTATCTATGAAGGACTTAGGTGAGGAAACATATATTATCTGGATCAAGATCTATTGTGATATATCCAAGTGATAGCTGGGCCTAAATCGAAATACATAGATTGAAAAATACTAAATAGATTCAATATGAAAAAAAATACAAGAGGGGATTGTTTCCAATGTCACATGGCATTCATATTTCCAAGAAAATGTGTCCTTAGACACATTCAAAAAGAGAGAGAATGGAAATGACTATATACGCATCAGTGATTGGGTCATTCATGTATGACATTCCATATACTAGGATAAGTTTTTCCAACACATTTAGTGTTGTAAGTAGATATAAAGTTGACCTAGGTGACCACCATTGGATGGAAGTCAAGAATTTCCTTAGGTATATGAGGTGTACTAAATATATGTTTTTGGTTTATACAAAAGATGAGAAACTAGTAATCAGAGGATATGAAAATGAAAATTTCCAAAATAATTAGGATGACATAAAGTCATAGATGGGATACTTATTCACTTTGAATAGAGGTGCTGTGAGTTGGAAGATCTCAAAGAAGAGTGTGGTTGCAGATTCTATAGTAGAGTCTTAGTATATCACAGCTTTTGAGGTAGCTATATAAATAGTTTAGATATGAATTTTCTTCTAAGAGGTATATGTGGTTCCAAGTAGTAATGATCCCATCACACTATGTTGTGAATACTTTAGTGGTGGATCTCATAAAATATCCAAGGTCACATCAACAAACAAAGCACATACATCAAGAGTATCATATCTTGAGGGATTTTTCTTAGAGAGGTGAAGATGCAGTGAACAACATTTCCACAGAAGACATCATGGTGGACTCCTTGACTAAATCCTTGACTCAGGATAAACACGATCATCATGTGTGGTCTTTCGGATTGAAAGTCGTAGGCAATTGGCTCTATTCCAAGTGGGAGTTTGTTAGAGTTGGTGTACTAGAACCAACTATTTGTACTTTGATTACATGAATAGTTAATGTATTTAAATATTAAACATCTTATTACATATTTTTTATTGTTCTGCATGAATATGATATAATAATTTACTAGGGTATTTTTTTCATTGACAAGGTCATAACAGTTCCCCTCTATGATGAAACCTCGAAGTTCAAAGATAGTTTTCTAAAATATAGTTCTGTGGTTGGATGACATACTATGATGGGAAACATAGTATACAGACCGTTAGGTGTGAGTAATCGTAAGTAAATGATGCTTCTTCTCATGAAGTTTGCACTTGGTAATCTCCAAGATGGGAGGATCGTAAAGACTTTATTAAATATACCGATAAGGTCAAAAATGAAAAGGCTATTGGAACACATCTATTCTAAGTTCTCAGGGGGGGGAGAGTTAGAAAATATAAATTTTGATATAATTCATAGTTAACAAGGTTATAATCATTATTTTTCTATTTATAAGAATCCCCAACAAGGCATGGTTTCTAAAATATATAATTGAACTCAATAAGATATTTGAATAAATCTATAGAGTGGATTTATACTACCTCAATATTTTTTTGGTTGAGGTAGTGAATACTTTTTTTACCTTGAACTATGTTCTTATAAGACCCATCATTAATAAGAAACCATATTAGCATTAGAAAGGGAAAAAAATCATAAGTTGGCTATTTTAGGATTTTTGGGTCTAAATTATTTATTATCAGCACCAAATAGAACTTAAGAAAATTTTACCACAAATTAAATAATGGTACTTTTATTGAGCACTATAACTCAATTAAAGAATAAAAGATATTTATAATAATAATAAAAACGATAAAATAATCAATTCGCATCAAATTTGATGACAATTTGAAAAAACCCTATCCCCAATTTGGTGATATTGAGCCTAAACTAGAAAACATAAAGTTACATAAACCACCACATTCTAAAGAAATTGATGTTGTAGGAATCACTTCCATCTATCCCTTTACCCAAGGCATTGATGAAATCGAAAAAACATCCATTAGAAAATGTTATCAATGATTTGAAGAACAATACTTGCAGTAGAAGGTCATTTTTAAATGGGGTGAAACATATTGATTTTTTCACACCCAGATCCCCTAAATATTAATGACGACGTTAAAAATGATAATTGATTTATTATAATGTAATAAGAGTTTATCCCATTTAAAATGAAAAATGTTTGGACACTTTTTGAATGACCCAATGACCATCCCATTATTATTACTAAATCAGATTTTTCGGAACATGTTAGATGGGTAAAGTAACATCCATTTTAACAAAGATAGAATCATTGCTAAAGGCTATAATAAATTAGAAGGAATTTCTTTTGATGAGAAATGTTCACCCATCACACAGCTTGAATCCATTATAATTTTATTATCATTCTCTTCCCACTTAAATTTTAATATATTTCAAATGGATGTTAAGAGTGATTTTTTGAATAGTTTTATTTTCAAAAATATTTTTGTTGAGAAACCTCCTGATTTTGAAAATTCAAAATATAAAAATCCCAAATTTATGTTTACTGATAATAATTATGTTTTAAAACAAGACCCTTGAGCTTTGTCTGAGTGTTTAACTAAATAACTTGTAGAAAATGATTTTAAAATAGGAAAATATTAGTCAACATTATTTTAAAAAAATATTTCAATGGATTTATTAATTGATAAAATATTTCCTGATTAATTTATTTTGGTTTATGAAAAATAATATCTTTATAATTAGTTCTTAGATATAAAGAAAAAATAATTTTAAGTGACTTTTATGAGAGAATTAAAATTTTTCCATGTTTTTTAATTTCTCAAAATAATAATAGTATTTTTCTAATCCAGGAATATATAAAAAAATAATAATGTGTTTCTTGGATATATCAAGTAAAGGAAATAGGTTCACCTATTAGTAATTAATGTAAGATAACGTTGAAAAATACTAATAAATCGGTTGATAACAAGCTTTATAGTGGAATGATTGAGAGTCTTATTTACCTCACCATGACCTAGACTAAAATTATTTTTAGTGTTTTTCTTTATGATCATTTTCAAGATAATAATAAAAAATATCATTTAAAATATCTTAAAATAATTTCCAAAAAATTAAAATGTTCTAAAATCCTTGGATTTATTTAAAATATACTTCATTTAAACCGATTTAATTTTTAGATACTGATTTTTGAGGAAGTAAGTTATATAGAATAAAATTCAATGGGGACTTCTTGTATACTAGGAAAATTGTTACTCTCTTAAAGAAATAAGAAGAAAACCTCACTTTTTATTTCTATGATCAAAGTAGAATATACAAACATCCGGAGTTGTTGACACCAAATTATTTGGAAGGAAATCACTATACTAGATTTTGAGATAACATACAACCATTTTCTTATCAAGTGTGATAATAATAGTACAATTAACATTTCTTTAAATCCCATTAAACAATCATTTACTTTTAAAAGTGTTATTATATTCCACTATTTGAGATATCACTTTCAAAAAAGTGATATTATGTTATAACTTGTTGGAATCGATCTTCAATTTGATGAAAATTTCACAAAACCCCTGCATTAGAATGTTTTGATTTTATTTCAGGGGAATTAGGCATAGATCTCTTATAAAACTCAGTTTTAACTAAGGAATTATTAGAATTTATTCACTTCTTTATTTTTAAATGGATATCTAAATTCAATTTTATTTTCAATTGAATTATTAATTTCTATCTGTTTCAAAAATTAGATTTAAATTTAAATCTACCCTGTTTTGCTATTAAAGAAACTTTTTAAGAAATCAATTTTAAGCTTTATTCATTGAATTTATAGATCTATTGGTTTTCCATGGATTTTTGGTTTATTTTTGGGATTTATTATATTTATTCTATCTAGGATTTCCAAGTTATCACCAACCAACTAGTGTAACCTCACTGGTTATCTAGTGGGATCCATAGAATTGAGGTTCTATAATTCTTCCATCAGGCAGTTGGTGTCCCTCGCCATCTTGCTGGTGGAGTTAGGAAAACCCCATGCAACTCATGCCAGTGGTAGGTTTTTTATATGTTTAAAACACATGCCACCATTATATCTTTATTTTACTTGTCCTATATCATTCCCCTTTAATTCATAGCCTCACTCTCTCACTCTTAGTATCCCTATTTGGTATGTTCCTTTATTTGTATTCCAATTTCCAACACTTTTTTTCCTTTTCTACCTATTTCCTCTTGTTGTTTGGTCATTTTATTCTCTGCCAAACCCTATCTTGAATTTTATCTTTACCCACTTTATTTTGACTTGGAAACACCTAATAATCGTGTTTCTTCCTCCAAAGGGAAGGTAAAGGGCATATAACCTTTGACCTTACCTCCAGTTAAAAGTCATTATCTAATTTGGTATGAGGAATTCATTATACCAGGATAAATTATCAATTCTCATTGGTTTAAAAATTATTAACTTGAATTGAAAATGGTATTTAAATCTCAAGGGTGGTGTTACATCTTTAAACCACCATATATAACTCTTTTTTACCCTTACTTAATCAAGAAATTATTTGATCATATTTTCTTTTTATGAAAATGAGGATGATTACAATTATTTAACTTCAAATGATAATGGAATATAATTTTCATTAAACATGCTAAAAATATCAAAATTCATGGGAATTCCACAATTGGGTTCATATTCCTTTACCCAAGGTCTCTTTACACATGAAAAAATAATTGATCAAAAAAATTCTCTTCAATTTCCCTTAATCCAAGATTATTTCTCTTTGTTCAAGCTCACATATCTCTCTCTCCAAAACCGAATTCTTGAGAGTGTAATTGAATCATAAATTTCCCCTTATCTTGGTCTCCAGGACACTTTCATGTTCGTTGATATATATGTATTATGTTTTATTATGATGAATGTGATTTTTAATCCCATAAGATTTGTTTTCCAATGTATTTAATACACTGATATGCACCCTCAATGGTCTAAGGCATTTCCATTTAACAACTTCCTCCCTCATATATTCTCTTATATTAGTGTTGAACTTAGAGACATTATATTTGATATACGATATCAAGATATTCTTTTAAACCTTATCAAGGTTCAATTTTTTTTATTCAATGGAATTCCTGGAATCAATAATTTATTTATGATTGTCCATTGATCTTCAAAAATTACTCTCCTAAAATAGAGAAAAAAATCCAATAAATTTATATGCCTCATACTATTAAAAAGGTTTATCCCCTTGAATATGACGGGGATGAATATGTGGATAATGAAATTGTTGGGAATGCAGGTGATGATGAGGAAAAGTTTGAAGATGAATTTCAGTATGAATTTGATATTGAGGTCAAGGATGGGTCTCCTTAAGATGACACTCTAGCTGGGGGGTATTTACCAATTTAGGATGTTTCTTTTTAGTACACACCACCAGGACGTGATCCTTTTATCAGTGAGACGTGTCTCTATCAAGATTTATTTGATCCCTGCCTCACCTATTTTGAGATTACCATTGATTGGTGACTCACTGATATGGCATGCACCTCCTCCTCTTATCCCAAGCATATCGATTGGGTCACTTCCTCCGACCGTGAATTCATGGAGCAAGTAGTTGAGAAGATTGAGGAAATTTTATGACGTATCCAACAAGAAATTTTCTATCCGGGTCATCATTCCCATCCTACCTACAATAAATAGCTTTTTATTACTATCATTGTGTGTAGTGAAGGTTCAAGATGTACCAGAAGCACCCAATGGGTGAAATCACCATTGAGGTTTCTTTGGATTTGATGGATCTTTCTCCAATTATAAAATATGTATACATCATGACCCATGAAATTTTATATTGAATATTGACATAAGAAATTCCCATAACCCAGAGATGATCTTTTTGTTAGGTCGGATAGTGTAATGGCTGATGGTCTAGAGGGGTGGGGGGGGGGGGTGAATAGACCAGATAAAAAATTTAATCAAATTAATTGATTAATAAAATAATCTATGAAAGTTAAATATTACGGTTAATTAGAAGCGGAAAAAGTAAATAACAGAAGGATTCATTATAGTAGTTTTGTCCAAAGTGGAGCTAAATATACTATTATACCTCTCTACTAAGTGAGAGATAGGTGTGCATGAAAAAAATGATTTTTAGGGGGAATCATAACCCAATTACAAAATCCTTTACTATGGAGGGAGAACCAGGACATTGAATTTTTTGTAGGGAATCACAAACCATACAACCTGAATTTAAATAAATGGATTCACAAACCGAACAAACATGAATTAATATGTAGGTATCCACAACCCATAGATCCTGACATTAGAATACGGGGGTCACAACCTGAGTAAAATGAATAAAAAATAATGTGTTTTGTGTAAAAGCATAAACATAAAAAATAGAGTGCATGTGAGAGATGCGAAATAGTGTTATATACTCAGAACCAGTTGAATGAGAAGATAAAAAATTAAAGTACATGTATTGGTTATTGAGAATTTAATTAGCACTTCTCGACAATGTAATTTTTTTCAAATTAAAAATAATCTGTCACTTGAGAGAATTTCCAGGTTATGAAACAGAGTGTCACAGGATACTGAAAATGCAAAATAGATTCAAAGTTCAATACACTTACTATTTGAAAAAATAAAGTATCATATATGTTAACATGTGTCTTTATATTGTATTTATATATGTACTCTCTAACCCGAAAAATATAAATATATATATATAGCATATATTCAGAAGTTACATCATCTCCAATTCCTTAGAATATTCAAAATAAAATGATTAAAGAGAATTTATAAGTATCTCTATTTAAATAAAAACACCATTACCTCTTTATTTATATAGATAGATCTTAAAATATAATTTAAAATTATTTGAATAAGTCTTCCAATAAAATAAAACAAGAAATAGTAGTGTTCAATGATTTAAAAAATTCATTTAAGCCCATTCAAACCACTTTAAAATAAGTTAAAATAGTTCCTGAAAACTAGCCGCACAATCCGAAATTAAATTCAAATATTTGAATTTAAATAAACTTGAAACAGACAAATTTATTAGAAAAAAAAATTGAAATAATTTATTAATTTTTATCTTTAAATATTCCACAAAAAATATTAAAAAATATTTGATTATAATCCTTAGATTTAATTAAAATTTTCCCAGTAGAAAAACCTTTGAAAATAATCCATATACATGTAGCAGATCTATTTTCAAAAAGAAAAACACATGGAATGAATATTAATGTTGGGAATGACCAGTAATGTAACCTATAGAATTAAAAGTAACGTAACATTGGGAATGAACAGTAATGTAGTGTAGGGAATGAATAGTAGCATAATGTAGGGAATGAACAATAATATAGGGTTGATGTTTCATACTTTTCACTATTCATGAAAAGTAACATAGCATTGGGAATTAACCGTAACATAGAATAGGGATGATGAATAGTAATGTAGTGATGATGAACCAAAATTTTCACTATTCATGAACAGTAACACAACCAAGAGATGATGAACAGTAATGTAGGGATGATGAACCATACTTTCCACTATTCATGAATATTACATAGCGTGGGGATGATGAACAGTAACATAGGGATGATAAACCACACATTTCACTATTCATGAACATTAATGTAGTGATGATGAATAGTAATGAAGAGATGATGAACCATACTTTTCACTATTGTGAAAGTAGGGTTTCCCATTGTGAAAAATTGGAAAACACACATTAACAAACTTCAGCAAATTTTTAAAGGCTCTAAAAAACATATTCAGACATTTTTCAAGAAGACTTATTTGTAGAAAAACTTATTATATTTCTAATGAACCAAGAATAAAATAAAACCGACATCTATAAATCCCCGAATCATTGAAAAACAGAAGAAAAACATTCTATAAAACTTCAACATTGAAACAAAATATCACAACTTTAGATAATTTAATGCCAACAAAAGGACATTCTTAGACTTTGATGTAAAATAATGAAATCAATACAAACATGTTTTCTTTATAAAAAATAACGTTTCATGTGAATATATTATCTTTAGAAGCTGAGGTAATATAAATATCAAAAAATTTCAAAATTAAAAACTGTCACGTTTCTAAAATTATAGTAGAAACATCATTGAATTTTCAGAGTAAAATAAAAGAATTTTAAGACTTCCTAATAAACTAATTAAATTTTGATAAATATCTTATATATCCAATGGTAAATGTTTCACACAAAGTTAAATAATTTATTTTATGATATTATCAAAATACAAAAATGTTTTTAAAATAAAATTAAATGCATTCAAAAAAAATCATAAAGGGTAAAAAATCAAATGTAATACAAAAATAAAATATGAGCATACACAAACAATATCCCCAATTAATAAGAAATTAAACATTTAAAAATGATCGCCCACTTTTTGTTTTATTACAAAACCAAAACATTCGAACCATTTAAAAATAAATTTAAAAATAATTTAAAACCTATTTATTTCTCCCCATTTATTTCTCCCAATTTATTTCTCCCCCTTTTTGTAAATAAAAATAGTTAAAAAAAACTCCCCCTTAAAATTCAATAATTATAAATTTAAAATTCTAACATACCAAGATCAAATATAATTTTTTCAAATTGAGCGGAGTCTACGTCTTTGTAAAAATATATGATAACTAATTTAAGAATGTATAAGTTCTAAAAAAAATCACCCCTGTTCACTTAATCTCTAATAAAATGAAATATAAGATCAATATTTTTTTGTTCTAGAATGTTGTAAGAGGTTTTTAGAAATATAAAATTCAGAAGTATTATTATAATAAATAGGTATTTTAACAAGATATAACCAAAAATCACATAAGGTGTTCTTAATCCATAAATGTTGAGCACAACTACTAGCAGCAGAGATATACTCAACTTCTGTAGTAGATAAAGTAACAGATATATTTTTCTTAGATGAACAAGAAATTAATCATTTTCAAATAAAATTACCCATACCTGATGTTCTTTTTTCGTCAATTCAACATCCTCCACAATCAAAATCATAATAATATTTCAAATAGAAAACAGTTATATTTTGGATAAAATAAAATTGAATCAATAGTTCCATTAACATATCTAATTATTATTTTTTACATCTTTAATATTACTTTATTTAGGATTATTATTAAATCTAGAATATAAAGAAACACTAAAAAAGATTTTAGTTCAAGATGTTGTTAAATAAATCAAGCTACATATCATGCCTCTATAAACATAAAAATAAAAATATTTACCAGATAAATCAATATTTAATTTTTAATTAGTACCCATAAGATTTTTCATAGATTTTACAGAATCAAGACCAAATCTTTTAACTAACTCTTAAACATACATAGATTTATTAAGAAAAATTCCATCTTTCCTTTAAAAAATTTGAAGTCCCAGAATGTACTTTAATTCTCTCATTAAACTCATATCGAACTTAGAAAACATCAATTTAGAAAAATCATTATACATTGTTTCACTAAATATACCAAAAACTATATAATCAACATAAATTTGAACAATTACAATATCATTTGAAATTATTTCATGAAATGATTAAGATTAACATTTCCTTTCTTAAAACAATTATTTAATAAAAACAAAGAAATTATTTCCTATCAAGAATGTGGTTCATGATTAAGAACATATATATAACGACCCATACTTTACATACATTGTTAATACTTCAAAATTGAAGCACACTTATTACAACATATGACAAAACCACAAAGGACCGTATAGGTATAGTGTCTTTAGAAACTGGGAAACATAAACAACTGGTTCATAAATCTTCTACAGTGTCTCCCATTTATTTCATAATATCTAGGGTCCCTTTTAGCATATTCTACTTAATATCCATCTTCCTGACCTGGGGAAAAGAAAACATAAAAGGGTGATCTCAAATGCTCAGCAAGGGAAAATAAAGGAAATAAAAATCATATCATATCTTTTTGAAAATCATAACCTGCAAAAGAGATCAAAATATCTTAACATGGAACAAATCATAGGAGTGAAAATGAGATCCCCATAATCATAACATGAAACTTGAAACTTTGTGGCATGCACACATAATCATGGAAAATCATTTCTTGTTAGTCATGACTCATTTCCAAGACTATCTTAGTGGACAAAGTCCCTTTCTGAACCGAGTCACCCTCGTTCCAGTCCTGTTTCACTGAACCGGTATAACCTACCGTTCCAGCCATGTCTATCTCATGAGATATAAAATCTTTACCCAATGCATTGGAGGGAGATATAGGTCCCACCCATCTTATAATGAATCCTTTCTTATGTGTGCCACATAATCATAAATCATACATCATCGCATAACACATATAAAAAAAATCTGATTCTTGAAACATCATTACATCATAAAACAAATCATATAAGGTAAATGACTTCATAAAAAAAATTCCCTCAAAACATAATCAAATCAATGTAATAATAGGGATAAAAACAGAACCCTTTTATTATCTTAGATGGAAAATAATTTTGATAAAATACTTGAACTCCATTCTTGAGGAAAATATCCTTTCTACTTCAAAAACACTTTCCCTTTCTTAACATGTCATACAATTTTAAACTAAAAGAATTTGATTAAAAATAAACTTGAATACTTTTAAAGGAAGATTCTTGGAAATAATGTTTTAAGAATCCATTCATGCCGTATAAGTTAAAAAAAACATTCATCGTACTTTTGTCGGAAAAGTCAAAAAGTACCTCGTACGAAAAACGACAAAAGATTCCTTTCATACATATTACTAAAAACTCAACGAAGGGTAAAAATGGATTTAATCAATTGTAGGTGGATGGAAATAATATTACATATTTATGAAACATGGATGTGGATGATAAAATACTCCCCAGTAAATACCAAAGTATAAGCAATCTCGGATAAAAATGAGATTGTGATATTTCCCTTACCTTAGGTCCGATTTGCTTTGTACGTGTCCGAAGCTCCTGTATAATGGTTTAAATAATGTTATTGACTTATTCCAGAATCATACATATTGATATGATATCATATATGGTCATATTCTTAGCTTCTTGTTAGTAATATTTCATTGTTACTTGTTACTCGGGTCTTTATTGCCTTTTGTTCTTATGCGTGTTTTGACGAATAAATTCTTATTCTTCTTGTAAGGTTGTAGATACCTTATATCCAGAATGGTATTAGTGTAACATATATCATATTTATTCATTCAATTCATTTATATAATTACTATGTAATGATGATCATGTAGAACGAGTCGCATCACATCGTGGAGACGGTATTCCGTACGTACGTACGAGTGATGATATCGTTCCTATGATCGTGGAATTGTATTGGAGTATATATATATTATTTCAGTATAAATATTACTTTATAATAATCATAAATAGTTACTCATTACACCATTATACCCATCCTTGTAAGGTGGCGGTGGAAAATAGATTACACCACGGCATGGAGACGGTATTCCGTACGTACGCACGCGCGGTGATTTCATTTTTCCGTAGGATGGATAGAAGGTGAATTAGGGTTGTTTCATATTTATAATAACATATCAGTATGTAATTAATACTTATGTTATTACTTTATTATGAAATAACTAAAGAAGAAGAAGTTGAATTAGAAATAAATTGAAAAGATCGGTAATGGATATTACCTCTTCTTTGGAACGCTTCTTTGAATCCTCCACTTAGGGAACTAATATTGGTCTTTGAAGAAGACCCGGACCTCTAGGATTATTCTAGGGAAGTGTAGAGGAGAAAATTTCAGGGTTTTTCTGAGCTTTAGTGCTCAATTTGGTGTGAGGAGGAGGGGGAGGAGGTGTCCTTTTATAAGGGAGGAGAGGGGCACCTTAGGAATACCTCAAAATATTATTTTATATTAATGTCAAAATCGGTTTATAATGGTTCCAAAGGGTCTTATTTCGAAGCTAAAGTGGGGATGGGTCGAAATCCTATCAACCAATAGGATTTAGACAAGTTTAGGGTATTATTTTAACCTTATCAATTAGATTTAACTCTAAGTTAAATAATTTAAATTTTACCGTGTCTTTTTGTTTTCTTTCACTATATGGTTAATACACTTACTATATCATGCCAAATGAACCCCAAATTGTTTATTATTAATATATATATCCTTATATAAGTCATTTTGCCGAACCTTATATTTTTAGGAATAAAATAACAATTAATAATATAATATTTGATTTAAAAACTATTTTGTGTCAATTTTGACACTATTTGATATATGATTTTTGTGAAAGTCATAAAAGAATTATATGTTCAAACCAAGTTGATTAAATCAACACTAATATATCATAGTAACCTAGAAAATTAGTGTAATTCATAAAAAGTCTCAAATTACATTCATTTGAGCATTTATAACATCAATTATGTTAATATTTCCTTAAAAGGGTAATTACTGCATCATCGTTGTGTCATAAATAAATTAATTTATTTAAAGTCTAAAAATTATAAATAAAATATCATTATGTAGGAAATCTTTTTAGATTTCTAATGAATATTTATAGTCTAATTTATCTTATGTATAACCCCATATTAAAAATGTTTTAGTTATTAAACTTTGATTTTAACTATTTTAACTATTCATTAAATAAAATAATATTAAATGTCATAATCTAATCCAAGTGGACCTAAATGGTCATATTATATTCATAAGGTTGTTTTTGGTCGAATTACACTTATCCAATAGAATTAGGACATGTGTTAGGGTAATAGTAATATCATATTTACCCTTAGATACCCTATTTACTATTAACCGTGGTAAAAAAAGTAAAAAGTTACTATTCACCAAAAATTATTTTCATCTCATTGAACCACATTTTAGTCCTTGATATTAACCGTGTCTATTGGATTTTCGAAATTCCATTCACAGAAGTGGTAAAATTAAGTTTTATGCAAAATTCAGTTTTTAACCTACCACTTAGTGGTTTCACTATTCATCAAAAATTGAAAGTTTTCAGAAAAATACCAAAATTTCATCCTAAGATATATTTCATATTCCGAATTCAAAAAAATGAAGTCTATTTTACCAAATTCATAACATAGAAGTTGTATTAATTAATTTTATAATTAAATCCCGCTGTTAAAACAAATATCGTGTTTTTAAGAAACAATATCTATCAAAAGATTGACACTTGTTTATGTCTGGTTTAAATGTGAAATTACATCCAATGACCAGCATTGTATTAAATTGTAAAAATATATTCTAAATATACTTTAAAACAACTCAAATTAATAATTTATCACTATTAATTATTTTGATTAAAAAAGTTGTTTTTAATTATAATTTAGTAATTTTCACTATTCATCAGAATATGAAAGTTTTCTGAAAAGTACCAAAATTTCACCTTAGGCTAAATTCGATACTCCGAATCCAAAAATGAAGTCCATTTTGAGAGTAAAATTTCTAAAATTTTAAAAGGTGGTTATTACTATTCATAACGGCTAGTTATAATAACATTTTAATAGCATATCGTTGTTTAGTGAAACTCGGTATTGCGTACTACACACGCTATCAAGGAAGGTCACGATTGCGTGTAATGCAAGGCAAGTCAAGGATGCGTGTTGTGAAAGCTCCTTTTGGTGTAGCGTACAACACAAGACATTAGTGAAATAAAAAAGAATATTTTTCATAAAATCTCGGGCTGTTACATTCTACCCCCCTTAAAATGAATTTCGCCCTCGAAATTCGTCAGGGTTATAAATGGTTTACTATTCAAAAGTTTCTTTAATAGAAACCCACATCGTAAAAAGGAATACCAAAACTTGGCTTTAAAAACTAAAGTATTAAATGTAACGATTACCCAAATAAACTAATCACTGGGTTTCCACATAGGTGAAAATATGGATATGGAAGAGAAATCTAACCATCATGTTCTGATGGAGAGTGGTAGAGAACATGTCTATGGAAAATCCAGTAATCACAAATCCATAAATTTGTGACGATCTAAGGTACCATCTGATTCGTCAGGTATAAGATCACTAGGACAACATTTTTGGTTTTCAAGATAATTTCCCTAAAGTTGAAAATTTGAATTAGAATAAATACTTTCTTTATTTTGGTACAATCTCACTGTTGTTCATGCCTTGAACAATTTCCACTTCATCTCTTAAATAAATGAAGTTGAATTTGTTATTCATGAAGTGTTAGTAGATCATGTGATAGAATGACGGGTCATTCCATCTGTCTCAAACAAAAGGATAGCAAAAATTATATACATAAGTCGATCTATAGTGAGATTAATCACATATGGTTCCTAAAATGGACTTATACTTCATATATCATACTGCTTAATATAATAAAACTAGTTTCTACTAAACAGGGACTTCCTGTAGGCCAGTGGTAGGCGATAAAGGCCAGTCGCACTTCGGTTGTGGGTTCGATTCCCACAGCCTTGTCCGAAGCGATGGGCTGTCGCCCGTCCTGCAGGTTGTCCTTTTTCTAAAACTACATTACTATAACATCCCATCAATAATATCGAAAAAAAACTTCTATCCTTAAACAATACTCACTTATGTCCAACATAATCCATTTCAATCTTTAGGATTATCCATAATACTGTAGTCCACTCTCATAACATAGTGAAAACGATTACCAGAGATTTAATACCATCGTCGATCCCCATATATCATAAGATATGTTTTGCTGGTCACATTCCAAACATTCAAAGTCCTTAATCATGTATTCTCTTGAATACCTTAGTGAAAACATGAATGCAGTTTAAAGTTAACACTTTCCACATACCAAAATCCTCAAAATTCTATATACTCAAACCATGATATCACTTAGTCCTTATATCAATCATGAGCTCATGAATACTATTAAACATTTCATTTTCTCGTTTTCCCTTCATTATGCGCATATCATCTTATTTCCAAAAAAAATCTCAATCACTTTGAATAACACATCAATAAATATTGCAATACTCAATGATACAACATTATTTTGGAATCCCATTACATAAACACTTAATCATTCCACCACATCGTTGTCATATTCAACATTGCCAATAGTGATCGCATGTGACTTCCCTTTGTCCTTTGCCTTCAGTGGTTGCCCATGTTGATCATCAGTAACCCTTGGATTAGGGAATTTATTAGCATAATTCCCCATTTCCTTGCACTTGAAGCATTGAAGTGTTGGTGGTGCATTCTCTGTAGTGTTTGCTTTATTCACATCATTAGAAACCCTTTTTCCATTACTTCGACACTCAGCTGCTCGATGACCTTCTTTTCCACACTTAAAACATTTTCTAGTCCCTTTAAGACAATCTCCACCATGCTTCTTTCCACACTTTGTGCATAAGGAAACATTCATCTTCTTTTCACCATTATTCTGAGATTTCTCCTTGAACTCCATCTTTCGTTTATTGTCAAAACAATGATATGGATATGTAACACCAACTTCCATTTCTACGTTGATAGCACAACGCACAATTTCTTCATAGCTACTGAAGTCTCTTATAGCTAATGCCCTTCGAAGACTTGGTTTTAAGCCACTGAAAAATCGATCAACTTTACTTTCAGGTTGGATGATAATGCCAGATGCATACCTTGCAAGTCTTGTAAAATTCGCTTCGTATATACCAACAGATTCATCATCCTTTTGCTTTAGTTCAAGAAACTCCTTCTCCATCTTTGTTCGAAGAATACGAGGGAAGTACTTATTGAAAAATAAGTTTTTGAACTCGTCCCATTCCATGGACTCAATTTCATCTCTTTTCCTTGTATTCTTGATAAGATTCCACCATTGATCAGCTTCACCTTCCAAACGATATACTGCTAAGATGAATTTATCATGTTCAGAACATTGAAGAACTGAAAATATCTTTTCAGTGGTACTGATCCATTGTTCAGCAACAAGTGGATCAGAAGAACCACTGAAAGAAGGTGGACGTTGCCTCATGAAGGACTCAATAGAATATTGTTCCCTTCTCTGCTCATTTGGAAGTCCAGAATGATTCATAGCTTGTGTAAGTATAGCAATAAGATTTTGCACTCCATCTCCCATAACATTTGTTTGTTCAGGAGGACAATCATTGCATTGTCCATTGCATTGATCAACACGGTTCCTTCGGGTTCCAGCCATCGTCTAAAACCCAAAAAGAATAGTGTGAGAGGCAAAAATCATAATAAAGGGGGAGTAACTTCAATATCTAACATCATTGGTCTAATCTAATATTGTTACCATAGTTCTAGGACTATATCCTATACTTATACTTATCCTTAGGGAAATCCCTATACATACCTTAGAAATATCTCTAGGGATCTCACTAACGTTTTCGCATCCTAGTTTCCAAAGGTTGACTAAACCTTTCCTCTGATACCAACTGTAGAGACCCGAAGCTTAACGTACATGGACATTACATTACATTTTCTGAATACTTAGTACATAACAAAAAACACACACACAAGGATCATAATAGTTTAGTGTCTTTGGAAACTCGGAATATAATCTTCTAATCGTGGTGAAAGATCTTCAAAATCTCCCATAAAGATCTTCCTTTTTTTACCTA
The DNA here is from genome assembly GCA_963277665.1 of Viscum album. Classification (NCBI taxonomy): domain Eukaryota; kingdom Viridiplantae; phylum Streptophyta; class Magnoliopsida; order Santalales; family Viscaceae; genus Viscum; species Viscum album. The sequence continues at coordinate 1,677,451,693 of OY728125.1, forward strand.
AAACCTTTCTTTATATCCTGGGGAAAAGAAAACATAAAAGGGTGAGCTCAAATGCTCAGCAAGGGCAAATAAAAGAAATAAAAATCATATCATATCTTTTTGAAAATCATAACCTGCAAAAGAGATCATAAGATCTTAACATGGAACAAATCATAGGAGTGAAAATGAGATCCCCATAATCATAACATGAAACTTACAACTTTTTGGCATGCACACATAATCATGGAAAATCATTTCTTGTTAGTAATGACTCATTGCCAAGACTATCTTAGTGGACAAAGTCCCTTTCTGAACCGAGTCACCCTCGTTCCAGTCCTGTTTCACTGAACCGGTATAACCTACCGTTCCATCCATGTCTATCTCATGATATATAAAATCTTTACCCAATGCATTGGAGGGAGATATAGGTCCCACCCGTCTTATAATGAATCCTTTCTTATGTGTGCCACATAAACATAAATCATACATCATCGCATAACACATATAACAAAAATGTGATTCTTGAAACATCATTACATCATAAAACAAATCATATAAGTTAAATGACTTCATAAAAATAATTCCCTCAAAAAATAATCAAATCAATGTAATAATTGGGATAAAAACAGAACCCTTTTATTATCTTAGATGGAAAATAATTTTGATAAAATACTTGAACTCCATTCTTGAGGAAAATATCCTTTCTACTTCAAAAACACTTTTCCTTTCTTAACATTTCATACAATTTTAAACTAAAAGAAGTTGATTAAAAATAAACTTGAATACTTTTAAAGGAATCTTCTTGGAAATAATGTTTTAAGAATCCATTCATGCCGTATAAGTTAAAAAAAACATTCTTCGTACTTTTGTCGGAAAAGTCAAAAAGTACCTCGTACGAAAAACGACAAAAGATTCATTTCATACATATTACTAAAAACTCACCGAAGGGTAAAAATGGATTTAATCAATTTTAGGTGGATGGAAATAATATTACATATTGATGAAACATGGATGTGGATAATAAAATACTCCCCAGTAAATACCAAAGTATAAGCAATCTCGGATAAAAATGAGATTGTGATATTTCCCTTACCTTAGGTACGATTTTCTTTGTACGTGTCCGAAGCTCCTGTATAATGGTTTAAATAATGTTATTGACTTATTCCAGAATCATACATATTGATATGATATCATATATGGTCATATTCTTAGCTTCTTGTTAGTAATATTTCATTGTTACTTGTTACTCGGGTCTTTATTGCCTTTTGTTATTATGCGTGTTTTGCCGAATAAATTCTTATTATTCTTGTAAGGTTGTAGATAACTTATATCCAGAATGGTATTAGTGTAACATATATCATATTTATTCATTCAATTCATTTATATAATTACAATGTAATGATGATCATGTAGAACGAGTCGCATCACATCGTGGAGACGGTATTCCGTACGTACGCACGAGTGATGATATCGTTCCTATGATCGTGGAATTGTATTGGAGTATATATATATATTATTTAAGTATCAATATTACTTTATAATAATCATAAATAGTTACTCATTACACCATTATACCCATCCTTGTAAGGTGGTGGTGGAAAATAGATTACACCACGGCGTGGAGACGGTATTCCGTACGTACGCACGTGCGGTGATTTCATTTTTCCGTAGGATGGATAGAAGGTGAATTAGGGTTGTTTCATATTTATAATAACATATCAGTATGTAATTAATACTGATGTTATTACTTTATTATGAAACAACTAAAGAAGAAGAAGTTGAAGAAGAAAGAAATTGAAAAGATCGGTAATGGATATTACCTCTTCTTTGGAATGCTTCTTTGAATCCTCCACTTAGAGGGAACTAATATTTGTCTTTGAAGAAGACCAGGACCTCTATGATTATTATAGGAAAGTGGAGAGGAGAAAATGGCAGGGTTTGTCCGAGCTTGAGTGCTCAATTTGGTGTGAGGAGGAGGGGGAGGAGGTGTCCTTTTATAAGGGAGGAGAGGGGCACCTTAGGAATACCTCAAAATATTATTTTATATTAATGTCAAAATAGGTTTATAATGGTTCCAAAGGGTCTTATTTCAAAGCTAAAGTGGGGATGGGTCTAAATCCTATCAACCAATAGGATTTAGACAAGTTTAGGGTATTATTTTAACCTTATCAATTAGATTTAACTCTAAGTTAAATAATTTAAATTTTACCGTGTCTTTTTGTTTTCTTTCACTATATGGTTAATACACTTACTATATCATGCCAACCGAACCCCAAATTGTTTATTATTAATATATATATCTTTATCTAAGTCATTTGGCTGAACCTTATATTTTTAGGAATAAAATAACAATTAATAATATAATATTTGATTTAAAAAATATTTTGTGTCAATTTTGACACTATTTGATATATGATTTTTTTGAAAGTCATAACAGAATTATATGTTCAAAACAAGTTTATTAAATCAACACTAATATATCGTAGTAACCTAGAAAATTAGTGGAATTCATAAAAAGTCTCAAATTACATTCATTTGATCATTTATAACATCAATTATGTTAATATTTCCTTAAAAGGGTAATTACTGCATCATCGTTGTGTCATAAATAAATTAATTTATTTATAGTCTAAAAATTATAAATAAAATATCATTATGTAGGAAATCTTTTTATCTTTGTAATGAATATTTATAGTCGAATTTATCTTATGTATAACCCCATATTAAAAATGTTTTAGTTATTAAACTTTGATTTTAACTATTTTAACTATTCATTAAATAAAATAATATTAAATGTCATAATCTAATCCAAGTGGACCTAAATGGTAATATTATATTCATAAGGTTGTTTTTGGTCGAATTACACTTATACAATAGAATTAGGACATGTGTTAGGGTAATAGTAATATCATATTTACCCTTAGTTACCCTATTTACTATTAACCGTGGTAAAAAAAAGTAAAAGTTACTATTCACCAAAAATTATTTTCATCTAATTGAACCACATTTTAGTCCTTGATATTAACCGTGTCTGTCGGAGTTTCTAAATTCCATTCACAGAAGCGGTAAAATTAAGTTTTATGCAAAATTCAGTTTTTAACCTACCACTTAGTGGTTTCACTATTCATCAAAAATTGAAAGTTTTCAGAAAAATACCAAAATTTCATCCTAAGCTATATTTCATATTACGAATTCAAAAAAATGAAGTCTATTTTACCAAATTCATAACATAGAAGTTGCATTAATTAATTTTATAATTAAATCCCGCTGTTAAAACAAATATCGTGTTTTTAAGAAACAATATCTATCAAAAGATTGACACTTGTTTATGTCTGGTTTAAATGTGAAATTACATCCAATGACCAACATTGTATTAAATTGTAAAAATATATTCTAAATATACTTTAAAACAACTCAAATTAATAATTTATCACTATTAATTATTTTGATTAAAAAAGTTGTTTTTAATTATAATTTAGTAATTTTCACTATTCATCAGAATATGAAAGTTTTCCGAAAAGTACCAAAATTTCACCTTAGGCTAAATTCGATACTCCGAATCCAAAAATGAAGTCCATTTTGAGAGATAAAATTTCTAAAATTTTAAAAGGTGGTTATTACTATTCATAATGGCTAGTTATAATAATATTTTTATAGCATATCGTTGTTTATTGAAACTCGGTATTGCGTACTACACACGCTATCGAGGAAGGTCGTGATTGCGTGTAATGAAAGGCAAGTCAAGGATGCGTGTTGTGAAAGCTCCTTTTGGTGTAGCGTACAACACAAGACATTAGTGAAATAAAAAAAAATATTTTTCATAAAATCTCGGGCTGTTACAATATAAATATTTAGATAGTTTAAAAACGCAGTTGGGATATTTTTCAATTTCAAAACCAGGGGGTTTAGAAACATAAATTTTTTCACATATAAAACCATTTAAGAAATAATGTTTCACATCCATTTGATATAATTTAAAACCTAGAAATCTAGTAGAATACAATAAAATTTTAATTGACCCTGACCTAGAAACAGGTGAAAAATAATATTCAATGTCTATAACTTCTTCTTGAGACTATCCTTGAGAAACTGACCATGCTTTATTTTTGAAAATTTTTCCAGATTCCTCCATCTTGTTTCAAAATATCCACTTAGCTCTAATTACCTACTTATCCTCAGTCAATTATACTAAAGTAAACACATTATTTCTGACAAACTGATTTAATTCATCTTGCATAACAATAATATAGTCTGATTATTCAAATAATCATTAACATTAATAGGAATAAAATCATAAATAAAATCAGAATTTTCACAAAAATTTAATACAGAATTTCTAGTTTTAACCCTAGAAAAAAATTTCTACTTACATTTTCAATAGGATGATCTTTATAAATATTCCATGATTTTGGATTAGGTTCAGAAGTAGTAATCTCCCATCAATTAATTAATTCATATCTTGAGTAATTTCTTCACCAAAATTAAAATATCTAAACTCATCTTCAATAAAATTTGAATCAGAATTTAATTAAACATTATTTTCATCAAACATAACATGAACAACTTCTCTAATAATCAATGTTCTTTTATTATAAACATTAAATAATTTACTATTATTATAGTAACCAAGAAAAATTACTTCATCACTCTTAGAATAAAATTTATCAAAATTATCCTTTGAATTAAAAAAATATTACGACAAAAAACTCTTAAATAACCAACTTTAGGATTTTTATTTTTAAATAATTCATAAGTATTTTTCTTTAAAAAAGATATATTAATAATTCTATTTGAAATATAACAATAATTTAAAAAATCTTTAGCCTAAAAATATCTTAGAAAATTATATTCACTTAACATAGTTCGAGCCATTTTAATAAGAGTTCTGTTTTTCCTTTCTACAACACCATCTTATTGTGGTGTTCTAATAGTAGAGAAATTATAGAAATAACAATTATTTTCAAAAAAATCAAAATCAAAATTATGAAAATCACCTCCTTTATCACTATTAATAGAAATAATCATACAACCTTTTTCATTTTGAACTAATTAAAAAAATATGAAAATATATATAATTTATCATTTTTAGGAGAAATAAAGTATACCCAAGTAAATATACTATAATCATCAATAATAACTAAATTATATTTATTTCCACAAAGGATGGAAATTTGAGTGAGACCAAATAAATAAAAATACACTAACTGGAAATGCATATTAGTACTTATCTAATTGATGGGTCTAAAGTAAATTTTGTGTTGCTTCCCTTTTATTCAAGCATCCCAAACATAGAGTTTTTATTTCTTCAAGGAAGATATTTGTAACACATTCTAAAGTTTTTAGAGCTTATGAAACATTTTGAAATTTACATGACTTAAAGTCGATGGAAAATGATGTTGTCATTTTTTACAGAATTCAAACATTTTTCATGTTGAATAATTAATTTAGCACAATCAATAATATAAATATTATCTTGTTGATTTGCATAAAATAATAAATAATCCTATTTAAAAACTAAACATTGATCATTTTGAAATTTAACTTCCATTCCATCATTACATAAATGTGATATAATAATTAAATTATGTTTCAAACCTTCAACATATAAAACATTATAAATAAATGTAGAATATGCAACACCAACTTTACCAAAACATTTTACTTTGCCTATGGAATTGTCTCTACAAGTAACAATGCCTACATCACATGTGTCATAAGTGGTAAAATTTGATGGGACTCTGGTCATATGTCTATAGCATCCACTTTCCATGTTCCATATGTCATTATGAGACATCCAATGATTTTTCCCACAAAAAATCAATTACATGAAAATTTGGGTACACAAGTAACTTTAGGTCCAATAGGATTAGTTATAAAATTTTTAGGTACCCATACAGAATTTAAACAAGTATTGTATGGTACACTTGATAATAAGGATTTATAAATATTAGTTTTTGTAAATCCCAAGGATTCTTTAAATCTAAGAGAACAATCATTTTCATAATGACCTTTCATGGAACTTTTAAAAGAATAAATAGTTAATGTACAACCATTTTTACTTTTAACAAAATGAATTTTATATATTTGGGAAAATATCATGTCATAACAAAAACAATCCTTATTTGTATCAATTTTTAACAAATATATCATCTCATGATATTTTTCACTACCTTGAATAAGAGAAGATAAACATTTTTTTAAGACATTCAACTTCCTTTTACAAATTTTCATTCAAATCTTGAAAATATTTCAAATTTCTATAAACATTTGAATGAGAAGTAGAACTAGTGTTACTTAATTTTTCATTCTACTGTAAAAGTATTTTATTTTCAGAAAAAAGATTCTCATTGTTTTCCTTAATCTTATTATATAATTCAACATCTTTGAAAATATATTTTATTAATATTTCTATTTATTTATTTAATTAAAAAACATTGGGGTTTTGAGAATCACATCCAGAATTAAAATATTCAAAATAAAAACAAGAATAACTAACTTTATCCAATGATTCCATGAAGCATAAGTTAGTTTATTATTTTTCATTTCTAGATTTTTCACTAGAATTATATGTTTCTGTACAACTCCCACTAGTGGTCAACACCTTTTTTTCCTTCTTTTTGTGTTTGCCTTTATTCGTTAGTTTAGTGAAATATGGTATGATATTCCATTTATTCCTTCACTAATAAAAAGTTACATCTTAATCTTTATAATTAATATCACATTTCTTATCTCCCTTATATTTTTCTTTTTGTGGGTTTCTTTTAAACTGATTCTTGAATCCTTTATTTTTCATTCTTTTGTAAACTATCGTCACAATATAAGCCATATCTTCTTTTTCACAAACCTATAGATAAAAATTAGAAGATTTATTAGAATCAATATTCACAAATTTAAAGGCTATACCTTTTATTTTTTTGTCTCCTCTTTAGCAATGTTCTTCAGTTCGAGTTCATATTAGAGTAGTGATCCAATCAATTCATCAAATATGTACTCTTTGAAATTATTTCATTAATCAATGGAATCCTTATTAGAATTTCATTTCTTAAAAAAGGATTATAGGAATCATTCAACTAGTATAGGGGTTTTTATAGCTTCTCCAAGATATTTCATTCCATTCACAATGCTTTTGAATCTGTGGAACATTTGGTTTAATGTTTCATCTTCACCCATCTTAATTTCTTGGTACTCAGCATGAAGCTTTCCGAGCTTTGTTTGAATAAGTTTGTCCTATCCAAGGTGAGTGACTTGTAGAATCTTCCATATTTCATTAGATGACTTAAAAAAAGACTCATGACAAAAAACAATTCTGTTAATAGATTAATATAAAATATTAAAAACATTGTAACATAAAAAATATTTATTAGTATCCATTCTGGTAAGAGTATTTGGGTCATCTTCATAAAATGTGTACTGTTTTGACATGATAGACCAGTAATCAATGCTCAACTATTTGTGGTACGCCTTCATTCGAGATATACAATCGCCATAATCATTTCTATCAAAGTGAGGTGGCTGTTGAGGTATACAATAATAATTGGGGTTCAATCATGCCATCCTATAATATCTTTATCCATAGACTTTGAGGTCTAAGAGTATGTTAGCACAAATAAAACTATAGAATCTATAAAAATGATACATTAATTACACATAAAAATACTTGATACAGGTTGAAAGGGTTCTAAAAAGAGAAAAACATATCTAAACTATTATTAATAAATTTATCCTTTGATACCAATTGTTAGGTATCAAAAGGAGAACAACAGAGCTAATCAATTATAACAAAAAGATGATTTTTATAGAAGTTTTTTCCAAAGTGGGCCTATATATACTCATACACCTCTCTACTCTTTAAGAGATACATGTGTACTAAAAACTTATTTTTAATGGGGAAACATAACCCAATTATAAAATTCTTTTCTAGTGGAGGGATAACCATGAAACTGATGTTTGTGTGGGGAATCACAACCCTTACAACCTGACATTAAATAAAGGGATTCACAACCTGAACAATCCAAAATTTATATATTGGGAGTCATAACTATTAGATCCTAACTTTAGAATCAAGGATTCACAACCTGAGGAAAAATAACAACGAATAATTCTTTTATTGTAAAAGCATAAAAAAATAGAGTGCGTGTAAGAGATGGGAAATAATTTTACAGACTTAGAACTTGATGAATGAGAATATAAAAAATTAAACCACATGTACTAGTTATTGATATTTTAATTATAACATCTCTTCAAGAGAATTGTAGTCGAAGTTGAAATAATAATCTGTTAGAGAGGATATCCAGGAGATGAAACAGATGTCATAGGATGGAGAAAATGCATAACAGAATCAAAGTTCACAACACTTCTCTTTAAAAAAATAGAGTATCAAATATGTTAACATGTGTCTTGATATTGTATTTTTATATTTCCTCTTTAACCTAAAATATATAAATATATATACAGAGAAGATATTTAGTAGTTATAGAATCTCCGCTTCCCTAGTATATTCAAAATAAATTGAGTTAAGAGAATTCACAAATACCTCCATGAAAATATCAGCAAAGTTATCTCTATATTACTATATAATAGAACTTAAAATTTAATTTAAACTTATTTGAGTAAGACTTACAATAAGATCTATATAAAAAATAACAGAGTTTAATGATTTCAAAATCTCGTTTAAATCCATTTAAACCTCTTTAAAATAAGTTAAAACAGTTCCTAAAAACTAGAAGCATAATCCAAAATTATATTCAAATATTTGAATTTAAGTAAAATTTAAACCACTGAATTTATTTAAAAAAGTTGTTGAAATAATTTATTAATTTTTCTCTGTATATATTCCACCAAAAACATTAAAAAATCTTCAATCATAATCCTTATATTTAATGAGAATTTATCCAGTAGAAAAACCATTGAAAATAATATATATATATGCAATAAATATATTTTCAACAAAAAATGCACCAAATGAACAATAACATAGAGAATGAATAATAACATAACATAAGGAATGAATTGTAATGTAATGTAGTGAATTAACAGTAATGTAGGGATGATAAACTATACTTTTTACTATTTATGAACACTAACATTGCATAGTTAATGAATAGTGTCACGACCCGTCCCCCAGGGCCCATGCCATGACTACCCCAAGCCCGCCTTCTATAGGCTAGGGGATGGTGACTAGCACTGAAAGAATATTCCCTAAAAGTGGGAATACATTGCCTTTATAACCTATAATCGCATGTAACCAAGTACATAGAACGATACAAACTCAAGTAACTCGAATAGAAAACATAGTGAGTACAGTAAGTAAAAGGGGTCCGAATACAGGACCAACTGGAAAGTATAAGAAACTAAAAGTACTATAGTAAACTGGAAAATATCCTGTGAACACGCACCAAGGATCCTACCTAAAGGGTAGGTACAACTCTGGATCGATTGTCTCTACGGTATACCTCATCTAAGGTCTACCTCTTAGCTACCTCCAGTCCTGGTACTCATTCCTCAGTCAGTGATGTCCGTTGTTTGCACCAAATTCCACGAGGTGCGGGCATAGCCCGTATAGGGTTGAGTATAATGATACTCATTAGGGACCCTGAGACCCTCAAGGTCTCACAAAATTCACAAAGGATAATCCACAAATCATGAAATCAACCGACAACCCTACTTAGGTATATGCCCATAAATATACCTAAGTTATCAAGTATACCCATCTCAATCACGAGAAATCACAGAGTCCAACTCAAAATCCCAAATAACAACTTTTCCATAAATGAAGGAATACCATGAAGGCAAGTATGGAAAATGTATGCCACAAAGAAGAATACCACCAAGGTATTACCATGAAGTAAAAATACCAAAAGGTATAGAATCACCTCACACCAGGTATAACTTAAATACAGTAGTAGAGATGATTAGATGTAATCACTGAATCGTCTTACTCTGTTAAGAGGCAGACCCACCTAGGATCGCTCGGTGTTGACCCACACAGGATCGCTAGGTGTTGACCTACACATGATCGCTAGGTGCAGACCAACACAGGATCGCTCGGTGCTGACCCACACAGGATCGCTCGGTGCTGACCCACATTGGATCGCTAGGTACTGACCCACAGAAGATCGCTCGGTGCTGACCCACACATGATCATTAGGTGTGGACCCACACATGATCTCTCTTCATTTTTCACGTCACAGCCAACTACTGGATTCCCGCACTATGCTCGCTTGTCTCTGGGAGGGTCCGCTCCACAAGCCATTGGTAGATACTCCAACTGCCACGAAGTCTCACGAATAACTAACCAAGAGGACAACCACATAATAAGGGTCTCAACACAATACACGATGTGTTAATTGGACGCCTGGTCTGTAAGTTATTAATCTTTTAGTCCCAAGGGCCTAGTTGGATTCATGCTTGATCCAACCCGACCTTACTCCAACTTTATCCAAATCTCCACTGGGGTATATTCAAAGGTAACATCTCGCTCCAAGGTTTTCGGCACCATATATGGTTCGTCAAACTGACAACCAGTGCCAAAGATATGTCCAAAAGTGCTTGGGGGGTTCAAAACTGGTATGGGTCTGGTCTGACCCGGTCTGGTTGACCTAGCCCAACATGCTGGGTCTGACCCAGCCCGTGCTAGGTGGTCCGACCTGGTAGCGGCGCGGTGGCTGCAGGGGCTGCGGGGGGCCATGGGGGGCTGCGACTGCTATGGGGGCCGCAGAGGCTGTGGGGGGGGGGGGGTGGGGGGGCAGAGGCCGCGAGGGGCGCAGAGGCTGCGGAGGGCCACTGGGCGGCGTGGAGGGCCACAAGCAGCGCAGAGAGCCGTGGGGTGCCCCAACAGGCCACAGGGCAGTGCGGCAGGCCTCGGGGAAGCGCGGTGAGGCCGTTTGGTGGGGCAGTGAGGCCGTTGGGCAGTGCGGAAGGCCGCAGGGCTATGCGGCAATGCGACGTGGTGGAGGGGCTGGTCGCGGGGCGGAGCATCGAGACCGCGGCCGGTAGCGCGGCCGGCCGCAGGGCGGCGTAGTCCATGGGTGGCAAAGGCTGTGGAAGGCAGAAGCCGCGGGGTAGCGGTGGCCGCTGGGCGGTGCCATTGCGTCGTCACCTTCGTCACGGCCGGCGGTGGTGCTAGCCACCATTCTCGTGTTCCACCAGTGCCAAATGCCGGCTCTGGTCGCCGTCACCATTAAGAATAACACACAAGAAAATGAAGAACAACTAAGGGGTTGGGCCATGTTTGTTTGGCCCACACCCTCCACATTAGAGCGGTAGCAAACATCTCAAAAAAATCTTAAATCAAGAACATTAAAATCCACAATCCCCCAACAATGATTATTCCCAACCCACATAAAAAGAAAACATCCGCTCTTTCTTTAGAAGGGAAGAAAATGGGAAGTATTATCATTCATAAATAACCCCTACATTGTTTTATTTATCGACGGAGGTTGCGAGGAAGGAGACAACATCTTTGGGGATAGACGGATGTCAGTGACGTCGACGTCTCCTCGATCGTCGGTGGAGACGTTCCTCGTTGGCGATCCCTCGATGGAGTTTGGAGAATAATTTGTTTAAGGTGAAGCATTCTTCGTTGGAATTTTTCATTAGAGAGAATTTATCCCAATTTCCCTTTACCACCCCATTCCCCAATTCCACAAAAATGAGGGAATAGCCTACTTATTAACTTAAATTAAGTAGATTAATAATGTTGGAACAAATTAAACTGGCATGTTGGATTAATTAATTATCCCAATTAATTTTACAAGTGTTGGAAATGTTAATGTTGGTGGGAGTCCAATAGGTTTCTCACACTTACGAGTGGAGTTCAAGGGGGTTTTGGTATCGGGTGGTCCCCGCCACCATAACCCACATAGAGGTTAGGCTCGGGTGGTCCCCACCACCATAACCTAACATGAGAGGTTTACTTCTGGAAATCCCCACCTCTCAACATCCACATGTGAGATCGAACAAATAAAATAAAATGTTAGTTTATTTTATTTTATTATTTCCACAAAAAACTTAAAAAATATCTTCCACCGTCGACCAACTGCCGTCGAGGTGAAAGTTTCCTTAAGTGAATACTGGTGCTGTGAGTTCAACAGTGCCCTCATATTTGAATTCCAATCAATGTTTCAAAAGTTAGAAAATCCCACTCGCACGTTTACTAAACGTACCTGAAATAATGTTCCGAAATTCATTTCGGGCACTCCGGGCCTCAGAATCACATGCCGTCTATTTTCATGGGCTCATAAAATTCCCCTATATTAAAAAAAAATTTATGTGGAATTTTTGGGTCTTTACATTCTCCCCACATGAAAGCTTTACATCCCCATAAGCCGCATCACAAACTGGGTAAACAACTGGGGGGTACTGAGCACGTATCTGAGCCTCCCTCTCCCATGTGCTCTCATGGAGGTTCCCATGCTGCCAGAAAATGTACACCAGAGGTATCGACCACCCACGAATGACCTTCTCCTGTTGATCATCAATCACTTCTTTAACCTCTATAAAATTCACCCCATCATCGACGTCCAGCTCACCGTGGTTGATGATGTGAGAAGGGCCATGCACGTATCTATTCAGCTGGGATATGTGGAAGACATCATGCACTTGGTGCAACTGAGGTGGAAGAGATAAGTGGTAAGACACCTCGCCAACTCTACTGAGGAACTAAAAAGGTCCAATGAACCTCAGAGATAACTTTCCACCTCGGCCAAATATCCGTAATCCAAGTCGAGGTGTGGCTCGTAGAAAGACGTGGTCACCATCCTCGAACTCTAGAGGTCTCCATCTCTTGTCAGCATACGACTTATTCCTGCTCTGTGAAGTCTTCATCTACTCTTAGATGATATGAAACTTCTCTATGGTAGTGTGTACCATCTCTGGAGCCACTATTTCTGACTCCCCTAGGTTATTCCATCACAAAGGTGATCAGCAAGGTCGCCCGTACAACGCTTCAAAAGGTTTCATCCCAATGATGGAGTGATAGCTCTTGTTTTATGCAAACTCCACCAAAGGAAAGTGATCCTCCCTACTGCAACTAAAGTCGAGGACACAAGCACGCAGCATGTCATCGAGAGTTTGAATGTTCCGCTCAGTCTTTCCATCCGTCTGAGAATGGAAGGTGGTGCTCAAACGAAGCAGCATCCTGAAAGCTTCCTACAACCCCTTCCATAGCTGGGAAGTAAAATGTGTTTCATGGTTAGAGACAATCGTCATGGGTACTCTGTGTATCTGCACAATCTCCTACACATAGTGGCGTCCCATTCTCTCTACTGAACCCTGCTCTCTGATCGATAGGAAGTGGGCCAACTTGGTGAGTCGGTCAACGATCACCCAAATCGAGTCATGAATTCTGGATTTACGTTGAAGTCCTATAAAAAATTCCGTGTATATCCCATCCCACTTTCACTATGGGGACTCTTTAGGCTGAACGAAGCATACTGGTACCTGATGCTCCACCTTCACTTGTTGAAAAGTGAGGCACCGAGAGACAAACTCTTCAACTACTTTCTTCATTCCCGGCCACCAGTGCTGTTTTGAGAGATCCTGCTACATCTTCCCCACTCTTGAATGTACCGCTAGAGGGGATGTATGGAACTCTCTCAACACTTCCTCCTGAAGTGACACTGGTACCATGGTATGTCCTCTGAAGAGGATGACGTGCTCCCCACCTTCAGAAAATCCATCAGGTGGCTTTCCTGTGGATATTTGAGCAGTCACGTCTAACAGTCAGCGTCCCCATGCTGTGCCTCCCTTACTCACTGAAGAAGTGGGGGAGTGACTGTAAGAGATTGAAGAAAAGTGGTTCCATCTCTATCCACAAATGATATTTGCAAAGCGGCCATTTTCTCCGTCGCCCCGCCTAGAAGCTGTATAACATATATTTTGTTAAGTGCATCTACTACGACGTTCTCCTTACCTGGAGTATAGAATCTCTCGAAGTCATAGTCTTGGAGGAACTCAATACAACATCACTATATCAGGTTCAAGTCCTTCTGAGAGAATATTTACTTAAGACTCTTGGGATCCAAGTAGACTGTAAAGCACACATCCATCAAGTAATGTTGCCACATCTTCAAGGAGAAGACCACTCCTGCTAACTCTAGGTCATGGTTACCATAGTTCTACTCATGCTGTCTTAGGTGTCGAGAACCATATGCGATCACTGCTTGCTCATGTACCATGACACATCCGAACCTGGTCCCTGATGCCTTGCGGTAGACTCCGTACCATACACCCTCCTCTGGAAGCCTCAAGATGGGGGAACTAGTCAGCCTCTGCCTCAACTCCGGAAAACTCTACTGGCATCTCTCCAACCACATGAAGGGTTTCCACTTCTTCATCAACACTGATACAGATGCTGCAACTCTAGAGAAATCTGGCACAAACCTTTGGTAGTATCCAGCCAAACCTTGGAAACTCAGTATCTCCGACACACTCCTGGGTGGCTCCCAAGCAAGTACCGCCTCAATCTTTTCTGGATCCAATCCAACTCCAGCCTCTGATATGACATGTCCTAAAAAGTGAACCTCTCATATCCATAAATGGAACATCGAGAGATTACCATAAAGTTGGTGCTCTCGGTGTGTTTCCAGTACTACCTTTAAATGATAGGCATGCTCCTCCTCAGTAGTCGAGTAAATCAAATTGTCATCAATGAAGACTACTACAAAGCGATCAAGGTATGACTGAAAGGTCATGTTCATGAGTCCCATGAATACTTTTGGAGCATTGGTTATTCTGAATGGAATAACCAAGAACTCGTAATGGTCGTACCGACATCAAAAGGCCTTCTTCTACAAATCCTCATCTCGCACTCTGAGCTGTTGATAGCCTGATCCGAGGTAAATCTTCGAGAACCACCATGCTCTCTTCATCTGATAAAAGAAGTCATCAATCCTCTAAAGGGTTACTTATTCTTCATGGTCACCTGGTTTAGGTACCGATACTCAACACAAAGTCTCAAGATCCCTTCCTCCTTCTTGGTGAACAAAATCGGGGCTGCCCAAGGAGATACAATGGGCCGAATGAATCCCTTCCTCTATAAGTCCTTCAGCTATACCCGCAGCTGACGAAGCTCTACGGGAGCCATCCGATACACTGGTGTAGATATCAGTGTTGTCCTAGGATACAATTCAATGTAAAAGTTCACCTATCTGTGAGAAGGTAAACCTGAAACATCATCAGGGAAGAGATCCGCATACTGGTCCACCACTACAGGATAACTCGGACTCTCTACATCAATTGCTCCGAGGGTAAGGCTAGCCAACTGATAAGTGATCGGCTGCACTCTCCTCCGGGTAAGTCCATCCTGTGCTACAAAGGCTCCCTTCTCACCAGTGAAGGAAAACCTGGTCCCATCTGTGCGGACATACCGCACTTTGAGCCTAATACAGTCAATCTGATAATGGACTGTAGATAACCAGTCCATACCCAAGATGACGTTGTAAGGCCTTGATGCTGCTACTAAGAGATCCCTGTCAAAGCTCTTTCATCCTAGAGTAAGCTCTCACTACAGGTACCAGTGCGTAATAATCGAATCCAATCCCGTAGGAGTCTCTAGCCGTAAGGATAGAGCCAAAGGCTCCGTCAGAATCTCTGAGCTCCGAATGAGGGTAGTGGCAATGAAAGAATGACTGGAACCTGTGTCTATAAGTATTGTAACTAAGGTGGATTAGACACATATTGTACCTCGTATCATCTCCGGAGCACCGTGACCATAGGCCTCAACTACCTAGAGTTGGTCTATCCCCTATCCACCTACACACTATGGCTGGGCTGGACGTCCTGGGGGTGGTGGCTGTAACATCTCGAATCATCTCCCACCACCAGCTGCACGACCATCTCCTCTGCCATGTCCACCCTCTCCCTGAGGACCTCCTCAGTCAAATCTCTGTCTCTTCCTAAGCGGTCCCTTGACCATCTGTTGATCATCTGTATGGCAGGTCGGATAGTCAGGAGCCATGTGACCCTACCCGCCACATGCGTAACACTGCCCGCTCTTGGCATGACTATCTCTGCCTCGTGTGCCCCGCACAACCGACCCTGAATCCTGTGGTCGTCCACCTAAAGGTCTGGTCCTCTTAGACCTCTGTGTCATCTGTCTGCTGTCACTTGTAGAAGAATCTACTACGTGATGAATGGTAGTGGGTCTCGTTGTTGGTGACTACTCAGCAATGAAACTCTCCACTAAAAGGGCTCTCTCTAACACCCCCACCTATGTCGGGATGTTGAGTGAGATCATCAAAACCCTGATCTCCCTCCTGAGTCCCTACTCAAAAGTTCGGGCCCGGAAGAATGGGTCCCACACCATATCTGTGGAGTAGCATGAGAGGTCAGTGAACCTCGCTGAGTACTGAGCCACTATCATGCTTCCCTTCTTCATATGATGTAGCTCCTGCATAGGCACTGCGCGAAGAGTCGCTGGGACAAACTCTGCCCAAAACAGGTTCTCGAAGTCTTCCCAGAGAAGCATCACCCTGTCGTGAGTCTGGAGCATCATGCTCTACCATCTACCTGCTGCTTCCTATAGAAGACTGGAGGAATGGATCACCATGAGATCGGCTGGTGTCCATACTAGTCGGAAGACTCTCACCACGACCTCCATCCAATCCTCATCTGCCTGTGAGTCCATCTCTCCCCTGAACCTGGGTGGCCTCTGGCACTGTAACTCATGAAACACGCTCAAGTGGCGTGCACCTTCTACTTTTGAAGATGGTGGCATCGATGGCCCAACAGGTAATGGTACCACTGGTGCCTCTGATGGTTCCCATACTGGAAGAGGGCCCTTCACCGAGGCCTCATCGCTCGGTGGGCTATCAGTGCGTACAACTCTCAGAACCCTAGCTGGATGTCTGCATGGAGGCATCCTGAAAAGAAATAGGTGTGCCACAGTCAATAAGTTATACCTGGTGAACTTACTTAAAGTGTTCACAAAGAAGACTCTTCAAAACACACACACAATCAGTGTTTTCGTGCACTGAGTTAGAAATCATAATTTAGGGTCTTGGAGTATAGATACGTCGGTCGCTGCACCAACACTAGATTCCCTAAACTGATAACCACACTCACCACACATAACATTATAGTCCTTAAAAATAAACATCATAGTACTATGTTCTATAGTAGAATTGACTCCTCGTATACCAATTTGTCATGATTTGTCCCCTAGGGCCCATGCCGTGACTGCCCCAAGCCCGCCCTCAATAGGCTAGGGGCTGACAACTAGCATCGAAGGCATATTCCCTAAAACTGGGAAGGCATTGCCTTGATAACCTATAAGCACACACAACCAAGAACACAGAAAGATATGAACTCAAGTAAACTGAATAAGGGACGGAGTGAATACAATATGAAAAAGGTGATAGAATACAAGCTCAACTCAAATGTACAAGAAACTAAAAGAACAAGTAAACTGGAATAGCTCATGTGAACACCCACCAAGGATCCTACCTGAAGGGTAGGTACAACTCTCGATCGGTCATCTATGCGGCATGCCTCATATAAGGTCCACCTCTGAGCTACCTCTAGTCCTGGTACTCATTTCCTCAGTCAGCGTTGTCCATCGTCTGCACCAAACATGACGAGGTGCGGGCATTGCCTGTGCAGGGGTGAGTATAATGATACTCAGTAGGGACCCAGAGACCCTCAAGGTCTCACTAAATCCACAAATGATAATCCACAAAGCATGAAATAAAATAACAACCCTACTTAGGTATATCCCATAAATATACCTATGTTATCAAGTATACCCATCTCATTCATGAGGAATCACAAAGTCCAACTCAAAAGCCCAAAGATCAACTATTCCACAAAGGAAGGAATGCTCTGAAGGAAAGTACCTCACATGTACACCACACATAAGAACACCACCAAGGTATTACCACGAAGAAAAAATACTACAAGGTATTAACTCAGCTCACACCAGGTATAACTTTAGTACAGTAGTAAAGATGATTATATGTAACCACTGAATCATCTTACTCTGTTAAGAGTCAATCCCGCACATGATATCTCGATGCTGACCTACACAGGATCTCTAGGTGCTAACCGACATGGGATTTCTCAGTTCTGACCCACACAGGATCGCTAGGTGCTGACCCACATAGGATCGCTCGGTGCTGACCCACACAAAATTGCTTGGTGCTGACCCACACAGGATCACTCGTCATTCTTCACATCACAACCAGCTACTGGGTTCCCGCACTATGCTCGCTTGTCTCCTGGAGGGTCCGCTTCACAAGCCACTGGTCGATACTCAAATTTCCATAAATTCTAACGAATAATTAACCCAAAGGACTTCCACGTAATAGGGGTCTCAACGCAATAAACAATGTGTCAATCAAACACCCGATCTGTAGGTTATTAGTCTTTTAGTCTCGAGGGACCGATTGGATTCGTGCTCAATCCAACCCGGCCATATTTGAAATTTATCCAAATCACTAGTGGGGTATATTCAAAGGGACCGTCTATCTTCAAGGTTTCCGGTGCTACATATGGTTCGTCAAACGGACACCTGATTCCAAAGATATGGTCGAAAGTGCATATGGGGGACGAAACTGGTCTGAGTCTGGTCTGACCCGGTCGGACCGACCTGGTTCGGGTCGACTTGGCTTGAACCGCTGGTTCCGGCCCGACCTGCATTGGGTGGCCCAACGGCATGGTGGCCATGAGGGCTGCGAGGAGACATGGGGAGGGGGGGCTGTAGAGGCCACGAGGGGCCGCAGAGGGCCACGGGTGGTGCGGAGGGCCGCATAGCGATGTGGGTGTTGGGCGGCGTGGCAGGCCGCGGGGTGGCATGTTGATGCCGCGAGGCAGTGTGGCCAACCACAGGGTGGCATGGTGAGACAACGAGTGATGGTTCAACGGGCTGCGGGGCGGCGGAGGCCGCGGGCAGTGGTGGCCACGGACGGCGGAAGCCGTGGGGCGGCGATGGCCATGGCGCGGTGCCGTTTCACAGTCGCCTTCATCGCGGCCGGCGGTGGTGCCAGCTGCCATTCTCGTGGTCCACTGGTGCCAAACTCTGGATCCAATCGTCGTCACCATCATGAAGAACACAAAAGAAAATGAAGAACGACAGATGGGTCGGGCCACGTTTGTTTGGCCCGCAGCCTCTGCGTTAGAGTGGTATCAAACGACTCAACAAAAACTTGAAACAAGAACTTCAAATGACACAATCCCACGAAAATGATTATTCCCAACCCGTAGAAAAAGAAAACATCTTTTCTTTGTTTATAAGGGAGAACATGAGAAGTATAATCATTCATAAATAACCACTAAATCATTTGATTTATCGACGGAGGTCATGAGGAAAGAGACGACATGGTTGGGGATAGAAAGATGTCGGCGACATTGGATTCTCCATGATCATCGGTGGAGATATTCCTCATCGGTGATCCTTCAACGGAGTTTATAGAAAACTTCTTCAAAGGTGAAGCATTCTTCATTGGCATTCTTCATTGGAGAGATTTTCTCCCAATTTCCCTTTTCCACCCTTTTCCCCAATTCCACCAAAATGAGGGAATAACCAACATATTTATTTAAATTATGTAGATTAATAATATTTTAACAAATTAAATTGGAATGTTGGATTAATTAATTAGCCCAATTAATTTGACAAGTGTTGGAAAAGTTAATGTTGGAGGTACTCCAAGAGGTTTCACACACTTAAGAGGGGAGTTCAAGGGGGTTTTGGTCTCAGGTGGTCCCCACCACCATAACCCACAAGGAGGTTAGGCATGGGTTGTCCCTACCACCATAACCTCCCATAGAAGGTTTACTTCTAGCAGTCCCAATCTCTCAACATCCACATGGGATATCCAACAAATAAAATAAAATGTAAATTTATTTTATTTTATTACTTCCTTGAAAAACACAAAAAACATCTTCCTCCCTCGACCAACTACCATAGATGAAAGTATCCTTAAGATAATACCGGCGCAATGAGTTCAACGGTGTCCTTAGATTTCAATTCTGAGCACCGGTTCAAATGTTTGAAAATCCTGATCGCACATTTACTGAACGTACCCGAAATAAAGTTCATAAATTCATTCCCGGAACTCCGGGCCTCAGAATAACGCGCCGTCAATTTTTGCGGACTCATAAAATTCTAATATATTAAAAAAAATTACATGGAATTTCTAGGTCTTTAAAAATAGTAACACAACATAGAGATGATGAACAATAATGTAGGGATGATGAACCATACCTTCCACTATTCATGAATAGTAATGTAGTGTAAGGACGATGAATAGTAACATAGGGATGATGAAACATACTTTTATCTATTCATGAATAGAAGCATAGAATAGGGATGATGAACAATAGTGTAGGGATGTTGAACCATGCTTTCCACTATTATGAATGTTGGGTTTCCCATACTCAGTAAAAAAGAAAACAACATACATTAACTTAATTAATATAATTTTTAAAGGCCCTGAAAAATAGATTCATACTTTTTTTTTCAAGTAGACTTATTTTTAGAAAAACTTATTATCTTCCCAATGAATATTGAATCAAATAAAATTGACCTCTAAAACACCTAAAATCATTGAAACATAGATGAAAACAGAATTATGGAAAACTGCAACTTTGAAACAAAATTTCATAACTTCAGATAATTTAATGACAAAAAAATGACATTTTTAGACTTAGATGTAAACTATTTAAACAAATATAAAATGTATCATTTATAAAAAATCATGGTTCATGTGAATATGATATATGTATAAGTTTTGATAACATAAATACAAAAAATATTTCAAAATAGAAAACTGTAATGTTTCTAAAACTGCAACAGAAAATTCATTTAATTTTTAGTGGACAATAAAATAATTTTCATACTTCCTAACAAAATAATTATATTTAGATAGATTTCGTATCTATCCAATGGTATTATTTTCATAGAAAACCAATTATTTTAGTTTTAGATATCATCACAATATAGAAATATTTTTTAAAGAAAATTAAATGTATTCAAACAAAATCATATAGGGTAAAAAAATAATCATATATAATAAAAAAAATAAAACATGAACATGAACAAATAATCCACCCATGTAATCAAAAAAAAATAAAGAACGTGTACAAAACCTTTTCATGTTACATTTATTATTAATTTATATTATATATAAAGAATGAATACCGGGTTTGAGAATCTTTATACAATGAAGATTTTGATGATCATCCAAAAAGACCATTTTGGATTACCATCATTGTGCTAGTAGGATCCAAGTGTGGAATCCATGTAGTAATGTTTCACATACTTCTCTTTCATATCCAAGAAAAAATGATATAGCGTCAGGTGCTAGCATGATGGATATATCATCTTGTGTTGTTTGTTTTGATCAATTGTAGATCCTTCGGGCTTAAAGATTCTCTTTTTTTATACTTGTTCTTGAGAGGAGGAGAGAAGGAGTAATTTGAGAGAGAGAGAAGTATATTGTATGAAATGATTCTCAATTCTCAATTATTGATTATCCCTACACAATATACATAACCATATACTTATAAAGTTAGGGTTTTGTTTTAAAATATTATTTAATTTCATAAATACTCTTACATATTATAATAAACCATAACAAACCCATGACATATAATAATAATATTTTTTTTATGCACTAAATTACATAGTGATAAATATTTTTTTACTCACATGAAAATTAATATTTATCACCAGATGAAACCTTGGTCCATTCACCCTCCTCAGTATTCACATAATAAATCAATAAATATTTAATTAAAATAGAAATTTAAGATATCGATAAAACATTAATTAAATTATTCCTCATTATTGAAAATAATATTTCTTCCACTAATTACATTATAATATAATTTAATCAAGATCAATAGAAACACTACATGTGTGACCCTCTAAGATTATTTTTCATTGGAATTATGAGGGTTCATTTAAAGTATAATATTACTTCCCAGAAATGGGTCAAGGTACCCAAGAGAAAGATCATTATACCACAACTTTTAAAACAACATATGAGTACAAACTATGTAATATAATCCATCAGTGTCAATATCTCATCAAGAAATCTTCACATTTTTGTCATCAACCTATATGATTTATATATCTTTCATCTACTATATGAGATAAACATGTTGTTACACCATGGCCATGAAATTTAAGTTGATTTTTCCACTAAAATTAATGGTATGAGATATTTAACTTCCATAAATATGGAAGGTAAGAATCATTCCTCAACTTATCCATTAGTAACATGTCCTTCATGATGCACCCAATATATCAATCTTCTTATGAACATATATCATCATAGTTTCGGTAAATAAATCTATGTGTGTGATACAATACATGAATTAATGATAATATTAAATTATCATTACCATTACACATTCTCATATATATGAATATACGATGACAGATAAACATGAAGAATTCATACCAATGGGACTATTCTCATAATCTCAACTTTGGAAGATTACTAAGTGTGAAATTCATGTAATGAAGTATCATCTGCTTATGAGTACTCACACCTAACAGTCATCATATAATATTCACTATCATAGAATGATATATAAGTATAGAAATATATTTACGAATAACATCATATCATTTCATGGTTCTCATCATAGCACAAAACTACTATGACCTTATCAATATGTCAGACACCCTAGGACATTATTACAAAAAAAATCATAAAGCACAATGAACAATATGTAATAATATATTTTATTAATATTCAATTATTTCAATATACATGTGATATAAATATAAAATATTTGTTCTAGATCAACAAATAAAATATTCACCCACTTGGACTAGATCCAATTTCCTACAACTTTTAGTCCTCTAGACCTCACATGATGATCACGTTTTAATAGAGTTATGGCTTTAGTCAAGGGGTTCACAACATTATATTCTATATATATTATTCTTACCACAACTTCAAATATATGATAATAATACCTCAAGATAAAATACTTCCAAAATATTTTCTTCGCCTCCTGATAAAATCTTAGTACCTTTTTGAGAGTCACCACTGTAGTATTATCACAATATTGTGTGGTAGGGTCCTTACTTATAGGTACCACATCAAAATCTCATATGCAGTTCTATATCCAAAATAATTCTTTACCTACCTCAAAAGATGTAATATATTCATAATCTTCAATATAATTTATGACCACAGCTTGATTTAATCTATTCCAGCTCACAAAACCTCTATTTAGAGTGAAGATGTACCCCATTTATGATTTCAGACCATCTTGATCTATTTGAAACTAGAATCTACATATCCTCCGATGACTAGTTCCTCATATCTTTAGAAGACTATGAACATATCCTTAGTATGGATTAGATAATAAGGATAGTTTTTCCATCCATCCAATTATGGTCTCCTTAGTCATCTTGATATTTCCTACCATACTCAAGGATTAACCGACATCTAGGCTAATAAATCTCATAACATACATGATTAACCAAGTCATAGATTCATATGGAATCCTTTCCACAATACACATTTCCTATTGTGTTTGATGTAATATTTTTCTAGAAAGATGAATGCCATGTGAAATTGGAAATAATCCCCTCTTAGATTGTTCCATACTAAATCTCTTTAGTATCTAGTCAATTTATGCATCATGACATAGACCGAGCCGACTATTGGATCTATCACGATGAATATTCCTCCTTCACGCACTCCTCTTATTCCTATATCCTCAATTGATGGATCTAGCTCATTATTGGTTTGATTTGATCGCCATCAGATTCATTGGAATCGTAGAGGTAAATCTAACTTCCCCTTGCATCATTTATTTATTTTCTTCACTATAGTGGATTCTATCTCCATAGAGGCTCATATTCTTGATTTTTAGAATTTTTTTTATTCTTTAATTTTCTCTTGTTTTGGATTGAATCAAATCCTAATGATGGACGAGTGGATAGTCCTTAGTATAAGGTAGGTTGTCTATATGATTTTTCCTTAATATTGCATCATTTATAAATTATTGGCATTGTGTCGCATGTTAGACTTTCCTTGCATTTCTCCTAAAATGTAAAATGCCTTTAATTAAATATTTCAACTACAACTGTGACATTCCTTAGTACCCATAACATGGTTGGAGTTCAAAAAACTCAACCTGAACTACCATATAATGTGAATTTGATTAAATGGTAGGAATGACTTGCTAAATGGTTTGGATATAGAATTTTTTCTTTGGTCACTTGTTGTAATCTTGACTATTACAAATGAATGACCTAATACAACTAATTTAGTTGATTGAAATAGTATAATTACCATGAATCCATTTTATAGTTATACCACCTTTGAGTTGTGCTGTTTAAATATTTTAAAAATTTGATAATGAAATGAAGATATTCGAAATGTGATATGACTAGATCACGTGATCTTTATTATTCTCTTCAAACTAAACCATGTTTTAAGGTGGTTTTTTTTGTTAAAGGTAATTTTATTGTTTAAATAAATTAAATGAAATGTAAATGGAATAAATAAGTCAGTTGGGGTTTGGAACTTATAAATTAAATGGCCAAATTTCCTAGTTTGAAGTGATGATGGTATAGATGTTCTCATAGAATGTATTAAAATGTTAAATAAAACCTAAAAATGAAGGTATACTATGCCTTAAGCGACATTAGGGTTCCTCTTTATAGAATAATTTAGTCATGGGATCATAGGACTTGTGGGATTTATTTATACTCAATTATTACTAAGATACCTTGTCTAGGGTTGTTGGATAGGATTCTTCACACCCCCTTGGTCTAGGATGTTGAACATGGATTTTAATATCAATTTGGGTTGTTGGAAATGATGTTTCATTCCCCATTATTGGGATATTAGACATGAAACATCAGATTTTTTATCAGGATGCTGGACACGATGCTTCATATCTTTGATTGGGAGTGTCGAACATGGCGCTCTATATCCCCTATTTTTATTCTTAAGATTATGGAACTTTATTCAATATGTGACCCTTATTTTATTATTATTCAACTAAAATAGATTTTAGTGAAATGCCTTATCATTCATCTAGATCATTAAGAATGGAATCATTTATTTAAAGTATAAAACTTATATTATAACCTAATATGGACACCTATTTCATAAGCCTCAAGTCCTCACAGGTTCATGTATATATTTGAAAATATATATTCTTACATATATTCATATATATACATGATGGAACATGTTTAGAGAAATTCCATATTACACCAATGCATGTATGGTCTTCCATGGGTCTTTTGAGGAACCTGAGCCTGATTTGATTACATTTATTATTTATTGATTTGTTTATTATGCTTGTATACGGATTTATTTTGTACTCACATATTGTATTTCATTAAACACCATGGTTGAGGGCCTATTGAGTTTTACTCAAAACTTATCAGGGCCACCATTTGGCACATGAACAAAACTCTTTGTTATATGATAATATCTTGGATTAATCTTTCTTATTGTTTTCATTATATAATAACACTTGGAAAAGAGACAATGGTCGAGAATATACTATGAATGACCACTAGAGTTGGGTATTTTATTTATTATTTGTTTAGAAAAACCATGTCATATGTATTACCCTATATATGATGACTCTTTTTATTTATGAATCACATATTCATGCAAGGTTGGATTATTTTTTGTTGGTCTGGTTGTCTATTTATTATAATTTATTAGTTACTAATTTATTTCACTAGATTTCATTTATTATTAGTCCTCTATGTTATTATCACTGATCTAGAGGGTATAATATTACGACTATACAACATTTGGACCTATTATTCTAGTCATAATCCTTTAGCATATGGGGAGGCGTGCTTTAGGCCATGTAGTGAACTATCTCGAGGATCTAGTTTAGTAGGTCCCATATTGGGATGTTACTATTGGGATCTGAGCCATTTTTTCCCTTATCTTACTATTTTTGGGCTGGTATGAAATATATTAAAAACATGTTGACACATGGTAATTGGATTTTGTTAGGTTCTAGCTAACCCACGCATGGGGGAAAAATCAAGATTCTAGGGATCTGATTGTTTTTCATGATGGTTAATTTTTACATTTGATTATTATTTAACCTTGAGTGATTGATTTACCTTTCTATAGGTTACTTATTTGTGAGATTCACCTCTTGGTTCAATGTGTAGATATATGAGGTTTGTGCATATATCATTTTAGGAATATATAATTCACACGTCATTATCATGCTTATTTGTATACCAAGATGAGTGATTTTGTGCCGTGTTTATTGGTACAACATGCTGGAGTGATTATTTATAATGATCTTATTTATAGCATGTTTAGGTGATTATTTAGCATACATATCTATATATAATGATTATGTGGTTTTCTGATTCTATTCAAGTATTACTTGCTCTATGATAGCATTCCTTGTTAAAGTATGATTTATGTTTGGTTATTAAAGTTTCTGCATCAACCTAAATGGAGCCATCCCATATATCTTAATGGTGGAACCTTAGTTAACCTATTTTGACATGTTTGATCCATGTTCTATTGGTTTCATGTAATGAATCATCGATGGTTGCAATTATATGCCTGCAGATAGAAATTAATAAAGTGTATGAGGATTTATAAATTGGGATGGGTGACCCATTTAATCAAACCAACACATATAGACATGTTATATTCTGAGGCCAAAGTTGAAAACCTGGTTTCAATTTAATGAATTTAAATTATACCATATAAATTCATGCACCATTATAACCTGGGAAGGGTAATTATTCTAATTGTACCATTGTATAAATTAGAGATTTTTTAAATTTTTATTCATGAATGAAAACATGAAATTTTAAAAAAATTGATTTTTTTTTTGAAAATTTAAAGTTATTGCTTATGAGATAAATACCTTAAGGTCATATTAAATTTTTAATAACATAATTTAAATGGTTTCATTTAAATATGATAAAAATTATAATTTATAGAGTGTTGACTCTATAAATTGGGGATGGCTACCTGTATAACTGAACCTAGATGGATTGAAGGGACCCTCGAATGTCTCCTTATTCATTTTATGCGTTGGTAGCTAACCCTATGGTTGTATGTTTAGCCAATGGGATAATTATTTAAATTTTATATAGTTTCTTATATGGTGTTACATATAATTTCGTGGTGGAATATTACTTGATCCATTTCTTTAAATGATAAAATACAATTTTCTTACTTTTGAGATTTATTAATATGAGGCATTAGTTAATTCAACTTACAATTACAACACAAAGTGTTTTTTCTTCTATAGCTTAGAATTTACATTTTATTTAATTAAGCCAAGTGGTGGGACCATATAGATAAGTAAATTACGTTTAAAAATTAAATTATAAGATAATTTACCAAATAATGAATAACATCAGCTAAATAAAGTTCTTAGTATAATTGTGGAACATTTCCCCTTATAAATGGTACTTCTTATCTCTCTTATATGAGTTTCTGTAATTTTTTTAATAAATGAGAATCAATTAAATTTTCTAAAAGGAAACCTTACATAGGTTTTCATAACATGTAACCTCAACTAGGGGTTAATTTTAAAATGTTTCCATGATAGTTACATTGAATGGGAAATTATATACTGATCGTGGATCTCATTTGTTGTTTTCCTTTAGTTTTGTTGAACCTAAAGGATAGGAAGTAGCATGCAATGACCTTTTTTATGATGTTAGTTTTTAAATTTGATGGTTGATTATTTAATGAGAGGTAGTCCTATTGTGTTAACACCCTTGGGAATGAGAAATTGGAATACTTTTGATATGAGTCCCTGTGAAATCTAAGTGTCATTCTTTGACCTTTTGAGTTGGGTAGGGCTCTTAGATATTGAAAAGATACCCTGGGTAAGTAGGATGTTTTTAGGTGAGTTAGCCTTAAGGGGGTATTTCCATGTTAAGATACTTTAGGAGTGTCAAAAACTTGTCTTTTTTACATTACCATTGTGACCATTCAGCGAGAACACCCCAATGAGGATTCCTAAAGAGGATCAGGGCCTAGTAGCTCGATTCTTGATAGGTTTTGATCCTTATAGGTTGATGATATCTTCACCCATTTGTATTTTTACATCTTTATACTGAGATTATAGTCATTTTGGATGCCTTGTATCCAAAAACCTTACATGTAATATGATTATCTTTTGATATATGTTAGGGCTAGGTGGACGAACCTAGTAGTCTTGTTTGAGGTTTGATTGGTCAGGTTGGGTGGAAGACCTAGAGACCCTTAGTTATGGATTAAAAACTATTAGGCCAATTATGTTGGATTTATTGAGAAAAAATGTATGATATGTTGAACATTGTTTATGTTTTCCTTATGTAAAATTAGTTTTGTTTTGTGATTGTTTTGAGATTAATGAATGGTAGGTGCTTGGGTTCTTCAATGTAGGCATGGAGGTGCCATTGGTTTTTGGGAAAATTACACTGGGTATTTGGGTTGTAAGACTAGAATCATTGGGAAAGATTTTTTGGGAGTATGACCTAGTCAACTAGGGGTTGTTTTATTTTCATTGTAACTTATGAAATGATGCAGTATGATGAGAGGTCATTTAATAAATCATGTCATAATAGAGGTGACTGATTTTGAAGAGGAGTTACAAGGGAGATTATTGAATATTAAGATTAACACTAATTTAGCATGGTCAACTTATCCTTGTTGGTGGATGAATCATGGGATTGTGAGTTGGGTTTTGAAATAGGCGGTATCAGAGAGTGCCCCCATTTGTATAGTGAGTTTAGTTCAAGTCGGTTTATCATGGTAAATGTTTACTTTGGAATGTTTTTTGATGGATGGGTGTGAGCTGAGTATTCAAAGGTTTCAATTTGATGTTTTTGGGAATAGTGACCCAAAGAAATGGGTAAATTAAATAATTTTACCTATGATGAGGTTCAATCTAAATTAAAATTAGTTCTATGAGAAGGTTGACCCATGGGTGGATCTCGACACGCATTGTTAGTAGACGTGGTATCAGGAGTTGTTAAAAGGAAAGTACAACCTATTTTGAAGCAAGCATAGATACAAGGGATCAATACATGATATTTTATGGAATTTGGGGTAATATTATTTTAAACGTGATCATTACAAATATTTTTACATCATTTTCAATTTTCTAGAAAGAATGTTGGTTATACGTCAATCTAACTAAATATTTTATTTTGTTATGATTAGAGGGAATCCTAGTGATTTACTCTGATGGAGTGTTTTAAAGTAATACATATTGTGTGTAGTGAATCATTGATTGTTTAAGGTTGGTGACACTTGATTCTATTTAAATTTCAGAGATCATAGTGGGAACCATTCTCTAGAAGTTGGAACAGGTGATGGGTAACACCACCTTAGCACTAGGGAATGAGAATATTCTTATCCGTTCCTGTTTTTATATCTAAGAATGGATGGGGCATGCTCTATTATGTAACTAGGTTTTCATTTTGTTGATGTAATGACATGGATGATCTTTAGGGGGAGTTGGATTTCATTCCTTGATATAAAACCATCATGTGATAAGGGTCATGGGACTTGTAGACCGGTCATTAGAAATTCATTTCGATCTCATATGATGTTAAATAATTGGAGTAATGTACATTTGGATTTATTTTAAAATTCTCGATGAAATATTAAATATGGAATTGGGTAGAGTCCAAGTATAAGGATCAAAATTAGGATAGATAGGGAAATTACGAGGGTTTTGGATCAAGTATGTGCTAGTTCAGGGGTTATAGCATGGATACATAGATAAACATGAGATGGTTTAGGCTAGTGACATCATCAGATGATAGTTATGATATTTGGAAATCATACATGAAATTACCTTAGTACTCCTTGGGATAAAGGCTTTGAAATTTGGTTTGGGTGATACATCACTTGTTAAACCCAATAATTTTTGAAGATTATCTCCTGAAAGTGGTTTTACTTGAGTTATTTAAATAATATTGGGATCATGATAGGATCATCGCTAGGATTTTGAGAACGTTCTTCAAAAGGAAACTATGATGGTGTAAGTAATGTGGCTCAGAATTGGCTGTTGATGGATAGAACCTATGACAAGGAGAACCATATTCCAACTAGTGAAACAGACAATCTCATGATCATGTATTAGGTTAGATGAGGTCAGGTAAGTACAACCTCGATGTTTCAATAGTTGTTATGAGTGTTGGCTTAATTTTTAAGGATTAAGTAACATATGTTAAATGTGGTGATTGGAGGAACGTTGGGAATTTCATAATGAAAAACAACTGTTTGAATGACTTTTCCCAATCTAAGTTGGTTTGGGGATGTTTTTTTGGTTCCTCAAGGCCTCTAGGGGATGAGAATTTCTATGGTGGGGAGGTTGTAACATCCCATATTTTTTATGGTTTAATGATTCCAAATCTTTTTTAATTTTCTATTTAGTAGTGGGGGAAAATGTTAAACTAAGATTAAAATTAGAGTTTTGATAGATTAGACTATTTAAAATGTTATTTTTGGATGAGTTTTAAAGATAAAAAGGTGTCCCATAAGTTAGGATGAGTTTTTGAAGCTGTAAGCTTTGAAAAATAATTTCTAAGAGAGAGAAAACCATAGGAAAATAGTTAGTACATAGTTATTACTAACCGTACAACACAACCATGTGAACAATTTTGATAAGGTGTATGGTTTGGTTAACTTTGAAAGGTGGAACATAAAATAGTATAAAATTGTGTAGAGGTGATGAGAGACTCATATAATTGGAAAATGGGTTTTTTAATAGTGTGCTTCAATTGTGCAATGTAAGATGTAAGAACCCGGTTCTTGTTGGAGGTAACGTTTCTTATTTTCCTTTTTTCCTTGGAGTTTTATTCGAGAAAAAAGGGAAATCCTGGAAAATACTTGAATCAGGTGTTACACATCATTTAATCATTTGAACACGCTGTATAGTTTGTAAGTGTATGATGGGAATACATGGTGTGTGGGAATGACAGCGATAAAGAGAGGAAAAACCAACTACATGTCATGTATCACATAGTACACACTAAGTAGTCATGACGGTAGGCCCTAGAATATAAGTTGGTTAAAATTCAGTCACCAAATGAACAGTTAAATGACACACACACAATGTATATGGACTTAACTGCTATGTATTTTTTGTTTTTCACTTAAAGTGGGAAGTATCCTCTCTTTTCAGAAGATTGGACAGTGGGCTTTCTGGGAGACCTCTAGAGGTAGTGTTGTAACTTCAATTTCTTCCTGGTTGATCATCCTATCTCTGAATAAATCATTATCTGTCTCGTTTGAACCTAATTGGTAAGATCTTGATTTCTCGTGAGCCATTCATGGTGATTTTTCTCCCTTATGAGTTATTTAAGGTTAAGTGAATATTGTTTTTTGTTAGATCTATACCATTCTATCTTGAATTGTAATTCATGGCTAGATGAAGAGAGTCATACTATGACGAGGTAGGTGGTCTCATGCATATTGCTTAATATCAAGTTGTTTATATGTGTCGTTGTGCCACGTGCCCTTGTTTGGGGTGTTTCTTTTTTGAGACTCTGACCATCTTAATATATAAAAATGTTTAGGCAATTACTTATATATATTGAATCATGTTTGAGGCTACTTGTTTTGATTAAGGGCCACCCCACAGGTGCATTTCCCTTGGATAACTATTTTTTTGGAATTTTGTCTTAGGATACCTATGGGCATGCCTCTACTTCTCCTATTATGGGTTATTTGAAATTAATTGTTTAATTAAATGGTTAACAATGTGATTTTTCCTTACTAACCATGTAAGAGTATAAATATTTCATGTGTTGTTTAATATGCTGAAATACTGATATACTAGGCTTTCTTCAGTTTGATGTGTTATGCTTTTGGGAGAGGATTTGTTATTCCCATGAGTGATGATTTGTTATTCTTGCAGGAGATGAGTTGTAATTCCTGTGAGAGAGGATTTTTTAGGCCCGAGGGTGAGGATTTGATTATTCCTGCGAGCATGGTTTTCCTATGTCTGTGGGAACAATTTTGAGTTAGATATTGAAATAGAATGACTTATGATGCATCTACCAAGGCAATGAAAAAGCTTGGATTCAGTCCTCACTTTAATGTTTAGATATCCTTATGAGGTATTTGTTAAGCATTCTTATAAAGGGGATTGACGGTCTTAGGCCAGATCTCGAGACTTATATAATTTAGCATAATTAAATGGTTGGTATGAACATAATGAATGAAAATGGGAAACATGACTGGTAGGATTGTTTACTTTTGAGTAATTCCTAGTTACTACATTTCACTCCATATAATACTGTTCAATATAATCACTAAAATATTGGAACTGACCTTAGGTGGTTACTTACTAGGATTTATTTCTCACACCCAGTT
Organism: Viscum album; assembly: GCA_963277665.1. Taxonomy (NCBI): domain Eukaryota; kingdom Viridiplantae; phylum Streptophyta; class Magnoliopsida; order Santalales; family Viscaceae; genus Viscum; species Viscum album. The sequence goes on from OY728125.1 coordinate 1,677,483,972, forward strand.
TGGGTCATGTTTTTGGGACCAAACAGACTATATTGTTGCAGGTGTCGATAAGGGAAAAGACCCCTTTCCAGGTACTTGATTATTGCTTAGGAGTAGGGAAGTATGAGACTAATCCAAGTCTTGAGATGCTGATGAGTTTTATTTTATGTTACTGTATGCTGGTATTGTATTGTACTTGATTGCAGTGTATCTCATTTTCACTATTATCATAGAATATGTGACACGATGCATCATTTTGATATTATATTCCTTTTAGATATCATTATCTTATAGAATTTAGTTGTTTACTTCAGTTGCATCATTTTTACTTCTTCCTCTATTGTTATTATTTATTCCACTGTGTTACACTCTACCAATGAGGGCATTGTTTACCCACTATTACACCCTAGGCCCTCGCTGCTAGTCAGCAGCCTCTAGCATTTGATGAAATCTGCTTTAGGCCATGTGGCCAACAGAGTACATGGCACAAGTTGAGTGGCTTCCGAATTAGAGACGTTACAAGGTGGTACCATAGCATTTATTTTCTGATTTTCTTTATTATTTGGCAGTGATGTAAAGGTTATAGAATCTGGTAATTATCTATGCCGGGATGTAGCTACCCCATGTACAGGGAAAATCAAAATTGCCTCGAATTAGATGATGCTTTTGGATTTTGATCTATTATAGTAATTAGATTTCACCATTGGATGTAAAACTTGTTTTATACTGTTAGTATTGATATTATTATGGATATATTGTGTTGGAACTTAGTGAGATGAGGGTATTCCATCACATGCATCATATAGGAACTTGTTTGAAATCACATTCCATGCTTGCTTGTCCTACCATTTAGGTAGAATTACTGATTTCATGTTGCTGTGATAGATTCTATGCTAGAGATGCATGATATTCCTGTTTTTATGATAGTTGTATTAGTATGTGATATGGTTCGAATAGGATGAATGCCAAACTTTGATCTATAAAGTGTATGGTCCTTCTTGGATCAGAATTTGCTGGATCATTTCTTAGCCATTTATATATAATTGATTGAGATATATTCTTCTTGGGTGCCAAACCTTGATTAGAGGGGAGTATGGGCCCTCACAGATCCGAAGTTGGCTTCCCACTGGTTGGTTTTTCTATAAAATATGGTTTTTTCTTGGAAATGTTGAGTTGTTGTCATGAAAAATCTCGTATACACTACATGTAGTTTATTCTAACACGCCATGTGTTCTTCCTATTTGGGGGAGATGATGTTCCACGTTTTAATATGAACGCGCCTTGTACCATGTGTACATTAAATGTATTATCTAACTGTGTAACTAGACGTGTGAGAGGAAACACAAGATATTGAGTTTTGATCAGAACATGCTATGTGCTTTCGGTACATGCCGTGTAGCCTACCCAGGCTGAATCCATGTGGACCTTGCCATGTGAGAGTACATGGAAAGGAGGATAGACCTATGTACCCGCCATGTACACGTGGAACACGCAGTATACCTGGGGTTGATATGCGTCCAGGACGAAGGTAGCAGATGACCATGTAAGAGATTAAGGGTACACACTGTGTATTCTTTCTACACACTGTGTAGTCCCTTTTTCAAACTTTTAGGTTCCTTTCCTGTTTTGTTTTGGCAGTCTTGAATGGAAAAACCAGGATAATATGTTTTCTAACACTGTGACCCCAGAAGCCTGGATTCAATGCATTACTTATTACATTATCATGATTAAGAGGAATGAAATCCCAAAGGTATGATCAGTTTAGTAGTCTAAAAGAAACTAGATACATACTTGTAACTCATATTACATTGGGAAAGGTAAAAAAAATATGATACAAAACAAAAACTAACAAACTGCATCCATGAGAACTCAATAAATATTCTCCTCTTCATAAACTACTTTAGGTAAAAAAATGAAAGGGGTGAGATAAAATTATCATTAAGGGTTTCAAATAGCAAAATCTTGAATCAACAATAATCGAATTATACTCAAATTGGCATAGTCGATATGGCATAGTGAATAAATGAAAAACACACACCATTTAATAAACAGAGAATGAAAATACAGCCATAGATTTTTTCATAGTGAAAACCTCATGGATAATAATAACTAAAGATGAATAAAGAGAATTCTTATTAATTGGAAGTTATGTATATGGAACATGATTCAATATAATGTCAAAATGGTTTATGTTTGTGGGTAGAAACCCATATGATTCTATTTTGGAAACAAACTCGAAGGGTTGTCGCCAACTGATTTGCCTCATGAGACCTGTCAATGCATAGATGGGCTATTGTGGGCCCTTCCCTTCACTACAAGTCCAAATCATTATTTATACAGAGATTTAATACAAGTACAATATTCCTTCTCAATATTATTATAGATTAGAGAATATGGAATCATTAATATTTTCATAGTTAAAACAACTATCCAAATAAACACCATATGTGAAATGGTATACAGATTAAGGAAATAATCATATCCATGCTATAAAAAAATGGATATTTACAAAAAATTATAATTTCAAATGAATAATTATCTCATGTGGGAAGTAGATAAACCACATAATAAATATTAGGTGAACACTACCAAGTAGGTCTTAATGAAATGGAAATTGAGACAAATTCCCTTACCACATTGGAATCAATTGAATCGTATGACAAAAAATCCATAATTGCCAAATGAATCACATAATACCATGAATATTATGAGAATCATGATATTATATATCAAATTACAGTAAACATATACCACATACAAGAAATAAGTGATAGACAATGTAAATATCACGGAATTAAAAGTGAGAGGAGAAACCCCTTACATAATATCAGCATGGTATTGAGTGTACTTAAGAGGGATTAATAAGAGATAAAGGGGGTTACTTATCATTTATAAATCATGAGGGAAGTATGGGGAGGTGTGAAAACATACCCAATCATTATTAATTACACATAAAATGGAATACCATAGAGGATATTCTTGAATAAAAGTGAGATAGAGAGGATCCCTTACCTTATGTCTGGTTGTGTGATTCAGTTGATATTAGTGACCAAAAAAATCAAATTTATCTTCATTAAATAACAATTATAGAACCCAATATACATTAAATTGGTTTAGAATAACATTATTAGGTTTATTAGTGTATTTTTAATGGGTTTAATAGGTTTAATTTTATTGTTTTTGAAGCATTTTCTTCCTTTCTTTTCATGATCGGTTTACATGAATTCATGAATTAAAGTTCATTTAAAATGTGATTAAAAATCCAGAATTGTTAATATATATTATTAGTGAAATTATAGATACATAAATGTTCTTATAATTATTTTGGTTATATACCATGTGGATGACACATTAGATAAAAGTTAATGACTAACGCTTGGATTAAATTGGCGGTTTGTGCATAATGAACTTGTTTTATATTATTATTTTATATTATAAGTGTGTAAGGGTTAGAAAATATTAAATAAAATGAAATAAATATAATATGATCTATTTCAACCATAAAAATGGTTTCAAGACCATAATTGAAGATGATAATAGAAATTGAAAACCCGTCATCCTTGAATGGGATAAATTAACACATCTCAAACGATGTTTTAATTTTTAGTATAAGAGGAGGGGGAAAAGAGTGATGATGATGAAATATTCCATTAGTATAATAAAATTATAGTTCATGTAAGTTAATAGATTTATAATGTCATTTGTATTAGGGGAGTTTAGTAGAGATCAACCAAAGAATGGAAGTTGAAAAAGAAGTTGAAAGAAAAATGAAGAGAGGTTCACCTCTTGAGTACTACTCCTTGAGAATATCTTTAAGGTCTTTTTTTAGCCTTTTGGTGATTCCAGAAGGTCTTATAAGTGAGGGGAGGGCTTTAAAAGTTTATTTGGTAGAACTTAGGTAAGGCTTAAATCTTGAGTTGTGTGGGAGGAAGAGGGGGTGAGGGGTGGGTTATATAGTGGAGGGGAGGAGGGTTTTCTTAATATTTTAATCATTAAAATATTATTTTCCCTAAGACAAGAAATAGTGATGATTAAATGACCAAAAATAGTAATAACTTAATTTGAGTTCAAACTAATGGTTTCTTACATCATCCATGATGTAGGTAATAATGTATTTATCTAATAATGTATTTATACCATAATTACCGTATTTTACTATTCATTAAAAATTCAAGTATTTCAGAAAAATTCAAAAAATTCATCCTAACCATTATTTTATGTGTAGAATCCACGAATTAACTCCATTTTTCAAAAATATTTTTCTAGATATGAGGAATTTTATTTTTAATTAAAATTTTCATTTAATTGAAAAATACAAACACATAAAATATGCATCTTCATTTTTAAGGTGCCTAAATTTTATTTATTCTTACATAGGTAAGGTTACCATTCATATGTGTTATATTAATATTAATAAGGTTAAGTTACTATTTAAATGGGTGAGTTACTATTCATAAGGGTAAGTTTCTATTCACTAAAATTTAAGTTGATTTTATCAGACTCCAAATATCACTTTAACCACTGGAGTGTATGTTCGTTTTTAGAAATTCAAAACAGAAAGGTGGAAAATTTAAATTTAATATCTAAGTTATGGATATATCCAAAATAACCATGTTTTTTTCAAATATACATGGTGATTTATGAAATATAGGCTATCTAATGAGTTGAAAGTATTTAAGAGAAAGAGACCATAAAATGTTTGGGGTGTTATATTTTTTCAACCTTCTGAAATTTTTTCCTCAGAATTTTTCAGGTATAAAGCCCTCTAAAAAGACATTTAGGGTTAATCTTCATAACATCCCCAGGTTCCCACTTTTATCAATCCATTTTATAGTTTCTATGAAGAACCTTTACGAGTCGAGTTGTCCGATTTCTCAATACCTACTCCCTTTTTCAAGAATCTCAATAGGATCTTCACAGTTTGAAAAATTAGGTTCCATCTCTATTTATTCATAGGTGAGCACATGCGTTTGGTCTGGAATGTATTTCTTTAACAACAACATGTGTTACACATTATGAACATTGGAGATACTTGGTGGCATTTCAAAATGGTAATCTACAACTCCAATTCTTTCAAGAATTTCAAACGGTCTGATGTACTTGGGGCTCAGTTTCCCTTTCTTACCAAACCTTAAGACACCCCTACATAGAGATACTTTTGGAAAGACATGATCTCCTACATGAAATTACAAATCCTTTCTCTGGTTGCCAGCAAAACTCTTTTTCCTACTTTGGGATTATTTAATATGGGCTTGAATTTTTCTTTACCTTTATAGTTGTCTCATCGATAAGTTTAGGCCCTATAAGTTTCCTCCCACTAACTTCATCCCAACATGTTGATGTTTGAAACCTCTTACCATATAATTCTTCATATGGAACCATTTTAATTCTATAATGGAAACTATTATTTCAGTAAAATTCCACTAAAGGCGTGTATTTATCCCATATACCTTGAAAGTCAAGAGGGCGTGGCCTCAACATGTCTTCCAGTGTTTGTATAGTCCTTTCAGACTGACCCTTGGTTTGGGGGTGATAAGTAGTACTCATATGAAGCTCAATATCCAAATCCTTGTTGATACTTTTCCATAATTTTGATGTAAATATAGGCTCTTGATTGGACACAATCTATAGAGGTGCACCATTAAATCTTACAACTTCATTAATATAAATTATTGTGAGGCACTCAATTGGTAAATCATCTCTTATAACAAGGAAATGTGTTGATTTTGTAAGGCGATAAAAAATTACCCATATTGCATCATTCCTTATTGGGTTCCTCGGTATTCCTATGAAAAATTCCATTATAATGTCATCCCACTTCCACATAGGAATAGGTAGAGTTTGAATTCCCCATATAGGATGTTAACTCTCAGTCTTCACTTGTTGACAAACTAGACACCTTGATACATAGTCAACAATTTCTTTCTTCGCTTTATCCCACAAAAACTTTTCCTTCAGGTATCTATACATCTTAGTGCTACCAAGGTGTATAGTGAAAATTGAGCAATGAGCATCATCTAAGAGTTCTATTTTAAGCTCATATACTGATTGAACACATAACCTCTTCACAAATTTCAGAACTCCATCCTCATACACAAAGTCTGCCAATCTTCCATTCTTAATACATTTTATTTTATATTTTAGATTATCATCATCATACTGAGAGATTTTTATCTTCTCTAATAAACATGTTTTTTTAATCATTTAGAAGAGGAAATATGTTTCCCCTTCCATAACAATTCCCATATCCATCTTTAATAAATCCACAAATATGGGATCTCTCTCAATCCTCATTTAGGTCCGATGTCCATGATGTTTCCTACTTAATGCATCTTCCACCTTATTTTCATTTCCTAGATGGTAGTGTATTGAAAAATCATAATATTTAAGTAACTCAGTCCATCCCCTTTTCTTTAATTTTATTTCTTTCTATGTAAAAATATATTTCAAACTCTTATTATCTGAATATATCTCACATTTTTCACTATAGAGATAGTGTCTCCATATTTTCAGAGCAAATATTACGGATGCTAACTCAAGATCATGAGTTGGATAATTCAGTTCATGTGTCTTGAACTTCCTTGATGCATAAGAAATAACTTTATCTTTTTTCATAAGAACATAGCCCAATCCATTCTTTGATACATCACTGTATGTCACAAATCCATCATTTCCAGAGGGAAGAGTTAAAATTGGAGCATTGACCAATCTTTTTTTCAATTCTTAATAGTATTCTATACATTATTTTGTCCATACAAACTTAACCCCTTTATGTGTGAGCTTTTTTAGCGGGTTAGCTAAATGGGCTAAATTCTGAATGAAATGACGATTGTAACCTCTTAAGTTAGTAAAACTATGTAACTCAGTTATGTTCGTTGGTGTGGTCCATTTTTGGATTGAATTTTTCTTCATAAAATCAACTATGACTCTATATTTAGAGACAATATTGCCAAGAAATGAAACTGAATTAATTCAAAATTCACACTTTTAAACTTCCCATATAATTAATTTCTTCTAAGAGTTTTCAGAATAATCTCCACGTGATTCTCATGTCCTATATAGAATTTGGAGTATACCATGAGATCATCAATAAATACCACTACAAAGTCATCAAGATATTTCTTAAAAACTCTATTTATTAGATCTATAAAAATAGAGGGTTCATTAGTCAGTTGAAAAGGAATTACTGTAAACTCATAATTCTCATACCTGATTTGAAATACAGTCTTTGGGATATCTACCTTCCTCACACACAATTGATGATATCCAAATTGAAGTTCAATCTTTAAAAAAAATTAGGCTCCTTGTATTTGATCAAATAAATAATCTATTATTGGTAGAGGACACTTATTCTTTATTTTAATGGAATTGATTTCCCTATAATCAATTCAAAGCCTCATGGATCCATCTTTCTTATTGACAAATATGATATGGGCTCCCCACGGAGAAACACTAGGTCGAATAAATATTTTGTCACTCAATTCACTATAAGAAAACCACCTATCAGCGGCTGTTATTTTTTCATATAGCGGCGGTTTAAACTGCCACTAAATTGGGAGGCGACAATCTATTAGCAGTGGTTATTTCCATTTAGCGGTGTTTTAAGGGAAGCGTCGTAGCTGCCTCATTTCATGGTGGTTCTAAATATTTTTAGAGGATGTTTTTACGGTCCCTGGATTTTAATTTATTTGGGGTGGTTATAACTGCCGTGAATAAAATAAAATCCAGTGGCCGTAAAACCGCCCCTAAAGTCACTAAAACCACCACGGAATGCACGCGGGTGATGCGACTCTATAGAGGCGGTTAAAACCACCGATAAATGTAATCCAATAGAGGCGGTTATAACCACCGCTAAGTAAAAAATACTTACGTTTAGTGGTGGTTTTAACCACCGCTAATGTTTTACCAGTATACTTTAGCAGTGATTAAAACTGCCGTTAAAAGCTGACCAGAAAAAAACAATAGATGTTATGCTTCCACTGCACCACTTCCCTGAAAAAAAATCAAACCGGAAATACCAATAGCCTAACATATTAACACACACAAAATTTAAAAAATAATGGAGACAACTAGTAAAAAAAATATAGTCATGATGCTTGGAAAAGATAGTAGAACATCGTAAATGGATATGTGTAGTGAGGAGGAGTAAAAAACATGACCTGAATTGATAGAGAATGGGTACAAAACCACAAAACACATTATAAGGTTGATTTAAAATTATATTTGATCAGTGATTCATGGACATGGAATACTCATTTAAGGTTATAGAATTAGGACCATGTGGTGATCATGAAAATCAACCATTCTTGAGGTGGACTTCCTCCCAACCCCTAAGCCCTACTGAGCCATGATTGATTCAAGAATCAAGGATATTTATATAGTTATAATTGATTATAGGGGTGAAACCAATGAGGGAAATAAGTGACCTGAAAAATATCATGATGACAATTACAACTTTTGAGAACTGGGAAGTGAAATGGGAGTAATTGACAGAAATAGAATTATTATTGACCATGTTTGAAACATAGGATACCTGAGCTGGTTGAGGATATGATGAAAAATATCATGATCTACTATTCATGGAGATCAAATCACGAGATCAACTTTTTATCAGTAAATGTACTTCATTGAATGATCCTAAGATGGTATGTAAGACACTATGTCCATGAATCATTTCATTAGAAATCCTTTTCAGATTGGTAGGGTGAGGATTAACAAAATAATAGAATGTGTGAACCGCACATGTGTATGTGGGGATGTACCATATAGAATATTAGGTTCCATGGGAGATATTTCCTCATGTGCTCAAATGTTCTATTCAAACATGTGGGTTGAAAAGATTCAAGCCTGGCCCAGAGGGAAACGTACCCATTATGAGTTACTGATAGGGATGGGACTATGATGAAATATACATGCATCAATATGTGTATCCGCATAATGGGCATTAATACAAAAATAGTTTTGATGTGTGACATGGTATGAGACTATTGTCAGTGGAGTGATTTCATCTTTGGCAAGGATATCATATTGTATCATATTCGGATAAATACAAGTTTTATATGGGTAATGTGTTGTTCATTTCATACTTATCATATGAGGAGTCTCAGTTTTATATGTGGTAATTATTTTTATAATCATCCCACACTTATCGGATGAGGAATCCTTATTTCATTTAATAGGGAATGGTTGTTAATTAACATTATTTTCTGAGGACATTGGGCTTTGATGTTTAAAATCATACAACATTGACTATGACTACAACTAGTTTAAATTCCTTGAGCTCCAAATATAGGAATAGGTTTGAGTTAAGGGTTTCCAAGCTTTGACCAAAGTAGATAGGAAATGGAGAAACCTATAATGAGTCAGTGATAGGGTTGTTCCCTGGATTAAATATTTATATTTTACTACTTATATCATGATTATTGGTAGAAATACACATGTTTTTATGATTCACAGTGTCATAGGATACCAATGCCAAAAGGGTTTACCTTCTTAGATGATGATATTGAATAATTATATATTATAATGTTAGGCATCGAGAATTTATAAGACGTGGAATTATCTCTCTTTAAGAGACATATCAATTTTTTATGGGTTAAATTATCTATCATTAATAAGTATATATATTTTACACTGGGTAATGATATAGTTTAAATTCATCTTATTAGGATTTTAGAAGGTCTTTTGCATCTATATACCCATTATTTACTTCCTCATATCAGGAAATGAGAGCATCTTGGCCCACTGATGTGTCAACATAAATGAAAGGAGATTATTACTAAAAAAGAGGTTCATGTGAGTGTTTTGGGGCAATGTCACCTTATGTAATAGATTATTATATGGTGAATCATCATCTAGGATCAATGATAGAAGATATATGAATCAACATGTATCCCATGGAAATGGGAATCAATCCACACATAGTTCTAGAATGTTGTGGAAATAGATGTTCGATGAAACTCCAGGGATGAATAAACCCATGTGATGGATGTATGAGCATATTTTATTGTTATAATGCTTGGACTAGGGATCTATTGATATAAACTATTATAGTATTGATTGGTGAGGTGGTAGAATCAAGAATGTTTTTGTGGTGAATAAAACCTGGGGTTATAGGATAAAATAGTCCCTTCAAACCACGACGAAATCCTGAATATGACTTCACATAGTGTAAGATCATGTAACCAAAACCATGATGAGAAATTTAATGTCATGATTCATGGACTGGGATTATGATTCAGTGCATGGTATCTATGTGTCATGGTATGGTTAAAAACCAATTTATAATGGGTTAATTTAGTCATAGGTACCACATAAACATTTTGATATTAACTGAACATTATTTAAGGTTATAATCCGTGGATCATAAATGGAGCAATGGGGCCAAAGGCATAATAAATTTACATCTAGACACAAAAATAGGACGTCTAAGCATCATTATGTATCCCATGAGAGTGTGAATCAAGACACATGTTGTTCTAGAATATGGTATAGTATAAGAACAACATTGGAACTAGGGGTAATCCTATATATAGAGGGAATTTTGGAATATAATGATTATCTTGAGGCATCACATTTCAAAGGAATGAGATAAGGATAAAGTTTAATGTCATGTCTTGAAGAAAATGATTTTTTTCATCTCACATAATGTGATGCTTCCATGTTTTATATGAGGTAATGTTTTTGAACATATCATAATTATAATAAGAGGAATCCAAATTTTATATAGTGTACGACTTTTAGATCATCCAATACACATCGTTTCACGACCCGTCCTCGAGTCCCGTTCCGTGACTACCCCAAGCCCGCCTTCCATAGACCAGGGGCTGACGACTAGCACCAAAGGTGTAAATCCCAAAAAAGGGAAGTCATTGCCTTTACAAAACGAAAGCACACACAAACAAAGTACAACCAAAAGCTACACTAAGTAAAGCAGTGTAACAAACGTGCTGAAAGTACGAGGGGACGGAAATACAAGCTCAAAAGAAATATACAGCTACAACTGAAAGTAAAGTACAACTCAAAGGAAAACAACTGAATGGTGACAAGAATATCCTGGATCATCATCCGGGTTCCTACCTGATGGGTAGGTACAGATGTCCTCCTCATCACTCCACGTCTGTCCGTCTCCTCTGGGTACCGACTCGTCATGAGATCCACCTCCGGGTACTGACTCGTCGTGAGATCCACCTCCAGGTACCGACTCTTCGTGAGATCCACCTCAAAGTACCGTCCATCTCTAAAAGCCTCAACCACGATCAGTGATGTCCATCTTCTACATCCAACACAATGAGGTGCGGGAAAATCCCGTGCATGGGTGAGTATACGATACTCAGTAGGGACCCCGAGACCCTCAAGGTCTCACTAAATCCAACAAGGATAATCACAAAGAAAGATCTCAACAGATAACCCTTACTTAGGTATAAGCCCATACTTATACCTAAGTTACCATGTAACCCATCTCAGCCACGAGGTATCACACAGATATGAAGTTGACGGATAACCACTACTTAGATATATGCCCATATATATACTTAAGTTATCTAGTGACCCATCTCAATCATGAGGAAAACACAAAGGTCAATGACTCATCTCAAACCAGGATTTTCATTATCGAAATCGTAACTGCTGAAGAGCTCTGTCTCTGACTAGTACAGTGATCCTGTCACGACTCCGAGGTACTGCTCACTAACCTAATACTGCTGAGGTACTCCTCCTTTCAAGTATCGCGGGTCAGCCACCTCACAAAGTAGGGCTCCTCCTCCATGGGTCTACCAACTCACACAGTAGTGCTCCCCCTCATAGCCTACATACGTACTCCTCCTATCGAGTACCACGAGTCTGTCACCTCACAAAGTAGTTCTCCTCCTCCATGGGTCTGCCACCTCACAAATTAGTGCTCCCCACTAAGCTATGCAAGTCACTCCAAATCAAATCAGACAAGCAGTCATCAGGTCTCAGCCAGCTACACAGTCTCCGTACTCCGTACGCTCGTCTCCGGGAGGGTCCGCTCCACGAGCTACAGGTCAATACTCAAAGTATCAAAAATTCACACGAAGAAGTATCTCAAAGGACCGCCTCATCATAGGGGTCTCAACGCAGTAGACAGCGCGTCAATCGGACGCCCGATCTATGAGTTATTAGCCTTTTCGTCCTAGGGGCCTGGTTGGTTTCCTGTACGAACCAACCCAACCGTATCTCAACTATACCCCGAACTCACATAGGGTATACTCATAAGGACCGTTTCTCAATGTGATTACCAATGCCACTGACGGTTCGTCAAACTGACATCCGATCTAAAAGTTATCGGCTTTTCGGTTCTAGGGGCCCGGTTGGATTTCGGGTACAATCCATCCCATTCATACTCCAACTGTGTCCAAACCTCAGGTGATGTATATCAAAAGATCTGTCTCACCGAAAGGAATCCAACAAAGTCGACGACACGTCATTCGGACATCCGGAACTCAAGCTATAAGTGTTTCCGCTCTGAGGGCCCGATTGGTTTCGGGATCGAACTAACCCGGCCATACCCAAAGTTCTTCGAAATGTTGAGTGTAATATTACGAAATGACAGTCTCGATCCAACGATCGCATTGCAACTGATGGTGCACCAATCAGAGGTCTATAGCCCAAGTTACAGAAGTTTGAACAAATCTGCCAGCTTTTAGGGGGGTTTGGGCCCGGACCGACCTGGCCCAAGACCCCCTGGGTCGGCCCGAACCGGGTCGAACCGACCCGGGTCCGGGTCCGTCCTGGACCAACGGGTGGACCGGCCCAGCGGGCAGCCCGGCCCAGCGACTGGGCACCCTGGCCCAGCGAGAGCGGCCTAGCTCGGCTGGGCGCTCGGTCTGCGACCGAGCGGCACGAAGTGGGGGCGCTGCCCCCTCGCCTTGTAACGGCGGCCCCACATGGGGGGACCGCCTATCCACCACCAGGGGTTACGACCCCTGGAATTCTGAACGGCCGGCCCAGTTGGCTGGCCGGTGCCGCCGCCGCGGGACCCCATGTTCCCGCCCCCCATGCGCCGGTGGCTGGTTTATCCGGCCGCCTCCAGGTCTTCCGCCACAGCCAAAGGGTCATGGCCCATGATGCTCCGGCGGCCAGGGAGTCCAGCTGCCCCCTGTTGGCGATGGTCGTGGCCCTTCTTCGACCGGGGCGGCGCGTCAGCGCCGCGCCCCTCCGCCGCGGCCTGCCCTGGCCGCGGCCCTTCAAGATGCTCCGGACGTGACCTCTTTCAGCCTTAATGGCGAGGCGCGACGACGCCATGCTCCTTCACCGCGGTTCCCTCATTTCCACGCGGTGCGACGGCACCGCGCCGTCTCTGTTCCAATCCACAATTAAGGACAACAGTAAAAAGGGAGGAGGGTCGACCATGTTTGTGCGGTCCGGCCCCCTCCCGTTAATCGATAGAAAGCGGCTAAAAGATTAACGATGAACGCCCAAATATTCACGAACATAAAATCAAACCCCTAACTCTTGCTCGTCGCTCGTTGGCAGAGTCTTAAAATGAAGACGATGAAGACCGTCGTTCGTCGCGTCCGCCACACGTCCCGAATTCCGAGCTGCGTCGGTTCGTTGACGATGTTGCGGAGGATAGGTTTCTGGGGAAGGAAGTTCGAAGAAGAATCGCATGGAATATCATCGTTGGAATTCTTCACGTTCTTTGTTGGAGAGGATATGATTTCCCCAAGTGTTGGACATCGCAATACTTTACCAGCGCTTCGTCATTTGGTGAAGCTGTCTCAAAACCTTCTCCCAAGCTCCCTATATATAGGAGAGGGGGAGACGTATGTAACCATCGTGGAATTTATGACGGTTCATTTATTTGGAACCTTTCTAAATTCCAACGATGCAGTTACTTAATTTAAAAAGGGGTTCGGGTGAATTAAATTGTTTTGGCACAATTTAAGAGGTGCGTTGGCACTACTTAATAGTGCAGGATGCCAAGAAGTTTTCCCCACATAGCCTGAATCAAAACATATGACATGAATCAATTTTATGTGGACACATAAAATTAATTGACATTAATTAATTTCACGTAGACACATAAAATTAAATCACAACAATTAATTTTTATGTCGACCCATAAAATTAACTGACAATAAATAATTTTACTCAACTCATAAAATTAATTGAGGGCAATTAATTTTACGTCAACATATAAAATTAATTGATGGGGGGTTTTAGAGGTTTCCTCTCCCTCCCCATTAAATGGGGGGTTAGGGTGTTGCGGTTCCACCACCAACTCCCAAGTGGAGCTTCTAACCACTTTATCCGCACTGCATGTGTTTGACAAAAAAAAATATTCACTTATTTTACTTTATTAACCAACGTAAAACCCCAAAAACTAACTTTCATACCCAATCATCCACTATTGAGGTGAAGGTCTTCATAAGATAATATCGGCACTGCGAGTTCAACGGTGCCATCAGAATTCGATTCCGAGCACCGGTTCAAAAGTTATAAAACGTCGCTCGTACATTTACTGAACGCACCCGAAAAAAGTTCAGAAAAATATTATCAGTCACCCTTGACCCATTGTGGTCAAGGTTAGGCTCTTCCTAGGAGAAAAACGCCCCAAAAAACTTAGAGGTACTCTCGGATTTTCAATTCGTGTTACCGTTTAAAAGTTATGAATTTTACAATAAAATAATTGTCACTTAATTATTTTATTTACGGCAAAAAACTAGTTTTCTCAGGTGGCTTGTGCCGGCCAAAGATAGTATCTGCTTAAAGGTAGCTTACCCAAACGAGTTCAGCGGTGGTATCAGATTTTTAATCCGAGTTACCGTTTGTGAGTTATAAGCATTTGAAAAATAAAATAACTTACTTAATTATTTTATTTACAGTTATGCCATTTTTGGGTTTTCTCACAGGAGGCCTACGCCGACTAAACTTAAGTCACGCCTAGGGTAAACCCGCCATCATGATCATAACGGTGTCCTAAGATTTCTAATCTGAGTAACCGTTTAAGAGTTATTCCACTTTTTCAGGAAAACTGCTTACACACGTTAATTTAAGCTTAACAAAACTTCAGAAAATTATTACGGGAACACCGGGCCTCAGAATCAGGTGTCGTTAGAAACTACGTACTCGTAAAATTCCAAAGAATTAAAAACAATTCCATTTAAATTTACAGGTCTTTACATTACTCCCACCTCAGCGCTTTATGTCCCCGTAAAGCTACATCAATAACTAGGGAAACAAAAACGGGGTACTGTGCACGCATCTGAGCCTCCCGCTCCCATGTACTCTCTTGGAGGTTCCTGTACTGCCATCTGATGCGCACTAGAGGAATCGACCGTCCACATAGGACCCACTCCTGTCGATCCTCAATCTCCACCAGGACCTCCGCAAAATTCTCCCCATCATTGATGTTCAGCTCCCCATGATCGATGATATGCGTCGGGTCGTGCACGTATCTCCTCAGCTGAGATACGTGGAAAACCGTCATGCACCTGGTGAAACTGTGGTGGATTGGTCAAGCACTAAACCACCTCGGCTACCCTGTTTAGAACCTAGAAGGGTCCGATGAAGTGTGGAGATAACTTGCCACCCCGGCCAAAAATCCGTAATCCACGTCAAGGTGAGAACCATAAGAAAACATGGTCGCCATCCTCGAAATCTAGTGGTCTCCACCTCCTAGATGTCCTGAACCTTCTTTGGTCCTACAAGAGCTGCTAAGATTTTTTTCTTTGCCGATAAGAGAAATATGGTCTCATCCCCTGGATAAACCACGTTCTTTTCCTAATACAGTCAATCCCGACATGGATGATACTAATCCATACCAAGGATGATGTCGTAAGGCCTCAACGCTACTACCAAGAGATCCAACCGTTACTCCCGCCTCCAAGGGTTGAGTCACACTATCGGCATCAGTGTGTGGTCACTGGGTCTCCTCTAGTAGGTATCTCAAAAGTGAGGGTCAAGCCAATAGTTTTTAACTGGGACCTCTCATTATCAACCAAACAGATGGACATGAAAGAAAAAATTACAAAGATAAGTGTCTTTTATTACTGCATCTCGAAGTACAAAGACATAAATACAACAAAAACATGGAACTAGAAGTACAATGGACAAAAAGGAATCCACTACTTCCGCTCCTATCCACCTGCTTCCGGAGCTCTACTGCCTTGTCCACTGCATGGCTATTTCCCAAGCACCCACCGCTACTTCTGTCTTCATGGCTCCTCCAATGACTGCGGATCAACTGTGCAGGGGGTCAGACAGTCACGTTTCAGGTGACCCTTCCTGCCGCATTCATAACACTTCCTGCTCCTCATATGGCTGGCACTGTTTCGTGTACCTCGCACAACGAAACTAGTATCCCGAGGTCGCCCACCTGCTGGTCTGGTCCTCTTGGACCCCTGCATCATCTGTCTACTGCCTACATATGACTCGGATACTGATGGAAAATCCTGCGACAAAGGCAGCAGCTCCTAAGCATGCTCAGAGTATAGAGTCACTGGTATGAACTACACCCGGAATAAGGTCTCGAAGTCTCCCCATGTGAAGGTCACCTCATCACAAAACTGGGGAATCTGGCTCCACCATCTGCTTGCTGCTACCTGAAGGAGGCTGGCAGTAAAGATCACCACGAAGTCCGCTGGTGTAACCACTATCCTGAAAACTCCCACCACAGCCTCCAGCCAATCCTCAAACGCCTGTGGGTCCATCTCTTCCCGAAACCTGGGTGGACTCTGGCACTGGAACTCGTGTAGCGTGCTCAAGTGGTGTGTATCACCTGCTGCTGGGGCTAGTGGCATCGGTGGCCCAATGTATGGTAGTATCGCTAGTGCCTCCACTGGTGCCTCAACTATAAGAGGGCCCTGTACCGAGGCCTCGTCGCTCGGCAGGCTGTCAGTACGTACATCCCTCTGGGCTCTAGCTGGTCGGCCGTGGAAAGACATCCTGAAAGAAACATACGTGACGCAGTCAAACGATTATACCTGGTGAGCTGACCTGGTTTGAGCTGTTTTAAGGGGAAAACATTTGAAGACAAACATGCAATTAGTGTTTTCATGCACTGAGTCAGAAATCAGAGGTCAGGGTCTTTGTGTATGGATACGTCGGCCGCCCGCACCATCACTGGACTCCCTGAACTGAATACCACACTCGGTACTCTTAACACTATTTTTTCATAGAAAAGAAATATCAGAGTTATAAGTTCTGCGGTAGAACGGACTCCTTTGATACCAATTTGTCACGACCCATCCTCCTGGCCCGTGCTGTGACTACCCCAAGCCCGCCTTCCATAGACCAGGGGCTGGCGACTAGCACCAAAGGTGTAAATCCCCCAAAAAAGGGAAGGCATTGCCTTTAAAAAATGAAAGCACACAAAAAAAGAGTACAACCAGAAGCTACACTAAGTAAAGAAGTATAACAAACGTGCTAAAAGTAGGTGGGGCCAAAAATACAAGCCCAAAAGAAAGACACAGCTACATCTGAAAGTAAAGTACAGCTCAAAGGACAATAGCAGAAAGGTGACAAGCAGCTCCTAGATCTTCCTTTGGGTTCCTACCTGAAGGGTAGGTACAAATGTCCTCCTCAGCACTCCACGTCTGTCCTTCTCCTCCGGGTACCGACTCGTCGTGAGATACACCTCAGGGTACCGACTCGTCGTGAGATCCACCTCCGGGTACCGACTCGTCGTGAGATCCACCTATGGGTACAGTCCATCTCTACAAGCCTCAACCACGATCAGTAATGTCCGTCGTCTGCAACCAACACAACAAGGTGCGGGCAAATCCCGTTCAGGGGTGAGTATACGATACTCAGTAGGGAAACCGAGACCCTCAAGGTCTCACTAAATCCAACAAGGATAATCACAAAGAAAGTTCTCAACAGATAACCCTTACTTAGGTATAAGCCCATACTTATACCTAAGTTACCAAGTAACCCATCTCATCCACAAGGTATCACACAGATATGAAGTCGACGGATAACCACTACTTCGGTATATTCCCATAAAAATATGTAAGTTATCTAGTAACCAATCTCAATAATGAGGAAAACACAAAGGTCAATGACTCTGCTCAAACCAAGATTTTCATTATCGAAACCGTAACTGCTGAAGAGCTCCGTATCTGACGAGTACAGTGATCCTGTCACGACTCTGAGGTACTGCTCACTAATCTAAGACTGCTGAGGTACTCCACCTATCGAGTACCGCGGGTCATCCACCTCACAAAGTAAGGATCCTCCGCCATGGGTTTACCACCTCACACATTAGTTCTCCCCCTCATAGCATACAGAGGTACTCCTACTGTCGAGTACCACAGATCTTCCACCTCACAAAGTAGGGATCGTCCGCCATGGGTCTACCCCCTCACAAAGTAGTTCTCCCCACTGGGCTATGCAATTCACCTTGAATCAAATTGGACAAGTAGTCATCAGGTCTCAGCCAGCTACATGGTCTCCGTACTCCGTACACTCGTCTCCGGGAGGGTCCGCTCCACGAGCTACAGGTCGATACTAAAAGTATCACAAAGTCCCAAGAATAAGTATCTCAATGTACCGCCTAGTCATAGGGGTCTCAACGCAGCAGACGATGCATCAATCGGACGCCCGGTCTGTGAGTTATTAGCCTTTTCGTCCTAGGGGCCCTTTTGGTTTCATGTACAAACCAACCCAACTATATCTCAAATATACCCCGAACTCACATATGGTATAATCATAGGGACTATTTCTCAACGTGATCACCAACGCCGCTGACGGTTCGTCAAACAGACGTCCGGTCTGAAAGTTATCGGCTTTTCTGTTCCAGGGGCCCGGTTGGATTTATGGTACAATCCAACCCGACCATACTCCAACTGCATCAAAACCTCAGGTGATGTATACCAAAAGATCCATCTCACCGAAGGGAATCTAACAAAGTTGACGACACGTCATTCGAACGTCCGGAACTAAAGCTATAAGTGTTTCCGCTCCGAGGGCCCAGTTGGTTTCAGGTTCGAACCAACCCAGTCATACCCAAAGTTCTCCAAAACGTTGAGTGTAATATAACCAAATGAATATCTTGATCCAAGGATCACGTCGCAATAGACGGTGCGCCAATCGGAGGTCCATATCCCACGTTACGGGCGTTTGAACGAATCTACCCGCTTTTAGGGGGTTTGGGCCCGAACCGGCCAGGCCCAAGACCCCCTTGGTCAGACCAAACTGGGTCAAACCGACCCGGGTCAGGGTCCAGCCTGCTTGGGTGCGGCCCGGCCCAGCGGGCAGCCCGGCCCAGCAGCGGGGCGCCCTGGCCCAGTGAGAGCTGCTCGGCTCGGCTGGGCGCTCGGTCTGCGACCGACCAGCGCGAAGGGGGGGCACTGCCCCCTCACCTTGTGACGGACGCCCCACGTGGGGGGACCACCTGTCCACCACCAGGGGTCACGACCCACGGAATTTTGAACGGACGGCCCGGTTGGCCGGCCGGTGCCACCGCCGCGGGACCCCGCGGTCCCGCCCCCCAAGCGCCGACAACCGGTTTATCCAGCCGCCTCAAGGTCTTCCGTCGCGGCCAAAGGGCCGCGACACTTGATGCTCCGGCGGCCGGGGAGTCTGACCGCCCCCTGTCGGTGAAGGTCGTGGCCTTCAACTTGCACAGTGCGTCAGTGCCGCGCCCCTACGTCGTGACCCCTACTCCGGCCGCGGCCTTTTTCAGCCTTAATGGCGCGACGCGACGGCGCCGCACACCTTCTCCGCGGTTCCCTCGTTTTCGCGCAGTGTGACGACACCGCGCCGTCTCCGTTCCAATCCATAATGAAGGAAAATAGTAAAAACGGTGGAGGGTCGGCCATGTTTGTGCGGTCCGGCCCCCTCCTGTTAATCGATAGCAAGCGGCTAAAAGATTAATGATGAATGCCCAAATATTCACGAACATAAAATGAAACCCCTACCTCTTTCTCGTCGCTCGTTGGCGGAGTCGCAGAAGGAAGACGCTGAAGACCGCCGTTCGTCGCGTCCGCCACACGTCCCCAATTCCGAGATCCGTCGGTTCGTTGACGATGTTGCGGAGGATAGGTTTCTGGGGAAGGAATTTCGAAGAAGAATCACGTGGAATATTGTCATTGGCGTTCTTCACGTTCTTCGTTGGAGAGGATATGATTTCCCTAAGTGTTGGGCGTCGTAATACTTTACCAGCTCTTCGTCGCTTGGTGAAGCCAACCCAAAACCATCTCCCAAGCTCCCTATATATAGGAGAGGGGGAGAGGTATGTAACCCTCATGGAATTTATGACGGTTCATTTATTTGGAACCTTTCTAAATTCCAACGATGCGGTTACTTAATTTAAAAAGGGGGTCGGGAGAATTAAATTGTGTTGGTATAATTTAAGAGGTGTGTTGGCACTTCTTAATAGAGGAGGATTCCAAGAAGTTTCCCCCACATAGCCTGCATCAAAGCATATGACACGAATCAATTTTATGTTGACACATAAAATTAATTGACAGAAATTAATTTCAAGTCGACCCATAAAATTAAATCACAACAATTAATTTTTACGTCGACCCATAAAATTAACTGACAACAATTAATTTTACGTCAAATCATAAAATTAATTGAGAGAAATTAATTTTACGTCGACATATAAAATTAATTGATGGGGGGTTTGAGAGGTTTCATCTCCCTCCCCATTAAATGGGGGGTTTGGGTGTGGCGGTTACACCACCAACTCCCAAGTGGAGCTTCTAACCACTTTATCTGCACTGCACATGTTTAACAAAACAAAATAAATTATTCACTAATTTTATTTTATTAACCCATGTAAAACCCCAAAAACCAAATTTCATACCCGATCATCCACCGTTATGGTAAAATTCTTATTAAGCTAATATCTACACTGCGAGTTCAACAGTGCCCTCAAAATTCGATTTCGAGCGCCGATTCAAATGTTATAAAACTCCGCTCGTACGTTTACTGAACGTACTTGAAAAAAAGTTCGGAAAAATATTATCAGTCACCCTCGACCCACTACGGTCAAGGTTAGGCTTTTCCTATGAGAAGAACGCCCCAAAGAACTCAACGGTACTCTCGGATTTTTAATTTGAGTTACCGTTTAGAAGTTATGAATTTTACAATAAAATAATTGTCACTTAATTATTTTATTTACAGCAAAAAACTCACTTTCTTAGGTGGCTTGCGCCGACCAAAGTTAGTATCTTCTTAAAGGAAGAATACCCTCACGAGTTCAGTGGTGGTCTTGGATTTTTAATCCGAGTTACCGTTTGGGAGTTATAAACATTTGAAAAATAAAATAACTTATTTAATTATTTTATTTACAGTTATGCCATTTTCGGGTTTTCTCACCAAGGGCCTACGCCGACTAAAATTAAGTCACACCTAGGGTAAACCCGCCATCCTAAGCACAACAGTGTCTTCATATTTCTTATCCGAGTAAACTTTTAAGTGTTATTCCGATTTTTCAAGAAAACTGCTTACGCGTGTTAATTTAAGCTTAACAAAAATTCATAAAAGTATTCCGGGCACACCGGGCCTCTGAATCAGGTGTCATCAGAAACTACGTACTCGTAAAATTCCAAAGAATTTAAAAAAAAATTTCCTTTGAAAGTTATGGGTCTTTAAACATCGTACAATGAATCCCCATTTTATACGGTTTAATGCCATCTACCATTAAGAGGAACCTAGGTTTTATATGGGGTATAACCACATTTTATCATCATGAACAGAATATGATAACCATTAAAAACGCATGAAGACTCACTATCTACAAATTCTTCCTCACTAAAGTGTCCACAACACTATCCCCTTGATCACTATGAAATGACCTTTTTGTTCAATCCATCAACAATGGGTTTAACTCCTAGTCATCTAAAATCTCGACTACAAATTCCAACACAGGACTAAATGGAATGATGTATACCACACTTGAGAAATCAAGACAAAAAAGGAATCATCTGAAATCAATAAAATTCATAAAAGGAAACATGAGAAATCAATAAAATGTTAGGACATGAAAATGTTTGGTGGCAACTATGTGCCACACATGTTACATATAAAAACCAACTGTTCCTATATCTGTTCAACATATTAACAATACAACTAATCATGATCCGATGATGCATCGTCAGCCTCTCCACCTCCTTCTACACTTTCTGATGTCACATGTAAGAACATTATATTAAAAATTAAATATTGTTGCATATTTATATTTAAACATAAAACCAATTAACGTTTTAAATCTAAATGATCTTTATTTGTTTTGATTTACCTACTTACCACCAGTAGATGCACTACCACCGGGGGAATATTTGCTCATCTGCTGCTGTATATCAGCCATCTCTTTCTGCAAAGTGGATATCTGATCCCCCTGGCCTTAAACTGTGGTTCGTAGAGAATAAATATCCCTCTGAGCATCTTCAGGTATGGACTGACTATAACTAGGAGTATATGTAGCTGGAATCCATGGTGGCATGCAAAATACCTCAGATGGTATGGGTCTAAAACCCATCCCGCGCACTCTACCAGGATGCTCCTACCCAAGGACTTTAGCAACTGGGTCATCCTGGGAGACTGAGTAGGACTGCCCAGGATTGGTATCCCATAGTTCTATAATTTTTACCTATAAATAAAATATCAATATATATTAATACAGTAAAAACTAATAATAAGTCATTTTAATAAAAAATTGACTTCATACCCCAAATTCTTTGGCAGGCTCATTAAAAAAACTTCCATCTGATTTTTTGTGAACATCCAACCACAGTTCAGTTCGGGATGCTTCGTTCCCTAAACTCTGTGACTGCATTAAGGAAAGATAATTCAATAAATCAATATATTAAACAGATAATATTGTTTTACAAATAGTTAAACTAATTAAAAGATTACCAAGGTCTTTCGGCTTCTAGAAAATCTTTTTGAGACCGCAGTGTGAGGGATGACTTGCTTAGCCCAGTTTGATGCATTCTGTCTTGAGAGATCCTGAAATAAATAAAATACAATTTAACAGTAATGTATTAAATTTTACCTAATCTTCATATACATTTATTAATGTAAAACGAGGATAATATAATAATTTATATTTCAATACCATCTGCTTCTTATCACGATGTTTGTCAACAAAAACTTTCCACTGTTCTTTCGGTACCCCACTGGGTAGCTTCTCATACATTTGTTGCACAGTAAATGAAGTATCATTGACATCACACCACAATATCCATTTGAAATCTTTCCTTTTCTTACCAAGAGTTTTCAACATCCACTTCCGTGCTATCACATCAGCAACTATAAATTGGAAGAACATCTGTATACAAAAAATCATTTTTAACATATTAGTAACATGACATTCAATTAAACCAAAATGTAATAAAATGAACTTTATTTGGGAATCAAAAACATCATTTTTACATCCTGGAGGCATTTGTCTCCAATCATCACAAGAAATAGGAAGGGAAATGGTCTCCGCTGCCAGCTGGCCTAGAATCTGACCAAGTTACCCCGCAGCGTCATCCGTAGGGACCCCATAAGAATTAAATGGCACGAATATCTTCTCTCCATTGATATTACAAACATCTGAAATTTTTATTTTTTTCTACATGGTTGCATTTTTTCAATCTTTAATGAGCAAAAAATTAGTATAAACAAAATGAAATAAATTTATTTAATTAAAATTTGTACCTATGATAGTGACACTCTATTATGTCCATGATGAACTGGAAGGGGCATGTCGCCAGCCCACTACTGGGGATCCTGAAGGAGGATTTGATGACTTATCCTCTAATGGGACACCCACAGATGGTGTGAGAGATGGTGCAAGGGGATATGGTACAAGGGTGTAGGCAGCTGGTGCCTCAGATGCCATGGGTAGGGAGCCAGATAGATCCTCATCTTTCGTAGAACTAGATGAAATAGTGAACCGCCTACTCCTTGGCATTCCTGTCATTTAAAAAAATAAAATTAAGTTCAGAATATATATTTCAAAAAAATTATTTAGAAAAAAATTAAAAATGATAATAGATGCCCAGTACTAACAGATAAAATATATATAATAATGATAATGAATGACTGCAGAAATGAAACAAGTGGTTGCTGAATGAATACATAATTGTACATACAATCATTTTTCCCTTCAATCATGTCTGTTTCCTGGTCCATTTCATCATCCACTTCAGTCATCCTTGCTAGACTAATATTTTCAATATCATGATGGACAAATAATTCTTCTTCCTATTGTTCATGAAATTCAATTTTAGAGGTCAAATCTTCCACTTCATCACCCATATCATACAAATCTCTTTGTATTACGTGAACAACTACACTCCACCCTTCACCCAAAACATCATTTACATAATATACCATTTTTTCTTGCGATTCTAAGATATATGGATCATGCAATTCATGATCACCAACATCCATCAAGCGAGAGAAGTTCACAGAAGTAAATTTCAAGGAATCTCTTTTAACACCTCTGATAATATCGAACCATTTTCATTTGAAAAAAAGAACAGAAAAATGTCTGTGGTAGTTTAATTCAATAATATCATGTAGTTTTCCATAGTATCCCACTTCAGAAAATGGAAATATACAACTATTCTATATTTTCAAACCCACTTCTTAATCAACTGTACGAAATATAAATCCATTCACATTATAAGCGTCAAACTTTATAACTTGTTTTATAGTACTCTAGAAAGAAACATCAAATATTCTAACAAGTCTGCTCGAGTATTAATAATCATGATATGAAAAAATAAATATAATTTAATAGATTTACCAAATGTATGTGTCAAACTAATATTCGTATTTATTGTAATATTTATGAACTTACACATCGTGAAAACCATTCTACAAGCTCTTTATTCACAACTTTCATTATATCTTTCTCATTTCCTGTTCGACCTATCATTCATCTCTTTGTTTGTATCCTCGACTCTTCAATAAATGGATATGAAGTTTCACTATTCAGAAGCACATATCTATATTCCTGTAATAATTCCAATTCTATCAGTGTCACATTTGAGATCCTCCAAACTGATCAGCCAATAGTAGGAAATATTTTTGATTTCTGATGCATTTAATATTGAGTTGATGTGTTCTCAACACGTCCAATTTTATTAAATCTTGTCTCAATATCATCCAAATATCTGGAACAAAAGGTAAGCCACTCCTCATCCAAATAGCCTTCAGCAATACAGCCTTCTAGTTGAGATTTATTTCTCATGTATGATTTCAAATTTCCAAGATATCTGTGAAATAAAGTAATAATATTATACATTTATTTAAATTCCAAAATTTTTTTACTTAAATTGTAAACATATAAATAAAATACCTCTCAGTTGGATACATCCATCAATAATGAACAGGGCCTCTTAATTTAGCTTCCTCAACTAAATGAAAAGTTAAATGCATCATGACAGTAAAAAATGATGGAGGGAAGATCATATCCATTGCACAAAGGGTCAATAAAAACCCCTCATAGAGGTTGTCAAGCTGAAATGGATGTATAGATTTCTCACATATTTGCATGAAAAAATGTGCATAATTGGAGTACAAAAGTAGTAATTTTTTAGGTAATAATGTATGCAATGTCAATGGTAGTAACTATTGTAACAAAATATGTGAATCGTGACTTTTCAATCCATGTAACTTACGATTCTTCAAGTCAACACACCAAGATATATTACTCGAATACCCATCAGATACCTAAAAACTCTTTAAAATTAGAAGGAATGTATCTTCATCCATATTATTCATTGCAAAAATGGTCGGAGCATACTTTTCATTCTCATCTGGCCAGAGATCACGTTTTATATTCATTACTTGTAAGTCTTTACAAGAATTGAGAAGATCCTTTGACTTTACATGCTCATTAAGTAATGTCAAAATAAAATTATTACAAAAATTATTCTCAATATGCATCACATCATGATTGTGCTGCAAGAAATTAAATTCCCAATACAGAAGATTAAAGAATATACTTTTTTTCTTCCATTGTTGCGTTCTGATTTCACTTGACGATGCACTTCAGACCCGTCTTCCACTATCATTCAAATGATGAACCTTCCCAAATTCTGTTTCAACATTTTCAAGCTGTGGCAATATTTCACAACCAGCTAAAAACTTTGGAGGTGGTCAATGATCAATGGAACCATTAAATTTTGATCTATTCAGAGAAAATCTACGAGATGAATCAAGAAATCATCGATGGCACAAGAAGCACCATTTTATACTGTGAGGTAGCCATTTGGGCTCAAAATCAATGTTACAAATGGGAAAATCCAAAACCGTGTAAGTGTTACAACCAGAAAAATTCCCAAATCTAGGGAGGTCACTAATGGTCCACATTAAAGCACCATGCATTTTGATCATTGTTTTAGAAGAAGCATCAAATGTCTCAACATCGTTGCTCCACAACTCCTGCAATTCATCAATCAAAGGCTGCAAGTATACATCAATATCGTTTCCCAGAATTTTTTTTCTAGAAATAATCATCAAAATTGATAAAATATGTTTGTTTCATATACATCCACGGAGGTGTATTGTAAGGGATCAAAACAACTGGCCGAATGCTATAACTTGTACTCAAAGTCCCAAATGGGTTGAATCCATCGGCAGCCAATCCCAATCAAACATTCATAGGATCAGCTGAGAAATCTAGATGTAATGATTAAAATGTATTCCATGATTGGAAATCTCGTGGATGTCTCATTAACCCATCATTGTTATTATCTACAGAATGCCACTTCATGTGTTTAGCAGTTTTCGATGACATGAATAAAATTTGCAATAGAGGCTTCAAAAGAAAGTAATGCAAAATCTTTACAGGTGTATTCCTTTTCTTCTTATCCATGAAATTATGTTCATTCAGACTTCCAACATCACCCATTGAATTCCATATATAATAAGAACATTTCTTGCAATTCTGTCTACTTGAATCCTCTCCCCAATATAGCATAAAATCATTGGGACATGCATGTATTTTTGTACAATTCAGACCAATTTTGTTAACAACTTTTTTCATATCATAAAAATATTATGGGATTTTTTCTTCAGGAAATTAATCACAAATCAATTCCAATATCATGGACATTGCCTTATTTGTAATTCCACATAGACATTTGATATGGTACAACTTCAGCAGAAATGAAGGGTTTGAATATTTCAAACACCCACTATGCAACTATTGATTTCCATCATCAACTAAATCATGAAACACATTTTCCTCAGTGAAGTTTTCTCTTACATTTGGTTCCACAGAATCAATATGAGGATCCAATGATATGTTACAATCTTGATCTTCTTGTGTTATAGTCTCAAAAACATCACTTTTCACGTTGCAATTTGTAGAACCCTTTTCTGGTTGTTCTGATATGTTTTGATGATGACAGTGGTGTCTTGGTGTTCCGAATGAATCATTTATGAGGTTTTTCATTTCATTTTCCATTTTCGATGAACTTGGTACCTCATTATATGAATTAACATCAGTGCTCAATCATTCTGTAACGTTCGATTCTCCATGAAAAATCCAACACAAATATTGACAAGGGAATTGCTTTAGTATTAAATGTTCATAAACTTCATCTCTCTTCAGCCATGTTCTAAATTTACATTTTGGACATGGAAATATTATTCTCCCTTCAACGAATCCATTAGAAATTGAAAAATCTAAATCATTCAAACCCTCAACATACTGAGGTGTGTTCCTCGGTAATGTGATCCAGCTTTTCTCCATGTATATCACAATGTGCCTACAAAATAAAAAAAATAAAACACATAGTTACTACTATATAGATAAAGAGATTCATATATACGATAGTGTAATATTACAGAAACATAACATAATAATGATGATCCCCTAAGTTATATATGAACCGTCTAGTGTTTGGGATAGGGGAAGTTTCTTTGGTAAAGAGAAATAGTGTTCCAACAACGTGGTAGCTACTTTACCATGAAAACTAAATCACATTGTTAATTTGAAATAACTACGTGGATATAAAAATCATTCATAAGGTAATAGAAAAAATCTATAATATAGTTCATTCATCTAAATGGTTTTTAGGAAAATGAATGGTTAAGAGAAATCTTCTGAAATAATAAAAATCATCAATAGAACCAATAATTCCATATTACTCAATTACCACATGGTCAATACTAAAAGTTATGCTAAATAGTATTCCTATTATGTTTCTCCCAAATCTCAAAATTTTTAACCCTTGAATTTTCAAATCCTTTATAGCATCAAAATATAATATTAGATAACAAAAAGTAACATAAGCATAACTTGGTTGGAATCACAGTTCATGAGGAAAAAAATTATGTTTCCAATCATGATGAAGATGCATAGAAATAGCAGGATGTAACCATTTCCTAAAAAGACACCAAATGAACCTTGGAGGATGAACTAAATATATTAGAAGATTATTTTTCTTTGAAAACTTATTAAGCAGCTATATATGAGTATGAAAAATACACAATTTATTTTTGAGTAGATGTGATTTTTTCTAGAGTTGACATGGATTACAATGAGCTATCCAAGCCATCAGAAGCTGTCAAATCCACTCAAATTAGGTTTTCCAAGAACAAATATTCTATCTCCTGATAAAATATATAGAGGGTATTTAGTATTAAAAGTAAAATGATTCAATAAGTGGGTGATCCTACTCTAAATTTCCAAACAAATAAAATAATTTCTTATTTGAATTTCTTATATTGAGTTTTTCACATTGACCACATTATGAGATAAGAACTCACAATATCTATTTCCACATGATTCATTCTTACTGGGAGAAAAAAGAGATAAATATAAGGGAATCCATAATCCTATGCAATAACACATGAATTTCATATTTGGAATGTACATTGATGCATATGTCAGGTTCCCATTAAGAAACAATCTTGATTTTTCATATATGTGTACCCTTGAATTATTCAACATTCACATGAAGTAAATACTCAAACACCCCTAAGTCACATAAAACCATGCAACCATCACATGGGAAAATAACTACCACTTCTCAAGGGTTGGTTCTACTTGATACACCTATTAGGGTCCCATTCATTATTGAAGGTAGAACTCATCTCATTTACAAAACCAAATAACACCATATAACAATAGAAAAGGGTAACCAATACAAACCAAGGAAGATACTATTGGGTATCATCTCTACCAAAAAGGAATCCCATGAATTAACCCTTTCTCCATTTGGGATAAAATCCCTTTACCAAAAAGTATGATTTAAAGATAGTCACCATTAGTGGAAATTCTCTAGTTGATAAAAGGTATGATAAGGGTGAAAATTAGAATCTATGACTCCCAAAAAATCGACACAGAAATAATATCATGACCTCTATCGTCCAGTATGAAGGTACATGGATAGAGGACACAAATCATACCTAAAACAAAACTAGATGTCACCTAAATCATATATACACATAAACCTATATATATAACTCTTATCACTATGTTATTGACAAGAAACAGTCAAATGTGGGGATTATGGGAGTGTGTCAAAGTGTCACTCACCTCTTACTACTCTTACACCACCATCTTTTAAACCAAAACCAATTCCAAGTATGCCAATTATCCTATAATAGTAGATTCTATGACCTCAATGTTAATTATAATCTAGAGGTTTTAGCACAACATTTGTCAAGAAATTTTCAATAAAAACTATAACCTTATCCTAAATCTTGGATACATCCCTACCAGGAATTCTCAACCAAACAACACTCACATGAGGACTCCAACACAGGTGGAGTTTTTTAACCCTACAAAGGGTTTAGATATGGTCATGCAACCCTACAAATGGTTTAACATCTCCAGAACTCAAACTATCCTTAGTATTTGTGGATAGAATCTCATCTAGAACAAGGGCTTAAATTAAAACCATAAAAGATTAATACCATATGAGTTTGAGAAATCATCAACCACTAAAAACATAGTGTGTTGTATAGATAACTCGGGTATAGTATCTCCATATGGTTTGTGGGTTTCTAAAATAGATGAATTTCACGAGTTGATGACTCCACTAAATCCTATACCACAAGAGGATTAGTGGATTTTCATAATCTAGGAGGCCTCAACTATTTGAATTCATGTTACACAGTTTTTTTATGGGTAGTCCATCAGTGGGAACTAATGTCTTCATTATGAGAAGTTCTATACTAAAAATGGGAGAGAAGCTATCTAAAATAATAGGGAAAGTATATATCCTATATAAGTATTTAAATCAACACCTCATCACTAAAATTAAAAGTTGAAAAAGGATCAAGCACTGAGATATGATTATCAAAAACATAACTCCAAAAAAAGTAGTTTTTGTGTGGGTAGAATTATTATTTTGATAGGACGGACCCATAATGATTAGAGCATATCTAAATCAACTAAAATAGGAGTTACATGAAATATAATTATTGAGAACTATACGATTCATGTATCAAATTAATTTTACCCTATATTTGATGATTTAGAGATTTGGGTTGACTGACAGGTTACCAATGTCTTGGTGAAAGGATACATTTACAACCACACCTACTCTAGCCTCACTGGTATGATAACTAAAATAAAAAACCACATGAAATCACAAAATTAAATTCCTGAACTAGTCCCCATGTGAATAATAACTCAAAAATATTTTCTTAGGACTTGAACCAATCAAATTACACCCTAACATAACCTACCCCATAGAGACCAAAAATAGGATGATGATAAACTATGTGTGCCAATCAAATCCTAACTCCAATAGGCCAGGGAATGTTGAAAAAGACTAAGTAGTAATATCACATAATATAGGAGGCCATATCCTATAATAACCTTCAATATATATGCATCCTCAATATAAGAAAAACAAAAAATAACTATAATATATATAAAGGAACCATTAAAATGTATACAATGCATAATGGTCTCCATTATCGAGTATCAAAAGTATAAGGGATTCAATGACTAATTATTCTATGTATTAGGGACACCATGCTCAGGTGCCACAAGTATAATGGACACAATGCATGAGTACCACACATATAAGGGATTCTATGCTTGAGTAACACATGTTTGATGGACTCCATGATCGAGTATCAAAATTATAAGGAACTCCATACCTAAGTTTCATAATTCATTATAGTCATGTAGGCCTTATAATCTATCAGCATTATAGTTTTACAAGTGAGTATCCTTTTTTATGTAGAAACAGGTGATATGGTCTCACGATACCCTTATCATCAAATTCATTATAGTCATTACAACTAGGATTCAAGAAAAAACCACATAGAATGTGGTTTGGTCACCTAAGAATGCACAATACCTAGAGAGATTCCAATTGAACACCTTAAGTTGTTGAAATAGTCGATAGGGATTAAATATAAATAATAAAAAAGTGATAATAAGTTTTTCTATCAAGGATATCATATTAAACACGAGTTATGTGTGTGTTTAATGAATCTAATGGAAAATACACCATGAATATTCATAATTAATATTATAAGGAGAAACTAATTGAGGCCAAATTACTATAATTAAAACCTTAGGGTTCGTATAGGTCACCGGGATCGCGGGGTCGCCGTGGTCGCCGGGGTCGTGGGGTCGCCGGGGAAGCGGGGCGCCGGGGGAAGCAGTGTCGTGGGGTGAGAAGGGGGATCAGGGTGGGGTTGGGGGGGGGGGGAGGGCCAGCAGTGGGAAAAAATTGTTTCGTGGTGGTTTATTATAAACCGATGTGAAACGATTTTAAAAAATTGTTTAGCGGCGGATCCCAAAACTGCCACTAAAAAACTGCTGCTAAATTCAATTTTCGTTGTAGGTATTCCTCTAGATATTTATTTATCTCTATTAATTTCACAGTGGCCATTCTATAGGGATTCTTTGATATAGGTCTTGAACAAGGAATTAAATCAATAAAGAACTCAACTTCCCTCTCTAGATGATGTCTAGGTAAATACTCTGGAAATGCATCAATGTATTCTTTCACAATAGGTACATCTAAAATTTAAATATTTATTTCCCCAACCCTAGATATTGTGTTCTATTCCTCTCTAATAATTTCATTCAATAGAGATACTATGGGTGGATCTAGATAAGAATCATATGGTAAAGTTTCTTCTTTAAAGATAAGGGATTCAACACCATTCTAAAAAATTGTAACTTACTTAATCTTGAAATAAATATTCTCCTCATAATTTTAGAGCCAATTCATACCAAGAATTATATAAAATTAAATCATTGGTATGATGATAAGGTTTGTAACTAAATCACGTTTATGTGTCATGAGGGGGACTGATTGACACATCTTTTATGCAATGATACACCCCCTAAGAGTTTTGACTGACAACTCCTTCATTAAATAAAATTTGACATGTCTAATTTTCATGGAAAACATGGAAGATATAAATGAATGCGATGGTCCAAAATCAAATAAAGAATTAGCTAAGTTTGAGGAAAAAATTAAAGTACCTACCACCACATCATTAGGATCTTCAACCTATGTGGTTGTAATCACATAATCTTTACCTTAATCTCATTTCTTTTTTTGAGGAAAGTTTCCTTGTAACTTAGGAAAATCATTTTCATAGTGTCCCATCTCTCTATAATTGTAGCATTGAACATCATTTTCTTGTCTATTCCCCTTGCATTCACTAGATCTATGTCCCTTTTCTCCACACTTATAGAAAACTCTCTTGCCTTTCAAGCATTTCCCAGGACGATTCTTTCCACTGTAATCGCATAATTGAAATCACTTCATTCCCTTCTTCTTCATTGGTGCTTCAGATTTTCCATTGTTATTAGAATTCCTCTTCTTATCTTGATTTCCCTTGAACAAATTTGATATATAAAATTCCTTCCCTATTTTTATGGCGCTTAATAAAATTTCATCATATGATGAAAATGTTTGGAAAGCCAGTTCCCTTTGAAGACTTGGCTTAAGACCCTCAAAGAAGTGATAAATCTTGTCCTTTGAATCACGTACGCAATCTATTACATACCTGGATAATCATTTTAAGGTAGACTCATAATCTTCAATACTATCTTCTTCACGTTTCTTTAGGCTAAGGAATTTCCTCTTTATTTCGGTTCATTACTCCCGAGGGAAATATTTTTCGAAGAATGCTTTCTTAAAAGTCCTATATTCCATATCTTTAATTTCTTCTTCCTATATGGTATTCTGGATCAAGGACCACCATTGATCAACATCACCCTTGAGACAATATACTTCTAATACTACCTTTTCATTTTCATTGCACTTTAATGAAATGAATATCTTCTCAAGGGACTTGATCAACTGCTTAACTACTACTGGAGTAGTAGTCCCATTAAAAGATGGGGGCTTCTGATGCATTAAATGATCCAACACAGGTGTATTAGGGTTATTCTTCATATCCTGAGTAAGTTGTCGCAATATGGTCATGATTATATCTACTCCCACATCGACTGTGTTGACTTTCTCAGTCGGTAAATCCCTACATTTTCCAAGAGTATTGATTTCTAATCTTCCATTAGGCACCATTTTTAAATAATTTCATACACTAAATTAGGTTATAAATCATAAATTATAATCTCAACTAGAAAAGTACGCCGAATAAATTGAAATTATATGCACAGATAATCACATAAACATGGTTTCTATGAGGAAAATTTACATTCAAATCTTTCATAATGTCTTGTAAAAAAATGTTAATTATCCTAAGCATATCCCTCATGATTGTCCAACCAAGAGTGTTTTAAGGCCCGTTGTCGTGTACCAGGATACCCCTATTAAATCCCAAACCCCTTTTTGGAGTTTTTACTCCTAGGTACATCTGTGCTAGAGCCACCTCTACTTGTTTGTATCAACACAAGGATGTATTTGATTGAAAGATCCACACAATATATTACATTAAAAAAATTCTATGATGTTCTTGTTTGTTTTACCTCAAATTTCATCATAGGGATTGGTTCCCTAATCTACATTTTCTAATCTAGGTTCCATGTTTTCTACTAAAATTCCTCTAATACCAACAACAACACCCCAACCCCAAAATCCTCGAGCTAGTGCATTACTTATTACATTTTCATGATTAAAAGGAATGAAATTCCGAAGGAATGAGCAGTTTAGTAGTCTTGAAGAAACTAGATACATACATGTAACACATATTACACTGAGAATGTTAACAAAAATATGATACAAAACAAAAACTAATAAACTGCATCCATGAGAACTTAATAAATAGTATCCTCTTCATATCTCGTTGAAGTAAACAAATGAAAGGGGTGAGCTCAAATACTCAGTAAGGGTTAAAAATTTTAGAATCTCGAGTAAAAAATAATATAATTACAATCGAATTGAAATAGTCAATATGGCATGGTTAATAAATAAAAAACACACATCATTTAATAAATTGATAATGAAACTGCATCCATAGATTTTTTTCATAGTGAAAACCTCATGGATAGTAATAACTAAATATGAATAAAAAGAATTATTATTAATTGGACCTCATGTATCTGGCACATGATACCACTTTATCATAAAAATGATTTATGTCTGTGGTTAGATTCCTGACTGATTCTGTTTTTGAAAGAGACTCGAAGGGTTTGTCGCCTGCTGATTTGTCTTGTGAGACCCATCTTAGCATCAAGGGACTATAGTGGGGCCTTCCCATAACTTCAAGTACAAATAATTATTTATACATAGATTTAATACAGGTACTATAAGCCTTATCACTATCCATATAGATTAGAGGAAACAGATTCGTCAATATTTCCATAGTTAAACAACTCTCCAAATAAACACCTTATTTGAAATGGTATACAGATTATAGAAAAAATCATATCAATGCTAGAAGAAAATGAATATTTACCAGAATTATAATTTAAAATGAGAAATGATCTCAAATGGGTAGTAGATACACCACATAAGAAATATTAGGTTCATAATACCAAGTAGGTCTCAATGAAATGGAAGTTGAGACAAAGTGTCTTACCACATTGTAATCAATTGAATCGTATGACCAAAAATCTACAATCACCAAATGAATAATAAAATACCATGAATATAAATATAATCATGATATTATATATCAAATGGAAATATATCTATACCGCATACAA
The DNA here is from genome assembly GCA_963277665.1 of Viscum album. Classification (NCBI taxonomy): domain Eukaryota; kingdom Viridiplantae; phylum Streptophyta; class Magnoliopsida; order Santalales; family Viscaceae; genus Viscum; species Viscum album. Next base: position 1,677,518,974 of record OY728125.1, read on the forward strand.
GAAATAAGTCCCAAACAATGGAAATCTCACGGAATTAAAGTGATATGAGAAATCCCTTACAAAATATCGACATGGTATCAAGTGTACTTATTAAGGATTAATGAGAGAGAAAGGGGGTCAGTCATCATTTATAAATCATGAAGGAAGTATGGGGGATGTGCTAAAATAGACCCCATCATTAGGAATTCCACATAAAATGGCATAACATAGAAGACATTCTTGAATAAAAGTGACATAGAGAGGACCCCATACCTTATGCCTGACTGTCTGCTTTGATTGATCTTCATGACATGAATAATAAAATTTTGAATCATTAATTAAAAATTAAATAATCTATTATACATTAAATTTATTTATTTTAACCATATTATGTTCATTAATTTCTTTCTGGATGGGTTTAAAAGGTTTAATTTTATTGTTTTGGAAGCATTTTCTTCCTTGCTTTTCATGATCGATTTACTTGAAATCATGATTGAAAGTTCATTGGAAAAGTGGTTAAACATAAATAATTGTTAATATATATAATTAGTGACATTATAGAGAAATAAATGATCTTATAATGATTTTTCTTATATACCATGAGGATGACACATTAGATTAAAGTTGATGATTAATGCTTGGATTAAGTTGGCAATTTTGTGCATAGTGAACTTATTTTGTATTATTATATTATATTATGAGTTTTTAAGGGTTATAGATTATTACATAAGATTAAATACATATATTATGATCTATTTAAACTATAAAAATAGTTTCCTGACCATTATTAAAGATGGTAATAGGAATTGAAAACCTGTCATCCCTGAATGTGATAAATTAACACATCTTAGAAAATGTTTTTATTTTTAGTATAAGAGGAGGGGGAAAGAGATATGATGATGGAATATTAAATTAGAAAAATAAAATTCCATTTCATGTATGGTAACATAATTATCATAGAATTTGGATGAGGGCATTTTAGGAGGGCAACAAAAGAATGGAACTTGTAAAAGAATTTGAAATAAAAAGGAAGATAGGTTCACCTCTTGAGTACTCCTCCTTGAGAATCTCCTTAAGGGATTTGTTTTTGGAGTTTTGGTGAGACAAGAATGTCCTGTACGTGGGGGGAGGTCTTGAGAAGTTTATTTGGTAAATTATAGTCAAGGATTGATGCTTTAGTGGTGTGGGAGGAAGAGAGGGTAAGGGGTTGTTTATATAGTGGAGGGGAGGAGGGTTTTCTTAATATTTTAATCATTAGTTTTTTATTTTTCCATAGGTCAAGAAATATTAATGATTCAATGACCAAAAAAAGTAATAAGTGCATTTTATTTTGAACTAATGGTTTATTACATCATCCATGATACATGGAATAGTGTATTTATATTAAAATATATTAGTACCGTAATTACCGTATTTTACTATTAATAAAAAATTCAAGTATTTCAAAAAAATCCCAAATATTAAACCTAACCATTTTTAGATGTGTAGAATCAAAAATTGAACTCCTTTTTTCAAAAATATTTTTCTAAATATTAGGAATTTAATTTTTAATTAAAATCATCATTTAATCGAAAAATACAAACACTTAAAATATTCATCTTCATTTTTGAGGTGCCTAATTTTTTTTATTCTTTCATGGGTAAGTTTACCATTCAAAAGATTCATATTAATATTCATATGGCTAAGTTACTATTCATAAGGGTAAGTTACTATTCATTAGGGTAAGTTACTATTCATCAAAAATTATGTTGATTCTATCAGACTCCAAATATCACCCTGACCGTAGTAATTTATGTCCATTTTTAGAAATTCAAAACACAGAGGTGGAAAATTTATATTTAATGGATAGGTTATGGATATATCCAAAATAACCAAGTGTTGTTTCATAGAGACTTAGTGATTTAATAAATATAGTCTATCTAATGAATTGAAAGTATTTAAGAGAAATAAACCATAAAATTTTTGCAATGTAATAATTATGAACTAAGGCTTGTTATTGACTTTGTAGAGTCATGATGCCAAGAAGACCACAAGCTATATAACAAGAGAGAGGCAATGATCATACTCTAGAGATGGAATGCCATGGGCTACTGATGGATCTTCTAGTTATTCCGGCAACGACACCAGCTGTTATATCAGATGCAGTTGCGAAAGCACAGTTTTGTGAAGTCTTTGTGTGGTTTATGCAGACCTTTTAGGTAGCAACGTAGGCTTCCACATCTATGGAAGAGTTGGAATGTATATTCCATAAGTAGCATCTGCCTACTTTTTGAAGGGATAACAGACCACAAGATGTAGAATCATGGATGGAATCAATGTTGACTATCTTTGACCATCTGCAAATGCCTCTTGAGAGGAGGGTCAACCTCACGACATATATGCTGCGCGATTCTTCCAAGAGATGGTGGAATGTTATCCCTCAGGTAGGGTGTCATTAGGATATGACATGGGAAGAAGATCAAATGTCCTTCTATGATTATTATTTTCCTAAGACACTGAGGGCTGACCGAGCCCAAGAGTTCATGCTCCTAGAGCAGGGCACACTGTGAGTAATGGACTATTCTACCTAGTTTACTGAGATTCAGTGATTCACACCTATTCTAATGGGTGATAATGTATCAAAAGATATAATATTCAAATATGGCCTCAGGTTTGACATCTGATCACTAGAGAATGAATTCAGGTTGCCTTATGTCTCTGCTATTGTGAATCAGGCACTAATTACCGAGCATAATCTGCAAGAAGTTGGGGGTGCGAACCAAAGCGGTTCGACACTGAGATCTAGTACTATCTCGACCGGAAGTAAGAAGCATCTTATGGATTTTTCATGTGGGTATACAAATAGTTAGAATGTTTCTTCTAGTATCCAGGTGAGGTGGTACCAGTTTGGAAGAGCTGTACACTTGAGACCATAGTGTCCGATGGACCCAGTCAAGTGCCGAGCTTGTGGCAGGATGGTCCATCTACAATGTTATTATAGGGTGTTTCCACCATCATCTAGTGAGAGAGGGTCTGTACCAAATCTATGTTCAGGAGTGGGGTAAGTAGATTCTCACAAGTTAAGGAAATAGAATAAGTCAGGTTGTTCAGGTCAAGGAGGTGGTTGTGGCTATGGTATCCAGACCCCATGATCTCAGCGACAGTAGGGCGAGTATGCTTAGGGTAGCCAGACTATGTCACAGGGCCGCAGTACAGGTCAAACCTATAGAGTACAATAGACCCAAAAAAAGTAGTATCCTAGACCTTCTACTGTCAGAGGTACTGTTCTAGTCACCTCTATTTTATCTTTTGTATTTCTTGATATAGGTGCTTCACAAAAATTCATATCAGTTTCTATTGTGGAGAGAATTGGGCTTTTTGTATTTACTTTTGATGACATTATGTTTCTAGACACTCCTGTACGTATAAAAACAGAATGTGTGTGTTAGTTTAAGGAGTTCCCCCTTGAGATTGGTGGGTGTCACTTATTTTGGGACCTCTATGTCTTGGAGATGACATGCTTCAATTTCATTTATGTAATGGACTACTTGGTCTCCTTTCATGACTTTTTTGACTTCTATTACCATAGGTTGAGTTTCACATCACTATAGGGATGGTATTTTCTCAAGATGGGTGATTGGGATGTCCTGGTGAGTAGAGCTATACCCGAGCATCATGGGATGGGTGGGATGACAACCTAGATTGCAATTTTATATCTGGATGACAAGGGAACATGTCTGGCATATTTCAATATTGTGGTTGAGCCTTTCGGGGACATTTTCCTGGATGAATTCTCAGGCTTACCTCTTGTCAGAGAGGTGGATTTAACTATCGATGTAGTTCCAGGAGCTACAACAGTATCCATTTCTCCTTACAGGATTTATATGATGGAGTTTCAAGAGCTCAAGAGGTAGTTGGAAGATCTGGAAGCAAAGGGTTTCATCTGACCAAGTACTTCTCCACGGGGTTCGCATGTCCTTTTTGTGAAAAAGGCAGATGGTACCCTCAGAGTTTGCATAGATTATCATAAGATGAACTAGATGACATTTAAAAATAGATACCCCTTTCCACAGATAGATGACCTGTTTAATCAACTATGAGGAACTGGAGTGTTCTCAAAGGTTGACTTAAGGTTATGATATCACCAGGTACGTTTACGACCGTCAAACATACCTCGTATAGCCTTTCGTAGAAGGTATGTTCTATATGGGTACTTGGTTATTCCATTTGGTCTCACGAATGCACCCACTATTTTCTGGGATCTAATGAACCGAGTGTTCCATCCTTATGTAGAATTTTTTGTGGTGGTTTTCATGGATGATATCTTGGTGTATTATCACAATCAACGTGACCATACCAAGCATCTTAAGATCATTCTGAATACACTGAGAGAGAATCAATTATATGCTAAACTCCAAAAATGCTACTTCTAGATGAATCAGATTCACTTACAAGGTCACATCATTTTAGAGAATGGAGTATCAATGGACCCAAAGAAGGTGATAATAGTAGATACCTTGGAGCAGCCCAAGAAAATTTTTGAGGTGAAAAGTTTCTTCGGACTAGATGGTTACTACAATAATTTCATAAAGAACTTATCACGCTTAGCAGAACCAATGAAGATCTTGAATAATAAGGGTGTGAAGTTTGTGTGGTCAGATTCTTTTGAGATAGCCTTTCTAGATCTAAAAGGGAATTTGAACTCCGCGACGATACTGATATTGCCTAAGCAAGGAAATAGTTACACCATATACTGTGATGCATCAGTTATTGGGGTCGGAGTAGTGATTTTGTAGGGGGATTGAGTTGTTGCATGTGGGTATCAGTAGTTGAGGCCACATGAGAGGAATTACCCTACATATGATCTGAAGTTAGACGTAGTTTTTAATGCCTTGCACAGTTGGAGAGATTACTCATTGGGAGAGAATTTTTTGTTGTAAAAGGTCCAAAAAATCCTCAAGTATATCTTTACTCAGCGGGATCTGAATTTGAGATAGCAAAGGTGGGTGGAATACCTTCAGTCCTTTGATTTTGATCTTACCTATACACCAGGATAAGGCAATGTAGTGGTTGACGCACTGAGCAAGAGGACTCAGATACAGGTAGTGCTAGAGGCTAGTAGTGAGTGGAAGCTTATGAAATTGTTCTCTGAGATGCATTTGGTGGTACATGACATAAAAGGACAATATTTTCTTTTATCTTTTGTTGTTAACTCTACCCTAATAGATATAGTTAGGATGAGGAAGCTATCAGATTCTGAAGGCCTAGTTCTTTGGGAAAATGTGGAAGATGAGGACCATCCTCCTGGAAAGACGGTAGGTGAGGATGATTTTTTTTGTATCCATGGACATTTTTGGGTTCTAGTGGACATAGGTGAGGAGATTATGTGGGATTATTATTCCTTTGTATGGGTAGTGAATCCTGGTGTCACCAAGATGCATTGGGATTTACATCATCAGTATTGGTGGCCAGGTATAAAGAGAGATGTAGCCAGTTTTTTCATGAGATGATCCACATGTTAGCAAGTGAAGGAGGAACACCAAAGACCAGTAGGGATTTTACAATATTTACCCATTCCCGAGTGGAAATGGAATGATGTCGCAATGGATTTTTTGAAAGTTTTATCTAGATCTCCTCAAAGAAATGATGTTTTATGGGTTGTTGTTGACATGATAATGAAGGTTTCACATTTCTTTCCAATCGAGGAAACCTTCAGTGTTGATGAACCTGTGAGGTTGTAAATCTTTGAAATAGTATGACTGCACGAGGTACTGCATTATATCATTTCAGATAGGTATTCCTATTTCACTTCCCATTTCTAGTAAAAGATACAGAGGGATTTAGGTATACAGGTGATTGTGAGCACAACTTAAAACCCCCAGACAGATGGCCAGTCAGAGTGCATGATTCAGGTTCTAGAGGACAAGCTTAAGGCATGCATTTTGGATTTCAGGGGTTCTCGGGAGATATAGATACCCCTGATTGAGTTATACTATTATAATATATTCTAAGATAATATTCATATGGCGTCATATGAGGCCTTGTACAAGAGGAAATGCCGATAACCCCTGTGTTAGATGGAGGCAGGAGATGAAGCTTTTCTGGGACATCGTCTTGTACAAGAGACCACTGAGTTGGTTCACTTGATTTGGAAGTAGATGACTAATACATAGTCTCATCAGAAATCATACACTGATTATCGTAGATGACATTTAGAGTTCGAGGTCCGGGATTGAGTTTTCCTACATGTCGCACAGAGGTTGGGATTCCAAAGGATCAGAAGATAGGATAAGATTTCACCGAGATATGTAAGTCCATTTGTGATTCTGGAGAGAGTCAGGATGGTTTCCTATCATTTATAGTTACCTCATAGGTACTGAGCCATGCATGGAATCTTCCATGTATCTCAGCTACACCGCTATCACTCAGACCCGTCTCACATTCTTTATCCTGTGGAGTTTGAGATTCAGGTAGATGCATCCATTGAGAAGCATATGATTTATATAGTTTCCAGGAGGACGAAGGTTATCTACGGAAGAACAGTTCCTCTCATACGGGTGCTATGGTAGTATAGATGAGTTCATGAAAAGACTTGGGAGAGGGAGGCCGACATACGTGCTCAATGGCTAGGGTTATTCTTAGATTTTCCTTCACCAACCATAAAATGGAAATTTGGGGATGAATTTCTTTAAGGGGGGAAGTTTTTAAGAACCTAATTCTTTCTCTGAGGTATATATTCTTCCTTTCCTTTTTTCCATTAAGTTTTTTTCAAGAAAACACAAGAAATCTAGGTAAATATTAGAATCAAGGATTAAACACTGTGTCATCCTATGAACACGCCGTGTAGTTTTTCCATGTATGAAGGGAATACATGGCGTATAGGAATGTTAGTGATAAAGAGAGGATCTATACGCCATTTATTTCATAGTACATTCCATGTAGACATGTCGGTAGGCCCAAGAAAGTATGCCAGTGAAAATTATGTCGCCAAGTTAATAGTTAAATGATATACACACCATGTATAGGGACTTACATGCCATTTATTTTGTGTTTTTTCACTTAAAGTGGTCTATAGCCTCTCCTTTCGATAGACTAGATAGTGGGATCACTGGGAGAACTCAAGAGGTAACACCAAAACTTCAATCCCTTCCTAGTTGATAATACGAACTCTGAATCAATCACCGCCAATCTCGTTTGAACCCAATTAGTAAGATCTCGATTACTCTTGAGACATTCTTTGTGATTTTTTCTCTTGAATGAGTTATTTAAGGTTGATTGAATATTCTTTTTTTGTAGATCTATACACATATTTCTAGAATTGGAAGTCAAAGATGGACATGGAGAGTCATAACACAATGAGGTAGGTTGTCAAAGGCTAATTTCTCATTGTTAAGTTGTTTATATGTTCCGTTGTGCTATGTTCCATGTTTAGGGTGTCTCTTTGTTCAGAATATGACTTTTTTAATACCTAAAAATGATTAGGCAATTACTTATATGTATTGAAGCATGTTTGAGACTTCTTTTTTTCATTAAGGGCCACCCCGTGGGTGGATTTCCCTTGGATAACTGTTATTGGGCCTTTTGGCTTAGGATACCTGTGGGTATGGCTCTATTTTTCCTATTATGGTTTGTTTGAAATGAATTGTTTAATTAAATTCTTAACAATGTGATTTGTTTCTTTGTGAACCATGTAATATTGTTAATATTTCATGTGTTTTTTAATATGCTAAAATGATGATATATTGGGCTGCCCCTATTTGATTTGTTATGCCTACGGGCAAGGATTTTTATTCCAAAAGGCGATAATTTTTTATGGCTACTAGGAATGAGTTTTTATGCGTATAGGAGAGGATTTGTTAGGCATGGGGTTTAATAGTTGATTATACCTACAGGAAGGGTTTTTCTTTGCCTACGGGAAAGATTTTGGGTTGGATATTGAAATAGAATGACTTATCATGTGTTTTCCAAGACAAAGCACAATTTTGGATTTGTTCTTCACTTTAATGTTTAGATAGCCTTGTGAGGTATCTATTATGATTTCTTATATGGGGGATTGATTGGATTTGGCCAGATCTTGAGACTTATATAATTCAATGTAATTAAATGGTTGGTCTAGACATAATGAATGAAAATGGAAAACAAGACTTTTAATATTGTTAACTTTTGAGTACTTCCTAATTACTACATTTACCTATGTACACTATTGCTAAATATACTCACTGAAATATTAGAATCAACCTTAGGCGATTGGATACTGGGATTTATTTATCAAACCCTATTTGGTTCATGTTTTTATGCTTGAACAAACTATATTTAAGCAGGCATCGATAAAGGAAATGGCCCTTTTTCAGGTACTTGATTGCTAATTAGGAGAAAGAGAGCATGGGACCAAGCCAAGGATTGATATGATGCAAAGTTTCATTTTGGGTTACAATAATTTAGTATTGTGTTGCACTTGATTATAATTTATCCTATTTTTTCTGTATTCTTAGAATATGTTATATGCTGCATCAATTTTGATATTATATTCCTTCTGGTTATCTTAATCTTTCCGTATTTAGTTTTTTACTTCAGTTGTAGTCTATTTATTTCTTCTGATATTGTTATTATTTATTCTGTTGTGTTATACTCTGCCAATTAGGGAATAATTTCCCCACTATTACAACACATGCCCTCACTATTGGTTAGTAGCCTCTGGCATTTAGGGGAATGCGCTTGAGGCCATGTGGCCAACTGGGTATGGGGCCCCAATTGAGTGGTTTCCAGATCTAGGACATTACAAAGAAGTTCTTTAGTGAAGTAACACCGCATAGTTAGTTCATAGTTGGAAAACCATGTGAGGAAACCATGTGGATCAGAGGTTTTATGGATAGAGTCACCACATGGTTGGTTCATGGTTTTCCTAACCATGCTTCTTGCACATGTGCCTCTTAAAAAAGGTCAAAATTATTATTTTACCCTATTTCCATTATAGGGATTTTCCCTCCTTTTTCTCCCTCATTTCTCTAGTATCTCTCTATGTGTTATCCTCCACTTCCTCATTCCTCCATGGGTGGATCCCCCTTATTCTTGGTTTAATTTTATTTTCATTATATGAGTTGGAAGCCTATAAGTATTTCTAACTTTCCCCTTGACTCATTTTTCAGATTCTTCACAGTAGTTGTTGCTATATCCTTGTAGGATCATATGCCCTATTGTTAGGGAGTTTTTAGTTATTATATTTTCTCGCATTTCAGTTTTTATCTAATCCCATGGATGGATGAGTGGAGATTACGTGGTTTACGGTAGGTGGTCTATATTCTATCCCATGAAGTTGCATCGATTATAAATTATTTTCATTATACCACACACAAAACATTCCATGAATTTTTCTAAAATTAAAAATAGATTTAATTAAATACTAGGACCAAAACTGTGAAATTCCTTAGTCTCCTTAACAATGTTGGAGGTCGATGACCTCAAAAAAAACAACCATGTAAGGTGAGTTAGGTTAAATTATTAAAATTAATTGCTAAATGGTTTGTATAAACCACTTGTCACTTAGTCACTTACGGTAATCTTGACTATTATGATGGATTTAACAAATAAAACTAATTTAGTTGATTGAAATAGTATGATGATAATGCATCTGTTTTATAATAGAACCACATTTTAGGTTCATATTTTTAATATTTTGAAAAAAAGATAATTATTGGAGATATATTAAATGTGACATGGATTGATCACACTATCTTTATTATTCCATTCTTACCAAACCTTTTCCTATGGTGGGTTTGTTTTTTTAAAGGTGATTGACTTTATTAAATATATTTAATTTAATGTGAATGGAATGGACATGTCACATGACCTTTGGAACTCATATATGAAATGGTATAATTGTATAGTTTGAATTGACGATGGAATGGATGTTCTCATGGATTGTATTAAAATATTAGATGAAACATTCAAATTAAGGTACACTAAACCTTGAGCAATACCAAAGTTATTATTTATGAAAGCCCTCAGTTAAGGGATCAAATGTAATGTGGGATTACATTATACTATATTATTACTGAGAGACCCTAGTTAGGCTTGTTGTTAAATATTTTTCACACACCCATGTTTATGATGCGGGACATGGAGTTTTACATCAATTTTTGATGTGTGGAATTACATTTCACACCCCTTAGAAGGATGTTGGAATTGATGCTTCAATTTTGTAAATAGGATGCAAGACATGATGATTCACATATTTTATTGGGATTGTTAGACATGGTACTCTGTATCCCTAATTCAAATGCTTGGGATTATGACCCTATATAAAATAAGAGACCCTTATTTTATTATTATTTATCTAAGACTATTGGGAATAACATCACTTATCATTCATTATGATCGTTGGGAATTGTTACCCTTATTTAAAATATGCAACTTGTATGATAACCTTAAAAGGATTCCTAGGTCTTAATCATCAAACCCTTACCAAAGAGTTTATATATTATCATATATATATATATATTTGTTTACATTTACGAATATATATACATTATCGAACATGTAGAAAGACATTCCAATTAGGTCGAGGAATTTATGGTCGACCATGAGACATTTGAGGATCCTGAACCCGACTTGATTAGATTTATTATTTACTACTTTGTTTATTATACCTACATACTACTTTATTTTTTACTCATGGACTATATTGAATTAGATTACATTTTTGGTGGCCTACTACGTTTTAATCACACCCTGTTTGGGCCACCATTTGGCACCTGAACAGATCGCCTGGCTATAAGATATGATCTTGGCTTATTCTTTTCATCTATTTCTCTTTGTGGGTTCGGAATTAGAATGGATATGGGGGACAATCATGTACTTAGATACCCCACTAGATTTGGGTATTTTATTTATTCTTTTATTAGTCAAATCGTTTCATATATAATACCTATTGTATGACGGCTATTTATATTTAAGACCCAGTATGTTCATGCATGGTCAAATTATTTGTCATTCTCATAGTTATATATTTTTTTATCATTTTCCATTTATTATTTTCATTTTCTTCCTTTCATTTATTATTCTTACACTGTGTTATTAATACTAATACAAAGGGTATAGTCTCCCCACTGTATAACCTTTAGACCCTCGCTACTAGTCTGCAACCTCTGGCATACATGGAGGTGCACTGAGGCCATGTGGTGAACCAGATTGTGGAACCAGTTTTGTGGGTCTCTGGTCTTGATGATACATCTACCTTCTTGTCCTCATTTAGAGTCATGAACCCTTTAGTTTTTTTCATATATACATCTTCCTGATGTCTTCCATTAATATATGTTTTTTGACATCCATTTTCTAAATCTCATATTCATGGAAATCTGCAATGAAAGGTGGAATTGTAATGTATTTTAGTATTGAAACAGGTGAAAAGGCATCATCATATTCTATTCAATGATGATGTTTAAACCTTTTTAAACCAATAATTCCTTATCAGTACTAAATTTTCCATCTACGTATAGTCTTATCTTGAATACCCATTTACAATAAATGGGATTTTGATCCAATGGAGGATCTACCAAAATCTAGACATGGATTCGGTACATGAAATCCATTTCAAAATCCATGGATTCATTATAGTTAGAAACATATATTCCAGTAAGTTCTTCCTCAAAGATTATAGGATTATTATTATCAACTAATAATTATTCATTATCCTCAATGATTAGAAAACAATATCTTTTAGGTTCTCTAACCTCTCTTTTAATACTAAATATTTCTTATGTATTTGGATATCTTCTTCTATAGGGTTTAGTGGAATCTATTCATGTGCTAACTCTTGTGTACCTGGAACATGAAATTCATCAAATTATATCTTTGAAGAACCATCTATTTTAGATATGTGATCCATTAAATGGAATATAACATGTCACTCCATTATTACCTTTTTGTTTGAGGGGTTGTATTGGTAATATCCCCTTATTTCATTAGGATATCTTATAAAGGTACATATTTTCCATAGGGTGTAAATTTGTTACCTAAATATTCATTAATAAATTATTCACAATGCTACCCATGTAAATTAGATATCCACTATTTATTATAGGAGAAATGTTTTTTTGAATACCATTTTTCACTTTAGTTAGAACTTGGTTTAGTATATGTGTTGTAATATATAACACATATCCCCAAAAAGGATAAAGGAGGATTCACATGAATCCTCATTGATCTTATAGTTTATATCAAGGTTAAATTACTCCTTTTTATTACACCATTCTACTAAGGTGTATAAAGAGGAGTGATTTGAGGTAGAATCACAAAATCCTTTAAATAATCAATGAATTCTTGATTAAGATATTATCCACCATGGTATAAGAATAGTTTCTTAATATTCTTAAAAATATGGTTCTAAACTTCATGCTTGTATTCATTAAATCTCTCAATGGAATACAACTTATACATCACCATGTATAAATATCCATATCTTCGAAAATCATTAGTATAAGTTATGATATATGAGTTACCTCCCCATGCTTCAACTAGAAATGTTCTACACACATCGATATGAAATATTTCAAGAATATCCTTGGAACTTTCACCTTTTCCATTGAATGTGGATTTGGTCATTTTTCCTGGTAGACATGTGTTATATACACCATGTTTTTTTCATTCAAAGGAATGAAATTTACATATATTTAAATACTCTAAATTCCTCAAACATAAATTTTAAATCTTAGTAGAAAAATATTAGTTACATAACCTAAATATCTATGATAAAATTGTTTAGGTATAGTACCTTTAGAAACTTCGAGGCATAAAAAACAAGTCAATAGGTGAGCTATGTCATATCCTACTATGTTTTTCATAACTAGAACCCTACTTAAACATACCATACATAATACATTTATTCATATCCTGGGGAAAATAAACCTAATAAAGAGTTATCTCAGATGCTTAGTAAGGGTAAAAATGAAGATATCAATGTAACATGAGAATATAGGTATGAGAACATGATAATAATATTTGACACCATACCATGAATATCATAGATCATAAATGTGGGTCATGGAATAAATCATGTTAGTTTATAAGTCATGAATCCTAATATTATCAAATAACATGATCCATGATAGCATAACATTAGACTCATAAATAGATTATTGTCATGTATATAAACATAGAAATCTTATATCAATGTTATCCACTATGAAATTCATTACATGTTTGGATTAGGTTAGAAACACATGCACCTACTTTGGTCTTGGGACAACCTTCATTGTAACCTCTTTTAGGATTGGGATAACCTCCCATGTACCATCTTTTAGACTTAGGATAAAATATCATGTACTCTTTGAGCGTATATAACATTAATCATCACCCATTGCATTAATGGTTGATATAGGTCCCACCGCTAGATATTGAAAATCACATATATGTGTTCCAAAAGAACATAAAACATTCATCACATTAAATCCCATGAAAAGAAATGGGTTTCAAAAATATTTCCACATAGCATAACTTGTGGACGAAAAAATGTTTCATAATATTTTCATTATTTCATCCCTATATAACCCATGTATAAAAAAGTTTGTTTCATAATCATTTTATCATGGTATAACCCATGTAATAGAAACAAGTTTCATAAATAGCTTTTCATTATAATAATAAAATTTTTTGATAAAGAATAAGAATAGTATCCTTGACTCATATACCCAATAAATATATGTAACATCAAAGGATGCCAAATTTTATGGTAAATTATTTTAAACGATCACTTTGATAATTTCGTGTGGAAAATATCCTTTACACTATGGAAATTAATTTTTAAAACATAAATCATTTTAAAAATCCATTTCTTTGAAACCAACCTTGGAAACTTTTAAATGATGCTTTAAATATCATTTAAAACATTTATTGAGGAAAATATCATTTACACTTTCAAAAACACTTTTTAAAAGATAAATTTATTTAAAAATAAATTTATTTAAAAATAACCTCATAAAATTATAAAATAATATATAAATCATTAAATGGTCATTATGGAAGAAAATTATGTTCATGCCATTAAGTTTTTAGTAAATGATATCTTTCAAATTTTGGTAGAATCCAAATGCCCTTGAGTGTTAAAATGACATGAAGATTATTATTAAAATATTTTTTAAATCCAAAAGGGGTAAATTTTAATATAATAAATTATATGGGAACATTAAAAAAAATTTAAAACATTATTAGAAAAGAGGGATACAGATTAAAAATGTTTTTTCGACTAAAGAGTGAAAAAATCCATATTTTCTTAAAAATATTCTTATGAACTCTTTACTACATAAAGAGAGGAAAATGAAGGGAAAAATGAATTATCATGAAAAAAATAAATGATAATAAAATTCATGAGTTTATTGACATATTGATCATAATATGTCATAATTAGAATCATAAACATAAACAATCCCGATAAATGATGAGATTGGATTATAAAACCCTTACCACTTTGGTCACATTGAATTGAAGCCCTATAAAAGAATAAAATTATATAAAACTAAAAATATCATGAAAATAAATAAATTCATGATATTATATGTCAAAGGGGATATATATATACGTCATGAAAGAATATTGGTTCATAAAATAATGTATTTCTCAAAGAATAAAAATTGAGACAACAATCCCTTACTCATTCAGTATATTTGAATTGTAAACCCTGTAAAAGAGAGATACAAAATTTGATATATAAATACAAATTATATTAAAGATAATAAATTTAAAATAAATTCACGGGAATTATATACAGCACAAAAAATAATATGTGGTTAACATTTCATGTGTCTCATAGATTTAAAAAGTTAGACGAAAAACCCTTACCATAAGTATCAAACTCTTTCATACATGTTATAAACTCATGTATATTAAATTTAAGTTTATTATAAATCTAATAAATAAAATTATTTATATATATCATACCATATATGGATTAATTACTTCATTTTTTGACCCATTTATTATCAATTCATTGTTAAAATCACGTTTTAGATAATAACTTCTTTGTTTTCCATGTATGTTTTGATTGGTTGTTTTTGGTCATATTAATTTGATAGTGTTTCCATAATTTCTATAATTTTAACCATTATATAAATATTATATATTTTCCATATATATTTATTTAAATTAATCTATAAATATTAGAGATAGAAAATGAAATACATCATTAATGGAGTTGGTAGGACGTGTGTGCGCATGAACGTTGTTTCCATTTTCTCGATGGATGAAACAAAAGAAAGGTAAATAATATATTTACATTATAGATTCGTTTTTATGAAGCATATATCATATATATTAATTAAATATACCCCTATTACTGACCATTGAAAGTGTTAGTGAAAAATGAATCACATCGCTTCATGAGGCGGTAATTTATCGTACACACGAATGACGTCATCATCTCCCCCACGGAGTGGGATGTAAGAAGGTATATCTGATATAATATTTATAAAAGTAAATATATATTAAAAATATCATATTTATTCATTCAATATGTCTTTTCTACCATCCAAGTAAAATTGAAATGGAAAACAACATCACATCAGTTCATGAGGTTTTCACTGTACACAAGAGTGACATTATTGTTTTCCAATGGGTTATAAGGCTAGAAGGTAGATGTTTTTTTATAATTGTAAATTTATAATAATATCATAAATATAATATATAAAAATTAAATCCCTCATTATATATATGCATGGGAGGTGGTGATGGAAAATGAATAGCATCCGATTGAGAGGCAGTAGTCCATTGTAAACACGATCGCCGATTTAATTTCCCATTTTATGGAAGAGCAGATGGGTAAAAGTGTTGTAATTTTCATAATAATATCTAATTATATGGGATATAATGGTTTTAACATGTCATTTAAACTTAATAATATTATAATGAGTTAGAATAAGTAAAACAAAAATGCATAGTTTAAAACATAACCCCTTCTTCAGAAAACCACTTCAAGGTTTACATAAATCAATTTAGGATTATATTTTTTATCTCAAAACATCATATAGTATTTTTTTTATCAGAGAATGGAAGGAATTTAGTTATTTATTTTTCAAACTAAAAGGGTTTTGTAAATGTGAATATGGGAGGAGAGGGGTGGCTTTTTATAAGTGGGGGATTTGAAAAACTTAAGATATTTGAAAACAATAAAGTGTTCCAACATTTTTTACTTGAAAGAAATATCCAAAATATGACATTATAAAAATTTATAGGTTATAAGGTCTAAATATGGCTATTAAATGGGAATTGGGAACGATTATTTGTTATTGTACCCCTTATCATTCTATTTTAACCCCTAGAAAAACTGTTTTATCCTTAACCACAATAATTATTTTTTAATATTTCTAGTATTAATTTTTATAAATTAAGTTAAACTTATTATATAATTATTATTATTATTATTAAAAATATATAATATTTTTTTCCAAATTCCATTCATATAAGTGACAAAATTTAATTTAATATTATACCCGCATATGTGATGAGAAAATGGTTTTCAAAGGGAAAATGTTAAAATGTTTTTAATGTTTTTATATCAAATTTTAATATAAAATTTATCCCAATGACCTAAATTGAATTAATAAATATATAATTTAACTAATTTAACATTTAAAACCGTTTAATAGAAATATAACCTTTTAAATGAATTAAATGAAATTGTTATTTTCAATAAAACCAGTATTTTTTCACTATTCATAGAAAAATTAATCATTTGAGAAAATTACCAAAAATTAACCATAAGATAACATTGAAATGATTATTTATAAAATGATTTTTATTTTTTCATGTTTTTTCAAAAAATGTTAAAAATAATTTTAAAATATGATTTATAAATGTGACGAAACTACTTTTTAGAAAAATACAATTTTAAGTGTAAATTTGTATTTATTCATATATCATGGCTAGAAAAAAATATAACTAATGTTAAAAATTTTATTTAATGCATGATATTAAAATTTCATTTAATCATTTACTAAAAGTGATTTATTTAATTTTTTGAGACTAAGAACACTTTTACACATTAAAATAGTTATTTTAGAAAAATAATTCATTTATTTTCAAATGGTTTTCATTTAAATTTTAAATTAATTGGCCACTAAAGAATTAATTATATATAAATTTGTTAGAAATATATTTTAATAATTTAGTTAATCATATTCACACTCTCTACTCTAATGTATAAATGATAAATTTCATATTAAAATGTAATATTTTAACAGTATTTCATGTTTCATTTCAAATAAGTATTGTATGTAAAAAAAAGATAAACATAGTGTTGTATGAAAAGAAAAATATCAAAAAATGAAATTAATTTGTAAAAAATATTTCATAAAATCTCAGGGTGTTAGAATATTGGTGCAATTTAGTAAAACACTTTTCTTTTACATGATCTAGACAATGATTCCCTAGTTAGGTGTGGTGTGAGTCAATTGAAGTAGTTTCATTATTGATTACCATTAATTAGTGCATGTAATCTAAAAATAAATACCATTATTTAAATATGATTTAATATAAAAAAATTTATTTTTATAAAAGAAGAATAATTTATTCCTGAATGTGAAAATAAATCCATGTGTATTATTCCATGATATAGATATAATATTTTTTGGTAATAGATGACACATAATACAAATATTTCAAAACAAAGATCATTCTCATTGGAAATATGTGGTGGTAGTCATATCCGAAACAAAAAGTTTTTATTATTTAGATACTAATATATTTATATCCCTTTAGTAAATATTCATGAATCCACTTGATTCATATATTTAAATACATATGTGAAAACCAAAATTTTTATATAATAATCAATTTTTAGAAAAATATAAATTTGACTCGATAACAAACCTAAATAAAGCATCCCCTCGCTTCTTTTCCTAGGTGTAATTTTGGATCCATTAGTGATTCTTTCCAAATGAAAAATAGATTACATCCTATTCCCTTCATTTCCTATTGATCTTTGTCTTCTTGTAAGGGTATCGTAATGAAGATCTAGACTCAGATATCTCTATTTAGCCTTTACCTTTATTCACTATAAGGAAAAACAGCTTTGTGGTTCATCTCCTTATCAACTTGGTGAAGAAGGGTGATCTGATGTTGGATAAAATTCTTAATGTAGTAAATAATAATAATAATAATAATACCAAGGAATCTCTAAGAGTGTGATATTATAATGAGATGGGTTATTAGTTCAATAATTTGTTTAGACCCTATAAACTTTAGGTTCTCTATATAGCCAATGATTTTCACTACGTGAGATCCAACTGGTGTACCCTCTCAAATATTACTCTAGAAGAGAACATTATTTATCTCAAAATGTTTATATATACCTCTCACCTCATATATTCCACAATGATTCTCGAGCATTCAATAAGAATCCATATTTTTTTGATAAATCCAGAGTTCAATAAACATGTATGTTATAATTAAACAATGAATTTTGACCACATATCAAGTGTTTATCAAATATTGTGGGCTATTCATCACATGCCTCCTTTTTAAGTAGATCAAGTAATAAGGATTATAGAATGATGGATTTCTGTTGAGGGCACAACACAACTCGAAAGAGTCTAATCCATTCCTATAACTTACTTATAGTAATAATAAGGTATTTCTCTAAGATTGATTACATGGATAATGTGGATGAACTTTCCATTTTGCTACAATAAAAATATAATAGATTATTACTATTTGAATTGATTACAATTTATGTGTGATCTAATGAAATTAATTTTCTTAAGTCACCCACTATTTTATCAATTCCCAATAAACCTCACTATGGAACAAATATTATATAGTTTTGAGAACATTATTGTGGAAATGATCCATATAACCCTTCACATAACCCCAATAGGGGTCGGTCAAGCTACTTGAAGGTATTTAGGTTCGCAGTTTTTTGCCATGTGTGGGATTACAGCTCCTTAATCCATTGAGTTGATTCCACATTCCAGAAATCCTAACTGGTAATTCCTCAACACTTGCTTCAAAGTTACACCAATTCTAGAAAGGTATACCTCTATTTATGTTGAAAGGTTAAGTCAACCCAAAACATTCATAATAACTCCCCTTAATAAAGTAAGTGTCCCAATAAGGGTTGGTCAAACACTTAGTTCTATTGGTTTCATTCTTACTCAAGTAATGGAAGTTTGAGTCTAACTTAATATTTAGTCTATGAATTTATTTATTATGTATAATTTTTTTTATCTATTACATGATTGTTTTATATTTGTTTGATTTTAGTTTAGTGATTAACATTATTTTGGTAAATTATTTACACACAATCCATTTATTTAAATTTCATCATTACAAATCTGTCCATTTGTTTATGTGATCATGGCCTTACATAAAATAATTAATATTTCATAAGACAGAAAAAATAAAATAAATAAATGACCCAATCATGAGCTTATTTAATGGTTTATTTTTTGACCATACAATAAATTAACCTATGGCCTTGAGAAAAAAACACTTTGTGACGATCTAGGCATGAGTTGAAACATTCCTCCTATCCACCTATAAATCACCTTGTGTGGTATCATCATTCTTTTATATTGAACTACCTCCATGAACATAGGGATACTCCTTTTATTACATGTATTTATAACTCACACACTGATGTGGGGAACCAAAGTTTTATTTATGTGGGATTACATAAATAACCTTGGGGACACGAGTCTTATATAATAAAGGAGGGTTAGATAATTCCCAAGCCATAATATCTAATTTAATAATTAATAATTAAAAAACCATGAAATAAATTAAATTAAATGAAAAAAATGAATACCCAGGTTTTGGAAATTCTCATGAATGGTTATACACATGAAATGTCTATGAAACAATACACTGGATAACATTCATTTCTGACCATTATTCATTATTAAGATAAAAATGATTTCATTAATTAATAAATAAATAAATTAATTCCCTTTTATCTTAATAACCATATGAATTCTCTTGGAGACACCTATCATTAAAGCATTCATGGAAAATAACTTTATTAACCAATAATTACAGAAAACTACATTAATATAATTGATTATTTCATATATGAAAAAGTATAGTGGATAACATTCATTTCAGACAATTATTTATTATTAAGATAAACATTCTTTCATTAATTAATAAATTAATTAATTAATTCCCTTTTATCTTAATAACCATATGAATTCTCTTAAAGACACCTATCATTAATGCATAAATGGATTAACCAAAAATTACAGAAAACTACATTAATATAATTAATCATTTCATAATTCCTTAAAAAATTGATTACATTGTCAGAAAAAATTTGTTCAAATATATGTAATTAGGTATAAATTTTATAATAAATTATTCAATTTAATTTAATTCTATCCTTTCTTGGGAGACTACACGACATGTACTATTGTTTTACATAGCATGTTTCTCATTTTTAATGTACTTGGGATAACCACCTAGGGATTTGGTGTGTACCTCAAGTGCACTACACAGAATACAAAAACAAGATATTCACCATGTATCGTGCTTACAATGTGTTTGTGTAATCTAGCAAATTACTCATCATATTCTTCCAACATGTGACTACATAACAAGTACAAACCATCTATAGGCTATGTATCTCGCCTGTTGTGTGTCCACCTAACCCACAACATTAATTGGAATGAATTTTGGACATGGTAAATAATAAATTAAACATTATGTACACTAACTAAACATTTTTTATTTCATTAATTCTCTAGGATTTTAGTCACATGTGAGATTTAACATATATTTGACCACACGATTTGTGAGAATTTAAAAGCTAAACCATATAGACTACATGATGTGTTTTTTTGAAATATTCCATGTAATCTTCCAAGCCATGTGCCAAGTTGGCTCATTCTATTCATGGTGTGTAATAATGTCACCGCTTGTAGTTACTATTTGGTGTGTTGTGTATCCCACAAAATGTACAGGTGTAGTGTACATGGGTACACAACATTCACTTTGGCTATACACCATGTCACTCATTCTTACTATCTAAAATCCTTGGCACTTCCTTTTGGAATCTCTATTCATTATTTATCTATTCTTAGTCCTTTAAGAATATATGAATCTAGAAGAAATTAATTAAAATATCAAAAGAATATTAATTAAAATATATTAGAGAATTAATATTCTAATAAATAAATATCATACCTCTATTTTGTGTAATATATCATCAATCAAATAAATAATTATAAATTTAAAACATGACCCCTCTTATACCACATAAAGGATTTAGATGAAAGTAAGTGTCTAATGGATGAAATAACCACATATATTTTTCATCGATTCAATAGATCATTCTCCAATTGTGAAGGATGTAAACATCATGACCAAAACAAGTATTCCATCGAAGATTAGCATAGGAAAATCCTAGAACCAGAATAGGATATTTTCACATAAAATTTATTATGAATTTATATTAGATATTAAGAATGAATACATGGAATAAAGATATTTCTACCATGAATATTTTTTTGATCATCTGAAAAACCATTTTAGATTACCATCATTGCACTAGTTGGATCCGAGTGTAGAACCCCTTTATAGGTGATCCACATATACTTCTTTCATCATTGAGAAACACCGATAAAACACTAGGTGCTAGAAGAGTGAATCTATCATATTGTGTTTTTTATATGGATTGATTCTATTTTGTTTCGTCTTTAATGATTCTCTCGTGATCTTATCATTATTGAGAGGATGAAAGAAGGAGGAATTCCAGATAAAAGTTTGTTGTACGCAATGATTCACAATTCTTGATTAATGAAAAACCCTACATAATAGACATAACCATCTAATTATAGATTTAGAGTTTTAGTTTAAAATATTATTTAATTTTCCAATGACCCCTAAAAATAAAGTAAAACCTATCAAATCCCATTCCATAAAATAATTATAATATTATTATTTTCCATTGGGTTTTAACTAGTATGAATATAAATATTATTTCATTGGATTCCAAATTAATATTTTTCACTATACTTGCCCTTGGTCCATTAATAAGTATTAAAATTCATAAATACTCAAATAAATACTAAATTAAAATAAATATTTGAGTGATCGATAAAACATAAATTAAATTATTCATCGAATTTGAGAATAATATTTATTCCAATAATTAAATTCTAATAAAATTTAATCAAGATAAATGGAAACACTAAGTTTGTGAACATCTAGGATTCATTCTCATTAGCATGAGGCAGGTGTGCCTAAATTCCAAGATTACTATCTTCCAATGGGTCAAGGAACCCTTTATAAAGAAGTTAATGTTGCAACGTCAATAGACACATATTAGTTATCATTATTTAATATAATTCCTTTGTCTCAAAATCTCATCAAGAAGGTTGCACATTTGTGTCATCTACCAATATGATTGATACATATTTCTTTAACTATATGAATTTAACAATCCATAACACCATGACCCTAGAACTAAAGGTTATATTTCCATTACAATAAAAGGGATTAGATGTAAAATTCCATAAACATGTAATAGACAAATCCTTACTCGATTTATCCCTTAATAACATTTCAATCATGATGCACCCAAAATACCCTACATCCCATGAAATTATAACAACATAACTTTGGTTAGTAAATATAAGTTCATGAGTCATGATGTGCATTAATGATAATATTAAAGTCTAAGGACCATTACACATCCTCATAGATAAGAATATATAATGAAACATAAACATGAAAAATTACTACAAGCGGGTCTGTTCTCATAATCTCCCATCTTGGAGATTACCATGTGTGAACTTCATGAGTTAAAGTTTCATATTATTATGTGTACTCACACATGGAAGTCACCAAACCATTTTCCCCATTATATAATGTTATCTCACTCCAAAAAATATTTATTAATACCATCATAAAATTTCATGTTTCAAATCCTAGTGGTGATCTACAATGAACTTATCAATATAAATGATACCGTATGAAGTTACTACAACATATACATGCAAAAAAATGAAAAAAATGAAATAATATTTATTAATAATATTAAAATAGTTTAATCTACATGTAATCCAAGTAAAAATAGTTTATTCTAGAACACTAACTTCATCCTATAGATATTGACTTTGTTATGGTGTTTGTTTGGTTATGTATGAATATTTTATTATCTATTCTTGGATATCAATTATTCATAGAGTAATTTTTATATATTAATTATATATTATCTATATAACTTTGATATATGTTTCTGATAAATAAAATATTGGAAGATGGTGTCTAGGTTGATTTATCGAATGTTTATTTCTCTAGAGGTTGGTGTAAGAAATTGTAATCATTTATTTTTAAAAAAAATATTTTCAACTTAAAATTGAATTAAATTACTCTCAAACACAATTTTTTTAATATTATATTAAAATTTTGAGTATTAAAAATCATTATAAAATATTTTTTTAATTTCATTATGAAATATTGAAATTCATTTAGAAATCTTCTTGAATAATACTTTGCACTATTCATGAATAGTAATATATGGTAGAGATGATAAACAATAAGGTAGGGATGATGAACCATACTATGCAATATTCATGAAAATTAACGTAGTGTAGTGATGATGAATTGTATTTTAGGGATGATAAACCATACATTTCACTAATGAGAAAGTAGGGTTGCCCATAATTTCTAAAAAATTAGGTAACATACATTAATAAACTTCAATGAATTTTCAAAGGATCCACTAAATAGATTCAGACTTTGGTCAAGAATAATTATTTATAAAAAACATATTATATTTCAAAATAATCATTAATAAAATAAAACAGACTTCAATAACTTCTGAAATCATTGAAAAACAGAAGAAAAAATAGTATGAAAAACTTTAACTTTCAAATAGAATTTCATAACTTCAGATAATTTAATGACTAATAAAATGACATTTTTAGACTTTGATGTAAACTAATAAAATCATTATAAAAATGTTTCATTTCCAAAAAATTAATTTTCATGTGAACATGAAATCTATAAAAGTTGTAGTATTATAAATATTGGAACATTTCAAAACAGTAAACTATGAATTTTCTAAAACTATAGCATAATTATCAATGAACTTTTAGAGAACAATAAAATAATTTTCATACTTCTTCATCAAATAATAAAATTTTGGTAAATTTCTTATCTATCCTACTGTATAAGGTTCACACAAAACCGAGGAATCTCGTTTATGATATCATCAAAATAAGAAAATATTTTTAAAAGAAAATTACTGCATTCAAACAAAATATTAAAGGTTAAAAGACCATATATAATAAAAAAAATAAAACATGAACATGCACAAAAAATCTCCCAAAGTAATAAAACAAAATAAATCACATGTACAAAAAATCACCCCATTTTTTTTGATTACATAACCAAAACATATGAACCATTTAAAAAATTAAAAAAATTGAAACCATTTAAAAATAATTTAAAATTTAAAATTCTACATACAAAGATCAAAATTAATTTTTTTTTCAAAATGATTAGTGTCTCAATTCTTTGAAAAAATACATTATAGCTTATTTTCAAAAGGTATAAATTCTAAAATAATATAACCATTTTTCATATGATCTTTAATAAGATGAAATCTAATATCAATATGATTTTTACAGAAGTTTTTAAGGGGTTTTTAGTAATAGAAATTTGAGAAGTATTATCATAATAAATAGGCAGTTTGTCAAGATAGACAATAAAATCACATAAGGTTTACTTAATCCCTAAACTTTGAGGACAACTACTAGTAGCAGAGACATACTCAACTTCTATATTAGATAAAGTAAGAGATAATTGTTTCTTAGATGACTTGTAAATGAAACCTTTTTCAAGAAAATGAAACATACCTTATGTGCTTTTTCAATCTATTCAACATCCTCCAAAATCAAGAATCAGAATAAGATGTTAGATCAAAAATATTTTATTTTGGATAAAATAAACCAGAATAAATAGTTACTTTAACATATCTAATTATTCTTCTAAAAGATTTAATATAAAATTATTTAAGAGCACTTTAAAATCTAGGACATAAAAACACTAAAATTTATGTCAGTTCTATATACTGTTAAAAAACGCAATCTATATATCATGCCCCTATAAACTTTAAAATCAATAGATTTACCAGATGCATCAATATCTAATTTTCAATTAGTAACCATATGATTTTTCATAGATTTTGCAGAATCAATACCAAATATTTTAAATAACTTGTTATATTGCTTATATTGAATAATAAAACATCCATATTCCTTTTAAAAAATTTGAAGTCAAAGAAAGGACATTAATTATCCCATAAAACTCATATCAAACTCAGAAGGCATTAACTTAGAAAAAGTATTACAGAGTATTTCACTAAAGGAACAAAACACTATATAATCAACCTAAATTTGAACTAATAAAATATTATTTGAAATTATTTTAATTAAATGTGTAGGATCAACATTTCCTTTCTTAAAACTGTTATTTAATAAAAACAAAGAATGTATTTCATACCACGAATGAGGTGCCTATTTTAGACCACACAGAGATTTATATAGTTAGAAAACATGTCTAGGAAATTTTTCACCTTCAAAACTAGTGGGATACGAAATATAAACTTATTCTATTACAAAAAAAATTTAAGAATTCAATTTTTACATCCATTTTATATAATTTAAAACCTTGAAAACAAGAAAAATATAACAAAATTATAATTGACTATAACCTAGAAACAGGTGAAAAATAATCTTCAATGTCTGTACCTTCTTCTTGAGAGTATTCTTTAGAAAAAATCCTTTAATTATTTTTGAAACTTTTTCTAGATTCATCGATCTTGTTTCTAAATATCCAATTAGTTCCAATTACCTTCTTATCCTCAGGAAATTCATCTAAATTCCAAACTTTACTTCCCATAAACAGATTTAATTCATCCTATATAGCAATAATACTATTTTTCATATTTCAAATAACCATTAAAATTAAAAGGAATAAAGTAATAAATTAAAGTGAAATTGGAAAAAAATTAAAATATAATTTCTAGTTTTAACACCATAGTCAACATTTCCAATTACATTTTCAATGGGATGATATTTATGAATATTCTATGATTTTGGATCAGGTTGAGAAGGAGTAATCTCCCCATCAATTAATTCATTTGTATCTTGAATAATTTCTTCACTAAAAATAAAATCTCTAAACTCACCATCAATAACATTAAAATAAGAATTTAATTTACCAGTATTTTAATCAAACATAAAATGACCAAATTATTCAATAATCATAGTTATTTTCTTATAAAAATTATAGGATTTACTGTTATTATAATAACCAACAAAAAAATCTTCATCACCCTTAGTATCAAATTTATCTAAATTATCATTTGAATTTAAAATAAAAACTTTAGAACCAAAAACTCTAAAATATTGAACTTTTGGATTTTTATTTTTAAATAATTCATAAGGTTTTTTCTTGAAAAAAGGTATAATAGTAATTCTATCGGAAATATAAAAAGGTAGAAAAAATATCTGAAACCCAAATATAGATAGGAAAATTATATTAACTTAACATAGTTCAAGCCATTTCAATAAGAGTTATATTTTTCTGTTCTACAACACCATTTTTTTATGGTGTTATAGGAGCATTGAAATTATGAATATATCTATTCTTTTCACAAAGCGTTTTAAAATCTAAATTATGAAATCCACCTCCCTTATCATTACGAATAGAAATAATCATAAATCCTTTTTCATTTTGAACTAATTTAAAAAACATTGTAAATATATTTAAAATATAATTTTTATGAGAAAGAATGTATATCAAAGTAGATATACTATAATCATCAACAATAATTAAAGTATATTTCTTTCCACCAAGGCTATAAATTTGTGTGGGTCCAAATAAATCAAGATGCACTAACTGTAAAGGAATATTAATATTTATCTAAATGATGGGTCTAATTTTTTTTCCGTTGCTTCCCTTTCATTAATGTATCACAAACATGAAGTTGTTTTATCTTCAAGGAAGGTAGTTGTAACAAATTATCATGTTTCTAGATCTTATGAAACATTTTTAAATTAACATTACCTAAATATTTATACCAAATGATGTTTTCATTCTGTACAATATTTAAACATTTTACTTGTTGAATTGTTAATTTAGAAAAATGAATAATATAAATATTTTCTTATTGATTAGCATAAAATAATAAATAATCATCTTTAAAAACAAATCATTTATCATTTTGAAATTTTACTTCCATTTCAACATCACATTATTTTGATATAATAATTAAATTATTTTTAAACCTTCGGAAAATAAAACATTATAAATAAATGTAGAATTTTCAATACAAACTTTACCAAAACATTTTACATTCCCTTTGGAATTGAATCCACAAGTAATAGTGACTCCCTCATGTTTGTTTTAAGTGGTAAACATTGATGGTTCTCTGGTAATATACCTAGAGCATCCACTTTCCATGTACTATATGTTGTTCTTGACACATCCAAGATATTTTTCCTACAAAGATAAATTACTTAACAATTTTGGTACTCCAAATACTTTGGGTCCTATAGGATTGGTTATAAAATTTTTAGGTACCCATAAAAAATTTAAACATTTATTGTAAGGTACTCTAGATAATAAGGATTTAGAAATATTAGTTTTTATAAATCCCAGAAATTGATTAAATATAAGAGAACAATAATTTTCATAATAACTATTCATGCCACATTTAAAACATGTAACAGTTGAAGTACAAAAAATTTTACTTTTAAAAAAATGAGTTTTATAAATTTGAGGTAATCACCTTTCATTACCAAACCAATCTTCATTTTCATCAGTTTTTTTCAAAGACATCATCTCGGGATATTTTTCAAGACCTTGAGTAAAAGTAGATAAACTTTTTTGAAGATATTCAACATCCTTTTTTTAAATTTAATTCCAATATTGAACAGATTTAAAATTTTCATAAACTTTTGAATGATTAGTGGATGAAATGTTCTTAATTTTTCATTATTCTGTAAAAGTATTTTATTTTCTGAAATAAGAATCTCATTATTTTCCTTAAGCTTGTTATATAAATTAGCAGATTTGAAAATATCATTTCTGAATCTTTCAAAATATTTTTTAAATTAAAAAACATTGGGGTTTTCAGAATCACATTCAAAATCACAATATTCAGAATAAAAACAATAATTAACAACCTTATCCAATGATTCCATGAAGCACAAGTTAGTAGATTATTTTTCTATTCCATATTGTTCACTAAAATCAGATTCTCCAATACAAATCCAGCTAGTGGTCAATTACTTTTTTCCTTCATTGTGTATTTGACTTTATTATTTAGTTTAGGGAAATAAGGTTTATTATTTCATTTCTTCCTGCACTCATAAAAATTTTCATCTAATAATTTATAATTCACATCACCTTTCTCATCCCAATTTTTTTAATTTTTTGAGGATTTATTCTAAACTAATTCATGAATCCTTTCTTTTTCATTCTTTTGTAAATTCCTAACACAATATAAGCCATATATTCTTTTTTACAATCCTATATATTAGAATCAGAAGATTCAGTAGAAAAAATATTCACAGATTTAAAAGCTACACTTTTTCTTTTTGTTGTCTTCTCATCATCAATGTTCTTTAATTCGAGTTCAAATTGGAGTAGTTATCCAATCAATTAATTAAGTGCACACTCTTCAAAAATCTTGCTTTCATCAGTGGAAACCTTATTAGCTTGTCATTTATTTGGTAAGGCTTATATGAATTGTTCAACTTGTATGGATTTTTCTATAGATTCAATAAGAGAATTAATTCCATTCCCAATTTTGTAAATATGTGGAAAATTTAGTTTAATATTTCATATTCACCCATCTTAAAGTCTTGGTACTCAGCATGAAGCATTCCAAGTTCTGTTTGAATCAATTTGTTTGAGACAAGGTGAGTGACTTATAGAATCTATCATATTTCATGAGTTTTCTCACATGAAGACACATGACTAAAAACACTTTTGTTAATATCACAATATAAAATATTAACAACTTTATAATTTAAAACATATTTAGTAGAATCAATTTCGGTAAGAGTATCATGGTCATCTTTAGGTAGTGTGTACTATTTTTACATGATATACCAGTGCTCAATGATCAATTTTTTGAGGTAAGCCTCCAATCAAGATCTCCAATAGACATAATCATTTCCATCTAAGTGTAGTAGATTTTGAGGTATCCAAGTATAATTGTTGTTCAATCAACCATCATATAAGATCGTTATCCCTAAAATGTGAGTTCTAGGAATAGGTTACCACAAATAAAATAAAATCAGACTCTATAAAAGTGTCTGGTATATTTTTGGAAGAACAAGCTTTGTTATAGATTGAAAGGGTATTATAAATATACCAATAGAGCTAAATTATTCTTAATAATGTTATCCATTGATACCAATTATTGGGTATCAAAAGGAGAACAATAGAGATAATCAATTATAAAAAGGATGACCTATGATACCAATTATTAGGTTGGATAGGGTAATGGAAGATGGTCTAGTGGGGGTGAATAAACCTGATTAAAAGTTTCAATCAAATTAATTTATTAATAAAATAATTTATCAAAGTTAAATATTATGGATAATTAGCAGTAGAAAAATTAAACAACTCAATGATTTTTTATAGTAGTTTAGTCCAAAGGGGGACTACTTCTACTCATATACCCGTCTATTTGGCGAGAGATACGCGTGCACTAAAAAATTATTTTTAAGGGGGAAAAATAACCCAATTAAAAAATTATTTTCTTGTGGAGGGATAAACTTGAAACTGACATTTGTGTGGGGAATCACAACTCTTACAACCTAACATTAAATAAAGGTAGTCACAACCCAAACAGTTCTGACTTTAGATATAGGAAGTCATAACTATTAGATCAAAAATTTAGAATAAGGGGGTCATAATCGGTGGAAAAATGAATAAAAATTAATTCTTTTGTGTGTAAAATCATAAACAGAAAAAATAGAGTGCATGTGAGAGATGGAAAATAGTGTTACAGTCTCAGAACCAGACAAATGAGAAGATAAATAAATAAAGCATAGGTACTAGTTATTGATATTTTAATTAGCACGTCTCATCTAGAAAATTTTAGTCAAATCAGAAATAATCCGCTACTTGAGAGAATGTCCAAGTGATGAAATAGAGTATCGCAGGATGTTGCAAATGCACAGCAGATTCAAATTTCACAACACTTTCTCTTTGAAAAAATAGAGTATCACATATGTTAACGTGTGTCTTGCTTTCTTATTTCTATATTTCCACTCTAACCGATAAAAGAGATAGATATATATAGATCATATATTCATTAGTTATAAAAACTTTGCTTCCTTAGGATAATCAAAATAAATTGATTCAAGAACATTCACAAATATCTCTATAAAAATCACCGCACATCCGCCGCTTTATTCTTGCAGAATAGATATTAAAAAATAATTTTAACTTATTTGAATAAGTCTTCTAATAAAATATCTAGAAGAAATAGTAACATTCAAGGATTTAAAAATATCATTTAAATCAATTCAAACCTCTTTAAAATATTATTAAATAGTTACTGAAAACTAACAGAAAAATACGAAAGTAAATTCAAATATTTTAATTTAAATAAACCTGAAACCACCATATTTATTGGAAACAGATGTTGAAATAATTTATTAATTTTTATTTTTAAATCTTCCACCAAAAATAAAAAAACTCTTCGATCATAATCCATATATTTAATGATAATTTATCCAGTAGAAAAACCATTGAAAATAATCTATATATATGTATTAAATCAATTTTCAAGAAAATATATAAATTAAATAGTAAAGTAGGGAATGAATAGTAATGCAATGTTAGAAATGAACAGTAACATAACATAGGGAATGAATAGTAACGTAGCATAGAAAATGAATAGTAATGTAACATAGGGAATGAAAAATAATGTAGGGATGATGAACCATAATTTTCACTATTCATGTATAGTAATGTGGTGTGGGGAATGAACAGTAACATAGCATATGGATGATGAACAATAACATATGGATGATGAACCATACTTTTCACTAATCATGAATAGTAACACAGTGTAGGGATGATCAACAATAACATAGGGATGATGAACCATACATTTCACAATTCATGAACACTAACATAGCGTAGGGATGATGAATAGTAACGTATGTATGATGAACCATAATTTTCACTACTCCACAAGTCGGGTTTCCCATACTCTGGAAAAAAATGGAAAAAATACACTAAATAACTTCCATTAATTGTTAAAGGATCTAAAAAATAGATTCAAACTTTATTCAAGAAGGCTTATTTATAGAAAAACTTATTATCTTTCCATAAAATCAAGAATAAAAAAACCAACTTCTATAAATCCTAAAATCATTGGAAAATAGAAACAAAATTATTCCAGAAAACTACAACTTTGAAACATAACTTCATAATTTCAGATAATTTAATGACCAACAAATCAACATTTTTTACTTCAATGTAAACTAATTAAATCAACATAAAAATGTTTTATTTCTAAAATATCATGTTTCATGGGAATATGATATGTATAGAAGTTCCAGCAATATAAATACATAATCATTTCCAAACTATAGATTTTAATGTTTCCAAAACTACAGTAGAAACTTCATTGATATTTAAGATTACTGTAAAAGAATTTTGAGACTTCCTCATAAACTAATGAAATTTAGATAAATCTATTATCTATCTAATGGTCTATGGTTCAAGAAACACTAAGTAGTTTATTTTAATATATCATCAAAATAATGAAAATTCATAAATTAAATTTAATTAATTCCAACAAAATAATTAAGGGTAAAAAATCCCATGTAATCAAACAAAATAAAACATGAACATGAACAAATAATCTGCCCAAGTAATCAAAAAAAAATAAATCACATGTACAAACACTTTTAATGTTTCATTTATAATTAATTTATATTAGATCTAAAGAAATAATACCTTGTTTGAGAATCTGTTTACAATGATTATTTTAATGATCATCTAGAAAACCCTTTTTGGATTATCGCCATTGTGCTAATGGGATCCAAGTGTGCAATCCCTCTAGTATTGATTCACACATTATCCTTTGATATCCAAGAAATAATTATATAATGTTGGGTTCTAGCATGTTGGATATATCATCTTATATTGTTCATCTTGATAACTTCTAGATCCTTCTGGCTTAAATGATTATCTATTCTTCTTCTTGTTTTTGAGAGGTGGAGAGAAGGAGTAATTAGAGAGAGGGAATTCCATTGTATGAAACAATTCTCAATTCTCAATTATTGATTTTCCCTATACAATATACACAACCATATATTTATAAAGTTAGGGTCTCAGGTTAAAATATTATTTAACCTCACAATGAACCTTATATAATATAATAAACCATAACAAACCAATGACACATAATAATAATATTTTATTTTATGCACTAACTGATATAGTGATAAATATTATTTTACTGACTCAAAAATTAATATTTATCACCCTATTTGGTCTTATTCTATTCTTCTTACTAGATATTCATGTAATACTAGATTAAATATTTAATTAAAAAAAATTATGAGATTGATGAAAAATTAATAAAATTATTTCTCAGTCTTGAAAATAATATTTATTCCTGTAATTAAATTCTAATAAAATTTAATCAAAATCAGTAGAAACACATTGTGTGTGACCCTCTAGGATTATTTCTCATTGAAATTGGTAGGGTTATTCTAAAGTATTAGATTACAGCCTAGAAATGGGTCAAGGAACCCAAGAGAAATAACTTTATACCACAACTTTGAAAACCACATATGATCGAAAATTGTTAAATATAATCCATAAGTCTCAATATTTTATCAAGAAATTTTAACATATGTTTCATCAACCTATATGATTGATATATATTTCATTAACTATATGATATAAACATTCCCCATGTAGTTAGTTGTGGTGATTGGGGGGGGGGGGTTGGGGTTTGGGAATGAGGTCATAGGGTTGAGTCCTTGGGCCTGTTTTCTTCTTGCGTGTGTTGTAATAAAACCCCATTTTATATGAGATAAACATTTTTTTAAACCAATGAAAAAGAATATAAGTTGATGTTTCAATTGAAATTAATGGTAGGCTATTTTAACTTCCATAAATATATAAGGAACAAATCATTCTTCTACTTATCCATTAATAACATGTCATTCATGATGCACCCAACATACCATATTCCCAGTGAACATATATCAACCTAATTTTTGTCAATAAATCTATGTGTATGAGTCATGAAATTAATTAATGATAATATCAAATTCTAATTACCATTACACATGCTCATAGATAAGAATATAAAATGAAACATAAACTTGAAAAATTGATACCATTGGGACTTTTCTCATAATCTCCAACTTTGGAGATTACTAAGTTTGAAATTCATATAATGAAGTCTCTTCCGTTTACGTGTACTCACACCTAACAATAATCATATTATGTTCACAATAATAGAATATTATATAAGTATATAACTAAATTTATGAATACCATCATATAATTTCAAGGTTCTCATCATAGAATGAAACTATTATGTCCTTATCAATATGACAGATACCCTAGGACATTATTACAACAAAGTCATATAACACAGTGAACAATATGTAATAAGATATTTTATAAATATTAAATTATTTGAATATAATTGTGATCTAATTATAAAAATTTTGTTCTAGAACACCAAATCAAATAGACATCTACTTGGAATAGAGCCAATTTCCTACGACTTTCAGTCCTCTAGAACTCACATGAAGATCATGTTTTTATAGAGTTAGGGATTTAGTCACGGGGTTCACCACATTGTCTTTTATATATATTATTCTCACTATAACTTCACGTATATGATAAAAATACCTCAAGATATAATAATTCCAAAATATGTGCTTCTTCCATTGATATGATCTTAGCTTCTTTGTGGTAGACACCACTGTAGTATTATTACAATATAGTGTGGATGGGTCATTACATCTAGGTACCACATTAAGATCTTGGATGGACTTTTACACACAAACTAATTCTTTACCTAACTCAAAAGATGTAATATATTCAGAATAATCTAGAGAATTGATGACCATAGATTTATTTATTCTCTTCCATCTCACAACACCTGCATTTAGAATGAAGATGTATCCCGTTTTTGATTTTAGGTCATCTTGATCTATTTGGAAACTAGCATATTCATATACTCTAATGACTAGTTACTCATATCATTAGAATACGAGGAACATATAATTAGTAAGGCTTAGATAATTAAGGATTGTTTGTACATCCATCAAATGGGGGTCTCCTTATTCAGCTTGATATCTCCCACCATACTCAAGGAATAACTGAAATATTGGATAATACATATCATAACATATGTGATTCAACCAATAATATATGCGTATATAATACGTTCCATCATATGTATTTCCTCATTTATTTAAGGGAACATTTTCCTATAAAGATGAATACCATGTGAAATTGGAAACAATACCCTCATAGATTGTTCCATATTTAATATCTTTAGTATTTTGTAAATGTATGCACTATGACATAGACCGATTCGACTATTGGATCTATAAAAATGAATCTTCCTCCTTCACACACTCCTCTTACTCCTCCTTCCTCAATGGGTGTATCTAACTAATCCTTAGTTTGATTTGATCACCATTAGATTCATTAGAATTTTAGAAGTAAGTCTAACTTCCCCTTGCATCATTTTTTTATTTTCTTCACCGTATTGGATTATATCTCCATGAAGGCTCATATTCCCTATTTTTAGAGCATTTTTTGATTCTTTCATTTTTTATTGTTTTGGATTGAATCAAATCCTAATGATGGATGTGTGGGGATTCCTTTCTATATGGTAGGTTATGTATATGATTTTCCCTTAATATGGAATCATTTATAAATTGTTGGCATTGTGTCACATGTCATCATTTCCATAAATTGCTTCTAAAATGTAAAATGTATTTAATTAAATAGTTAAACTACAAATCTAACATTTCTTAGTACTCATACCATGGTAAGCATTCAAAAACCTCAACCTATACTACAATATAAGGTGAATTTGATTAAATGGCTGGAATGACTTGCTAAATGGTTTGGATAAAGCACTTATTCCATAGAAACTTGTTATAAGCTGGACTATTAAGAATGAATGGACTAATAAAACTAATTTTTTTAATTTAAATGGTATAATGAACATGAATCCATTTTATAATTAAACCACCTTTTAGAGGAACTATTTAAATATTTTGAAAAATAGATAATGAAATAGAAATATTTGAAATGTGACATGACTTGATCACATAATCTTTATTACACTATTCTTACCAAACCACATTTTAAGGGTTTTTTTGTTAAATGTGATTTAATTTTTTAAATAAATTAAATTAAATTAAAATTAAATTTAAATTAAATTAAAATTAAATTACCAAGTCACTTGGATTTGGAAATTATAAATTAAATCGTTAAATTTCTTAGTTTGAATTGATGATGGCATGGATATTCTCATGGAATGTATTCAATTGTTAAATGAAACCTAAAAATGGAGGTACAGTCTACCTTGAGAAATACTGAGGTTCCTCTTTATAGAATTCTTCAATCATGGGATCATAGGGAATGTGTGATTTATTTATGCTTGATTATTACTAAGAGACCTTGGCTAGGGTTGTTGGATAGGATTATTCACACCCCCTTGGCCGAGGATGTTGGAATTGGAGTTTCATATCATTTTGGATTTTTGGAAATGATGGTTCATTCCCCTTTAATGGGATATTAGACATTAAACACCACCTTTTTAGCAGGATGTTCAGTGTGATGCTTTATATCTGTGATTGGGATTGTTAGACCTAACTCTCTGTATCCCCTATTTTGATTATTTGGATTACATTGCATTTTACACTATGAGATCCATATTTTATTATTATTCATCTGAAATAGTTTTGAATGAAATACCTTATTATTCATCAAGATCATTGAGAATGTCAGCCATTATTTAAAGTAAAAAACTTGTATGATAACAACATGTGGAAACCTAAGTCTTAATCCTCGATTCCTCAATAGTGAATGTCTATATTTAAAAATATATATGCTTATATATATTCATAAATATACATGTTGGAACATGTTTAGAGACATTCAATATATCACTAAAGCAGGTATGGTCTTCCATATGTATTTTGAGGAACCTGAGACTGATTTGATTACATTTTTTATTTACTCATTTTTTATTATACTTATACACTTCTTTATTTTATAATCGTAGACCATATTTCATTAAACATCTTTGGTGGTGGACCATTGAGTTTTACTCAAACTATATAAGGTCCACTGTTTGGCATGTGAACAAAACTCTTTGTTATAGGATTTGATCTTGGATTATTCTTTCTTACTATTTCTCATTATGGACTTTCACTTAGCATAGAGCCAAGGGCCGAGCATATACATAGAATGATTACTAGATATGGGTATTTTATTTTTTATTTTTTTAGTAAAATCATTTCATATGTATTACCCTATGTATGATGACTCTTTTTATTTATTAATTTCATTATAATGTATGGTAGGATTATTTTTCTTTGGTCGGGTTATCTATTTATTATAATTTTTTAGATATTAATTTATTTCACTGCATTTCATTTATTATTACTCCTCTAGGATATTATCACTGATCTATAGGGTATAATATTCCCACTATACATCATTTAGACCTTTTCTTCTAGTCGTAATCCATTCTCATATGGGGAGGTGTTCTTGAGGCCATGTAGTGAACTATCCTGGGGAGGTAGTTCAGTGGGTCCAAAGTTTAGATGTTACAAGTGGTATCTGAGCCATTTTCCCCTTATTATATGAATTTTGGGCTGGAATGAAAGAGAATAAAAACATTTTGACACTTGGAAAATAGATCTTGTTAGGGTCTAGCTAACCCACACATGGGCGAAAGATCAATATTCCCGGGATGTGATTGTTTTTTTATGATGTTTTATTATTACAGTTGATTATTATTTCACTTTGAGTGACTAATTTTCCTTTCTACAAGTTATTGATATTTGATTTTTACCTTTTTTTCAATGTGGAAATATATGGGGTGTGTGAAAATATCATTTCAAGAACATAGAATTCACATGTCATTAGCATGATTATTTGAATACTATGTTGAGCGATTATGTGCCACATTTATAGGTACACCATGCTTTAGTGAATATTTTGAATGATCATGTTTATACCATATTTAGGTGATTATTTAGCATAAAAATATACATCACACTTATGTGATTTTATTATTATTTTCATGTATTTCTTTCTCTGTGATAACATGCCTTGTTAAAGTATGATTTATAATTTGTTACTAAAGTTTAGGCATCAACCTATGTGGAGTCTTCCCATATAGATTGATGGTGGAACCTTAATTAACCAAATATTACATGTCTGATCCAAGTACCATTAGTTTAATGTGATGAAACATTGGTGGTTGATATGATATGGGTGTAAATAGTGATTTATAAAGTGTATGAGCCTTTATAAATTGGGAAGGGTGACCCATTTAATCGAACTAACTCATATAAACTTGTTATATTATGAGACCAAAGATGAGAACCTGGTTTCAATTATAGGAATTCCAATTATAACTTTTAAATTCCTGTACAGTATAAA
The DNA here is from genome assembly GCA_963277665.1 of Viscum album. Taxonomy (NCBI): domain Eukaryota; kingdom Viridiplantae; phylum Streptophyta; class Magnoliopsida; order Santalales; family Viscaceae; genus Viscum; species Viscum album. The sequence goes on from OY728125.1 coordinate 1,677,556,621, forward strand.
CAAAGAATGGTAATTCTTCTAACTAGACCATTGTATAAATAAGTGTCTTGTTAAATTTCGATTCATGAATGAAAACTTGAAATTGTAAAAAAATAGATTTGTTTTTGACAATTTTAAGTTATTTCTTAAGAGAAACCCCATAAGGGTCTGTTAAATTTGGAATAACATAATTGAATGAGTTGCACTTAAATAGGATCCCAATTATAATGTATATAAAGTTGACTCCATAAATTGGGAATAGATCCCTATATAACTGAACCCAGATGGCTTTAAGGGACCCTCGTAGGTCTCCATATTCATTTTATGCATTGGTATCTTACCCCATGGTTGTATATTAATGATAATGGGATAATTATTTAAATTTCCCATAGTTTCTTATATGGTGTTACATATAATTTTTCAGTGTAATATTACTTGACCCATTCCCTTAAATGATAAAATAACTTTTCTTTACATTTGAGCTTTATTGATACGAGGCATCAATTAATTAAAATTACAATTACGATCTTAGTAGTTTTCTCCTCTATAGCTTGGAGTTGATATTTTTATTTAACTAAGACTAGTTTTGGGACCTTATGGATAATTAAATGATGTTTTAAATTTAAATTATGAAATAATTTACCAAATTATGAATGAAATTAGATAAATAATGTGCTTAGTATAGTTTTGGAACATTTCCCCTATAAATGGTACTTCATATCCCTCTTATACAAGTTCATTTAGTTATTGTAATAAATGTGAATTGATTAAATGTGTTAAATTGAAACCTTCTAGAGGTGTTCATAACATGTACCTTCATATATAGGTTACTTTTAAAATGTTTCCATGAGGGTTACATTGAATGGTAAATTGTATATTTCCAATGGATCTCATTTTCTGTTTTCCTTCAATTTTGTTGAACATAAAGGATAGGTGGTAGCGTGCAGTGAAATTTTATGCATGATGTTTGTTTTAAAAGTTTATGCTTGATTATTTAATGAGGGGTAGTACTATTATTTCAACACCCTTGGTATTGTGAAATTGGTAGACTTTTGAGATGAGTCCCTGGGAAATCTAAGTATCCTTGACCTTTTGAGTTGGGTAGGGCTCTTAGATATTGAAAAGACACCCTAGCTTGGTAGGTTGTCTTCAGGTGAGTGAAACTCAAAGAGAATTTACACATTCAGATACCTTATTAGTGTCAAAACCTTTTATTTTTTACATTAACATTGTGACCATATAGGGAGAACTCCCCTATGAGTATTCCTAAAGAGGATCAAGGCCTAATAGCGCAATTCATGATAGGGTTTGACCCTTTTAGGTCAATGGTCTCCTTATCGTTTTATAGTTTTATATCTTTAGAGAGATATTAATTTCACTTTGGATGTCTTCTATTCAAAACCAGTACATGGAATATAGTTCTCATGTGATATACATTAGAAATAGATGGATGAACCTAGTGGTCTTGTTTGAGGTTTGATTAGTTGGGTTGGGTGGAAGACCTAGAGACCCTTAGTTATGACTGAGAACCTATTGGAAAAATGATTTTAGTTTGATCAAGGAAAAATATATGAGAGGTTGACCTAAGTTTATGTTTATCTTAAGGAAAATTAGTTTTATTTTTTGATTTTTTAGGCTGATGCGTAGTAGGTGCGTGGGTTCTACAATGTAGGAATGGATTTGCCTTTGGTTTTTGGGAAAAGAACCATGAGTACTTTGGTAGTAGTACTAGATTCATTGGGAAGGAATTTTTGGGATTCTGGCATAGTTGACTAGTATTTGTGTCACCTTCACTGTAACTGATGAAATGACATTTTCTGATGGGAGTTCATTCGATAAATCATGGAATGGTAGAGGTGACTAATTTTGTAGGGGAGTTCTAAGGGAGATAATGGTGTATTTAGAATGCCATTCCTTTTAGAATGATAAACTTATCTTTATTGGTGGATGAATCATGGGAGTTTGAGTGGGGTTTTTTTTAAATAGGTACTACAAGAGAGTACACATATTTGTATGGTGAGTTTTGTTCATGTTGGTTTTGCATGGGAACTAGGCCCAAACCCCTTTTTTGCGGACCTATTTCAGTCTTTTGCCCATAACTTGGGCTGCAGACCTCCAATCAACGCACCATCAACTGTGATGTGATCCTTGGATCAAGACGGTCGTTTTGGAATATTACACTCGAGGTTTTGGAGAACTTTGGGTTCAGCTGGGTTGGTTCTTACACGAAATCCAACCGGGCCGTCGGAGCAGAAACACTTATAACTTGAGCTCCGGACGTCCGATTGAAGTGACGTAGACTTTGTTGGATTCCTCTTGATGAGACGGAGCTTTTGGAATGCTTCTCCTGAGTTTTGGATGTAGTTGGATAGTGGCCGGGTTGGATTGTACCTGAAATCCAACAGACCCCCTAGAACGGAAAGGCTGATAACTTTCAGACCAGATGTCCGTTTGACGAAAGGTCAGTGGCGTTGGTGATCACGTTGAGAAACGGTCACTATGAGTATACCCTATGAGAGTTCGGGGTAGAGTTGAGATACGGTCAGGTTGGTTCGTACACAAAACTAACCGGGCCCTTGGGACAAAAAAGGCTAATAACTCACAGACCGGGCATCCGATTGAAACACCGTCTTTTGCGTTGAGACCCCTATGATGAGGCAACCCCCTTGAGATACTTCTTCGTGGAACATTGTGATACTTGGAGTATCAACCAGTAGCTCATGGAGCGGACCCTCCCGGTGACGATCTAGCAGAGTGCAGAGACCTAGTAGCTGGATGAGACTTGACGACTGCTGATCTATTGACTCGGTGTATTTCGGATAGCCCAGTGGGGAGCGCTTGGTTGTAGCGGCAGACCCACGGCGGAGGAGCGCTTGTTTGTAGAGGTAGACCCGTGGTACTCAACAAAAGGAGTACCTCTAGAGGCTATGAGGGGGAGCGCTTGGTTGTGGCGGCAGACCCACGACAGAGGAGCGCTTGGTTGTAGCGGCAGACCCGTAGTAATCAACATAAGGAGTACCGCTGGAGGCTATGAGGGGGAGCGCTTGGTTTTAGCGGCAGACCCACGATGGAGGAGCACTTGGTTGTAGCGACAGACCCGCGGTACTCAACAGAAGGAGTACCTATGGAGGCTATGAGGGGGAGCGCTTGGTTGTAGATGCAGACCCATGGTGGGAAGTGCTTGGTTGTAGCAGCAGGCCCATAATACTCGACAGGTGGAGTAATACAGTAGTCCAAGGTTAGTGGGGCGCGCTTGGTTGTAGCGACATGCCCACTGTACTCGACAGAGGAGGAGTTCTCCAGCAGCCGTGGTTTCGACATCATGAATAAAATCCTGGTTGAGCTGAGTCTATGACCCTTGTGTTTACCTCATGATTGAGATGGGTCACTTGATAACTTAGGTAAATGTATGGGAATATACCTGGGTAGTGGTTATCCATAGATTTCATAATCTTTTTTTTTCTCATGATTGAGATGGGATACTTGATAACTTGGGTATATGTATGGGCATATACCTAAGTAGAGGTTATCTGTTGAGATCTTCTTTGTGGTTATCCTTGTTGGATTTAGTAAGACCTTGAGGGTCTCGGGGTCCCTAATGAGTATTGTTATACTCACCCCTTCATGGTCTATGCCCGCACCTCGTTGTGTTGGTTGCAGACGACGGGCACGCAGATAGAGGCCGAGTGTTTGAGGACTGGACGGTACCCAGAGGTGGACCTCATGACGAGACAGTATCCTATGGTGGAGTTCACGACGAGGAGAAACTCAGAGGAGGTTGACGGGTGAGAGTGTTGTGGAGGCTATCTGTACCTACCCTTCAGGTAGGATCCTTGGTGGACGATCCAGGAGCTTCTTGTCACCTTCCGACTGTTTTAACTTTTTCCTTGTACTTTACAGTTGGTCTTTTATTTCGGCCTCTTTACTTTCAGAACAGTTTGTTTCAGTTTTACTTAGTGTTTTACTTCCTCTTGTACTATGTGGTGTTTGTTTACTTTAATAAAGAAATGCCTTCCCTGGTATCAGGATTTATGCCTTTGGTGCTAGTTGCCAGCCCCTCGCTTATGGAAGGCGGGCTCGGTGTAGTCACGGCACGGGCCCCAAGGACGGGTCGTGACAAATTGGTATCAAAGGAGTTCGGCTCTACCACAGAACTTAGGACTCTGATCCTTATTCTATGTGATGAAATAGTGTTAAGGGTATTGAGTGTGGTTATCAGTCCAAGGAGTCCAGTGTTGGTGCGGCGGCCGACGTATCCAGACACAAGGACCCTGACTTCTGATTTCTGACTCAATACACGAAAACATTGATTGCATGTGTGTTTTAAAAGTTTTCATTGTTATTACTTTGTGTCAGGTCACCAGGTATACTATATTAACCGTGGCGCACCTGTTTCTTTTCAGGATGGCCCCACGACGGCAGCCAGCTAGGGTTCCGAGCGTTGTACAGGATGACAGCCCACCGAGCGACGAGGCTTCGGTACAGGGCCCTTTTACAGCAGAGGCACCGACGATACCTCTACCCACTGATCCACCGATGCTACCATATCTAGCCACTGACGGTGCACGTCGCCTTAGTGCACTGCACGAGTTTCAACGTCAGTGACTTCCCAGGTTCCGTGGGGAGACAGACCCTCAGGAATCCAAGGATTGGCTGGAGGCAGTTGTATGAGTTTTCCGTTTGGTAGGGACACCAGCTGACCTTATGGTGGTCCTGGCAGCGAGCCTCCTGCACGCGGCAGCAGGCATACAGTGGAGCTTGATGCTCCAGGTTCACGATGAGACATCTCTCCTTTGGATGTACTTTGAGAGCCTTTTCCTCTTAGAGTTTGTCCCAGCAACCCTCCGTGCGGTGCGCATCCAAGAGCTACGACAGCTACGACAGGGAATCATGACAGTAGCCCAATACGTGGTGAGGTTTACCTCGCGCTATTCCACAGACATGGTACGAGACCCATTCTTCAGGGCCTGAACCTTCGAGCAGGGGCTCATGCAAGAGATCAGATCTTCAGTTGTTTCTCACAGCATTCTGACACAGACAGGGGTGTTGGAGCGAGCCCTATTAGTGGAGTGTATCCTTGCTCAGCAGTCTCTAGTAGCAGGAACCACCACTAGACGGCATGCGGCAGAGTCTTCTATAGTGGGCAGAAGACAGATGACGCAGAGGTCCAAGAGGACTAGACCTACTGGTGGTCGACCGCATGACACATGATCGTTTGTGCGAGGCACCCGGGGCGGAGAACGACTTACCATGCGCGGGAAGTGTTACTCCTATGGAGGGGTTGGTCACATGGCTCGTGACTGTCCGACCCACCAAACAGATGACCAACAGATGAATGAAGGAGCTCCCAAGCAGAGGCAGAGGTTCGATCGAGGTGGACTACATGGAATAGGAGACCGTGGTAGGGGAGCCGGCCGTGCAGCTGGAGGAGGATGACGCTTTGAGGTGTTGCCACCACCACCACCAGGAGGTCCACCCAGACCGCAGGGAACATGTGGACGTGGGAGAGCTCAGTTTCAGGAAGCTGAGGCCTACGATCATGGAGTTCCGGGAGCATATGGACAGGAGAGGGACTAGCTCCAGACCTGGAGACTTTTGTTCATTTTTCTTCTAGCTTGGATGATGTTTGTTTGTAGATGCTTTGTGTCTTTGTACTTTGAGCTGCAGTAATAAAAGACACATTTCTTATGGCATTTACCTTCTTGTCCTATCTTTATGTTGTTACTAAGATGTTCTGGTTTAAAAACCATTTACTTGACCCTGACTTTGAGATTCTTACTGGAGGAGACCCAGTGACCACACACTGATGCTGACAGTGTGACTCAACCCTTGGAGGTGAGAGTAATGGTTGTATCTCTTGGTAGCAGCGTCGAGGCCTTACGACGTCATCCCTGGTATGGATTAGTATCGTCCATGTCGGGCTTGACTGTATTAGGCGAAGAACGTGGTTCATCCAGGGGATGAGACAAGATTTCTCTTATCGGAAAAGAAGAGATCTCAGCAGATCTTGTAGGACCAGAAAGGTCCAAGTCATCCAAGAGCATATGAGGGCAGCTCTAAGCCGGAAAAAGTCTTGTGCTGACAGGAGGCGGAGACCACTAGAGTTCGAGGATGGCAACCACGTTTCCCCTACGGGCTCACCTCGACGTGAGTTACATAGATGTGGATATGGCAACAAGTTATCTCCGAGGTTCAATGGACCCTTTTATGTCCTCAACAGGGTAGACGAGGTGGTCTACCACTTGACCCACCCACCTCAGTTGCACCAGGTGCACGACGACTTCCATGTATCTCAACTAAGGAGATACGAGATCGACCCTTCACATTTCATCGACCATGAGGAGCTGGACTTGGGCGATGGGGTGACCCTCATAGAGGTTTCAGTGGGGATCGAGGAAGAACAGGAGAGGATCCTACGAGGACAGTCGATTCCTCGGGTGTGTTTTCACTGGAAGTACGAGAACCTCCAGGTGAGCACATGGGAGCGGAAGGCTCAGATGTGTGCTCAATACCGCTTTTGGATCCCTAGTTTGTGTTAATGATTTACGGGGATGTAATGCCCTGAGGTGGGAGTAATGTAAAGACCCGAAAATTTCAAGGAAATTTTTTTCTTGATTTTCTTTGGCATTTTACAAGAACACAGTTTCTAACGGCACCTGATACCGAGGCCCGGTGTGACCGGAATCATTTTCTGAAGTTTAGCGCAAGTATGTTCAGTGAACGAATGAGCGGGTTTTTTTAACTTTTGAACCAGTGCTCGGAATCGAATTCCAAGGGCACCGATGGAATCGCAGCGCCGGTAATTGCTTAGAAACACCTTTTCCAGAGTTGCGTTTTCTTGGGTGTGGTTTTTAAATTTTTGGGTTAAGTAAAGGAATAAAATAAAAATGGTGCGACCAATTTTTATTTTACATAAAGTTGTTTAACCTAAGCTAAGTGATTGGAGTGGGACCCACAATATCCTACCCACTAGGTAGGATATTTGTGAGGTGGGGCCCACACGAGCCACACCATTTATTTTCTACACCCCCCTCCTTTATTAGGGTAACACACCCACTCCCCTATTAAGTGGAAGTCAACCCTTGCGTTTTTTTGTTTATGAAGCGCCTCTATTAATTGGGCGGTTTAAACATTGATATTAATTAAATTAATTGTTGTTTTGTTTTTGAAATTCAAGAGCTTTGGAATGAGTAATAAAATAAGACAAACTCTTATTTTATTGGGCTATCTTGTTGAGAGAGGATTGGGGGAAGAAACCTTGTGTCTTGAAGTTCTTCTTCCTCTACGAAGAACGCGAGGAACGCGAAGAATGCCGACCTCCGAAGAAGGTCGACAAGTAAGCCGAATCCTCAGAGATCGATGACGCGATGCCAATGAATCTTTTCTCCACGACGCGACGATACTCCTTCTGCGACGCCTTCATCCGCGACGTACAATTCCGCGACGAACCTTCAACTCTTTCTTCAAGGTAGGGGATTGTATTATTTTTTCTCGTGATTACCTTCATCGCTGATTGTCGTCTTATTTGAGCCGCCTGATATCGAAATAACGGGAGGAGGTCGGACCGCACGAACACAGCCGACCCTCCTCCCCCATGTTTTTTTGGTTTTGTTGCGGTACATGTAAGGTGACGCTATGCAACGACACCGCGCAGGAACAATGAAGAGCGGGCGAAGAAGCGCGGCGTCCTCGCGTCGTTCCGTGGTGGCGATTCGAAGGATCCGTGGATTGTTTGATTGACGGAAGATCGACGGACATCAATGAAGCGGGCCGCAAAGGCTTTATGAGGTCTTCGCAGTGAAGGGGCGGTCTTGGGAGGACCGCAGGCGAAGACGGCAGACCAAACGGATCACCGGAGCGCGTCCGGTGGCCCGCAGAAGATTCCGCCGGTGCGCCACGCCGGTAGGGCGACGCTGCCGTGAAGGGCCGACGCGGCTGAAGCTGCGGCGAAAGGCGGCTGGTATCGCGGCCGTGGGGGACCAAGAGAGACGCGGCGCTGGCCTTCGCCTCGCTGGCAGGGAGAGGCCCCCACGCGGGAGCCGCAACTTCTTTCAAGGGGGGCAGCGCCCCCCCCCCCTGCACTCCACCGCTCGGCCGTTGCGACCGAGCCGTGCCCCGGCCGGGCCGAACCTAGACCCGAGTTGTGTCGACCCGGTTCAGGCCGACCCCGGGGGTATCGGGCCGGGTCGGACCGGGCCCAAACCCCCTTTTTGCGGACCTCTTTCGGTCTTTTTCCCACAACTTGGGCTGCAGACCTCTGATCTACGCACTATAAGCTGTGATGCAATCCTTGGATCATGACGGTCGTTTTGGAATATTACACTCGGGGTTTCGGAGAACTTTGGGTTCAACCGGGTTGGTTCGTACACGAAATCTAGCAGGGCCCTCAGAGCGGAAACACTTATAACTTGAGCTCCGGACGTCCGATTGACATTACGTCAACTTTGTTGAATTCCTCTTGAGGATAAAAAACTTTTGGCATGCTTCGCTTGAGTTTTGGATGCAGTTGGATAATGACCGGGTTGGATTGTACCCGAAATCCAACCGGGCCCCTGGAATGGAAAGGCTGATAACTTTCAGACCGGACGTCCATTTGACGAACCGTCATCGTAATTGGTGATCACGTTGATAAACGGTCCCTATGAGTATACCCTATGAGATTTCAGGGTACAGTTTGGATATGGTCGGGTTGGTTCGTACACAAAACGAACCGGGCCCCTGGGACGAAAAAGGCTAATAACTCACAGACCGGGCGTCCGATTAACGCGTCTTCTGCTGTGTTAAGACCCCTATGACGAGGTGGTCCCCTTGAGATACTTCTTCGTGGATCTTTGTGATACATGGAGTATCGACCAGTAGCTCGTGGAGCGAACCCTCCCGGCGACGAGCTAGTAGAGTGTAGAGACCTAGTAGCTGGCTGAGACTTGACGACTGCTGATCTATCGACTCGGTGTGTTTCGGATAGCCCAGTGGGGAGCGCTTGGTTGTAGCGGCATACCCGCGTCGGAGGAGTGCTTGGTTGTAGTGGAAGACCCGCGTTACTCAAGAGAAGGAGTACCTCTGGAGGCCATGAGGTGGAGCGCTTGGTTGTGGCCGTAGACCCACTGCGGAGGAGCACTTGGTTGTAGCAGAAGACCCGCGGTACTTAACAGAAGGAGTACCTCTGGAGGCTATGAGGGGGAGCACTTGGTTGTAGTAGTAGACCCACGGAAGAGGAGTGCTTGGCTGTAGAGGCAAACCCGTGGTACTCAACATGAGGAGTACCTCTGGAGGCTATGAGGGGGAGTGCTTGGTTGTAGCAGCAGACCCATAGTGGGAAGCGCTTGGTTGTAGTAGAAGGCCCACAATACTCGAAAGGTGGAGTACTATAACATTCCAAGGTTAGTGGGGAGAGCTTGGTTTTAGCGGCATGCCCACTGTACTCGATAGAAGAGGAGTTCTCCAACAGCCGTGGTTTCGACATCATGAATAAAATCCGAGTTGAGATGAGTCTATGAACCTTGTGTTTACCTTATGATTGAGATGGGTAACTTGATAACTTTGGTAAATGTATGGGCATATACCTGGGTAGTGGTTATCCATTGATTTCATAATCTTTGTGTTTCCTCATGATTGAGATGGGTTACTTGATAACTTGGGTATTTGTATGGGCATATACCTAAGTAGAGGTCATCTGTTGAGATCTTCTTTGTGGTTATCCTTGTTGGATTTAGTGAGACGTTGAGGGTCTCAGGGTCCCTACTGAGTATTTTTATACTCACCCCTACACGGGCTATGCCCTCATATCGTTGTGTTGGTTGCAGATTACCGGCAGCACAGACAGAGGCCGAGTGTTCGAGGACTGGACGGTACCCGGAGGTGGACCTCATGACGAGACAGTATCCGGTGGTGGAATTCACGACGAGGCTACACTCGGAGGAGGTTGATGGGCGAGAGTGTTGTGGAGGCTATCTGTACCTACCCTTCAGGTAGGATCCGTGGTGGACGATACAGGAGCTGCGTTACTTGTACCTACCCTTCAGGAAGGATCCTTGGTGGACGATCCATGAACTTCTTGTCACCTTCCTGCTGTTTTATCTTTTTTCCTTGTACTTTACAGTTGGGATTGTATTTCCGTCCCCTTTACTTTTAGCACAACTTGTTTCAGTTTTACTTAGTATTTTACTTCCTCTTGTACTCTGTGGTGTTTGTTTACTTTTAAAAAGGCAATTCCTTCCCAGTTATCAGGATTTTCACCTTTGGTGCTAGTCGCCAGCCCCTGGCCTATGGAAGGCAGGCTTGGGGTAGTCCTGGCACGGGCCCCAAGGACGGGTCGTGACAGGAATGGTGACCCAAATATTTGGGTAAATTAAATAAATTTACCTATGATTAGGGTTAATCAAGATTAAAATCTATTCCATTAGAAGGTTGAGCCATGGGTGGACTTTGACATGCATTGTCAGGAGACATGGTATCAGGAGTTGTTAAAAATAAAGTACAACCTATTTTGAGCAAACATAGATCAAAGGGATCATTACATGAAAATTTATGGAATCTTAGTATAATGTTGTTTTTAAGGTGATCATTCCTAATATTTTGAAATCATCCTGAATATGGTAGGTGAGTATTGTTTATACGTAAATCTACTTAATTATTTTATTTTGGTAGGATGAGAGGTACTCCTAGTGAGTAACTCTGATAGAGTGTTTTAAATTAATACAGAAAATGTGTAGTACACCATAGATCATTTATGGTTGGTGACCCTCGTTATGATTTGAATTATTATGATCATATTGGGAACCATTCTCTAGAAGTTGGAATGAGAGATGTGTAATGACACGTTATCACATGGGAATGAGAAGATTATTAGTCATTCCAGTTGTTATATCCAGATCAGATGGGGCATGGTCTTTAATGTAACAAGGTTTTCATTTCATTGATGTAATGACATGGATTCTCTTTATGGGAGGGAGAGTTAGATTAAAATTACTAATTGACAACCCTCATGTGATAAGGGTTGTGGGACTTGAGACCAGTCATTGGAAAGTCATTTGGATCTCATATGCTATTAGATAAGTGAAGTAATGTACATTTGGATTTATTGGTAAAATTCTAGGTGGAATATTAAATATGGACATGGGTAGAGTCCAAGTATAAGAATCATGACTCGGTTAGTTATGAAAATACTAGGGTTTTGGATCATTTATGTTCCCATTCATTGGTTATATAATGGAGATATAGATAAACATTAGATGGTTCGGCCTAGTGACATCATCAGAAGCCAGTTATTATATTTGGAAAGAATATTTGAAATGACCTGAATATGCCTTGGAATAAAGAATTTGAAATCTAGTGTGGGTGACGCATTAGTTGTTAAACCCAAGAATTTTTGAACTTTATCGATCGTAGGTGGTTTGAATTGAGTTGTTTCAATCATATTGGGAACATGCTAGCGGAAAATATTCCTCAAAAGTCAATTATTATGGCGTAATTAATGTGGGTCAGAATTGGATATTGAAGGATATAACCTATGGAAAGGATTTCCATACTCTTCCTAGTGAAACAAAAAATGGCATGATCATGTATTAGATCAAATGATCTTAGTTAGGCACCACATTGATAATTCGATATTGATTTAGAGTGTTGGATTAATTTTTTAAGGATTAACTACCATATGTTGAAAGGAGTGATTGGAGGATAATTGGGAATTTTAGAATGAAACATGGGTATTTTAATGACATTACCCAACCCAAGTTGGCCAGGATATGTTTTTTTGTTACCCAAGGCTTACAGGGTATGATAATTTCTATGGTGGAGAGGTTGTAACATCCCATGTTTTCTATGGTTGAATGTTTCTAAATGGTTTTTTAATTTTTTATTTAGTTGTGGGGAAAATGTTAAAACAATATTTAAATTAGAGTTTTGATAGTTTCAAATCTTTAAAATGTTATTTTTGGATGAGGTTTATGGATCAATGGGTGTCCCAAAAGATAGGATATTTTTTTGAAGCTATGGGCTTTGAAAACTCATTTGTAACAGAGAGACAACCATAAGATAATAATTAGCACATAATTAGAACTTACTGTGCAACACAACCATGTGACCAAATTTGATATGGTGTATGGTTTGGTTAAATATGAATGGTGGCCAATAGAAAAATATAAAATAGTGTATAGGTGCTGAGAGACTCGTATGATTGGAACATGGATTGTTTAATAACATTCTATAACCATGAAGTGTAGGAGTGATTTGGAGAAGTAACACCTTGAAGTTGGTGCGTAGTTGGTAAACCATGTGAGGAAACCATGTGACTTAGAGGTTTTTTATATAGAGACACCACTTGGTTGGAAAATGGTTTTACTAACCATTCTTCCTAACCATGAACCTCTTAAAAAAGGTAAAAATTATTGTTTTCTCCTCTCACCCCTAAAGGGGTTACCCTACCTTTCTTCCTCATTTATCTAGTAGATCCCTGTGCATGGTCCTCCTCTTACTCCTTCCTCCATGGGTGGATCTCCCCCATTCTTGTTTCTATTTGATTTTCATTTCATGAGTTGGAAAACTAGAATTATGTCTAAATTTACCCTTGACTTGTTTATATGTTTTTTCAATGTATTTGATGCTATCTCTATGCATGATCGTATGCCCTATTTTTTGTTCTTTTTTCAGTTATTCTATTTTCTCTAATTTCTACTAGAATAATGTCCAAAAAATGGATGAATGGATATTCCTTGGTATAATGTAGATGGTCTATATAATTTTCCCTTAAAGTCACATCATTTATAAATTATTCTCATAGTTCCACACACTAAATATTCCACATGTTTTTCTAAAATGTAATTTTTTAAATTAAATACTTGGACAAAAACTGTGATATTCCTTAGTCTCCATAACATTGTTAGAGGTCGATGACCTCATCCCAAACCACCATGTAATGCGACTTAGGTTAAATTATTAAAATTAATTGCTCAATGGGTTAGATAAACCACTTGACACTTGGACAATTACGAAAATCTTGACTATTATAATGGATTTACCTAGTAGAACTAATTTAGTTGATTGAAATAGTATGATGATAATGCCTCTATTTTATAATTAAACCACATTTTAGGTACATAGTTTTAATATTTTGAAAAACGGATAATTAAATTGAGATATTTGAAATGGGATATATATTGATCCCACTATCTTTATTATGAATTTCTTACCAAACCTTTTCCAATGGTAGATTTGTTTTGTTAAAGCTGATTGACCTGTTAAAATATATTAAATGGAATGTGAATGGCATGGACATGTAGCTTAATCTTTTAGAACTTATAAATGAAATGGTGAAATTTTATACTTTTAATTGATGATGGAGTGGATGTTCCCATGGATTGTATTAAAATATTAAATGCAACATTCAAATGAAGGTACACTACACCTTGAGCGATACTGATGTTCCTATTTACAAAACCCCTTAGTTAAGGGATCATAGGTAAAGTGGGATTACTTTATACTAGATTTTTATTATGAGATCTTGGATAGTATTTTAGGAAAAGATTATTCAAACCCCTTCTTCTAGGATGTTGGTCTTGGAATTTTAAATCTTTCTGCAATGTTGGAAATGACGTTTCACAAACCTTGATTAGGATATTGGAATTGATGCTTCACTTATTTGATCAGGATGCCATACCTGACCACTAACATCATTGATTGGGATTTTCTGACATGGAACTCTATATCCCCAATTCAAATGATTGGGATTATAAACCTTTATACAATAAGATACCCAAATTTTATTATTATTCAACTAAAACTATTGGGAATAGTATCACTTATCATTCCTTGTGATCATTGGGCATAGTGTCCCTTAGATAAAGTATGAAACTTGTATGATAACATTATATGGATTCCTAGGTCTTAATCATGAGACCCTCATAGATTAATCTATATATATATGTATGTATGTTTACATATATTCATATATATACATTATGGAACATGCTCAAAGACATTCTAGTTAGGTTGAGGCATGTATGGCTGACCAAGTGTCTTTTGAGGAACCTGAACCCAACTTGATTATATTTATTATTACCTTATTTGTTTATTATAACTATATACTATATTTTTTACTCATGGACTATAATAAATTATATTCCATTTTTGGGGGCCTACTGATTTTTACTCACACCCTATTCGGGCCCCCATTTGTCACCTAAACAGACCTCTGGGTTGTAGGATATGATCATGGATTATTCTTTCTATTTATTTCTCTTTATAGGTATGGACTTGGAGTGAAGCTGGGGGTATAACATGTACTCAGACACCCTACTATATTTGTGTATTTTATTTATTATTTTTTAGTCAAATCCTTTCATATGTATTACCTGTTTTATGATTACTAATTATATTTAAGACCCATCATGTTCAGGAATTGTTTTATTATTTGTATATGCTTTGGTTATCTCTTTATTATCATTTTAAATTATTATTTTAATTTTCTACCGTTCATTTATTATTCTTCCACTATGTTATTATTACTAATCTAGAGGGTATAGTAATCCCACTATACAACCTTTAGACCCTCACTGCTGGTCTACAACCTCTAGAATATGGGGAGGCATACTTGAGACCATATAGTTAACCAGAATGGGGATCCAATTTTGTGGATCTTGGGCCATGATCTTAATCATACCTTTTTGGACACATTTAGAGTCATAAACCCTTTAGGTTGTTTTATATAGACATCTTCTGAAGGTTTCCATTAATAATTTTTTTGACATCCATTTTTCAAATCTCATAGTCATGGAAATCTATAATGAAAAGTGGAATTGTAAAGTATTTTAGTATTGAAACCAGTGAAAATGTTTTATAATAGTCTATGCCCTGACGATGTTTAAACCCTTCTAAAACTAATCATCACTTATAATTATTGAATTATACATCTTTGTCTAGTTTTTTCTTGATTACCCATTTGCAAGCAAAGGGATTCCCATCCTATAGAGGATCTACCAAAACCTAGACTTGGATTGGTTTCATGAAATGCATTTCAGAATCCATGGCATCATTACAATTAGAAACATATATGCCACTTACTTATTCCTTATAGGTTATAAGATCATTATTATCAACTAATAATGATTCATTATCCTCAATTATTAGAAAACTATATATTTTAGGTTCTCTAACATCTCTAGAAATACTAAGTATTACTTGTGTCTCTAGATATCTTCTTCCATGGGGTTTATTGGATCGATTCATGTTCCAACTCTTATGTACCTTGGTCATGAAAATCATCAAATTCTATCTTTCACACACTGTATCTGTTAGATACATTCTTCATTAAATGGAATATAACATGTCTTTACATTATTATAATTTTTTCTAAGGGGTTGTATTGTTAGTATCCCCTTATTTCATTAGGATATCCTATAAAGTTACATTTTTCCCTTAAGTTTCAATTTTGTTACCTGAGGATTCATTAAAAAATGCTTCACAACCCCACCCATATAAATTTTATATCAATTTTTTATTCCATTCCAAAGTTTATATGGAATTACATTTTTCACTTTAGATAGAACTTGGTTTATTATATATATTGTTATCTGTAACACCTTTCCCAAAAAGGATAAAAGAGGACTCACATAAATAATCATTGATCTTATCATGTCAATCAAGGTGAATTTCCTCCATATGATTACACTATTCGATTGAGGTGTATAAAAAGGAGAGAGTTGAGGTAGAATCCCAAATTCTTAAAAATAACAAATGAAGTCTTGATTTAGATATTTTCACCATGGTCTATGAAGAATTTATTAATCTTATTAAAAAGATTGTTCTCAACATCATTCTTGTATTGATTAAATATATCAATGGAATCCAACTTATACCTCACCACATAAATATATCCATATCTAATGAAATCATGTGTAAAAGTTATGATGTACGAGTGACCTCCCGATGCTTTAACTAGAAATGTTGAAAACACATCAGTATGAAATAATTCGAGAAGATCCTTGGACCTTTAACATTTTCCACTGACTCTGGATTTGGTCATTTTCCCTGGTAGACATGTGTTATATACACCAAGTATTTACAATTAAATGGAATCTAAATATCCATATTTGTAAAGACTCTAAAATCCTCACACATAAATTTAATATCTTAGTAAAAAAATATTTTTTTACATAATATAAATATCCATGATAAAACGGTTTAGGTGTAGTTCCATTAGAAACTTGGAGGCATAAACAACTGGTCCATAAGTGAGCTACGACATATCCTACTAATTTATTCATAAATAGATCCCTACTTAGACATATCATACATAATACCTTCATTAATATACTAGGGAAAGGAAACTTGATAAAAGGTGAGCTCAGATGCTCAGTAAGGGTATAAATAGAGATATCAATGTAACATGAGCATATAAGTATGATAATGTGATAATAATATTTGAAACCATACCTTGAATATCATAGATCATAAATGTGGGTCATAGCATAATTCATGGTTGTCCAAAAGACATGAATCATAATATTAACAAAGTACATAAGGCATGATTGCATAACATTGTCATAATAAATGGATTTTTGGAATTCATATAAGCACATAAAATATTATATTAAGGTTATCCACTAAGAAATTCATTACATGTTAGGATGAGATAGAAACCCATGTAACTACTTCGGTCATTGGATAACCTCTTGTGTAACCTCTTTTGGGATTGATATAACCTCCTGTGTACCCCCTTTCAGGCTTGGGATAAAATCTCGTGTACCCTTTGAGCTCATATGACATTATTCATCACCCAATTAATTGGAGGGAGTTATCTGTCCCACCATCGGATAATGAAAATAATATATATGTGTTCCACAAGATCATTAAATTTTATCATATTAGAAATCATGAAAATATATGAATTTAAAATTACATTTCATCATAGCATAACCAGTGGAAAAAAAGGTTTCATAAAAATTTCATTATTTCATCATTGTATAACCCATGGATAATGAAATGGGATTCATAAGTATTTTTTCATGGTAAAACCCATGGAAGAGAAACAAGTTTAATAAAAATCTTTTTATTATAATAATAAAACAATTAGAGAAAGAATATGAAATGTATCCTTGACCCATATCCCCAGAAAAATGTAAGTAACATCAAAGGATGCTAACTTTGATAGAAACTTATTTTGAAAGATCACATAAACCATTTTTTTGAAAAATAAACTTTCCAATTTGAAAATTACTTTTTAAAACATAAATCATTTTCAAAACACTTTTCTTTAAAACCAACCTTGGAAACTTCTAAATCAAGTTTAAAATATCATTTAAAACATTACTTAGGGAAAATATCATTTCCACTTTGAAAAACACTTTTTAAAACATTTTTTATCAAATCATTTTCTTTGAAAATAACCTCATAACCTCATAAAATAATATTTAAAACATTGAGTGTTCATGATGGAAGAAATGTCTATTCATTCAATACATTTTCAAAACAATGATCTCTTTCACATATTTGGTAAAATCAAAATGGGCCTTGATTTTTAAAATGGCATGAAAATTATTTTTCAAACATGTTTTTAATCCAAAAGTGGTAAATTTTAATTTAATAAATCATATATGAACATTAAAAAAATTAAAACATTTTTAGAAAAGAGGGATTTGGATGAAGAAATGGATTTTCAACCGAATAGAGAAATAAAGCTATTTTTTATTAAAAATATTCTTATGAACTCTTTACTACATAAAGACTGGAAAATGGATGGAAAAATGAATTATCATGAAATAAATAAATGATAATAAAATTCATGAGTTTATTGACTTATGGATCATAAAATTTCATCATCATAAGCATAAATATAAACAATCCTAATAAATGAAGAGATTATATCATAAAACCCTTACCAATTTTGGTCACATTGAATCAAAGCTCTATGAAAGAATATAATTAAATAAAACAAAAAATATCATGAGAAAAAATAAATTCATGAAATTATAAGTCAATGTAGATGTATACGTAGACGTTGAAAAGTGTGTAAGTGCTGGAGAAAGTTCCAAAACGAAAAAGCGAAGTCATATTTCTTAATCGGAGGCTCGGTCCGGAGGGCCCGAAAGTTCTACACGGAAAAAAGGAGGAAGTGCATGAAAAATGTTGCCCAGCACGGAAAGTATCGGGATTCGTGAAGAGTCCTGGCCCCGGCGCAAAATAATTTCACGCCCGCGTCCCACGCGGTTTGCCTTTCGTGGCGCCTCCTCCGTCATGCAATTATTTCACGCAGCCCGGAATTCCGCACCGTTGGATGCCTATAAATAGAAGGATACCCCCTTATTTTTTAGGGTTGAAGAATTAGAACCGCCTCTCATGTGCATAATTGGCATTCCACGTGCGCATAATATGGCCTTCAGGTAAGGTTCTTTTTCATGCCATGTCGCCCCAGGATCTGCCTTCATGCGAGATCCCCATGGCTTAGACTAAACTCCAACCACTTCAGAGTCTGCCCCTTGTGCGCAATCCTATTCGGGCACGCAAGCCGGCCAAGCTGCGCGCAATCCTTCCTTTGCACGCACACCCCTTCTTTCATGTACAATCCCTTCAAGCCGTGTGAAAAACCTCAGCACCCCCTATTTCGCACAAGCATCACTGATTTCATGAAACCTGGGGCCTTTTGCACAGGGTACCCTTTATTTTACGCCATCCCCAAGGGTTGCGCACAATCCCTGAGGCCCTTCACCTCGGTGCTGCCCGGGCGCCCTCTTGCGTGAACACCTGATTCCCTCTTTCTGGGTACCATTCGTAGGTGTCTCATGCACCCCGGGCATCCACATCATACATGGTTTTCCGATACTTCCTTCTAGGATGGTATGAAGTAACTTCAAAGTCCCTTAGAAAATCCTTCCCGTTGCGTTGCTTCACCTCATTCTTCTTCTCATAGGCACGCTAAAGGCTATTGCTTCTTCGCATAGCCATGCTAACGTAGACCACTCGATGGTTCGCTCCGTGACACCCCATCAGTACGACCTTTACCATACCTTCCCTTCCACAAGGAGAAAAGGGTACTAGTTATGTAAGTCCTAGGGGTGCGGAGCAATCCCACCTCGTCCGAGCTGTAGGACGTTAAACTTCCAAGGGCCTTGTCCTCAACACATGATGTTAAACTATAACCTGGCCCCGTGCCTCCCACGTAGGGTCCCCCCCCGCCTCAGACATTCTCCACACCCACTCGTCTCCACGGGGATGGGATCACCCCTCACAGGGGATGATATCCTCCTTATCAGAGTGGTTTTTGTCCACAGGGAAGGGGATCCACCTCGGTGTAAGCCCCTAGCCGTTCTTGCAAGAGGCAGCTCCCCTATTCCTCCTCACTTCTTCGGCACCAAGGCCATCCAAGGTTGTGATGGAGAATGTTTCTCCCTCCTTTAAACATCGGTCCCCAAGGCCAACGGAGGGAGTGATATGGAACGGGGCCCCTCCACTCTTCCTGGGTGCCAAATCCCTCTCCCGCTGCTCTTTGTCGCCCTCGGGCCTCCATCTTGGAGTAAGTCCCGACACCATGGGCCGCTCAACATGTAAGCCACTTTTAACTTCCCACAGACGCACCCTTCACCACGTGATCATCAGGTCTCTAATACCTCTTGTTTCTGACACCAACCATGACTCTTGTGAACTTAGAGTGAGCACCGACCATGACACACCATGGGTTTCCTCAGAGCATAAGCCCCAAATGCCCCCATCCCGCATGATGTTAATCTGTATACCCAAACTACATGGACTTTGATTCGTGCTAAGGCATGGTACATAGGAAGACTCCATGAGGTTCAAGCCCCACCACCATGGTCCTTCTCATAGTGTAAGCCACAATCTACTCGATCTACAGGGACTTTGATCCATGCTAAGGCATGGTACGTAGGAAGCCTCCACGAGGTTCAAGCCCCACCACCTGGGGCCGTCTCAGAGTGTAAGCCCCAATCCAACCCAAACTACAGGGACTTTCATCCATGCTAAGGCATGATATGTAGGAATCCTCCATGAGGTTAAGGCCCCACCACCTTGGGCCATCTCATAGTATAAGCTCCAATCCAACCCGAACTACGAGGAATTTGATCCGTGCTAAGGCATGGTACGTAGGAAGCCTCCACGAGGTTAAAGCCCCACCACCTTGGGCCATCTTAGAGAATACGCCCCAATCTAACCTAAAATACAGGGAATTTGATCAATGCTAAGGCATGGTACGTAGGAATCCTCCATGAGGTTCAAGCCCCACAAAACATAGGCCCTGACCGTCTCTGTGTCGGTGTGCCAAGCCCCATTTCCACCTTGGGTCTCCTCAGAGCATAAGCCCCAATCCATCTGGACCTAGGTCCCCCTTCACGTCGATTCACCGACCCCACAACCTTGGGCCGCCTCAGAGTGTAAGCCCCATTCTCGTCCCACATGATGTTAAACTGTATCCACCACCTAAACTATGAAGAATTTGATTCCTCACCATGGGAATACGTAGGAGGCCTCCACGAGGCTCAAGACCATCACTCATATCTCATCCTGATCTCTCCCTTAAGCCCACATTTATCGGGAATCTCATGCCCTATCCCAAAGGGTCTACTTCCTCTGTGTCCCATCCATGCATTGATTCTCACAAGTTGCCTCTTCAGGTGTCCCACTGTATCATTGAACTACACGGACTTTGATTCCCTGCCATGGAGATACATAGGAAGTCTCTTCCAGAACCAAGACCAAAGCCACCATCCAACCTGATTCTTACCCGGTCAGCCACATCCCGATGGGATCATGCCATTTAATTCTCCATTCCATTCCACAACATTCAGGAAGACGCCCACATGCTGGCCCCAATATCGGTGTTCCCTCTAGGGGTTCCTCAATCTGATCCACTCTAGCTAGTGTTCCGATCAGTCCGATCTATCTCCACTTGATGTTAAACTTGTGGCATACCTTGTGTTAAACATGGGAATCTGAGGAAAACCTTAGATACATTCCTATGGAATAAATGCATTAGGCTTACGCACTCTCGAGAAGCTCTATAATAAGGGAAAGAAGACAGATATGCCAATTCCCCAGCTTCAAGACATGCCAGTGATGCCCCAATGTGACTACTCTCCTAACCGAATGTTACTGCCCTGACCGGACCCCTTGGAAGGTCCTGACATAAGTGGTTTAATTAACTGGTTTCCATGAAGATATGGCGCCGGGAAGAGCTACATGAACTATGTTTTAAATCTATGAGGGAGACCCAGACTAGGTGATGATATCCTAGGAGGAATCCACAGAATGAAGAACTGACATCCCATCATCCAATTTTGATCAAGGAGCAGACGTCCTTGAATAAGGAGCGGATTCCGCCCACCTTTGGAAAGAGAGAATGCGGGGTAACAGTAGAGTGTCCTCTACATTACGGATGCGCGTGCCCCATCGAATGCATCAGAAACAGAAATGGTGAACCTGACATGAAGCTCCTCTCCTCAGATTGGAGGCTAGTAGTGTTCGAGACATCGGTGGATAAACATGTCGTCTGACCTCATTATCTGGTACCAGGTCCCACCAAACGGGCCTGACGTGAAACTCCCCAGAAGTTGGGACAATCAGGATATTGAGCATTCTGTTCCGTGACGTTGTCAGAGTGGATCCCTCTTGCTGAAAACAGGAGACGGAATGGTGCAGGGGCACTGGTTGTCAATTACTTTTTCTAGTAGTGTTAATGAGTTCATCTCCCTTCTTTCAGGAATGAAGTCATTGAATCCGGAGCTCGATCACCTGCCCACCGACGTAGGGGCAGCGGTAATATCAACGTGGCTTCCCCGCGCAGTTTTTCCTCTTCCACAATGGTCGCGACCACCATTACTGCTGGGTGCCCACACCTCCCTCCCCATCAGAGATCATCCTACGAAGGGTAATCAATGACCTTTTACATAGGTACGAGGAGGAGGGGGTCATCCCAACCAGGGATATGGCCCACCTAGATTAAGAGGCAGTTGTGCCTCACCGTCCATGCCACCTTCGAGGTTCGCACATGGAGACACTTCTCCCCACCCCAACATTCAATCGCTTCGAGAGTTTTTCCCCCGAGCACCTTGAAAACTCCCTCCCCTACACCGAAAAAGTAGGGGATATCTGGGTTGTTCCAATCGGAGTCCCGCTTCAAGGGCTCCTAGAGAGGGCCCCCACTAGTCCGCGTCAGTGCCGCCACCTGGTTCCCCAAGCCAAGGAGCAGGAAAGCTATGTGTCTGCACAACCGACTCTAGTCCACCTGACCCAACACCAGCATCGGGCACGAGCAGAAGAAGACGCTCACTATGGGGCGTCAACGTTAGCGACTAGTGTGGCCCGAGCCACTGCTGACTCATATCCCTAACTCCCTGCGTACGTTGAGCAGGGGCAACCACACACCTGACCCAGATCGAGGCCCCAACCGCCCCATGGGTGGGATAGGTCGACTCTCCCGGTCACTGGAAAAGGCGATGGCCGCTGCAGACCAATTCGCAGGAGTGCCACCCAGCATGGGGGATCACTCCTCACCACCACTACGGAAGGTGCGCGCCCTCCCTACTTCCAACCTTGGCTTAGAGGTTTTCCCCGTGCCACCTTCAACCAAGGCGAGGGTCTTCCTCATGACAAAAACAATCCATGTGGGGGTTTCTCCTATGCTCCCTACACTGGGTACGGGGTCACTCCCCCTACCGCGGACCGCGAGCATGGAGACATTGCATGTCCGGTCACTCGCCAACATGGAGGTCCCCCCATGTCCTTGTGCCGATCGGTGGAGTTCCTCCTCACCCTAGCAATCGGAGAGGTGGAAGCCAACCCCACTTCACCAACACCTAGCACAGAGGTCCTCCCCTTGTCCCTTACAACATTTGTCCCGGTGCTCCCCGCACCCTGGCTTCCTCGGGTGGGAACCCTCTCTGCCCCAGCATTAGTACAGCTAGAGGACCCCATGTCAAAAATCAGCTTTACCCTGAATAACCATACAGGGGTAGGAGAGGAGGTCGCCACCACCATAAGAGGAATTCTAGGGAAGACCGGACAGGGATCAGACCAGTCTGCTTCTCAGAATCCGAGGCAGAGTACAATTCAGTGTAGGAGCCCTCCCCTTATCCCTATAGGTCAAGGGTTAGGGAAGCAACGAGGAGTATCAGCGTCTTGTTCTCGGAATGAGAGATCCCTAGGATCCCTGTTTCCCTCCGAAGGTATATCTAGGAGGACAAGAACTTGTCATGTTCCCAGGGGCCGACCGCGCAATCGTCGCCATCATCTCCAGAAGCGCCCTCTGCCACAGAGCTATTTTGGGGGTCAGTGGCGGGGGAACCATGGCATGAATCACCATTGGCAGGCACTGATGTTGAATCTGGAGCCTTGGTCACCAGTCCATCTTATCATGATATTGCAGCCAGGTCGCTGCAACCTTCGGAGGACAACCCAAGATTCGGCGGCCAATCAGCTCGCTCGCCGTATTCTCCACCAGCCAGCCTGCCGGCCCAGCGGCTTGCCTCCACGCCGCTTCCAGTTCCTCAGCCACCATCAGTTGAAGAGTGGGGCAATAAAAGACTAGACTATGGATCTAATCCAAGGAGCTTTGGGACCATCCTCGTTGTGGGCCACTTCCCTGAGAAGTTCTGTTCGGTCACCGGGTCGAACATTGATATGTCAGAATCACTCACCCCGGAGGAGTTTGAATGTTTCTGCCAGACCCTCTGGGCGACTCACCTCCATCTTCGCCATTGGAGAGTGACTTATCCCGGGATCCAAGATCACCTGGAAGACATCAGTGACCAATGCCGTCTGGTAGACCTGGCCACTCCTCCTGCGGTCTAACATCCTGAGTCACCTGGCCACCACAGGGCCTTCCAACAATAGTGTGTTCAGAGTTTCCAAGTACAATGAAAAGTTATCGAGAAGGCTACCCCCATGCGCAAGTCCGTGGTTGGGGGTAGTACGCTGCCCTCCTCTTTAGTGCAATTCTCTGGCTACCCAACTCGCTTGGTGATGGTGAGGAAATTCCCCCAAGAAGAGTGGCAGTCTACATGACCGATATGACAGGAGATCCGAATGAGTTGGGACTTCTTGATGGGGACATACCCCCTGAGGGCGTGCTACTTCTAGACCCATCACGAAGGATTACTCACCGGAAGAGGAATCTCCTAGGTCTCCCTCCACCCACTAAGTCATTGGTACTGAGCCGGAATGTCACTAAAGTAAAAGAGCATGTTGGAGCTGTCAAGCATTCCGACCCGTCAACCTCAGTGCAGAAGACGTAAGAGGAGACCGAGAAGGCCACGCTGTGCCAACAACTTGCTAAGCAAAAGAAGATAGTCGATGAACTTCTGGCTTAATGCTTTGAAGTGGGGTGACCCGACTACAATGATCCTAGGTCGGGGAAGTAGGGGTCGGAACAAGTACCCCCGGTGAGATTCTCTCCAGAAACCCTGATGATGCCACATTCACTGACAGGCTGGAAGCCGGAACTCAAGGCAAGAGGGCACGGTATGTCTCGCTGAACCCTCCCGAATGGAATGAAAATCTGAGGAACCCCATTCAGGCTCCTCCGGCCATCCCAAGGGTCGCTCCACCAGCCTCTCCACGAGCCGTCGAGCTCAGCTACCGCAATGAAGAGCCTGAAAATGCGCTCGTGGTTAGGGATCCTCGTCATGACAGGGTCCCGCATCCAGAAGATTTGATGGTAGCACTCAATGCCCGCCTGGAATCTTTGGAAACACAATAGGTGGCTGTCCCAGCTGATGGAAAGCCATACCCGGCTTGGGTGGATGACATGCTGGCACCCTCGGGATTTCAGAATCACAATTTCTCCCCCTTTAATGGGAAGGGGGACCCACCGTAGCACCTTTCCCCCTTTAACTCAAGGAGTGGGCCTATTTTAGGGACCCCAGTGCAGAAGGAGGCCTCCAAACTCCATTGCTTTGTTCAGACACTGGATGGGCCGACATTTGTTTCGTATAGCCAACTCCCCGTTGGATCCGTGAATAGCTGGGAGGACCTTCGTAGGCAGTTACTTTTCCAGTTCACCTCTACCCTCGGAAGACGAACATCGCAGACCTCTTCAGGTGCAAGCAGAGGCCTAATGAGTGAGTCGCGGACTTCATCGCCCAGTGGATGGGGAACACGTACTCCCTTGATATGCCAATGAATCAGAATCAATTACTGATGATGTGCGTAGGGAATGTCAAGATGGAACCGGATCCCTCACTGATCACTCAGAATTATCCCGGAGGGTTCCAAGACTTCTCGGATATGGCCCAGTGCCTCGAGGAAGCTCTACAACAGGCTAACCAGGAACGCCTGTTGCCCCCTGCAATTCCAGCAAGGATAGCTACAATAGCTGAGCCCACTGCGGTGGCATAGATAGAGGCCCCTAGGTAGCTATAATTTCTACCAATAGCACCAGCCTTGCAGCCTCGCAGAGGCCCTCCACCACAGGCCCAGTTTCTAGTCCAGTAGTGCCCGCCCCAGAATCGGTAGGCGCCCCCGCGTAATGTGTCGCCGCCACCTAGGCGAGATAATCAAGTTCCGCCTCCTCGGTAGGTGCCTCCGGCCCCCCGTCAGGGTCAAGCTCCTAGATCCCCCTTTCCAGACTGAAAGAATCAGACCTACTCGTTTGATGGGGCTTAGGTCCCCAGCTACTTTCGCAACGCCTTAGATCAGAGAATTGTATGACTGCCTGAGTGCTGGAAGCCAGAAGAGGCGCGTCTCACTGATCACCCCAATTACTTCTCATATCATCAGATCATGGGACACAACATCAAGCAGTGCTATGTGTTCATGGACTGGCTCTAAGACCTGATTGATAAAAACATAGTCAAGTTGGGCCCAGCCCTGACACAAGTGGCATGTGTCTTTGTGAGATCAGATATCAGTAGCGACGACGAAGGTGGGTGGCAACAGGTTCCTAACTACAGGTCCCAGAATTATAACAAATGGATGGCTCGCAGGATGGTCTCCCATGCCCATGGCATCATTTGGGCATGCCGGAATCATCCGTAGCCTTCAAAAGTGGTGGCCACCACTTCTGCACCACCACCTCAGCTGGCCTCTTCCCAGAAGAGCAAGTGTCGACAACGCAAGAAGAAGCAATGTGCCCCACCGATGCCATCGTCGTCACGTACTCTCGGCTATTTCATGCCCCTAGAGATGGAAATCCCTCCGAGAATCTGCCTAGTGGTGGATGATTCATCAAGTGACAATCAGGGGTACTCTTCGGTTAATACTATTGAGTTGGTAAATCCCTATATGACTCCCAATGAGGGGGAGCGCCAGGAGAACCTCCCCAATGTCCCCAGTCGATGCCAAAGATGGAGGAACCGTGGCCATATGGGTTTCTGGGGCACATCAGTTGGCACCTACAGCCAGGTCGTGCACGCCACTGAGACCAGACAGCAAGCCCATCGCAGAACTCAGCATGCACAACCTCTTCATCCGGTGTCAATAGGTTTGCCTCCACAAACATTTGTGCTACTGGATTAGGTAGAGCCACTTCGGCCATACCATGACCAGTTTCTCCCCAATGTAGGCCTATCCCAGTCACCCAATACTCATCCGACAATGACCTTACGAGCATCGACTAGTGAGAAGTGGGATGTCCCCAGAACCAGTCGGCCACCGGTCCAGCGGGCAGGGTCCGCCATGCCTCCAATCACTGAGCGGCTTCCCGTAAGCAAAAGTTTGAACCTGGCGCGGAAGTATGATGTTATGAAGCACCTCGTCGGCATCCCAGCAAGGATATCCATCCTTGAAGCCCTTCTTCAGTCTCCAGATATGCACAAAGTACTCACCGAGGCTTTAAGGATCCCCCTCCAGTTTGAGATAGAAATAGTAGCTGCAGAGGCCTTCCATGCTGAAGCAATTGAGGATTCCAGATGTCAGGCTGTCATCTCATTCTCAGGAGAGGTTGAAGGCTTCTCCATACAGGGGCACATCCGCCCGTTGTACATCACCAGCCAATTCATTGGTGTAGAGTTTCACTGCTGTCTCATTGACACCAGCTCCGGGATCAACCTTATCTTGATGGGGACATTGCAAATGATAGGGTTATCTGAAGATGACCTGAATCCCTCCAATTTAAAGACCCAGGGATATGAAAGGACATAACAGAACCTGGTCAGTGAGATCTATCTAAAGACTCAGTTTGGTGGCCTAATTTCCAGCACCAAGTTCATGGTTGTCTCCCAGGACACCACATACAATGCATTGATGGGTAGGCCATGGCTCCAACTTCATGTGGTGGTCCCCTCATCATATCACCAATGCCTCAAGTACTCCCTTAATGGTCGAGTATGCATGCTCCTAGGTGATGCATCTCCTTTTTCCACTTGCGAAGCCTGCTAGTTGGATGATGATTATTTCAAATGTAAGGATAAGAAAGTCTAGGAAAGTGAAGTTGTGCCCCTTGCCGCTATGATCGACACTTGGGAAGACCTGAATGATGCCTACATTTTCCCAATCCATTGGTTGGAGGACACAACCCCTGATATGGGGTAGTGTTTTGTCATTTCCGGGACAAGGGGTAATCATGATCCCAGATCCAAGCGGCGTCAGAAGATCACTTCATATTCTTTTACGAACCAGGATCCAGTGATCCCGTAGCCTCCCACTCCCTTCAGGTATCGAGACTTCCAGCTCATGGGAACGAAAGTACGTCATACTTGTCTGTTTCGCTGGGCAGGAATAAGTCTACTCTAGATGATGCGCTACTACTGCTTCGATATTATAAATCGTGGCCCCTTGGTCCGGAGACCAGATGGGATCAAGTCGATATACTTCATATCCATGGTCTCAGCAGCTCCAGAGTGCCCCGATGTAATGACCACAGCCGCACAAGCTGGTAGCGGCCTCCCATCAGCGTTAAGTAGCTCTGAAGAAGCTTCCCCATGGATGATCCCTCCATAAGTGGAGAAGAAGATATGGAGGATGCTCCCCCTGCCTTTGAGAAAGGTGTCGCAGCCACGATCGATGAGTTGGTATAAGTGAACCTCTATAGCGAGGCAGATCCGAGGCCCACATTGATCAGCACCTCTATGTCCCCTGAGGAGAAGCATCGATACATGGATTTCCTCAAACAGCACCATGACGTATTCTCCTAGAGTTACGATGAGATTCCAGGACTAGATCCTCAGGTATCCATCCACCTCCTTGGTCTCCCGGAAAACCATTGCAGGTTCAAGAAGCCACCCAGAAAGATGCATCTGTCTCACAGTGCCATGGTCGAGGACGAAGTTGAAAAGCTCATCAGATCCAACTTTTTCAAGGAGGTCCAGTACCCCATGGGGTCAGACAACATCGTTCTAGTTAGAAAGTAGAACAGGCAGATCATAGTCTGTATCGACTTCTGGGATCTCAACCGCCACTGTCTGAAGGATGATTTTCCCCTTCCAGTGATAGAATTTTTGATCGACGCTATGACAGGGTTCCAAGACCTCTCCTTCTTGGATTGATACTCTGGATATAATCAGATCTGGATGGCCCCCGAGGATGAAGATTTTACTACTTTCAGGGAACCTCAAGGTACTTTCTATTACCAGGTTATGCGCTTCGGCCTGAAGAATGCAGGTTCCACCTATCAGCGGGCCATGCATCGCATATTCAAGACAATCCTAGGAATGTTGGTTGAATGCTATGTGGATGATCTGGTGGTCAAGTCCCGCCACCGCAAGGACCATCTCAAGGATCTTGAGAAAGTGTTCGGCTTCCACCATTATCACCATTTGAAGATGAACCCATTGAAGTGTGCCTTCAGGGTCACTTCCGGGAAATTTCATGGCATTGTTGTCCGATACCGAGGCATCAAGATTGACCCAAAAAAATCAAGGCCATCATCCAGATGCCTCCCCCAAGAAATATTCGAGAGCTTCGATGTTTTCAAGGAAACTAATCCTACACACACCGATTCATTGAGAATCTGGCTGGAAAGTGTAAGCCATTTTCTTGGCTCATGAAGAAGGGCACCTCTTATGAGTGGAATGAGGAGTGCCAGACCACCTTTGAGGAAATCAAGAAATATTTACTCCGTCCTCCATTATTGATGCCACCCGTCTCTGGGAAGCCACTGATTCTCTATGACACTGCCCTGGAATGATCCCTTGGCGCCCTTATCACCCATAAAAACAATGAGGGGACGAAGAACAACCTCTAC
Organism: Viscum album; assembly: GCA_963277665.1. Lineage (NCBI taxonomy): Eukaryota > Viridiplantae > Streptophyta > Magnoliopsida > Santalales > Viscaceae > Viscum > Viscum album. The sequence continues at coordinate 1,677,585,722 of OY728125.1, forward strand.
TAACTCAGCCGCATGCTCCTCGATACAGAGACCAGATACTCCATGATTGAGAAAAGCTTCCTTGCACTCGTATTTGCTGTGCACAAACTGCAACATTACCTAAAGCACCATGAGGTACAACTGGTCTCTCAGGTAGACCAGCTGAAGTACATTCTGAACCGTCCCATGTTGACTGGCCAACGAGCATGGTGGGCGGTGGTCCTCTAGCAGTTTGACATCAGGTTCATGCCCCAGAAGGCTATCAAGGGGATAGCATTGGAATACTTCTCAGCTACCCATCCAACCTCCGCGGACCTGTCCCTGGACCTAGATTTTCCCAATGAGGCAATCCTCTCGGTAGACCATGCCATCCCATGTTGGCAAATGCACTTCGACGGTGCCTCCCAGAGCCCCATCGGTATGAGGATCAATGATCCTAAGATTAAAAAAGTGGGCCTGGGTATCATCTTCATCACCCCGGAACAATCCATTTTTCCGTACTCATTCATATTTTCAGAAGGCTACACCAACAACGAGGAGGAGTATCAGGCCCCCATCACTGGTCTCGAGCTGGCCCTTGAGATCGACGTGCCCCATTTTCTTATGAAAGGGGATTCCAATATGGTCATCTAGTTGGTCAATGGCGACTATGTTGTTAGGAAGCAAGATCTCATACCATTGTTAGAACGTACTCTCCAGCTAATGTCCTAGTTACCTTCTCGGCCAGAGGTTATCCATTTCCCTCAGTCACAGAATGGTTGAGCAGATGCTTTGGCCAGCTTGGCCACATTGCTTGCAGATCCTGGGCAGGATGATCTGATTATCCACGTGGTGCACTAGAGAGTCATTGCTCCAGTCAACCTATAAGATTATGATGGCCCACAGGTAAACCATCTTACCCCCAGTGCCTCTACGTCAGGGCCCCTGGGTAGTCCTAATGTGGTGATCTAAGTAATTTACATTTGGAGGACACCCTTGGTCGAATACCTCAAACATGGTAATCTCCCGTCAGACCCGGCCGAGCGCGAGAGAATCTGACACCGCGCGCTGCAGTTTACACTCCAGAGTAGTCCCAAAATTGAGCGTATCCTCTATAAAAACAGATTTTATGTTGTTCTCATCCATTGCATCCAAGGAGTAGAGATTCAATAGGTCATGCAAGAGGTTCATGCCAGTTCCTATGGTTCCCATCAGGCTGGGACAAAACTGTCTCCCCTGATTCAGAGACTAGGGTATTTTTTCCCTCCATGATCCACGACTGCATCGAGTTCGCCAAGAGGTTCCATGTGTGCCAAGTTCATGCTAACTTTGTGCATCGGCCACCGGAGCCTCTCCACACTACCAAGTACTCTTGGACCTTTGCAGTCTGGGGGTTAGATGTCGTAGGACCATACCCACTGACAATGACTCACCAATGTGATTCATTCTGACTGATACATATTTCTTTTCCAAGTGGGTAGAGGAAATTCCGCTCAAGGAATTCAAGGCCCATTCTATTGTCGACTTCGTGAGTTCCAATATAATCTATCGATTTAGGGTACCTTACACTATCCTCACCGATAACAGTGCCAACATCCGGGCTGTCGAGCTGAAGAAATTGTTTGCGAAGTACAACATTCCCTCCAAACATACCTCCCGCTATGGCGCACAAGCAAATGGACAGATTGACGAATTCAAAAAAACCCTCTCTAAAATTCTGCAGAAAATGGTTGGTCAGAAAAAGATGAGTTGGCAGGATAAGCTCCCCAACGCCCTCTGGGCTTAACGGACGACGACTCGTAATTCCACCCAGGTGAACCCATATTCCCTGGTGTACAGAACGGAGGCTCAACAAGCGCCAGATAGAGTGGATGAAATCCATCTAGCTGAATTGGAAGCACTGTACGGGAATAGGCTTCGTGCACTGCACAACCTATAAAGGCATTAGAATCGGATGGCTCAAGCTTTCAACAAGATGGTTCGCCTCCACTCTTTTCTACAAGGCGATTTGGTATTAGCTGTCAGGGCACCAATGATCCCCGACAGGAAACCACCCAAGTTGGAGCCCAAGTGGGAAGGACCTTTCATTGTTCATAATGTTTATCCCAATGGAGCATACTCCCTGGTGACCATGTATGGTGAGCATATAACTCCTCTCACCAATGCCATGTTCCTCAAGAAATTCTTTGCTTGATGACTTGGTCCAGCACAACCTTAAACTGCATTTGGCCCTACATCTGGACCCCCATTGTCCCCCATGACCTTAAACTGTCCCACAGTCTCCCATGACCATAAACTGGCCTACGGACCCCCATGACCTTAAACTGGCCTACGACCCCCCATGACCTTAAATTGCTCGTCACACATGACGTTAAACTGTATGTTGTCCTGCATGACGTTAAACTGTATGTCTTCCCACATGACATTAAATTGTATCTTCATGAACTACATGTGGCTTGATTCCCATTCTTATGGGATACGTAGGACTGCCTGAACATTTAGATTTAAGGACCAGCCCCATCTCGTAGATATCCCACGATCTCCCGGCCACCTAGGCCCCTTGGCCTGTCCCTCTCCACGAGGGGGATATATAGGTGTGGTACATGGTTTTTGGCCCCATGGCCCCATACCCCAAGAATCTTCCATCTCTTGGACGCTCTCGAATTGAGTCCCTCGACCCTATACAGTGGTCTGGAAATGTGTTTAGATTACTCTGGTATAGGACCTAGAGTGTCAGTTTCCACATAGGAAAGTTCCTTCCACTTGTCAAGCTTCATGTCTCCCTTCATTTGGTCCCCCATTATATTTCACACCGGAAGGGACCCCCAAAAAACGTCATGTATTCCATGCGTAAGGGCTCTCCTACCATTATGGTATAACACACCAGAGGGCCTTGGATGACAAATTGATACAAATCCCACGTTGAAAACATGTTCAGCGGTCGATGCTCATTTGTTTGTCCCCATTTCAGGCTAATGCGATAGGATGCCATGCTGCGAACATGGTCAGCAGTAATCATCCATCGTCACGCCAGCCCCTTTAGGCCTTGAATGTTTGTTGAATGATTCACATTATGTTCCACCCCATCATGTCCAGGTGGAATCTTGACACTCTTTGTGCTAACCCTCAGTGCACCTCCACATGTTAGACAGACAAAGCTGCAATATGGCGTCTCTCGGGGATCCCGCGATTCGAGTGCTAAGTCTATGGGCTGGGATCTTCTCTAAGATCTGATCCATGTGTAGCTTGACCCTCATCCTCATGGGATACGTGGTGTCACCCGAACATCGCTTTTCGGGTCCAGTTCAACTGGATGTTAGTGTCTCCTGCCCCCTATCCTCTGACCCTCACCAGCCTCTTGGCCTAAGGTTCCTCTCCCAAAGGTGCGCGTGGTGATTTGGACCTCGTCCACATTCACGTTGGGTATGTTTTATCACATCATATGCATTCCCCCTGGTCCAAGCCATACGAATTTAAACTGCACTATTTGGTCCATCCACATGACCATAAATTATGAGGATATTGTCCCGGATGAACGACGAAAAACGACAATGCATTGTGTTGACCTTATCATAGAGGACATCACGTTGGGTATCAGTCATTTATAATACCATTTTTCAATTCCCGTATACGGCTTGATTATTGTGGATATGCCAGGAATTTCTACCCTAGGGTGGTCACTCCACAAAAGAAATACCATTCACCTTAAAGGAAAAACAAGATACATCAAATGCTTCTTCTTTTTATGCGAGGGCTAGACCCGCACACCCCTTGTATCCTTTGCACTAGTACCTTACCATGCCATGACACCCCCCAAGAACTAAGTAAGTATTTATTCTCAACTTCATGAGATATGTAAGAGCACCTGGGCACTTCCCCGTGGGACCAACCTAACTTTCGTGTTCGGTCCCTTGACCTGAACACTTCCCCAGGGAACACATGGTGAGTATGACTCATGTCCCCATTCACTTTGGGCTTCATAATCACCTTAACATGTGTCTCCTGCCTTACTTACCAGCCCCTGGTCCAAGTTCTATGACCTTAAACTAATACCCCTTCAAGAACTACATATGGATTGATTCTCATCTTCATGAGATACGTAGGAGAGCCCAGGAACTTCCTTGCGGGCCCATCCTAACTTTCATGTTTGGTCCCTTAACCTGAACACTTCCCCAAGGAACACATAGTGAGTAGGGATCATGTACCCATTCACATTGGGATTTATAATCACCATACCATGTGTCTCTTGCCTTCCTTACTAGCCCCTGGTTCGAGTTCTAAGACCTCAAACTAAGACCCCTTCCTAAACTATGTGTGGGTTGATTACCATCCTTATGGGATACGTAGGAACGCCCAAACATTTCATCTCGGGTCCAGCCCCGGGGATCACCAAATCCCATCCCTCCTCACTGTTGGCCCCTTGACCGGACTTCTCGGGGAGGTGTCTAACTGCAGCCTTTTCCCCAAAAAAATTCGGGATGCCCCATAATGACATTGGGAAGCGATAGTTCCCTCACCAGAGAGGTCCTGTCTAAAAGTAGGGATGATCCATGATCAGATTTCTGCGTCCGCCTAATGTGATTCCACCATGGTGGAATAATCTTGGGAGTGTTGGAGTCTTCTAAAAAAAACGACCACTTCACTTTCCATGCTTTTCATTCCCCTTTATTCAGATCCTCATCCTCTTTCACGTTTGAAGGGACCCCATAACAGTATAGATGCTCGACCTATGGTTCACCTGCTGTACTGAGCCAGCATTCCAGAAAACTGATCATGTATGAAAAGACCCCCTAACAGTATGGATGCTCGACCTATGGTCTGCCTACTGTCCTGGGCTAATGTTTCGGAAGACTGATCGACGATATTTGAGTTAGGCCCCGTGTTGCGAACATGGTCAGCGGTCAGCCCTGATTTGTTGTTCCCATTTCAGGCTAATTCAATAAGGATGCTGTCTTTCGAACATACTCAACAGTCATCCTTTATTTCCATGCCCCTCCCATAGTGTTCTGAATTTGGGTAACGTGATTCATGTTTTTTATTCCCCTATGTTCGAAATGATTCCAATTCCCCTGGCATTGCCCCATTCGTGCACCAGAGCACATTGAGAAGATGATTCATCGATTGGTCTGAGGTCCTCTTCCTTTGATGGGCCTCCTTCTTCTCCTCAGGTATCCGAGTTTGAATTTCGAATGCCTGAAGCTTGGTTGATGCTCCCACGATCAAATGAAGTGGTAGTACGAGCCACCTTTTCTTCTCACAACCCACGTGAGCTTAGTGATGGATTACTATTTATTAAGGGATTATGGTTGAGAATGTTAAACCAAAGGGACAAGTATGTTAAGGGGTAAGTAAGTAAATTTTTCTATACATACAGTTCAAAAGAACAATAAGCAGTAAAAGAGGGACAAGTGTACGGGTTTGGCCAAAATAGGGTCCTTAAGGGTCGACTGCTTGGATGGATCTCTCCAATGCCACCACCTTTTTGCTGGTGGCCACCAGGGCTGCCTCCCGTCCCCTGAGGACCCTTTCTTTATCGGCGGCCATAGAGCACAACTCACTGACCCTGGACCGCGCCCATTACTGTTCCTCTTGGAGCTCGTTTATCTGGAGACTCACTTCTATGAGTTGTTCTTGGGCATCTGACAGGTTATCCCTCAGCTGCTCCACGAGATCAAAGCAGTTCACAATGAATACCTTCTGCTCTTTCGCATTTTCCTCGAGGAATTGGACCTCCTGATCCACCCTCAGAAATGCTCAGGTACTCCCCGAATCCTCCTGGCACTGGATGACGTCGGCGTGCTGGATGCTCTCACGCATCTTCTCGGCCATGTAATTACAGACCGTCAGGTGAAGGAATTGAACATCCGCCCCTCCAATACACAGGAAGCACAGCCAGGTGTGGAGTGACCTCATCGGCTTCAGCCATTCTGTCTAGGGCTCATTGAGGAAACTCCGGATGCACTTCCATCCCTTGCATCGCGTCATCCGACTCTCCTCAGCCGCTTCTGAATCGGAATCTTCAATCTCTTCGGGATAAGTGGGCCGATAGACAGGGAAGACAACCAACATGGTAGCAGAAGGGTCCTCCTCAGAGATTTCTCCCTGGGGAATAGGCCCCTCAGCATATGGGTGACCTTCCTCTCTCCAATCGACCCTGGCACAACCCTCTTCGATTTTTGGCCCTGCCCTGACTGCAGCACCACCGATGTCCGCCGCTCCCTGTTCACCAATTACCGGAGCCAACTTAGTTTGGGAGGCATGTTCTGGATGGGGCGATACGTTCACCATCAACACACTCATAGACGGTTTGGGATTAGCAGCTCGAGGAGCCTCCAGTGCTGTGATCACTGCACAAACAAGGAACACCCTGGTCAATTAAGTCCTCCAACAGTGATTACTGATGTCTTGGAATGGGACTTACAGGAACCCAAGGCATCGACCTCTAGTGCCCTGGCCTCTGTAGGAGCTGTCATGGTGGGGGATCCCTCAGCACTTGTCAGCTGGATAATGAGCGTCGTTTCCCCGACTTGTTCCATTGGAGGTCCTCCTCCTCCTCCAATTGGGGACTCCTGATCAGTCCCAACACTAGTGTGCTCCTATGCAAGAGAGAGAATGTTTATTAAGGGGAGTTTTTTTACATTTTTTCAAAAAAATAATTTTAAAAATACGACTAGGTTAAAAATATTTTTTTTACATCTCAAAGGCGGCACACCATGTGCCGCCTTTGGAGAATTTCAGCGCTGAAGAAAGGCGGCACCTGGTGATCCACCTTTTCCCTTAATTAAAGAACAATGGAAGCACACCAAGTGACGCCTTTGGACAAAAAAAATTAGTAAAAATTTTAATTTTTACTTTTTGTTTTGTTTATATATATTTTGAAAATTTAAATTGTTTTTATTTTTTGTTTTCATCAAAAATTTTGTTTTGTTTTTGTTTTATTTAGATATATATAGGTTTTTATTTTTTTTGTATTGTTTTGTTTATATTTAAAATTGTTATTTTTATTTTTTTGTTTTGTTTATACATATATATAAACAAAATTTTAGTGGAGGGGTTGTTCTTTTTTTTATTACAATAGCATAGATCCTGTTAGTGCCACTTCAAGTAGTGCTTTGGTTTTTTTATATATTTATTATATTTATTATATTTATAATTATACATTTAATATAATTATATATTTTTTATATTTATTATAATTATTATATTTATAATTATATATTCATTATAATATTATAATTTTCATAAATAGAATTATATAATTATAATTAATTTATAATTATAAATATAATAAATATAAGATTTCAAAACCACCTATTTGAAACTTCAAAATTTTTTAAATACATGACTTTGAAAGACTCTAATAGATAAACTATAACACCAATAAAAATGAAACTTTAAAGATTGATTAAAAATATAATAAATATTTGAAAAGAAAAGAAATTTTAATAAAAATATCAATGGAAAAAAATTATAAGATTTCAAAACAAACTATTTGAAACGTAAAAATGTTTCATGTACATGAATTTGAAAACAAAAGGAATTACATCAAAAATGTTGATGACAACTAATTTATAAGCTTTCAAAACCGCTAACTTAAAACATAAAAATGTTTCAAGTATAAATCTTTGAATGACTATAAAACATTAAATATAACACCAATAGAAATGAAACTTTAAAAATTGATTTAACATATAAGAAATAGTTGAAAACAAAAGGAATTTCAAGAAAAATGTTGATGAAAAATAATTTATAAGCTTTTAAAACCACCAACCAGAAACTTAAAAATATTTCAAGTATGCGACTTTAATAGACTATAAAACATAAACTATAAGACCAATATAAATGAAACTTGAAAAAGTGATTAAAAATATAATAAATAGTTTAAAGAAAAAGGAATTTCATACAAAATGTTTATGAAAACTAATTTATAAGCTTTCAAAACCACTAACTTGATACTTAAAAATGTTTCAAGTACAAATCTTTGAAAGACTATAAAACATAAACTATAAGACCAATCTAAATGAAACTTCAAACATTGATTAAAAATATAAGAAATAGTTGAAAAAAGGAATTTCATAAAAAATGTTGATGACAACTAGTTTATAAGCTTTCAAAACCACCTACTTGAAACTTAAATGTGTTTCAAGTACACATCTTTGAAAGACTATAAAAAATAAACTATAAGACCAATATAAATGAAACTTTAAACTTTGTTTAAGAATATAAGAACTAGTTAAAAAAATGAATTTCATCAAAAATGTTGATGACGAATAATTTATAAGCTTTGAAAACCACATACTAGAAACTTAAAAATGTCTCAAGTACGCATCTTTGAAAGAATATAAAACATAAATTATAAGAGCAATATAAATGAAACTTGAAAATTTGATTAAAAATATAAGAAATAGATGAAAATAAAAGGAATTTCATCAAAAATGTTGATGACAACTAATTTATAAGCTTTCAAAACCGCTAAATTGAAACTTAAAAATGTTTCTAGTATGCATATTTGAAAGACTATAAAACATAAACTATATGAACAATATAAATGGAACATTAAACATTGATTGAAAATATAAGAAATAGTTGAAAGAAAGGAATTTCATCGAAAATGTTGATGAAGACTAATATATAAGCTTTCAAAACCCCATACTAGAAACTTAAAAAATTTTCAAGTACGCATCTTTGAAAGACTATAAAACATAAACTATAAGATAAATCTAAATGAAAAATAAAATATAGACAACCCCTCATTTTTACTGAATTAGAAATCACATATCAAACATGGTTGTATTCTCAATTTGTTTTATTGTTTTGTATATTGGTGCATGATTTGTGTTTTCTTTTTGTTTACTAATGTTTTTTGTCTACATAAACACATAACATATGTTAAATAAAGTACAAATATCACATACTATATGCTATAAACAATAGTCTTAACTCAAAGGATAAGGTATAAAATATATATCATATAACTAAATAAAACATGTTTTAATAGATAAAAAATATAAATGACATTATAAATGTGAGTTCATGATTAAATGTCCTGTCAATAGCGGAATTTTATCTAAAACACTAAGCATGTCTTCATTCACTCTCACTCATAGGTTTACCATTGTCGTATCTCCTCCATCGAACGGTCTGAACCTAGGGGCACCAGAATTGGAGGGTTGATCTGGATATGTGAGTGATATTTCGGTAAAAATGAGGGGATGTCCATATTTAATGAAACTGAATTGGGGGGTTAATATGGACATAGGAAGCTGTGGTGGTGTTACCCTCCAAACAAAATAGCACATCACCACAACTTCCAACATCCATATTAACCTCCCAATCCAGTTTCATAAAATCCGGACATCCCCTCATTTTTACCGAACTTAAAGATACATTATTAAACCTGCGCTTTTGAACCCCCACGTCCAAGACAAAAAATTATTTAAGGGATGTAAAATGATTCGCCTCATTCTTATACATTGGACACCATTCAATAAGAATCTCATAAAGAGAAGGTAAATTATTCAAATCGTTATTTTCAGCTACTTCCACCCATTCTTGTAGATTCAGTGGATTTCTTATTGAAAGATTTCTAAGAGGAGGAAACACACTTGTACAATCTAATCCATAATATTCCATTCCAATATACTTCAGACTCCTCAAATAAAAAATATAAAATTCTTAAATAACAACAGATTAAAAACAAGAGGTTCAGTCTCAAGCCAAGACTTAGTCCTTCTAAATTTTTCGTAGCATTCAAATGCATTCCAGCAATGAAAACCTCAACCAGCTTCTGTGCTTTACACACAATAGAAACTTATTTTCAATTTTGTCATGCCCCTGAGTATAAATCAACCACAAAAGCTCTAGATAATTTTTCTTAGTAAGGTGAGATGAGAAGGGAGGTATTATACCACCAGGAAGAGAGATTCGAGGAATGTGCAATGCTATGGAAAACCTTTATATGAAATGTGTTAGTTCCCCACTAGATGTGCATGTTCCTCCAAAATTTTCAGGCTTGAGATAATCCACCTTAAGTTCCACATAGCCTTATGCCTTCCATGGATTAATGTCAAACACTTCATTCCATTTGGTTACTTGATGGGGAAGTACAACCTCATTCCTTTGAATGTGCACATTACCATGGACATATACAATCATCATTTTCCAAGAAAAACCACTAATCTCATGTTCACTGAAATACCCCTTAATGTAATAATGATACAAATAGTGTAAGTACCCAATAGAAATCTTCCAATCCATTTTTACTGGGCTATGTGGAATCGTCGGTGTTTTCATCTGATTAATAATTGAAAAGGTTTCAAAACCACCTTCCTGAAAATCAATAATGTTTCATGTAAGTGACTTTGAAAGCCTATAAAAAATAAACTATAAGATCTATTGAAATGAAACTTTAAAGATGGATTAAACATATAATAAGTAATTGAAAACAAAAACCATTTCTTAAAAATTGTTGATGAAATACAATTATAAGATTTCAAAAAAACTTCTTGAAACTCAAAAATATTTCAGATATGAGACTTTGAAAGCCTATAAAATATAAACTTAAAGACTCATAAAAATGAAACTTAGAACATAGATTAAACATATAAGAAGTAGTAGAAAAGTAATTAGTTAATTCTATTGAGTGGGAAAACTGTTAGACCCTGTAACTGAAGGACAATGAGGATGAAAAGGAAACATCAACCCCCACGCCCACTCCTTACATCCATTTAACCAACTTCGGTAACTCTTATAGAAGTATCTTTTCAAAAAAAAAAAAATGAAATGTCACACCACCCCAGCTTCCTACATCCATATTAACCCCCCAATTCAGTTTTATTAAATTTGGACAACCTCAATTTTTACCAAAGTCAAAGATGCACTATTAAACCACCACTTTCAACCCTCGCCTCAAAAATACAATATCCTTTATGGGATGAGAAATGATCAGTGCATTTTAAAACATTGGGTTCCTTTCAAAAACGAGCTCCTCATAACATTGGGTGCCTTTAAACCCCCAATTCAGATTCATTGAGGAGCTCCTTATTGAAATTTTTTCAATTTTTTAAAATGCGCTGAATCAGTTCTCATCCCTCAAAGCATTTTGTATTATTGAGGCATGGGTTGAAAAGTGATGGTTGAATAGTGAATATTTGAATTTGGTAAAAATGGGGGCTGTCCAAATTTAATGAAACTAAATTGGGGGGTTAATATGGATGTAGGAATCTATGGTGGTGTGACATTTCATTTTTTTGAAAAGATACTTCTATATGAGTTACCGAAGATGGTTGAATGGGTGGAAGGGGTGGGCATTGGGGTTGATTTTTCCTTGTCATCCTCATTATCCTTCAATTCCAGGGTCTAACAGTTTCCCCCTCACCAGAATTAACTAATTACATTTCTACTACTTCTTATATGTTTAATCTATGTTCTAAGTTTCATTTATATGAGTCTTTATGTTTATATTTTATAGGCTTTCAAAGTCTCATATCTGAAATATTTTTGAGTTGCAAGAAGTGTTTTTGAAAGCTTATAATTGTATTCCATCAACAATTTTTAAGAAATGGTTTTTATTTTCAATTAATTATTATATGTTTAATCCATGTTTTAAGTTTCATTTCAATAGAACTTATATTTTATATTTTATAGGCTTTCAAAGTCACTTACTTGAAACGTTTTTGAGTTTCAGGAAGGTGGTTTTGAAACCTTTTAAATTATTAATCAGATGAAAACACCAATGATTCCACATAGCCCATTCAAAATGGATTGGATGTTTTCTATTGGGTACTTACACTATTTTTATCATTCTTACGTTAAAGGGTATTTTAGTGAACAAGATATTATTAGTTTTTCTTGCAAAATTCTGATTGTATATGTCCATGGTAATGTGCATATTCAAAGGAATGAGGTTTTACTTCCCCATAAAGTAAACAAATGGGATGAAGTGTTTGACATTAATCCATGGAGGGCATAAGGCTATGTGGAACTTAAGGTGGATTATCTCCAGCCTGAAAATTTTGGAGGAACATGCACATCTAGTGGGGAACTGACACATTTCATCTAAAGGTTTGTCATAGCACTGCACATTCAAATTCACTTACTTGAAACATTTTTGAGTTTTAGGAAGGTGGTTTTAAAACCTTTTAAATTATTTATCATCGACATTTCTTAAGAAATTCATTTTTTTTCAACTATCTCCTATATGTTTATTTCATATTTTAATTTTCATTTATATTGGTCTTATAGTTTATATTTTATAGGCTTTCAAAGTCACATACTTGAACCATTATGAAGTTTCACAAAGGTGTTTTTGAAAGCCTGTAAATTATGTTTCATCGATAATGTTTAATAAATTCTTTTAGAGTAAAAGTAATTCACTGTTTTTAATAAATAGAAAACATATACATGAAGAATTAATGTCAGTGTCTATGGTGAGGCTCTGTCCCACAAGGTGGTGTGCGAATGGTACGTCCATATCGAGAGTGACATTTTCCATGCTGGGATGAAGTATGATGACCTGGAAAGGGATGATCTTTGGGCACTGGAACATCAATCACAGGATCCTCTGTCATAGTCCACATGGAAGGAGGTATCGGAGGGATGTTATCGTGTGAACGAGATATTTCTCCCACTACGTAAGTAGAAGGGGTTGTCATCATACCCTCAGGAAACTATATAGGCTGTGAATGATCTGGTATGAAAGATGGCGGCATGGGAGATGACCCCTGATAAATCCATGGAAAATAAATATCTGGCGAATACTGTGGATATCCGGTCAAAAAATATGGATCCCATGCTGCATCCTGCTGCACAAACCTAGACGGGTCAGGCTGGACTGATAGATCACCGACCTGTTCCTCTGGAACAGGTGAGGGCTCATGTGTAGCAGGACGCGGTCTCCGTCCCCGTCATCATCACTAGGGAACAACACCAGCTACTGCTGCAGGTTCCTGAGCAGGAACCTCATCTCCTGGGATAGGAGCATCATGTTCTTGAGCAGGAAAATCATGTATCTGGGGTCCAGGATGGATGATACTGTCATGAACAGATCAAAAAATTGCCATCGTCTCCTCCAAAGAAGCATGAATCATAGATAAACTAGCAACCTCATCCTCCTCTAGATCAGTCATGCGACATAGTCGTTGTAGTCTGGTATTCCATACAGAGATTCAAAATGAATTATAAAACAGCATAATAAATATATTATGTGAAATTTATTGACTTACCAGATCCTGAATCCCTCTCTCATGCTGAGTCAGATACAATATAGACTTCATTCTATACCATGGCTCATACTCTACCTGATCTGATAGGTTGAATCGCATCGTACGTACACCTGTGATACGATGATATGATCGACTATCCCAGATAGAGACATATTGGGCATGTCGTCGTCGCCAATCAACATGCTGTCTCCCCGTGAGCTTCAAGCCATGAAGCGCTGGTAACTATCATGGTGCAGGTGGAATCAGCTGAACACAACAATACTGACACATAACTCTATTGGGATGGTGCCACTCAATAATATGAAAGTGAATGAGTCGAACTACAGCCATAACCTCATGAAGTCCAACAGTACAGTATGTAGGTAAGTCCTGAACCAGACTCTAGTATGGCATCCAATGAATCTGTAATGACACGTGACATTTCATCAAAGAAATTTGTTATCAAAAAACGAAAATTATGATATATACTTACGCTTTCAGATAGTAAATTGTCCAACATGATACGATATGCATCCAAATTGTGGGTCGGAGCATTGACGAAGTGATGTGACTGACTCCAACTATCAAATACATCATTGAAAGTGATAAATAATCAGAAATTAAATATAATAAATAATAATACAATAAAAAATAAATAAATATGACTGATGATACCATTGTCCACGTGGAGTGTCCTGTAGCACATCTATAGGAATCCTCTGACCAAAAGTAACAGGGGCGAGGATAGGGATGCGCTCCCATGCCCACAACTGTATAAGGATGACACATCCTCCAAGATCTGTGTTATCTGAGCGGCATGTCATACATAATTCTCTATATGTGTAGGCCAAACGTGAAGATCCCCAACTGTACCTCCCGATCCGATCAAAGTCCTCCCTTAAACAAAGATACATCATGTGCACATGCACACCCGAGTGATCCAAACACAATGTATCTCCAATAAGTCGTAATATATATGCCCGAGCATAAAACATGATGTTCTGCTCATCAGCATCAGCAGGTAAATGTGCAAACTACAAAGAAAGCCAAGGAATAGATATGGACGCACCATCCGTAGCAGTATGATCAGCCAAAATATCAACACCTAATAATCTTTGTGCCAACTTATCCCAATCCCCAATGGTGGGTCCAATAACTGCATCTCCCTGAATAGGAAGACCGAGTAGCATTGCCACATTCTCTAAGGTGATAGTCATCTCTCCCTCTGGAAAGTGGAATGTGTGAGTCTCTGGTCTCCATCTCTCAACCAAGGCAGCAAGAAGGGGATGATCAATGTAAGTGAAATCAGAAACGACAATGTCGTAGAAGCCAACATGACGTAATTATGGCATAATAGAAGCTGGAGGCGCCGTCTGTCGAAAATGGTGTGCTCGCCGCACCCTAATCCGTCGAACATCCCGACCCTCTATCAAATCACGAGAAACATGCCTATGCTACTCGGTGAGGAGTGGAATATCATCCATCTGGAAGCTAGAAAAGGAAATTAGTCTTCACTATAAAATGTAAATATAATATTAAATTTAATAGAATGTTATGATTGGTATAATGAAAGATATGTGATGTTTTTTAAGAAAAAGTTAAGGGAATGTCGTCATATTTTGGAGAACATTTATCTATTGTGTCTTTAGATATGTTTTTACCATGAAAATTATGTTTTTTAAGATATGGGGTCATACATTTATATATATAAACATTTTATCCTGGTTATGTATGATTTCTGAAGATCCTTTATGATAACTATTTTAATAATTTATTGTCTTCGGTGACAACTAACCTTTTTTTAATAATGTTTTTGTTTTCTATGATTACATTAAAATTAGTGTATTTAAAAGTATTGAATACATATGTTTGTTATTGGAAGGAGAGAAGTTTCTTATTGGAAGTGTGAAACAATTCTTAAAAAGGTCATCTATGATATTAACAACATATAACTGACTACATGAAAAGATAATGTTGGATACAACACATAATTGTGGCTGAGTGTGTGAACTCGATATAGCAATGTTAGGACATCATTTCCGGTTATGCCCTTCATGATGACAAAGATGGCATATCAACCTTTTCCCTTGTTCTTTAGGCCAATCCATCCTATTTAGTATCCTGTTGGTCTTCGGTCTTCCCCATGGTCATAATCTACTGATGTCAGGAATCCGTATGGGCTGGTCTTTAGGCATTGGTAAATATTGAAACTCCCCAACACTCTTGATCTTCAAATTGCGAGTCTTCCCAATGGAATAGACACACTCGATAACCGGAATCTTCTTCAATGTTCTTGTCAATATCTCGTTGAATGTTTTTTCCAAATCTTAGCCCCTATTGAATCCCATCTGAGGCTAGTTTTTTTCTATCAATGAAGTACTTGACACAACGATAAAATGTCTCATGAACTAAGAAAGTAATTGGTAACTTGCGATGCCCCTTGAAGATTCCATTTATACACTCCACACTGTTTTTGGTCATGTGTCCATACCTCTTCCTCCCTTCAAAGGCCAGTGTCCATTTTTCTTTTGGAATATTCATCATATAATCATACACTTCTTGGTTAGCCTTGCAGATTTCTTCTTAACGCACCTCAAACCATCGTTGATCTGGCTCATATGCTACATAAATATGATCTTAGTCCATAGAAATTATATTTTTATTTATATTAAAATAGTAAACATCAATGACGACATTGTTTACCAAGCCTCGTGATTGCATTCTTCATAGACTCATTATGGAAGGTTTTGCGCACGTTACTAGTAATGTGTTTGATGTAGTATCGATGATGTGCATTAGGGGGCCTCCATGAATTATGATCTTCATTGATTTCCTCATTGATTTCCCTATGTCGATCAGATATCAAACAGACACCTTGAATGTGTGTGAAATGGTTGCTGATGCATGCCAAAAACCAGCTCCAAGATTCATAGTTTTCCTTCTCCACTATCTCAAATGCAAGTAGAAGTGGTGAATGGTTCCCATCTTGGGTTTCCACGATCAACAATACGCCCTTATAGTTTCCAGAAAGAAATGTTCCATCAATTTTCATGAACTGTTTACTGAAATGAAATGTGGAAATACATGGGAGGACTGCCCAGAATAACTGATGAAATTAAACACGGGATTGATCCAATCAATTATCTTAAAACACATGTTACTTCGTATTTATATGGTATACAACTTGGTTGGAGTGGCTCAGTATGTCTAATAATTATGGAAACACCTTATACGAGTCATCCCAATCACTGTAGACCTTCACAATTACCTTCTGTTTCGCCGTCCATGCCTTGTTATAAGAAATCTTATAACCTAAAGTTTGAAGTATCCTCTCTTGCACAAGGGCGATAGGAACATCTTGACAGGTCCTAATCATCTCGATGATAACAGTTGACACAAATTCGGCATCCAAAGCAGTGTGATCATGTGTCATGTTTGGCTGAACACAAGAATGAGCTGCCACAATCTTTGAAATTATCCATCCACCAAATGCAATGTCTGGAATTGCCCTCAACCAGAATCTACATTATTCCTCAAATTTATCACACCGTATGACGTATTTTTTTCGACAAGATGCATCAACTACATATCTACAGTGCCTCTCAATATGAAATCTTTTTAAGAAGCTCTTCAACGCATCCTTACTTGGAAAATCCCTTCCACTATATAATGTTTTGTCCAACTCACTAAACCTGTCCACTATAACTCTAGGAAACTCTGTTACAGGTGTCAGAACATGGTTGTTGAATTCAGGTACACGTTCCATTTCTTCGGACCAAGATTCAAAGGGTGGTGGATTATTTATTGTCGGTCGAGAATGTTCTTGAACTACTTTATTTTGAGAAACTAATACCCTATCTTCTCCAGCTCCCTCCTCATCTCCAGCTCCCTCCCCATCATCATTGTATTCTCCATCTGTTATATCATTATTAAATTCCTCATCTGAAGAATGATTTATATGTAAATCTGGAAGATCATCTAAGTTGTCCTCCTCTGCAATAAGGCGAACATCCTCAATTTCTTGGGATGAAGCTTCTTCAACAACTATTTGTGCATGTCTACGACTTCGAACATTTTTATATTATTGTATATTAGAAAATTCAACATATAACTCCATCATTGCACCATTAGACCGTTGGGAAAATAAAGTTCCCACTTGGACCCAGTGCTCATCAACAGCCAATGGACAAGAAAGATGCCATAACATGGCACAGAATTACAAATGTCTATAACTAATAGACTTTATATCTTGATGAGGACCGAGATTTAAGAAACCATGAATTCTATCTTGAAGATATGTTATGGTTACACAATCAGATGTGTTAACCATTGATGTTGGTTTTGTACTATAAGAATCTCCTTGCTCGGTTTGAATAACCTTTCCATAGTAGTAAACACAAGAAAAAATGTCTCTCTACATGAAAAATGTTTATTGATCACTGAATATGTCAATATTGATTTGTTACGTGTTAAATAACATTTTTTATCTTCTTAAAGGTATTTTAGTACTTCATGAAGTAAATATCAATCATCTAAAGCATATCCCCCAAGAGTGTCAAACCAGGAGTGTAGCAAGGCTCGTTGTCGTGTACCAGGATACCCCGGGTCAGGCCCGAAACTCCTTGTCGGGGCATTCACCCCTAGGTACATCTGTGCCAGAGCCACATCCACTTGTAGTATCCAGACAGGGATTTAATTTCTTAGATAACGACATATACTTTCATGACACCAAAATTTTAAAACCTTCATAAATTAAGCCACTAATGTTTTGTAGAACAATTTTTAACTTTCCTAAAGATATGTTCAATGATCTCTAAAAAATATGATTCATTACAGTGCTGGTTAATCACTACTTAATTGTCGGTCAGTACTTACGTGCTGGTTAATCACTACTTAAGTGCTGGTTAATCAGTTAGGAGTTGGTCATTCACCACTTATTCATCCCTTAATCTTTACATAATGACCCCTTAATTATCCCTTAATCGTTACTTAATGACCCCTTAATCATCCCTTAATCGTTAGTTAATGACCCCTTAATCATTAGTTAATGAACCCTTAATCACCCTTTAATCATCCCCTAATCATCCCTAGTTAATGACCCCTTAATCACCCCTTAATCACTAGTTAATGAACCCTTAATAATCCATTAATCGTTAGTTAATCACCCCTTAAACATCCCTTAATTACCCCTTAATCATCCCCTAATCATTCATTAATCGTTAGTTAATGACCCCTTAATCACCCCTTAATCACTACATAATCATCCCTTAATCGTTAGTTAATAACCCATTAAACATTCCTTAATTACCCATTAATCATCACTTAAACATTCCTTAATTACCCCTTAACTATCCCCTAATCATTCCTTAATCATTAGTTAATGACCCCTTAATCTCCCCTTAATCGTTAGTCAACCACCCCTTAATCGTTAGTTAATCACCCCTTAAACATTCATTAATTACCCCTTAATCATCACTTAACCATTCCTTAATTACCCCTTAATCATTCCCTTAACCCCTTAATCACCCCTTAATTACCCCTTCATTCCTTAATTATCCCTTAATTAGTTAATGACCCCTTAATCACCCCCTTAATCGTTAGTTAATCACCCCTTAAACATTCCTTAATTACCCCTTAATCATCCCTTAATCATTCTTTAATTACCCCTTAACCATCCCCTAATAATTTATTAATCATTAGTTAATGACCCCTTAATCACCCCATAATCGTTAGTTAATCACCCCTTAATCGTTAGTTAATCACCGCTTAAACATTCCTTAATTACCCCTTAATCACCCCTTAATCACTCCTTAATTACCCCTTAATCATCACTTAATCATTTCTTAATTACCCCTTAATCATCCACTTAATTGTTAGTTAATCGCACCTTAATCACTTCTTAATTACCCCTTAATTATCACGTAATCATTCCTTAAAATTCCCTTAATCATCCTCTAATCATCCCTTAATCTTTACTTAATGACCCCTTCATCATCCCTTAATCGTTAGTTAATAACCCCTTAATCGCCCCCTCAATCATTAGTTAATCACCCCTTAATAATCACTTAAACATTCCTTAATTACTCATTAACCACCCCTAATCATTCCTTAATCATTAGTTAATGACCCCTTAATCACCCCATAATCGTTAGTTAATCACCCCTTATCGTTAGTTAATCACCCCTTAATCATTCCTTAATTACCCCTTAATCACCCCTTAATCACTCCTTAATTACCCATTAATCTTCACTTAATCATTCCTTAATTACCCCTTAATCATCCCATTAATCGGTAGTTAATCACCCCTTAATCACTCCTTAATTACCCCTTAATCATCACTTAATAATTCTTTAATTACCTTAATGACCCCTTAATCATCCCTTAATTATCACTTAATCACCCCTTAAACATTCTTTAATTACCCCTTAATCACCCATTAATCATACATAGTTAATTACCCCTTTAATCATGACTTAATTATTCCTTAATCATCATTTAATTATTCTATAATTATCTCTAAAATATTAATAAATTATTATTATCCCGAATAATCATTCCTTAATAATATTATATTATACATACATTAATCTAACATTAAATAAATTATCCCTAATCATCATTCATTAATAATATTAAATTACATATACCTTAATCTATCATTAAATATTAACTAATTAAAACATTAATAATATAACTGTTTATTTCTTTTCATTAAATAACTACTACTACATACTTTAATATTTAAAATTAACTAATTACAATTAAATAAATAAATAACTTTAAAATAAAAAAAATACCTCTAAATGAAGCTTTACACAAAAATCGTGTACTCCTTGCGTCTCCAGAAGCACCACGAAAGAAAACTCAACTTAAAGAGAGGAGCTCTCAAAATTTTAGAGAGAAGAGGGATTTGTGAGTGAGGGGGGATGGGTGGGGAGGTTCCCTTTAATAAGATTTTGTTTGGCGAAGGCGGCACCTGGGCATCCGCCTTCAGCCATTTGAAACACGAAAGTCGGCTCTTCCAAAGCCGCCTTTCACAGAAAACAGTTAGAAAGGCGGGCACTGGTGTGCCGCCTTTCGTTTCCCCAAAGGCGCGAGGCAGTTTCTGGTGAACCGCCTTTGGCCCAGAAGAAACTGAACTGAACGAGGCACACCATGTGCCGCCTTTAAGATATTAAAAAATAAATATCTTAAACCTGGTGGTATTTTTAAAATAATTTTTTTGAGAAAATGTAAAAAAAACTCGTATTAAGGGTTGTAAGGAAAGTGAACTAAAGGATATGGATGGAAAAGGGTTGAAACATACCTCGAGTATCTCAGTTAAATCTATTTCAGATCCGATGATCTCACAGCTCTCCCAGAGACTCCCTTAGTGGGACTCCCCCTGCGACCCTTCACATTCGGATTCCTCTCCTCCTTCACCTTCACCTTCACCTTCCCCCTCTCCTTCTTCCTCCTCTCCTATTTTTCCGCCCTCCGACTCCTCGTCGCTGTCATCTTCTCCCGACATCATCCTTTCCAGATCATGCTTCTGGCCGAGCAGCACCTTCACCAAGAGAGGTGGCTCCACACGCCGACCCCATTGACATGCGTATGTGTCCATGGTCATGAGGTATGCATTCCGTTGATGGAAGCTCACTTTGTCGGTGACCCGGACATGCCCGACTTCCGGAAGATGGATCCCGTCTCGCACTATTTTCTGCCAGAGGGATTCAATACTCATTGAATTCCGTAGGGTTATCCAAGCTGACCATAGTACAGGGAAGATGAAATCCTGGGAAGGTTGAAGCAAGTATCTTATTTGCTTCCCAGGAAGTTTTCTGGCCACTCCATGGGACCCTCCTCCTCCAGGAAACGAGGGTGAGACCATGCCATGCGATGTCCCCGCTGCTGTGGTTCTGGCCTGTGCATGTCCCATTTCCTTAGGCACTTCTGGTACTACTCCGCTAGCGGCACCCTTCCTGGTCTCTCGCCGCCAAGGTTCTGCACTGGTGACTTTGAGCTACCAGACTCACTTCCGCAGAAGCCCCTCAGGGTATGCTACAGTCCAATGTTCATCATACTTGGTCGAGAGGCCAACGTAGACTCTGATGGGAGAAAAAGTGATGATGTCGCAGGAGTAGTAGGGTGTAAACATTAGCCACAACTGATGAAGAACACAGGGATGCCTCTCCTATCGGAAATCTATGTATACTCTCTTTGGTATTCACTGGAGGCATCCAAACTTCCTAATGAACCTAGACGGCACATAAGGCTTGCAGAAAATGTTCCCATCAATCCAGGCCACAAGCACCCCACCTCTGATGCTCTGGAAGTACTCCTTCTGCTCCAATGAGCCTTTCCCATCGTCTATCAGCTAACCAGTTGGGGTGGGGAGTGGATTGAAGGAAAATTTGGAATGATTACCAATCCTGATCTCTACTGCCTTCTCATTGAGCATCATCGGCATGACCTCAACAATATTCTGCAGAGAGGGTCGCAAGCCATTGCCTGGAGGACGTATGGCATTTGGGAAGGTATAGCTGTCACAGTGAGCCGCAACCCATCCATGAAAGATCTGGAAGGGGCCACATACTCTGCTAGGAGACCCCCCTCTCGAGATGCGTCCTAATATGGCATACAATCGAGCTAGCACGAGGACCCCCAGGTTGAACCTTTTATTGGCATCCATGATGCTTTCCATCACCAGGGTCGCTAGACGGATGACCATCCTTGCATCCCACACCAGCAAGACCCATCCACTCAGGAATGTGGGGAGGAATTAGGCATAATGAAAATTCAGGTACTGGGACTCATTGATGCTGTAGCCCCATGATTGGTATTACCCCACCTCCAGGATCCTCCAGTAGGATTCGCTCTTGATCCTCTGAGCTGTGGTTGGACACCGTTTCCCCCATCCAGACATGTTGACTTCTGGATCCTTCTCTCGGAATAGGCTAAACCAATCCTTGTAATAGATGTACTTTAGGATTTCCTTGACCTTTAACCTCTCCTTGGCCAACTCCAGCAGGTGCCACATCAGTATGGGGGTTCAAGACCGCTCACCCAAGATGTTCATCGGTGGGAGGAACTCATCGTATTGATGGCCCTCCAAAGGGATGCCTCCGATGCAGTGGATGGCCCAGAGACTGACGACAACTTCCCCATGGTGAAGATGATACGTGTTGGTATCAGGGGACTACTGGGTGAACAACTCAAGCCCAAGCTCAGGCTGCTGGTAGAAGTGGAACTGTGATGTCCACACCACCTCGAACAAACCAATGTACCGCAGCTCGGCCGCAAATTGGTTGCATATGTCGCGATCCCAGAACTCTCAGTCCCACTCACTGGTGAAGTTACCTCTAGACCGCAGATCCTAGTCCTGCATCCAACCCTTGGTCTCATAAGTGATGCTCTGACGGAAAGTTCTTTCATAGAGGGCCTATGAGCTCTTGGCAATAGGATCACCCACACAAAGGGTCCTAGTCCTGGGATTCTGGACGTAGACGTCCATATGCATGGTTTCTCTGGTAGGATGCCCATTGTTGGTGATGTTGTATCGAGGAAGGTCGTCTTCGTGGGTCACCCATGACCGCGGTGTATCAACCTCGAAACTCGGAAGGGGAACCTCCTCTAGAATGCCAAAGTCCCACAGCGGCAGATTGTCAGACAATGCGTACTCTTTCTGGGTGGGTGTTATCATGTTGAATATGGTGTGGTTATCAGAGATGACCCTCTTTGCACCATAAAACTCCGTGTTTGAATCCATCTCAGCTCTGCGAGCAGCGGCCTCCCCCTCATCAGCCCGGTTTGCGGCCATCTTCTTCCAACAATGTTTGGGAGTGTGTGCGCAAAATCTGGGAGTTTGGCATGAAATCTGAGAGTCCGGTGCGGAAAATCAGCGGGTTATGCAAAATTTCAGGTCATGGCGCGATGGTTCTCGGGTTTGCGCGTAAAATATCTCCAAACCTCGGTGGAATTCCGTGCTGCTGAGAAATTTTTCGCACGAGAACGGAAGCAATTTCATGCATGAGAGCTCAAGATTATCACGCGACAAACGCCGTACAGAGCTTTGGACCTGCAGCAGCTTTTATAGGTCAAGCTTGGGTCCCACACCTGCACGAAAAGAGGATTGCACATCCGAACGGGTTTTGCGTGCCGCCCGAATTTTATTTGTGCATGGGGCCCACGAAGTGCTGATTTTTGGTGGTTCCCTCATAATCCGATCGCTGTGACCCCTCACAGATCCAATTCCGAGGTGGGGCATTTGAAGATGCTGAAAATCACCTAAGTGCTGGAGAATGTTCCGAAATGAAAAAGCGCAGTGATATTCGGACCTGGAGGCCCGGTCCGGATGGACTAGAAGTGCTACGTGGAAAAAAGGAGGAAGTACACGAAAAAATTTGTCCCGCGTGAAAAGTACTGGGATTCGCAAAGAGTCCCAGCCCTGGCGTGAAATATTTTCGTGCCTGCGTCCCGTGCGGTTGGCCTTTCACGCTGCCGCATCCATCACACAATTATTTCACGCAGCCCGAAATTCCGTGCCGCAGGATTCCTATAAATAGAAAGAGATCCCCTTCCTTTTCAGGGCTGAATAATTCAAACCCCCTCTCATGCGCGTAATTGGAATTCCGTGTGCGCGTAATATGGCCTTCAGGTATGGTTATTTTTTGAGCCATGTTGCCTCGGAATCCACCTTCGTGCGAGATCCCCATGGCTTAGGCTAAACTCTTACCCCTTTGCGGCCTTCCCCTTGCACGCAATCCTTTCCAGGCACGCAAGCCGGCCAAGCTGCGCACAATCCTTCTATTGCGAGCACACCCCTTCCTTTGTGTGCAATCCCTTCAAGCTAGGCGCAAAACCTCATCCCCCCATATTTCATGCAAGCATCACTGATTTCAAACCAACCTAGGGCCTTTCGCGTAGGGTCCCCTTTATTTCGTGCTAGCCCCTAGGGCTGCGTGCAATCCCTAGGGCCCTTCACCTCATTGCTCCCCGGGCGCCCTCTTGCGCGAACGCCCGATGCCCTCCTTTTGGATTCCATTCACATGTGTCTCGTGCACCCTGGTCATCCACATCATACATGGTTTTCCCGTACGACCTTCTAACTGGTACGAAGTAACTTCAATGTCCCTTGGACAATCATTCCCATTGCGTTGCTTCGCCTCATGCTTCTCCGTATAGGAAAGCTAATAGCTATTTCTTCTTCGCATAGCCACACTAACATGGACGCCTCGATCGTTCGCTCTGCGACACCCCCTCAGTACGACCTTATCGATGCCTTCCCTTCTATAAGGAGAAGAGGATACCAGTTATGTAAGTCCTAGGGGTGCGAAGCAATCCCACCTCATCTGAGCTATAGGACGTTAAACTGCCAAGCCCCTCGTCCTCAACACATGACGTTAAACTGTGACATGGACCCGTGCCTCGCACACATGGTCCCCCCGCCTCGGAAATTCTCTACGCCCACTCGTTTCCACGAGGATGAGAACACCCATCGCAAGGGATGATATCCTCTTTATCGGAGTGGCGTTTGTCCGCGGGGAAGGGAAAACACCTTGGTGTAAGACCCTATCCGTTCTTGCAGGATGCAGCGCCCCTGTTCCTCCTCACTTTCTTGGTGCCAAGGCCAACCAAGGACATGATGGGGAACAATGATCTCTCCTTTCATCTTTGGTCCCCAAGGCCAGTGGAGGGTGTGATTAGGAACGGGGCCCCTCATCTCTTACTGGGTGAAAAATCCCTCTCCCGCTGCGCTTTGTCTCCCTTGGGCCTCCATATTGGAGTATGTCCCAGCACCATGGGCCACTCAACGCGTAAGCCCTGTTTCACTTCCCACGGATGCACCCTTTGCGAAGTGATCATCAGGTCTCTTCTACCTCTTGTTTCTCACACCGATCATGACTCCCATGAGCTTAGAGTGAGCACCGACCATGACACACCATGGGCCGCCTTAGAGCGTAAGCCCCAAATGCCCCCGTCCCACATGATGTTAAACTGTATACCCAAACCACGTGGACTTTAATCCATACTAAGGCATGGTACGTAGGAAATCTCCACGTGGTTCAAGCCCCACCACCTTGGGCCGTCTCAGAGCATAATCCCCAATCCACCCGAACTACGGGGACATTGGTCCATGCTAAGGCATGGTACGTAGGAAGCCTCCACGAGGCTCAAGCCCCACCGCCTTGGGCCGTCTTAGAGCATATGACCCAATCCAACCCAACTATGGGGACTTTGATCCGTGCTAAGGCATTGTACGTAAGAAGTCTCCACGAGGTTCAATCCCCACCACCTTGGTCCGTCTTAGGGCGTAAGCCCCAATCCAACCCGAACTATGGGGTCTTTGATACGTTCTAAGTCATGGTATTTAGGAAGGCTCCAATTGGTTCATGCCCCACCACCTTTGGCTGTCTCAGAGCGTAATCGCCAATCCATCCTGAACTATGGGGACATTCATCGATGCTAAGGCATGGTACATAGGAAGCCTCCACAAGGTTCAATCCCCACAAACCGTTGGCCCCGACCGTCTCTGTGTCGGTGTTCCAAGCCCCCTTTCCACCTTGAGATGCCTCAGAGAGTAAGCCCCAATCCATCTGGACCCGGGTCCCCCTTAACGTTGGTTCACCAACCCCACAACCATGGGCCGCTTCAGAGTGTAAGCCCCATTCTCGTCCCGCATGACGTTAAACTGTATCTGCCACATGAACTATGAACACTTTGATTCCTCACCATGGGGATATGTATGAGGCCTCCACGAGGCTCAAGCCCATCACTTATTTCTCATCCTGATCTCTCCCTCGAGCCCACGTTTCTCGAAAAGCCCATTCCATAACCCGGAGGTTCTACTTCCTCTGGGTCCCATCCACATGTTCATTATCACGGGTCGCCTCTTCAGGTGTCCCACCGTATCATCGAAGTACGTGGACTTTGATTACCTTCCATGGGGATACGTAGGAATTCTCTTCAAGATCCAAGACCAAAGCTACCATCCATCCCGATTCTTACCCGAGCCGCCACATCCTGTTGGGATCATGCCATTTCATTCTCCATTCCCTTCCGCAGCATTCGGGAAGCTGCCCATGTGCTGGCCCCAATATCGGTGTTCCCTCCAGGGGGTTCCTCAATCTGATCCACTATAGCTAGTGTTCTGATTAGTCCGATCCGTCTCCGCTGGATGTTAAACTTGCGACATACCCTATGTTAAACATGGGAAGTTGAGGAAACCTCAGATAAATGCCTATGTCATACAATTCCACATGTTCGATGTGGGATGACTCGGCCTTCCGTGCCCTCAAGAAGCCCTATAATAAGGGACAGAAGATAGACATGCCAATTACCCATCGTCAAGACACACTAGTGATGCCCCAATGTGACTACTCTCATAACCGAAGGTTTCAACCCTGACCGGACCCCTTGGAAGGTCTTGACTGAAGTGGCGTAATTAACTTCAGTCCATTAAGATATGGCGCCGGGAAGATCTTCACGAACTACATTTTAAATCTATGGGGGAGACCCAAATTAGGTGAAAAGTTTCGAGGAGGAATCCACAGAAAGAAGAACCGACATCCCATTATCCTGTTTCGATCAAGGAGAAGACGTCCAAGAATAAGGAGCGGATGATGCCCACCATTGGAAAGTAGGAATGCAGGGTTACAGCAGCGCGTAATCTGCGTGACCGATGCGTGAACCCTGGAGAATGTGTCGGAAATAGTATATATATATATATCATAAAATAATATAGGTTCATAACAAAATTTATTTCCCAAAGAAGAAAAATTGAGACAATAATCCCTTACTCATTCAGTATATTTGAATCATAAAACCCTTGAAAGGGAGATCCTAAAATAGATATGTAAATTAAAATTACATTCATGATAATAAATTTAAAATACATTCATCTGAATTATATACAAAACATAAAATAAATAGGTTGTTAATATGACATGTGTCTCATAGAAGAAAAAAGTTGGATGAAAAACCCTTACCATAAGTCTCAAATTCCTTCATGCATGTTCAAAAATCCTACATAAAAGATATAAGTTTATTATGAATCTACTAAATAAAAATAATTATATATATCATACCATATATGGATTACATATGATGTTGGATTACCCATTTATTAACAATTATTTTTTAAAATCATCTTTCATTTAATAACTGCATTATTTTCCATGTATGTTTTGATTTATTGTTTTTTGTCATATTACTGTGTTCATGGTTCCATAGTTTCTATAATTTTACCCATTATATAAATATTCTATATATTTCATATATATATATATATTTATATTAATCTATAAATTTTAGAGATAGAAAATTAAATACACCATTCATGGAGATAGTAGGACATGCGTACGCAAGAACATTGTTTCCATTTTCTCGACAGATGAATAAAAATAAAGGTAAATAATATATTAAATTTAAGGAATAATTTTTATGAAAAATATATAACATATAATAATTAATTATACCCTTATTATCTACCATCCAAATATTTAGTGAAAAATGAATCACACTGCTTCATGAGGTAGTAGTCCGCCGTACACACGAACAACATTATCATATCCTGTACATCGTGTAATGTAAAAATGTATATAAGATATAAGATTTATAAAAGTATAATTATTATAAAAATATCATATGTATTAATTAAATATATCCTTAATACAATCCATGTAAAATTGAAATAGAAAAAAACTTCACATCAGTTTCGGAGGCGGTAATCCACCGTACACACGAGTGCCATTATTATTTTCCAATGGGTTCTATGGTTAGACGGTAGATGTGGTTTTATAATTTTAGATGTATAATAATATAATAAATATCATATATAAACATTAAATACCTCATTATATATATTTGTGGGAGGTGGTGATAAAAAACAAATAGCATCATCTTGAGAGGCAGTAATCCACCGAACACACGATCGACGATTTCATTTCCCATTTATTGGAAGAAAAGATGGATAAAAATATATAATTATCATTATAATATATAATTATATGTTATATTATTTATTTTCTTTTTTTAATAATTTAAGAATATTTTAATGAGTTTTAAGAAGTAAAAAAAATCTGCATTGTTTAAAAATTTACCCCTTCTTCTGAAAACCTCTTCAAGTTTTACCTAAACCTATTCAAGATTATCTTTTTTATCCAAAAAATTACTATATTATTTTTAAATGGGAGTATGGAAGAATTTTTTTAAGGATTGGATCAACTGAAATGGTTTTAAAAGTGTGAATATGGGAAGAGAGGCGTGGATTTTCATAAATGGGGTATAAGAAAAACTTTGGATTTTTGAAAACAATAAAGTATTCCATCATTTTTCATAGGAAAGAAGCCTCCAAAATATTCCATTATAAACATTTATAGGTTATAAGGTATACATATGGCCATAAAATGGGTTTTGACAATTTTATAGGTTATTTTACCCCTTATTCATCTAGTTTTACGCCAAGGAAGCCCCATTTTATCCTCAACTATGATAATTAATTTTTACCATTTTTATTATTAATTTTGAAAATAAATTATGGTAAAATAGTTATATAATAAAAAATTTTATTATTAAAAATAAATAATAGTTTTTTTTCCAAATTTCATTCCAATAAGTGACAAAATTTAATTTAAAATTAAACCTGTATATGTAATGAGAAAGCAGTTTTCCAAAGAGAAAATGTTAAAGTGTTTTCAATGTTTTTATATAAAAATTTAATATTAAATTGATTCCAATAACCTAAATTGAATTAATAAATATATAATTTTACTAATTTTACTTTTAAAACAATTTAAAAGAAAATAAAACCTTGAAAATACAATAAATGAAATGGTTATTTTCAATAATACCAGTATTCTTTACTATTCATCGAACAAATAATATTTTTAGACAATTACCATAAATTATCCATAATATAATTTTGACATGATTATTTCAAAAATGAATTTTATTTTTTCAAATTTTTTCTAAATATGTTAAAAATTAATTTTAAAATATTTTTACTAAAGGTCAAGAAACTAATTTTTAGAAAAATACTGTTTTATAGGTAAACTTGGATTTATTATTTTCTCATTCCAAGAAAAAACATATTATTGTGAAAATTTTATTGAATTTAGGATATGAAAAATTTAATTTAAATAATTTACTAGAAGTGATTTATTTAATTTATTGAGACAATGCACATTTTTACGCATTAAACTAGTTTTTTTTTTAGAAATATATTTCCTTTATTTTGAAATGGTTTTTATTTTAATTTATAATAAATTGGTCACCAATGAATTCAGTATATATATATATGTTTAAAAAATATATTTTTATAATTTAGTAAATTCTATTTATTCCTTCCATTCCAATAGATATAGGATAAATTTCACATTAAATAATAACATTTTAATAGTATTTTACATTTCATTTAAAATAAATGTTGTATATAAAAAAATATAAACTAAGATTTTTTTGTAATGAAAAATATCAAAAAATGAAATACATTTTGAAAAAACATTTCATAAAATATCAGGGTTTTAGAATCTTACTGCAATTTAGTCAAAGGATTTTCATTTACATAACCTAGCCAATGATTCCATTGTTAGGTTTGGTGTGAGTCAAGTGAAGTAGTTTCATTATTTATTAACATTATTTAATTAATGTAATAAAAAAATAAATACCATTATTTAAATATAATTTAATATTAAAAATTATATCTTTATAAAATAATAATAATTTATTCCTGAAAATGAAAATAAACATATCCGTATAAATCTAGGATACAAATATAATGTTTTTTGGTAATAGATGACACATAATTCAAATCTTTCAAAACCAATACCATTCTAATTGTAAATATGAGGTAATAGTCTCCAATATCTGAAACAACAAGTTTTTCTTTGTTGGCTAATAATAGATTTATGTCCCCTTAGTAAATCATTATGATTCCACTTGTTTCCAATATTTGAATACATATGTGAACACCAGAATATGTATATAATCATAAATTTTTTGAAAAAAATAAATTTCACTGGATAATAAACATATATAAAGCTTCCCATTGTTTATTTTTCTTGGGGTAGTTTTTCTTCCATTAGTCCTTCTTTCCACATGAAAAATAGATGACATCTTAGTTATGTGATTTCCCATTCATCATTCTCTTCATTAAAGGGTGTCTTGAAGAATATCTAGACTTATATATCTTCATTTAACCTTTACTTTTATTCACTATTAGGACAAAAGTCTTTTCACTTCATCTTCTTATCAATGTGGTGAATAAGGGTGATCAGATCTCAGATAAAATTCTCAATGTTGTTCATATAAAAATGAATAATTAAACTAGGGAAGCTCTGAGAGAGTGATAAAATAATGAAAAGGGTTCTTATTTCATAAGTGAGTTTAGACCCTAAAAAATTTAGGTGATCAATATAGAAAATAATTTTGAATATATGAGGCCTAGCTAGTGAACCCTCTCAATGCTTTCTCAAAAAGATCACCTTCTTTATCTCAAACTATTCTGATCTACCTCTCACCTCATATAGGCCACAAATATGCTCGATACTTCTATAAAAATATATATTTTCCTGATAATTCATGAGTTAAATAGACATGGATTTTATAATTAAACACTAAATATTGACCATATCTCAAATATTTATCAAAGATAGTGGGCTCTTCATCACTCTCCTCCTTTGTAATAAAATCAAGTAATGAGGATTCTAAAATGTAAGATTCTCATTATGGGTACAAAACAACCCGTAAGAGTTTGAACCATTCGTAAAAGTTTCTTCTAGTAATAATATGGTATTTATCCATGATTGATCACATGAATAATGTGGATGATGAACTTTCCACTATTCTATAATAAAAATAGATTATATTATTAGTACATGGATTGATTAAAAAAATATGTGTGATATAATGAAATTAATTTTATTAAGTCACCCACTTTTTTATCAAGTACCAATAAATATCTCCATTGAGATCAGAATTTATAGTTTTGATAAAATTCTAGTGTAAACGATCCATATACCCCTTTACAGTACCCCTACTAGGGCCTCTCATGTTTCTTGAAGGTATTTAGGTAGGTAGGTCTTTTACAATTATGGGATTTCTCTCCTTGATCCATTAAGTTGATTCCCTAATCCAAAAATACTAAATGGGATTTCTTCCACACTTGCCTCAAAGTTACACTAATTCTAGAATGGTATACTCCTCTTTATGTGAAAAGGTTAATACCACCCAAAAAATTCATAAGAACTCCCCTTATAAAAGTAAGTGTCCCAATAAGCATTGGTCAAACACTTAGTTTTATTTGTTTTATTTCTACTCAAGTAATGGATGGCCCAGTATAACTTAATATTAAGTCTATGGATTTTTTTATTATGTATAAGCTTTTGTTTTTTTAGTTGTTACATGATTTTTTATATTAGGTGGATTTTACTTAAGTGATTAATATTATTCTGGTAAAATATATAAAAATAATCCATTTATTTAAATTTTATCATTACATATAAGTCCATTTATTTATGTGATCATAGTATTACATCCAAAAATAAATATTTCATAAGACAAAAATAAATAAATGACCCATTCATGAGATTAATCAATAATTTATTTTTTGAGGATACAAAAAATCAAACTATGACTTAGTAGAAAAATATATTTTTGATGATCTTGGTATGAGTTACAATATTCCACCTACACACCTGTAAATCACCTCGTTTGGTATCATCTTGCTTCAATCATGAACTGCCTCCAGGCACATTAGGATACTCCTTTTATTATAAGTATTAATAACTCACACACTGATGAGGAGAACCCATGTTTTGGTTAATGGGGATTACATGAATAACCTTAGGCACATGAGTCCTACATAATAAAGGAGGGGAAGATGAATCAAAAGACATCCAATTTAATTTAATTATTACTAATTAAAAAACCATGAAATAAATTATATTAAATAATACCAGTGAATACACAGGCCTTGGTAATGATCACGAATGGTCATACACATGAAATGAATATGAAAAGGTACAATGGATATCATTCATTTATATTCATTATTTATTAATATTATAAACATGATATCATTAATTAATTAACTAATTAATTAAATCCCTTTTATGTTAATGACTATAGAGATTCTCATGGAGACACCTATTGTTAATGCATTCTTGGAAAATAAATGGAATGACCAATAATTACAGAAAATTACATTAATATAACAGATCATTGCATAATTCCTTAAAAAAATTCATTAAATTTTCAGGAACAATTTGTTTCAATATGTGTAATCAGGTTTAAATGCTATAATAAATTATTTAATGTAATTTAATTCTATCCTTTATTAGAATATTATATGACTAGTATGATTGTTTTACACACTATGTTCCTAATTTTTCATATACCTAGGATAACCACCTAGGGATTTGGTGTGTACCCCAGGTGGACTATATAGAATGCACAAACTAGATACGTTCCATGTATCATGATTACAATTTTTTTGTCACCAACCAAAGGATAAGGAATATTATTCAAAAGATAGACTATACGACATGTACTAACAAGTTACACGCTGTGTATCATGCTTTTCATGTGTCCGCTTGACCCTCCAGATACTTGGTGTGCATTTTGGTCATGGTAAATAATAAATTAAATATTATGAAAAATAAATATAAAATTTTTATTTTATTAATTCTCTAGGATTTTAGTCTCATGTAGGATTTAACATATATTTGACCACACGATTTATGTGAATTTCATAACTAAACTGTATAGAATACACGATTTTTTTTATTTCTATACGTAGTGTAATTCTAAAATCCATGTTCTAGGTTGGATCATTCTACACATGGTGTGAAATAAATTAACCAATTATAGTTACTACATGGTGTGTTGTGTATCCCAAAACATGGCCAGGTGTAGTGAACATGGGTACACAACGTTCACTTTGGTTATACACCATGTAACCAATTCTCACTATCTAAAATCCTTGGAACATCCTTATAGAATCTCTAGACACTCTTCATGTGTTATTATTCATTTAAGAAGATATGAATCTTGAAGAAATTAATTAAAATTTCAAAATCATGTTAATTAAAGTATATTAGAGAATTATTATTCTAGAAATGAAATATCATACCACTATTGCATATAATAGATCATTAATCAAATAAATAATTGTAAATTTAAAACATGACCCCTATCATAACACTTGTAGGTTCTAGATGAAAGTAAGTGTCTCGTGGGTGAAATAACCCAAGAAATTTTCATCGATTCAACATATCATTATTCTATTTTGAAGGATCTAAATAGAATGACCAAAAAAAGTATTCCATTGAATATTAACATAGGAAAATCACTGATCCTAAAGAGGATCTTTTCATGTTAAATTTATAAGTAATTTATATTAGATATGAAGAATGAATACATTTCCTAAGGATATTTCTACAATAATGATGTTTTTGATCATTTAAAATACCCCTTTTCAATTACCATCATTTCACTAGTAGGATCTGAGTGTAGAACCCCTTTAGCGGTGATCTGCATATGCTCATTTGACCATCGAGCAACCCAAATAGAATACCAGGTGCTAAAATAGTAAATCTACCATCCTTTGTTTTTTATATTGATTGCTTCCAGTTTTTTTGTTCTTGAATGATTCTCTCTTCTTCTTATCATTCTTTAGAGGATTATATAATGATGAATTCATGAGAGAATTTCCTTGTATGCAACTATTCACAATTCTCGATTAATGATTAACCATACACAATAGACATGACCATCTATTTGTAGAGATAGGGTTTTAGTTTAAAATATTATTTAATTTCACAATGATCCCTAAATAATACAATAAACCTTATCACACTCCATTCCATATAATAACAATATTATTATTATTATTTTATATTGAGTGATAACTCGCATGATGTTAAATATTATTTCATTGAATTCCAAATTAATATTTATCAATATACACAGTCTTGTTCGGTTCAGAAGCATCAAAATTAATTAAAGTATCAAATGAATACTGAATTAAAATTAATATTTCGGTAATTGATAAAAAATAAATAATATTATTCATCAAACTTGAAAATAATATTTATTCTAATAATTAAATTATAATAATATTTAATCAAGATAAATGGAAATACTAAGTGTGTGACCCTCCATGATTCATTATCATTATAATGAGGCTAGTATGCCTAAAGTGCATGATTAATATCTTTTATTGGGTAAAGTAACACAAGATAAAGAAGTTAATGGTGTAATGTCAATAGCTACATATGAGTGCTCATTGTGTAAAATAATCCATTTTCTCAATGTATCATCAAGCAGGTTGCACATCTGTGTCATCTACCAATATGTTTGATACATATTTCTTTAACTGTATAAAACAATCATTCCACTACACCATGACCATGGAAGTCAAGGTTATATTTCCATTACAATCAAATCTATTTGATATAAACTTCCCTAAATTAGGAAGAGATGAATCCTTCCTCGATTTATCCATTAATAACATTTCAATTGTGATGCACCCAAAATAAACAACTTCCCATGAAAATATGACATCACAGATTTGGTCAGCAAATATAATTTCATGATTCATGACACACATTAATGATAATATTAAAGTATAAGGACTATTACACATGCTCATAGAGAATAATATCTAATGAAACATAATCCTACAGAATTACAACAGGAGGGTCTATTCTTATAATATCCCATCTTAGAGATTCCCATGTGTAGACTTCATGAGTTAAAGCTTCGTACTCTTATGTGTACTCATAACTGATAGTCATTATACCATGTTCTCGATTATATAAGGTTATCGAACCACAAAATTTTATTTGGGAATTACAACATAAAATTTCAATGTTCCAATCATAGTGGTGAACATCTATGAACTTATTAATTTGAAAGATACCCTAGGATATTAATACAACATATACATGCAGAACAATGAGAAAATTTAAATAATAAATATTATTAATATTAAAATAATATAATATATATGTAATCTAATTAATTTTTTTTCTAGAACACTAACTTCAACCTATAGCTATTGACTTTGTAATGGAGCTTGTTTGGTTATGTATGACTATTTTATAAATTATTCTTGGATAACCTTCATTCATAGTCTTTTTTATATATTAATGATCTATAATCTATATAATTATGTTATAAGTTTTTGATATTTAAAATGTTAGATAATGGTGTCAAGGTTGATTTATCTAAGGATGATTTCTCTAAGGTTTTATGTAATAAATTTTAATAATTTATTTTAAAAACAATATTTTCAACATAAAATCTCATTAAATTACTTTCAAACTTAATTTTTTGAATCTTATATTCAAATTTTGTGTATTCAAAATCATTATAAAATATTTTTTAAATTTAATTAGGAAATATTTAAATTCATTTATAAACAATCTTGAATATATTTATTTGAAATGAATCTTTCAGATTAACTTTTACTCTATAGATAACCTTTTATTTAGGTTTTTATGTTCTTCAAAAAGGGGGATATTATTATAAACCCCACTCTATTATATGGTCTAATGATCACAAACAACATTTATAATAATAACCAATTAATTTTATGGTATTTATACTATATGTTTTGGATATCATCTTAGGTAGTTTACCAATCAATAAAAGGGTTCTAGAGAAGTGTAGAGGGCCATTTTTAATTCCATTTCCCTGTAAAACACCAAGATATTTGAAGGTAACCACCAGCCTAAAAGTGAGTAAACCAATAGAAAAGAATATTTTCTAGGATCAATTTAATATACAATGAGGTCTAATGGCTAACCAATTGATCTTTTCTAAGAACTCAAACATGTTGTTGTAAATTTATCCCTTCAACCTCTCTTATCTCCTAATGAATATTATAGTCTACCAAGACCTCCAAAACCACCATGGGAAAAAATATTATATATGTAAACCGTAATAAGGATTATAAAATATTGGTTACCTTATTCTTACTATTTTTGATTCACTTGAGCCCTATTTTTTATACCTTTATGTATACATTTTCTCCATTATTTTTTTTCATTATTTTTATCTTTTTTTTCATTTAAATATTTATACAAGAATTGACATTGTGCAGAAAAGGGTTGTACTTAACAAACCTGACCTTATTATATTTCTTCTTGGGTATCACTACCTCCAAAGTGAGTGTTTTTGGGTTTCTTTATTTCACCATAAAAAAGAGAGAGTTTTTGGGTCTCTTTCAAAAACCATTAAAAATAACGAGTCTCATCCTTTGTATTGGGTTTATTACTATAACTAATTAAAAAGAATGGTTCTTTATGTGTCTTGGATATTCTTTACACCATGGGATTAATGTAACCCTTGATCCTTTTAGGGAAGGATATATTGAAACTTGTATTGAGTATTGGTTAAACTTTTTTATCATCATGAATTTTAATTTTTTTATTTATCTTACATTATTTTTTTATTTATTATGTAGTATTTACTCTTTTATTTATCACAAAATTTTATCACTTTATATATTTTATTTTTTAAAATTAAATTAACTACCCTACTTCCATCCAAATCATAAAAACATCAAGTAGTTTCATTTCATGATTTTATGTATATACTCCATTTGATTGATTTTGGAGAATGTTTTTTTGGGGTTGAATAATGAAATATATTTCAAGATTTAAATCATACAAAATGATCTTGATATTAGATATTTTAAATAAATGTTTATTTATAATGGAAAAATATATTTTCATAAAGATAGTGTTCATTTTATGTAGAGATTTGGGTGATATATTATATATATGAGTTTACCAAATAGTAAGTTTTTATCTAGATAATAGATAAGATATTGTGAAATATATTGATAAAACTTTTCTGTAAACCTATTTTCATATGCATTTAATTATTAATTGAGATTTATAATTACTAATTCTATTTTTATTTTATCATTTTAGGTAAATTATGAATTTGGATAAATTTGGATAATCTTAGAAGTGTTTTGATGTTTTAAAGTAAAAATATCACAACATCAGAATCCATTATGGAATTATTATTTTGAAAACCGATGTGGGAAATCTAGGAATAAAATTATTATGTGTTTCTAGTTTACTATACCTAATTTCTTACATACATGTAAACTTTATAAAATTTATGAATATACCTATTTTTAGGGAATGATTGAATATTGTGTTGTGAATATAAAATTTCATTGAATTTTAGGACGTACTGAAGTTAATCATTTCACAATGCATAAGGAATAATTGACACTACTATAGTGAATAAATCATACTAAAATATCACACCTATTATGGAATAACAAATGTATGATGCATAAATTTTCAAATGGATGGTCTACCTAAAATATTTCTTTGCATGAACTATCCGTTTAGATATTTTCTCCCATTATAATGAAACCAAGAAGATTATACTATAAAAAAGAGGGTTATAATTTATAAAGGAATATGATAAGGATCTAAATGGATGAAAGAAAATAAGAGATGTGTAAATAGAAAAATTATGGAATAATGACTAATAATACTCCTTAAATTATTAACTGGTACAAATTTTAGTTGTTTTTTATTTTTAAGGGGTTTTTGACACTAATTCTTTTTTAGAGAGAGCTAGGATGTTGGAACTTAAGGTTGAAAGATGTAATAAAACCTTTATAATGTGGGAATTTTTTACTAGATTATCTCGAGAATCTGTATTAATCTAATACTCTTTTTCATACTTTCTAAATATTTTGAGACAAATTACTCATTTATGATTGATTTTATGTTAATGACAAGAGATTAGTCACATTAATGGATGGTAAATTTAGAGTAGGGGAATGGATACCTAATCAAATATTGAATTCACTTCAGAATGCTTTTTTTATTTAGTATCATATTGAGATAAATATTTTTAACTAATTCTTTATTAGTTATTTGAGAAAATAATTGATAGGCTAGGGAAACCAATATGATAAAAATTAATTTTGGTTATAAAAGTATCCAATATAATTATTATTTTAAGATTGAGTTTTAAGGAATAATAATTTGATCAAGTTATTTATGTAATAAATAATTGAAACCTATAAGATAATATTGATTGAAATTCATATAGTGGAAGTCAATTAATTATAAATTTTATAAATAAGAAATTCAATTATATTCATAGGTGAAGGAGAAAAATTCAAGATAAGTTAATCGATTCAAGCATACATAATTTTCCAATAAACATGATTATGTTTTATGGATCTATATAATAGTTATAAAACCCCATTGGGC
Source organism: Viscum album (assembly GCA_963277665.1). NCBI lineage: Eukaryota > Viridiplantae > Streptophyta > Magnoliopsida > Santalales > Viscaceae > Viscum > Viscum album. Next base: position 1,677,624,117 of record OY728125.1, read on the forward strand.
ATGTCTCTATTAAATTTTGTATATGAAAAACCATATCACAATCTAGTGATGCTCACCGATTAGTCTTATTTGGATTTAAAAGCTACTAATTAGAGTAATGATGAAGCTACAAAGTTGATAATGTTATATCTCAAAGTGATAAAATAAATTAATAGTAAATTCCATAAAAATATTAATATTTTCATGTATAAATCAAATAAGTGACAAGGACGAAACATTCGATGAATAGAGTTACAACTATGATCCATGTAATTCTCTTTAATTCACATTTATATTTGTTTCTAAGGAAGATCATGTAAACATGGATGGGACCATTTATGGTTGTTCAATTTTACCCACATGTATTAATGGTGATCTAAATGAGTGAGGTTCCATCTTTAAATGTGAATGAACTATACCTTACACATTACATTGAACATCCACATGTTTAGGTCGTTATCTCTTTGAAATTCGATTGAATAAATTCAGAAACACCATGATTTAAAATCTAAACAATTAATATATTAGAAGGGGACCCATGTATGTATTTATGTCTTTCATTCTTTAAAAATAATTTTTTAGGATAGTATGTTAAGAATTTTATGTTACAATATTCATTTTCTATGAATTTTATATTAGCTCTTAAAAAATCGAACCAAATAACTTTAAATATTCATGAATTTAAAGAAAACATGTAGTGTTAACGTTTGAATGTATTTTAGAGTCAATGTATGGAAAAAAAGATATGTTTTAATTCATTCTAAAACCATGGAAAAAGGATTTAATATTAAACTATGATATATTTTCCATAAAACCTCTTAATATTTATTATGATATGGGATATTTTTTTATGGAAGGATTACCAGGAGAGTAGGACTATCCAAGCATCAAGAAATTATTTGTTTATTTATTAATATGTAATAAATGGGTCACCATTATCATCTTGGGCCCTAGAAAATAACATCCACCCACAATGTTTCTACGTTCATACCCCTATAAAATTGAAATTACAATGTATAAATCATAGGATACAATCATTGAATAACCAATCTCACATAAGGACCATCCTTACTCAAGGATAACTGTGGGGTATACATTATGTCATAATAACTCAAAGGAATTTAGTAAAAATTTTCAATGTGGGAATCATGAATTCTGGTTACACTACAATACAATTTTCATAAGGAACAATCATACACTAAAAATTATTTAGGGCAAAAACCACTAAAGGATTATGGTGTGATAAATTTAATCCATTTTATAATTGAATCTTAGGTAAAAATTTCAAATATTCGCATATTTAATTATTAAAAATAAAAATAAAATAAAACTATGACATTAATTTTATGTTAGAAAAAATCAGAAACAAGTGTTTCTGCCAATAGGATTGAAATAATATGAAATTAATTGTGTTATAATGATACATGAAACTTTCAAAATCTAGGCATCCAACTATAGTTTTCCATGAACTTATTATTGAGAAAAAAAGAATCCTCCTTCCTTTGGAACTATAGCAACCTTCTGACTTATATTTTCTAACTAAATTTCCCAGGGCACCCTTATATTATTTATTTTCACCATTCTACGAACCGATTCTACTAAAAAATTTATCGATTTTCCCTAATAATTTCCACCATTTTTTTTATGAACCAACACATCCCTTCACCAACATGAACCTAAATATTCATTACCACATTTTTTAATAGCATAGGATGTAAAAACCAATAAACATACCCCTCTAAGAAGAATAAATCTGCTAAGAAACCACCCCCACATTAACTTCACTAAGCTAAGAAGTTCATTTTATGGTTATTTGCAGATCACCCAAACCTATTCTCATTGAGAGCATTACTATTTAAGGAATGATTTTTTATGACTTTGGAAATTTTCATTCTTCGTTTAGGTTCTCTAGGGTGTAAACGATTCACATTTGTGGGTTTTTTGTATCGCCATGTTCCTTACGAATTGGATGATATTGGTTGATTTCAAATTGGATTGGTGATGATTTCATAGAGAGGGGTGATCGATGTATTTATCATTGGGGTTCTTGTATGGTATTAGATATTATTTTCTTCTGTATTTAAGATGATATGTGATGGCTGTGTTTTGGTGGGTAGTGGAATTTCATGGTGAACATATTGTTTCTTCTCATGGTGATGATGTTTTCACAAGGTTAAGGTTTAATGGTTAAACCAGTGGTTTCAGTTTCTCCATGGGTAGTGTTTCTCTCTGGAGGGAGGCTTGTAGGTGATCCTTCCCATGTGTTATGGAGGACGTGATTCTAACTATTTCAATTTCTCATGGTGGTGACTTTTAAGGACGGTTCTGATCTTCTGGTGAAGGTCATGGTTCGCTGTTGAGATCCTTATCTTCTATAAACTCTACTCTTGATTTGTGATTCTACTACTCATCCAAGCCAGCATGGTGTTGTGGTCTTCAATGAGGTTTTGGGATGAGACATTTGAGTGGACGTTAGAGGCATGATGTACAAGGTTCAATATTGAGAGCCTCTTCTACTATAAAATATTCTCTTTCTTGATGATTCTACCTCACACCCCCATCAACGTGGTGATGTGGACCTATATGGGGTTTTGGGAACTGTTGTTTGAGAATATGATAGTGTTCTTGGTGGTATAACATAAGAAATCTTTATTCCTTCAGGAACTCAATGGTTTTTCTTGTTCTTCATCATTTTCAAGCTGGTCCAAAAATGTGGCAATATATGCTTCATCCATGAGGATATGTGGGTTCAATATTTTCATTTGTGTTTGATTAGGGATTCTTGATGATCAATGATGACATTTCTAGAAGTTTCTTTGATGTTTCCTAAATCAGGGATTAGTGAGGATGACAAAGAATACTGATGAGTTGTTCTTAGATCATTGTTTGATGATGTGACAATGTTGATCTTGAGTGTAGCTAGTGGATAAGTGTCTTTTCTGGAAGCGATCATGTAGATGAATTGGTATTGAGGGACTTTTGGTTTTATTTTTCTTTATTAATTTGGTGGTGGAAATATTTGGATCTGGACTTTTGTGGGTTATCACTTAACCATGAAAAGTTACATTAAAAAAATGGATTTGAGGAGGTCATATATTTATCATATGGGATGAGTCCTTCCAATAGAAAAATTTAGAGTTCCTTGATTAAAATTATTATCCACCATAAAAGAAAATCATTGTTAGTCTAACATTGAAATGTTTATTGAAGACAAATTGCTAGAAAATATGTCATCAATACCTTTTGAAAAACCATTTTAAATAATAAAAGATCCCACTTTGGTGATGTAATTATCATTGGGTATGACATATTAGAACCCAAATTTGGTTGACATTGGAGTTTGTCTTGTAATTTATAGTGTTAATTCTTTAAAACATAGGTTTATAATTAGTTTATTATGGAGTTAAGGTGAGATAAAACTTTTGAAAATTTGGAATATTTATCATATAACCCCACTATTACTCAAGAGATGACAAAAAATGAGTATAAATATAAAAATAAGGATGATTCATATTTCTTATACAAAAATTAATAATTAAAAGTACCCTAAAGAAGGTATCCAAGGAGTTGTGGTTTAACTTTATGTTCGTAACTTATATTATAATATTAAAGGAACACTAGTGAAAATGGAAAAATAGCTTCCCTATTATTATAAAGGGATGAGATACTGAAATATGGTCACGGCGGTGAGAGGTAATTTTATTACTTATTAACATAATCCCTTTGGATATTTTATAGTCCTATAAATCTCTTAACTCTATCAGTATGTTTCAATTCATTAATATCCCCTATTAACAAAAACATGTTTTTTATAAGGTGGGAAATAATTATATTTTTTTGTGACTATTATGCCTATGATGATGAAGATGAGGACGAACACTCTCATTCCACTTCCCAACACTAACTTGAACTTGACACAAATCCACTGTACCTTATACACCATCCCCTTCTATACCCAAGGAATAAAAATATTAATTTTTTAAAGAGGAAATTATTTTTTTCATGAAAATTTAGATATGTATATGTTAAAATATTGATATGCCTTTCGACCCAGCACCCCTGCTACCTCATACACTATACCCCAGTAAACCCACTTCACCTATTTTCAATAACCCCATATACTATCATTATTACCCTTAATTTACCATAAGATTAGCATAAAATATAGGTAAACCACCGCACCACACCTCAAGACACTACATTATAAGTTCAACCTTAACCTATAGTACATGTTCATACCACCTATGGTGTTACTACTTCTTACTTCTAGGCTACTGTAGCATGATTAATTGTATCTACGATGTTACAATAAGATTTCAAAAATAAAGGTAAAGAGAAATTGGTTGGGTACCTAAAGGGGATATAGTTTTTTGACTCAGTATCATGATAATTGGCTTCCTTTTCCATGTACAGGAGGAATATGTTAGAGGAGGCCACTTCAACTAATATCGGTCATGATATTTCCTCAATTGAGGTTGTTAAGACAATACCAGTACCACTAATAATCATTATGGCTCCTATACTGCCCACAAAACCTATTCAACATTCAATATTGTAGAATATTATAGCTAAGAAAACCCCTCATGGGATACATTCCCAAGAAAACCCACTAGGCCCATCACCTAAAGTAGAGGAATCCTATCTGAGTTGATCTCTCTATATCGATACCTTCATAGAGAAAATAGATGAGTGATTTATGCATATTTTTATATAATTTTGTATGAAATTTAGTATTTTTAATATAAATAATTTTTAAAAATTTATAATTTTTTTACATTTACAGCATTTTTGGAGTTAAATATGAAAATGGAATAAGTTTTGAATTTTAGTGATAAAAATAAATTTTTTTGTTTATGTGATAAATAGAACAATTTAAAAAATATGTGCTCATTGTAAGAGAAGAGTATAGTTTTTTATTTTTTATTTATAATTTAGGGAATTTTTAAAATAATATAGGGTTCTATATATTTCTTTTAAAAGGATGACAGATTCTTGAACCCTGTTCACGAATATACCTTTGGTGAGAAATCATGAATAGTGTTCATGCTTTTTCTGCTGCTGGATTGGAAGCGTGAAACACATTCACAATTATTTTGAAACTTAGAAATAGGAGGAATGAATGGGGTTTGTGATAATAAAATAACCACCCATCCTGTCATTTATCTCATCCCCCTATGAATTTTCCATGAAGCTCTGGTTAAGTAGTTTCTCTATTACTCAAGATATTATTTGCAGCATTTGAGAATGTAAAATTTCTTATATAGAATTGTAGTTTTTTATTTTTTTTCTCTTTTATTTCCAGGATTTATTTATTTAAATTGTACAATCACATGAATATATGGTTTAATTTAAATGTTCATTATATGATTTAGATTATGTTGAATGATTTAGGAAATTTAAATATGGTTCTAGGCCAATTTAAAATGTGTTTAATTATGAGTAATTAGGAATAATATAATATTATTTATATTTAGGAAAATATAATTTCGGAAAAAATTTATATGCATAATTATATTTATCAACATCATTTTATTTTTATTAATAGAGAAAAAATCAAAGAAACAAACATAGAGGAAGCAGGAAAAACCCATCCCCTCACCCCCTATATCACCCACCCTATCTAAGGTGGCCTAAAATAATGTAGTCTGAGCATACCCCCCTTAATATATTCGATCCCCCTACCTTGATGTTGGCTACATTACGATGGAACAACATAATTATAATTTTGAATGTTAATATTTATATTTGAATATATTTATATTTAAATATTATATTATTTATTATATTTAAAACAATAAAATTTTAATCTATTATTGGATAAATAAAATTATTCTATGTAAATATATTTAATAAAATTATATTACTAATAATATTATGTAAAAATATCCTTCACTTTATTTGAACATAATTATAAATATTTTATATTATTTACCATTTTTAACATAATTAAATTTACAATATCATATTCGATATATATATAATATTATTATCGCTAATGAAATTTTAAAAATTACTATTAATAACATATTTTTGAAATATTAATTATAAATAATAATAATAATGTGTAATTATGTATAAAATGAATGTATTTATATTTGGGAAAATATAATTACATATAAATAGTATATATATAACTATTTATTATGTTTAAATGAAAATAAAGTGAGAATATTTTATTGGTTATATAAATATAAATAATTTTTAAGTCTGAAATTACATTAAAAATCTCTATTAATGATATTTTTCAAAAATAATTATAATTATATAAATATGATATAAAATGTAATTATTTACAAAATAATATAATCTATATTTAGGAAAATATAATTGGTTAAAAAAAATTATTTTTATAATTAAAATTAAAATATTAATAATTAAATTTGAATTTACTTTAAGGTATATATAGTAAAAAAGATTATATTTAAATTAAAATATATTTAAAATATATTATTATATACATTGATAGTAAAAATTGTTCTCACTAATTTTTTAAAAATTTATATTAATGTCAGTATTTTATAAAAAAAATAATATAAACTTTAATTGAATATTATCATATATATATATATATATTTTAAATGTTATCATTTTTAAATTTAAAATATGATATCAAGTAAATAATATATATATTCCCTTAATTTAAAAGTAGTTTTTCAATATACATAATTATTTTTAGAAATATTATTATTATATATTTATTATATAAATGCTTATTGCAAATTGAATAATATTTATATGCTATTAATATATTTACGATATAAATTCTTACCATTAATTGAATAATATATATACCATTAATTTCATATCTATTTAGTAATATATATTTAAATTATTTTAAAATATTATTATTATATATATAATATATGCATAACATAAGAACTATTCTAAAAAAATACTTTGTATGAGTATTGAGTAATGATATATCTTGAGATGCCTGACCAATGTATGATTCAAATTATATATCATAGTTATTTTTTATTTTATAATATAATTTATAATAATTGTTTTTTCTTTCTTTGTTGATGACTTATGTGTCATACCACTCTCTAAGAATTTAAGATCCATTGTGTCCATGTTAAAATGTTTTTTTTATTCCCATCCTCTAGAACCCCTCACTTGCATGTCAATAATAATGTAATAAAATGGGGATCTGTAAGAGGCTTTGATGTTCAATTTTGGATTTATAATTATATTTAACAATATTATTCCTAAATATTTACTATATTCATAACATAATAACTATCCTAAAATACTAGGTATGTTTATTGAGTGATGACTGATTTTGAGATGACCAACCATCATATGATTGTAATTGAATGTGTAATTATTTTATATGTGGTTATATAATTTATTATAATTTCATTTTATTTCTTCATTGATGACTTGTGTGACATATCCTCACTATGAATGTAAGGGCATGGATGTTCATAGTAAAATATTATGTATCCCAAACCACTAGAACCACTCACTTTCATGTGAGTATTAGTGTAATAAAAGGGGGCTCTATAGGGGGCATTGATTTTCAATACTAGATTTATACATCATGATAGAAATAATATTAGAGGATAATTAAATCTAAGATAATGAAGGATCAAAGAGTCCCCCGCAATAATTTTTTTGGGTTTACTAATTAACGATAAAACAATCTATATAAAAAGTGTCGAAATAAATTCATAATTTTCATATGTTATCCGATTAAAAAATGTTATGTATTTCATGATGCTAAAGATATATATATATATTTATAATGATTTACTAACATTATTTTCTAAGTAATCATTTCTTCATCCATATACAAAATGGTTAAATAATTTATAATGATCAGAGATTTAGCTATAGTTTTCCACATGTAAAAGTGGTTAACCTTCGTGAATGTGTGGCATTGGATGGAATTCATATGAATATTTATAGTCTCTTAAAACTAAGGGATGTTAAAGTAATTACTTCAAAATAATATTGAAATCTTCAATATGTTTATTATTTATGGCACAATGAGTATCTTATAATCGATGATGAGGATTGGGTAGGAGCATTATCAATGTATATGAAATTGTGTGGTAATGGTCTAATGGAATTATATATCAATATTTATGTTATTGATGATGTGTAACCACTACTACAAAACCATAGTATGGGACAATTTTTTAATTATGTCCTTTGGAACATTATCATTCATTATCTTCTCATATGAATCTATAAATAGAAACTAATTATGAACAATACGATCATAATATGGACAAAGGGTAAGATACAACCCTATTGATACTCCTAATTTAATGAACGAGTCTTTATTCGATGAGACAGGGAAAAACTAGTGATTAGTGACCAACATTACCTATTTACTTTACAAATGGATGGAATGTACCATTTACAATAGACCAATTAGGATTCCATTACACCAAATAAAAAATTCATAAGAATTCTATGTAACAAATTTAAAACTACTAGTAACACCTCGTATGCTGGACAAGTTATTGAAACTAAAATTGAATTAAAAAAATTTAATTAAGAAATACCACATAGAGAAGAATTTTTCATTTGTGGTTGATGAATCCAAAAAGAAAAAATATATCATTTGGTGAGAAAAATATGGCTCTGAATGTAAATTTCACATATATGAAATATATGATACTTTTTTTTCATTTTGGAAGATAACTATGTGGAAATTACCACATACATGGACACACCCAAAAATGTTAAAAGATCATTCCAAACTAGTTATAGAGTCTATATAAACCATATTTATTGAGATGATATGTAAATATCATGATGTTCCTATTTCACTCATTCATGATCAATTGTAGCAGTTGTAAAAATACTGATTTTCTTATGCCAAATCATGGATGTCAAAATAAAACAATTAAATGTGTACGGTTATTTAAATGAATATTGTAAAGTTAATTTTCATCTAATGGGATTATTTCCTCTCAATAATCATTTTTATCATCTTAACACTATTACATGTGTCTCCCCTCAAAATCATGTTGATTGAATAAAGGAGATGTTCCATAGACTATTGTAGGCATTTAAGTTGTGTATCACCACAATTAATTGTTGAAAATATTCATTCAGGTTGATGAAACATTTATTTATGAGAAGGATACTGGTGTATTACTCATTTCTACATTACATGATGGTAATTATACCAATCTACCACTAGAATTTTCTATTTTTAAAAAGGATAACTTTGAATCATGGTGTTGGTTATTGTACTATATACACATGCATGTTATATAAATACAAGTAATTTTATTGATATCTAATCATCTAGAAAAATTAATGATGATATTAATAGGGATGCATTTTCAAAGAATGAACCTAATGGTTATCATATATATTTCATTAGAAATGTTACCAACAACTTCTATAATCATTTTGCAAAAGAGGTAACAAAGAAGGTGATCATAAGAGTGGTTATGTTTCTTTATAGTAATTTATATTTGAATAATTTTTTAATCCATTTAAATGAAATGAATTACTATTCTTTTAGTGTATGAAGCACAATAGAGAAAATTTTATGGGCCTCCCTATTGAGTTTGAAACTGTGAAAGGACAATTTGGTGGTGATTGGTTTGCTTTAGGTCAAAGGCTACTTGTAATTGAAGTCTATGATAAAGGTAGGTAAGTTGTCAGTCATCTAATAAACATGTAATGGATAGATGATAAAATCACCCATTTAGCTAATGATGTTTATTAGATCACCATACAAATGTTTGCAGGAGATATATATTCTAAAACATACAAGGGGAATGATCTTTGTTGACTATTCTGCTACATTTGTTCATCGAATGTATTTATCATTAATTGATTTCTTGAACTAGAGAGGGAGGTAAAATTAGGGGTATGAATATATTTATTATTCATAAGGAGTTCTATTAATTGAATTTCAAATCATTAATGTGAAGATTATAGAATGAAATATTCTTATCTAGATGCGGGTATGTGATTCCAACCCTTGCTTCACTCTACATGTTCGCATGTCATTTCCTTATAAAATTTTATAGGACACCCTATGTGGATGATGGTATGTTTTTGGCCCATCAACATCCAAATACTACTAGACATGATGTCCTCACTTAATGACTTATGTTGGACAATACTCAACGATATGAAATACGTGATTATTAATTATATACTAAAATTATAATTGTATGTAATACATTATTTAATTTGTTAATTTCATATTATATTCTAGATTTAATGTATTCCATATATTGGGCCTATCATCCAGAGTCACCCGCTATACTATATGATGATTCCTGCTTCTAGAACATGCATAATACCTATTATTCATTTTCACATTGATGATAGGAACCACACTAATATATTTATGAGGAAGTTAGGCTTCAATCGACACATCCCCCACCTAGTCAGTTTCCTTCACATTATTCCCGGAAGATGTTAGGGATGTAAGATTTTTATTAGAGGAAATATCTGTCATGTTATATTGAGATTTGGGACAGACATCACAAGTTCTAATTATTATTAGAGGCCAAATTACACATGAATCTATTAGATAAGTTGGATTATTGTCCTTGGTATCACATGAAATCATTGATATATCTTACAAGACATGGACATGACAATCAATAGTTAGTAATACTTATTCCTTCCACATTTTTTTTGAAAAATTATTAAATTTAGTTAACCACATCAATTATTTAGGATGCTTGAATCACACACATGATACAAATCCATGTTTTTTGGAGGGGGTACAATTGACAAGTCTTATTTTCATTGAGTTGTGGTGGAGATGCATCTTCCCATGGATGAGACTTATCGTGGGTTTTTTTTCGATGTGTCACACAATGTTGAGAGTGAGGAGCCTGATATTGATATTCCAAAGGGTGATGAGCCTATTTTAGATGAGCCATATGATGATGAGGCATATGAGAGGAATCTCCAACATAATAAGCTAGATTCTCTACCACTTCCTATCATATGTTATCCACAACCACATGATATTTATATAGAGTTCTACAACACATTTGCTCGTGATTCTACTTCATTGTCCCTTACATTTTCTGATTATATCCATTACACAACAACCATATTCTTACTATGTGGGATAGAGTACTAGAAAATATTCATATTCCATATATCCATGACAGTGTATGAGCGATAATACTTTGGATCCATAATTTTTCACATATTATGATGTGTGGGTAGTTACAACAGATGGTACATAGGAGGGGTATACACCAGAGCATACACATCGATAAACATGGTGTGTGTGAATTATCTATACACCAGGTTGTGGAAAATAGGGGCATATGATACAATGATAAAAACCAAAGTGATATGATTCATGTTGTTCATAAATTTTTAACTGAGATAAATGTTATGTATTTTTAAATTATTTTTTATATTTATATTTTAACAAGTTAACATAATTAATAATTAAAATTATTATTATTTTAAAAAAGTAATTCATTTTATTTTACACTCAATAAATTAATGAAATTATTAAAAATTAATTAATTTTTACATGAATTTTATGTGAAAAACCACTAATAATAATTTATATTAATTATATTATTAATCATTAATTAATCAAAATATATTAATTAATTATTCATATATTAGGAATTACATTCCTAAATATAATAATTATATTAATAACACAAGACCTCTATTATTTTATTTTATTTAAGTATAATCCAATTTTTAACTACGTTGAGAGGGAACCCTTACATGGATCGAAATCCAGGTGGCATACAACCATACATAGACCACATGATTAGCAGCACAAAGGCCTACTATATGGCCCATAGACTCAATTCCCGAGACCCTATACTGAAATAACCTATTTTATCTTGTATTTATCACTCCATCTTGTAGTACTATATTTATGTCTGTGGTTAGTCATTGCTTCCTCTTGTACACGGGGTTAAGAATAAAAAGTAATTTTTTCATGAAAAAAAATTATATTAATAATATAATTAGTTATTAATAATAATAATATATTATTAACTAATATATTACATATATATTTTAAAATAAAAGATTTCTAATTAAATTAATAATATAATATTGAATTATTAATTATTAATATAATAACATATATTTCTCATTGTATTAGTTATTATTTAATTAATAATTCATAGTATAGTTAGTAATTAATACTTACATATCTGATAATATAAAATATTTAATTATATTAATAATTATAAAATTCAAGCATTACTAATAATTATATAGTATTAATTAGTAATAAATAATATAATAAATAATATAATAAATAATTATATTATATATTTAAATATTACTGATAAGTAATATAACAATTATTAATAAAATATAAATTAATGTATGTTAAGATATAATATTTTATGGTCAACTTCCATGGTTGAGCCTTTGATTTCGTGATGTAGGAATAATTCAACAACGTTACACTGGGGGTTAGATGTAGTTTTCTAACACATGTCGTCGGTCCCAATGTACTGTTATCCATGGGAGGAGTATATGCCATTTCACTATACGATGCAGCCCAATCTCAAACCGTGGGATCAGAAACCCCAATAGAGTATCAGCCTCCAACCCTCGCCAAATGTAATTCTAATCTCTAATAGATAATGAAATCTTAAGTTCCAATGAATCGTAAAGACTCCATCAGATGTAGATTCATCACTTAATGAAATATATATTCATCATGTGACACAACATAACATCTATCAATTTGACAATGTAATATAATGCCTTTCCACTACTATATATTTGGATTTATCCAATTCTAGAATTTATCAGTGATTTATAAAATCTGTAATAATGAGTTATTTTATCAAATCTAGCAAAAAGTGTTGAGAAAGGGAACTTTTTATCAGTGCTAAAAAAACGTTGACAAAATACGCCTTTTATCAGTTCATTTTTAGTGATGATAAAAGATAGCCTTTATTAGGGATTTTGTTGCTAGCATTGAAAAAATTACCCTTTATGAGTGCTTTTCTAGTGACGATAAGGGTAATTTTATCAGCACAAGAAAAAACAACAATAAATGGTACCTTTTATGAGTGCTAAAAAAGAAAAAAGAAAAGCCACTCTAAACAGTTTTGTTTACTAGAACTCATAAAAGTTGCCTTTAATAATACTAAAAATTCACTAACAAAGGGTAATTTTATTAGCGCTAGAAAAAATGATGATAAAGGTTACCTTTTATCCATGATAAAAAAATAACTAATAAAAGATACCTTTTAACAATTCTTTTATTTTAGCACTAATAAAATGTTTCTCATATCAGTGCATTTTTATAACCCTAATAAATGGAATATTTAATGAAAAATGTATATATTATTAAAAATAATATATTAATATTTGAATAGAAATATATTTATCAAAATATAATATCTTTTATTAAATATGATTTATAAATTAAAAAATATGCATTTACACTTAATAAATAATATATTAAGTGAAAATCATTTAAAAAATAATTAAAAATAATATTAATTAATAATTTTCAAATTATTATAAAGTAATTTTAATTTTAAAACAATTAAATGGAAAAAAAAAATCAATAAATGAATGAACGGTCTAAGAAAAGTTTAAAAATGTCTTTAACTTGAAATAACAATAACTTTTGATCCATGTGTGTGTTTGAGCTCTACCAGATATAAAATCAAATATTGCGAAGTGATAAACTCTTTGATTAGAAAGGGGTATTTGGTTACGATTTTTTAATGGTCAAAAGTTCCCCTAATAAATTTCAATATGATTTTTTTAGTTGGGATACCGTAATTTTTTAATATTCGATATGATTTCTGCTTTATTTTAGTGGGACATCTTGTAATTTTTCAATGGAGACTGAATTTATTCTCAGTGATTACATTCATATAGATATCATGGTATTGAAATTTTATAGTTTTTCATATTTTAGTTTTATTTATAATTAAATATATATATATATATTCTTATATTTACATATAAGAAATCAATTGTACAAATAAATATTTAAACAAATTTATATATAAATGTATTTTTAAATAAATGAATCAAATGGAAATAAATATTTATTATTGACATTATTGAATATAAAAAAATTAGTTACCATATAATAATGCATTAATATATAAAGTAATGTTTATATATAAAAATATGTGTGTCAATAAAAATTATATAATTATTTGTATATTCTAATATATGTAAATAAATACATATATGTAATTAATTGTGCATGTACGTCTGAATTATAAATGAATACATGGGTGTGTAAATATATGTGTATGTGTGTGTGCATATCAGTATTGTGTAAATATGTCATATATAAATGTACTTCTTTAAAAATATCATTATTATTATCATTAAATATATTATATAAACATATTTATACTAAATACTTGAAAATACATTATAAAAAAAATACATCTAAATATACAATTATATGTGAATGTGTATAGATATTTATATATAAATATATTGACACACATATATATATATGTAACGTATAAAATTTATATTCAAATATAGAATATGTAGACATATTTTAAAAATATATTTTAAAATAAGTATATAAATCATATGAAATTAATTATTATTTATTATATTTTAAATAATATCTAACTATGTTTTAAATTATAAAAGTTATATGAATATATATATATATATATAAATTTATAAAAATGTATATATAATGTTTATATATACATATGTGGATATATTAATACGAAAATATAAATATATATTTATATTATAATATGTGCAAGTGAATATCAATATATAACATACTTAAATAAATATAAGTATATATATAATGCACAAAAAATATATTTAAAAAAATTATATAAATACATGAATAAAAAAGCTGTATGTGAACATATATATATATATAGAAATATTGTAAAATATAGAGTAAAGAAATCTTGATGTAGTGGTAAATGCATTGAAATTGTCAAAGTGAGGTCCCATGATTGAATCTAGGTGCATGGACGAGGGAATAAAAGGTTGGGTAATGGAAAAGCACTAACAAAGGGGAATTCTAAATGATGAGGGGGGGGGGGGGAATTTGGGTTCTAGGTTGGGTGTGTGGTAAGTGGTTGAAAAGTGATGATATGTGAATCATTGAAAAAGCGGGGGGGGGGGCTCATTTTTTTAAAAATTTATCAGTGATAAAAAAGTGCTGATATATGTATTCTTTACCAACACTCTTTTTAGAACTGATAAGGATGAAATTTATAAACGCTTTTTTTGAATTGATAAAGGGGGTATTTATCAACACTTTTATAGCACTGATAAATGAGGCCTTTATCATCGCTAAAATATTTCTGATCAAGGATGGTTTAAACCACATTTTGATTAAAATAACTTTTTAGTGGAAATAAAGATAATTTATAGATATTTTAAAAGTACGATCTACTAAATTGTGCTGAGCTTAATCGATATTCTAAGAAACATAAAACAAAAGATAAGACAACATAGGGATCTAAAAGACCCATATCTGAAGTAGTGTTCATTTTTTATATGGAAAGTGTCTATGCACTTCAATGGATTATATACATCCTATAAATCAACTTCATCCCCTCCATTACGGGTTCTCCAACTTTCTTCATGGATACCGAGTATCGCATGATTTTATTTTTCTTTCATTTTATTCTGTAAAATTTTCTTGAAATATCAATGGAATACACTTTTATTTATTTTATAATAGCACTTTCTTTTTTCTCCCCTCCTTTTTATGTTTCCATTATGTTTCTAAAAATACTTTATGAAGGATTACGTACTAAGGGATTTGATCCTCAGGTAATGTGGAGTATTCCCTTTTCCTTTTATTGAATTTATTCAATTTTTTTCCTACCTTTATTTTGGGTTGTGATAATGAAAGTGTTCATTTGTTTATTTTCATCATACAATCTTTATAGGATTGACTATACTCTCTTCTTTCTATTATCTCTTATACCTTTCTTCTCTCAACCAACTATTTATACGATGGATTTTAGTAAGTATATGGCTAGAAGAAATATGATGGGTTCCAATGATTAGATTATGATTAAGGAATATATTTCCCTTTAATTGTTGAAGAGTTGGGTCTTGATATGAATGAGTGATCTTCCATGAATTATGACTTACATAATATTTGTATAAGGAGTAATCAATGAATGATATTGAGTTGGTTATTGAAATGAATGTATGAAAGTTAAAAAATAAAAAATGAACGAATCCCTAGAAACCATAGGATAATTCTCCTTTCTCATGATAACATGTTCTTCCTTTATTACTTTTTTTTATTTTATACTGGTTTAATTTGATAACACAACTAACACCCTTATTCCAAATCCATTATTAAATAGAAAACACCAAAAAAACTAATATGTGAATGAAATTTCGAGTGGTTGGAAGAATATTCGTAGGATACGACCTCATTCAAACATTATGCTACACTAGGAGCACTAATTTTTTTATTTGTTTCTCACGATAACCCTAGATCAATTTGATACTATTTTTGGTGACGTAGATTGGATCACTTTTCAATTTTTTAAATTTGTAAAAAATTATTTGTTTTAATTTAAAAGAAAATTCTAACTAATAGAATATGTTTTGGGATCATCCCCTACTATTTCAAAAATAGTGGATCTACTTTCAAGAAATATACAAGGGATGTGATAATCCAATTATAGAGAGGAGGTGTTCAAAGAGATTATAAATGATCTCAAGGAAGGCCTTAAGAAATTTTTGTTAGAAGTATTGTATACGAATCTCACTTAATTCTCACAGTATTTTATAAATTTCTATGCATAAGAAGATGAGGTAGAAGAAGGAACATTCCCTCCCATTTTTATTAAGAAATCATGGAGGTCTAAGCTATATTACATAAACCTTATATTTCAAATAGGTATTTAATGTTTGACTATTGATGTTTTGAAAACATATAGAACGTTATATAGGCTTTTATCATCCCAAAAAACCCTTCTTATTTTACTAAATATTTTTTTTTCATATTTAATATGTTCTAAAATTATTTAGTTCAACTGTGTGACAATAGTTCAGTTCTACTCTAATTTATATTTCTTTGGTAATTTTTGTTATATTTGAAAAAATCGACCATGTGAGGACTTTGGACACATAGAGTTTGGCTACATTAAGAATTTTACTACTTAAATTAGCAATATGATAGAATCACCTATTTCAATCTCCTACATCAATGAATTAGCTACATAAAAAATAACAATATCAATGAAATAGATTCTTAAAATAAATTATGCTGAGAATTAGGCTACATGGTTTGGATCTGATGCCTATTTGGATATGTGGTTCTAATTGGCTATGTGATTCAGGTAGCCACACAAATTTTCACTTTGTGATCAAGATGTATACATGATGTGACATCCTAAAAAATTCACTTATGGGAATTTCGTCCATGTGATCTATTTATTTAATTGAATTATGATACTTGGATTTTGGATAAATAGTGATCCAAAATAGGAAATATTAGTCTATAACTTGGGTATTTATTATAGTTGGAGTATTTCAAGTGAAAATTAACATTTATTTCAGAGTATTAAACAATGGACTACCTTTTGGTGGAAAAATTGATTTCTAAAAGTTTACAAGTACCAAGAAAGGATGGAGAAAAGATTATTTTTGTTATATTTTACTTTTCACCAAAGTAATTTTTAAGAAATAGACACCCATAGTTTATCAATAGATGTTTTTCTGTTTATGTATGTGTTGTTAAAAATAGTTTTACAGAATGTACGAAGATATATCCAAACAAGAGAATCAGGAATAAAGCTACCACATACTCTCTCTCTCTCTATTTCAAAGCCTTCTGTGCTACATCCTCTCTATTATAAGAAAAATAATAATAATAGTAAACATATATATAGTTATTTATTCATGATTAATCATAATATGTTTTGAATAATCTTCTCGAGCTATTCTCTATTAGTTTTTTCTATCTTTGATATCTCTTATCTCCTACCAGTTGCATCTTGTAACTATATTTTTAATCATGTAATCTCTCATTATTATTTGTAGTTGATATAAGTAAGAACTTATGGTATATATTGTTGAAGGATATTGTTTGTGCAAAGCTTTATAGGATCCTAAAAATGATTCTAGATTTGTACCAAGTGATGGGTTCTTACACTCATCCATGAAGACCCTATGAAAATTATAGGTACTAGTAAAATTACAATTCTCTAGGATTTTGTGTTTGTGGATTTGAGTGGGGGATTTATGTTCGCGAGACCACTATAAAATTTCCTATTTTCTATCTTTCTCTTTTTTTTCTATCTATATTGAATTATTTTGATAATTAAATATCCAAAACAATTTTAAATAAATAAAGTTTGGATTAATATAACGACTCATGCTTTCCTAACACATTACTTTTCTTATTTTAGGTGTTGGTGGTGTTTTAGAGGAGGATTGAGGAGGTTTCATGGTGGTTGGAGGTGTGGTATAGTTTTTGTAGGATATTCACATCTTGAATGGTTTACACGATGTGAATGGGTGATTCATGACTTATGTAGGCAATTGGTTTCAAGGATTATATAGAGGATATGGGGAACCCATGACATATTTCCACTTTATGTTAGTAGTGCATGATGTGTAATTAATTTCTGTTTTTCCGAATAAATTTTTTATGAAAACCAAGAATAATTTAATTTCCCATGGAATTCACATTGTGAATTGGATTTTCAACATGAAAGTGATGAGTTCAAGGTTGTAAATAGTCATTTTGGCTGAACCTATCCTTATTTACTTGTACCACTTTCTTCTCAAGTTTTTTACGAACCCTCATCTCATCTTATATAAACTTCATCATCCTATATCATGTTTTGGTCTGTTGGTTTCGGTGGATCCCCATTGGAATGTTTTGGCGAGTTCTCATTTCTTTCCCATGGTTTTCTCATGTTATTATCTCTTATATTCATTATGGTTGGGTGATTTTGGTTTGGGTTGTATGTTTGGCTATGTTTTTGATAACCCTTAATATAGTGTAGGTTGATTCATGGGTTTTGTGTGTGTTTTTGTTTTGTAGGTATTTCTTCCTCACCCTATAGTGTGAAACGATATCAGAAATATTCATTAAGGTAGGGAATCCCCCATTTCACACTATTTCATCATTTTGGAGGGTTTTACTATTGTTTTTATATAGGTATGGTTTGTGATGAACTAATCATGAAAAAGTAATAATTAAATAGAATTTAAGGGGAAATGTATATTATTCATATACTTTTTATAACTTTGACATTATTATGATATTGTGTTTGTATGGGATGAATTCCATATTAAATTATTCAACCATTGAGGGCTTTGTTTTTGCTGATATGACTTGAGTTGTGGAACCCTTACTTATTGTTATTTTTTTATTACCTTAAATAAATAAAAATTGTATAACCGATTATATTTTTATAATAAAATTTTTTCCAATGGATTTATGTCATATGTGATAACACCCCTAAAATAATTGAAATGTGATAAAAGACCCTTTGTTAAATTATAAAAATGATATTTTATGTGTTGTGGTTTTTTTGGGCCTTATTTTGGGGATGTAAGATGATGGTTTTCTATATATTCTTTTGGGGAGGCAATAAATGGTTTATTCGGACTTATTTTTGGGTGGATAGGTGCTGGTTTGTTTGGCCATGCTTCTAGGGTGGCAAGGTGATGGTTTTTCCGGCCAGGATTTTAGGGTGTTGAGGTGGTGTTTTGTTTTGATATGCTTCTGGGGTTGATAGGTGGTGGTTTTTTTAGCCGTGATTTTGGGGTGGTGAGGTGATCATTCTGTGGAGATGATGAGATTCCTGTGAGAATAGTTGGATTATTCTAGTATCCCTGGTGGCGATGGAATTATTATTTTATAATGATTGAAATTTTTGGGGTCTAGTTTGTATAATGCAATGGAAATGACTAATTAAAAATTAAATTATGGTCCACGTGATTAAATTTAGTCATTGGTAAATATTGAAACTTAAAAGATACCTAATGAAATTGGTTAGTGGTGTGATATGTGGGTTTTTATTTGTGTGGTGTTAGAAATTTATAGGAGGAAACAAAAGTAGGGATGTTGTGAGTTGTATAGTATTTTTTGTGAACCCATAGTTTAGGTGTGGATATCTGAATATACTTGTATATTCCTTGTGATTTCATTATACACCCACCCACAATGAGCACTATGTGCTAAAACCTAAATATTCACTTGAGGGTGTATTTCCTAATAGCCTAGTGATGAGGATGGATAAATGGCTAACCACTATTTCCCGTTATATCTTTCAAGAATGTAGATATGCACATTCTATGATTGAAGGAGGTATGTTAGTGCACTAGGTGATGACCCAACTATCTTTGGGAGAGATGTGATATAACTATGCTATGGGATGGTGTCTAAGAAGTCTTTATGAAATATGTGATATGGTGGTTCTATGGGGTTGTTTATGGCGGGGGTTGTGCATGGTAGGATGAGGGAATGAGGTTTATGTTCTCCAAGTTCATGATACCCAACAAATCTAGTTGTGGTAGTGGTTGTTATGTGATGACCCAAGTGTTTTTGGGTGAGATGAGATGTGACCGTGCTATAGGGTAGTGGCCTTTGTGTTTGGGGGTGTGATGTGACGTGAACACATTGTGGGGTGATGGTATATGTTATACAAAAGATATTGGAGGACTTGCATGTATGACATTAAGGTGTGATAGGAGAAAACTAGTGGGAAATTGTTGTGTGGTACCCATTATCTACACAATTATAATTATTCTTTTAACATGGTTTTCTTTATTTTGTGAGTATTCCTTGGTGAGTTTTGGATGGATAGTTGGCCTTTTTAGGTAGTATTGGTTATGCTTTTTCTCATGGGTGAATTAGTATTCTTCTTTCACATGTTCATGAGAGACTTCGGTTTTCTTAATGATTATAATTGTATGCTCACCCTATGCATATAAACTGATTTTTGGGTTTCTAGAATGATTATGAGGATCCTGAAAGATAGTACTGGCTCATACATTTATGGAAAATTATTATGTTTCTTTTTTAGATTTTATTTTGGGTATTTAAATTTGGAGAATTTTATCATTATCCATTTTATTTATGCATGATTTAAGGAATGGTTTTGGTTTATTTTTTTTCATGGAGTTATTTGTGGATGACTCATATTATATCCTAATCATTTAATATTTTAGAGTGTAATGCCTCATATTTCATCAGATTCTTATACCCTCGGTGTGATTCACCAACTTGGGGCATACTATAGGTTGGAATTACAATTCATTATCTATATCACTTCATTGGGGTATGATTGGTGCGAGGGGGTCATGAAAGAGTGGTATCAAAGGTGATGGTTGAGAGATAATGGTTTGGAGATAGGCAAAATGAGGATGGAAAGGGTGGTATGAAAACTATTTTAGTTGACCTTGATATGTGACCTAAGCCAGTTAAAATGGCTAGGACATGGGATTTTAGGACCCCCATGATCCATTTCATGGAATCTGAGATTATTTATTAACCAATTGATGTGGACATGTTTACATGGTAGGGACTTAGGAGAGGTATGTGAATTATGACGACCTGTATTCTTAATTGAGTTGGGATACTTTGGGATATTTAAAATGAATAAAGTGAATTATAATTAATCTAAATAAAATTATATACTATTAGGATTACAAAATTATGGTTTTATTTTTATCTATCTCCCATGGATGTCATCCACACGTGGGTATGTCTATTGAGGTTCAACATTATGATCCGGATGATCACTACAGGGATGATTCGGTAGAGGGGGCTGATGTTTGGAACAGGGCATTGCACGCTTTTCAACAGATAGATTTGTTGAAGTTTGAGGGAAGTGTTTCAGATGTTGGGATAGAGAGTTCTATGAATGATATTGAGATCAGTTTTAGTTTGATCTCGGTCTAGGTGGGATATTATATCTTTTTTCTAGTTAGTAAGATGTGGGGAGCTATGAGTTAGTGTTGGATGCTTTATCCGGGTGAGTGAAAGGAGGTATATGTTTTGTGGGTTGACTTTCTAAAGTATTTCTTAGAAGAGTTGATTTCTACGAACATGAAGTCCATGAATGGGAAGGAGATTCTTTCTCTTCAATATGGGAGTATGTCTATACGGGATTAGAGAATCGTGTTTAAGGGCCTTCTATTTTTTCCTAGATCTTTTTCCAGATGAGGAGTCTCATACAATATGTATTGAGGGGCACTCATTCCTTCTATACATTATGCAGTTACTCCTTTTACATTTATATTATATCTAGTGGTTCAGAAAAAGGTATAGGATATCAATTTGACGCACTCATTAGGATATTTACTCTGATAGGGGAACCAAAAGTGGTCATCAAGGACCTGAGTATTCAGTGGAAGGTCTCAAGAACCAAGACCTTTGAGGTTTCAAATTGTGGGGATTTGACCATAGTAGATTCCCTTATGGACTTCTACAGTAAGTTGTTTCATATATTTTTTTGGATATATCAATTTAGTGTGTTTATTTTTCATTTTTGGTAACCATCTCCAGAATTAGTGCTGAGTGGTTCTTCGAGCCCAGTTTAGTGGAGGCAGATAGCTTCAACCCCTGCCTTAGCAGAAGTTTCTAGTGAGATCATTTCAGTAGTATGGGTAGTAGAATTATGTTTCAATGATTGGATATGGAGTGGGTATAGGCCGAAATCATCATGTTCCATGCGTTTAGGTACCTCAACCTTAGCATGGTAATGTAGGTGGCCTTCAGCAATGAGGTAGAGGCGTTTGGAATGTTCAATTACCCCCAGTTGATGTAGCATCGCCAAAGAGTTTAGAGATCATTCAAGGTTTGATGACCTATTTTTCTACCCTTTCTTGATCATTTTTTATTCATGAGCTTTAAACTCCTATTTTCATCCACTCTATCCCATTCTATGGTACTAGTTGTAGAGATGTTTCTCGTACACCTGGTGTTTACTAAAATATTCAGAGGACAGAACATCTTATTGGATGTGTGTCGGGGGTGTATACTAATGATGGGGTAGATTAGAACCTAAAAGAGGCTAATGATCATTTATTACATTTTAATATTCATTTGTTTTTCAATGTATATGAACACCAATTTTAATGAATTTTATAAATAAACCCTCATTTCTCATCACATGTGTAATTCATGTTTAGAGTGTGTAGAATTGGGCCTAATAAATCATCTGCATGTGATTTAAATAATTTTCATTGTTTTAATTTTATATTTTGGGATATGATTTATTAATTTATTTGGAACTTTTTTTCTTTTAGGATCATTGGATGAATCATTAGGGAATATGGAATATTTTCTACTGATGCAAAAAAATTATTATCAAATCATAATTGACCTTAGGACCATCAGGTAAATGTAAAGCCCAAAAATAAATCCCAATGAAGCTCAAATTTTAAATTTAGATGGATAAAATTATGGGTATTATTTAATTAAATTGTTTTTAGAGCTAATTCTGAAGTTTTCAAGGTGATCCAGGGATCCCAAGTTGACATTTAATTTGTGGTCTAGATTTTATGGTCCATAAAAGAAACCCACCATTTAAAACAGAATATCTGAATGGATGATAAAATTGAAATTTAATTTTGAAATCTATTAGAAGAAATTTAGAAAAATATATTTTTATCATATGACCATCTAGGACTAACTCATCGTTAATTCCATATTTTAATGCCAAAAAGGGGGTTGAATAAAGCCGATTTTTCTTGTCAACTTAGAAAGAGTTCAATTTCCTTTTATTCTCACCCTACTTTTAACTCTATTAATTAATGTGGAATGAATATATTTATTGAGGATTTAAAATAGGCTCCTAATATTCCTTTTTAATGTGTTTTTTTGAAGGAATTGGAGTAGGATTTTATTTCAGTCAATTGAATTGTTACTCTGTCATTTTGTAATCGCATGTCATTTTTCTCAATTAAGCTATTTGATTCACAAAATATTACTAATAAAAGTTCTTATTATTATTCAATTACTTTATTATTATAAATATATTTTTTAAACCATTGAATCATGCTGTGAACCTATTCACACCAACACTTGTGAATTTCTTTACACAACAATGGAGTGATCCTTATTTCTCTATTTTTGTCCATCATATCCACCATCACGATTATAATAACTACTTTGATTGATAGAATAACTAAAATAGAGGGATATAAATCTTATGGGTTTATCAAAGGGAGAAAAAATAGGATTAATGGGATTTCATTTCTCATTTTAATAATTCTTAATCAATTCATTTATTGATATTTTTAATCAATGATGTGCCTTCCCCATTGATCTCACTAATTTTAAGGTTATACATAATGAGTGCTATAATGATCCTCGACCATTGATTTCTCATTAATATGATCCTAAAAATGTATATTTTATTACTAATAGGATATTGAAAACACAAAATCCATGAGTGATTTGGGAATTTTATATTTCTTGGTAAGAAACACTCTCGGATATAAGGAATTGAAACCATTAAAAGAAATGAATTTAATCCACCCATTATAATAACATAGGATCGACACATTATATTAAACATAAATCACTTAAGTATTTTAGACTCTTTAATTATCCACTCAATTCAAACCCATGTTGGCCACTTTATAGAAAAATTAGTGCTATAAAATTTATATTTCATTAGGTTTCTTCTTAGGTATCCAAGGATTCTATGACTGAAGTTGTGATACAAGAGACCAATTACGCACTATAAATTGGGAAAATATAAAATCAAAAAATTTAATAACTATTTATGGAGACCTTAGTATGTTATCTTATAAACTATCATCCTTTTATAATCCAAAAATCTATATTCTCACCCCCATTTCTCTTCTCTATTCCCCTTTTTGTTTTTGTGTGTCATGAAAATTTCAAACCCAAATATATATCTACTCCAATGGAATATCTTTGAAAACACCCCATACTAGACCAAAGATGCAGTAAATTTTTTAATAAATATTCAAAAACCCCTAAACAATATAATTTAATTTACTTAACCATGAATGATTACTCCAAACCCAGTGAGATTTACAATAATTGGGATGATAAATGTTTAAAGTATAAATTTCTATCCCACTCATAGATGGTCGAAAAGTTTAACTATAGAGAATTTCATGATGTCAAATCACCTATACAGCCTAATACAAAAAAATATTGAAATTTTTTGTGAAAATGTGGTTAAAATGAATTCAGAAGATTCATTATTCAGATTAGAACTACAAGGCACTGAAAAAATTAAGGAACCCATTCCCACACATGCTGTTCCTTCCTCACCAGTGATAGAAGAATAATGTCTCCCTAAAACCTCCAATGAATTTACTAAAAAACCATCCTATAGATTTGGTATATCTAAAGAAGATCAAATAATTTTTTAAGAGTCTTTAAATTAGGTGGAAATTTATTTTATTTATTCCCAAGAGGTTAATTTGACATCATGGATTGGTTTTCTTGACCATTTCTCCATTATTAATTTTTTAGGACAACCAATCACTGAACCACTGGGAGAAATCACCAAAATTGAGTCCATGCCCACTCCTAACATTCAAATGGACAATTTTGGGGATGAATGATATTTTCAAAATGAACCATTTATTTCTAAATTATTTAGAGAATAAAATTATTTTTATTAGGATTTCCAATATTCATTAGGAAATTTTAGTCAAGCCAAAATCAAAATTATTATCCTTAAATCCCCACTTAAGTATTAATTCATAGGTGATAACAAAGAGCTTGTGGTTTCCATTAATTATTATCTTAAAACCAATAATGTAGGAATGGTCCTTGATATTTTATTCAAGGAAAAAAATGTAACCGGATCAACCATTTAGGATATTACATTTCCCTCTCATTATAGATAAAATATTTTACCTTACACAAATTATAAAAAAATAATCAATCTCAATCTAGTATAAGTGGAGAAAAATGGGGTCATTAAAATTTTTAAATATTGTATTGGATAAGTTTGGGGGTCCAAATTAATGTAACAACTTTAAACTATGTGCTTCCCAAGATGCAACGAGGCTACTACAATGATTTTTTATTTTCAATGTTTTTAAGGGAACCCCCTTAGGGTTTCCAATGTGATTTAATATTTTCTAGGTGTGAGATTTAGTAACTGAATCATTTTAGTATTTGAAAATGAAACACAAGCCTTCCATAATTCAAACCTACCTTCAACCATTACTGAGGAGTCCACAGATGAAATTAATCCAAAGTGATCGATTTCTTTTTTGTGGGCCATGAACTTCAAACGAGGTGCTTTTTTCCACGATTTCATTTCAAATCACATTATCCTACTCTTTCTTCCCAATTATGAACTCTCTCTTGTCTTCTCTTTCAACATTCGGGGAAGTGTCATTCAGTTTTTGGGGGAGTGAAACTAATAGATTTAATGAAAACAAATGAATTCATTATCCTTTCATGTGTTAATGTACATTGGTAATCCTGAAAAATGAATGTAAAATGTTTTCTAATTAATTGTTTATGGTTTTAATGCATGTTTATGTTCATGATCATAGTTTTTTGAAATTGAGGTTTCCTGAGGTAAATTTTCACTACTAATATTATCATCATTTTAATAAAAATGACAAAATTCATGTCTATTGTATTTTTGGTAAAAGTTTGAGTTCTTGGGTACCTTTCATAATAGAATGGGGTTTGTGGTAACTTTTTTTTTTAAATTGAGCATTCAAAAAAATTAAAAATAATGACTGTGTAGATCCTTATATTATCCAAATGTGTGGCATTAGGCACTTGGGGATCATGAAACTATATTTTTATTTCCTAGAGTTTGGATTTACATATTTATTTTAGAGAAGTTAATTGATAATATGTGTGGTGTTTGTATCTTAGGGAACCTGACTTCAGAGTTTCCTTTCCTAGAGTTAATTTTTTCATGTCTATTATGGTTTAAAAAACTATACAAAAAAGAAAAAAAATAAAAAAGGAAAAAAAGGAAAATATTAAAATTTGATACTCATCTTAAGATTTAATTCTATTCCCAAATAGCACTTCTAATTATTTCTCTTAGAATAAGAAAATGGAACCCATGTATTTAGTGATACAAAACACATAATCATTCTTAATTGAAATTGGATGGAATGTGGTAATGAATTTAAACAAATTAATGGGATTGGGGATGTAATATTATTATGAATCTAACTTTTGTTAATTTATTTTTATAGGTTTCATGATGGTTTTTCATGATCTATTTGGTTAAGAATTATATGTTAAAATGTTTTTGAAACACAGAATAAAAATTTCATATTTTTAAGATTCTTCTTTCTTAGGACTAGAAAAAATCATATTGGGGGTGTGATTATCCACTTAAGGAAGATAATATTAATGGATTATATTTTAATATATTTTTTTCAATTTCCATAAATACCAATTTTATAACATCTTATAAATTGTGCTTTATTTCTCATCACACATGAAATTCATGTTTAGAGTGTATAAAATTGGACCCAATAAATTATATGGTTTTGGATTAAATTATTTTCATCATTATAATTTTATATTTTTTGATATGATTTATCAATTTATTTGTATTTTTTTCTTTTAGGATCAATGGGTGAATCACAAGATTAGATGGATATTTTTTCCATTGATGCATAAATTTCTAATCAAAGCATAATGAGCCTTAGGCCCATCAAGTAAAAGTGGATCCTATAAATCAATCCCAATCAATCTAAAATTTTCACTATAGATAGACACAATTATTGGTATCATTTCATTAAACTATGTCAATATATAATTCGGTAGTTATCAAGGAGATCTAGGGAGGCCAATTGGATATTTCATTCGTGTTCCAGATTTGAAGGTCCATAAAATCAACCCACCATTTTGAGCATAAAATCTGAATGGAGGATCCAGATGAAATAATGTTTTTTACAAATATTATAGAAAAACTATAATGAGATATTTAAATTCTATAACCATAAATTATTATCACATATTCAATTCCATATTTGAACTCCAAAAATGTGGATGAATCTGGATGAATTTTATCGTCATCTTTGAAGGAGTCCAATTTCCTTTTTTTACTACCCTCATTTTGACTATCCTAACTAATGGAGAAAGAATTTATTGATTTTTTATCAACCCCATGCTTTTAATATTCTTATTTAATGTGGTTTTAGAGAAGGAATTGGAGTAGGTTTTTAGTTATTTCAATTGTATGGTTACTCTGTCATTTTGTAATCATAAGTCATTTGTCTCAAGTAAGTTATTTGATTCAAACAATATTATTAATAAATGTTCTTCTTGTTATTATCTTATTTTATATTTCTCAATATCCTTTTTATACAAATGAATCATGGTGTGAACTTATTCCCCCCAACACTTGTGAATTTCTTCATAAAACTATGGAGAGATCCTTATTTCACTACTTTTTTTCTTAAATTCCACCTTCATGAGTTTAAAATCCACATCAATTGTTATAATAACACAAAAAGAGGGATAAAACTCTTATAGTTTGATAAAAGGGAGTTTAAAGGGGATCTATTGGATGAAATTTCTCAATTTAATAATTCTTAATCAATTATTTTGTTGATATTTTCAATCAATGATGTGCCTTCTCAATTAATATTTTGAATTTTAAGGATATACATATTGAGTGATAGAATGATCCTATAACTTCGAGTGTTCATGAATACAATCCATTTTGTTTATATGTGATTATACATAAAATACTTAAAACACAAAAGTCTATGAGTGATTTGGGAATTTTATATTTTAGTGAAAGAAACACTCTCACAATTATGACATTGAAATAATTAAAAGAAAGTCATTCAATCCACCCCATGAAATAACCCAGGATCAAGTAATTATATTAAATATAATTCACATAACTCTTTAAAACTCAATAATTATCCACTCAATTCAAACCCATGTTGGGCAATTTATAGCCGAATCACCTTTATAGAATGTATGATTTTGGGTTTCCTCTTAGGTCTCTATGGATTCGATTACCCAAGTCGTTCCACAAGAAACCACTTACACTATATAACTTGGGTAAATTTGGGCATAACCCGGGGCCATATTAGTCCCATGTGGATTTATTCCTTCTACATATTCATCCATATCTTGTCATCCTATACATCAACTAGTTGTATATCATATGTCTTAATATCATCTACTTCGAGGGGAGAGTCCTATTCTAAGATGTTGATGGGAAGCTTGTTGTTTCTATTTGAGAGATGGGATTTTAGGTGTGAAGTCAATGGTCGAGGACCCTTGTTTCTTTTATGGTTGATTTTTTGGTGGAATCAATGGATTCTAGGACTATGGAGGTCCCCAAGGTAATTTGGGGGTTTCATGATATTTTCTCTAAGGAGGTTTTGATGATACCCCCTCAATGTGATGTTGAGTTTAAGATAGGATTGAAGCCTAGTGACTCTATGATTTTGATGTATTCTGTTCCGATAGAACCTTATGTGTTATGATGGTTTAGGATTAAGATAGATGATCTGATGTAGAATTGTTTTCTCCAGACTAATGTGTTTCCATGGGGTGCTCCAAGTTAGTTCTCCAAGAAAGAGGATCGAAGTTTGAGGTTTTGTATAGACTACAATAGGTTTAATTAGGTTATGGGAAAGAACTGTTACCCTATTTCGAGGATAGGTGATATTTTCTACTAGATAATTAAGGCAAGTTGGTTTTATAAGATTTATCTATGCTATGGATATATCCAGTCGATGGTGAAGAAGGGTGATATCCCAAATACTACCTTTAGTTTTAGATATAGGCACTTCAAGTTTTTAGTCACACAATTCATTGGCACAAACACAGTGAGTGCATTCATGGGACCCATGAACTCCATGTTACATAAATTTATGGATCATTTTTTAGTCATTATCATTGAAAAAATATTGATATACTTGAATTAGGATGAGGAGAAAGGGGACCATCTTAGAGTTGTCTTACCAATTCTTTAATTCCAAAATCTTTATAGAATGTTATTAAAGTGTATGTTTTTAAAATGATAAGAAAATTTTCATAGGAATTTATTTTCTAATCACGACGTAGAAGTGGAAAAATTGAAGTTCCAGGTAGTTTTTTCTTGGGAAATACCTAATAAAGTGGAAGAGGTTCATAGATTCCTTAGTATTTCATGACAATATCAGATGTTTTTTCCTGATTGATATCAAATTATATACTTGTCAAAAGAATTTACAATAATGAACTTGCTTTTGTGTAGGCTAATCAATGCCCAAAAGCATTCATTTACCAAAAGGGGAAATTTTTATGTTCTCTAGTGCCTTAGTTTACTAAGGAGGGTGTGAGCTTTGAGGTGTTTTGTGACACTTCCAATCAGGTCTTGGGATACGTCTTGATGTTGTAGAGATAAGTGTCCACTTATAGGTCTAGGAACTTGTGTCCCCATAAGAATAACTATACAACCCATGATCTACAGCTGGTAGTGGTTGTGTTTGAGTGGAATTTATAGATACAATACATCATTGGGGAGCGCTTTGTGGTCTTCATGGATCATAATATATTGAGGTATTTCTTTTCTCAGCTTGATATAAATTTAATACAATAGAGTTGTATGGAGATTCTTTAAGATTACTATTTTTATAGCTCCCACACCTCAAGAATATGTAATGTTGTGGATAATACTTTGAGTAGGATGTTGTGGAAGGATTTTGTTCAAGATTCTATGTATGCTTGGAGGGAAATAAAGGAGTTGGAATCCTTACACTTTGATGAAATTGTGGATGATGATAAAGGCTTATTGTTTCATTTGATGGTGTATTCTTATTTTATATGGAAGGTCGAGGAGCCTCAGTTTCAAGTCTCGAAGTAAGAGGTGATGCATGATTGTGTTAGCCATTATGATTCTATGAAGGTATGGTTAAAGCATGGTCAGAACGATATTTTGTTTCATGGGATAATTTTTGTTTTGGTAGTAAAGCGCGAGGGAGTCCATAATGAGTCTCATAGATCACATTTGTCAGTATATCTAGGAGTATCCAAGATGTACCATGGCTTGAGTATTCAGTTTTTGGTGTCCTGAGATAAAATAAGTGGTGGTAGTGTTCGTGGTGAGGTGTTTGGTTTCTGAGAAGGTAAAGGATTGGAATCAGGTTCCCATTAGTTTGTTATAACATTTGGATGTTTCGAAGTATAAGTGGGATGAAATATATATGTATTTCATTATAGGTTTACCCTGAGCTCATGGAGGCTGTGATGTTATGTGGGTGATGATGGATTAGTTGATGAAATTGGATTTCTTGTTGAACAAGAAGTTGGGTATAGTGGATGATTTTTCTTAGAGGAATGTGAATGAGGTGGTACGATTGTATGGAGTTACAAAGTCCATTGTCCTAGACTAGTATGTAAATTTTTATCACAAGTTATGAGTGTATTACATCATGATTTGTCAACTTAGTTACACCTCAGTACTTCTTTCCACCCTATAATGGACAAGAAGATGCATCAAACCATCCAAACACTCTAAGGCATGTTACAAGAAAGCATCTTAGTCATTAGTCGATCATAAACACTACACATTCCCTTGGTTAATTTTTCTTATAGTAAAAATTATCTCTCTTCCATTGTAATGGCCTCATTTGATTATTTTTATGAGTGACCTTGTTGTTATTTTTTATTTTGGGAAGAGATTGGGGAGGTAGTTGTTCTAGGTCTTGATATGGTCTAGAGCATAATAGTGACAGTTTTTCTTGTTCGTGAGAGGATGGAAGCAGTGTAAGACTGGAAGAAGTCTTAGGTTGATCTCATGGGTAGGCCATTATAGTTTAAGGTTGGGGACCACATTTCCTTAAATGTTTCCCCTTAACATGGGAAACATAGGTTTGGTAGTGAGAGTAAGATTTCTCCTTGGTTTTGGGCCCTTTAAGGTGCTGGGGTGTGTTGGTGAGGTTGTGTATTGGTTGGAATATCCACAACATTTAGAGAGGATCCATGATATCTTGCACATCTCTAAGCATCAAAGGTATCATCAAGAGGAATCCCATGTCATTGAATGGGTAGAGTTGTATATTGAGGATTAGGATATATTCTTAGAGTTGATAGTAGAGATCTAGGATCACCAATCAAAGACACCTCATAGATAGACCATTCCCACAGTTCAAGTCTTGTGGAGGCATGGTGTCTTGGAGGAGAGTACTTGTGAGTGAGAGACACATATGAGTGCATAATACCCAGATCTATTTTGAGGTTTTACTACATATTCATTTATTTTTATGTGATGTTTTCATATTTTTATGTCATGATATTTAAAAGTTTCTTGACTTATGATGTGTGATAATGTTTTGACATATGAAAATGGTAGGATATGATTCCTAATAGAGACATTTTATAATAATACATGATTAAACCTGTGTAGGTGAGTTAGTCCCACCTAAATTGGATAGTATCATGACATGTAGGATGGAATGCCATGATTTGTTTGTTTATGGTTGTGTATTTTGTTTTTTATAATAGTTTATGGTTTGGGATGCATGAAGGATGAGATAGTTGTGTGTGGTGGGAGTTGGTGATGTGATTGTGTGTGGTGGTGTGGTTTGGGTGGTCTATTTGTTGGTTTCTGGTTTTGTGTGTTTTTATGGTGGTAGTATTGAGGATTAATGAGATCCGGAGAGGTATCTCACGAGGTGGTGTTCTGGACCCCTTTTCCTTCTAGTCTTGTTTTCAGATTCTCAATGGTAAAAATCATTTGAGAGGAATATAATGTAATGACATGTTCTTTCCTTATCCATTACTTTTCAAGTATTTTGTGTTGGAGGTGTTTTAGAGGATGCATAAGGAGGTTTCATGGATTGTTGAGGTACATCATAGATGTTGTAGGATATTCAAATTAGAAATGGTTTACATCGTGTGAATTGCTGATTTAGGGATTGTATATCCAATAGGTTTCCCAAATTATATAAAGTCTATTAGGAACCCATGAAATAGATTCACATAGTGCAAGTAGTACATGACGTTTAATTAATTCAGGTCGAGGCGACTAATATTTTTAAACAAAAAGTAATAATATGTGATTTCCCATGGAATTCATGTCATGAATTGGAATAAAGATGTGAAAGTACTGAGTCCCAAGTTTTAAATTGGTCTTTTATCTAAACCCATCCTCACTGAGATGTACATATTTCCTCCCTCATTTTAGGAGAACCCTATGAAGCTCTCGGAGGTTCTTCTTCCCCTTTCGTCTTTATTGATCCATTGGTTCTAGTGCATCCCCATTGGGGGTCAATTATGAGTTCTCTTCTCTCTCACATAGATTTATCTTGTTCTTCTCTCAGAGATCCACTATGATGATGTAGTTTTGTTTTGGGTTTTGTGTGGTACAGTGTTGTTTATCACCCTTGATAAGGTGTAAGTTCATTATTTGGTATTTCATGTGGTCGTGGTTTTTGGGTATTTACCCTTCTCTCTACGACGTTCATAAAGATAAAAAATATCCTTTGGGGTAGGGAATACCTCATTTCTCAATTTTTTTTATCATGTGGTATGGGTTTAATTTTTTTTATCTATGGGGGATGGTTTGTGCTAGCATAATCAAGATAAATTAATTAGTTAATCTAAATTGAATGGGAATGGAAAATTATTCACATTATTTTGTTTTCTATTATTATGATTTTGTGTCTGTACAAGCTTAATTCCCTTCTAAAAATCATGGCCTTTGTGGGATTTATGTATGCTGATGTGACTTGATATGTGTATTCCTTTCTTGTTTTTTTTGGAATAACCTTAATTAAATTTAAATTGGATAACCACTCATATTTGTCTAATAAAATAGTTCCACTTAGATTTATGGATTGTGTTATAGCACCCCTAAAATAAAGAGAAATGTCTTAAAATATCCTTTGTTAAATTATTAAAATGATATTTTTTGTGTTGTGTTTTTATTGAACATGATTTTGGGATATTGAGGTGATGGTTTATTTGGCCACTCTTTTAGGGTGTCAAGGTGAAGGTTTTATTTGGAATTCCTTTTGGGTTGGTGATGTGATGGTTTGTTTTTTCATGCTTTTGTGGTGACAAGTTGATGGTTTGGATGGCCATGTTTTTTGGGTGGTGAGGTGGTAGTTGGCTTGGATGTGATTTTGGGGCGGTGTGGTGGTGGTTTACTTGGGTGTGATTTTGGGGTGGTGAGGTGGTGGTTTTTTAGGATATGCTTCTAGTGTGGCGAGGTGATGATTCGATGGGGATGATGAGATAGTTGTGTGAAGGTTTGTGTTGTGTTAAAATCTCGAGATGTGGTGAAATAATTATTTAACAATGATTTAAGTGAATAGGTTTTGGTTTGGTTAATTTGATAGAAATGACTAATGTAAAAAATAAATTATGGTCTATGTGGTTAAATGATTTTTTTTATAAATAATGTAATGAATGGGATAGGCAATGTAATTAGATGGTGGTGTGAGTTTTTGGGTTCTTGTTTGTGTGGGGTTATGCATTTAAAGGTGGCAGCGAAGGTGGGGGGTGGGGGGTTGTGAGTTGGATAGTCTTTTTTTGTTAACCCATAGGTTAGAATTGTGTGTGAGTATAAGTATATACTTTTATATTAATTATGATTTATATATGCACCTCACCCACATTATGTACGATGCGATGACACCAGTATTTTTACCCGAGCATATCTTTCCCAATATCCTGATGAAGTGGATGGATGGATGGATACTATGTATTTCCCAATCTATATTTTAGGTGATTACATATGCACATGATGTGATGGTTGGAGGTCTGTTTATGCACTAGGTGATGGATCAAGTGTCTTCATGCATGATGTGTTATGACCAGGTTGTGGGGTGATGGCCTTGGAACTTTAGGAGAGATGTGATATGAATGTGTTATGGAGTGGCTTATTGTGGGGGCCATGTTTGGTAGGAGGTGAGTACTTGGTTTATATACTTCATGTTCATGATACCCTACTACTCTAGTTGTGTAAGGGGTTGTTATGTGATATCCCAAGTGTTTTTAGGTGAGAAGAGATGAGATAGTGTTGGGGGGCGGTGTCCTAGGTGTCTCTGGGAGGGATGTGATGTGACCATGCAATGGGGCAGTGATATATGTTTTCGAAAAGAGATTGGATCACCATGACGTATAATGATGGGGGTGTGAGAGAATTAAACCAGCGTGAAAGCTGTGCAATGTACCCTTTATCGATATACATCTTATTATG
This sequence comes from Viscum album, assembly GCA_963277665.1. Lineage (NCBI taxonomy): Eukaryota > Viridiplantae > Streptophyta > Magnoliopsida > Santalales > Viscaceae > Viscum > Viscum album. The sequence continues at coordinate 1,677,659,171 of OY728125.1, forward strand.
TTATTATACATGGTTTGGGTTAATTGGTGAGTGTACCATTTTGAGGTTGGGATGGATAGTTGACCTATTTAGGTGATGTTCATTCTGTAGTTTTCACACAGGTGAATTAGTATGCTTCTTTCACATGTGCATGAGATACTTTGGTTATCCTACTGAGTATAATTTTATTCTAACCCTACATATATAATGTTTATTTAGGTTTCTAGGAAGATTAAATAGATCATTCTAGATAGTAACATCTTAATTTTTTTGGATAGTTGATGTGTTGTTGCTTTTTTTCCTTTCATTTTGATATTTACTTTTTCATACCTTTATCTATATCAGTTTTATTTATACATGCCTTGTGGGATTGTTTTTATTTGTTTTATTTTATGTCATGGAATATTTTGTGGATGATTAATCTTATATCTCGATATCATATTATTATAGAGGGTAATAGTTCCAATTTCATGATATTTTTAGGCCCTCAGTTCTATTTTACAACCCGAGGCCTACTAGAGGTGGGAATTTAGGGTTATTACCACTTTACCATTATTACAATATCATTGGTGGGATAAGGTCATGATATTTTAAGAGAAGAAAATTTCAAGAACTCAATTCACACATATCAATTTTTTTGTTATCTCCTCTCAAACCAATAGTTGGAATCAAAGGGAGAGACTCTTAAGTTCTCATCTCTAAAAGGTTGAAGTTGTAAATATTATCTTCCAATGGATTTAATAGATGGAAATAGAGAAGGTATGTCTATGGTTAGATCACCCTATCTCAATGGATAAAATTATGGATGTTGGAAAGTACATATGATTATCTATTTGAAGAAACATAATCTAAATGTGTACTATAAATCCATTAAGCCATAAAAAATTCTTATAGGAGATAAAAAAATAGGATGCTACCACAAAAGGTGAGTATGACATGAAATAAAAATCAAAGAATTATATTATACATGGACTTGGTCTAGAAGTGTTTAACTTATTTTTTCAATGTGCTACAATATATGATGTATGTACCACTATATCTATATGCTATAAAGGTTATGATAATGTAATATATCTGAGGTAAATTATTGAGAAGTTAATGTTTGACCCATTTAATGGTTAATGGGGAATGTGTAATGATGTTGAATGTAAGGTCGACATAAACTGTGAATAATATCTCATCTCTATGAGAATCATCTTTCTTACATGATCACAATTTTAATGTTCTAAGAGTTATATGATCCAAATGGAGTGGAATTTCATTTACCTAAAGGAAATATACTTTTGTAAAAAATTTCAAAAAAAACCTTATCCTCACAATCATGTGTTCTTTTGTAGAAATGGAATCTGAAGCTACTGAACATAGAATGGTTAAAAAGGAGAAGGAAACATTGAAATTTCTACATCAATGGATGATAAGAAGAAAAATGGTGTACAAATTTCTCAATAATATCCTGATAATCCTTCCAAAATTTCTGATTTAGATGGATAACATACTATAATTTCTATAAATTTTAATAAGTTGAACCATAAGAGAAGAGGATTCAAGAAATCATTCATAAAGAATAAAAAATATGATATATGTTCTAAGGAATTCATGTATTATTAGTGAAATAATATTTTAAATATCAAATGAAATTGTCTATATCATCATTAAAAAAGAAAATATGAGAAGAAATACAAATGGAAACCCAAATTCAAGAAAAATAGAAAAGGCACCATAAAGGACACATAGAGTTCTTATGAAGATTATAGTGATGAAAAATATTATAAATATGAAGTTGAAATATTAAATAAAAAATAAAGTTTGTGCTTAATGTCACAATCAGATGAGGAACATTCCTTTTAATCTTCTTGGTATGAATATGATTCTAAAGATAAAAATTTCACATTTGATGAACTGAATTAATATGGAACCATTATAGAAACTAAATATGACTTGTTAAAAAATAAAAATAAATCCCTTATAAATTTCTTATAATTTTTTGGTAAATGAATAACTTGGATTAAACAAAAAAATTTAGACCTAAATGTTGATATGGTAAATAATATTTCTTATTTGGTTGAATAAGATAATACAATTTAAATCTTACAAAAAGAAATTTAATCCTTTATATATTCTGTTAGTGTTATTAAAAAAGGGGGAATTATTTAAAAGAAATCCTTTGTAATAATAAATCCCGAAATATAAGTTTGGAATATGAAGAAAAGGAAAAAAATCCATAAAAAACAATTTTGTGCCTAGTTCAAGGGAGAAATGTGTATAAAGTTATCAAATTTCATTGTGGAGAACATGAACATTATGAAAATGGTTTTAGTCTAAGTAAACCTCCATGTTTTGGAATTAAATATTATTTAATTTTTCTTAATTTATCAAAATTTAGTGTTGGATTTGCTGGAAAACACAATTATATTTAGATTTCCAAATCTTTGGTTACAAACATTTTAGGACCCAAGAGAATATGGTTACCAAAATAGATTCTTGTTTGACTTATTTTGTATGGATTTTTATTACAAAATCAATGAATAATGGTATACAAATAGTGTATGCTCAAGGAATATAGATGGAGATCTCTCAAACATTCATTCTTTATTAAAATTCTATAGAGGCTATGTCACATTTGGTGACAATTCTAGGGGAGAAGTTATTAATGTTTTCTCCATTTGAAATCCAATTTTAGTTCTCATAAAAAATGTTATTTATATGAAATGATTGAAACCAAAACTAATAATAATTTCTCAACTTTTTGATGAATGTTTCTCAATAGATTTTTCAAAGAATTTATGTTCAATTTTTAATGTTAAAATACTTATGATTAATGAACCTAGAAATGAGTGAGTTTATACTTTAGATCATAATTATTTATGTTGAAAAGAAGGTGAATTATTTAATTGATAAAACAAAATAAATATTGTATTTGGTATGAAAGACTTTTTTATTGTAATATTTACTCTTTTATGAAATTTTCTAAGAAAAACATTATTTTAGATTTACGTCAAATTAAATTTAATAAAGAGAAACTATGTAATGCATGATAAATGTTAAAAATTCATAATTTACATAAGTTAAAGACATTTCTATATCTGGGCCTTTGAAATGTATCCACGTGTACTAGTTTGGACCATATAGAATGTTAATCCTAAGAGGAAAATCCTTTATTGATGTGTTAATCGATCATTTCTCCATATTTACTTGAGTTTTATTAGTCTTAAAAGTGATAATAACTATGTTTTTATAGTTTTATATAAATTATTTCAAAAAGAGAATGATTCCAAAAAAATTCTTTGAGAAGTGACTATGTTGGAGAATTTAAAAACAAAGAGTTCAATTCTTTTTGTTCGAAACATGGTGTTAATCATAACTTTTTTCCCCTCATGAAACCATAGTAGAATGGTGTTATTAAAAGGATAAATAAGACCTTATAGGAAATAGTTATTACTATGTCATATAACTATAACCTTCCCACTCACTATTGGAATAGATATATAAATACTTCATTTTTTTTCATTAACTGAGTTCTAAGTAGGCATATTTTGAAAAAAACACTCAATCAGCTATAGAGTAATATAAAACCAAAATTTGGATACATTAAATTGGTAGGATGAAATATTTATATTTTCAACACTAATGATAATATCTGTAAATTTTTTCCACAGGTTGATGAAAACAATTCTTGGTTATTCCTCAACCTTTAAGGATTATAGAGTTCTCAATAAAATGTAAAATATCATTAAGAATCAACTTGTGTGAAATTTTATGAAAGTGATATGTTTGATCATGAAATGAATCAAGTTGATGAGTTAAATGAATATTGAAAAACCAAATACTAGATTCGATTTTTTTAAAAATAAAGGATAATGATCTGGTACTCGACTTTGGTTAAACAAATTTTGAAAGGGTAAAAATCTGTGAACCTAAAATCATTTTTCTAAATATCCTAGAACCCTAAAAAATTAACCCTTATATACGATAAAAGAAATCTTATATGAAGGAATTTTGATATGTAGATGTTTATGAAACCTTATATAATTTTATACCTTTTTTCTTAGCTTGAACCTATGTCCGTATAAGAATATTTTGGTGATGATCATTATGTTTTAGCTATTCAATAAGAGTTAAAATAGTTCAATTCGAACAAGGTATATGAATTAGTTGATAGACCCTCTTATTAACCTAATATATGAAAAAGGGGTTTTTTATAATTAAACTGTATGATCAGGGTTTGATCACTAGGGATAAGTCTAGATTGGTGGACAAAGGGTACACTCAATAGGATGTAATAGATTATAAGGAATCATTTTACCTAATAGTTGGATTAGAATCCATTGTAATTATTATTTCCTATACATCCTATAAGGATTTAAAACTATATACTATGGATGTTAAATCTTCATTTCTAAATTGGTTTATTATAAAAAAAGTTTATGTTAACAAAATCATAAAATTTAAAATCTCCACTTTCGAGATTTTATTTTAAAACATACAGAATCTTTGTACGGTTTTATACTTTCAACAAAATCATGTAATGATAATTTGAGTTATTTTATTTTATCAAATGTATTTTCAGCAGGATTTCCATATATGACTATTTAAAAAACAATATCTTCATGTTGTTTTTTATTTCAAATAAATAGTGATGATGGGATTTTTTTTCCATAATTGAAATATTTTTTAATTAAATTTCAAAAATCATAGAAATAGAATTTGATATGCATATTATGGGTGAGTTAAATTTATTTCTAATATTTTAAATTTATCAAAAATAATTTAGGAATGTGCTAAATCAAAGAAAACAAATAATTGACTTGATTAAATGATTTAGACTTGAAACATGTCAGATTCATGAAACTCCTATGAGTTCTAATGAAAAGTAAAAGTTGGATAAGGATGATATACTCGTTGAAAACATGTTATTTTAGATGAATAATTGGGAGTATACTGTATTTCACTGATAAAAGAATAGACATTATGTTTTTGATATGCATGTCTGATAGATTCCTTGAAAATACTAAGGAATCTCATTTAAAAGTTGGAAAAAATAATTTCAATGTATTTGATTGGAATATTTAATCTTTATTTACTTTTACTAAAAACATATGATTTTAATTTGACTTCATATTCAGATGCTAACATTGGGGTTTTGAGATAAGATAAAAAGAGCATCTCAGGAACCTGTCACTTTCTAAGTTAATATCTAGTATATTGGTCTAGTAAGAAATGATACTCACTTGCATTATCCACTCTAGAAATAGAATACAAAGCTACTAGAAGTTCTTGTGAACAAGAGTTATGGATGAAATAATCCTTGATGGATTTTGGATTCAATTTCAATCAAGTGTTAATCAAATTTGATAACATCAGTGTTATCAACATTTCCAAGAATCTAATTAAACATTTGAGAATAAGTCATATAGATAAGGGAAATCATTTCATTATGGATCACACATAAAAAGGTGATATATCTCTTGAATATATCTCTAATTAGAATCAATAAGATGATATTTTTATTAATCCCCTTTATTGTGATTTTTTTATTTTATTAGGTGGGAAATGTGGTTATTTGAATTTGAATGATTTTAACTTATACTATGTATTTTAATTTTAATTGTATTATAATTTGTTAATTCATTGTTTATTTCATCATTTTTTAATGCATTGTGAAATTTAAATGAATTAACTATATTTTAATTTTTTTTCAAAATATTTTCTACATTTATATTTACTTATGCCTTAATTTAAATTAAGAAATTAATTATATATTTTTTATTTTTTTGCCTTATTTTATTTTATGTTTCTATTTATTTAAATTTGGATTTCACCCTAAAACCAAATCACTAATTCTAATTTTCCTAAATAAAAAATATAAACTTACCCAAAAATAAATTATCTCCTCTCTCACCATTCAACTACATCCTTTATCTCCTTAAAAATAATTTTAATCCTATATAATCTCTTAACCTCAAACCAACCTCTTATAGATGGGGATGGTGAATCCTAGAGATGAAAATAGTTTTAGATATTTGAATAACTCTAAGGCTTGTGGTGAACTGCTTTGAGTTCTTGTTGGAAAAGTTGTAGAAATGGATTGGGTGAATTAAACATTGAAGGAAGTTTTTCTTATGAATAGAAGTCATTATTATTGTTCAAAAATAATGTCGATGAGGTTTCTAAGAATATTGAGTTCTAGTTTTGTGAAATAAAGTATATTCTATCTATGAACTTGAATGGAAAAACATTGTTGGTTCCTTATGTGGAAAAGGAAGATATCTTGAACTATCCTCATAATGGTGATAAAAAATTTAGTAATACCCCGATTGGAATGATCCTGGGAGGGACCTCATATGTTTTTATGTTTCTTTTTTGGGTTATCTACAGTTGGAGAAAAAATAAATGAATGATTTAGAGGCGGAATGGAATGTTCTGTGAAAATTAATTCATACAGGGATTTCTTAGATAGAAGGTGAAATGGATAAAGTGTTTTTTAGAACATGTTTCTCCAATATGTCCTGATTAGTAATGTGAATATGAAATTCTTGAGTTACACGATGAATTTTATTAAACATTGTAGTTAGATAATGGAGGATCTCAATTATTACCCCTATGGATGAACTGTGCCTCTAGATTTAATGAAGAAAAATGCAAATCTGAATGAAGGAGAAACATTTATGTTTCATAATAGAATCACAATATTTATAGTTATTCAAAACACCTTTAGGTAAAAATGGGAATATTCTTCCAAATATTTTAAATATGTGGGATAAGGACTATTCCTAAGGTGATTATATCACTTCCTACATTAATTCATGGGTATCAGTTTGGAACCTCACAATCTAGGGATGCAGCTCCTGCTAAGGTGGTTCGTTTTAGGTAAGTGGAGGAGACAATTATTGAGAGATCTATGCCTAAATTGAAAAAGTTAAGACCTATTGTGGAAGCCACACAATTTCAGAAAGTTTTAGCTGTCAGTGCTGCTGAATCAGTTCAAGCAAAGGTTACTTCTATTGATACAACTATTGAGATCAAAGTGAAATGAATAGTTGAGATTGAACTTTGTGTATCAAATGCTAGAGATCGAGGTGAAGGACCAATGTTCATACTAGTTAACATTATAGAATATGAGTCTATGTATAAAATGGTTGATCCATCCTCTAGATCACATGTTGTTCATTAAAATATGATAGAGAAACTTCCTTCTCATCCTAATGAACAAGAGGACGAACCCCTAGTGAGATAATGTTTTGAAGGATCTAATATTGAGATACATATATAGACTTTCACATCAGTTGTTTTCATTATGTTTTATAATATCAAGTTATATTTGGATGAGATAAAATTTATTTTATCTCTTCCAATTATGATATTAGATATTTGAAGGAGACCTTAGCATCTAGATATGACTTTGATTTATTTTTTGGGATTTTTGATGCCCAAACTATTTTTTTCAAGAATATTCAAATGGTGAAATCATTTTCTTATAGTGTGAATGATAAATAGATTAACGTGATGAGATCCCAAGTTATTGGGCTTGAAGGGGTGTGATCCACCGAGTAAAAATTTAATGAATTTAGAGTTATAGTGTCATAACATATATATATGATTAATACATTTTCTATGGTTCAGTTAGATATTTATAAGGGTACCCTTCATGATAATCAAAGTTTCAAATCAGAAATGAAGGAGAACATTCATACATATAAAAGTATAGTGTCAAGTCATTTTTAATTCATTAAGCTATTTTAGCCAAGTTCCATTATATATTTATAACCTAAAGTGGTTCATAATCTCTATACTCACTTCGATTAACATTCTGTAGATATAAACTCAGTTTATTCCATGATTGAGTCACTATAATGTGACATGATGAATCTAATGATTTTATTTTCTTTTTTTGAAAGGATCTATTCAATTAGTTTAGGGAAACTAGAGAATCTGTAAGAAGAGGACTTAGAACTGACATTTTTATGAATTACATAGCCTTATTTCTCAGGGAATCAATTTCCTTGATCAATAATAAGATGGATGAAAATATGGAAGTGTTTATGTATGTCTCACACACAATTTCAACTTCTCTTGGGCATATTATATGTAACCATTAGAACTATAGAATAATACTAGAAAAGATCTACTCAGGTATTATAGATCTTTTCACTGATTCTTATGAAGTGGATTCTATTTTTTCAGAATATGAAGAATCCCCTATTTCACCAGCTAGAGAAAAAGGGATGGACATTGTACTAAATAATCCAATTTGACAAGTTTCACACTTCCCTACTGATATATACACATAAATTTCTCAACCACCCTTAAGTAATGTACTTGAGTCTTCTCAAGTACTTATAGAGAGGTTATCTCATATGGACTATAATTTAACCTCAGTAGAATTTAGGCTGATTAGATTATACATATCTATAGATAAAATTCAGGAAAATAAATTTTTAGAAACTCTTATAGATCTATCAAGTTCCTTCTATCCACTTACTATTGTTAGTGATCCTTATCAGAGGCCTTCCACTAGAAAACATGAAGTTATTAATGTGTTATTGAAAAATTCTCTCTGCAATTTAGCTCAAACACAATGAGAAGGTTGTATAACCATTCTTGGATTCTTCAAGATGTGTATTATAAATATGATCATCAAGTGTGTTGATCAAAATCACATTATTAGAGGAAGAAGATCCTTTATTTCAACACCTATATATAACTTTAAGGAATCATGGAAGAAGTTGGATGTAGTTTTTGATTGATCTATTTTATATAATCAAGAATAATTAAACTATTCTACTACTGCTACTGATGAAACTACTATAATATAAGGAACCCATTCAGTGCCTAAAATGAAAATGACCTTCATAAGCTATATTTCCTACGATTTCAAGACTTCTTCTAAAAATGTTAACATAGTTTTTATCATTCCTACAAAACAACCAATATATAGATCCATTTAAAAGATCAAGCAAGCTTTGGGGTCGAGCATGGAAAGGTAATCAATCCTAAAGTGGTTGACCCACTTACTACCTCTTCCTCCTCTCTAACCCTTAAGAAACCACCACCCAAACCTCTATCTGACTTCAAAACTATCCATAGTCTAGGGGAATATGACTGATGTAGTGCATATTTATTTCTGTATGTGTTATGTATCTTTATTTTGTACAAGTGAACTTTTTTAATATAGTTCCTTTTTATCTATTTGTTTATGTTTAAATTGATTGTTTAAATTTAAAATTTTCCAATTAATTTAATGTTTAGTTTTCTTCCATTCTTGAATTTTAGAAATTAATTATTCTAATTTATTTTAAACCTTATAAATTAACTATTCATGAATTAATGTGTTATATTAAATATTTATTCCTAACCTTTACCTTCCTTTTTAATGTCACAAAAAGGGAAAGAATAACAATAGAAGGGGAAAATAAATGATAAATAATATTTTTAAATGTATTTTATATTAAATAAAGTTTTTAGAAAAACTATTTAAACAATTTATAATTTCATGTTTAATGTTTTATGAGTTTTTTGATCATCAAAAGGGGAAATTGTTGAACTATTGATGTTGTCCCAAAATATTTCATGTTCATTGTATTTTAATGATAAAAAACACATTTTATTTTAATATATAATTTTATATTGTGTTTTCTTAAAGGGTTTTAATATTATTTATTTAAACTCTACTATAATAGTTAAATTCTATTCTAATCTTCATTTTTTCTAATATTTTAGTGGTTTAAAAAAATCATCTTTGTAAGGATTTTGGATATGTGGTGTTTGGTAGTGTAGATCATTTAGCTACTCCAATCGGCTATGTGTTAAAATATCTATTATGATTTTCCTACATTGTTGAATGAACTTTGTGAGAAATGACTACATAATTGAAAAATGCATATTTAACCATCTACATCAAGAATAATAATATACGGTTTTGATCCATTAAATATTTTTCTATGTGGTTCCAATCAGCTTTGTTATTTAGCCATTTTTGTAAATTTTAGTTATGTGATAAACATGGATACATGAGTTTACTATGTGAAAAATACCCTTATGTGAATTTAAGCTACATGACCAAATATTCTATTTGAATTTAGATACATTGATTTCATCAATTTCACTTTTCAACTCAGGTGTTTTTTACCATTAGGGTATTTCAAGTGAAAATTAATAATAATTTAATTATATTAAACAATTTACTACCTATTTATGGTACATTAAATTTTAAAAAGGTTTTAATTACCATGAAATAAAGGACTGTAGATTATTTTAATTACAAAGTACTTTTTTATAATTTATTTTCAAGAAAATGTCACTTGGAGGTTCTATAGAGATATTTTTGGTTTTTGGATGTGATGTTCATAATAATTTCATAAAACATATGGAGATATATTTATACAAGGGCATCAATAATAGAAGATATCACATACACAAACTATATATATATATAACGCTCTCTCTTGATCTCGAATCCTTCCATGTTATATTTCTACATGCTAATAAAAATAGTAAAAATAATCATGTTATCTATGTATTTTTATTCCAAATAAATCCTGTTCTGTTTTAAGTCTCTCCTTGAGCTACCTTAAATTTTTATTTTCTATCATGGATATCTCTTCTCTTTTCTTAGATGTATCTTGAAACAATATGATTTATCTTTTAATCTCCCATTATTCCTTCTCATTTCAAGATTTAATAACTCCATGTACTGAGTGAAGAAGGTTGTTGTTTATATAAATCCTTATAAGAGCTTGATAAAAGTTTCTAGATTTGTACTAAGTGAAAGATGCTTTAAATTAGTTGGGAAGTCCCAAGGAGAAAGGCTAGTAGTAGTAAAATCACTATGATCTAAGAGTTGGGTATTAATAGAGTGGAATTGGGGATCTCTTTTCTCTAAATAACTATAAAATATCCCATGTTATATCTTTATCCTACTATTTTTTCTTTAGTTGTGTGGTTATAATTTTAAAATATTATAAACAATATTACCTATTAGAAGGTTGTTTCAAGTGAAGAAAATTTCTAGAACTCAATTCATTCCACCTATTGATTATTTGTGCATCTTCACTCTGATAAACACGTATTTCTCCCAATGGAACTTGGTGAGGAACAAGATAGCTTTGTTGAACAATATAATAAATTTAATGTTCAATTAGATTTAATTTTATTTAATTTTTCATTACTTGAACCAACTTCTAACTGGATTAATGAATTTAATAAAGAAGAGGATGCGACATTAAATAACTTTGAAATAGATAAAGAATAATATCCCACCATCGATGAAAAAATGGTGTGGAAGATTGAAATATAAGAGACCATAAAATAGGTGGAAATAGAAGAATATTATCCACAGGGGAATGTTGTGACAGAAATATCTCTTTAATGTTAGTAAAAGAATCTATTAAAGTAGGACACTACTCAGAATAATAGATAAAACCTATTTTTTCTCCTCCCCCCCCACTTCACTCAATTCCTAATCTCACTATGTGGGATGGGGAATTATTTCATTTCATTGGTGTTCTCCACTCTTAGTGTCTAGTTAAGGAAAATAAGAGAAATAATATATAGTGGGTCCAATTGTAAAACCCCATCCTCTTTCATATTGGGTTTGACCAATAAACTACCCATCTATATATATAATAAACACAAAACCCTCAGGGGATAAATCAAGAATATTTTCTCTTCCCCTTTATAATTTTAATTTCACTTGAAATAAATTTTCTATGTTAGGTTTTTTATGTTTGTATTATGTATAAAATCAGTGAGAATGTTACTAACTTAATACATTAGAAGAAAATAAAAGGTTGTATCTCTCCATCCCAATGGTTCCTTATTTACCCATATTTTGATTTTTATTTCTTTAATGAGGGTAGTGGAATTAAAATATAGGGAATTTTCAACCCATTGTAGTTTTTTTGTTTTTATTATTTTTTAATGTGAATAACATATGTTTGAGTGATTTTTTACTATTTGAATGAATTATGTTTTTAGGTTCTCTATAAGACATGATTCAGTTTAAAAATGGATTATTTTATTCTAAAATTATGAAATTAATGTTTATTGAAATAGTATTTATGTATACATGATTTATTATTTATAAACTATATCAATGAATATTATATTTGAGTGAATAAGTTTCAAAAAAAAGGTAAGAATTCATGGAATAGTTTTTAAACTATTTGATTAAATTCCATTAAATTGGCATGGTTTGAGAAGATGGGATCCAAACATAAGTCTCTCAAGATTTTAAAATCATGTTGTACATTTGTGAAAAATAGAATCCATAATAATATGATAGTTGGTTATCCAAACATTTCTTCCATGATTTTTTATCAAAAACTAACCATGAGGTTTTCTTAGTGTTTTTAATGCTTTGTTTACATATATATTATGTTCAATTAACGAATAAAATATATTTTCTTGAATGGATTTTACAAAATCGTGAATAATTTCTTGGTTATTGAGAGAGATATAGGGGAATTTGAATACTAAACATGAATGAACATAATGACAATGAATTTATCAAATCAATTACATAATAATGAATCAATATTGGGGAAATTGTGAGGTGATACATGAAACATAAACAAAATAGAATTTAATATTTGATTTCTTTATAATATTCTGATTTACTTAAATCTTCTATAGTTATAAATTTAACAAAAAAAAATCATGGACAATGAATGAAATTGATTTTTTGTGAATAATATAATTCAGAGAAATTCATTGCAGAAAAAGAAGAATTATAGTTTGGGGGAAGTGATTCATGTTATTTTTATATAATTTTAGTATTAAATTTTAGTATAATTAATATAAAATTAATTTTAAAACATTGTAATTATTTATTTTGGTTTATAAAGTGTTTTTGTACCTTAATATGAAAATGGATTAATTTTTGAATTTTAATGATAAAATTAATATTTTTTGTATAAGAGATAAATTGACCAATCTAAAAAATCAATGTTTATTATATGAAAATAGGAGTCGCATGAATTGTTCCTATTGATCATGTGAGACTATTCCTATTTGATGCGGGTAACATCTTGAAACATAACACTAGGGGTTAAAGATAGCTTATGAACTCACTCCAACAGATGCTCTGTAACACCCTGAGTTTTTATGAACTTTTTTTGAATAAATTAAATTTCATGGATGTATTGTGTTATATTCTACACAAATTTATGCTTGAGTTAAAATAAACAGCAACCTAGATTTCTTTATATGAAATCCTAATTTTATATAAAACATTATTTTATTATTTAAACGTGATAATAAACTAGATGTTAAATTTTAGGTCTGAATATTAATAACTATCTTTTGAAAATGTTATTTCATTGGTTTCTAGTTAATTATAAATTATTATATATACCAATTGAATATATAGGATACATTTTTATTTTTTATTCCCCCAAATACATTTTTAATTGAAATAAATTACAATTATTTTATGAAATTTATAAAATATATAAAATATATATTTTATATCCCTCAAATAAATTTTATTGAAATAAGATAAGACCCCACCCAATTTTATGTATAAAAACCTATATTTTACAAAAAGGTAATTTTATCCCTTTTTACTGGAATCCCCATTTTAAATCAAAATGTTGACAATTTTTTATATTATATTTGAAAAAATAAACTTCTTCTTTGAATTTGGGATATAGATATTTACTTTTATTGATTTTATTTTTATTTTTATGAGAAGTTAAATTTTTGATGAATTATGAAAAAATAATTCATTGTAGTTGAAAAAAATTGATATTTTTAAATAATTATTATAATTTAAATGGATATTTTATGTCACAATAGATCAATAATACATATATTGATTCAATAAGAGTGTTGGAATCATTTTTATATTGAAATTAGACATAAAAACTTTTTGAACTTTCGAACATTTTCTTTTACCCACCTACTCACCAGATCTGTGGGATTAGGGTTAATCTTTATTTAGCCTCTTTTTTGAATTGAATTTCTAAAATTAGACATAAAAATTTGTAAAAAGAATTATATTTGGTTTCTAATACGATCAACATATATTTTTCTTTCTTAATAAAAAATTAATAAATTTTTATTTCCCAAGGTTAAGGATAAATCGAGTAATTAAACGTAAAAATAATATTATAATATTATAAAATTACCCTAAGAGTAGTCCCAATTTCATTCAATAATTGTTTTGGGACTAAAAGCATCCTTAGGACGAAATTATAACATTTTTATACTAGTTGGGTAAGAATATGACATTTATAATATTCTATTTAAATATAAATTAAATATTTCATACTGATGTTTTTTAATAAGTAAGAAATTTTTGGTACATGGTTAAACAAAAGATAAATTAGAATACAAATATTAATTTTAAATATTATAAATTTAACTTCATCATGATAATTTATTTTTAATTTTTAGAGAATACATAATTTAATTGAAGGCTTTCATAATAATAATGTAGTAATTGTCTAATTAATGGAAATATAAAGTAAATAATATTAAAAATATTAAAAATTTAATTTGACATAATTAATGAGATACAATAATTTTATAAATAACACAAAAAAATTATAGTTTTATATTATATTTAATGGTTTTATGTTATCATATTGATATGATATTTTTTAATAATATATAATGAATAGTATAAAAATTTACATAACTCATACTTTAAAATAATTAATATTTTATTAAATGATATAAAATTAATAAAAATCTAAAATAGGTCCAAATTAATATAATAAGGTTATATATTCACCATTGATCTATTTTGGGGTGCGTTTGACGTTTTATAATAACTATATTAACCCTAATGAGAAAAAATCCATGTTGTCATGGTAAGAGTGAAAGGGTTTATCTAAGGGTTAAAGAAAAAATATAAGGTTAATATTGTGATATAAAGATGTATAAAAATATTTTTTTATAGGATTTGGACCCATCCTAATATTATACTCTAAATAACTTACTTTAGAAGTATTTCGAATCAAAAATCAATTTAAATTAATTTAATATTTTAATGGATTCCAAGAGTGCCCTTCCCCTCTCTTATAAAAGGAACCTCCACCCTTACTTCCTCACACCACATAGAGCCTTATATCTCAACCAAACCCTATGTATTTCTCTAAAAAATTATTAGTTAATTTATAGAGGTCCTGGTCTTATAAAATGACCAACCCTAGTTTCTGTAAGAGGAGAACCAAAGGAAGTGCACCGAAGAAGTGGTAGTTGTTTTACCAATTCAATTAAGTTCATATGTTCTTATACTTGATCATCCTATGTTGTTTCCATAATAATGTAATAAATAATACATAATATATATACTGATATGTTATTATGATTATTGGAAAACCATATTAATCCTTTTTCTATCCCACAAAAAACAACATCACTATGCGTGCATACGTACGACTTACTGTTTCCACATTGTGCTGAATTTTTTTTCATCGCCGATTTATTTGGATGTGTATAATGATGAATATAATGAATAAAATAACAAATATAAAATGATTTTTAATTTTTAATAAATTATAAACCACCCACTTCCTTACCTTTTCACAATTAAGGGAATGATATCGTCACTTATTGAGACATACGACCTACCGTCTCCACGATGCCACCCAATTCATTTTCCATATTCGAAAATGAAGAATTATTATATAAATTTATATAATTAATATATATAATATATATTACCTAAAAATTATTCTATAAATTATGTAACTATATAATATTCACAATAATTACGACTTATATGTCAAAACATGCATAAGAAAATAAAGTAGCTGACACCCGAAAGAAGAGTAATAATGAAATAATGATAAAAAAATAGTGATAAGATGATAATATATGATATCATAAATATTAATATGGTTCTAGAATAAGTTAATAAGGTTATTTAAACCATTATATAGTAGTTTCAGATACGTACAAATAAAACCAGACCTTAGGTAGGGGTTAGTTTTACAATCACATTATTATCGAGACTGTTTATACGTAAGTATCTTTTGAGAAATATTTATCATCATTGTTAATGTTTCTTAAACATTTATTTCAAAATATTCTTACCATTCCTTTAAAAAAATTGGAATTCAATTTTACCAAGGTATGAAGTTTTATTAAATGGTTTGAAAGGAATTTTGGTTGTTTTCCAAATGAGGTACTTCTTTTGTTTTCCAACAAAAGTATGGGAATAATGTTTTTTTAACTTATACCAAATGAATGAATTTTTACACTTTAATGATTCCTTAATACCTTGAAGCTTACATTACAATATCACAAGGTTATTTCTAAATAAAATATTTTCATTTAAAATTTAGTGGAATTTTAATAGAAGAAAATGAATTTAAAAAAGAACGAATATTTTCATCAAGAATTGTTTTCAAGTGATATACAAATGTTATTTTTCATATAAGAAAAAATTATTTGAGGTTACTTATGTTTTAATGGGGATATGATTAAATGTTACCAATCTTATTCTTTCTATGAATGGTTTATGTTTATGATGGAATGATACTCATAAGACCCATTACTTTTATGTGGGTTATGTTATGATTGAATGATGTTTATGAAACCAATATCATTCCATGGGTTCTGATATGATAAATGATTTATGTTCTTATGGACCATATATGTTTGGTTTAATTTTCAGATATTTGGGACCTATATCTACCTACAATTCATTAGGTAAATATTTATATCTCATTAGATAGACATTAAGGAACTTGTCAACCAAGATGGTTATGGGTGTGAACCATGACTACCAAGATGGTTATGGGAGTGAACCATGACTATCATGATAGTATGGAGAGTGATCCCATATTACTAAGATATCCTTGTAAATGATGGATTGAATACTATGAAAATCATTTTATATGCTTATGTGTCTACCAAAAATTTCATGTCTTATTCCTATGTTATAATTTCATGGATTATGTTCTTAATTTTATTATGATTCATATCTTATAAACTACCAATATTTATGCCATGATTCCAATTTATTATCATTGACAAATAGAGTATGATATTCTATTTTCATGATCATGTTCTCATACCCTTATGCTCTTGATTATGTGTACATATCTCTATTATTTACCCTTATATTGAATCTGAAATCACTGATTTTTATGTTTTCTTTCCCCAGGTTATGACGATATGTATTATGTTTGTTGTTTCTAAGAACGGGTGTATTAGAGAAGAACCTATTAGGATATAATCTTGATCACTTATGCACCAGTATTTATGTTTCCATGTTTCGAATGGTACAAGACTATTATGGTCTTTGAGAATATGTCTGTGAAAGGTATTATGTATTCCCAAAAAGTGATTTAATGTTAATGTATGAAAAAGTGGGTTGTTATATGCTCATTCAATCAACACAATTTCCACTAGTCCCAATACTATGTCATCAAATGACCCAACACCCAACCTCTAATTGATAACACCTCATTATGTGACATAGTTTTCATTAAGAATATAACATAATAAAAAACCATAGCCTCATAATTCTAT
Organism: Viscum album; assembly: GCA_963277665.1. Classification (NCBI taxonomy): domain Eukaryota; kingdom Viridiplantae; phylum Streptophyta; class Magnoliopsida; order Santalales; family Viscaceae; genus Viscum; species Viscum album. The sequence goes on from OY728125.1 coordinate 1,677,676,634, forward strand.
CTAACACAAATAGATATTTTACCTCCAATGACACATTAAACCTCAAATAATGTAATATTAAGCTCTAACATATACCTATCTATGGGAAATAATATCTCAAGTCACACCATAGGGATGGGTTTTGAATAATCATCATATGATCATATAAAGTGGAAGGAAACCCAAAATGTAACATCCTAAGATTTTATGAAATACTTTTTTTTTCAAATTATTTAGTTTTTTGGTATGTTTGTTTACATATAACACTATGTTTGTCTTGTGTTTCACGGAACACTGAGTTTAAACAAAAAATGGAATACAATTACAATATTATTAATTAATATGAAAATTATCGCCTAGCCACTGAATGGAGACTATAAATATGATTAACTAAAATTTAAAAATATATATTTTAACCATGTATATAAAATGAATTATACGGTTACCAGTGAATTAGAAATGAAAATAAAACCCATTTGAAAATAAAGGAAATCTATTTTTGAAAAATAATTTTTATGCACACAAACATGTTTTATCTCAATAAATTAAATAAATAAAATAAATATATTCTAGAAAATTATTTTAATTAAAGTAAAATATCTTATATTCCATAAAATTATAAACATTCATCTTTTTTGTTTTCTAGTCATTAGAAAAGATTAAATCCAATTTAATGCTTAAAAAATATATTTTTCTAAAAACTGGTTTTGTCACATTTTGCGTAATTATTTTAAAAATAAAATGGGTAATATTTAAAAATGTTATTTGAAAAAAAATTAATTATCATATAAAACTTATTTTATTGTGAATTTTTGGGAATTTTTTGAAAATATTAATTTTTCAACGAGTAGTGAAAATTCTGGTTTTTATTGAAAACTGCCTTTTCATTTATTAGATATATAAGATTAAATTTAATTTCAAATTTATATTAAAATTAAATTTAGTAAAATTATTTATCTATAAATAAAATTTATGTCATTGGAAGCAATTTAATATTTAATTTTGATATTAAAACTTTTTAAATTTTCGAACATTTTCCCTTCAGAAATTTTATTTCTCATCGCGTCAACTACTTTAATTTCGAATTGAATGTTAACATTTATATGAATGGAATTTTTAAAATTGATTCATTATTTTTAATAATAATTATCTATATTATATAATTATATTAACTAAATTTTTGATCCAAATGAATTTAAAAAATAGTGAAAATTAATTATCCCAGTTACGGTTAAAACAGGTATACCTGGGTTTAAAATAAAAGGATAAGGGAAAAAATAACCAATAAAATTGTAAAACCCCCATTTAATTTCCATATATTGACCTTAAAACCTATAAGGTTATATTATGGCCATTGTTTTTCTTTGTGGCATGTTCAAATCGTGGGCACACTTTATTTTATTAAAAAATTCCAAGTGTGTCCTCTACCCCACTTATAAAAAGCCACCCCTATCCTCCCCTATCCACACTTCATAAACTATTATTTTTTAGAAAATAAATGAAAAAAATGTGTTTGTAAATTCACTCCCCACATATTTGAGTCCTTGGTTATATCATAATGCTAATATTTTAGGGCTTTAGATTATTCCTAATATGGTTTCCCAAAAAAGAGTTAAATTTTAAAATTATGCATTTTTGTTTTACTAATTATTATATATCCTTAAAATATTACTCAATTATGATTCTATAATGAAAAAGTATCTCAAATATACTTATATGTTATTATAATAATGAAATAGCTTATATCTATCTATTACTCTATCAAATGGGAAATGAAACTCCTTATCGGGTGTATGACGTACTACAATCTCACAAGACGATGTTATTCATTTTCCATCACCAAATCTAAAGGATGGATATAATGATGGATTATATATATATGATATATATTATATTATTGTACCTATTTAATTATAATAACACATGTACCTTCTTTCCATACAACCTGTTGGAAGATAATAACATTGCTTTTGTGTATGGACGACTACCACTTCACAAAATGATGTGATATATTTCACGATTTAAATTTTACTTGGAAGGAAAAAACAAGAAATTTGAATGAATATATAAGTTATATTTAATATAATTATACTTATATAATTTTTATATAACATATTCTTTCTTATTTTTCATTCCATGGGGGATACAATGATGTCATTCGTGTGTACGATGGACTACCACATCACAAAGCTATGTGATTCGTTTTTCACTATCACTCAGAATTGATGGTAATAAGGGTAAATTTAATAAATATATATTATCAATAGGTACTATAAATTATAATTTGAATGTAATATATTATTTAACTTTATTTTTCTTTATCCATCATGAAAATGGAAATTGTGCTCATCCGTACATACGACCTACTATCTTCATGGATGATGTATTTTATTTTTTGCCTCTAATGTTTATAGATTACTATAAATAAATATATAATGAAAATTTATGATACTTATATCATGGATAAAATCTTATAAAAAATGGATCCATGATATAAGTAAGACAACCAAAAATAAAAATCAAAACATACACAAAAAAATAAAGCAGTTATTACCCGAAACATGATTTTTACAAGGAATTGTTAATAAATGGGCAATAAAAAGTCATAAGTAAACCATATATTATAAGATATATATATAGGTATTATTATTTAATATATTTATAATAAACTTATATTTATTATATATTAGTTTTTAATGTTCACGAAAGAAGTTGAGACTTGCGGTAAGGGATTTCCGTCTATGTTTTTACTTATACGAGACACATTCCATTTTCTCAAATTATTTATTTTATTCGGTGTATATATTTTCCATGAAGATATTTTATTTTGATTATAATTTAAATTATTTGGACTTAAATATCTATATTAGTATATCCATTTTAGAAGTTTTACGGTTCAAAGATACCGATGCAATAAGGTATTTTTTTTCTCAATTTTTCTTCTTTGGGATATACATTATGTTAAGAAACTAAATTATTGTATAAGGTGTATATATATCCCTATTTAATTTTAATATCATGAATTTATTTATTCTTATTATATTTTTAGTTTTATATAATGTTATTCTTTTATGGGGATTTTTATTCAATATTACCATAGTGGTAAGGGTTTTAGGATACAATCTCAATGTTTATTTGGACTGTTTATATTTATGCTTTATATAATAAAATATTATGATATATATATCAATAAACATATTAATTTTTATATCCTATGGTTATTTCATGATAATATATTATTTCCCTTCATTTTCTCCTTTTTATGTACTAAATATTTCAAAATATTGTTTTTAAGAAAAAACAACATCAATTGTCTCTTTAGTCAAAAACCCCTTTTTTCTTACATATCCATGTTTTTTAAAAATGATTTAAATAACGTTTTTATGTTCCTATTTTAATTTTTATGTAAATTTTACCTCTATTTTGATTTTATAATTAGTAAAATTAATCTTCATGTTGTTTTAAAAATCAAGTACCACATGGATTTTATAAAAAATATAAAAGGGATATTTGTTTTAAACATGTATGAGATGAATATAATTTTATGCCATCATTAAAACTAAATGTTTTAAATATTATCTATATGTTTCCAACATTATTTAAAAAAATATAATTTAAAAAAAATAATGTTTTACAAATTTTTATTTTGAAATAAAAAAGAATGTTTTCTCAAGAAATGTTTTAAATGATATTTGAATATTTCTTTATAAGATTATAAGGATGTTTTTAAAGAAAAATATTTTGAAAATATTTCATGTTTCCAAATGTGATTTTAAAAGTGTAAAGACTGGTTTTCTTATGAAATTATTAAAGTTATCATTTTTAATTATTTTCCAAAAAATATGAAATTCTTTGCTGTTATTTATGCTTTACTGGGGATATGAGCCAAGGATACCATTATTATTCTTTCTTTGAATACTTTATTCATATAATATCTATATATCTATGAAACCCATAATCTAATGTTACATTTATATCTCCCTTTTTATCCTTACTGAGAATATTATTTCACCCTTTATTAAGTTTTTTTCCACATGATATGAAGAAAGGTATGAAGTATGATATGTTTAAAAAACATACTAGTTATAAATAACTTAGTGGGAGATTATGTAGCTCACTTATGGAATAATTATTTATGTGTCTATGTTTTGAATGGACTATGTACTAAATTTTTATAGCATGGAAAATTATGTTATTTAATTAATTTTTTTACTAAGATGTAGTATCTATATATGAGAATTTTGGGGACTTTACACTTAGTGTTAGAGCATGGTTTTGTTAACCTTTAGAAACTAGGTTTAGAAAAAATCAGTGATCTCCCTTAAGATATCTTTAAATATATGACTAGTTATATGTCTAAGGATAAGTCTAATGATGAGTCAAACTATAGGAAAATATCATGGAATTTTTATAAAGGATAGAGTGAGTGGTTTCCGCGAAATTACATGCTTATCTAGAAAATAAAAGTTTGTATGGCTCTAATTAAGAGTTAACTAGGGGTAATAAATTTGAAAATTGCACATTTTTTTGGAATCGATCATCACCCATTTCAAGACAACATGACTTACTTCACACCTAGTTTTATACTCCCAGGGGATATTCTTTGCGAATTCAAAAACATTTTATGAACCATCACGAAGGATATAAATAATTTACCAAGGTTAAAACTAAGGTGTTACAGATTTAAAATATGTTTTATTGATATTGATATCCTATAAAAATGTTTTCATGATTATGTAGTTTCCCAATATTATTATTGTCACTAAAACTATGTTTTTTGTTTTATTCAATGCTAAGAATCATATAGAACTAGGTTAATGTTGAATGTGATAGACAATTTGTTGATGAGAAACCAAATATGGTGATTAATTGAGTAAAGGATATTGTGATTATCCTGAATAAGTTATCATAATATATGATTAACCACTTTCACCTTAGAAAACTATTAGAATCTCTTAAGAAGAGAATGATTGAGTTCATTGAGAGATTGGCTGGTGGAGACCATAGAATAAATAAGACTCAGTTTCTTCTATGTCATGAATGTGGGGAGAAGCATTCAAGATAATTTATCAAAGGGATGAGTAGATATTTTAAGTGTGGAAACAGAGGACACAATGAAAGTAATTTTCAAGAAAAAATGTAAAATTTTGTCAACATAATTGATAATAATAATGGTTTTCCTAATGTAACATAAATGGTTGAATGTTATAAATTTGGAAAGTATGGCCATCAAATGAATCAATTTTCTAAGGGGAAATATTGTGAAGAGAATCTAAAATATAAAACAAGTAATATTTATACTATAGATTATTGAGAGACTACAAATGAAATTTAAAATATATTATATATTCCAATAGTATTGTTTGTGTTAAATGTAAGAAGCATCATTAAATTGAGGTTTTTTAATGTTATGACATTATTAAAATATCATATTATAGGAAAGAGGTATTAAGGAATAAGATGATGAATCATTGTTAGTGGTTTAAGAACGACGTGAAATGATTAATGTCTTTATATATAGAAATTTGTGAATTATGTTATATGAATCATGAAATATATAAGTGTTATTTAAGTATAAGTTTTTCTTTAATTATTTTTGAATATATTTAATAGTACTGATGACCTAGAGAATTTATTTATTGGAAAGGTGATATTTCATGGATTACAGATGATTAAGGGAAGATAAACCTTTATATGTTCTTAATGTTGATAATATGGTATTTAGTTTTGGTAAAGAGATGATTGAAATAGATATTGTAATATGGATAGTATTGATGACCTCAGAACTAATTGATGATTTTTTTTTCAAAGTGGTTTATGTAATCATTGATGGAGTTTGCATAATATTTGGATTTATTGAATATAATCAATAATATTATGTTTTATTTAAGGATTGAGGAAGTATGTTTATTTTCATTGAGATTTTATGGTAATTATAGTTATAAATATGCTTTAGGAGAATATATAACCATGGTATTCAAATATTTTGTATGCAACCATTAAGAGATATTTATTATTATTATTATTTACGGTATTAATGTTAAGTTGGTTTATGGATATTTAGTGATATTCTTTATAAATTTTGAATTTTTAAAGGGTTCTAAATTTACAATTTATGGAATGGTTTATGTTTAATTTGGGAGGCAGTTTTAGAGATTGATGTATTACTTCAAAATAAGAAGATTTTTGTATAATGGATAAATAGGGATAAAATGTTTGTTATGATGATAACTAGAGATATAAGTAATGACTTATAGTTCTATTATGCATGTTTTGATCCATTAGGTCTTCTGGTATAACAAAATCATCTTTATTTATTGGAGTTAGAGACGATTTAGAAATTGATTGAATCACAATCCAAGGATTGAATAGATCTTATGATAAAAAAGAATTATAATCCCAAGGTGTATCTATCCCTTTGAAATTATTGGTCATATTAGTATGGTAGTTTATCAATTGGTACTTCAATTGACCCTCCCTCAAGTCCAGGACATGTTCTATGTTGTCCCTGAGGAACTACATAACTGATACTTCACATGTAGTGAACTTAGATGTCGTACCGCGAGAGCATGATATTTATTTTTAGGAATAACTGGTGGATATTCTGGATCATATAGAGAACGTTCTATAAAAAATACAATATAATTAGTATTTTTTTTTCAAAAAACCACAAGTTTGTAGATGTTGTGTGGGAACCTGAGGATGTAATGAGGTTGACGTATGCTTAGTTGTAGGTATCAATGTGATAAATTTTGGGAGATAAATTCATTTTAAGGGGGTAAAATGTAACATCCAGAGATTTTATGAAATATATATTTCCAAATTTATTTATTTATTTATTGATATTTTTCATTACACACAACATTGAGTTTATCTTGTTTTACATACAACATTGTTTAAAATAACATGACATACTATTAAAATATAATAAATTAAAATGAAATTTATCACCTAAACATTGGAATGGAGGGTATAAATATGATTAACTAAATTATAAAAATACATTTCTTACACATGTATATAAAATTAATTCTTCCAAGAATAAATTGAAATGATCATAAAAACCATTTCAAAATAAAGGAAATATTTTTTGAACAACTATCGTTATGTGAATAAACATGTTTTATCCCAACAAATTAAATAAATAAATTCTTGTAAATCATTTTAATTAAATTTCTATTTCATATATTTAATAATTTTTTTAACAATTATCTTATTTTTTTCTTAGAATATGAAAATAAATGATCCAATTTTATTTTGAAAATGGTATTTTAAAAAAAAGATGTTTTATCACCTCTTAAAAACATATTTTAAAATTAAACTTTGATTCTTTTAGAAAATTTATTTTAATTTTTTTTAAATCATAATTTCAAAATCATCGTAGGGTGAGTTTTTAAAATTTTCTAAAAAGATTAATTTTTCGATGAATAGTGAACAAATATAGGTTTTTATTGAAATTGAATTTTTATTTAATGAATTTATAAGGTTAAATTATATTTTAAAATGGACTAAAATTATATTTATTTAAATTATATATTTAGTAATAAAAGTTAATCTATTTTAAAAAAATCATTATGAATTTTAAAATAAAATCTCTTTTAAAACCTTTGCACATTTTCTCTTTGGAAAACTACTTTCTCGTCACATATATTGGTTTAAATTTAAAATTATTTTTCCACTTCTTTAAATGGTATTTGGAAAAATATATTCCATATTTTTATTATTAATTAATTATATTATATATTAATGGAAACATAATTTTTTTTTCAAAATAAATAGTAATTATAGTAAAAATTAATTACCACGGTTAAAGATAAAACAGGTTCATTGGGGATTGAAGTAAAATAACCTAGAAACTTTTCAAAAACCATTTTTTGGAATTATTTTCACCATATAGGATCTATGTTTTTCAAATATACCATTTTTAGACTTTTTTGATGTGAAAAACGTGGCTACATGTTATTATTTGAAAAAGGTTCAGGTGTATCCTCTCCCTCACTTATAAAAATCAACCCTTATCCTCCTCTATTCACACTTAGAAAACACTTTTGGTTCAGCCAAGACATACCCAAATGTCTTATTTACACACTTAACCACATTATAAAGGCCTTAGTGATATCAAAAATAGAATCTAGGATGGATTTAATATAAATCTAAAGAGGTTATATGAAGAGGATGTAATGTTTTAAATAATGCATTTTTTGTTTTAATTATTCTTATAACTTCATAAAATCTTATTCAATTATGATAATATAATAAAACCATTATTTACCATATTGTTGTATGGTTTTATACAAATGTAATATCTTATATCTATCTCCCCTTCCATTAAGAATCAGAAACGTTGATCGTTTTTATAGAGGACTACCACCTCATGAGCTGATGTTATTAATTTTCCATAACCACCTTTCACAGATGGATATAATGACATATTTAATGTTTATATATGATATTTATTATATTATTATACCTTTGGAATTATAATATAACATCTACCTTCTTACCTTCAACACATTAGAAAACAATAATGTTGCCCGTGTGTATGGCGAACTACCACCTTGCGAACTGATGTGATGTGTTTGTCAATTTTCATTTTACATGGACGGTAATAAGGATAGATTAAATGAATATATATGATAACGTTAGTCATGTGCATGGAGGAGTACCGCCTCATGAAGTGATGTGATTCATTATACAGTAAATCTATACATAAAAGGTAATACGGGTAAATTTAATAAACATATGTAATATATATGAATTAATAATGATTTTGAAAATGTAATATATTATTTACCTTTCATTCATATTATCCAACAATATAATGGAAACAATGTTCATATGTATGTACAACCTACTTTCTCTGTAAACAATGTATTTCATTTTCTATCAAAAAATTGTATGTATTGCTAAAAATACATATATAATGAATACATATGATATTAATATCAAGTTTAAAATTCTAGAAATTATGAAACCATGATCAAAGTAAGAGGAAAAAAAATAAAAAATCAATACAAACATGGAAAACAAAGCAATTATTAACCGAAACGTGATTTTAAAAAGGAATTGTTAATAAATAGGTTATAAGAGGTCATAATCAAACCATATATGATATTATATATATAGTTATGGTTTTTAAAATATTTATAATAAACTTATATTTATTATATTAGTGGTTTGAATGTGTATAACGGAAGTCGAGACTCATGGTAAGGGATTTTCATCTCACTTTTTTACATATGTGAGACACATTCCATATTCACTACTTATTTACTTTATGTAGTGTATATACTACCAATGAATGTGTTTTATGTTTATTATCATTAAAATTATGTGGGCTTACATATCCATTTGAGGATATCTTTTTTACAGGGTTCATAGTTCATAGCTACCAAAGTAGTAAGGCATTTTTGTTTTAATTTATCTTCTTTGGTATATATTTTAAATTTTCACCTATATTATTTTTTGGGGTTTATATATAGAACCTTTAACATGTAATATCATTAATTAATTTATTATAAAGATTAATTTCAGTTTCATTTAATTTTATTCTTTCATGGGGCTTAATATTCAATGTTACCAAAGTGGTAAGGGTTTTATGATAGAATCCCATAGTTTATCGGGATTGTTTATGATTATGATTTAAATAAGGAAATCATATAACCCATTTATAAATAAAATCACGATTTTTATTCTCATATTTTTATGTCATGATAATACTTTTTTCCCTTCATTTTCTTATCTTCATGTACTGATGTGTTCAAAAAAATGTTTTTAATAAAAATCAATTTTATTTCTCTCTTCTATCAAAACCCCCGTTTTTAACATCCATATCAATGTTTTTTAAAAATATTTTCAATTTTTTTTTTAATTTTCCTCCATAATTTCCTAATGTAAATTTTAATGGTTTTTAATTTTTTTAAAAAATTTATTATTTATCTTCACGTGGATTCAAAAAACAAGGTTCAATTGGATTTTAAATAATATGTGTAAGGGAAAATTATTTTAAAAGTGTTTTACCTGAATAGAATTTTCCACTATCATACCACTCAATGTTTTGTAGATTAGTTAATAAGTATCCAAATTGATTTCCAAAAAAATGATATTCAAATTTTTTATGTATTAATATGTGTTTTTTAAAATGGTAAAGGGTAATTTCCTCAAAAAATGTTTTAAATGATCATTAAATATTACATTACATGTTTTGAAGGTTTTTTATTCAAAAGGATTTTGAAAATGATTTATTTGATAAAAAGTGATTTTCAAAGTTGAAAGGTTGTTTTCCCCATGAAATGTTTCATGCGATCTTTCAAAATCATTTTTTATAAATGATGATATTATTTGATGTCACATAAGATTTTCTAGGGTTATGATCCAATGATACAATTATTATTCTTTTTTTTGAATGGTTTATGATTATAATGAAAATATATTTATAAAATAAGTTTATCTTCCATGTGTTATACCATGATAAAATGATTATAATACCCACTTCTTTAAAAATGGATTACGCTATGATGAAATAAGTAAATGATTATGAAACCTGTTTCATTTTCATAGGGTTTTTATTTGATGAAATAACTAGTAATTTATTTTTGTTTCATGGGTTATGATATGATGAAAATTTCATGGTTTTATGGAACACATGTATAAGATTTTCATTATGTGATAGGTTGTACATATATATCCCACCAATGAATTGGGAAATTATTAATGTTATATGATCTTATAGGGTACACAGTAGGTTATCCGAAGCCCAAAAGAGGGTATACATGAGGTTATCTCTAGTTTGAAGCAGCTACTTAGGTGGTTATCCCAATCCTAACATATTATGAATGTATTGGTAGATTGTCTTGAAATAAGATTTTCTATGTTTCTGTACATGAAATAAATCTATGTCTTATACCACTATTACTCTCTCTTGGTTCATATTATTTTATTACATTGTGATTTTTGTCTTATTGACTATATTTTTTATGCCAGGACTCATGTTTATGATCTTTGATATATAGGGTATGGTTTTAAAATTTTATTCTCATGTTATCATACACATATTCTCATGTTACCTTGATATCTCCCTTATTTACCCTTACTGAGCATATGAGCTCACCATTTTGTATGTTTCCTTACCTCAAGATATGAAGAAAGGTATTACGTATGACATGTATAAGGAGGTTTCTAATTAAAAATAACATAGTGGGAGATATTATAGCTCACTTATTTACCAATTTTTTATGTATCCATGTTTCGAAATGAACTAGACCTAAATAGTTTTGGTATTGATCGTAATGTTATTTGTGAATATTAATCTACTAAAGTGCAATATTTTTGTATTAGAAGTTTGGGGTATTTACACAAATAGAGACAAATCTATATTCAAGAGTCAACATTTAAATAAAACTATAAAATATAGTACCTGTAAAATGCCAATTGCACCAGTATTTTTCTTCTTTGGTTTGGAAGAAAGCCTGATAAAGATCCCAAATTAGTAAAAAAAGAACCTCACATACGAGGGGGAACACCATCCAATTTATCCACAATAATATCATGAGGATTTATGAATGCTGAAGGGGTGATAGTGCATTCTTCTCTGATGATGAATAAAAATATGAGAGAAAGAGATTGTTGAGGGGCTTACTCAAGAATTAGTTTTCTCTAACAAGAGGGATCAATTCCCTTTATATTTCCATCCATGATGTATTTCATTAAATTAAACATGTTGAACTCATTCATATATCAATATACATTTATTCCCATTATCATTAATTCATTGAATTATATTCAATGAATATTCATATCATTTAACCCATTAATAACACATCGTCATTTAATAAAACCATGTGGAAGATAAATGAACCTAAATTAAATATAAAATTCAATTATTTTAGTGTATATTAAAAAATATCCCACCTACACAAAAATTCATAAGGACTCTGTGAAAATTTTTAAAATTCTTTTCTAATCCATCCAAACTCTAATAGATACAATTTTTCATCAATCTCTCTTCATTCTAAAAAAAACTTTTTTCCAAAATGTTATCCTTATCTATTAGACTAACTGTGTGACCCAAGAGTCCTCAGTATATTTCAAAAAAACTATCGAATCTCTATTTCATAGATATAAGTACAGAGTTTCCTCTATAAAACAATAAGTGCTACTCAAGCCACTAAAGGGTCGGGTGTGATCTCCATCAAACATAATCATATCATTATATACATATGTACACAAAAATATATATCATTTAAATTATATATATATATATATATATTATATTCACATTGCTCATGAAATCAAGTGACCCCTAGAAATATAACATGTTAATCTATTATAGACCACTCATCATTTTCTAGTTTCTCAGAAAAGGGCTGACCATGTGGATGAATACATCACATGTCATTCATCTATCTGATAAGTACTTCACATGTCACTTATCTAAGTTGTCGAACAAAGAACATGTGAAACAACTAATCATGGACATAAATTTCCTCAGTCTAAGTCAATCATGGGTTAGAAGTCATTTCTTGTCATACAAGTGAAAAAATACCATATTTTTTTCACTCTAACAGATAACATAATTAGAAACATACCCACTACAACCTGATTAGCTGAGTTTATATGAAAATTTACTTAAGAAATTTATCAAAGTAAAAAGGATCTCATTATAGGTATTTTTATGAGCTTAGATATGAAAGACTGTTAATAAGAATACACCCCTATGTTTATCCTAGGCCATATGACACTTCACGAGATATACTTTAGTAGACTAGTACAAGTAATAATTCTCTACTTATTTTCTTCAAGAATATATTGTTCAATATCTCATATAAAACCCTTCATAGTGAATGTAGAAATATATTCATGCTAAAATTTACATATCATCACAACACATTGAAATCTAAGATGATCATTGGGTAGGGATAGCTCAATTTGTTTTTTTGAAGGGATACTTATCATTCGATCATTCATATATAGTAAATTTCCATCACACATTAATGACTAATAAATAGAGATTGTATTTATTATAAATACATGACATGTTTAGAACCATTACAACTAATCTCTTAAGAGATTATACATGACTTTCATGTTGTTGTTTGTAAACTTTTTTTTTGAACATTATGTCTAAATATAATTCATATGACATACCTATATGTCCATCAGATAAAATAACCCCCCCAACCTGTTAGTGAGTTACATTTATGAAGAAAGAAAGTATGAATAGTGGTGAGACATAAGAATCTTATTCCTTAAATTTAAATATTTGAACATATATTCAAACTCCTTAAATATATTACATCCAATGATATAATTTTATATTCTGTTGTTTACATAAAACTCTTTCTAAGTACATCATCATCATGATTTAAACCATTTCCATCAAATTGTTTCCTTGAAATATTTTTTAAACAATGTAATTATTCAAATTATTACTTTACCGACACATCATAAACTCTTTTTAGGATAAAGTGATATCTACTTTGTTTCAGTAAAAAATATAACTCTTTAAATTTCTATTTTGTTATGTACCTTAAAATCGTTTTGGATATTAAGTGGTAAAATTTGTTTATTGGTTGGTATTGAACATTAAGGAATAGTGATGTTCTCTTGTTTTGGTATGTAAATATAACACTTTACATTTTTATTTACCATCATATATCTTAAACTTATTTAAGATATTAAATGTAGAGTTACTATAATCTTATACTGGTAAAACTCATTTTCTAACAGTGATATTCTCTTTCTCATAGTAACTAAATGTAACTATTTACATTTTTCTTTACTATCTCATATCCTAACTCTCTAGGGTATTAAGTGTACAATAATTTAAACTTAGATAAAAAATATTTTATTTACTAACACTTAAATTATCTAAGTTCAATGAATATCCTACTATATTATTAAATATCATATTCCCTTCATAAAATTTTTCTATGACCAAATACAAACTACTCTATGATTTAATAACTAACATTTCATTCCTATAAGTAGGAATATATAACAAATAAATCATTGTTCCCAAATTATAAATGGAATTCTATGTGTTTGAAACTTTTCCTTTTGTAAATATGATTTTGTTAAAATATATCATATATGGATGGATATAACACATTCCCTTATATTTGAACAAATATATGGATAAATATATTTATCTTGGATAAGAAATTTTATCCAAATATTCTTCTTAAACATGACATAAAAATCATGTGAATCATAAACCATGTGTATACATTTAATCATCTAACAAAAAGCTTTTATTATTGAACATCATATCCTATCATATATGAGAAGTGAGATGAAGATACCACTATTTTAATTAGATTAATTTGATCTCGACACATTCATTTACATTCAAATTCTATATGCAGTAAATATTTACCTCATATAATGAATATAAAATACAAGATCAATCAACTTTTCCTATAATTTTTAACTACTGTATATTTAAAGCATTTTGAAAAAATACACTCCGTATCAATACTATTCAAAATCAAATAATTAATTCTTATAACATTTATACATGGCCTGGACATCCCAAGGAGCTCCCAAATCCCTTCAAGTGTTTTAGATAATCGCATAGTATAGAATCATAACTTCATCCTAGAAATACACTCAGGTTTCAAATAACCGTAGCTAACTTATTGAAGAAATATTATTTAACATTCAAATATTTCCTCATCTGGTTTTGATGTTTTATTCCCTTATACTATCATTATAATTCCATAAATTATACATTAAATGGTTAGTTGATCTATTCACTACAATTTGATAATTTTGGTTAAACATCTATTGAATTCATCCATCTTTAAAGAACATTTCCATAGATTACTATATGATAAATTTCCTAACCAGTACAAGTCTTATTAGAATTATTCAATCTTTACAAACATTTTTAATAATATTGAATATCATGGATATACCCAATCATATTTAGTAAACGATACTATAATTACTTAAGTCAGTTATACATTAAATGGATTTTAAACATCAAATGAATCATTCCATGTTTCTATAAAAAAACTAGAATAGATTGTTGAAAAATTTAAACAATAAGTCACACACACAAAAACCGTTCTAACTAATATAATATTTTAATTTCTTAATAACTTTTTATATGGAACCAGTCTTTGTAGTTTCTTACATTAAGAATCTTATTCCAATGATTAATTTAAAGATTATTTTGATGATGATGATGAATTTATCAGATCAATGTCACGTATTAAATCATTACCTCAAGGAATTATAAAGAAATCGATCCCAATAAAATTTATGAACCTATATATGAAATCCATTTAGTAAAGAAGTATCCATATCTTAATAAAAAATAACCTTTCTATGGAATTAAACTCAACGCTTAATTTTTTAGCTGGGGAATTATCCCAATGAAAATTGTTATGATTCATAGATAATTGAGGTTATAACTATTTATCAAAATTCATCATATAAATTCAATTAATTATTTTCCTCCAGTATACCAACCCTTGGGGTTTCCCATCTAAGTGTAACTAAAAACAGGAATAACAAACAAGATTATAAAATTAAATCCTGGGGCACCCCGCTATGGTGTGGAAATACATTTTGAATAATCCTACGTTACCAATTACCAACATTCCTTACACTGAACAATCCAGGGGCACTCCACTATGGGATGAAAGTACTCACTTAGATGATCATGGTCTTAGAAAGTTTTTCCCTTGAGCGAATCACTTAATTAGTATTTAAGGGGGTTTGTCTCATCAATTTAATATACAACATATTCATATTAAATTCATAACTTTTAAATTATATATAATCATTATATTTTAATGTTTTATTTCATTTTGTATGTACGACTATAATAATTTATTTTTTGGAATCCTTATTCCAACCACCGAATTATTCTTTTCACACCACATTAATGTGTAACACTTAACATAACCCTCATATCTGTGTTAATCACCTAAAAATATAAATCTTGTATATTCATACATGTCCAAAAAAATCATATGTATAACGTACATGACTTATTCATGTAAAGGAATAGGTTTATAAAATATTGAAAAAATCTACACGAGTAAGACCAAATATATAGATATCCAACCCTATTCACTTTTCTAACCAAAGAATACTTCTTGGAAAGTAGGTGGTCTGACCCCAAGTCCCTCTACTCAAGGAGACATTAATCAAGAGAGGATTAAATTCATGATAACTATAAAACCTATTATTAAAGAACTATGAACAAAAACAATTTTCAATCCCATAACTCAAATTAAAAACAGAGTTCAAAGTAGATGAAAACTAAATTTTATGATATCAAACCAAGTATGATATGAAAATATCTATTCTTGAAACAATTAATCATATTTATGGGAATACACAAAATTCATATTTCTTAAAAAATGAGAAAAACATGAATAACAATGAAATTTAACAAATAGTTAAACAATTTATTTATTTTAGAAAACCTGAGATATCTATGAACTATTCATAAATAAATATTAAAAATAAATATTTTATAAATTAGCAAGAATATATATATATATATATATATATATATATATATTGCCATTTCTATATAAACCCCAAAATATTTTTTATTAAAGAATATATATATATATATGTGAAATTTATAGAATTATAAACATTTTATAATTCAATATTAATAAGATAAATAATTTTATATAATCAAAATATCACATACATTGTATTTTATAAACACTTAATAATTCATCCTTTATGATTTCTAAATAGACAATTTATTTCTATACCATAAATCATTCAATTTAATTTGTCAAAACATATCTTAAATATTGATATTTAATATTAAGAATATTTATCTTGATTAAAATAAATATTTTATTTATTTTTATTAATAAGAGTAATATATATGAATTTTTTATATTTGTTTCCTCGCATGAAAATAATGTTTTACAATAAAAAATATTTTCCATAAAATAATAAACATTTTGATTCTTCAACGAAACTTGGTCTCCCATAACACTGATGGGTCTCAAAGGATAATCATATGATCAAATGAAGTTGAAGAGATCCCATACATATGATGATATATCTTGAAAAATGAATGTATAAATAAAACTATAAAACAAAGTATATAGAAAATGCCAAGTGAAACATTATTCTTATTCAATGGTGAAGGATAATTATTGTTAAAGATCATAAGAAAGTTATCCAAATCACACTGTTTCCAAAGGGTAACACTAACCAATGGATTTATGATCGTATAATAGGGATACTCAAAAGATAAAGGTGTGATAGTACTCTCATCATAGATGGTGGACAACAATACAAGATGAAGATGGAATTGAGAATCTTTTTCAAAAATTTGATGTCTACAATAGGAGTGTTTGCATCCATTTATATATAAATCCATGAAATGTATCATTAATGAAACACATCAACTATATTGATGCATCCATATACATGTATTAATTTTTTCACTAATTCATTGAATAATATTCGATGAATATTCAAGATATTTAATCCATTTATAAAATATTATTATTAAATGAAATATTGTGGAAGATAAATTCACATAAATTAAATATTCATTTTAATTATAATAGTACACATTCATCACAGAATTTATGAAATCTGCTCGATATAGCACTATCCCTCAATGCAAGATACATTCCCCATGTGATATTACATCCGCATGAAATAAGATATATACCCAAGGGAAAATATAATGTCAATATTTTATTATATTATTTGATCTTACATGAGACAATATCAGTCATTGACCTAACTAATAAGACACCTAAACCAATTGGAATAATAATTTTTTTCAACTTTCCATTGCACTTAATCAGGTAAATTATCCTCTGGTTTTTCTGCAAGAATTCATCTAATAAAAATAGAAAACAAGGACCATGCCGGAGTAAAGAACACATGGAAGGATCATGAATCCTATTATATAGAGAAATTTACTCTTACTTATTGTTACCTAGAGAGAATATATTCACATGAAAGGATTTTTTTCGACCAATAAATAAAATACACCCCGTTAATTATGGCGGTTCTGATTCAGTTCTCTGTTTGACTACTTAGCCTTTGACTGTGGATACCCAACAATGTAGGTTTTTATTCTTCTTTAATTTTATTTTATAATTTCTTTCATACCTTTTCAATATAGTATGATTTTATATGTTTTAATTTATTATTTTATTTTATTATTCTCTCTATAATTTTTTATTTCTTCCACTGTGATTATACAATTTTTCAATGGAGGAGTACTGACTAAGGGAATTGAACTTTGAGAAAGAGGTGGGGTTCCCAAGTCCATACATTGATTTCATTGATATTATTTTCAATATTCATAGTTGATAGTGAGAATGAAATGGTTGAATTTTGAGATTTTCACCATTCACTCATTATGGGATTCAATTCTATTTCTTCTTCCTACCATCCAATTTCTATTCCTTATCTTAGTCAACTCTTTATAAAATGGAGTTTGGTTAGTTTAGGAATGAGTTGAATATTACAGAGAGAGATTATTGTAAAGTGTCACACTCTTGATTTTGGTGTTCAATACCCCTGAATTATACAGTAGTTGGGGACTAATATACATGGGATACCATCCATGTGGGTTGCGTACCACAATATTTTTGGAAGTAGAGTAATTAGAAAAATGATATTGAGTTGGTTATTGATATAAATTCAAGAAATTAAAAGCAACAATGAAGGAATCTATATTAACCATTGAATCATTCCACATTTCCTTTTGCACTTATTATTTATTTATTACTTCATTATTTAATTTACACTAGTTTAATAAATTAACTCAATGAAATACCACATTCTCATGCCTTCATTAATTATAAAACTCCATAAATATTAATAAGTGAATAAAATTGTTATTGGTTGAAAAAAATAACCTTTGGAGACAACCACATTCAACCATTATGTGGAACCATGATTACTATAAATTTTTATTGATTTGAGGCTCAAAAAACCACCAATCATTGATCCTAACCATATTTGGAAGAAAAAATTAATACCTAAGTACCCACCTATGATAGAATTGTGAGAGGATGATATTGATGTGACTGATGAAAGGGATGATAATACAATCCTTGACTGATCCTACGTTGTCTTCTAATTTTTTATTTCGATCATTTTTATGTTTTTTATTTTTCTATATTGTTATCTATATATCTTATTTTGATTTAGAATATTTTATTACAAATTAAGTGCCACACTATAAAGATATATGGGAGTGAATTGTTATTTTCAAAATTAAAATTCATTTTAGATGTATGAACCTGGTTTTTCTTTTAAGCATGGATCATTTTAATTTCTATTAAACTGTTGTTCACATTCTTTTTGGATTAATCCCTTAGCTGTGTCATGGGCCAATCGGGTATTTTTTAAAGGAAGTATAAGGAGTTCTATAAGTTGGATATATGCCGAATACATGCAGTACAATTAGAATACACATCATGTATCAATTACATGACATGTAATGGTCTGGAAAGAATCCTTCATGTTTTTTAAAGGGTTTTTACCAGAGTGGAATACCTTAATATTTTCACAAAGTGTAAAGAATTTATTTTTCATGTAAATATTGAATATATTTTTTTAAAAATAGAGGCATGGATGCTATTTTTCAGATAGAACCTCACCCCTCCATATCTATCACACTAAAGCACCCAAGGAAGTCAAGACCAAGAATTTTTTCCTGTTTCATCATATATCCTCTGATTTCAGATCCATTGGTCATGTTGGAAGTGGTCTAGTATGTTCTTCATCCCTTTATCTCCTTTCATTATTCTTTTTCCTCTCAATGACATTATTTAGATGTAGGCTCATGTGCCCTATTTTCAGGGCATTGATTTATTTGTCCATTTTATTCTTGATACATGCCAAACTAAAGGATGATACTCAATGAGTATAGTTTTAGGAGTATATAGTTGGTGTTCTATGACTCATCCCTCAAGTATCTCCATTTTATAAACAATTTTAGTTTTACTCATGCTAATTTCATATGGCGTTGACATTTGAATTCACATTCTTTGCTTATAGTCATTTGAATCATATTTTAATACCCTTATTATATATGTTATTCATCATTGGATGTTATGAACCCAACATAGTCCACCCCAAGAAGGGTTCTCCTTTACTTATTCGTTTTGTTTCTTGTTATGCCTATATGTGCCACCATTCGGGTGTGCTATGACTTAGAACATGATAAAGGTTATGGTTTTAATTAAATAAGTGATTTTTTAAATGTTATTACATGTATGTATCACTTGAAACTTATTTTTTATGTGTTTTATATTAATAAATGAATTATTAAAATTATAAATGGAAAGTATATTGATACATATCACTTTTCATAGTTACTAATGTCACGAACCGAATCTGCTCACCACCAAAACCGGCACCAAACCATGCCTGTGACATGACCCGAAGGGTGTTCCCTATCCCCACGGGCTGGCACAAGTGCCCGAGTATCATTAATTTAGGGTTGGGAACGATTTACTCGAGTATGAAAGTATAAAAAATTAAAAACAATCCATAATATAAATCTGGAATTTTTGAGCCAAACAAGACTTATGTAAAAAACATAACAGAGTACATTGGTTTAAAGATAATACAAGTGGTCCAAATAAAAATAATTATAGCATCAAGACATACCCATGGACTCCACACGACTAGGGGTCATCGCCTCAAGCTATCTCCACAACTCTGCACCAAGGATGGGAACTATCACCATGAACCGCCATCACCCTTAGCCTTTCCTTTACCTGAATCAAACATAACCAAGTCTACTTACACCCAAGGGGTGTAATTAGGTTGTGAGACTAATCCCAGTAGGATACCACCCAATGATTCCAAATAGTAAGAAATACAATATGAAAAAGTAAGCAGTTTTCAAACGCAAGGAAAATTAGTGTTAAAATTTCAAGAAATGAAACCTCTAATTGAAAATAGTTTTCAATACAAAATTTTCAGAATATTAAAACATTAAAATAAAAATGTTAGATACTATAATTTATTTCCAAACACACCCTAAGACATGGGTAAATACTACAAATCCAATGAGCAACAACATCGGGAACACCCCTAGGCACTAGGTTGTCTTGGGCCCTATGTACCTCATACCTCGGTGTAAAGTAACCATAGAAAAATCCTTTCTCATGCATGAGCCACTAGTAGGGAACATAACCATAACCTAGTGGTCCCCAATAATCATCCACATAGTTTATTTAGAGTTGTCGTTATCCAAATTCTAAGTGAAACAGAGACAAAACCCATCCGGTCCACTAGCCGTACTAGTACAGATATTCCCCACCTAGGTACCCAGGCTTCCCCTTTTGTGCTCAATAAATTTCAGCATGAAACATAAATAAATTTTCATATAAATCAACATTAATGGTCAAACACAACCAATACAGTAGATATCACATTTTATACCACTTAAAACACGCAACAAAACACTTAGATTTTTCATAAAACAATTCCTCAAAATCTCGTAGTGTTTCGGTCACAAAACTCCTTATAGACCTCACTTGCATACTATGTGCACATATTTAAGTTTCCAAAACAAAAAGGGAATCCAACTAAATTTTAGTGAAAACACAAAACCATTTTTAGGGAAACCCCATATGGTTTAAGAAACGACATCATTGCAAAGTCTCCATTTTTACACAACACAACTCTTAGAATTTCATGTGGTTCACAAACACCATTAAAACCAGATTTTTCAGCAACAAACACAAGGGACAATAATAAAAAACAGTATTTTTATCCGTATTATAGTTCAATAAAATCAACTAGTTACTTATAGGGTAGCCCCAATTAAACTAATAAAACATTTCTATGAAAAACCCCCAATTTCACATGAAATAGGCCTTTAGGATTCATTTTAAATACATACACCACTAATACTATATTTTTCAGAAATAATAAAATTGAATAAGCATGAAAATACCATAAAAACAGTATCCAATTCACAAAGATTTCATACAAAATGGAATCACCTACCAAAACCAAGGAAACCCTTGAATCCTTTGTACGAAAACTCAAACGCACCACCGCCGCACCTCAAGGAAGGTAAACCAGACATAAAACCAGAATTTCAGACCACGAAACACAAGATAAAACACTAATTTTTAAACCCTACTTCCTAGACATTAGGAACCTCAATGATAATGGAAGAAACCCTAAGTAAATTGGATGTAACCCTAAACAAATTGAAAGAAGAAAGGAGGAGAACAACATACTTAAAATTTCTTGTAGAAATCGCCCCCAAAAATACCAGTAGCTGATTTTAAAAATACTCAAACCTTGAAGGGAGGTTTGAATAAGTATAGGTATATCATTTAGGAATTTTAATGGGGGAAAAAGATTAATAATCTAAGGAGTTATGAAGGAAACAATTTAACTTTATAAATCTGCCTAAAATTTGAGTTCTTCAGAAGTTTCGACCAAACCCGCGATGCAAATGAGCTGCAAAGAGTGTGGGAGAATATTGGACGCGTGGTGGGGTTCAAGGGGAGTGTTTGGGGATTAAAATCACCAAAACAACCTAAACAATGAATAAGTTATTAATTAATAAAATTTTATTTTTAAAACTGGAATTGGGCTTTCGGGAAAGCCCAATCCCTTAAATAAAAACCCATATACACCTTGATTATGGATTTCCAAAGGCTCCAAATTTTAATTGTGGTGTTAATATATCAGGGGATGACATTTATGAGTTGTAATGAGTGAAAAATATTAAAAAATCAATAAGTTATAAAAGAAACAAAATTTATTTTTAAATCTGGAATTGGGCTCACAGTTTGGCCCAATTCATGAAAATTCACCTATTCTCCATAAAAACTTTGAAAACCCCCCAAAACAAAGAATTAATGGAAATTAAAATAAAAATACATTTAAAATAATCTATGAATGTGAAAATTCTCCCCACCCTGAAAACTTTCCGCCCCGGAATGTCACGGTAAGGCCAAAGCAACATCCAAACCCAACTGAGAAACCAGGAGGTACTCTCTTGCCAGGTTTCTCCCCCAAAGGCCATAACACCTCCAGTGATCAATGAAGGAAGGAATACTCTCAGAAACCTGACTTACACCATTTTCCTGAATGAATCATGCACATTAAGGCTTTATACCAAATGAAAACTTCTCAAACACAATCTGAACAACACTCAATCAATTTACCCAAATAAACAACAACATCGAACAAGGTTACACTTGCCCTACTATAACTAAACCATTGGTCACTCTACAATATCAATGTTTACCAAACTAAGATGTAGCTAGTTAGATCTCTCCAAATGATAATACCTAATTCACATACAAAACCAAGGAAAAAATATGAGTTACTCGTATGAAGAGACACAAATGGACTCCCCACCGTAAGAGACGACTTATTTATTTTTTCCCGAGAAAGAATCAAGACACTAATAGGGGGAGGCCCAAACAGAATCTCTAGTACAAGGGGTATACACAAATTAGAAATTTACAAAATAATATACATGATGCCCACAGTGGGTCTTCCCTCCACAAGAACTAACCATCTTAACCGACCGGCGTGGGCCGACACGAAAAGATCCCAAAATTAAGGAGTTGGGATGGTCGCATGCTTAGTCTGCACAGTTTGGGAAACTATGCGATACTATGTGGATCCTTATATCTGTAGGGTTATCTTTTTTATTCATGGTTAGAACTAACCATGTGAAAACCGTGTGCTCAACTTTTCTAGCCAAATTTCCAACCATTCTCCAAAGACTCAATGGAAACCAAAGGGGGAGGGAATAACATTGTGTGATGAAATGGGTACAAGACCCTCCACCTATTTCCACCGAATGGGAACAATAGAAGAAATATGATGACACCATAGGTTTAAACTATTCCTATCTTTCATACTGAGGATAGGACTCTGTACAAGTGTTTAAACAACACTGGTGATTCCCCTGACTACGCACCAGCTGCTCTCCGGGACCTATGGATGGAGCTCAAAATATTGAAGCATCTTCGGCCACGCAGTTAGGCTGTTGAAACCCCTATGTGGAACTCCTTCTTTCGGTGCCACAAACAACTACACTGCATACCCCGATGGGTTTATCAAGACAAAACACACTCCATAACCCACTTTACCAAAACCAGACATTTCATTGAAGCAAGGGATCAGAAGATGCACACACATCGCACCTTGTTTCTTTGGGTGAGAAACAACAGAAGGGAAAGACACGTATAAACACCTTCCTATAAGATAGAGTATTTGATGTTTTTCCCAAGGGAGACATAATCCCAACATAAAATAGAACCTTAGAGTATTGTGTGGCCTTCACCTTTATGGTCAAAAGAGCACACAACATCACAATGCGTCACTGAACTTGACCCTTGAGATTGATAGAAACAATACATGGAACGAGACCATATTCAAAGTCCCTAAACAACAGATAAGTCCAAAAAGTGGACAAAATATCCTATCATGACCGAAATCTCAGAATTGGTGGTATAATAATAACTCTTTCTTCAACAAAACTATAAAGAACTCAGAGGACCTCTTAGACACCATCAAGACACTCATCCGTACTAACAACGAAAGAACACTCCCACCTTTGATGAATCAGGAATCTTAAGAAACTAAGGTCTCTTTCAACCTTCCACAAGCACTATCCCACTACAAGAGGATCCACAAATAATAGAAATGAATGGGTGTAGACTCAATAAAAAAATGTTCGATAAAATATTCTTTATATTAATCAACTGGAGGATTTTCCAATGGTGAAACAAAACAGGTTGCACTTTAGTTGTGCATTAACCCGTAATGGGGGCATACCTTACCCAATGAGAGAACCCAAGGACCCAACCAAGCTGGTCCTTTGGTCAAAACATGCCACAAACCAGATCCAAACACATGATGGGAACCACCGTAAAAGCATCCCAATTTTTTTTTCAAAAGAGACCACTAACCGTCCCTACAACACAGGTTACCAACCAAACACAAACCCAAAACACAGTTCAAACAGAAGGGGATCTTGAACTCAAAACATCCCACAACATCAACATTTTCAAAAACCCATAATACAAACCATAACAAACTATTCATCAAGACATCATGTTTTTATTTAAAACCAATTATTTGAAAACAAACAGTTTAGCAGTAAGTGTATCCACCAATGGTACCCCATAGGCCTCACACATGCATGTTTTTGTGCCAGACCGGGAACCCTCCTCATATCCATCCTAGCACTCATCCAGTCATTCCACCAACCATCCATCATCCCATATAACCCCATGCATGCGGTTGCTCACGAAAATACCAAAGGTTAAAACAAAAATTCGTTCCACTTTTCAAAACCAAAACAGTCAACCAACACATCCTTTTTCTCAAAAATGCTAACAATGAGATCAAAATCCCAATTCACATCTTAAAAAACATTTCATAAGGACACATCCATTTAGAAAAGAATCAATAATTCAATAAAAACACTTTTGAAAACAAACTTCAATATGGTTCCAGCTTTTAAAAGAGGTGTTAGCATACTATTTTCCATTTCAAAACAATTCTAAAAATTCAGTTCCATCATTTCATAAATCAAAAAATTCTATATTTATTTTAAAATCATTTCACAAAAACATTACACTTCTTAAAACCAAGTTAGTTTAAAACCAAAGTTCCAAGATTTCAAAACTAAAGAACACAAGACAATGCGAGAGGAAACTATATTCAGTGGGTAACTTGGAAATATGGTTGGAGGCCATATTCCATTCACTTCATTGTCATAGAGAGTGTTCTAGGGAATATCCCCAGCTCCACATGGCTTGCCAGGCCCTGCGAGCTTACTAAGACCATTAACCCAACTCTATTTTCATTTCCCCTAATCATCATTAGACCAAGAAAACCAAAAGACATAGATAAATCCATACTTCCCAAGGTGAATTGAATCCCTTCATGAGGGGTTCTGGCTAGGCACACTAACCATGAATGAAATTTAAAGTCCCAAAATCCTAGCTCCAGACTATGCTGACTCTTCCCCAAATAACATGACCCAAGGAGCGAACTTCCTCTGATACCATTTTGTCACGAACCAAATATGGTCACCGCCAAAACCGGCACCAAAACCAGCCCATGACATGACCCAAAGGGCGTTCCCTATCACCACAGGCTAGCACAAGTGCCCTAGTATCATTAATTTAGGTTTGGGAATGATTTACCTGAGTATGAAAGCATAAAACATTAAAACAAACAATAATATAAATATTGAATTTTTGAGCCAAACAAGACTTATGTAAAAACAAGAACTGAGTACATTGGTTTAAAGATAATACAAGTGGTCCAAATAAAAATAATTATAGCATCAAGACAGCCCCAAGGACTCCACATGACTAGGGGTCATCGTCCCCAACCTATCTCCACAACTCCGCACCAAGGATGTGAACTAACACCATGAACCTCCATCACCTTTAGCCTTTCCATTACCGGAATAAAAAAAACCAAGTCTACTTACACCCAAGGGGTGTAAGTAGGGTGTGAGACTAAGACCAGTATGATACCACCCAATGATTCCAAAGAGTAAGAAATACAATGTGAAAAAGCAAGCAGTTTTCAAACGTAAGGAAAAGTAGTATTAAAATTTGAAGAAATGAAACCTCTAATTAAAATTAGTTTTCAATCCAAAATTTTCATAATATTAACACATTAAAATAGAAATGTTAGATACTGTAATTTACTTCAAAACACACCCTAATAAATGGGTAAATAATACAAATCCAATGAGCAACAACATTGGGAACACCCCTAGGCACTAGGTTGTCTTGGGCCCTATGTACCTCGTACCTCGGTGTAAAGTAACCATAGAAGAATCCTTTCTCATGAACGAGCCACTAGTAGGGAACATACCCATAACCTATTGGTCCCCAATAATCATCCACATAGTTTAGGTAGAGTTGTCGTTATGCAAATGCTAAGTGAAACAGGGACAAAACCCATCCGGTCCACTAGCCGTACTAGTACAAATCTTCCCCACCTAGGTACACGGGCTTCCCCTTTTGTGCTCAATCAATTTCAGCATGAAAAATAAATAAATTTTCATATAAAACACCATTACTAGTGAAACACAACCAATACAGTAGATATCACATTTTATACCACTTAAAACACGCAACAAAACACTTAGATTTTTCATAAAACAATTCCTCAAAATCTCGTAGTGTTTCGGACACAAAACTCCTTATAGACCTCACCTGCATACTATGTGCACACATTTAATTTCCCAAAACATAAAGGGAATCCTTCTAAATTTCAGTGAAAACACAAAATCATTTTTAGGGCAACCCCATATGGTTCAAGAAATGACATCATTGCAAAGTCTCCATTTTTACACAACACAACTCTTAGAATTTCATGTGGTTCACAAACGCCATTAAAACCAGATTTTTCAGCAACAAACACAATGGAAAATCTTTAAAAACAGTATTTTATCCCTATTATATTTCAATAAAATCAACCAGTTACTTATAGGATAGCCCCAATTAAACTAACAAAACATTTCTATGAAAAACCCCCAATTTCACATGAAATTGGCCTTTAGGATTGATTTTAAATACAAACACCACTAAAACTATATTTTTCAGAAATAATAAAATTTAAAAAGCATTAAAATACCATAAAAACAGTATCCAATTCACAAAGATTTCATACACAATGCAATTACCTACCAAAACCAAGGAAAACCTTGAATCCTTTGTGCGAAAACTCAAACGCACCACCGCCACACCTCAAGGAAGGTAAACCAGACTACAAACCAGAATTTCAGACCATGAAACACAAGATAAAACCCTAATTTTAAAACCCTAATTCCTGGACATTAAGAACATCAATGATAATGGAAGAAACCCTAAGTAAATTGGATGTAATCCTAATCAAATTGAAAGTAGAAAGGAGGAGAACAACTTACTTAAAATATCTTATAGAAATCGCCCCTAAAAATACCAGTAGCTGATTTTAAAAATACTCAAACCTTCAAGGGCGGTTCGAACATGGATAGGTAGATCATTTATAAATTTTAATGGGAGAAAAAAAGTAATAATCTAAGGAGTTATGAAGGAAACACATTTCCTTTATAAATCTACCCGAAACTTGAGTTCTTCAGAATATTAGACCTAACCCGCGATGAAAATGAGTTGCAAAGAGTGTGGGAGGATATTGGACACGCGTCTGAGTTCAAGGGGGTTGTTTGGGGCTTGGAATCACTGAAAAAACCTTAACAATGAATAAGTTATTAATTAATCAAATTTTATTTTTAAAACTGGAATTGGGCTTTTGGGCAGGCCAAATCCCTTAAATAAAAACCCATATACACCTTGATTATGTATTTCCAAAGGCTCCAAATTTTAATTGTGGTGTTAATATATTAGGGGAGGAAATATAGGAGTTTAAATGAGTGAAAAATATTAAAAAATGAATATGTTATAAAAGAAAAAAAATTTATTTTTAAATCTGGAATTGGGGTCACGGTTTGGACCAATTCATGAAAACTCACCTATTCTCCATAAAAACATTGGAAACCCCCCAAAACAAAGCATTAATGAAAATTAAAATAAAAATAAATTTAAAATAAGATATGTATGTGACAACTAATAATGGAATTTTATATGGTTTCATGTCCTTATCCTGCCTTATCATGCTTATGAAAGTTAAAGTAGTGAACCTGATAATTGATTAATTAATTAACATACTAAATTGATTCATGTCCTATTTAGCCTTTCGACTTAGTATGGAACGTAATTGAATAATGAAAAACAACTTATTAAATTTCATGATAATTACATGACCTAATTTATTAAATGAATAAAATATAATGTTCCAATTTCATATGGACATGTTTATATTTACAGGAGTGGTCAGATTTGATACAGCCTTGGATTCCCAAGGGAATGCCTTGACCACTCATGGAATCTATTATGATTCATGGATGCCAGTTTCCAATAGAGATAACCACCTTAGAATATGGTCCTTTTCTATTAGTGTATGCTCAAAATGGTGTCTCAGGATCCCTACATTATAATTAATATATAACGATGCCTTTGATACACTCCTTGGATCCAGCTTAATGTCTGGGACATGAAGCAACATTGATATACCCATTGGTCCTAGTCATATCTTATCCTGTTTTACCTCATATGAGATACCTAGAATCAGTTAGAATCATATTATACTAGAATTTCATTGGAGACAACCATGTCATTACAATCATTCCCCTTATAGTTAGGCTATAGATTATTACTGAGTTGTCTCAACCCCTAAGGTCAAGGTTGCCTTGGCTATTACCTTGGATCCTCTTTATTATTGTTGTCATTATAGGATTCCTTGATCACTATCTTGGATAATACCTATTATTATAATATGATTCCTTGTTATACCTTGTATCCTTTATTATTATTTTCAAGATACATTGTTTGTGTTGTTAAAACTCACATGACTTAACTATATAAAATAACCTCAAATAAATTTACTAAATGATATCACATTCAGAGACATTTACAGCTGAGGATAAAGCAGGTATCAGGGTTTTTACATTACGATACCGTATTTACTTTTATATATAAATGAAATTTTTTCTATTTTGTATTCACAAACCTAATGCTATAAATACCATTGGTTGGAGACTAATGAGATTTATCTCTCACCCTATTTGGCATACTATTGGTTCCTGGGAAGATTACATGCATGTAGGTTTTGATAAGGGGAAATATCCCACTTTTGACACATGATCCTGATTGGTTTCATTAGGATGTATCTTATTAGTAGTTGACCAATCCAGCACTCAGAATGATGGATAGTTTTTGGAATCATTTTGACTCTATTGTATATCACCTATTTCTTGCTACCATGTATACCTGTTTTCTAGTTTTTTAGATGCATAACTTAAATCATCATAAACTTTTTTATATGATTGGTTTCTAGTTATTAGTGAATTATTACTTATTAGATGTTCACTCTTATTTCCCACTACGGTGGGTTACATGTCCAATTGTTATAGTATCTTTTTCTCCCATTCCATCTATTTATTTATTATTCTTCTATTTACTAATTATATTACTTATCCAATATGATCCACTCTATAAATGAGGGTATAATATACCCAACGACACAAATTAGGCCCTTATTTATAGTCTGTAGTCTCTAGAAAAAAAGGAGGACTTCTTGAGGCCATGTGGCCAACCTGGTTCGAGGAACCTTTGAGGGGCACCTGGGTCGGGATGACAGAAAGTGGTATTAGATCATTACTTTATTTCTTTACTTTTACGAGACAATATGCCTGATATTAATAATCCGTTGGAACTTGGTTATAAATCGTTTATGGCCATAGCTAACCCATGTTTGGGTTTAAATGCTGAGTCTCCTAAAATATGAATTGTTGTTCTATATTTTTATAATTACAGTGGATATACATTCACCATTGGGTGGAACATATGCTATATGACAATTATTATTATTATCATGATTGAGGATTTCATTTTATACTTGGACGATGATATGAGGTCTAAAATCATTATTACATGCATCATTACAGGCACATAGAATTCACATGTCATTCATGATCCATGCCATATAAGCGCATTTCATTGCATTCATTTTCCTACATTTCCTATGATTGATGAGTGATCCATGCTAATTATATATTCTTGTGATGCTAACATTTTATTATATGGCAGGGGGTTGGTTATTTAAATTGTTGGCATCAATCAAAATAGTGTTTCTAATATACGTAGATGGTGGCATATTAAATAGCTAGTTTTTACCGAGGATATCCATGTACCTCTAGTTACATGAGCTTCTCTTTGGATATGATTGAGTGATTTTTAGTTAAAATTCCTAAGGTGTATGGGAAACCATAGATCTAAAATGGTAATTTATTGAGTCAGGTCATCATTTATTACTCATTAAATTCTAAGACCGAATTTAGAATGGGTTAAATAGAAATTTAATGGGTACCAATTTCAATGATAAGGTGTATGGGCCCTTAATATAAGGAATGAAAATCCATTTTAATAGAGACTTGATATATGTATATAAGAGAATGAAAAATTTAAATTTAAATATTGACTTATTAAATGAAGTGGTTTATAGTAAATTAAGAGGAAAATTTTTAGTTTCCCTTTCACCTACTGGAACCTTTGTAAATTAAATTTAAACACTTACCAATACATGGAATTTTAGTTGAGTAGTTGGGTTAGAACCTTTGATAGTGAGACCTTATTTTTATATTATTCTTATGATAGTGTATTTATCAACATTAATGTTTGTTTGACGGTGTCTTATTGGAATTTGTAGAGCTATGTCACCACGACGTCCTCGTGTCATGTGATAGGAGGGTGGAGATGACCATGCTACAATGATGGTGGGACCTAAGTCGTTATTCTTATCAAATGAGTGAAACTTGAGGCACCACCTGTTATACACAATATGGTCACTAACACTCAAATTCATGAGAGTTTTTTACATCTAATACAGTCCATGAAGGGTTCTCCATGATCTGAACCTACTTTGGTGAATATGACTCATGAGTTCCAATAACAGCATCCTCCAACCTTTTTAAGGGATGGAATTCCTCAGGCTGATGAGTATTAGTTAGAGGAAACTTTATCTATCTTTGAGCATCTGGAGACACCTCCAAAGATTATGGTCAAGCCTTCCACCTATATTCTTCGAGATTTAGATAATAATTGGTGGGATGGGATTACCTAGTACGAGTGTCATCAGGCTATGGTTTGGGATGATTTTCATACTACCTTCTATGATAACTTATCACATTATATGCTAAGATCTGACTGAGCCAAAGATTTCATGCATCAAGAGAATGGTGTTATGCCATTCATAGATTTGTCACAAAGTTTTAATATGTTAAAGTATTGTTAAACACTTTATGTCAGGGATTATCTATCACTTGGTAAACTATTCAAGTATGGTCTTTAGTATTCCATCCATACCCAGTTAAACGTCATACACTTACCAACATTTTATGATATTGTTAATCAACTTCTTATCATTAATTACATCCTGATGAAAGGAGATATTAACAAGAATAGAGGTTCAAT
Organism: Viscum album; assembly: GCA_963277665.1. Lineage (NCBI taxonomy): Eukaryota > Viridiplantae > Streptophyta > Magnoliopsida > Santalales > Viscaceae > Viscum > Viscum album. Next base: position 1,677,708,667 of record OY728125.1, read on the forward strand.
TCCATGATAGGGCAGTAGTTCTTCAGGTCTCAGGAAGATTTCCCCTGAGGTTTCATGTGAGAGTAGTGGCAGTGAGTGTAATTACACTGGAAACTCCATTGTATGACATTGGTGTGGATGAAAGGGGAATATAAATCATTAGTTTGATAGAGACCAATGTAGTTCCATGCTTGTGGTCGTATGGGGAATCTTTAGAGATTTTGTCAAATATTTCCATTTAATTCTAGTTTAAGAGGTTCCAAACCAGATCTACCTTTAAAAGAAAGATCTTTTACACTGATTCAGGCAGGTGTCGGAGTACCACCAGAAGGACTAACTGATGAGGAGGTTATGTCCCTGGCAGCCATTTTTTCTCTCATTATCCCCAACAGAGTGGCCATACGTATGGTAGTCTGGTTATAGAATAGGGTCATGGATTAGGTTAGTTTTCTGCTTTATAGCTGATACCCAAGTATTAGTGTAAAAACCATCTAAAATATTACGTACTATTCTACTAGCCTCCATTATTGTATCTGCTTTATTCAATTTAGGTGTTTCACACTCCTTTATTTCTTTATCCATCAAGGAAACTCTCAAGAAGTAAATTCAATACTATTGTTGTGTGATGGACCGAAATATGGATCTGGTTGTATGACATGAGAGAATATTCCAATTTAGGAACATCCCCCTTAAGGTATGAATTAATTCTTATTTATGGGACATCTTCATCCTCAAGATGATGGGTTTCAAGGTCATTCTCGGTATAGACTATTTGGTTCCTAATCACGAATTTTTGTATTGATATAACCATATGAGGCCATTCACATCACTAAAGGGTGAAAAATACATTCAAAAGGGAGAGTGGGATGTCTAATTTGGTAGAGACATATTAGATCATCATGGTATAGGTAGAGTGACTACTAAGATTAATAGTCTCTTTATGGAGGAGTAAGGTTTTCCTAAAATTTATTTTCCTCTCGTAGTAGATCATTTTAGAGATTTCGTTGCCAACAATTTTTATATATTACATCATGATAAAGAGGTATATTATTTTGTTTATATCATTCCAATAACACCTCCAGTGTCTATTCCTCTATACAGGATGAAACCTACTAATCTCTAGGATCTCAAGTGATAGTTATAGGATCGAAAGTCTAAAGGCCTTATTAGACCCAATACTTATTCTTGTGAATCACCCATGATTTTCGCCTGGAAGGAGGATATGAACCTTCTTATATGCATGGTTTATTGATGGTTGGACCATATTATAGTTATGAACTGGAATCCACAACCTCAAAAAGATTCTCAATTTGACTATCATAGAGGAGCTAGGGTATTCTCGAATAAAGAAATGAGATCGAGCTATCATAAGGTGCGAGTCGGGTCTTTAAACATACCTACTACAAATTTTTCTAGCAGGTATGGTCATTATGAATACCTTATTAGTTATTATTTCTTAAATAATGCCTTCTGTTTTCATGTATTTGATGAATAGGGTGTTCCACCAATATGTGGATTCTTTTGTCATGGTATTTGGGGATGAAATCTGGGTGTTATATCACACTCAAAGAGACCATTATAGACAACCTGAGATCATTTTTAATATGTTTATAGAGAATCCAATTTATTCCAAGCTTGATAAGTGCCACTTTTGGATTTAAAAATTTCACTTCTTGGTTAATATTATATCCGAATCAGGAGTATCTATTATCCTAGAGAACGTGAGTGTTGTGCTTTCCTAGGATCATCCCAAGAAAAAGTTTTAACTATGAACTTTCAAGAGGATGGATGGATATTACAGGTTTTTCAAAGAGAACATATCACACCTTGATCCACCTCTTACTAGTATGAAAAATGAGGGTGTTATGTTTCTATGGTCAGAAGCATGTGAAAAAACCTTTCAGGTGCTAAAAGGAAGGGTTATATCAATAGATTCTATTATTTATATAAAGTATGGAAGAGGCTATACAGTGTTCTATGATGCATAAGGCATTGGACTAGTTTCAATGCTAAAATATGGGATAGATTTTTTACAGAAAGATCTCAATAGTTAAGGCCTCATGAGAGAAATTTCCCCGTACACGACCTCAAGTTAGGGATAGTTGTTCATTCCTTGTGCTATTGGAGACACTATCTAATGCGTGAGTTCTTTGTGGTGTATTGAAACCACATGATCCTAAAATAAATATTTTCGTAGAGTGTATTGAATGTTAGAAATCGATGATGGGTTAAATATCTTAATTCCTTTGATTTTGATCTTTCCTACATGTCTTTAAAGGGAAACGTAGTAGCTGATGTGTTGAACCAGAATACTCTGGCATATGCTATTAAGGAAGCCAGTGATAAATGGAAATTCATTATTCTATTTTATAAGATTAATCTAGATATTCATGAGTGTCATGATTAGTCTTATCTTTTATGCTTGATAGGTGAAGAGTAGGCAATTTTCATATCTTGAAGGCATGGTTCTCAAGGATATTGTTTCGGGAGAGTACACACCTCTAAACAGGTTTGTGGATAGAGATGACATCCTGTATATAAATGTGCATTTCTGGGTTCCTATGGATATGAGAGAGGAAATGATTCTTGAGATCCATGCTTATTAGTATTCAGTTTATCCATCCATCTCCATGATGTATAAAGATATGTGATCCCAGTATTAGTTTCCTAGGATGAAATGTCAGATATCAGGCTTTATCACTAGGTGTTCTACCTATCAGCAGTTGAAGGTAGAGAAACAGCAACCTGCCAGCGTGTTATAGCCACTTCTAGTCCTAGAATAGAAATATTAAGATGATTATTTGAATTTTTGGTCTTCTTACCAAGGACTCCTCTAGGTAGCATTTCTCTTTGGGAAATTTGTGGATCGATTGATAAAAGTTTCCCACTTCATTCTTATCGAGAAGATTTTATTACTTGATGAGTTTGGAAGACTGTATATCCATGAGATTAAATGAAAACATGGGGTCCCACATAAATACATTTAATATAGGAATTATTATTTCACATCATGTATCAAGATGGGGTTTTAGATAGCTATGGGTACATAGGTTCTTCTAAGAACATCCTTTCACCCTCAAACTGAGGTCCAGTCAGAACAGAAAATACAATTGTTATAGGACATGCTTCGAGAATATATCCATGATTTTGGTGGTTATTGGGAGAATAATATCTCTATCACAGAGTTCTTCTATAATAATATCTTTAATACTATGATTCATATGGATCCTTAGGAGTCCTTAATTGTAGGCTGTTTCGTTCACCCCTATGCTTGTTAGATGCAGGAGATGTAACCCAACTTGTTCCTTATCTCATGATGGAGACCTCATAGACGCTTCATGTGATGAAAAAGTGTATTTATATTTATTATTCTATATAGAAATATTATTTTGATCACCATCAATGATCTATGTAGTTCGAGGTTGGGGTTCATGTTTTTCTAATGCTATTTCCCAGACATGGGAAAAAATAACATAGAGGCAAGGAAAGTTTTCACCTCGTTATGTACGGTCATTTGGGATCCTAGAGAGTCAGTTCAGTAGAATATCAATTGTTACTAACTTAGAGGGATATTTCCATGCATGGTGTCTTGCATGATTCACATATTCCTCATTATCATGCCGACCCATTTCATACTTTTGATCCGAAGGAGGTTGAGTTAGATGGTGACTCTTCATTTGATGATTATATTATTTTCATAATTACCTAGAGATAGAAGGATCTATAAGGTCAGCCTATCCCATTAGTATGGGTGATATGGAAGCACATCTCGGTAAATAAAATGATTTTTGAGTAAAAGGCTGACGTACATACCCAGTGATAAGAGTTGTTCTCAGACATGTTTTTTCCTCCCTTGTAAGGTGAACTCAGGGATGAGTTCCTTTAAGGGTGAATGATTGTAAGAAAATAGTTTTTCTTTTAAATATGGATCCTTTTATTTCTTATTAAACTATTGTTCATGTTCATTTTGTATTAGAATCTATGTTGGGCCATTTTTCGGTTGGGTAGTTTTTGGAAAGGAAGAGGCAAGAGGGATATAGGTTGATTGCATGAAAAATACAGACCATGAAATTGGATTATATGATGTGTATCAATTACACAATGTGTAATGAAATATCCAAAAACATTCAAATCATGTAATGTGTTTTTACTATATTTTAATACCCTGATATGTACACAACAAGTAAAGCATTTACATGTTGTGTAAATTCCTGATTCAGATTTTTTTAAATAGAAGGAAACTCTATTTTTCAGACAAAACCTCTCCCCTCCCCCTCTCTCTCTCACACACAGGATATCCCAAGAAGAAAAGGCTAGTCTTTTCTATAGTTTTATCATATAACCAATGATTTCAGATCCTTCGGTCACATAGGATGTGTGTCGGTAAGTGCTTTATTCCTTTAGCTCCTTTCATCATTCTACTTCCAATCGACGAATAAATTTAGTTACATAATCATATGCCTTATTTCAGGGCATCGATCCATTATTACATTTTTTTCTAATCTAGGAAAAACTAAAGGGAGATAATGGATGAGGTGATTTATAAGAGTATAAAGTAGGTGGTTTATGACTCATCCTTCAAGTCTCACCTTTTTAATAATTGTCGTAGTTGTGCACACACCGATTTCATTAGGCATTTCATATTAAATAAATATTCATTTATTAAAGTAATTAAGATAATATTATAAGACCGTTGTTATATATGTTTTTCATCATTGGAGGTAATGAACAAAACATCAATAACCCCAAGTAGGTTTCTCCTATAAATATGATTTTAGTTTCTTGCTAAGCCTATCTACGCGAAAGTTTGCATGTGCTGTGACATGAAATTGATAATGGTAAGTGTTTCAATTAAGTGAATAGGTTGTTAATGATTTTTACATGAAAGTATCACTTAACCTTTATAAGGTAAGAATTTCTAATTAATCAATGAATCATTTAAATTATAAACGAAAAGTATATTGATACGTTTCACTGAGATTAGATACTTAAAATGGAATTATATATGGTTGAACATCCTTAGCCTGCCTTTTCATGCTTATGAAAGGTGATGGACTGAACCTAATAATTTATTAATTTATTAAATTAATAAATGGTTTAATTTCCTATTTATCCCTTACCCAAAGAATGGAAGGTAATGGAATTAAAGAAAATGACTTGTTAAATGGAATGATTATTACATGGTTTAATTTATTAAATGAATGATGTATAAGGTGACTATTTCTTATGGACCTATTAATATTTATAGGAGTGTTCACACTCCATCTAAACTAGGATTCTCTAGGGACTATCTTGAGTACTCATGGACACTATTTTGATTTATGGATGATGGTGCTAAGAGATACACTCACCATAGAACCCGGTCCTAATCTACCAATGGATTCCTAACATGATGCCAAAAGATCCCTCTATTATATTTTAGATATTAGTATGCAATTGATACAATCCAAAGATTCATATTGACGTCACGCACATACGTTTCCATGGATACACCCATTGGGTCCAATCATATATTTTCCTACATTACCTTAGATGAGATCTCCAGACTTAGTTATAATTATATTATAGTGGGATTCCACGGGAAACACCCCTTGGATTACACTCAGACCCCTTATAGCTAGGATATTTTTTTTACTGAGTTATCTTGACCCATGTGGTCAACGATTCCATGGTTATTACCTTGGAACCTCTTTATTATTATTGTTATTATAGAATTACTTTGTTACTGACATGGATCCTCATAATTATTATCATTTTATTCCTTTTTATACCTTGGATCCTTTATTTTTTTGATCACGATACACTACCAATGTTGTTATAACTCAAACGACTTAACTATATAAACTGAACTAAAATAAATTACCCAAATGATCTCAAGTTTAGAGAAATTACCAACTAATTCTAATGTAGGTATCGGGGTATTTAAATTACTGTATCAACTTTACTATTATATATACCTGCACACTATATTAGTATATATTTACGGACTGGATAGTATAGAAATAGTTAATAGTGGCATACTATGATTTATCTCACACCCTATTTTTGTCATCATTGGTACATGGAGAGAGATTACTTGTATGCAGGTGTTGAAAAGGATAAACAGCCTTATTGGGACACCTGATCCAAATTTCTTGCATTATGAAGTTCTTGGTAGTATATGACCATGTTAATACACATGATGATGGATAGTTTGTGTCTTCTTTATGAATATTTTGTATAAAATGTATTTCCTACTACCATGTATACATATTTTCATGTATTACTGAGAAATAGAACGTATTATCATAATCGTTTGAATATGATTTAGTTTCTAGATATTATTTTATTGTTACTTGTTATATTTTTACTCATTTTTTCTACTTATTATTATTAATATTATTCTTCCTCTACGATAGGTTACTAGTCCAATTTTTATAGTATCTATTTTTTTGTTCCATCTATCTATTTATGCTTCCACTATTTACCTATTATATTAATTATCTACTATTTTACATTCAATTAATTGAGGAAATAGTATTCCCATAGAGACACCCTAATCCCTCACTTCTAGTCTGTAGCCTTTGGAGTATAGGGAGGTGAGTTTGATTCCAAGTTCCCAATACAATTCATGGAACCTTTGAGCAGAAACCGATTCAAGATGTCACATTAGATATAGTGTTTTATATTTATATGAATATTTATTATTAAAAAATTTCCAAATATATAAATTTTCATTTATGTTTTTACCTAATAACCTATATTAGAACATTACAAAATGATCCAGGGAAATTTTAGTTTATCTAAGTTGAATGGTAGGGGGAGGGGTAAATTATTTTTAAAAAATTAAGATATTAAACTAAAAAAAAAATTAAAACAAAATTATTTTGATATAAAGAATTGATAAATTTTGAATTTATTATAAAGTAAATTTTAATATTAGTTATATAATTATTATCACTAGGGAATAGACATTTCTAATTTATTTAATTAGGAGTATCCATATTAGATGATGCAATGTGAAAATTTAAAGGAGATAAATCATGGCTTGATAATTGAGTCTATAATTAGATCATTGTGAGCCTCTATGTGTCACCCACTTAGGTTGAGTGGTTTATCTTATTCCATTTATTTTAATGGACATCAATAAAAAAGTCATCCCTTTTTTTGGAAGAATAATTTAGAATATTTTTCCCCTTGGTTTTCATCAGTTTCAGGAATAAACTCATTCTAAGAGGTATGATGAGAATGGAAATAATTTATAAATGAATATTTTATAATTCCATTAACTTATCTTTCAATAAAGAGAGAGAAAATTTAATTTGATATATAGAGATATAATTAATGAGAGAGCCGATGATAATTTAGAATTAGAATTGGCTTTAGAGATGATGTTGAGATTAGAGATAATACATTTGAGATACATTCTTGAAACGTAACTTGATTTAAATATTTAATCCACCTTCATTTTGTTATATAAACCCCCCAAGGTCTCTATTTATATTCATCATAGGAGATGGTGAGGGGGGGGGGTCTTGGATAAATTCAACGATTTAATATACCAATTCAAATCCTTTTAAACACCATTTAAATCTACTCTGTAGCTTTTGTATAAAATACATGATCTAGAAACCTAATTCAACTAGTTAGTTGGTGAAATTATTGTAGGATTCATATAATTGTATTCATCCTCTAACTCAATAGGGCTCCTCCATCGACTGACTGGTGGTCTTTTACTACATGAAAAAATTATGTTTACTTGGATAGGATTAACAAAGCCATATACCAGTGCACTATTGTTTCCAATATGTTTGAGGATATTATCTTGGACATATTTCTTCCATAAACATATTTGATTGGATATTCCCACATGCATCCAGGATTTCCTCACATTGTGTATTACTTCAACTAGATCTTCAAAGGCACATAACATTTTTAAACTGAATTTACAAAGATACTTCAAAGTGGTACTTTAACTTATATCAAATCCATGAACTTATTAATCATTGATACTAAATTTACATAAATATAATAATTAGATACATTGATGAATGTTTTTGATCATTAAAAAATGTAATATAAAGAGATAAGAACAGTAATTTTCCCCTATTTGAAAATAGTTATTTTTGAAAAAACATAAATATTTTCTCATATACAAATATTTGGTTATAGTATAATGGAAAGTGAGGGAGGGGGGGGGGTGAAATGAATTTTGGAAAATAAAAAATTAAATGAAAAGGAAAAAATTTAAAAAACATTTTTTCGATAGGATTTAGAGTAAAGTTTTATACAAATTATAAAGTTATTTTCAATATAAATTTAGTATATTGAATAGAAAACATACATATCAAATATATGAAATTATACATTCTGAAATTGGATAATGTAATGTGTAAATATAAAGAGAGATGAAAGATGGTTTGAAAAAAGAGTTATAAAAAATCTTGTAATGAACCCCTCTATATCATTCCTCTGGGTTGAAGGGTTTCTTTTATTCCCTTGATTTTAATAGAGATCAAAAAACCACACCCTCCTTTATTTTTTTATAAAAGAAATAAGAAACTCATCTCCCTTTATTTTCACCAGTTCTGTAGTAAGAAACCCATTATAAAAGGTAGTGTGATAAGAGGAATATTTTCTTGATGCAGACCCATTATAATGCCACTCCCTTATCTCTCAATAAAGATATATAAAATTTGAGTAGAGATATATAGGGCTAATAAAGGTGAGGTACAAAGAGAATTGAGAATTGTAATCAGATTGAGTGGGAATTTTCAGACCTGAGAGAGTTTTCTAGAAATATGCCACTAACACATCACATGATTTGATTATTCTATTCATCTTCATTGTTTAATGTAATCCAATCCTCCAAAGGAATATATTTATATTCATCATAGGATCTAGAAGGGTCTTGGGTCGATTTGAGGATTAAATGGCCTAAGTCAATGCATTTGGAATATCATTTAAATATTCTAATAAGGTTCTAGATCAAAGTTACTGACTGGATTCTCAATGCCAATGGCTAGATGGTGCACTTAATATGTTGCTTATCACTTCCTGAAATCACAAAGTAGCTAGTGGTCTTATACTATTTAAACTAGTGATTTCCAATTACATGGTATGGATATTTCCCTGCATCAAAAAGTTGGTACTGACTATAGGATTGAGGAAACCACCTTGGATATCTAACTTCCTTTAAAATCTTTGATTAGATCATCCCACTTCCTTCCATGATGTCTCTATGTATTTTATGACTTAAATAATAACTTCAAAGATTCTTCAAATTTTTCAATTGAATTATAAAATATGTTTAAAATTGATACTTCAAAGTCTAATAAATCCATCAACTTCTTAATCATGGAAAATGAAATCAATTAAATAAAATCATTAGATACAAATATGAGAGTTTTTAATAATGAAAACATCATGAGAGAGAGAGAGAGTCGTAGGTGGAACATTTTAAGTACCATTAATAAAAAGAAAAAAATAAAAAAACATAGCTTAAAAGTGGAAATAAATTCTCATTCTTTTATTATATTTTAGTTATTACTTTACTGAAACAAAATGTGTTTAATTTTTTATTGTCCACGATGTTTAAAATTTTGGGAAAATGATTCATTCAAGTATAGGGAATGGATTATTGGTCCTTACATTATTTACTCCTCTTATTGATCAATGAGACACCAGCATAATGAATATGAATTTAAATTACAAGGATATAATTTTTTTTAAATCACAAGATTACATAAATTTTGAGTTATTCATTAAAATTATAATGAATTTTTTCATTATATTTGGATTTAAATAAAAATATCATTAATTTTTATTGATTATTATTATTCATTCCACTACGTATTTTATAATTATTTAATTCCCATTCATAAAAGATATAATAAACCATCCAATTAAGATATTTCTAATACCCTTTTTCTTGAGATAATATTATGGCATGAAAAATCAAAGAACATGACATATTTATTTTTTTGAAATAAAAAAGAGAAATTATATTTAAATGATTAAGTCCATTATTTATTATATTTCCCCATTAACCCTTAAGCATACCTTTACACCTTTTCATTATTTAAGCCCTTAGAACCTATATGAAACATATTAGGACAACTAATTTAGAAACCCATTTTACTTTCCTACCCCACTCTTGGAAATATTTTATAATTAATTATGAGATAAGTGTGGGGGAAAAGATATTTCATGTTATTACATGGTATAAAAATTCATAAAAAAGAGATTCTATGAAAAAGTATCATTGGTTGTGGGGGAGACTTCCACAATGGTTTCCATCAAAAAAGAAAGAGAGAGAAATTTCTGAAATTTAGGGATAATTTTATATTTCTTACATTATTTTATTGTGAGTCTATGAGATGAATAAAGAGAAAAAATAACTGATACAAGTAATTTTTATAAGAAAATATGATTATCAGAGATGAATTTTTATTTAAGTTGGGTTAAAAACTATAAATTATACTATATAGATTAACTACCTTATTGATTTTTTTTTGAAATTTCACCTCAATATTTACAAAAATTTAATCTAAATTCCAACCTTATGAAAATTCCTCATGACTATTTCTGTGTTCTCATTGAAAGAGGACACTTGACATTGAAATATTATGTTTAGAATGATTATCCATGAGGACTAGTTTTAACTCAAATTTAATGATCCTTGAGTGATGAGAAAACTATTTTCTAGTATGTTTTTTCAAAATTGAGCATAGATAGAAATGAATGTTAGATTACTTGAGAGGAATGGAAGTTAGAAATAAGGGAAATTTAAGATTCAATATTTAACAATATAATTTGTTGAGTTTTATTCACTTGAAAATGTATTTTTGACTATATATTTATTTTCATGTTTTGTTATAGATTTTACCTATAAATATATGTTTCTTTAATGATTGGATATTGATATTTTTTGGGGGACTAGAAACAGTTCAAGTATATTGGATTTGACAACCTTAATTTATATAATATTTTTGTAATAAATTAAATAGTTAATTAACCTAAATACTACAAAATCCTCGGGTTTTATCTTTTATTAAAATGGATAATTTGTATGAATTTAAATAACTTTAAAAATATTTTGATTATTGAATGAAAAAATAAAACTAGAACGCATTCCATTATGGTTTGTTTATTTTGAAGATTTATATTCAGATCAAGGAATAAACATACAGTTTGATTTTGGTTTAAAACACAATAATTCTTTCATACAAGTTAGAATTGAAGAATTTATGAAGATACCAACAAAACATTAATGAGTGAAGACAAAACTACATTAAATATTTCATGACAATGAAGGAGGTTATACCAGAATCTTTATGGAAGAATGTAAAATACAATAGTAAAGAAATCAAGGCATAATGTCTTCCATATTATGAAATTTTATGAAGATGATGAATAAATTTTAAAATGTGATATCCAAATGAATGATAAGTGAAGAAAAAAAAACTATATTTAGATATTTTCACATTATTTTCGATGGAATGTTAATGTGATCAGCGATGGATTTTATGGGGGTTTAATTGTGTGAAATTAGTTTTGTAAGGTACAACTTTTGAAAATGGTCCCCAATTGGTTTCATTTTTGGATCCAGAAATTCCGAACAACTCTAATATCTATGATTTATCATGAACCTACATTGAAAAGGTAGGCGTTCGTTGGGAAACTTTGCAAACAAAACATAAGAAATCACATTGGTCAAGAGGATGGGAATTCAGGCTCATCACACCCTTTTGGGGGGAACTATTTCTTATTCCTCAAATATTTTGAATATTTAATATATGTTCACAAATCCTTTTTTTATTCCTAAGTGTGTATAATAAGGATTAGTCTGAGGTAATGATTAATAATGAAAATATATGGGTTGAAAATCATATGTATGCATATGATATAATCCATCAGTGGAGGGATCTGAATGTATTTGAGGTTCTCCATAAATGACACACTTTTATTGATAGATTAGATATTCCATGTTTATTCATTAAACTGATTCTAGTTTTGAGAGTCCTAGTGAGGCACTCAAGATTTTTCATTCACCCAGGTAGATGAAAGTTGTTTTGATTTTAGGATTGAACCTATATAATGGGCTTCCTATGTATCCTTGAAAAAGGAATTCAGACACATGTAGTTTAGTTACTCTTTAAAGGGTAAATAAACTTTTAAGGTTGCGTTACTAGGACCCAAACATGCAGTTTAACTTTATTTGGCAATGATGTATAGGTGTAAGGTTCTGGTCAATAATGGTGCATGGATTACACCGAGGTGTCTCGAGGGAACACGAAGATATATGTTTTCTGGGGTGGATATGACCCCACTATGGATATTTATTAGAGAACATTAGGGTGAATTTGGGAGATGAGTTTGAAACTTAGGGAGGCATCCAATGTATCTCTATTATTTGTGAATAAAATCCCTTTCAGTATAGGGGATTAGGGCTTAAAACTTGAGTGGGTATCATTTATTTTCAATAGTGGATTGAATCTAGGAACATCATTTTTATTTCTCTCTTAAAAACATTTTCATTTTGTCAAACTTTGAGAGTAATATTTAAAATATTATCTGGATTAAATATTTTTTATTCAATATAAACTTAGAAGATTTTTTTTAAATATTTTATGAAATGAAATCCCATTATTTTTGAATGTTTTTGTGTTTTTATATTGAATCTTTTGGATGATTAAATTATGTTGAAAAATTAATTATTAAGTTTACTCGTCCAGCTATTTAATTTTAATTAGTCATATCTACTAATTATGCTAATTTTGTTACCTTGTATAAAAGCATAATTTTGTAAGAACTTTTAAATTTAAGGTTTAGTTTATTTAATGTTTTTTGAAATTTTTCTCTCCAATCATTTTTGTATAACTAAAAAACAAATTTAATCCAAAAAAAATATATTTTTTAGAAGAGTTTTCAAAATTAAATTCTTAGAAGAGTTTATGGGAGATTGTTTTTTTTCAAAACCACATGTTTTTTAGGATTTTAAGTGTATAATTTTTTAGGAGGAATATTATAAACTGATTTCTTGAGGATAAGAAATGATTTAAGTTGGTAATAATTTTATGTGGTCATAATTTGATAAATGTTTTCTAAATAAATTTTAGGAAATAAAGTTTATTTTCATAGTGGAATTTTCTTTAATTTAGAATATCATGAATATTTATAAGTTTGAGTTGATATCAGAACTATTTGATATTTTTATGAAAATGGATTTTTGGGTGCTAAACTAATCAAATGATATTTTCCATGATTTTCATATATTTTAAGAGTTGGTGGAATATCCCATGAAATAATGATCTGACGTTATTTTATAGTTTTTTATATTTGGGATTAATATTTTCAAATTACAATTTTTTTTAATTTTAAAAGTATTTAATGGAATAAATTTAAATTATTCTTTTGGAGTTTGAGTTTTTTTTGTTAATTCTAGTTGGAAGTTTTATGAAATATTTAATTTATTATTTCATGAAAAATATCTAAAAGTATTTTATTCCACTTTTTTGATGATAGATCCACGTAAGGTTTAGGTGGTCCAACTACATAATGGTACCAATAAAGTTTAACTTCATTTCATCAAGGTCAACAAAAACATACTTCAAGGTACCTCCCGAACTTGGAACATACATAAGGAAAACTTCAGCGTGTAGAGGCTATGTCAAGGTCAAAAAGACCCATGTAATGGTTATCTTTAAAAAAGCTACATAAGGTTCTAGATCAGCTTGTGTAAGGGTAATATCATGCTATACAACCTACATCATGTTACATGGTCATCATGTAAGGGTAAATAATATAAGGGTCATGTCGTGAACCACTATTATTATAAAGTTATTATTGTGTCAAATAAGTGATATGAAGGATTAAAAATTCTTAAGGATCCCTAACTTCAGAAATTGAAAATCAAAAATAAGGAGGAGATCGAGTTGATGATAAGAGTTTCATGAAAGTTACTATAACGACTCGGTATTAACATATATATACATTACATAACTTTTTTAGAATACATAAACCATTATAAAAATGGAATCCCAAAGACCGTATTAGTTTTGTGCCTTTGGAAACATGGAAACAGAAACACTGGTACATTAGTGAGCTACATTATCTCCGACTAGGATCTCCATGACAATATTCCCTCTTAGACATAGCATATATGAAATATATTATCATATCCTGGGGGGACATAAAATAGGGTGAGCTCAAATTCTTATAAAGGGTAAACAAGGGTGACATGTAATCATAAACATGAGCATGAGAAGGTGATCTTAAAATTATAAGATCGCACCCTCAAAGATCATAAACATAAATCATTGAATAAAACTTTGTAGTTCTTAATACTTGAATTATAATTAAATAAAAAACATAATCCCAGAAAGGATAACATTTTAATAAAACATGGAAATTTTGGCTGACACATGGGCACATAAAATCACAAGTTAAGGATTCATACTAAGAATTTAACAACTAATTAGGCTTGGGATTATATAATTTTTAATTGATTTTATATTGGGATTCCCTAAGTGTACCCACTTTTTTCAGGCTTGGGATGTCCACCCATGCACCATCTTGTTTTGGGCTTAATATTCCCTCTGGTTTTGGGCTTGAGATGACCTCTTATGTACCCTCTTATTTCGGTCTTAAGATTCCTTCTTGTTTCATGCTTTGGATTACCTACCATGTAACCTCCTCTTTTAGGCTTAGGATGGCCTCCCATGTATCCTCATGTTTCGGGAATGGGATTCCCTCCCGTGTAGCCTATTGAGCTCATAAAACATTTTGGAATACCCAATACATTGGATGAATATATAGGTCCTCCAATATTATAACGAAATCATATATACATGTAACACAAAATCATAAACAATCATATCATAACCCACGAAATGAAATGAGTATCATAAACATGTAATTTTATCCTAACATATATAAAATATACATGTTTCATAATTATTTCATCAAATCATAACCCATGAAAATAAGTGGGTTTCATAGACATATAACATCTGGAAGAGAAATTGATTTTATAAAAATAAAAGCCGTGAAAGGGAAATGAGTTTCATAAACATCTTGACATCAAAAAATAAACCATATTGAAAAATAATATGAATGGAATATTTATATATTTTCTTATAAAGGCATGAATAAGATTAGTAGATTCCATCTTAGATGGAAAATAATTTTGAAATATATTTTAAAAACATTTCTTGAGGATAATACCCATTCTTCATTGAAAAATGATTTTTTAAAACATTAAACCTTTTGAAAAATATTTTCCTGAAAACATATAAAGAAATCTTTGAAAACATATTGAAAACCATTTCCTTTGAAATATTCTTGAAAACATAAAATGATATATTGAAAAAGTTTTGAAGACTTTTTTCACTGGAAACTTATAAAAGAGGCTGGAAAATATTTCGAAAACTGTTTCTTTGAAATATTATTAAAGATATTTGAAAATATTTGAAAACCATTTTCCCTTCAAAACATTAAAAAGAATTGTGAAAACATTGAAAACAAATTTTTAAATATAACCAGTTTTTAAAACCCCTTTTCTTTTAAAATATCTTCAAAAACATCTAGAAGAATCATTGAAAACCATAAAAAAAAATTGAAAAAAATTTTCATTGAGAAAAACATAAAACCAAAAAAATTTCAGAATATTATGAAAAAATTTTATTCTGAAAAAATAAAATTGAAAATTTTTAAAGGAGACTTCAAGGGAATGATATATATTAAATACGTATAAGCCAAAAATTCCTTTTACACTGTAAAAAGTATAAAAAAATGTCTCGATTGGAAATAAATAGAATATTCATTTTTTAAAAACCCATTTTGTTTAAAAGGTAAAACAATGGTAAAAATATTTTTTGAATATCATAGGAGAATATTATAATATTCTTGGAAACATTTTAGAACACATGGTTTTGAAAGAACACATATTTCTGACCGAAGAGAGAGGTAAATATAGAATCTCTTAAAAACCCTTTCTTCACCATCTTATATACCAAAGAGTGAAAAAATGGTACCATTACTTGAATATAACATGAATATGAAAAAGGAAAGAAAAATCATGAGATTTATTTAGATATGGATCATAATATTTCATCAATGGGAGTATAATAATAAGAAATATCAATAAATGATGTGAGTGTAACTATAAATTGTTGCCAATTTGGTTACATTGAATCACAACAAAATGGAAATAATGAAATTACATTAATGTTAGCATGTCATTAGAAGGAGTAGATTCGTGATATTACATTTAAAGGATATTATATATAGCTCATTGAAAAATATTGGTTCCTAACATGGCATGTGTCTCAAATAATGAAAATTTAGAGAAAATTACTTTACCAATTTGTTAAATTTTGAAACCTAAGCCCCGTGAAAGAAAAATCATCAAATGGATATGGAAATACCCATAAAATTAAGTATAAGAATCCAAAAATACATCCATGGGTAGTATATACAGCACAAAGAAGGAAGGGGTGTGAATAAATTAGGATTTCATGGAAATAAAAAGTGAGATGAAATTACCTTACCTTGTGTCTTGACTGTTATCTTACTAATGAAAACATCATATTCTTTGGGTAACTCCTTTTTGTTTTCACCCAAGGGATTACTTGGATTAATTTCATCTCAAAAATATGATTCATGAAATAAGGGAGGGATTTTGGGACATTTATTGGGAAAATATTGGCCGAACCTATATTGATTGAGAGGTGTGAAGAATGGGGAGAGGTGGTGGCCTTTTATTGGGAAGGAAGAGGACACACTTAGAATTTTGGAATACATGTTTGGTGTAACCATGTTTTTACCTAAAAACATTCATAAGAAAACTCAATAATGGAAGGTATATTCCCTAAATATGTCCATCCAATGGGATTTATAGAATTTTCTAGGTCATTTGGGCCCTTAAGATTAAGGTTTATTACCTTATTAGTGTTAATTTCACTTTATTTGTAGTAATTAATATTAATTTTTTTCACTAATATTTTTGAAAAAACAATGTTGAAATTATTAGAAATTAGAAATTATTTTTATTCTATATACTTAATCTATTTTTTAAATATTACAAACACATAAGTGGTAGAAATTAATTTAAATTTAATTCCGCAGACATGACAACAATGTGAGTTTTTAAAGTAAAAACTTGGAAAACTTTTCTATGTTTTATAGTGAATTTGATTATGAAATTGATTAAAATGACATAAATTAGATAAATTGAAAAAAGTGATCTAATTATACTTTAAAACCAATTTAAAATATAATTTAATCTTATTAATAAATTAATTGAAAAATCTGTTTTGAAATAAAATTTGGTATTTTACACTATTCAATAAAAATGAAACTTCACAGAAAAATACGAAAAATTCACCAAAACCTAATTTTTTTTTGAAATATGAAGTTTTTTATATATTAAATTTATAAACATTGTAAAATTTTCATTTTAAATATGTTATATATTAAAAGGTGGTAAAACTGTTTTTTATAAAAATATGTGTTTTTATGTCTCATATTGGGTTTGTGCTCATGTTATGCCAATAAACTTAATTGGATGAATGAAAAAATATTTTATTGAATATATAACATATTAATTTAATTAATATCATTCACTAATAACAATTAATTAAAATTATTAATATGAATCACCTTTTTTTCATAAAAATAGTATTTTATAAAATCAATCCTTTTATATTCATTTGGTTTCTATATTCATTTATAATTAATAAATAATGATGAATTTAAAAAATATTTTCCTAATTTCGTTAATCATACAACCATTAACTTAATAGTTAGATTATTACATAATAAAATTTTAATGATACATTATTGTTAGCTTACACTCAGTCATTCATGTTACACAAGCAATCGAAGAAATTCAGTAATCCATGTAACGTAAGCAAACCTCAGTGTTCTGTATAGGGAAAGATAAAATTTATAGTCCACACTAAGCATTGTTTTTCATATAACTCAGTCCATAAATAGTGATTTGGTATAAAATAAACTATTTCTTGTGTTATGTGAATTGAAAAATATCAAAAAGATTAATTTAATTCGAAAACAATAATTCAAAAAATCGCGGGGTGTTACATTCTACCCCTATTAAAATGATTTTCTCCCTAAATTTTTTTTTGGGTTATCAAAGGTTTAATAATTAAAATATCCTTTCATATATATCCTCTTCAAAAAAATTAATACTAAAACTCTTTTAAAAAAGTTACCTGAAGCCGTAATGGTTACCCAAAGTAACTCATAACTAGTTTACCACATATGATAACATATGTGAGAAGTGAAAACTTGGACATGAAAGAGAAATATAACAATCAATTTATGATAGATAGTGGTAGAGAACAAGGTTAACATATTGTAAATAATCACAAATCTATAAATCCATGATGATCTAAGGGGCCATTTGATTCATCGAAAATGAATCCACTAGGATAATATTTTTTGTTTCACTATCCTTTTTCCTAAAGTTTAAGAACAGTCACATGGAGATATAATTACTTATTTTTATCCATTTTCTTATGCACAATCTCACCCTTTGTTTGTGCCTTGAAATATTTACACTTCACCTCTTACCCTAATAAATAAAGTTGAATTTGACATTCTGGAAGTACTAACGTATCAAGAGATCCATGATATGTAATCCTATCTATCTTTAGATAATATCAAAACAAAGTGGTTAGAATAGGTTATCCAATATGCATAAATCATCATGTGTTGAGATAATTCTTTAATCTCAAAAATTATATTTTAATTTTAACCGAAACATTCCATAACTCATTAACATTATAACCCTTCTAAACGTTGAAACTTTAAATATTTTCAAAACAATTCATGAAATCATCAAAACATTGATCCCCCGTATATCCGAAAGTAACACTTTGTGGAAATTTTCTAAACATGTGAATACACTTATAATATATTCCCTTGAAACATGGTAATAAGATAAATAACCATAAATCATTTTGAAAAACATGCATGATTCCTTATTACAATGATTACAAGATACATTATTTAAATCCAATAAGTTGTTAACTTCATCTTCGATGACATAGACCACTTTTCAATAATTTTTTATAGGGTAATCCATACAATAAAATTTACTTATTAACATCCAATATATCATTATCAAAAACATCATTATATCAAAATTATTCACTACTTATGGTTTACCATACCCTAATCCAAATACCACCTTTTCATAAAATAACTTTTCTGTGTCATCATCAACATTTAACATTCTGTTTTTAATCATTAATGAAAACATAAAATGAAAATTCTTATATATTTCATGATTTATAGAAGAAAATATTTTAATTAAAAAACATAAAAACTTTATTCATCCAACATTATTTTAAAACCATTACTTAGTCTTCATCAACATATTCTGTAACACTTATTTCCTATAATATGAAATATGATCCATGTTTTAAGGTTCCTCAAAATTAATCTCTTCATGAAACTTATGTAAAAACTATTTGAATAACATCACATACCATTCACGTGTCGTTTTTAGTCTCTATATATTTATAAGTATAACATATACTCCTATGACCCTTATAATTATCTTTGTGAGTTTTACACTTGAGAAATTGATTTTTATAAGGCGTATAATTTCCACATCTAAAAC
This sequence comes from Viscum album, assembly GCA_963277665.1. Classification (NCBI taxonomy): domain Eukaryota; kingdom Viridiplantae; phylum Streptophyta; class Magnoliopsida; order Santalales; family Viscaceae; genus Viscum; species Viscum album. The sequence goes on from OY728125.1 coordinate 1,677,728,276, forward strand.
ATTAAACATTAACCATGTTCATTCAAGTTCTTTCAATGGCCTAGAAGAAAAAATAACCGGGTGAAAAACACATATCATATAATAAAAACACTTAATAATAAAATATTACTTATAGGATATCTAAATCATGACACCTACTTTTAAATCAATGACATATTAGGATTATCCTAGATTATAATAGCTGAATTCAAATTAAATCCTTCATTATTGTTTATGAAGAGTTAGTGAATTTCCAAAGCATATCCACCAGGAGTGTCAAGCTAGGTACATAGTATGTCCCATTATTGTGCACCAAGTTATGCCAAGTTAGGACTGAAACTCCTTGTTGGAGTTTTTACTCATGGGTATATCTATTATAGAACAAAGTCAACTTGTAGTACCCAGACATGGATGTATTCCTAGGAAACCACTCACTATATCCCTTACCAAAATTCTAGGACTTTTTTCTAAATGTTAACCCATCCTTATACTTATATTCAATGAAATCCCAAGACATATCATTATAAATATTCCTATGGATCTCACTAAAGTTTTCTCATAATAGTTTTTAAAGGTTGACTAAATCATCACTCTGATACTAACTATAATGAATTAGTATTAACGTACATAGAAATTACAAAAAAAATTAGAATTCTTAAAACATTATACAAAATGACTCCCAAAGACCGTATTAGTTTAGTTCCATTAGAAACATTGAAATAAAAACACTATTACATGAGTGAGATACGTTATATTTCATTAGGTTCTCCAAGACCAGCACCCTTTTAGACATATGATACATGAAATATTTCTTGAAAACCTAGGGAAGGAAACATAAAAAGGGGTAAGATCATATTCCCAATAAGGGAAAACAAAGGGTTACATTTAATCATAAAAATAGGCTGGATAATGTGATCTCAGCATTTTAAGATCACACAATGTATATAAAATATCATAAAAATCAATCATAGAATAAATATTGGTTGTTCATAAGACATGAATCATAATGAAATAAATAAAATAATCCATGTAATAATAAAATAGAAAAAATACATCAATTTATTGGAAGACACATTGGAACATAAGATCATATGTCAAGGATACCTACTAATACCTTCACAACATGTTTGTATTAGAATAATAACTTGTGTAAATCCACCGGGCTTGGGATTCTCTACCATATACCCTCTTGTTTAATTCTTAGGATGTACACCCATGTACCCTCTTTTTTGGGGCCTAAGATTACCCCTTGTTTAGGTCTTCATATTTCCTCCCATGTACCCTATTTTTTCTAGATTAAGATGTCCTCTTGTTTCGGGCTTGGGATTCCCTACCATGTACCGTCTTGTTTCAAGCTAAGTATTCCCACCCATGCACCCTCTTGTTTTGGGCTTTAGATTCCCTCCTACGTACCCTACTAAGCTCATAAAACATTTAGTATTACCTAATGAATTGGAGGGAGATATAGTTCTCACCAATCACCTAATGAAATCATACATATATTCACCACAAAATAATAAACAACCATGTAATAACCCTTTAAATAAAATCAGTATGATAAACATGTAATATTATCCGAAACTATGTAAAAGAGACATGTTTTATAATAATTTAATCAAATAATATCCTATGAAAACAATAAGGTTTAATAGACATATAACCCATGGAAGAGAAAAGGATTTCATAATCATATTACACAATAAAGAGAAACAGGTTTCATAGACATCATGACATAACAAAATAAACCATTCAATGAAATTATATTAATGGAACCGTTATATCATTTCCCATAAACTCATGAGTAACATTAATGGATTTTATCTTATATTGAAATTAATTTTGAAACATCTTTCAAAAACATTTATTCAATAAAATATCTTTTCTTCATTGTAATTTTTTTTAAAACATAAAACCCTTTGAAAATGATTTTCATGAAATATTATAAAGTGTTATTTCAAAACATTTCATCAAGAAGATATCCTTTCTTCATTGAAAAATTCTTTTTTTAATTCATAAAACCTTTTGAAAACCATTTTCACAAAATATTATAAAGGGTGATTTGAAAATATATTAAAAAAATGTTTCTTTGAAAACTTTTATAAAACATATAATGAAATATTTAGAACTTTTTTAAAACCTTTTTTCCTGAAAAATTTATAGTAGAGTCTTTAAAATTTTTCAAAAACCATTTATTTGAAAATATATAAAGGAAACATGAAAAGGTATTGAAATACATTATTGCTTGAATTTTTTTAAAAAAAGCTTAAAAATGTTAAAAATACCTTCCAAAACATATATCATTTTAAAAAACAATTTTCTTAAAAAATATATTGGAAGACTTTTAAAATAAGCTTTGAATATCATAAAATATTTTTGAAAAATGTTTTCACTAAAAACCATTTTAAAACAAAAAAATTTCGAAAATATTAGGAAAAACATTTATTTTAAAAATAAGTTTTAAATATTTTAAACGAATCATCAAGGGAATGATTGTGGGTAAATCCTTATAAGCCAAAAAATTCATTTTCACTATAAAAATTTAGATAACTTCCTCATTTGGAAAATGACAAGAATATTCATTTTTAAAACCCATTTTGTTTGAAAGGTAAAAAATTGGAAATTTTTTTCGATATCATAGGAGAATAATAGAATACTGTTGGGAGACATTTAGAAATCATTGTTTTTAACGAACATTGATTTTTGATTGAAGAGAGAGGTAAATTCAGACTTTCTTAAAAAAACTTTCCTGATCGTGTTCTATACCAAAGAGTGAAAAATGATACCATTATTTGTATATAACAAGAATAACTAGAAGGTAAGAAAAAATGATATTTATTTAGGTATGGATATTAATATTTAATTAATAGGATAATACTCCTAGTAGATCTAGATAAATGGTGAGAGTGTAACTTTAAACTGTTTTGAATTTAGTAACTTTCAATCATAACACAATGGAAATAATAATATTACATGATGCTTAACACGTAACGAAAAGAAGGTGATTCATGAAATTACATGTCAAAGGTAGTATATACACCTATTTGAAAAATATATGTGCATAACATGGAATGTGTCTCAAATAAAGAAAATTGAGGAAGAATTACATTATCCATTTGGTAACTTTTGTAACCTAAATCCTGTGAAAGAAAGATAATCAAATAGATATGTAAATACCCTTAAATTTAATTATAAAAATCAAAGAATACATCCATGGGAAGTATAAAAACAACAAATATGTAATGTGTGGTAAATAAATCATGTATCTCATCGAAATAAAATGTGAGATGAAAATCCATTACCTTGTGTCTTCACTCTTGTTGTACTAATACAATCTTCTTCTTCCTTAGGTAACTCCTTTAGGTTTCCAAAAAAGTGCTTACTTGGATTTGTTTCTTTACAATGGGAGGAGGAAGGCAAGGATTTTGGGAAGTTTATTATACAGATCTTGGGTGAACCTAAGTGTTTCGAGAGGTGTGAATAATAAGGAGAGGTTGTGTCCTTTTATAGGGATAGGATAGAATACAATTGTTATTTTTGAAAATAAGTTATGTGTACTTAAATTTTTACGTAAAATAGAAAAAAACCAAAAAAAATAAATAAGGGAAGTTTTATGTCTGAAATATGTCCATCTAATTGGTGTTGGACAAGTTTCTAGGCCATTAGGTCCATTATGATTAAGGATAATTCCCTGGTTATTCTTAATTTCACCGTAATCGTTGTAATTAATTATAATTAATTTCTTAATTTTTTTGGTAAAAGACCAAGTTAATATTATTAGAAATTATAAATTATTATGATTACAAATATGAAATCAATTTTTTCAAATTAAAAAAAACATAATAGATTGTAATTAATTTAAATTTATTCCTGAAGATGGGATGACAATGCGGGGGTTTAAAGAAAATATGTTAAAAAGTTTTCTATGTTTTTATATTCAATTTGAGTGTGAAATTTATTCCAATGATCTCAATTGGATTAATTTATAAAAAATATACCAAATTATACATTAAAACCAATTTAAAATATAATTTATCATTATAAATAAATTACATGAAAAAGATGTTTTGAATTAAAATTTAGTACTTTTCACTATTCAAAAAAAAATTAAACTTCACAAAAAAATACCAAAAATTAACTGTAAACTAATTTTTAGGTTTTGATTTAAAATATTATGTATATTTATTACAAATTGAATTTATAATGGTTCTAAAATTTATATTTTAAATAAGTTCTCTATAAAAGGCGGTAAAACATCTTTTATAAAAATATAAGTTTTTATGTGTAATATTGTTTCTGCCCTCATAATATTCCTATAAAATAAATTGGTTGAAAATAAAAAAAAAATTGATTTAAAAGATAATAGGGAATTTTAATTAATATAATTCAATAATAGTAATTAATCCGACTTATTAAGATAAATCACCTTTTAATTTAAAAATACTCTTTTATAAAATCATTCCCTTTATATTCATTTGTATTCTATATTCATTTGTAATTAATAGATCATAGATGAATTGAAAAATATATTTTCATAAGTTAGTTATTCCTATAATCATAAATTTAATATTTGGGTTATTATGTAATAAAATTTAAATAATATATTATTTTTTGGTAACACTCAATCATGCATGTTACACAAGACATTGAGGAAATTCTGTGTTGCATGTAACATAAGATAACCTCAATATTCTGTATAGTGAAAGCTAAAATTTATGTTGTGTGTATCGAACGGTTATCTTGGTGTTTTATATAACTCAATCAAAAAATAGTTCATTAATATAAAATAAACAATTTTCAGTGTTGTGAGAAATGATAACTATTGGAAAGATTAAATTAATGAAAAAATAATAATTCACAAAATATTGGGGTCTTACAACTACTATCAATTAAATACGATAATTATTTAATCAATATAATAAGTAAATATAGATTTTAAATTTATATACATGAATAAAAATATACATGGGGGTGTTACATTCTCAAAGAAAGATCACCTAGATTCACTTATAAGAGGCAATAAATAATGAAGTCTTCAACATAGATGTCTTTGACAAGAATCTTAGAGTTTTTATATGTGATAAAAGTGTGGGAATAGTTTTATATTAAAGAATGAAGCTATAGTCACATGGGATGTCACTCAAAGATAATAAAGAGAAGCTAGGGCTTATTCTAGATCAATAGTTTTGACTTCACTTAGTTATTTTAATTTTTTTTGGTTTCTTCTTAAAATATAAGATTGGGAATTTTTATAAGGGATATTTCTAATTATTCTCTTTAGGTTTCTCTAATTATATATATAATTTGTATATTTATTTATTATTTTAACTTCCTCCATGTATTCTTCAACATCTATAAATAGAGTACTATCTTTTGTTCCTATTCTAGGATGTTTATCCTTACAATTCTTAGATATTCAATTAGTAGGATTGAAATTGAATTTGACATCTCTCTTATCCAATAGTGATGGTGAAGTGGGAGATATGATAGAATGTTCACTCACACAAATTTTTTTATACTCTTCTTCCCTTAATTAATCCCCCCTCTTCTATAATTTTACTCGATAGGATGTCTTAGGAGAAGTTATTTGATTTTAATGATCTCATGAAAATCACTTCATCCTAGAATAAATTATTATGGGAGGTGATTTGATCAAATTTTTTCTATTATAGACTAGGAGTATACTTCATGCATTGAGAGATATCTAGGGCATGATTGTTCATTATTTTGGGTAAGGGAGGGTTTTGAGTCATGAAATTGATAATTCACTAAGGTTAAGTGTTATAGTGTGTGTGTATATATATATGATAAGTTTTAGAAAATTAGATAATCCTAGGCATGTTATTTTATATTCCTAACTCTCTATTTTACATTTAATTACTTTTCTCTAGATCTTTTTTTTCCATCTTCATTGTTTCATCATCACTATTTTTATCTATTTATTGATTTTTAAGTAATCATAAAACGAAAAAAATATTTTTCGATGTTTCAATGAGGTAAAAACACTACTTCCTTGATATAACCCCATACTAATATAAAATGATATACCTAGGCATTTTTTTAATTTAGTTTTGACCAACCCTGTGATATCCAACATAAAATTAGCATAGTTTCCTTGGAATAAATTTTTTTCTTTAGATTCATCATTTTCTTTTTAATTATTTTTTACAATAGTAATTGACAATTATGGATTTGTATGAGTTTGTCTTTTATACTTAGCCATAATTCATGAACATAGTGAAGTAATAGAATATTTTCAATATTATTTAAGGGGAATATTCAATAAAATACCCACTAAAGAATAATTAGTTTCAAGTCAATGATTGATTTAATTGATTGATAATGTATCTAAATAAATTTATAAGTGTTAGTAGTGAGGGGAAATATTTCATTATGTTTTTGATGATGAATCTAAAGAATAATTAAAATAATAGTTAGTGCTACCCTCTTTTAAGCATGGAACACCCTATGATAATAATCTGGAATTTCGAGATCAACAGTTTGATATTATTTTTGGGGGATGGCAAGTGAAGGGTTACAATATATTGAAGGGTACTTGATCAACTTTAAAAGATCATGTAGTCTTGAATTTTAGTTATAATGATTTATTTTGTTATAATATGTCTTATTATAATTTTATGGATTAAATGTTGTACTATAACATTGTGAATATAAAAACCCCTATCCAGGGCTTACTTTATTACATTAGTATAAATATAATGGATCTCACCATATAGGATTGATCAGTTTAGCAATCTTTGAAAATTAGATACATAATTTATTCTCATATTTCATTAGAATTAATTGGAAATTAGATACATTCATGATTCCCATATTAGATTAGAAATATATAAAAAATTGAATAAAAGATGTTATGGAATACATGAGATGATTCATAATATTACTCTTCATGTCAAAGGGAAGAGAAATCAAATAAAGGGTATGCTTATATGCTATGTAATGGTTATGTACAATGGAATTAATTATATATAAATAAGCTATAATCAATATTGAACATTGGATAATCAAAACACATACTATTCAATCAACAACATGAGTTTAATGAACACTTGTGGCTAATATCAACAAAATAATCATGTGGATAATAGAAAATGAATTCTTAATAAAGGAAATTCATAGTTTCTTATATTAATGAGAAAGGAATGTTAACCAATATGATATGAATATTTTTTCCAAGGGTACTCAACCATGATATCATTCTTAAAAAATGGGTAGGTGTACATAGATACCCATATAATGTGTCATGTCTATTATTTTTCCTCATGAGACCTGTCAATTTATCGATGGGGTTTCTATAACTAAGACTGACCCCTCACTTTCATTTACTAAGCATTCCTCATATTTTTAATGATCAAAACAACTCATTCCCAAAATTCCTTGCAAGTCAACAATTATCCGAATTTAATTGAGAAATGAAATATCAATATTTCCCTAAAAAGTGAAATAAAATACATAATAAGTTTCCATAAATTGATATTATATATAAATATGGTATACAAATGAAACATCATTGAATCAATATAAATTATTCACAATTCATCCATGATATTAAAAATTTGGACAATGTGGAGGAAAATAATCACCAATCAATAATAGAGAGTGAAATAGAACATAATCCCAAGAAAGTGAATGATTTCAAAATAATTTATAATCCCAAATCAGTAAATTAAGACCATTGATTCATAAAAAATAAAGGTTTTTTAGTAAAACCGGGACGTTAAAAAATAAAATAGAAGCAATACATTTAAAATAGCATCCTTCTAACTTTGTGTAAGGATAGAATTATAAACCACTTTTCAAAATTATATTCTATACTTTAATAAAATAATACACTTTTCAAATGATATCATCCTAAATAAAATTTCCATAAATATTGTGAAATTTATTTTATTTTTAAAAATCCGTGGAATTTTTTTAACGTAATATATCAAAAATATTATTGATGTCATCAAGAAAATAAGTATATATGGTGTATATTAAAACAAATATTTCATTCACACCATTGGTAAAAGGCATATCATTTAGAAAATTACTTGAATATTCCCCCAACACCCTGGTAAATTTTTTTATAATTTTAAATACATTAATTTATGAAAAATAATATTTTAAAATAAATTTTTATAATTAATAATACTTATATTCTAAATTTATTGATTTAAAATTAATTATAAAAACAGATAGTATTTTATAGTATTATTTTGCGTAAAATAATATCTTAATATGAATATGTGTATTTAAAAATTCATTTTTATCAATAGATTATACCATAAATATTGAATATTATAATTATTTTGATAAATACTAAACTATGTTATGAATCAATCAAAAATTATTTTTTTATTAAAGGATTGTAGGACATGTGCAAAAAATACATATCACAGGGGTCGAAAATGATGAAGTCCAAGGGCATCCCCCTGGACAAAATCCTTACATTCCTGTGGAGGGGATCCAAAAATGGAGTAAATCGCCAACGGTTCCTCCTCTCTTCCTACACGAGCAAGCACATCCACAGCAAAATTATATTCTCTCCATATATGCTAAACCCGACAACCTTCATTGATTTCCATCGAACATCTTCTAACGAGATAGATCAAATCACATGGAGGATTGTATTTCCCCTGTATAGACCGCACCAAAACCTTGGAATCATATCCAATCAAACCAACCTAGAATCCGAACCTTTTGCAAAGAGAGACTCTAGTGAGAAAGGCCCTCACCTCCACGCAAAAGGAATTTCCCAGACCATAGAACGCACTGAAAGCCAAGAACACCGACCCATTTGAATCCCTAAGCATACCACCCCCTCGCATGCATCCATTCATGAAAGAACCATCAACATTCAGCTTTTTACCACTATCAGGAGGGTTCCATTTTTCCCATAGACCTGGAAAACTATTATTCGACATTGGTTTATTGAGGAACCTATTCAGCACCAGGGAATTCTGTCCACCCTTCAATCAAACAGCCAACTCGGAAATGAGAACCTTCACCTTTATCATCATACTTGAGAGTGCATGTCTCTTGTCCGACCTGGTTGTGTTCCATGACTCCCAAATAATCCAGCATATGGCATGGAAGGTGATGCTGCAGATTTTTTTTCTGCATCTCGCTTTGATCGGACTCCAGAAAACAGAAAGAGATGAAATCCTGTACAGAGTTGAAATCACGTCCAGAAGATATCCTCATGTCAAAAGCAGACCATAGTCCAACCACCCAATCACTCATACAGAATAGATGCAAGACAGGCTCACTACTCGGAATATTGCCGCAGAAACAACACGATGCCAGAGAAATACCCTTTGATTGAATATTTTCATTCGTTGGAATAGACCGATTCTGTAACCTCCAGACCAAAAAAATCATCTTAGCAGGAATATCCTTAAACCATAACCGCAGGTCCCATTCATTCTGCACTGATGGTGGGTACAACAGTTCTCTAAAATCATGTACATTATAGTACCCAGAAGAAGATCTGTTAAAACAACATAAATCTGCCTCCTCTCAAAAGGAAATGCTATTAAAGACCCCCATCTACTCCTTAGTCAGAATAGCCTCCAACAATGCAGGATAAGTGCTTGCCTCCCTAACAGTCATATCAGGACCCAGACATCATGGAAAAAAAAGTTTCTCTCCCACCCAGTTATCCCTTTATAAGTTAATTGATCCTCTCCCAACCACACATTAGGTAGCCTCTTAGAGAGTATCTAAATGCGGGAGAATACATCAAGCCAACTTCGAGAGTTTTCCCTGATGAATTTTCCAATCTTCCCAATGTCTTCCATAACGATTTCTAAGCAGAGTGGCCCATAACGATTCCCCAACGAGAAAGTCCCAAGCTAATCGAGCTTGCATGGCTTTCATGGCCTCTTTGATGTCCCTTAGACCAATACCCCCCTCCCCCACTAGTTTAGCCAAACGGTTCCATGAGGCCCAATGGAATCTTCCGACGGAGTTGGCATCCCATAAGAAACAATTCATGATCTTCTCTATCCTATCAACGGTCCCTTTTGGAGGAGTGATCATTGAGAACACGTGTATCGGAATAGAAGACAAAACGTTGTTGATTAGAGTGATCCGGCCACCAAAGGATAAAAATATGCTCTTCTAGTTCACAATTATCCCCAGAATTCTGTTCATAATATCCTCAAAGAAAAACTTTGTAATCAGTCCAAAAGAGATTGGGGCTCTGAGATAAATCATAGGAAACTGTTTCCTCTGTATTCCAAGAGTATCTTAAATGTTTCTGCTTCATCGAGCTGAACACTTGTTAGATATGAAAACACTGCTCTTTCTTGAATTTATTCATTGTCTGCTAGAATCCCCATACACCCCCATGATATTCAAGAAGTTAAGAAGAGAATTCATCATACTGTTAAAGAAAATTAGAATATCATCCGCAAAAATGGGGTGTGAAATACAGCCTACCCTGCTCTGTCTGTAAGGTAAAATACTTCTTGCACTCATGCTTCTATGTAGATTTCTAGATAAATCATCCTCGGCCAGAATGAATAGAGAAAGAGACAAGGGGTCTCCTTGCCTCACACCCCATAAGCTTTTGAAGTAACCAAACCCTTTCTTCATAAGAGATACTAAAAACCATGACGATGAATAACATCTAAAGCAAAGATCAACAACCCATTGATGGAAACCCATACTTCTCATGGGTTGGATAATAAAACTCCATTCCTGTCTACCATACACCTTATCCATATCCACTTGAATAATAACATTGAAGCACACAAATTTCTTGTTAATATCCTCCACTAACTCCATAGAAATTCCGACCACTCCTTGAATATTTCTGCCTTTCACAAACCCATGTTGTTTCTGCGACATAATCAGTGGGATAACCTCATTCAACATTTTAGCAATCAGACTAGCCAGAATTTTATAAGAATCATTTCATAAGTATATAGGTCTATACTGATTAATATTTTTTGGGTCCTTCACTTTTCAAATGAGGACCACCCTGGAGGCACTAGAGCTTGGGTTAATAGAAGCACCCTGGAAAAAATCTTAAATCACCTCAATGACTTGTCTCCCCAAAAAATCCCAAGTGGCTATGTTTTGAATATATTCACTATTATTATGACACCCCAAGAATTTATGGTATGTTTATTCACAAATAAATTCAATTCGTTACATAGCTTATATTGAAAAAACACCAAGTATTTATGAAACAATACTTTGTTGTAGTTATAACCTAGATGTTAAACTTAATTTTTACACTTATACATTTTTAATTTTGATTAAAGGAATAGAAAATTGCATTCAATAAGATATTTATAGTCTGATAGAATCAACATAATTTTTGATGAATAGTAACTTACCTTTATGAATAGTGACACACCCTTATGAATAGTAACCTCACCTATGTAATTATAAATAATATTTAGGCACTTTATAAATGAAATTGAATATTTTAAACATTAATAATTAAGTGTAAGTATTTCTGTGAGAAATAAATATTTATTTAAAAGTTTATAATTAATAAATTAATTTAAAATACAAGTAATTTTTCATAAAATGTATTGATAAATCAATATTTTATTATCCTTTGATTTTTGGATAATTTAATGATACATTAGTTAATTTTTTAGGGTATTATAAATATAGTTATAATTTTAAAAATAGTATTTTTCGAGTAAATAATGATTTTAATTAAAAATTAAATTTATCATATTTAGATTTTTTTAAATGGAGTCCATTTTTGGATTCTACATGTCAAAAAATTTCAATGTTGAATTTTTGGGAGTTTTATGAAATATATGAATTTATATTGAATAGTGAAAAACATTAATTTACCATATATATACATTATAGTTTAAATATATTATTAAATGCATTATAAATGATGTATAAAGAAATTACTGTGAAATCACATGAACATATTACTATTATTGGTCACAAAAATCAATCATATTGCTTGTCTTGAGAAAAATAATAAAATAATGAATAAGATATTCAAAAATCCATCCTCTCCTCCACTATAACCCCCACACTCCCTCTTCTATTCACTCCTATAAAGCCTTTTTTACTTGACTATATTATACTAAAATCTACTCCCAAGCCCCTCCCCCACATCCATTCACCCTTTCTCTCATTGAAACACCAAAACCTCTCCCCTAAAGAGGCTCTGAAGGGAGATAACTTCAAGTGGTAAAATCCTATTTTCATTTCTTTTATTTTTAGTTCCCTTTGTTTATTTTTATTTCCTCACCTCCGTTAATCAAAATGCTATGATTAATCCAGTACCTTACACTTAATTTAATTTTGTTATGATAATGGAATAATTCTTCATCATTTCTTATTTCCCATTCTTTTATACTAGAAATGAAAACACCATACGAGATGTGTTAATTTATCACATTTAATGACGAGAAGTTTTCAATTTCTCTTACTGTATTCAATTTGGGTCATGAATCCATTTTGATGGTTGAACCAGACTATAATATATGAATTATAACTTATTTAAGGTTCTAGAATCTTTTTTTACACGTGAAAATATTTTATATGAGTTCGTTGTGATTAAGAACCTCTAATTAACCCAAAAAATTATCGTTAAAGTTTTATATAATGACTCATATTCACTCCAAAAAACAAATTAATTTTATAACCATCTAGTCTGATGTGTGTTAAAAAATAAAATTCATCTTCTATTCTGGACAACCATTATCATATAACATGTTTATCCTCACTTATATATAAGTAAAACAGCCATGAATACCAAGGAAGAAAACGCTCCCAAACAATAAAATTGAACCTACTAAACAAAACAAGAAATCCATAAATGAACTTAAAAAGTCTATAATAAATCAATTACATAAAGGATAGGTTCTGGAAATATTAATTACTAAATTTTATTTGGTTTTCCAGGGCATTAAGATCAAGCGAAGAACACCATTAGACTTAAGGTAAGGGTTTTCTACCCAAACCTCTATTTTCTTTCAGGTTACACTTTGTCTCTCTTAATCCCAACTGAATTATTATTTATTCTTATATACTCGTCATAAAATATGTTTTAATTTTTTTCATATGTGTACCAACAAGAATCCTTCTTTATTTTATAGATATATACATGTTTTAAAAGGATCTTTTAAAAATTCTTCCCCAAATACAATCCAGATTCAAGGGAATTTCTCAAATTCTCAAATATTTTCAACAGCACTCTATAATATGTTAATAGAAACCATTATCTCTCAAAAATAAATAATTTTATTATTAAAATAAAAACATACTTATATTTTAGTTTTATACATACATTTTCCCAAAATAACTCGTCTTTTCAAAGTAAAAGAGAATTTATCTCAAGAATTACTCATTGATTTTATAAGAGTATCTTCATCTATGTCAACATTTTTATTAATTCTTATGTACCATTTGGATAAATCATTTCTAATATCATATACCATATTTAATTTAATTATTTATTATTATTTTTAATGTGGTTGTTCTATCTTAAAACATTCACCAATTTACTCTGAATGGTTAGTGTTTACACATAATGTTTGGGGAAAGTAATTCACATTTCATAGGTTAGTTTCAATATAAATTATATGTGTTTTTTGTTTATACACATTAATTTGAGAATTTAATTAGACATAGTAAGTGATGGGTGGACCCACTATTTCCCCACGATGCATCAATAGGTCTCATGATACAAACTACGGTCTTGGCACTTGGTCTTGAAAAAACTATTATTAATGGTCTTAACACAAGCCATTGACGGTATAGTTATGATGTCTTGAATTATGCATTCCCTTATTATGAAATTAATAATTGAAAGTTCATGTGGTTATTAGACAAGTATAATACCAATGTTTATCCTTTATTATGGCAATATCAATCCAGCACTTATTCCTACCCTAATGTTTTCAAGTTTATCTTTAAAGGCATGTGTCTTTAGGTATTCACCATGCCTAATGTTTGTGTTTATGATATATTCCACTAAATTTGTTACCCTTAATGAGCATTTTTGGTAACCCCTTTCTTATGATTCATTTTCCCAGAACAGGAGGAGGTATATTATGAATGACATGTTTGGTTAACCTATGAGTTATGGGTGTTGTCAATGGAATTTATATATTATATTTCATTTAATGTTGAAATGTTGAACTTATATATTTATCTGTATTTCCATATATACAAAACTATTTGTTCCTTTAGGATAAAAATATCTTGTAATCATGCTATTTTAATGAAATAAGGCATCCGCTCCAGGCTTCGGGGGTCAGGGCATTATTGTTGGTATAAGAGGAAGTTTAGTAGCAAATATAGAAAATATTTTTAGAAAATGTAGATTAGGGAACAAAACCCTTTGATAGAATTTGAGGATAAACATACAAGAACATCCTTGAATTTTGTTAAGGTATATATTACGTGGATATTTCTAGAAAATATATCCCTATCTGGATACTACAAGTGGATGTGGTTCTGGAACAAATGTACCTAGGAGTCAAAAATCTAATAAGGATTTTTAGGCTTGACCAAGGGTATCTTGGTACACAATATTGTGCCTTACTGTGCACCTGGTTTCACACTCATGGGGTATATTCTTAGGTTAACTCAAATGTTCTTTACAAACCAAAATAAAGGATTTAAAAGTAAATATGTCCCCAAAGGAACCATTTTTATTATTATGAGACTATTTATGCATAATTTTTCAATTTATATTATGTATTTCACAAATAATGGAATTATACATTATTATTCATAATGTTATGATCTAATCAAGTGTATGCCATTATTTAGAAATGGAACCTACTTAACGGAATAATAATAAAAAAAAAGAAAATAATACAATGAGTAAGAATGATTGTTTCTTCTTGGGTTTAAGCCATTATTTAGAAGTGAAATAGTCTCTAAAACATTCTAATAATATGAGGATATAATATCATGTCCTAAATATAAGGTTAAATATTTTTCTATGTATATTGTCTTCATAAATAATCAAGAGAAAAGTGGAAAACTGGGGAAAATATTGATAAAGGGTAGAAGGGGAAGAAGTATTTCCCCACATGTGATAATTATAGAAGGATACACCTTGGTATTTGTTTAAGAGGAAAATTATCTTGTATCAAGTGTAGAGAAAAGGTTCACCATGCTCATAATTTCCAGAGAATGAATGAATTTTTCTATATTCAATTCTATAACTACAAGGATATGAGGCACTATACAAATGAATATACCAAACATCAATGGAATATACCCAAAATGATTTTACTAGATAATGATAAAGTTATGATGTTTCCATAGACGTAGTTGAATGATTAATATGAGTAGTCAAGAATAATTTAATTTGAATAGTTTTTTTAGCAATGTAATGGTTATAAGAATTGTGGAATATATGAGGATCATTCTACAATACTTTATCATTAAGGATTTGAGACTATAAGTTGAATGGTACCAAGAAAAGATATTTAGTGGAAGTTAAAAGTTTTGGAAAATGCATGATTTATGGAATGAAAACCACAAATATATTCTTTATGTTGGGATAATGATGGAGAAATGATTTATTTGGATATGTACTAACTACCATGGAGCTGATTATTGACTTTTTGAAAAGACATTTATACTATCATCGAAGGAATTTATAATTCTTTTGGATTTAAGGAATAAATCTAATAACATGTATCTTAGTTAATTAATATAGAATAATTCTTGTTTCCAATAAGTTTTTATGGTAATTAGTTTTATTACAATATATCTAGAGGATATATGATGAAGTTATTCATATGTTTTGTAATGTGAAAATTTAGAGCTAATTCATATTGATTATGGTATAATGGAAAGTTCATCATAGAAATATATAGTCCTTTTTATATCATTGGATCATTATGGAAAGTTTAACCATCTATGAATGGTTTAAATTGATCATTGTACAAGCTTTTATCGGTTGTTGTATTACTTCACCACATGGAGAAACCTATTCTAAGTAATGATGTATAGATAGTTTAAGGTGCAATAAAAAGATTAGTTTGTGTTTAAAAAATACAAAAATATATTTATACTCTTAGAGTGTGGAATAATTACTCAAATATAGGAAAAGGGTCATAAAAATAGTGTCCCATTATAATTTTTTAACAACATCAATGATCTTTTTCATAAATGAAGTTTATGGTTTTATGGTAATCAATTTTCGGCTAAACATGTTATCTATCACTTTCAATCAGAACATGATGGTTATATTATTCTTCCATGTCCATATTTTCACTTTGCACTAATGTTATCCTATTATAAAGCATATATTTGTGGTATTATATGCATTTTACTTTTCCCTTATTAAGAGAATAAGTTATTAACCTTGTTTTCGATGTGGATTTCCTACAAGAGAATTTTAATGTATCAACCTTTTACTTTAAAAATGTATATTCAAATTACAAGGAAACAATGATGTTAAGGGGGAATAATGTAACTCCCAAGTAATTTGTTTTATATTTTTAAAAATAGTATGTTATGAAAAATAATAATTTAAAATCATTCGTATTAATTAATAATACTTATATTTCAACTTTATAGCTTTCAAATTATTTTTTTAAAATACCATTTTATAGTATTTTTTTGTTTAAAATAATATCTAAATATGAATATGCATATTACAAAATTCATTTTTATGAATAGATTATAATATATATTGACTATTATAATTATTTTGATAAATACTAATTTATTTTCTGAATATATTCACTATTACTATGACACACCATGATTTTATGGGAGGTTTCCTCATAAATAATTTCAATTCCTTAGATAGATTATATGTACACAATACTAAGTATCTTTGAAATAATACTTTCTTATAGTTATAACCTAGTTGTTTAAATTAATTTTTCCACTAAAGAATTTTGAATTTCAAAAAATGGACATACACGGTTGCGTTCGATAAGATATTTCGTGTCTGACAGAATCAAATTAATTTTTGATTAATATTAACTTCCAATTATGAATAGTAAATTGACCCTTATTAATAGTAATGTACCATTATGAATGTTTACCTCAACCATGTAATTATAAATAAAATTTAGGCACCTTATAATTGAAGGTGAATATTTTAAACATTAATAATTAAATATTGGTATTTTTAGAATTAAATTTTTATTTAAAATTTTTTAATTAATTAATTGATTTTTCCTAAAATGTATTCATAAAAAAATATTTTGTTGTCATATTATTTTGGGATAATTTAATGGGACCTTAGTTATTTTTTCAGGGTATTATAATTTTTTTATAATTGTAAAAATTGTGTTTTTCGAGTAAAAATGATTTTAATTTAAAATTAAATTTATCATATTTTGAATGTTATTTGATAAAATTGAGTCCATTTTTTATTATATATATTGAAAAATTTATATGGTGAATTTTTTGTATTTTTCTAAAATATTAGATTTTTACGTGAATAGTAAAATAGGGTAATTTACCGTATATATACATTATAGGTTGAATACACTATTCCTTGAGTCATGGATAATGTAAGAAACCATTAGTGTTAACTCACATGCACATATTACTATTCATGTTCACAAGAGTTAATACTATTTCTTATCTTGATAAAAATAATAAGACAATGAATAAGATATTCAAAAAAACACTTCTCTCTTCAACTATAAACCCCCCTCACTCCCTCTTATCTTCACTCATCTCAAGCCTTAATCCATATCTTAATTCTGTTCAAATATCCTTCCAATATCCTTCCCAATTTTTATCAGTCCTTTTTCTAATAAAAATACCAAAAACTCTCCCCTAAAGAGGCTCTAAAGGAAGATAAATTGCAGTGGTAAATTCCTCTTTTATACTTGAAATGAATACATTATCTGAGATTTGTTAATTTATCACATTCATGGATGACATGTTTTCAATTTATCTTACCATCTTCAATTATAGTAATGAAACCATTTTTATTGTTGTACCAGACCATAATATAAGTATTATAACATATTTAAGTTTATGTAATCTTTTTTTATACATGACATTAATTTATATGAGTTCATTGTGATAAAAAACCTCTAATTAACCCAAACGATTATCAATAATGTTTTTTATAATGATTCATCTTCACTCCCAATAACCAAATGAATTTGATAACCATGTAATCTTCTGGATGTCAAAAAATAAAATAAAAATTATATTATGGACAACAATTATCATCATACATTTTTATTCTTACTGGTATATAAGTAAGCCGGTCATGAATTATATGGAATAAAATGCTCCCAAACAATAAAATTGATCCTCTTAAACCCATAAATAAGGATATGAATGAGCTTGATAAGGATATAATAAATCCATTAAATAAAGTAATGGTTCCTTAAATATTAAATAATGAATCTCTTTTGGTTATCCACGACACTAAAATCAAGAGAAGAACACCATCAGACTTAAGGTTTGGGTTTTCTACCCGAACCTCCATTTTCATTTAGGATACACTTTGTGTCTCTTAATCCCAATTAAATTCTTATTTATTCTTATTTACTCATCATAAATTCTGTGTGAATGTTATATATATGTTTACCTAACAGAATCCTTATTTACTTTATGGATAGATACATGTCTTAAAAGTATCTTTCAAAAATTATTCCAGAAATACAAGCCCGATTCAAGGCAATTTCTAAAATTCTTAAATATTTCATAGGGACACTATAACCTTTTTTAGTAACCATTACCTTTATAAAATCACTAATTTTATAATTAAAATACTATTTTACATCACTTTTGCTTTTATACAAATATTTTTCCAAAATAATTATTCATTTCTGAGTAAAAGTGTATTTATCTAAGGAATTACTCGTTGATTTTAAAAGAGTATCCTCATTAATTTCAACACACTTTTTTATTCATATATATCATTGAGATTAATAATTCATTATATCATATACCATATTTAATTTAATTTTTTATGATTATTTTTACCGTGTATGTGCTATCTTAATACCATTCTCTAATTTACTTTGAATGGTTAGTGTTTATGCTTAATGTTTAGAGAAAGTTATTTAAATTTAATATTATAGTTTCTATATGAATGTATATTTTGTTAATATTTATCCCCATTCATATTAGGAATTCATTATACTTAGTAAGTGATGGGTGGGGCCTGCTATAGCCCCTTGATGTGTCAGAAGGTTTCATGAGACCAACTACAGTCTTTGCACGAGGCCTTGACAAAATGATTATTTATGGTCCAAGCATGAGGCCATGACAGTATGGTTATGATGACCATCATTATGCATTACCTCATTATGAAACAAGTAATTGAATGTTCAGGTGGTTATTTAACTAGTATAATAAACATGTTTATGCTTTTATTATTTCATTATTTATTCAGCTCTTCTTCCTTTCATAAAATGTTCAAGTTTATCATTAAAGGAATGTGTTTTTCGGTATTCACCATGCCTAATGTTTATGTTTACGATAAAATCTATTTTATTTATTACCCTTACTAATCATTTGAGCTCACCCTTTTCTTATGTTTCATTTTCCCAGGACATGAGGAGGTATATTATGAATGACATGCGGGGATAAACTTGGAGTTATGGGTGTTGTAATAGAAATTTCTATATTATATTTCCTTTCATGTTGTAGTGTTGAACATATGTATGTATCTTGATTTCCAAATCTACTAAATGATTAGTTCCTTATGTATATGGATTTGTTGTAATCATTCCAATGTAATGAAATATTGTACTGGCTCCAGACATCTAGGGTCGAGGACTTACAAATCTTTTTATTTTTTTATAAATTTAATCATTGGTTAAAAATAGATATAATAAATATTTGGATAGATGTTAAAAAAACCATGAATTTCATTTAAAAATATATATATATATGGAAGAAAAATATTTCCGACTAAATATAAAAATGTTATATTTACTTGAAAACATTCTATTGGTATTTTTGAGTTCTAAGGAAGATTAAAATTAAAATAATACTTGAAAACCCAAAAAATAAATGTTTTAGAGGAAAATTTATAATTTTTATGAAAATTAAATCATTTAATCACTAAAACATAAAAATAAACATAAATTGTCTAAAATAAAGATTAGGTTTGGAAATAAACCCTTAACTCAAGGTTGAATTTCCCCAAAATTGATTTTAACCTTTCTTACAATAAATCTAAAAATTTTATACATATATAATATAACCATATATATTATTATACAATCTTATATTTTCCACTTAGGACATTCTAATACCAATTTATAAAAAAATATTTATTAAATTCATCATTTTTTTAGTGTTAAATGTATCAATTTTCATATATGTTTCGGTTTAGTAGTTTTGATCCTTGACCTTTGACCATGTTACTATAACACCATAAATTTGTATTAATTATTATTTTTGAAAAAATTAAATTTATTTGATAATATTTTAATAAAAAAACAATGTTAATCTTACATTACACTCAATACCATGTTATGTTTGCGCCACATGCAACCCTGAGCAACCTTGTGTTACAAATGACACTGAGATTTAACAAAACCATGACATATTGTTATTATGCATCCAATATATGGTAGACATTATAATTATTGATATTAATAGTAATACATAATTTAAAATATTTTTTTATAGAGGTTTTATATAAATATAAAATATTGATAATAAAATGCCTCAATTTTGGTAAAGCCTTTTTATGTTTCAGAAATAATATTTCATAAAAAAATGTATTTATGTCGTTTTGTGTAAAATAATAATTTTTTTTTTCGAAAAATTTATAAAATGATTTTGATAAAATAAAATTAATTTTTTTAAAAGGTTAGGGCCAAAGCCTCATTCATTTTTAATGAAAACCAAAGTCCTCTTTTTTGGTATTTTTATAAAAAGATTCAATTTTTGGTAAATAGTGGAAAATAATGAATTTTAATTGAAAACTACGTTTTCATTTAATTTATTTATAATTTTATATTATATTTTAAATTATATTTTAATAAATATTAGTTGAACTATAGATGATTTAATGAAATTTAGTTCATTGGAATCAATTTCACAATGAAATCTTATATAAAAACATTTGAAACCTTTGAACATTTTCCCTTCAAGAACCCACTTTCTCTCATCGTGAATGTGGGATTATTTTTAAATTAAAATTTTCAAATTAGGTAAAGGTAATTAAAAAAATAATTCAATATTTTTAATCATAATAAATCATTTTACCTAGTAATTTCAACTTAATTCAGGACCAAAATGAATAGTATAAAGAGTAAAAATTATTTACTACGGTTAAGGTACCAATGTGTTTATCCAGTGGGCGTGTTAAAATAAACAAAAAAGGGTTAAAATAAACCAAAACTTGTAAAGAAATATTTTTATAGAAATATTTTTACCTTATCTCTTCTATGATCTATAACAATCCATTTTTGAGCCTTGTTACATGATTAAATGTTGGTGGAATTATTTCCTTCAAAACAATTATAAGTGTGCCACTAACCAAACTTATAAAAGGAAAACACTTCCACTATCTTCTGCACATCTTCCAACACTTTTTATTTTCCAATAAAAACCCATAATATTTCCCAAATTCTATCCTCCCATTATAATGTCCTTATTTTGGACAAAAATCCATCTTAGAATGTCTTTTGGTGAAAATCTAAGGAGGATACCCAAAGAAGTGGTAATGTTTTTTGACTAGTGTTTTTGTTTTATTTATTTCTTCACATACTTAAAATATAATTATTCCATGATGATATAATAATTTATTTATCTTACATATAGTAATATTTTTCTTATGTTAATTCAATAACCAAAAAACATAAGCACTTCTATCAAATGGGTTATGAAATCACTGTTTGTGTGTACAGTGGAGTACTGCCTCACGAATCAATGCCTTTTGTTTTTACATTACCACCTCTCATGGATGGAATTAATGATAGATTTATTGTTTATATATGATATTTAGTATATCATACATAACTTCATTTATTCAATTTTGTGTGAATATGACAATATTGATCATGTGTTTGACATACTACCACCTCACAAAGAGATGTGATTTATGTACTCTTTAAATGGATGGTAATATGGAAGATTTTAATGAAATTAAGTGATATTTATTGAATAAATATTATTTTTATATTTATAATATGTAATTTAATCATAATTATTCCAACCAAAAAATAAAATGGACACAATATTCATGCGTACATTTGGCTTAGTGTCACTATGAATGATGTATTTCACATTCCATCTATAAATTTTATGGATTGATCTTAATAAATATATACTGAATAAATTATATTTATATCATTGTTAATATTTTGGATATGATGAAATAATGATCCAAGTAAAAGTACCATAAAAATAACAATTCAATATATATATGAAAAACAAAGTGGTTATTACCCAAAACGCAACTTTAACGTGGAATTGTTAATAAATGGGTAATAAAAGGTCATAATAAAATAATTTATTGTATGAAATATATGTATATATAAATATTCATTTAATTTATATTTAATAAACTTATATTTATTATATAAGAGTTTTGAACAAGAATGACCGAAGTCAAGACTTACGAGAAGGGATTGTTTTCTCAATTTTCCTTCTTTGAGACGTACGTTATGTTATGAACATATATTATTTTTCATGGTCTATATAAAACCACTATGAAATTTCATAAACTAGATTTAATTATCCTCATTATATTTTAAGATCAAATTTATGGTTCTCCTATATAGGAATTATGATTCAAATATACCAAATTGGTAATATTTTCTTTTGCAATCTTATCATTTATCTGGATTATTTATGATTATGTTTCTGATAATGAAATATTATAATACATATCACAAGAAAATAATAAAATTTAATCTCCTCTAGTTAATCATTGTATTTTAAAATAATATTACATTTCATACACTCTTTGGTGGATAAAATAATTTAGAAAATGCTTTAAATAAAATCTGAATTTATTTCTCTCTTCAATTGGAAATTAGATTTCATCCAAAACCATGTTTTCCAAAACTATTTTTAAAAATACCTTATTATTAACCTATGATTTTTAAAAGGAGTTTCAAACCATGTTTGAGTTTTTAATTTTTTTTGAAGGGTATCTTCATGTCATTTTAAAAAACAATACACTTTTTCGTTTTACCAATTATGTGAATGGACTCTTTGATTTAATATGTACAATATGAAAGAAACATCTCGTCATCCTGAGCATTTTTTATTTAATGATTCATTCATATGGTTTAAATGTTATTTTCAAAGGAAAACAATTTTAAAATGTTTTTTAAAGGGTTTTTCAAGATAGAAAGAATATTTCCCTAAATTAATGTTTTAAATGACCAATCATTATCATTTTCCATGTAAGATGGAATCTATCACAATAAAAAACAGAATTAGCGATGATTTTTTCTTTGCATAGAGGTCGTTTAAGACACCACATAATAATATACCGATGATTTTCAAAACAGCTACCTACTACTAGGTTTGTAGTCATTTAGAGGTAGTTTCATCAATTTCACGGCAATTTTGTTATGTGTCATTTATTAAGAATTTATCGGAATTTTCTTGTTTATTTAGTAGGAATTGTTTTATAAAAAAAATATAATGGGGTAATGTAAATAAAATGAAATTAATAACTACTAAACATATCAGTGGTAGTTTTTTTAAAAGCATTTAATCGTAACCACTGTTATGCACATTTTAATTATTGTATTTCATGGCAGTTACTAAAAACAGCCACTAAATCATAATTTTTTTTAAAATATTTAATAAAAAACCACAAAAAAAACATGAAGTAAACTAAAACATGAATGTATGATAATGCCATCATACATATGTCATACATACATAATCTTACAAACATAAACAATCATCATAACCTCATTATTTGTCAACCCATACGTCTTACAACCAATACCTATGTTGTCAATATATACATATAAAATATGTACAATAAACACCAATTCCCAAAATACCTCCATGTCATGACCTTCACTACATCTTTCTACCTCTACATCATTTCATCAACTAAAACTGACCACATCATATCATCGATTATAAATAAAAATTGAAAGTAAACAAAATAAATCATAATTAGAGTGGAAGAAATGATAAAATTTATAATACCATGGAAACTAACAACCATCATGAATGTATTCTGAAGAATTTGGAAAGCCAAAATTGGAAACCTTCTTCCTACTGTTGGCATCTTCTACCGAAAATGTAAACCAAAATATTTAAGAAAATAAATGAATAAGAGAAAATACCCATAATATATTGAGAATGCTACATAATTTTTTTTTATTTTGTTATGGAAATAAAAGAAATTGTAACATTAAAAAAATAATATACAATGAAAAAAATTAAAATATAAAATTTACTATTTAATATATGATTCAACACATGAAACAGAAAATCAATAAGTAAATATTTTAATTACTTTTAAATCGACGTGTGGTTTGCATAAAATTTACTTAGTAATTTTTTTAAAGAATTTGATATCACAACATGTCTTATATTTAAAAACCAACTCAGTGGTGGTTTTCACATGATTCCATGTCAATTTGAAATCATTTGATATGGTTTTGAGAATTCCATGCACGTTTTAGTGTTTTAAAACACTAAAAATGTGTTTACAACCACATTAAAGAAACTGTAATTCAAAATAGCATGCGAGTAGTTCCTACATTTAAAAATTCAATATATAGTGTTTTCCTCTGATTTCAAGACAATTCTACATCATTTTCCTAATTTTTACCCACTGACACTTATTTTTAAAGGCTTTTATACCTTTAAGAAGTGTTTACAGAGTAATTAAGACCACAGTACATGTTAGATTGTTTTTTTTTCTCTGAATATAGGTCAAAATTACTCAACGATAGTTTTCCCATGATTTTACATCAATATGAAGGCGTTTTCTATGATTTTGACCATTCAATTCACAATTTAGTGTTTTAAAACACTAAAAATTCATTTTTGGGAAACATAGGTAAACCATAATTTAAAATGACATTTAATTGGTTCCATCATTTCAAAATTAAATATACAGTCATTTTCGGTAGATTTTAAGTCATTCTGACATAGTTTTCCTAGTTTTGACCCCGTGACTTAGGTTTTTATAGTCTTTTGTACTTTTAAAAAGTGTTTGCTGAGTCATTCTGACCACCTGGTATGTCGTATTGACATATTATCTATTCATACACTTTGAAAATTACTCGGCGGTTGTTGTACCATGATTTCCCATAAATATGAGGTCATTTTCAATCATTTTTTAATGTTCCATGTACGTTTCAGTGTTTTATAACACTAAAAACACATTTTTCACCATCCAATGAATAACATAATTCAAAATGACATTCCACCAATTCATATATTTCCCAATTTAGTCTTTGGTAGTTGTCCTAGAATTTGGGGAAATCTGAGGTTGTTCTTTTGGTTTGGACCCCCCTTGACACTTGTTTTTAAAGACTTTTATACTTTTAAGAAGTATTTACTAAGTAATTCCAACCAAACCACATGTATAATTGACATTTGTTTTGTGAATAAACATAAAGAATAATACATATGCAGGTTTCCAATGATTTCACTTCAATATGAGGTTGTTTTTTATGGTTTTTGACTATTCTATGCATGTTTTAGTGTTTTAAAACATAAAATACTTGTTTACAAACATCCTGGAGAAACCATTATTTGAAATGATGTGTCATTTGTTTATACATTTCAAAATTCAATTTACAGTCACTTTATTTTGATTTCAGGCCAATCTGACGTCGTTTTCCTAGTTTTGACCCCACATCACTAGTTTTTAAAATATTTTATAGATTTGAGATGTGTTTACCGTGTCATTCCAACCAGAAATCATGTTGAATTGATGTGTTTTCTATGAATACATGTCAAAAACAACTCAAAAGTGGTTTTACCATTATTCAATGTTAATATGAGTTTTTACCTATGGATTAGACCATTCCACGCTCATTTTGGTGTTTTGAAGCACTAAAAACGCATTTACGGCCATCCTAAGAAAAAAATAATTAGAAATGATGTGTTATCCATTCCTACTATTCATAATTAAATATATGGTAATTTTAACTTGATTCCAAGGAAATTCAACATCATTTTCTTGATATTGACCCCCCCAACTGTTGTTTTGAAAAGGATTTTGTACCTTTAAGAAATGTTTATCGAGTAATTCTGACCAAACCAGACATTGGATTGATGTAATATCTAAACATACTTGTCTAGAATATTTAAATGGTGTTTTACCATGATTTCACATCAATATTAATTCATTTTCTATGACTTGGAATGTTCCAATCATGATTTTTGTGTTTTAAAATAATAAAAATACATTTACAACCATCCCGGGAAAACCAAAATTCAGGATGACATTTGTCAATTCCTACATCTAAAATTTCAATATATGGTAATTTTCAATTTATTTCAATGTAATCCAAATTATTTTTCATGGTTTTGACCCCCTGACATGTAACGAATCATGTTTTGAGCTCGGATGAAATTCCATGAGAATTTGAACTTTTATTGTTTGTTGGATGGACTTTTCTTTAAAATAAGCTTCAAAATGAAATTGAAGGAGTTGGAAAACCATAATATTTTGTTTTTAGACTTGGGTAAAGGTTTGAGGGGTTCTTTGGGTGTCTTGTTGAGTTTTGGGAGTTTTGAGATCCAATATCTCAAGGTTTTGTGGCCTAATAGCAGAGCATGGTTTGTCTGATACCATGCACCCCCACGAATATTTTGCGGATTATCGATGTGTGTAGATGTGATATGCATGGGATTACGATGTTTTACCAAAACCAAACACCTATCCCACATGGTTACTGCCACCTATCTAGGAACTATGCACTATTCATCACATGGTTGGTGCACGGTTAGGCTAACTATGTGGCCCAAACCATGCAAAGGGAGTTTCTTAAGCAGGGGTGCCACACGTTGGCCCCTGGTTTGGAAAAATTGCGTGGCTAAACGGTGTATACATTTTTTTGGGTTAAATTACATAAATCCCATTGAAGAGGTTCAAGTTTCATTCCCTTCTTTCTTCCTCTCCCTCTAGTCACGTGAAGCTCCTCTATGGCACCGTTAGTTACTCCTCTTTCCCTCTATTAGGCTTCAAGATAACTCCTCCATCCATTGTTTGAAACGAACATCATTGGCATCTATAGATCAACATCAGTATTCTATTGATTCCTCCCAAATTTTACTATGTTTCTCTTTACCTCTATTGTGTAATTTTGGTGTGGCCCTATTTTCCCAATTTTTATGGAAAATGATCATTTCATATATCTCTTCCAAACTAGATCAAATCAGAGTTTAATATTGGATTATTATATCATCCTAGGAACAAATTAGGTGGTCAATGGATTTTTCATAAATTTTCCATCATTTTATGAATAATGTCATTTCACTACATGACAACCCTTATCATGTGCTGCTTTAAGATAGGTTACTTCATATTTAATTTTTCAACACACCAAGATACACTCCCTATGATCAATTTTTACTAGGTTGAGGTTTCCAACATCATTTACGGACATGCCATGGGTTTTCCTAATTAATTTTCCATTTATAATTAAATGATTAGTTTCCCAAAACACCTTCGAAGAATTTTCCTTGGTTTAATAATGGAATTTCCCCCATTTATGAAAATTCCCAATTAATGGTAGCACCTCTTAAGTGCCACATTGAACCATATGAATTTTTTTTCTTGTTTGATAGTTTTCAAATGTTTGTCAAAGTGAAGTGATCTTTTATTCTTGATTGAAATGCATATTTTGATAAATGTATTTTTTGAGAGACATTTTAATGTTTTAGTAATAAATCCCCTTGATTGAGGTGGGTTGTCTTTGAAATTACCATGTTTTAATTTGTCTTTCCCTTATTCTTGGATCTATGGTCTGAGAGTTTACCTATTCCTTATTATATCAGTGGATAGAGTGTCCCTATTACTATATAAAGGTTTTTGAACCAATTCACCTTATATGTGCATGGATGGTACCACTCCTACCTAAATAACTAATGAACAATGCTCATCCTAAGGGAATGATTTTCTTTATAAATGGAATTTTCCAATTAGGTAAATGATCAAATGGAAATGACATGACCAAAGTGCCTCTAGAGACTTGTAAAAAAATTTCCTATCATGGTTTGTTTAATTCGAATGAAATAAATACGATGGATTGGAATAATGTATTTCCATCCTTAAATGGTATAAATGGTGTTTCTTAACATTAATATCATGTTGATGATGGATTATTTTCCTTGAACGTATTGAATGGTTTAATTGAAATTTATTTGTAAGTGTGGAAAGGCCACACCATTCATGCATGCTTATTAAACACTATTTTTATAATGTGATGCCTTTATAAGTACTTTGGATTAATTAAATATAGATCATGAGAGGTAATACCTCATGAATTCAGTTATTATTACTATTATTGTTGGAACCATGGTCTTCTATGCATGAATTGGAGTATGGTTTGTGTTTATTGTCAATTATCAGTGGAAGTTTAGAATGTGAACCAGAAAAGTGATCATACAGTTCAACCAAACAACAGTATTGAAGGTGGAACCATTTCCCAGTTTTTGCCAAATTTTTGGGCCTCAAAATCAGAAAATGAAGACATGGATTGTTGGTAAAATGAGGTGCACTCAAAGAGGAAGTGGTGCGCGAAAAAAAGGGATGTGCACGAAAAATTTGAGTCGGGCGCGAAAAAGAGTGGGATGGAAGATATAGATGATCGAGGTTTTTTGCGCAAACAGTGTTTTGGAATCAGAATTTCGAAGAACAGAAAAGGCATGGGCTGTGCGAAATATTAGATGATGTGCACGAAAAACGATATCGGCGTAAAAGATTACGCGCCAAATGAGAGGTTTTATGCGCCATGGAGGATTTTGCGCACGGGGGTCTCAGACTCCTATAAATATGAGGTGACCCCCTTCATTCCAGACGGTTGAAGACTTATAGAAGAGTCGAGGTCTGATGCATGAAAAAAGATCGTTTAAAGTGGATTGCATGAAATATTCTAGATTGCATGGAAAATTCTGGGATGCGCGAAAAAGGAAGAGATGCACTTAAATATTGGGGTTGCGCGTAAATATTCAGTTGCGCAAAAATGGGTGTTGTGGCACGAAATATTTTTCCACGCAAAAAAGGAAATTTTTCACGCAATAGGAAGGTTTTGCGTACAAAGGGTTGGTGTTGAATGCAATTGTTAGTGAATCTTGTCTGCACGTTCTGGTTATCCTCTTCAGTGGTTCTGTGCGTTCTTGTGCATCAATTTCGGACATGGATGCAAGCAGATTCTCGTGCTAAGAAGAGACAAAGACTTCAATTCAAATCTACTGAAGAGACCATCACGACTATAAATTGAGTGTTACTTTACCAAGGGTAGTGAGCCAGGGGGAGTCAACGGGAGTGTCCTGAGGGAAGCATTGAGCTATCCCTGAACCTTTGTAAAGGCAGTGAGCCTGGGACAAAGTGACTGTTCCCAAACCATTGTAATCCACAACTAGTGAAGATTAGTGGAATTTGGTACGACCGATAACTCATCGGCGTATGCTTCGTGGATGTAGCCCTTAGCGGTCAACCAATTAAAAATTGTTGTGTCATCTCTCTGCATGGGAATGTTTCATTACTGATCATATTCATCATACAGGTTTAACTAGTTTCTACCAACGTGGGAACAAGATCCATTCCTTAAAAGAAAAAGTTCACACCCTGATTCACCCCTCCCCTCTCAGGGTGTCCCGGGGTCCTACAAGTGGTATCAGAGGGAG
This sequence comes from Viscum album, assembly GCA_963277665.1. Taxonomy (NCBI): domain Eukaryota; kingdom Viridiplantae; phylum Streptophyta; class Magnoliopsida; order Santalales; family Viscaceae; genus Viscum; species Viscum album. Next base: position 1,677,758,003 of record OY728125.1, read on the forward strand.
GTTGCTGGTGTTTAATCTGTCCTTTGTCATCATAGAAAATGGAGTCAATGTCAGGGGAGTCCCTCTCTTTGATGGAAGTAATTTTTAAATTTTTAAGAATAGAATGAGATCTCATCTAATATCCCTTGGAATGGAAGTTCTATTTTCCACTCTGCAAGGTATAAATGTCACTGATCCAACAGTCCTGGCTATGACTGATACAGACAAGAAAATTCTTGATGCAGATGCTAAAGCACAAAATGCTCTCACCGCAGCTCTTTTGGATCAGATCTATCTAAAGGTGATGAGTTGCACCTCATCAAAATCCATGTGGGATAAACTCGAAAATATTTATGAAGGAGATAACAAAGTAAAGGAGGAAAAATTACAAGTCCTGCACAATCGGTTTGATGATCTGAAGATACACCAAGACGAGAATCCAGACTCATTCTTCAATCGAATTACTAAAGTGGTTGGAGCAATTCAGGGTCTAGGAAAAGAAATCAAAGACATTGATATTGTAAAGAAAATATTAAGAAGTCTTACACCCCTGTAAAATGCAAAGGTGTCAGCCCTTGAGGAAAGATATCTTTCCAAACTTTCTCAAGATGATCTACTGAGCATCTTGGTAGCATACGTAATGAGAGTCAAACCAGAAGATTCTACGACTCATGTGAGCAAGGAAATGGCATTCAAGGCCATGGATAAACTGAAAATCTCAAAATATAGTAGCGGTGAAGATAAAAAAGAAAAATAGATTATTTTTCTCATTGCAAAGAAGTTCCAGAAGGGAAAATGGAAATTCAAAGGGAAGTTACCTCTCGTATGTTTTCATTGTAGACAAGATGGGCACATTTCCTCTCAATGTTTAAGAAAGATCAATGATGTAGATAGTGAAGATGAGAACATCGAGATGCTGAAAAAAAGATTTTTCAAAAAGAGGGACTTTAAATTTGGAAAGAAAATTCATAGGAAGGGTTTTTTCTGTGAAGAGGAAGATGAGGATACTGAATTTTGTGAAGAAAAAGAACCCAAATTTAAAACGAGAAAGCATGCTTCCATGATATCTACGGTTGAAAAGTCAAAAACCTTGATCAATAAAGTCAGAGATAATCAGATTACTTCTAATGGTGATTCAAATACTCAAATTAAGGATGCTTTTTCCAAGATTCAGAATAAATGTAAGAGATGTAATAAGTTTATGGAAATGGTGGAAGAATCATCAGAATATGTTGATGAGCTTGAAGTGGAGATTGAGCGACTAGAAGAACTAGTGATAGTTAAGTCTTCAATCCTTGAAAGCACATATGATGTTGTGGAACTAAAGCTTAAAATTAAAGAACAAGAAAAGGTCATAAATGACCATTCATCCAGACATGAAGAGAAGTGCAAGATTTTTGAGGGGCATGAGGAAGAAGTTGTTACTCTTAGAAGTAAAATTGTATGACAATAAACGACAAATGGGGGAAAAAAGAAAATTCATTTCGGAAGATTCTAAGATGTAGAATTACTAGAAAGAGCCAAGTGTGGGTCAGATGGGGTTGGAAAAATCATAAGTGATCAAAGACCCGCTTGCATGGGAAAGAGTGGAATTGGCTGTGATGCTGAGACATCAACTTCTGAAAGTAAAGAGAGCCAAAAGAACAACAAGATGAAAGATGGACATGCTGAAACATTACCTGAAATGCTGAAAAAGAAACCCACAATCCAAACAAAACAAAGAACACGAAAATTATCCTAAAACTTTCAAAAATGACATCCAGTTAAAATATTCTCCCAAGGAAGAAGGAATGAGGAGAAATTCAAGTGAAAATACATTTCCTCTCAAGAAGTGTCAGTTCTCTGGTTTTCTGGGCCATACCATGTCATACTATGAAGAGGAAAGGTGCTACTTGAATGGGGATGATCTGGGAAGTCAACAATGGAGGCCGATTTAATATCCTCTATCTTATAGAAGAAATAGATTCTATGGTTACTGTTTTAATTTTTCTAACTTTGGCGATAAATCCATGTATTTCAGGCAATGGTACGATATGAGAAATTCATACAACACTCAATGTCGGGCTAATTTTCATCCTCCTGATGATTTTGTTCTCACAAACAGTTTTCCCCTTTGGAAGAAGATTATGGGTATGAAGAATCAGATTATTTGGAAGAAAGTATTAAAAGGCCATTAGTATCCTATGCTCAATCCAATATCTTACAGAAAGAGAAGAAGAAGATCGAGAAATCCAATCTTGCAGAAGTAGCCCTCAAAGCTACGAAGAGCAGCATCACCAAGATCCTTGATAGTGGATTCTCTTCCCATATGATGGGAAATGCTGGCCTTTTGAAGAACATTGAAAAGAAGGTTTATGGAACAGTACGGTTTGTTAATGATGGTGCTTTGAAGATTAAAGGCAGTGGGAATACTGCTCTCGCCAACGGGGAGCTGATGAAGACTGAAGTTTTGTATGTGGACGTTCTATGCCACAATCTTCTCAGTGTAAGTATACTCTGTGACTCAGATCTCATAGTAACCTTCAATCAAAAAGGCTGCACTATAAAAGGAAAAACAGGGAATTCTCTTATGAAAGGCTATAGAATAGATGGAGACTTATATCAGGTTGACAGAAAAGTGAACTCCTGTTATTTGTCTATTGAAGAAGAAAACAATTTGTGGCATTGAAGGTTGGGGTACATTAACCAAAAATACATGGAAAATATATCTAAGCTGAATACATTCATGGATATTCCCATTCTAAAACGTGAACGAGAAAAGTCTTCCGATGCTTTTATTCATGGGATGCTGGTATGTAGTTCATATCGGCCAAAGAAGAAAAGGGCATCACATCTTCTTGATCTCATTCATACAGATGTATGTGGCCCAATAAATGTTGCTGGAACCCATGGAGAAAGGTACTTCGTCCTTTTCATTAATGATTATAGCAGAATGGCTTGTGTAATGGTGATTTACAGGAAGTGACAAGTTCTTGATTGCATTAAAACTTATCGCCGGATTGCCGAGAATGATACTGGATGGACAATAAAAGTCCTGCGATCTGACAATGGAGGGTAATACACATCCATTGAGTTTGAAAATTACCTAAAAAAACATGGAATACAGCATGAGGTAGCTGCTGTGAGAACTCCACAAAAAAATAGAGTTGTTGAGCGTCGGAATCGACAGGTCAACAATATGGCCAGGACTATGTTGATTGAAAGTGGTATCTCTCGCCATTACTGGAAGGAGACTGCTGAAGCTGCAGTGGACATTCATAATCGAACAGGGCTCTATATGGGAGAAACGAAGACACCATAAGAATTGTGGCATGGATGGAAGCCTTCATTGAAATACTTCCGTGTTTTCAGAAGAAAATGTTTCATCTGGAAGAAAGAAGGAAATCAAGGGATGTTTGGAGACAATGCTGATGAAGAAATTTTTCTTTGATATCCAATGAACAGAAAAGCCTACAAGTGTCTCAATAAATGCTTGGGGAGGATTGTGGAAAGAAATTATGTTAAGATCATTGAAGGGAAAACCCCAAGTGCTTCCAATAATACCTATGCTGATTAGATAGAAGATGATGATGAGTGTGAACATAGAGTAAATACAAATACCGAAATAGAGGAAGGTGAACAAATCACTCAGCAGTCACATCATGATGTTGACTCAGAAGAAGAATTTGAAGAAGAAACTGTGGCTAAAGAGAATGCATCTGAACATTGTAGGAGAAATAGAAGAGCTGAGATTGATCCATACAACATAATTGGGGACCAGAGTGCACCCACTCAAGCAAGAAAGATGAGTAATAACACGCAATCTGCATTTCTATTAGTTGTGGAGCCATCCTCATTCAAAGAAGCTGCAAAGGATGAATCATGGGTGAAATCCATGAATGAAGAATTAGATCAGATTGACAAGAATCAGACTTGGGATCTTGTCTAGATATCCGAAGGTCACAATGTTATTGGTACTAAATGGATCTTCAAAAATAAGTTTGATGATCATGGAAGTGTCATCAGAAACAAGGCACAATTAGTATGTAAAGGATAATCCCAGATTGAAGGAATTGATGTTGAAGAAACCTTTGCTCCAGTGGCTAGACTGGAATCAATTAGGCTTTTCCTTGCCATGGCACTCAAAAGGGGATATAATGTATATCAAATGGATGTCAAGAGAGAATTCATGAATGGTGTTCTAGAAGAAGATGTCTACATGGAACAACCAGTGGGTTTTGTTCTAGGTACTGACGAACCAAAGGTTTGAAAACTAAAGAAAGATCTAAATGGTTTGAAGCAGGCACCACGGGCGTGGTACTCACGTCTGGATTCGTATCTCAAGAAACTGGAATTCAAAAGAGGTGGAGTTGATCAAAATCTCAATGTGAAGAATTATCCAAAAGATCAGTTCATGGTTCTAGTCTACGTTGATGATATCATATCTGGTGGCAGCAGGCAGAAATCAGTTGGTGAATTTGCCAATCACATGAAATCAGAATTTGAAATGTCTATGATTGGGGAGCTCACATATTTCTTGGGGCTACAGGTGATTCAAAAGAAGGATTATAGTTTCATTTCTCAGGAAATGTATGCAAGAGAACTGCTGAAGATGTTTAATATGTAATACTTCAAACCAATGTCTACTCCAATTGCAGTTGGAAGTAAACTTGGAAAGCATGTGGATGGGACCTCTATAGATCCTACCATGTACAAGAGGATCATTGGGAGCCTACTGTACCTGACAGCGACCCGACCAGATATTGTTTTTGCCACATGTCTTGCATCCTGCTTTCAGAGTAATCCAAAGGAGGAACATATGGCACCAGTCAAAAGAATCATGAGGTACATTCAAGGTTCACATAACTTTGGGTTATATTTTGATGCAGGTGGGGACAGTGAATTATCAGTATTTTCTGATGCTGTCTTGGCTAGTGATGTAGTATACAGGTAGTCCACCAGTGGTGGAACCTTCTATATTGGGCGAAAATGTGTTGGCAGGGTGAGCAAGAAACAAGAAAGTGCTTCTCTTAGTACTGTTGAAGCAGAGTATATATCCGCCACAAAGGCATGCACTCAACCTCTATGGATGAAGCAACAATTAACAGATATTGGTGATGAGGTAAAGTAACCAATGGTGATTTACTATGATAACAAGAGTGCAATTGATCTTACGAAGAATCATGTTCAGCATTATCGTACAAAACATATTGAAATCATGTATCACTTTATCAGAGAAAAAGTTGTGCAAGGGGTGATTATAATGGATCACATGGGAATTGATGAGAAAGTAGCTGATATCCTAATAAATCCACTATCAGCAGCTATGTTTGAAAAGCATCGGTTGAACCTCGGTGTTCAACCACCTCCTACTGTATAAAGAAGTTCCAAAATTCCCCTCTCCCCGATTGTGGTAACTGCTTTTATTTGTTTATGGATGTGATGCTTGTTTATGGGGGAGATACTATCCAGGGGAGTATGGTTTGAGCAGAACATTGAATAAATTACTGGTGTTTGAGTTTATTGTCAATGGGGGAGAAAGGAATAAATTCAGGCATGTTCAGGCATGTAATGCTCCTGTGACACGATGTGAATCCAGTGTTAGTGATAGGATGAGATGGATGATAAGGAATGCATCGGTCATGTCATGCTTCTTGGGTGTCATTAAGAATTCCAAAACACTGGAACACAATTCAAGCTTCCTCTCTTGTTTTATACACCGAGCTTTGTTCACGTAGACTTAGAGTGTTGGCTGAGTTGATTCATGTGTTTTTGGTTTGCACATGGATGGGGATCTATTGAATTGATTTTCTGATTTCCAACAAACCCAAAGGGGGAGATTTTTGGAACCATGGTCTTCTATGAATGAATTAGAGTATGGTTTGTGTTTTTTTTCAATCATCAGTGGAATTTTAGAATGTGAACCAGAAAAGTGATCACACAGTTCAAGAAGACAATAGTATTGAAGGTGGCACCGTTTCCAAGTGTTTTCCAAATTTTTGGGCCTCAAAATCGGAAAATGAAGACATGGATTGTTGGTAAAACGAGGTGCACGCAAAGAGGAAGTGGTGTGCGAAAAAGAAGGGTTGTGCACGAAAAATTGGAGTTGGGCGCGAAAAAGAGCAGGATGCGCGAAATAGAGGATCGAGGCTTTTGGGAAAACAGTGTTTCGGAATCAGAATGTCGAAAAACGTCAATGGCATGGGCTGCACGAAATATCTGATTATGTGCGCAAAAAATGATACCGACATGAAAGATTATGTGCACGATGAGAGGTTTTACGCGCCATAGAGGATTTCACACGCGGGGGTCTCAGACGACTATAAATATGAGGTGACCCCCTTCATTCCGAACGGTTGAAGACTTATAGAAGATTTGAGGTCTGATGCACGAAAAGATATCGCGTAGAGGGGCTTGTGCGAAATATTCTGGATTGCGCGGAAAATTCTGGGATGCGTGAAAATGGAAGAGCTCAATGTAAATATTGGGGTTGCACGTAAAGATTTAGTTGCGTGAAAATGGGTGTTACGGTGCGAAATATTTTTCCACGTGAAAAAGGAAATTTTGCATGCAATAAGAAGGTTTTGCGTGCAAAGGGTTTGTGTTGCGCGCAATTATAAGTGAAGCTTGTCTGCACGTTCTGGTTATCCGCTTCAGTGGGTCTTTGCGTTATTGTGAAATAATTTCGGACTTGGATGCAAGAAGAGTCTTGTGCTAAAAAGAGATAAAGATTTCAATGCAAATCTATTGAATATACCTTCACGTCTATAAACTGAGTGTGACTTCACGAAGAGCATTGATCCAGGGGGAGTCAACCGGAGTGACCCGAGGGAAGTAATGAGATATCCCTAAACCTTTGTAAAGTTAGTGAGACTGGGATAGAGTGACTGTTCCCAAACCTTTTAAATCCACAACTAGTGAATATTAATGGAATTTGGTACAATCGAAAACTTGTCGGCGTATGCTCCTTGGAAGTATCCCTTAGCGGTGAACCAAGTAAAAATTGTTGTGTCATCTCTCTGCATGGGAATGTTTCATTACTGATCATATTCATCATACAGGTTTATCTAGTTTCTACCAACATGGGAAAAAGATCATTGATTTAAAAGAAAAAGTTGACACCCTGATTACCCCTCCCCTCTCAGGGTGTCCCGGGGTCCTATAATTATTATATGATTACACTGTAATGGGATATGGAATGATTGTAATTGATCTGTTTAGTAGGGATGAAAATCATGCTACCTTATATTGGGTGTTGTGTTCATGATGTCTCAAACTAGTGATATTTGTAGTATATGGGCTAAGTCACCACACTCTTAGTTTAGAGTGATGACATGATGGCTCACTGACCATCCTGAGTGTCGTGCATGACATCTCACACTCTATGTGGATGTAGGTAATGTACCCCTTAACTTGATCTTACAGGTTAATTCAAACCGGTTATGGATGACTGAGTTACACCCAATCTAGTTAGTAACTTGTATTCCATGTATAAGATCATTTTCTTTGGTACACAAATGGTCTATATAGGTGGATGTTATATTTAACTATTCTATATATATATATATATATATATATATATATTATCACTATAAAAATAGTTCCTGATCAGACATTTATTCCGGCTATTTGTATAAGTATGAAGAGCCGCCATGTGTCCTTTAGGAACCTAAGTGGGATTATTTATTTATTTATTTATTTATATTTGTTATTTAGTTCTGTCTATTCACACTATTTGTATACTACATCATTTTTTATTCATGGACTGGATTTAGTCGTAGGCTCCATGGGTGGTAACCTATATGGATTTATATCTCACACCATGCACAGGACACCATTACACTATAATACCCAAGTATACCTTCATATTCATAGGACTATGGTTGATTTATTATGCTCCTATACATTGTACCTAGGATTTAGGAGAATGGGACAGAGCTAGAGCTCAATATTCTCATGGAGATTTCCCATAGGGATATTTTTTCTTTTACTTATTAATGTACTACATTGTATCAATTTCCTACTATATGTCTTTTTTTAAGTGTATGTATCATAATTAGTTAAAGGATTCATTTGATGTATACTGAAATTGACAATCTTTTCTATTTTGTTTATTTTTTTCTTCAACTGCCCTGTATTTCATTTATTTCTACTTCCGTTGTTGTTTATTGTTTCTTAATTTTATAAACGGTGGTACTTTGATCATGAGGGTATAGTCTTCCAGCTATCACATCCATAGACAATCACTGTTAGTCAAAAGCCTCTAGAATATGGGTAGGCACACTTGAGTCCATGTGACCCATCAATTCATCTATTGTATTAGTGGTCATTCAAGTCGGGACATTACACGACACATGTTTTTAAAGGAGTTTGTACATTTAATAAGTGTTTAGTATGTGATTCCAACCACACCACATGTCAGATTGATGTGTTGTGTACGTGTACACATCAACAGTAACTCATCAATGATTTTCCTATAATTTTACATAAATTTTAGGTCATTTTCTCTCATTTTGACCGTTCTACACCAGTTTAGTGTTTTAATACACTAAAAACCCATTTACGGTCATCCAAAAAAACTTTATTCAAAATGACATATTGTTGGTTCCTATATTAAACAATTCAATATAAAATCCTTATCCCCTAATTTCTGGGCAATCCAATGTTGTTTTCTTTGTTTTGTCCCCCAACACTTGTTTTTAAAGGATTTTGTACATTTATGATCTGTTTACCAGGTAATTCTGACCACACTGCACATCGTATTGACATGTTTTGTTTACATACACCTCAAGAATAACTCATCGGGGATTTTCCCATGATTTCACATCAATATGATGTCATTTTCTACGACTTGACCATTCTGTGCACATTTTTCTGCCTAAAACACTAAAAACGCTTCTACATAAATTGCGGAAAACCCATTATTTGGAATGAAATGTATTCAATAACTATATTTCAAAATTGAATTTATGGTCATTGTCCCTTTATTTTTGGGTAATCTGATATCATTTCCCTATTTTTGACCATTTGAAGCATGTTTTTAAAAGCTTTTATACCTTTAAAATGTGTTTATCGTGTCATTCCGACCACAATGCACATCAGATTGAAGTGTGTTATGCCTCTACACCTCCAAAATAGCGAATTGGTACTTGTACCATGATTCCATGTCAATTTTAGGATGTTTTATCTGGTTTTAACAATTTTGATAATGTTTTAGTGTTTTAAAACACTAAAAATGTGTTTATGGACATCCTAGGAAAACTGTAATTTGGAATGATTTTCCGTTACTTCCTCCATTTTAGAAGTCAATATATGTTTATTTTCCTCTTATTCCAAGGAATTATGACATTGTTTTCTTGGATTTAACCCCCTGACACATGTTTTTCAAGGCTTTTGTACCATTAAGAAGTCGTTACCTAGTTATTCCAACCACAAAGCATATCATATTGACATGTAGTTTGCACATACACATAAAAAATAACTCAATAGTGGTCTTAAATAATTTAAAAACAATATAAGGTTGTTTTATATCATTTTACTATTCCACAAACATTTTAGTGTTTTGAAACACCAAAAATGAGTTTACAGTCATCCTGAAAAAACTATAATTCATAATGACGTACTGTCCACTCATAAATATCACAATTCAATCTACATTTATTGTAACATGATATAATGTTTATCTGACATCGTTTACCTAGTTTTTTTGCCCTGATACTTGTTTTGAAAGGCTGTAATACATTTAAGAAGTTGTTACCGAGTCATTTCAACCACACCGAACATTGTATTGATATTTTGTCTATGTGTACTTTTCCAAAATAACATATAAGTGGGTTTAACACAATTTATAATCAATATTAGGTCATTTTATACCATTTTTTCCATTACATACACATTTTAGTGCTCTAAAACAAAAAAAACATGTTTAAGGACATCATTGGAAAATTGTAACTCAGAATGACATGTTGTTGGTTCCTACATTTCACAATTAAATCTACATTTATTTCCATTTATTTCAATTCAATATGATGTAATTTTCCTAGATTTTACCTCCATCACTTGTTTTTAAATGCTTTTATACCTTTAAGAAGTGTTTACCGAGTCATTCTAACCACACTGCATGTGGGATTATTGTGTTGTCTATGTGTACAAAAAATATATCAAAGGTGGGTTTTTTATGATTTCTTATTAATATAAGGTCATTTTATGTAGTTATAACTATTCCACACATATTTTAGTGTTTTAAAACACTAAAAACATGTTTATGGGAATCCTGGGAAAACCATAATTTAGAATGATGTGATTTCACTTCTTATATTTCAAAATTAAATCTAAGGTACATTTCATGTTATTATAAGTCAATAAGACATCATTTTTCTAGTTTCCCCCCCAATACTTGTTTTTAATGGCTTTTGTACTTTTAAGAAGTGGTTACCATGTCATTCTAACCATACCACACATCAGATTGTTGTGTTGACTACACATACTGTTCAAATATAAATAATAGGTGGTTTTACCATGGTTTCAATTTATTATGAGATCATTTTCTATTGTTTTGATAATTCCATAAATGTTTTAGTTTTTTAAAACACTGAAAATGTGATTACGACCATCTCGAGAAAACTGTAATTCAGAATAATGTTCTGTAGGTTCTTACAATTTGAAATTTAATCTATGGATATTTTCCCTTAATTTCATGGCACTATAACATCATTTTCCTAATTTTTATCCCCAGACACATGTTTTTAGATGCTTTAATACCTTGATGAAGTGTGTAATGATTAATTCAGACCACAAAACAGGTCATATTGTTGGGTTTTATATGATTACATGACAAAAATAACTAATCATTAATTTTCTTATGAGTTAATTTCAATCCAAGGTCATTTTATATGGTTTTGACCCTTCAACGCACATTATAGTGTTTTAAAACATTAAATATGCATTTCTTCTATCCCAATAAAACCGTAACTCATAATGATATTCCATTAAATCATACATTTTTAAATTAGAATTATGGTCATTATCCTCTAATTTTAGGGAAATCGAATATCATTTTCCTAGTTTTGACCTCACAAAATTTGTTTATAAATGATTTTGTACCTTTAAGAAGTGTTTACTGAGTCAAAACCGAGAAAACAAGATCATATTGTTTATAAGGTTATGGATAATGATATATATTTCATTTTTGACATGTAGAAATAAACCACATTTCATTCCAGTAGAATATGTGGACATTATGACTTGGAATGTGCATTTTCTATATAAAAGTTTCATTAATGTTTTATTTATGGATATTGTATGTGTTATTTAAAAATGTGTGAATGATCTATGAAATTTAGAATTTACCTCAGTGAGATGAGCTATAAGGCTAGAAATTCACTTGGGGATTGTTTCAGACATCCATTTAAAAATGAAAACTAAATAATTTTCCATCCATGACTGCCACTGATCCTATGTTTTCCTATAAGAGTCTTGGTCTTGCACTTTTTTTCTCAATCATTCAATTTATCTTTGTGATTCATGATCAACAGAACTACTTGAACCCCCACTAGGTGTAGTAGTAACGGATGATGCCACCATTCCAAAGACAGCTCTTGGAGAATACCCATAACCCATCCCTCAAACACATATGGGATGATTTTTCCTTAAAAAGATTCCAACTGCATCGTTTTGGGAAACCGATGATGATTTTGAATGGTTCACAACCAATACATCTTGAATTTTAATGTATTAAATCAAAAATATTAACAATAATTTTTTTAAATCTCTAAACATCATAATAATACCTAATCAATAAAATATTCATTAATATTTATTGTTATTTCATTAAAATAAAAAAATAATAAGGAAAATTATATTATAACAGCAAACAACCCTTAAACCTAAATAATTGGGGTCGTCTAGATGTATCAAATGACACCAAATTGGAAAAATTTGATTTATGTTGCTGACCCCATTTAATTGGGTTTAATTCATGTTAGTTTTTATAACAAAATTTTCATTATTTTTCATATTATTGAAATAGTATGAAATCTTATTTAATATTACTTACACCAACATCATCGGTATGATCATTTATAGAACTTCCATGAGGTTTCCTATACACTTTATGTCACATCTCTATTCATCCAATAGAGTGACCTAATTTATTATCCTTTATAGAAAATATAAACAAGATATAAAAAATTTTGTGATAATAACATGATTTTAATAATAATGAATAAAATAAAAACCAAAATTGTTCTTATTCTCCAAAAACTCTGAGACCCATTGATGTGAAGAATGAAAAACTTCTGACAATTCACATATTTTTTATAGATAATTCCTACAAAAAATATATACATTAATAAAAATTAAAATTTCATTGTGTTTATGTTTTAATATACTATAAAATATGGAATTACCTCATAAGTTATAAATATATTGACATAGACAAAGATATTCCATTGTTCATAAGAAATTCTTTTAGGAATATTCTCATAAATTAGTCTTTAGCTTAGAGAAGTGTCATTAAACTAATTCCAAAACACCCTTTTAAAATTTCAACATTTTTTTCCCAAAATTTTCAATGTCTATGGGCATGAAATGAAGTCAGAGACATCAAAATGAAAAACATCATGAATTAAAAAACAATACACTTTGTAAGTATATTACAAAATTTTACTCATGATTTTTAAATTATTTATCAGGGAATAAAAAATTAATATTACCTTTAATTGAGTATCAAATCCATCATTTTTACAAGATTTAGGAATATTACTAAAATATTTATAATTAAGGGGAAATATCATTATCTCACACGAAATCATCCTAAGAATAAGCCTATAGAATCTGGCAGTGTCACTAGTAGGCACCCCAAAATCATCAGACGGAATGATAATCTTGAAGTCCTTCAGGTCACATACATATGTCATGTTCTTATTTTTTTCCCTTATATCATTGTCTTTATCTATTTGAAAAATTCATTAAACAACTAATAAGATATATAGTTTTTTTAAATGACATACATAGTAGTATCGTTTACTCGCCAATATGTCTATGATGGAGGGTTGACCAACTACTTCATCACCGGAAGTGAATCGGCGGTGGGCTTCTAATGAAATCTAGGTAAATGGATGCCTCGCAAGTAGTCTTGGGTATAATGTGATCAATATGATCCATAGAAGATGACAATATTAGTGGCATGCTCCGAGATACTGATCATTTAGGATCATGAAATTTGTTTATTTTTGGCAGTCCTACATTTCAAATGGTTATGGTATATTAAATGTATAAAAAATGAAAAACTAAAATACTTATACAAAAAAATAAGAACAATTTATATATGCACAAAAACAATTATCAATGATAAATTGTAATATATTTTCATTACCAATTTAAGAATTAAATTATCTTCATCTTTATTATATTCATTGTTATCAATATCCATTGTGATTAGTCCTTCATTTTCATCCTCACATTCAATTTCTACTATTTTTATATTTTTAGGGAAAAACTTTTTTCAATGTTTTGTGGTTGATGAAGTTCATTGTCAAAAAGATCCAATTGATATTCTTCACCCATATCATATAAGTCTCTCTAATTTAAGTGTACAACAACACTCTAACCTTAATGTATTTCATCATCTACATAATAAACCATCTTTACTTGTTATGCCAAGATATATGGATCATGCTATGAATTCTCACCAGTATCCATCAAGAAAGAGAAGTTGACAGAAGAAAAATGTAACAAATCTTTTATTATACCCCTATCTATGTTTAACCAGTTTTATTTTAATAATAAAACTGAAAACTATTTGTGATATTTTAATTTAATTATATCATTCGGCTTATAATTTCATCCCACCACTATAACTGTAAATACACCAATATTTTGAGTTTTCAAGTCTTCTTCAAGATAAATTGTACGAAACAATAATGAATAAATATTATAGGAATCAAATATATTAGCCTTCAATAGAGGAACTTGAGCCAAAAGCTTCAAATCATCTGATATTTTAGATTGATTTTCAATATTCATTATCTACAAAAAAAGATATATGGTTTTACATTTGACATATACAAAATGACTACACATCAATAATAAAAATATGATTATATACTTACATGATGGGGAACCCATTTGACAATATCCTTATTAACAAATACTTTTAATTCTATATCGTTTCTAGCTCGACCCCTTAGTCACCACTATTTTGGGAGTCGAAATTCATAAATAACATGTTGGGAAATAACACTATTGAGTAGAACATATCAATGTGTTTAAGGAAACTCCAATTCAGTCAGTTTAAAATTTGACCCCCTTCCAATTGTTCATTCAATAGTTGGAAATACCAATGACTAATGACTTGAATGAGAATTTGCGGAGATGTCGTCCGCATGTCTAGAATGATTGAATCTAGTTTCAATCCCATGAAAATACCTTGAAACAAAGGTTAATAACTCATTGACTATGAAACCTTCAGCAATAGGTCTTTTTAGTCGAGATTTATTCCACGCATATGATTTCAAATGACCTATATACCAGAAGAAAAAAATATAAAAAAATTAAGTGATGATATGATAAAATAAAATTCACCAATGAAAATAAAAATATTATCAACATACCTCTCAATAAGATACACCCATTGATAGTGTAATGTTCAACCAAGTGTAGCTTCTTTTACCAAATGAAAATTCAATTGAATCATGACTATGAAGAATTAAGGGCGAAGAAACATCTCCAAATGAAAAAGTGTCAAAAACAATTATTTCCTGATGTTAAACCAACTAAGTTGGATTTATAATGTTTCCACAATGATCTCTGAAAAAGGTATAAAACTCAACTAGAACCACATTTACATTATTAGGTAATGTATTATGCAATGCCAATGAAAACAAATAATATATAAAAATATGTGATTCATGACCTTTCAATCCATGTAACATTTTATTTTTTAAGTCAATGCACGTTGCTATGTTACTTGAATATCTGTCTTGTCCTTTTATATTTTTTAATGATCGAAGTAATACACTTTATCATGATTTTTCATTATAAAAATTTCCAAAGGATTCTTTCCATTCTCATTTACCCACAAACCATGCTTTAAATTCATTGACTCCAAATCCTTACAAGCATTAAGGAGATCCTTAGATTAACCTTGCTCATTAAGAAATGTAAAAAATATATTTTCACACACATTCTTCTCAATATGAATTACATAAAGAATACGAAATATTCCATTAAACTAACAATAAGAATATTGAAAAAATATACACTTTTTATTCCATTTTTTTCAACCACTCTAGATAATGTACATCATTCCCTCCCCCCTTCTTTAAACTGTTTTAATTTCCAAATTCTTCAGTGGCATTCATTAATTTTCCCAATATTTATAAACCAAATAACACCTTGGATGAATTTCTCAATTTAATATCTCTATTGAATCATGTATTGTTAAACTAAAATTTATGAGAATCATCAAGAAATTGATGATGACACATAAAGAACCATTTTCCACTATAAGGTAATCATTGAGATCCAAAATAAAAATTATAATGGGACAAGACAAACCAGTATAAGTGTTCCAACTAGATAAATTTCCATGTCCTTGAAAGTCACTAATTTTCAAAATTAAAGAATCATGGATATTTAATAGTTTTCTTATTGAATCATCATATGTTTGCATGCCATTATTTTATAATTCTTGCAATTATTTTATCATAGGTTGTACGTATACATCAAAATCATTTATAGGAATTTTATTTCAATGAATAATCATCAAAATAATGAATGATTTATTCATCATACACATCCATGGAGGCATATTATAGGGGATAAAAACAAAATTCCAAATACTATAATTATTATATAAATGACCAAAAGTGTTATAACCATTAGAATCCAATCACAAACATACATTCCAAGGATTCGAAGAAAAATCAGGTTATAGAGAATCCAACATCATCCATGATGTTAAATATTTTTATATTTAATCAATCTCTCATTACTATCCGGATCATGCAACTTCATGTCACGTGTAATCTTAGAAAACATGAATAATATTTTCAATTTTGGTTTTAGAGGAATGCAACACAATGCATTTTCACGAGTTTTCTTCTTCTGTTTTATCCTTTGGTTGCATTGATTTATACTATCCTTGGTTTACATTGATATTTATATTCTTGTATGAAATCTTATTCTTTATTTTTATCAGATTCTTCTCTCGTGTAAAGCATGAAATCATTAGGGCCTGCATTAATATTTATATAATTAAGTCTTTGTTTTTTGATAACTTTTTTCCTCTCATAGAATGATTCAGGGATCTTAGCTTCAATAAATGTATCATGAAGAAACTCTAAAATCATGGACATTGTTTTTCCAGTAATTCCATAGAGACCCTTGATATGATAAAGCTTTTAAAGAAAATATAAATTTGAATACATGGAAAAACCTTCATACAATTATTGTTATCCATCTTAAACTAATTCATAAAATTCATTATTTTGGTCATTGTAGTTCTGAGAAATATTAACCTACTTAGGGTCAACAGAAGTTTCTATTGATCTATGAAATTTTTTGAAACTATATTTTATAAACCCAAATGCATCATTTAACAGATTCTGAAATAAATTCTGCTATGACGGGTCACATTTTGTTTCATTGAATTTATTTTCATTATTTTGACTTTTTATAACATTTGATCAACCATGCCAAATCCAACATACTTATCAAGTAAGAAAAAATTTTAGTATCAAATTCCCACATTCTTTGTTTCATTTTAACCATCCATTTAATTTACAATTAAGAAACATACATTTTATTCTATGACCCACAGATCAGTTTAAAATTATACAATCTAAAAATTCTTCTGAACCCTTGGCATACTAAGGTGTGTTTCGAGGTAAATAAATCCATAATTTATCCATTTATATTGGATTTTATTATACCTATACATTCAGATATAAAGATATAATTTTTAATTAAACAGGTACAATAAAAATTAAATATTACACCACTTTTTCATTATATCTTTCATAACAACTTAAAAAATATTGGGATAAATCAAATAATGAACATTTTCTTACTAAACATATAATATAAAAGTATAAATCAAATAAATTATTATTCTTCACATACATTGATGAATAATGAATTAAATTATATTAAAAACATGTATATCATCTAATTTTGATTTAACCCTAATTTAGATAACCATCACCTACTTAGAAACATAGTGATATTTCATCATGAAATAGATATCCACCTCATTATTATCATCTAATGAGAATAAATATAATTATTAGAAAAGTTTGAATTTATCACTTGAAAAGAGGAAAAATAACATGATATAATTAACGTATCATTTCATTTCATCCATGATGGATAAATAAATATGTTTTTAACCTTTTCCTGCAAACATCCAAGCATGGATAATTACATAAAACCATCTCAATTAATAGAATATTTAGACATAGATGATAACCAATATAAAATTACATTAGAAAATTATCGTAATCTACCATGTAAATATAATAACAAACAAATATTTATAACAAAAAACCAATTTAAATAATAAATTATTAATAATCAAATAATAAATAAGTCATCAATTTCAAGTAAGAAAATAAAAATTTCATTAATGAGATATGGATTCATATAAATTTAATTTAATTAAACATACTAATCAAAACAAACAATTAATTTCATATAAAAATTAATGATTACAATATATTATGAATTAAAAAAAGAGTAATGAAAGTGTATTTTAGAGTAACACATCATTAATAGGGAGGGGTGACATTGGACACTAGTGGGGTGGGGGGTTGGGGATCTGGGTCCCAGTAGTGGAAAGCAGGGAGTATGGGTTTGGTCAGTTACCGAAATTAGGGTCAGGTTCACAATAATAGACAAAAAGGAGTGTATGGGTCATAGTGGTCATGAGAATGTGGGATTTAATGTCTCGGTTGACAGTAAATGCAGGATCAATATCACCATAGTAGCTGGCAGTGGTATCGGGTGATGATGGTCACCAGTAGGAGTGTCTATGTCGAGTCAGTCGCTGATAGGGGGTCACCGTAGATGACGGGAGAGGGATAAGAAGTTCATATGGGATCTTGGGGTCAATATCGAGGATGGGGGTGATGGTCGGGGGGGGGGGGGGGGGGGGTCAGCACCGCCACTTAGGAGAGGATCTGAGGAGGCAAGAGGGAGGGAGGTTGAAGGGGGGGTGTGGGGTCCGTTGTCACCACTGTGTTGGGTGGAGGGAGGGCTTGGGGTTACCACTAAGGTAGGAAGAATGATGTCAGAGGGGTGGGGGTCTAGGGTTTCTGATGAAGTGAGGGGGTCATCGTCACCGCCAAGGAGGGGAGAAGAGGATTTTAGAGGGTGGGAGGTGATCATGGTCATAGAGGGAGATGGGTGGGGAGGGAGGGGGAACTTGGTTTTTTAAAAAATTAACAATGTTTTCAATGAAACCACTGCTAATGGTTAAAAAAATATAGTGGAGATTTAAAAAAACCACTACTATATTATAACTTTTTTTATAGGATTATTTTATAGTGGTTATTAAAACAACCACTAATTAATCACCCCTAAGCACTACTTTTTTTGTAGTGTGTTGATGTTACTTATGACTTACTAGAGATGTGATCCAAGTATACCATTCTTATTATTTCTCTAAGTTGTTTATGTTTATGATTAAATTATGTTTATGAAACTAGTTTCTATTCCATATGTTATACCATGATATAATTCTGTTAAAACTCACTTCTTTTTTCACATATTACGCTATGATAGAATGTTTATCAAACCGAATTCATTTCATGGGTTATGATAAGATGTGTGTTTTATGATATTACGTAACACATATGTTTGAATTTAATTATGCGAAATGTGGGACCTATATGTCCCTACAATTCACTGGGTAATGATAAATGTTATATAAGTTCATAGGGTACATTGGTGTTTAGACCAATACCAAAACTAAGGGTGCAAGGGTGGTTATCCCAAGACTGAAAATGATGGTACATGATTGGTTAACTTAGGAATGAAAAGGAGGGTACATGGGTGGTTAGATCAAGACAATAATAGGGTACTTGAGAGGTCATCCCAAGCCTAATGTAGGTATACGGGTGGTAATCCCAATCCTTACGTGTTGGTAATTTCATATTGGGGTTCCTTGACATACTATTTTCTTTATGTGTATGCTAAAAAACTATGTATTATTGAAATTTTATGCTCTCATCATTCATGTTTTTTAATTTCCTTATGATTCATTTCTTATAAACTACAAATATTTTTTTCATGATGGGAGATTCTTATCATTGATAAGCAGGGTATGGTTTCTAAATGTTATACTAATGTTCTCATACTGCTATGTTTATGATATTATCACACATCTCCCTTGTTTATCCTTACTATCCATATGATACCACCCTTTCTTATGTTATCTTTCCCCAAGTTATGAAGATATGTTTTATGCATGATTTTTTAAAGTAGGTTTCAAGATATGAAAATATTAGTGGGAGATTATTTAGCCAACCTATGAACCTGTTGTTTATATTTCCATGTTTCCAAAGGTACTAATCTATTATGGATCACTGGTGTTTGTTTGCATAATGTAATGAATAATCATAAAAAGATTATTTAATATCTGTGTATAATATTCCTAGGTCATTATAGTTTGTATTATGGGATAAGTTTAGTTATATTTTTGAAACTAGGATGATAAAAGCTTAGTGATATCCCTAAGGACATATCCAAGGATAAGTCTATGGATGAGTCAAAGTATGGGAAAATATCCTGGAATTTGGATAAATGATAGAGTGAGTGGTTCCAAGAAATTACATAAATTTATGGATACTACAAGTGGATGTAGCTCTCTACAGAGGTACCTAGGGGTAAAAACTTTTAAAAGGGATCATTTAGGTAAACTTGATTGTCACTAGGTGAACAACAATGGGCCTTGAAACACACCTTATTTGACACTCTTGGGGGATATTCTTTTTAAATTAACAAAACAATTTATGAACAATCCTGAAGGATTTAAATATATTATCACTACGAATGAACTAGGATAAACCTAATGTGAAATATATCGAAAAAAAGTGTCACAATTTAGACATAAAAATGTTATTTTTCATTATTATGTGGTACCCTAACCTGATCATTGTATCTTATAATATGTTTTCTGGTTTTATTCATTAGATAAAAGAAAAAGAAACAATTTTAAGGATGATAGAAATAAAAAATTTAATGATTTTCATACTAATAATCCTAATTTCATTGGATCTTGTAGTAAAATATCATTGTTATGCATAGAACATTCTCTAGATATGAATCAATTTGAACTTCCAAACAAGAAGAGGGAACAAAATTATATTGAGTCTTTCATGAGGAAATGTCTACCTTCTTTAATTGGTCCTTCTAAGACACTCGTTTCAGAAAAATAGATCAGTAACAATGAAAAAATATTTTGCATTCTCTGGTGTTTGGAATATGAAGAATTAATTTTGGTTTTTTACTGTTTATTAGGTGAAACAGATCAATGGTTGAGTATTATCAATAATATAAGGAAAACAAATGAAATTTAATCAATGGATTGGGATGAGTTCAATAACTTTTCTTTCAACAAGTACATCCTTTTATTATCCATATGATTATATAAAATGAGTTCTTTGAGCTAATGAAATAGGATGATGAATCAATTTGTAT
Source organism: Viscum album (assembly GCA_963277665.1). NCBI lineage: Eukaryota > Viridiplantae > Streptophyta > Magnoliopsida > Santalales > Viscaceae > Viscum > Viscum album. Next base: position 1,677,778,661 of record OY728125.1, read on the forward strand.
ATATAAGGATAATTTTACAAGACATGTGGGGTATGCTTTTGGTATTATCGTCCAACCTAAATGTGAGGTTGATTGATTCATTAGTGGTTTAAAATTGAGCATCCAAAGGGAAATATCCATAATAGAATTTAGTATATATGAAGACATTGGTAGATGTGTGATCAAGGTGGAAATGGGGGTTGGAGTTATATAACAATATCATGGTTTTGATAAGAAGATAGAAATTGAATTCAAAAGAAAATATAGGAACCATGGAGAAAATGAGATGATATTTTCTTTATGCTCAATATATAGGAAGAATCATATAAGAAATAGTTTTAATGGGACTACTAAATGTTTTAAGTATGGAAGGGAAGCTCATCTAGCAATTAATCACTGAAGTTATTGGAAGAAGTTAGCTAACAATGTGAATAGAGAAAAAAATGAAAAAATGTACCACCCACACTCCAGTGATTAAAATTCAAGGTGTTTGGGAATTATTAAAACAAGTGATAAAATATGAGGGTTAATGATGGTGATTAACACCATCAACCTCTTAAGCTGAGGGACAAGCGTAAATATTAGGCGATCACTATTTCCGATGAGGGGTATGATAAAGATATGGTGAAAGGTATACTTACCATCCATTCTAGAACTATTAATGTATTAGTTGAATTTTTATCTAAAAATTATTTCATATCTGAAGAACTGTATAAGGGTATATAGATTCCACCAAAATGATCAGAAGTAGAATTAGAAGTGGAAACCCAAAATTTTCTAATGATTGTATATTAAGTATATGAATCTTATCTGGTTGAAGCATGTGAGAATGTGTTTCCTAAAAATATTTTTACTCTTCCTATATTTGAATTTGATGTTATCTTATACAGGAATTGTATTTATATTGGAAAATACCACATCATTTGTCGATGAAGGGGAGTTAAATTTGATATTTAAAATGAAACTACTATTGTCTATAAATGCAATGATAAGTATGGAATTTCGATAGAGATCACATCTATTGCGTGTGTCTTAATTCCAGTTAAAAAGGGGTGTTTATCTCAAATGGTTGGGGAGAAATTTGAAATCTATGGCATTCCTATTGTTTAGTAATTTTTTGATTTATTTCCATAATAGTTTTCTAGTATTCCAAAAAAACATGTTGTTGAGTTATTAATAGTTTTCATACTTAGTTCCACACAAATTTCAAAGAATCCATATATAATGGCCCAGATAGAGTAGCATAATTTAAAGAATGTATAGAAAAAATTATACTTGGTATTTATTTGACCAAGTGCATCACCTTGTGATGAACCTTAATTTTTTTTAAAATAAAATGTGGATAAATCCAACAATAAATTTATTATCGGGAGATGAGAACGATCATAATAAATAAAAATTATCTCATTCCTCATATTGAAGACTTGTTTGATCAACTACACAGAGCCCAATTGTATACTAAGATTGAAATTTGTTTTGGATATCACTAATTGAGGGTCAAGAAAGGGAAAATACCCAAGATAACAATATATATAATGTATAAATAATATAAATATAGAGTGATTTTTTTAGGTCTTATTAATCCCACCGCTATCCTCTTGAATTTAGTTAATAGATCCTTTGTATATTTACTATAATTTTTTTGATAGTATTTATAAATGATATTAATATCTAGCTAAAGAGAAAGGAAGGGAAATAATAATACTTGAAAATTTTACTAAAGACCCTCAAGAAGAAGAAAATTTATGGATAAGTTTCAATGTATGAATTCTTTATACAAAAGGATTCATTTTTACTTTATATAATATCAGGAGAGGGTATATCGGTAGATCCATCAAAGATGGAAGTTATTAAATGTTGGTCCAGACCAACCATAGTGACCAACATCCATAATTTTCTTGGTTTATCTGGATATTATCAAATGTTTGTGGAATATTTTTCATGACTATGTAATCCTCTAATCAAGTTAACTCAGAAGGGAGCCATGTTCTTCTAGATACATGAATGTGAGGAAATTTTCAAGGAACTAAAGAAAATATTAATCAACACACCTGTTCTTACATTACCATGTACTGGAGAAGGGTTTTTAACAAATATTCATGCATCTAAGAAGGGATATGGATCTGATATTATGAATACTTACATGGTTATAGATTATTCCACATCATAATTAAAGATTTAGGAGAAAAATTACCCAACTTATGATTTGGAGTTAGTTGAGGTAATTGTTTCATTTAAGATAGAGAAGAATTATATTTATAGAGAAAATATTCATATAAATACTGATCATAAAAGTTTAAACTATATATTCACAAAAAATGATTTGAATATGCCCCAAATAAGATGGTTAGATCTGATTTAAGATTATTACCACTCAATACACTACCACCCTAGAAAATTAACAAGGTTGTTGATGTTTTAAGTCAAAAGGATCATTCTAGATTATCTATGATGAGGATTATAAAATATCTAATACTTACATATTTTCAACAGATGGATCTGGAAATCTAGAAGGAAAGGAAGAGTTCTTATCCTGCTCAATTGAATGTTCATCCATCTATCTATGTTATAATTAAAGAGGTGAAAAAAGAATATACTGAGCTTGAAAACAAGGATATAAATGTTCCTAATTTTAACCTTAAATAGGATGGAATTATAAACAGGAACCATGTATCTGTTCCCTTTATACCATATTTGAATAAGGAGTTGTTAGCAGAAGTTTATTGAAATTCATTTTTTATTCATATGAAATGTATAAAGATGTATAGATATTTTCAGTTGGGATATTATAACGAGAGATATCATTGATTTTGTATCATGATTCTTGGTATGTAAATAAGTTAAGGCTAAAAGACAAAATTATAAGGGAATGCTACATCAATTACCCATACCGGAATTGAAAACGGAAAACATCACCCTAGATTTTGTCTTTTGAATTCCTAAACTGTCTAATGGGCATAATGCTATATGAGTTATAGTTGTTTCACCTTACTAATTCATAACACTTCATCACTATCAATGAAGGATTTTCATTGGATGAACTTTTTATGATATACATTAAGGAAGTGGTAGGGTTTCATGAAGTACCACATTCAATTGTATCTAATCGGGATTTGAGGTTTGCCTCAAATTTTTGGTGAAGTCTTCAAAAAGATATTAATATGTATTTGAGTTTCAAAATGTTATATCATCATCCTACATATAGTTTTTCTTAGAGAACATTTCAAATCCTAGAGGATACGTTGAGATCGTTTTATTTGGATTTCAAATGTTGTTGGGTTCAACACCTTCCTCCAGTTTAGTTTTCTTAAAAAAAAGCTTCCACTCAAGTATTTATATGGATCCTTATGAATCTCTCTACGAAAAAAATGTATATATCTAATGTGTTGGAATTAAGTTGGAGATTGAAATATATAAGGACTAATGACAGCTGAATAAATGGAAGACAAGGTTAATTCCTTTTAGCAACACATTAAGGATGCTCAGATTCGGTATTATTGTTATGCTAATAATTTCTGACTTGATGTAGAATTATCAGTTGGTGACAAGGTTTTTATAATAATTTCAATATTTAATAAGGTTTTGAGATTCGAGAATAAAGGTTAAATAAGCCCTTGGTATATTACTCCCTTTAAAATTATTAATTGTATCAGTACAATAGATTATTGACTGGAACTTCCACAAAACCTCTCTCACAACCATGATTTGTTCCATGTATCTATATCGAGGTAGTATATTCATGACCCTTCACATGTAATTAACTCAAAATTCATACCACTGGAGTAAGAAAATTCTTATGAGGAACAACAGACAATGATTATGGATCATACTGAGGAAGTTATATAAAATAAGACCACTAACATTGTCAATGTTTTATGGTGAAACCACCAGTTTGAGGAAGCGACATGGGAATGTAAGGATATTATGGGAAATAAATTTCCAATTTTGTTTTGTTAATGTGAAAAACTTGTATGGAAAATTTCCTTTAAGGGAGATAGAATGTAACACCACATGTTTTTATGAATTATTTTTTAAAAAAAAATTATTTTATTTGACAATATTACATTAAAAACAAAACCAATTTAATATTTTATTAAAAGAAACAGCAATTTAATATTTCTCCACAAATAATACAAGGCTAGCTTGTGTTACACTCCACAATTATTTTTAATAAAACAATGATATATTATTATTACGCATCCAATATAAAATAGGTGTTAAAGTTAGTGATATGAATATTAATAAATAGTTTTTAAATATTAATTATAATGGTTTCATATTAATAAAACATATTTATAACAAAATACATCATTTTTTGTAATGTCTTTATATGTTTTAAAAATGCTATTTTTTTTAAAAAAATGTTTTTATTATTTTTTAGGAACAATAATAAAATAATTTTTTAAACTTTTAGAATATAAATTTGAAATAATAAACATCATTTTTGGAATTATAATTTTCAAATTATCTTAGTGTGAATTTTTGGTATTTTTCTGAAAAGTTTAAATTTTGATGAATAATTAAAAATATAGAATTTTAATTGAAAACTACATTTTCATTTAATTTTTTTATCAAGTTAAATTATATTTTAAATTTATTTTAAAGGAATATTAGTGAAATTATACATCCAATAATCAAATTTAGGTTATTTGAAGCAATTTTATATTGAATTTTTTTATAATAACATTTCAATCTTTGGACTTTTTCCCATTAAAAACACGTTTTCTCATCGCATCAGTGGGATTATTTTTAAATTAAATCATTCCAATTATATGAATCTAAATTGGAAAAAATGGATTCCATATTTTGAATCATTATAATTTATATTATATAAAAATTAAACATTAAATTTTCACCGAAATGAATAGTAAAAACAATAAACATTATTTAACGTGGTTATGTTGAAAATGGGTTCACCTGGGGGTTAAACTAAATTAATAATGGTTAAAAATATCCCAAAACATGTACAACACCCATATAATATCCATATTAAAAAAATTATATAACTTATATTCTATAATACTCTACTTTTTATCCTTGTGACATGAAAAAGAAAACAACGGTGAAATTTTTTCATTCAAAAAACAATTACATGTGTGCCACTCACATCACTTATAAATGGTCACCCCTTATCCTATATTATTCACACCTTCAATCCTTTTTTGTTTTGTCATGATCTGCTCAAATAATTTTCCAAATTCTCTCCTCTCATCTTAAAAACCTTATTTTTGATAAAAAACCATCCTAGAAAGGATTTTTGTGGAAACCTATGGAGGATACCTAAAGAAGTGGTAGTGTTCATCAATGAGAATATTTTTATTTTTTCATCCACTTATTTTAATTATTATTATTCCATGTGTATATAATAACATCAATATCATTAATATATGGAGTTTTTTTCGATGGGAATAACCTATAACCATCTCCACTACTATCAAATGGGTTAGAGAATCAACATTTGGGTGTACGACAGACTATCTCCTCACAAACTGATTCCATTTGTTTTTCTATTTCCTCATATCATGATGTTAAATAGAGATGGATTTATTATTTATATATAATATTTATGGTATTATTATTATTTTTTAATTATTATATCAGATATATATTCATGGTTTTTTATTTTTCGGAATACGATAACTTTACTCGTGTGTACGGAGGGCAACTACCTCCCGATGTGATGTGATCCATTCACTATTTACATGTGTAAATTCCTGTGTTTTTGGATCATGCTAAAATAAAAAAGTTTTTAACCTTTTTAATTTACTACATGGTTCAGTTATAAAACAATTATTCGGAAAGATGTTTCAGAGTTAGGTTCTTTTAAAGTATTGATAACAGGCTTGGGTAAAGGCTCCAGGAGTTTCCCATATGGAAGGATGAGTTTCATGAGAACTGGACTAGACAGTGACATTCGAACGGGCTGTGTACCGTTAGTCAAAACTATGCTGGTCAGTCGTTCATAATAAAGTAAGTGTCTAGTAGTGGATGCACGTTTTACGTATAATCTTTCAAACCGTGCAAGTCAAACCATATGGTCTACCATGTTTTCATTTTTGGGTTTAATTGATTTAAATAAATTCATGGTTGAAATGAAATTAATTAAATGAGTGGTTGGGTATTTCTTTTAATTAAATTAATTTTTGGAGAATTTAATTAAATGATGTAGATATGGATAAGTTATTTAATTAAATTGAGATGAAAAGAATTAAATTTATTTCAAATGATGATGAGATGGAGTATTTATTAAATTAAACTGAGATGAGAGGAATTTAATTAAATGTCTGGTAAAGGAGGATTTGGAGTTAAATTTAATTAATTTGAAGGAAAAGAGGAATTTAATTAATTAATGTGAAATGGATGTTTAATTTAATTAAATTTTGTTCATAGAATTTAATTAAATAACATTAATTGGAGAAATTATTTAATTAAATTCTCATGGAATGAATTTAATTAAATGATGATTAATGAGGTGTTAGGGTTTTTAATTAAATTATGTTGAGATAATTTAATTAAATAATAATTAGTTGGTATATTTATTTAATTAAATTTTATTGGAAAGGAATTTAATTAAATGATGTGTTTAGCGTGGAGTTATGGTTTTATCTAATTAAAATCAAGGTTAAGATGAATTTAATTAATCATTGAAAAATGGGGGATTTACTTAACTAAATTGTATTGAGCTAATTTAATTAAACAATGATGTGTTGGAGAATTTATTTAATTAAATTAATTGGAGAATAATTTAATTAAATTATGTTTTAAATGTGGAGTTGGGGTTATATCTTATTAAATTTAATGTTAAGATGAATTTGATTGTTTGATAAAAAATGGGGGTCTTATTGAATTAAATTACATTGGGAGAATTTAATTAAATAGTGATATATTGGAGAATTTATTTAATTAAATTCATAGGAGAAGAATTTAATTAAATGATGTGTTAAATATGGAGTTGGGGGTTTATCTAATTAAATTCAAGGATAAGATTAAATACATTATTTGATGAAAAATGTTGGTTTTATTGAATTAAATTGTATTAAGAGAATTTAATTAATTAATGACGTGTTAGAGAACTTATTTAATTAAATTTGTCGGAGAATAATTTAATTAAATGATTTGTAATTATAATGTTTTGGGTTTTATCATAGAAGTGTTTTTTTAAATGATAATTATAATAATTGTTATTATTTTGACAGTTTTATTTAATTAAATTGATCTTGAGGAATTTAATAAAATGAAGCTAGATGGAGAAATTTATTAAATTAAATCAAGATAAATGGAATTTAATTAAATGATTTAAAATAATGGTTTATTTATTTAAAATAAAGGTTATGAAAATTTTAATTAATTGATGCAAAACAGGGGTATAAAATTAATTAAATTTAATTTTGAGAGAATATAATAAAACGGAATGAGTTGGAGAATTAATTTAGTTAAATTTAGCAGAGGAGAATTTAATTAAATGATGTGTAAAAGGGATTTCAGATTTTATCAAATGGGTATAATATTAAAGGGCATTAATAATAATATTATGGTTATAATTATTATTGTTTTTATATTAATTATTATATTTTAAATTATAATTTTATTTCATTTAAGGGAGAATAGAAGATGGATGCCCACGTCTACCTCCTCCTATTGGGGGTGTGACGTACCCATGGTGCAGCACCAATGGGGGGCACACCAACCTACTCTCTCAGCTTCCTCTCCATGTGATAGATCTTGGTTCTTCTTTCACATATGTTTCCTGTCTCATCGAGGTAAGTCCTCTCCATATGTTTCGTTCTTCGCATCGGTCATCTCGGATCTCCTTCGCTCGGCCTCCATCCGAAACCCTAAGATTTGGGTTTAATTTAATTTTTTCATTTCTTATGATTCTAGGTGGTGTAGAAGAGGTCGTGGTACCCTTTGATCCATATTCTGATGACCACCGCTGAAGGTGAGGTAGTTCGCTTTGATTTTTATTCACGACCATCAAATTTGGGTAAGTCTAAATAACCCTTAATTGGGTTTCCCCCCCTATAACTAGGTGATTACGGTTTATTTGAGTTGTAGTTAATTAATTGGGTGTGTGTTAGTCCTCACCGCATTAATTTTGGGTGAATTTTGTTGTTATAAGATGTGGCGATAAATTCCAAGTGTACATGATCTTTTTTTGAGGTGCGTATATGCGAGTGGGTTGCGGGACAAGTTAGAAAGCTTTGGCTAGGAAGATTATTTGTGTTAGGGTTCTAAACATTTCTTAATTAAAAAAATACAGTTTTTTTGTTTCACTGATATTGATAAAGTTGAAAAAAATGTTAGATTAATTTTTTTATTGGAGGAATGAGATAATTAATTATGAATTAATTATACTCTTTTAGGTTTTAAAATAGATAATTAATCGATTGATTTATTATGACTAATTAATTTGGTTGAGTTCATATTATTAATTGTGAATTAATTATGGGTTTTGAGAATTTAAATTTAGATAATTAATCAGGGGATTAATTATGAGATATTAAAATTGATAAGTTGATATTATTAATTGTGAATTTTTTTAGATTTTTAATCAAAATAATTAATTAGGAAATTAATTATGAGATATAAAATTGGCTAGGTTGAGATAATTAATTCTGAATTAATTATGTTCTTTGAGAATTGTAATTGAAATAAATAATCAAGAAATAAATTAAGAGATATTAAATTTGCTAAGTTGAGATAATTAATTGTGAAATAATGATGTGATTTGATAATTATATTTGAGATAATTATTGGGGGAATTAATTTAGAGATATTAAATTGGATATGTTAGGATAATTAATCATGAATTAATAATGTACTTTGTGAATTGTAACTGTAATAATTTATCGGGGGATAAATTTTTAGAATAAAATTTAGCTTCATTGATATAATTAATTATGAATTAATTATGTGATTTGGGAATCGTAATCGAGATAATTAATTAGGGGATGAATTATGAGATATTTAATTTGATATGTTGATATTATAAATTGTGAATTAATTTTTCTGTTTTGAGATTTTTAATTGAGATAAATAATCAGGGCATTAATTATGAGATCTAAAATTTGGCAATGCAGAGATAATTAACTGTGAATTAATTATGTGCTTTCAGAATTGTAATTGAGATAATTTATCAAGGGATTAATTATGAGATATTAAATTGGCTATGTTGAGATTATTAATTGTGAATTAATTTTTGTGTTTTGAGATTTTCAATTGAGATAATTAATCAGGGGATAATTTTGAGATCTAAAATTGTCTAAGTTGAGATAATTAATTATGAATTAATTATGTTTTTTGAGAGTTGTAATTGAAATAATTAATATAGGAATTAATTATCAGATATTAAATTAGCTAAGTTGAGATAATTAATTTTTAGTTAATGATGTGATTTGAGAATTATAATAGACATAATTAGTCAGGGGGATTAATTATGAGACAGTAAAATGGATATATTGGGATAATAAATTGTGAATTAATTATGTTCTATGAGAATTGTAATTGTGATAATTAATTTAGAGATTCTCTATGAGATATAAAATTTGGGTATGTTGAGATAACTAATTGTGAATTAATTATGTGCCTTTGATATTATGATCTAAATATTTAATTGTGGAATTGAGTACGGAGAGTTGAGATTTATAATGATATAATTAATTATGGAAAATTAATTATGAGATATGAATTGCGTTGTTGATTAATTAATTGATATGTTAATTATTGGTATTTTTGTACCTAGTTCATTGATCAGTTAACTAATGGATTTGTGCATGGACAATGAGATGAATGAGAGTCTCTTGCATCATGTTTTTGATTTGAATGTAAATCCCATGTTACTGTTTTCATTGAAATACTTATGTTCGGTTTCCTTAAGTATAAATGTGAATATTCATGCTTATATGAAACTGAAATGGGTTAATGAAACCCATGAGAGGATAAATGATTCATGCATTATATATTGTGAATGATTACACCTTGTATATGCAGGGTAGCCAAGGGACCTTGACAGCCCATGGAGAGAAAGAATATTGTTTTTTTGTCAATCCTCTAGAGACTGTGAGAGCTCATTGAGTTGATCCAGGGGATAGACTATGTGCGCTATTCTTGGTGATTGATGTCTATATGTTATGTCTTAATCCATCCAACATCATTTTCCAATGGATAGTGAGAGCCTCGAGTAATAAGACTATGGGAGCTTCCATGTTGATTTCCATGAGACCATGAGATCTCTTGGATTTTGGACCAGCGGAAAGACCGTGAGCACTTCCCCTGATAATGAATGTTCATGAAATATGTCTTGTTCTATCCAAAAAAAATCACCCAGGGTATATGTTCATTTTGCGTTGGTACACGTTGTTCCATATATAAGGATTCAAAGAATATCTATCTATTTATATATATACATTTACAGTATTTCTATATATATATATAATTGACCTGATCAGATTTACCAGCCATGTGAAGAAGTAGGTATCCCTGTTTGGTGTCCCTTAGGAACTTAGACAAGTTATTTATTATTTATTCAATTGTGTTATTGCTAAGATATAATTTCATGATGTTTAATTTTATTTCATTGTTTACATTTAGATAGAAATCGGTGGTCTTAGCCTACTAAGATTTATATCTCACACCCTATTCGGGTGACCATTTCACTTGGGTACCAAAGTAGACTCTACTTGTTTATTAGAACAAGGACAATGATTGTTTTCATTTTCATGTACATGGGAGTTTAGAGAAAATTATTTAGTAGGATATCGGGATGCTCATGGAGATCACCCTTGGGTATTTGAGACATTTACTTATTTTCATTACTGATTTGTAAATTATACTGTTTTGTTTACTAGTATCAAATATGTGTCACTATGACATGCATGCATTGTATAAATTGGGATTGTCCATTTTTTTATTCACTTTATTATTTATTATATCTACTTTCACTATTCTCTATGTTACTATCTATTTCCAATGTGCATTCCCAATTTGAGGGAATTTTCTCCCCACTGACTATACTTATACCCTTACTACTAGTCGGCATCCTTCAGTGTACGGGGAGACGTGCTTGAGGTCATGTGGTAGCTGGTATGGCTACCAGTTTGAGGGTGAGCTAGGTCAAGACATTACAAAGTGGTATCATAGTTGTATGATTTTATTTCTTTTTTTTCCTTTGTCTTTTTGTTTTGGGATGGTAGACATAAGACTAGGAAAGTGTTAGTGCTTTGTTAATTATTATTCATCGAACTGATCGACCCACATACAGGAAATGACCAAGTGGCTAGGTTTGGTAATTGATGTTGATAATGTTTTATATTATAGTTGATATGATTTAACCTTGAGTGCCTGGTGTACTTTCCACTTCATATTGATTTTGAGAATTCTGAAAAAGTTTCTTAGATTGATACAATAGAGAAATTTCATTACATGCATCATCTTAAGCACTTAGATATTTACATTCCATGCATATAACATGCCATGTAGTTTCATTATAAGGATGAATACAAATTTTTATTGTGTACCTGGGAAGAAATTCACGTTTTAGATTTGCATTAGCATGCCCCTTTAGATAGCATTTTTCAGTGATCGATATAACATGCTTGGGTATTTATATGCCAGGCTGCCAATTTATTACCATGATTTGTCGTTGCTCCAAGATTATATGTTATAACATGATATCGTTTTAATGATTACGAAAACATACTAGATATGTTTTGATATGTAAATGATTGCATGAGTGGATCACATATTTTTTGTATTTATAAGGGGGCCCAGTTTCAGTTTTAAGGTGTATGGACGCCTTATAACTGGAAAAAGAGTAACCTATGTTTTCAAATAATTGAAAAAGGGATGTTAAAGTTAAAAGGGAAAATTGAAATTTGATTTGATAAATGAGAGCCAAATGCTAGCAGTAAGGTGTATAGGAACGCTAAAGGTGCATTGGTTTTTTGGGAATGCAACAAGATCATTCAAATAAGACTTATTAACCATGGAGGGTTATATAGAGTTATAGTATCTCTTAATGGCTTCTTTAGAATAAGAAATTTTTAAGGTGGGTAAATTGTAAAGTCATGTGTATTGGGACTAGGCTAAAATACAAATGTTTTTGAATCATTTGATTTATTACACGATTCAGTTTTAAAAGTAATGTTCAGAAATAAGTTTCACAAGTTGGGTTCTTTTAATGTGTTCATAACGGGCTTGGGTAAAGGCTTGAGGAATTTCCCTCTAGGACAGATTTCAGGAGAACCAGACCAGACAACGACGTTCACATGGGCTGCACACAGTTAATCAAAATTTTGCGGGTCAGCCATACTTAATAAATGAGGTGTCCAATAGTAGAAACATTTTCTGCGCATAGTCTGTCAGACCATGCAAGTCAAACCATACGATCGACCATGATTTGATTTTCGGGTTAAATTAATTTAATTAAATTCATGGTTTAAAGAGATTTAATTAGATGAGCTATTGGGTGTTAATTTTAAATAAATTAAAGTTAATGGAATATAATTAAATGATGTTGAGATGGGGAAGTTATTTAATTAAATTTAGAGGAGAGGAATTTAATTAAATAACTAGTAAATAAGAAGTTGGGTTTTCATTTAATTAAATTCTTGGTAAAGAGGAATAAAATTAATTAATGCGAAATAGAGGCTGTATTTAATTAAATTCAAGGTTAAGAAGAATTTAATTAGTCATTGAGAAATTAGAGATTATTATTTAACTAAATTGAGGTTAATAAAATTTTACTTATTAATTTTAATGAGTTGGTGTTTTTAATTTAATTAAATTGTGTTAAGAGAATTTAATTAAAAAACAAGAATTGGATAAATTATTTAATGTAATTTAGTTGGAACAAATTTAATTAAATGATGGTTAATGAGTGGTTGGGATTTTTTAATTAAATTTTGTTCAGAAAATTTAATTAAATAAAAATTAGTTTGAAAATTTTATTTAATTAAATTTTGTTGGAAATGAATTTAATTAGATTATGTGTCCAATATGGGGATAGGGTTTTATCTATTTAAATTCAATTTTATATGAATTTAATTAATTGATAAAAAATGGGGTTTTTATTTAACTTAATTGTATCAATGAAATTTTATTAAATTATGGTTTGTTTGAAAAAATAATTAATTAAATTCAATGGAGAAGAATTTAAATAAATTTTTTGTTAAATTGAGGAGTTGGAGTTTTATCTAATTAAATTATAGTTTAAGATGAATTTAATTATTTGATAAAAATGGGGGTTCTATTTAATTAAATAGTATTGAGAGGATTTAATTAAATAATTATGTGTTGGGGAATTTATTTAATTAAATTCATGGTAGAAGAATTTAATTAAATGATGTGTTAAATAGGGATTTGTGGTTTTATCTAATTAAATTAAATGTCAATATAAATTTAATTATTTGATGAAAAATTGGGGAATTATTTTAATAAACCTTATTAAAATAATTTAATTAAATAATATTGTGTTAGAGAATTTATTTCATTGAATTCATTGGAGAATAATTTAATTAATTGATGTGTTATTGGGGAGTTTCATGTTTTATTAAAGATGTATTTTATTAAATGATAATAATAATAATTGTTATTATTATGACAATTTTATTTAATTAAATTGAGGTTGAGGGATTTAATTAAATGTGGTGAGATGGAAAATTTTATTTAATTAAATTATTTTAAACCGAATGTTATTAAATAATGGTAAATGAATTTTTTATTTAAATAAATTTAAGGTTAAGAAAAAATTAATTAATTGATACGAAACAGGGGTTTAAATTTAAATAAATTAAATGTTGAGAAAATTTAATTATATAGAATGAGTTGGATAATATATTAAATTAAATTCTGTTGAGGAGAATTTAATTAAATAATGTGAAAATGAGTGTTTTTGAGTTTATCAAAGGGGTATAATATTAAATGGGCAATAAAATAATATGATGGTTATTATTATTATTGTATTAATTCTTATATTATAAATTTTAATTTTAATTTTTTTATGGGAGAAAAGAAAAGGGAGGTGCACCTCTCCCTCCTCCTATAGGGGGGTGCAACTCACCCACGGTGTAGCACCCATGGGTGGGGCACCACCCTCCACTCTCGGCTCTCTATTTACACACCGGATCGTGGTGGATCCTTTAGAAAAGTTGTCCATCTCATCAAGGTAAGTAATTCTCCTTAGGTTTTGTTTTTCGTGTCAGTTGTCTCGGCTCTCCTTCGATCAGTCTTCATTAGGCTAACACCTTACGATTTGGGTTTAATATATTATTTTCGTTTCTTCTGATTCTAGGTGGTGTCGAAGAGGTCTTGGGACCCACTGGTCCATATTCCGAGGACTGCCACTAAAGGCGAAGCTATTCAGCTCGATTTTGGTTCACTGCCATTAATTTTGGGTAAGTTTAAATAATTCTTAATTGGTTTCACACCCATTGAATTTGATTATTATGGTTTATTTGAGTTGTGGTTAATTAATTGGGTGTGCCTTGGTCGTTGCCGCAATAATTTTGGGTGGATTTTGTTTTTTTAATGCGTGGTGATTAATTCCATGTGCGCTTACACTTTTTTTGAGGTACATGTACTTGAGCGGGTTGTGGAACTTGTTATAAAGTGTCGAATCATCCTATTCTTTATGGTAGTGTTCTAAATTTGTCCTAATTAATAAAATATAGTTTTTTTATGATTTTGATAAAATTGACTAATATTAGATAAAATTTTTTATTGGTGTAATGAGATATTTAATTATGAATTAATTATATTCTTTAGGGTTGTAAAATATAAAATTAATTGGGTGATTAATTATGAATAATTATTTCTTAAGTTTATATTATTAATTATGAATTAATTATTTAATTTGAGAATTGTATTTGAGATAATTAATTAGGGGATTAATTATGAGATATTAAATTGGCTAAGTTGATATTATTAATATTGAGTTAATTATTGTGTTTTGAGATTTTTAAATGAGATAATTAATCGGGGAATTAATTATGAGAAATAAAGTTGGCTAAGTTGAGATAATTAATTGTGAAATAATTATGTGATTTGAGAATTGTTATTGAAATAGTTTATTGGGGAATTAATTATGAGATATAAAATTGTCTAAGTTGACACAATTAATTATGAATTAATGATGTTCAAAGAGAATTGTAATTGAGATAATTAATCGAGGGAATTAATTATGAGATATTAAATTGGCTAAGTTGAGATAATTAATCATGAATTAATTATGTGCTTTAAGAATTATAATCATGATAATCAATATGGGGATTAATTTTGAGATATTAAATTTTGCTAAGTTGAGATAATTAATTTTGAATTAATTATGTTCTTTTAGAATTGTAATTGAGATAATTAATTAGAGGATTAATTATGATATATTAAATTGTCTAAGTTGAGATTGTTAGTTGTGAATTTTTTTGAGATTTGTAATTGAGATATCTAATCGAGGGATTAATTATGGGATATATAATTTGGATAAGTTGATATAATTAATTGTGAATTAATTATGTTCATTGACAATTGTAATTGAGATAATTAATCTCGGGATTAATTATGAGATATTAAATTGGATAAGTTGATATTTTTAATTGTGAATTAATTTTTGTGTTTTGATATTTTTAATTGTGATAATTAATTTCGGGATTAATTATGAGATATAAAATTGTGATGGTTGAGATAATTAAATAATAATTAATTATGTTCTTTGGGAATTGTAATTGAAATTATTAATCGGGGAAATAATTTTGAGATATTTAATCAGATAAGTTGAGATAATTAATTATTAATTAATGATGTGACTTGTGGATTGTAATTGGGATAATTAATCTAGGGGATTAATTATGATATATTAAATTAGCAAGGTTGAGATAATTAATTGTGAATTATTTATGTACTTTGAGAATTTTAATTGTGATATTGAATCAAAAGATTAATTTTGATATATTAATTTTTCTAAAGTTGAGATAATTAATTTTGAATTATTTATGTGCCTTTGATATTATGACCAAGATATTTAATTGTGGAAATGAACATGGGGAGTAGAGATTTAAAATTTGATATTTAATTCTAGAAAATTAATTCTGAGATATGAATTGTGTTATTGATTAATTAATTGATAAATTAATTAATGAGATTTGTGAACCTAGTTAATTGTTGAGTTAACTAATGGATTTGTGTATGGACAATGTGATGAATGAGAGGCCCTTGTACCTAGGAGTTAGGAGCAAAGTATTGAAATAGAGGTCAATATTTTCATGAAGATCACCCTTGGGGATTTGAGTTATTCCTTATTTTCTACATTGAGATGTAAAGCATGATGTTTTATTTACTGCTTTTAAATATGTATCACCATGAAATGAATGCATTTTATAAACTGGCATGGGCCATTTTGTTTATTCAGTTGATT
This sequence comes from Viscum album, assembly GCA_963277665.1. Lineage (NCBI taxonomy): Eukaryota > Viridiplantae > Streptophyta > Magnoliopsida > Santalales > Viscaceae > Viscum > Viscum album. The sequence continues at coordinate 1,677,795,045 of OY728125.1, forward strand.
ATTATTGTATATCTGCTTAAAATGTTATCTGAGTAACTATTTGTTTCTGCTGTGTATTTTGAATACTAGGGTATAGTCTTCCCACTGAATATCCTCAGACCGTCACTGCTAGTCAGTAGCCTATGGCATTCGGGGAGATATTCTTGTGGTTATGTGGAGATTGGTCTGGCTACTGATTTGAGGTTGAGCTGGGTCAGGACGTTACAAAGTAGTATCAGAGGGGTCTAGGTTTCTTTCATTTTTTCCATTGTCTTTATATTTTATGATAGTATATAGGTTACTAGGAAAGTGTCGACACTTTGTTAATAGCCTTTCCTGGGACTGATCACCCCATGTATGGGAAATAACCACATGGCCAGGGTTAGGAATTTATGTTAATACTGTTTTCTGTTACAGCTGATAAGATTTCACCTTCAATGACTGGTGTACATTACCCTACTTATTAATTTTGAGAATTTTGGAAATTTTCCTTTCCTTAATACAATAGGTAAATTTCATTACAAGAATCATCTTAAAAAATTAGTGATTTACATTCCATGCATATGACATGCCATGTAGTTTCATTAGTAGGATGCATTCTAATTTTGATTGTGTGCCTTGAATGAAATGCCATTTTTTTTCTTTTTCATGCCACATTAGATAGCATGTTTTGGTGACAGACATAACATGATTGGGTGTTTATATTCTCTAATGATTATTTATTAGTGTGTTTTTTTGTTGTTCCAGGATTTTCTGTTATAACAAGCTATTGTGTTACTGCTTATGAAAACATGATAGAGATATTTTGATAGGTAATTGGATACATGAGTGGAACATTGATTTGTTGCATTTATAATGGTACCCAATATCAGTTGTAAGGTGCATTTGGGCCTTATAACTTCGAAAGGGTAAACCTTGTTTTCCAATAATTGAAAAAGGGATGCTAAAGCTAAAAGATTAAATGGAAATTTGATGTGAAAAATGGGATCCAAATGCCAACGGTAAGGTTTATGGGAACCTTAATGATTCATTGGGCATTTGGAAATGCAATGCGATCGTTCAAACTAGACTTCTTGACCATGGTGGGTTGGATAGTGTTCTAGTAGCTCTTGATGGCTTCTCAGGGACAAGAAATGTTTAAGGTGGGTAAATTCTAAAGTCTCGTATTTCTAGACCGGTCTAAAATATGAATGTTTTTGATCTTTTTCATTTACTGCATGATTCAATTTTAAAACCCAACTTTGGAAGGAATTTTCGTGAGATTAGTTATTTTAATGTGTTGGTAACAAGATTGGGTAAAGTCTTGAGGAGTTTTTCGGATGGTAGGATAGGTTTTAGGAGAACCAGATCAGACAGTGATGTTCGCATGGGATGTGCAAGGTTAGTCAAAACCATGTGGGCCAGCCATGTATAATAAAGTAGGTGTCCAGTAGTGGACACAGTGTCTGCATACAGTCTGTTAGACCATGCAATTCAAACCATACGGTCTACCCAGTTTGGAGTTTTGAGTTAAATTAATTTAGATAAATTCTTGGTTAAATGGAATTTAATTAAATGATCAATTGTTTGTTTCTTTTAATTAAAATAATTTTGAGAGAATTTAATAAAATGACGTTAATATGGAGAAGTTATCTAATTTAATTGAGATGAAAAGAATTAAATTTATTTTAAATTATGATGAGTCAGAATATTTATTAAATTAAATTGAGTTGAGAGAAATTTAATTAAATGGCTGGTAAATGAGGAGTTGGGGTTTAATTTAATTAAATTCAATATAAAGAAGAATTTTATTAATAAATGTCAAGTGGTTGTTCTATTTCATTAAAATCTAGGGTAAGAAAAATTTAAATAGCCATTTTGAAATGGTTGATTATTATTTAATTAAATTTAGGATCAGGAAATTTATCTAAATAATATTGATGACTTGAAGTTTTTAATTTAATTAAATTGTTTTCAGAGAATTTAATTAGAAAACTTGATTTAGAGAAATTCTTTAATTATACTCAATTGGAACGAATTTAATAAAATTATTATTAATTAGGTATCATGGTTTTTTTATTAAATTATTTTGAGATAATTTGATTAAATAATAATGAGTTAGAAAAGTTATTTAATTAAATTCGGTTGGAAAGGAATTTAATTAAATAATGTGTTCAATGTGGAGTTATGGTTTTATCTAATTAAATTCATGGTTAAGGTGAATTTAATTATTTGATGAAAATGGGGGTTTTATTTATCTAAATTGTATGGAGAGAATTTAATTAAATATTGTTGTGTTTGATAATTTAATTAATTAAATTCACTAGAGAATAATTCAATTAAAGGATGTGTCCAATGTTGAGATGGTGTTTTATCTAATTAAATTCAAGGTTAAGATGAATTTAATTATTTTATGAAAAATGAGGGTTTTGTTTAATTATATATTACTGAGATAATTTAATTAAATAATGAACAATAAATTATGTGATTTGAGATTGGGGGTTTTATTAATTATCTAAACTTAGAAATTTTTTAAGTCTCATAATTAATCATGATTTAATTATGTGACTTGATAATTTTAATTATGATAATTAACCTATGGATTAATTATGAGACTTAGAAATTTTCTAAGTTGAGATAAATATTTGTGAATTAATTATGTTCTTTTAGAATTGTAATTGAGATAATTATTCAGGGGACTAATTATGAGATATTAAATTGGCTATTTTGAGATTATTAATTTGAATTAATTTTTCTATTTTGATATTTTTAATTGAGATAATTAATCAGGGGATTAATTATGAGATATAAAATTTGGAAAAGTTGAGATAATTAATTGTGAATTAATTATATACTTTGAGAATTGTAATTTAGATAATTAATTATGGGATTAATTATGAAGTATTAAATTGGATAAGTATATATTGTTAATTGTGAATTAATTTTTATATTTTGAGATTTTTAATTGAGAAAATTAATCAGGGGATTAATTTAGAGCTATAACCTTTTCTAAGTTGAGACAATTAATTATGAATTAATTATGTGCTTTGGGAATTGTAATTGAAATAATAAATTGTTGAATTAATTATGAGATATTAAATTGCCTAAGTTGAGATAATAAATTTAGAATTAATGTTTGTGCTTTCAGAATTACAATTGAGATAATTAATCAGGGAAAATAATTATGCGATATTAAATTAGATAAGTTGTGATAATTAATTGTGAATTAATTATGTGCATTGATAATTTTAATTATGATAATTAATCGGGGGATTAATTATGAGATATAATATTTAGCTAGGTTGAGATAATTAATTGTGAATTAATTATGTGCCTTTGATATTATGATCTAGATATTTAATTATGGAATTGAATACGGAGAGTTGATATTTATAATGAGATAATTAATTCAGAAAAATCAATTATGAGATATGAATTGTGTTGTTGATTAATTAATTGATAAATTAATTAATGGTATTTGTGTACCTTGTTAATTGTTGAGAAAACAAATGGATTTAAGAATAGGCAATGAGATGAAAGAGGGGCCCTTGCCTCATGTTTTTTAGTTGAATTTGAAGCATGTGTTAATGTTTTAATTGGAATACATAAGATGGTTGGTTTTAAGTTTAAACGTGAATATTCTTGATTATATGAAATTTAAATGGGCTAATGAAATGCATGAAAGGTTAAATTCTTCATGCATTATATATTGTGAATGGTTATTCCTTGTATAGGAAGGGGAGCCAAGGGACTGTGAGGGCCCGTGGGGAAAAAGAATTTTTTCATTTTGTGCTAATCCTCAGGAGATCTTGAGAGCTTGTGGAGTTGAGCCAGGGGATTGACCATGTTCACTACTCTTGGTGATGGATATCTGTGGGTTATATCTTGATCCATCCAACCTCATTTTCTAAAGGACCATGAGAGCTTGGGGTAGGAAGACAATGTGAGCTTCTATGTTCATTTACATGAGCCCCTGAAAGCCCTTGGAGTTTGGACCGGGGGAATGACCATGAGGGCTTACCCTGGTAACGAATATCTATGCATTATGTCTTGCTCCAGCCCGAAATAGTATCCTTGGAATAAGTCATTTTTGGCATTGGTATGAATTGGGTCATATTAGAGGATGAAAATCATATCTAGTTATTCATATATATACGTATACATATACACTATAACAATATATATATCTACATAATTGATATGATTATTCTTACCAGCCATGCGATGAAGCAGGTATCACTGTCAGGTGTCCCTAAGTAACCTGGAAAAGTTTTTGGATATTTATTAAATTCTATTATTGCTTCGATATAATTACTACATTTTTAATTTTATTACATTATCTATATTGAGAAAGACATTGTTCATTTCATCCTTCTAAGATTTATATCTCACACCCTATTCGGTCCACCATTGCATTGGGCTACCCGAGTAGACTCTACTTGTTTACAAGACCTTTGAAATTTCTTGTTGTTGTTTTCTTGTACTTGGGATATAAAAGAAAAGGACAGAGTGGGATCCTGGGATACTTATGGAGATCACCCTTGGGGCTTTGAGTCTTTTCCTTATTTTCTATACTGATATGTAATGTATGCTTCTTTGTTTACTCCTTTCAGATATGTATCACCATGGCATGCATGCATTGTATAAACTAGTGTTGGCCATTTTGTTTATTCAGTTGATTATTGTATTATATCTGCTTCTGATGTTATCCAAGTTACTATCTCTTTCCTTTGCGCATACTAAATATGAGAGTATAGTCTCCCCACTAACTATCATAAAACCCTTGCTGCTGGTTGAAAACATCTAGCTTATGGGGAGGGGCGCTTCAGGTCTTGTGGCGACCGGTCTAGTTACCTGTTCGAGGGTGATCCAGGTCCGGACGTTACAACACAGAAGGTAATAAGGATAATTTTAAAGAAAATATGTGATATATATGACATAAACATTATTATTTAAGGATAGTATATCATTTAACTTTTTTTATTTCAATCCAAAAAATGGAAATAATGTTCATATGTACATACAACCAACCCTCTCTATGAATGTTGTATTTAACTTTTTATAACTATTTTTTTTGGATTACTATAAATAAATATATAACTAATATAGATTAAATTACTACTATTGTAAAAATTATGGATATTACAAAATCATGATCGAAGTAAGTGGACAAAAAAATAAAAAATGAAAGCATATACGAAAAACAAAGTGGTTATTACCCAAAACGCTACTTTAACATGGAATTGTTAATACATAGGTAATAAAAAGTCAAAAGAAAATCATATACGTTCATATATTGATAAATATTTTTTCCATAAAAGATTTATAATAAACATATATTTATTATACAGGGTGTTTTAATGTGCATGATGGAAGTTAACACTCAAGGTAAGGGATTTTGTTCTCAATTTTACTTCTTTGAGATGTACGATATATTATGGACCTATATTATTTCATGAGGAGCATATGAAGGCCATTTGAAATTTAATATCATGAATTTATTTATACTCAATATATTTTGAGATCCAATTTATTTTAATCCTTTATGGGGCTTATGATTCAATGATACCAATGTTTTAATGATTTTATGTTACAATCTCATCATTTATTAGGATTTTTTAGGATTATGTTTCCAATGATAAAATATAATAATCCATATCAAAATAAACTTATTAATTTTGTTATCATATAGTTATTAATGATATTTTAAAGTAATAGTAACATTTTCCAGTATTTTTTACAAAAAATTATTGAGAATGTTTTTAATGAAATTTTGAATTTATTTTTTTCTTTAATTAGAAATTTTTTTCTTCCAAAGCCTTATTTACCAATTATGTTATCAAGATAACATTCTTATTATCTCTCAAAATTGTTTATGTATATGATTGTATGATATTTATGAAACTTATTTCTATTTAATGGATTATTCCATGATATAATTCTTTTGAAATCAAATTCTTTTTTCATGGGTTATGCTATGATAGAATGTTTATGAAACTCCACTCATTTCATGTATTATGATAATATGAATATTTTATTATATTTTAGAACAAATTTCTGTGATATTCATTATCTGATGGGTGGGACGAATATCTCCATCCAATTCATTGGGTAATGATTAATGTTTTATAAGTTTAGAGGGTATATGAGTGGTTAAACTGTGCTAAGAAATAAAGGTACATGAGTCATTATCCCAAGACTGAAAAGGATAGTACATTGGCAGTTAGTGTCATATTTAAAATAATGTTACAAAAGTGGTTAGCCCAATCTTGAAAGAGGGTACACGAGATTTCATCCTACGCAAAAAGTTGGTACATGGGTTGTTAACCCAATCATAACATGTTATGCATGTCTTGGGGTAGCCTTGAGATAAGATTCTTTATTCTTATGTGTATTCCACAAAACTATGTATTATACCCATATTATTTTATTATGGTCCATGTTCTATGATTTCCTTATGATTCATATCTTGCGAGCTATAAATATTTATAAAATGACTTAAGATTCTGATCTTTGATAAGGAGGGTATGGTTTTCATATGTTATACTCATGTTCTTATACCCTTATGTTCATTCTATGTCTAGGTATCTCCCTTGTTTATCCTTATTCAGCATCTGATCTAACCATTTATTATGTTTCCTTTCTCAAGGTTATGATGACATGTATTATATAGAACTTTTCTAAGGATGTTTCTAGATATTAAGGTCTTAGTGGGGGATGATGTAGCTCAACTAAAAATAATTTGATTATATTTCCAAGTTTCCAAAGGCATAAAACTATTACAGTCCCCTGGTATGTGTTTTTGTAATGTAATGAATATTCATAAAAAATGATGTAATATCAGTTTTTGATAAGACCTTTTCATTAATGTTACATAATATCCCTAATTTTAATCATGATATAAATATCATAAATATTTACTATATATATATGTAGAATCATTATTGAATGGAATACATGAAAAATGAATCACATCGCTCCATGAAGGTGGTAGTCCACATGTATCCATGAGCGACATTTTAATTTTTTAATGGGTATAAGGGTAATGACATATATGATATATTATATTTAGAGACTTATAATTGTGTTATAAATATCATATATAAAAATTATATTCCAAATAATATTTATACATTAATGGTAGTGATAAAAAACAAAATAAATTTCTTTATGGGGAAGTAGTCCGCACAAACACACAAATTATGATTTTATTTCCCAGAAGACGGAGAAAGATATGAATAATGGTTTCACCATTGAAATAATAACATAAAAGTATATGTGGAATACACATGTTTTTATTATATCAGGGTTATCATATAATTTCAGGATTTATAAGAGGAAATAAAATGAAAACATACAGTTAAGATCTATACATCTTCTTTAGAAAACCTTCTTAGGTTTATAACTAAATCCTTCTTAAGATTGGATTATTATTAAACCCATATTCATAGGCTGTGGGTAGGTATTTTATAAATCTATTTGGGTAGATATTTTGTGACATAATAGGATCTTGAAATTCAGATAAGAGATAAAATACAATGTCCTTTTATAAGTGAGGGAGAGGACACATTACGAATTTTCAAAATATTAAAATATATTAATCACTTACTCAAGTTAGATGTATCTGAAATCATTTATATTCAAATAGATGATGATATATGGTCAAAATATTTCTATAAAGAAGGATCTCTAAATGTTTATATGAAATTTAATCTCTTATAATTTTAGTTTTGTCCCTTTTAACCCATTTTTACTCTTATTGGGATAACGGTCTATTTTATAAAAGTTATTATTATTAATTGACAAAAATGAAAGTGGCCACATTTCAAAATTTAGAAATTATAATTAAAAAATATGGATTCCATTTTATTAAATTTAGTTTCTATATGTGGTATAAATTAATTTAATATCAAACCTGAAAAACATGGCGATAAACGATTTTTTTAGAAAATTACTTCTTAAGTATAAATTTTATTTTACACTAAAATAATTATTTATAATATTTGTTAAAATAGAATAAATTTGATTATTTAAAATAAAAAAACAATTTTTTTCTCTGAAACTAAACAAAAACTGAATGGTACTTTCTAAATTATTAATTGAAACAAAATAAATAAAAGATTTATTATTTGAACCAAAACATTAATTTTATTTCCAAAATTTTAATCATATATTTCTAAGATAAACATAATATTTTTATATAAATTATAAGAATAATTACATATATATTCTTCTTATAATTTTTTTCATAAACCTTCATGTTATTATTATATAATTATATACTCATAAAAGTGATAGTTTTATAAATCAATATTTTTTCACTATTCACCTAAAAATCAACTATTTCAAAACAAATATCAAAAATTCATCCTATGATAACTATAACATGATGAATTAAAAAATGATATTATTTTCATCAGATTTAATTTATAAATTTTTTTGATTTATGTTTTAAGAACATTCTGGAATAAATCTATTTGAATTATGGCATAGTTTCTTTAGAAAAAAATATACTTATAATAATTGATTATTGGGTATTAAATTCTTATATAATTAAAAATATTTACACCCAAAATTTTTTATAATGCAACCTAATGAATAAATATGGGTGTTTCTTCATCATAAATTCTTTATAACCCCACATTGAATTTTATATATTATGATTTCACTAAAGTATATTCCCAAATTGAGTAGTCTAGTTACGAAACACTTATTCTAGAGTGTAAAGAATATGTATTTAATCTTCATAGTAATAGAAATCATATTCTAGTTAAAAAAATTCATTATTTATTACTATAATTGTGTCTAAAATGTACTTCATCTATAATGGGACATGGAAAACATTATTAACTTTAGAGAGGCTAGGTGGCATTACCAAAAGGTAAGACCCACCTCCAATTCATTCAAGAATTTCAAAAGGCATGTTGTACCTAGGACTTTTTCCCATTTCTTGTCGAATCTTATAACACAATTTCATAGAGATAACTTTAATAAAACATATTCTCCCACTTTAAATTTTATATCCTTACTTTGGTTATCCACATATATCTTTTTACTCCTTTGAACTTCATTCATATAGATCTGAATAGTTTATACTTTCACTATTGTCTCCTAAATAATTTATTAGCCTAAAATTTTCCTTTTACCGACATTATCCCAAAAATATGGTGTATTTCATATTTTTCAGTACAACGCTTTAAATTAAGTAATTTTAATGCTCTTGTAGAAGCCATTATTATTTTAAAATTCCTTCAAAATTAAATATTTATCCCATATAACATGAAAATAAAGTGAGCATGACCTGCACATGTAATCTAATGTATAAATATTTCTTTTAGAATATACATATGTCTAAGGATGAAAATTCATGATAAAAAATTGTTCTGTTTCATGAACGTTCTAAAAATATTGTAAAATTATGATGTAAAAAGTGGGTCAAAATCAGATAAAATCGAAATAGGTGGACCTTGAAGTCTCAAAACTTTATTAACATAGATTCATGTGATGTTATGAAGTAGTATATCTTCCCTTATATCATGAAAATATGTGGACATGGTAAGTCATTAAAACATAAACCATAGGTCGTCATTATTTCTCATAATTATTGCTAATCCAGGGGAAAATTCCATACTAATGTCATCTCATTTCAACAATGGAATAGTTATAGGATTCATTACTCCTTTAGGATATTGTCTTTATCCATGTACCTATTTACAAATAGAGAATCTTGAAACATAATCTTCAATTTAATGATTCATATTATTCCACAAAAAATGTTCCCTCAAATCTTGATACATTTTACTAGTATCAGAGTGCATAGTAAAATTTGAGATGCGAGCTTAATCTAAAAATTATATTTTAGATGAGGTGTGGATACAAGATACAACCTCTTTATATATGTCAATATACCATCTTAACAGTTGAAGTCTACCAATTTACCATCACTCAAGGCTTTGATTTTCTTTTTAAAATTCTTATAATCAAAATGTGAAAATTTTATTTTCTCTATTAAGGATGTATTAACAATCATTTATAATATATATGTTTTCTCACCTTCCTTAATGATTCACATATCCAACATTTCTAAATCCATGAATATTTGATCGTTTTCAATTATCATTTTAGTCAAAATTACTCGATCCATCCTACTTAATGAATTTTTCATTCTATTTTCCCTAGTAAGGTTGTAGTGTGTTGAGAAATAATAATCCATGGGTAATTATATACATAAAATTTTTCTCATGTTGATCCCTTTCTATGAGAAGTTGTATTTCATTCTTTTTTGATCTATATGTATTTCTCATTTTATCGAAACAGATAATGCCTCTATATCTTTAATGCATAGATAACGGATTCTAAATTTAGATCACGATTTTGATAATTTTGTTCATGGATCTTTAACTTTATTAATGAAAAGGAAATGAATTTATTGGTATATATAAAGATACATCAAATTAAATTAATTTATTCATCTATATATATCATAAATCCATCTCTTCCTGATGGTAAATTTAATACTTGTTCACGGAAAAATATCATATTTAATTATTTAATACTATTTTAATATTCTTATGACTATATTATGTTAACCGATTTATATTTAAACTTAGTTAACAATATATTTAATTAGGAATTTGTTTTGAAAAAATAATCGATAATTACCAATCAATCCAAGGAAACTACATACCTATAACATCCTAGATAAATAATGATTTTTAAATTTTCATATATATTATTATTTTTTAAATAAATATTAATTTAAATTTAAATGGGATGCTATGTCCTATGGAGTACCCAACAAACAACAATGGTTTTCTCTGAAATCTTATATTGCAAATAATGCTGAGTCATACTGAAAATAATAATAATATAATACAATTATTTTAAATGGTAGTAAATGCCTACCTGTTGTATGGGAAAGAATGAACATAACTAACCATTTTATTATTAAAAATTTTTGTTAAATGTTTACACATTTTTCCAATAACATTTAGAGGATTAAAATGGGAATGAACACTATTTTAAGCATAAATACTCTAATAATTTTTAAAGGTAGTTTTACCCCCTTTTGATGGTGACCCATTTTTAGATCTAGTTTTGGTCACTATTATACGTTCCATTTCAAAAAATTAATTTTTTATTTAGAATCGGGATATCAATATTTACTTTGGGTAATTTTTTGGTATTTTTATGAAAAAGTTCATTTTTAAATGAAATGTGAAAAATACTGCATTTTAAGTCAAAACTATCTTCTTATCTGATTTATTTATATGGTCATATTATCTTTTTAATTAGTTTTGAAGTGTAATTAGATTATGTTTTTATCATTTAATCCACTATTGGTCATTTTAAGTAATTTCACTTCAAAATTAGGCAAAAACATTGTCAATATTTTTATAATTATTATTTCTTAAAAACACTCTTTTTGGTATTGACAACGTGAATTAATTTTAAATTAATTTTTGAAACATATGTGTTTTGAATCTGGAAAAATGTATTCCATATTTGGAATCAGGATATCCAAATTGTGTAAATAGGTAACTTTTAATTTTATACATTATGAATAGTAACTTCATTAAATTTTTTATTTACCATAGTTAAAGGGTAAATATGGTAAATAATGGTAAACAGTAATATTGTAATAATATTAAATTATTATAACACATGTCCAAACCCCATTGGATGAGAAATTTATGACTATGGAAATCCATGGGTCTATTTCTGGACCCCATGGAGCAACTTGTGTGTGAAAATGACATTTAATTTCTTTTAATTTAAAGGTAAGGAAAATATAACCTAAACATGTATCTTTTACTAAAACAATTTCTATATAGGGATATATAAGTGGAATATTTGACAATAAATAGTTATTATAAAGATAAAAATATTTTATACATAATGTTATTTTATTTATAATTTATAAAAATAAATAAATAAATTTATTTATGACACAATGGTGATGTAATGATTACCTTATTAATGAATGTTTTAATCAAATGAAGTCATAAAAATTAAAAAAAATATGTTTTTAAACATTTTATGTCATCCAATATTTTTGTGAATGAATATTATTTTTTATTCATTGTATTAATTATGTTTTTTATATAATCAATTTGGATTGGATTTTTAAAAAAGTCACGATATAAATAGTATAAAAATTAACAAAAATGAGTTTTTAAATCTATTAATATTTTATTAAATGATATAATAGTCCTAAAAATATAATATTCTTCAAAATGACGTATATGATGTTAAAAATGCCATTAATGATCCATTTTTTGGTCTCATGGAATTTTATAGTAACTATAGTAAACATATATTATGAATATAAAAGAATACATGGTAAAAGTTAAATAATTTTAATAAGGGTTAAAGATAAACAATAAGGACAATTTTCTGAATTAAACTAGTCTAAAACCAATTTCATGATTGTAATTACACCCAAAATCATCTTACATTTTTACTATATAGATTTGGTGTTTTTAGAATTCAAAAATCAATTAATAATAAAATAATACATTCAATGTTTCCTAAAGTTCCCCTCCTCCCTCGTACAAAATGAAAACCACCTCTAACCCTTAATCAAACCTCCAAGCACCCTTGGATTGTACAAAATATTCCCAAATAATCTCCCAAAATCCCTCACTTCCTCTTAAAAGACTTAACCTAGGCATAATGAAATTCAAGAGAGTCCTTTGGCTCAAATCAAAATAAGTTACCCGATTTGAGGTAACGTCTTCTCTCAAGTTCCTTTCCATTATTTTTTCTTATCCACTCCCTAAGATATTATAATTATTTTTTTACATAAAAAACCATTATCCTCAATATACTTGGTTGTTTTTCTGATATTTATTCTTACTACACTTACCAACACATCTTTCTAATGTTTATAGAACATACTGGTTCTCTAGACGACGAACAACTGCCTCCTGAAACGATGATTGTTAAATATTCTCCTACCACCTCTTATAGTGGACATTATGATGGAACTATAATTATATATGATATATATGATATTTATTTTATCTCTATTATTCTTTAATTCTTTTTCAGAGTATACCTTTATTATTTTCATGTTGTATAAATACGATTATTTCATTTGAGGAAGTGTGGACTATTTCCCCCTCAAAGTGATATTACTCACTCATGCTATACATGGAATGTATAAAAGAAGGAATTAATGAAATTATATAGTATATATAACATATATATTATAATGGAATTATAATATTCCTATGTATCATGTATTTTTATTTCCTTTAAATGTGAATGATAAATGAAAGTAGCATTTATCTATATGTAAGACTTATCATCTTCATGAACGGTGCATTTCATTTCTTATATCAAAATGAAATGAACTATTATAAATAAATGTATACATGTATACTGGATTTATATTATATATATGATATCTAAATCATGAATATCATAATGATGAAAATGTATGTTTTACCACATGGATAATTTATAATTACCACAAATTCAGTTTTGACTCAAGTTCAGAAAATTGAAAAAATGTCCCATATGAACTCAAATAATTAACTAATTGTTATAGAAAGGTAATAAGTTATATAAAAGAAATTATAATATTGAAAACATTTTTGAATCAAGTAGAAATTAACTTATGTTTATTTTTCAGGAAATTAAAGAACGAACGTGTCAAGTCGGACACGAGGTAAGGGACTTCGTCTCAATATTCTTTCATTGAGGCATATTTTGATAAAATACAACACCTTATTTTATACGGTGTATAATAAACACCTTTAACATTTAATTTCATTCAAAGGGAATCTTTTTCTACTTATCATTTTACTAAATAACAAAGGTAATGTTTCTTTTTGACATAGGCAGTGACAATGACCTTTCTACTGTCACGAGCATTATTAGATATTTGGATTCCTTAACAAGCCAAGAATTTTGTAAGTGGAAAATAAATACCTTATAACCTTTTAAAATATTTTTGTATTGATAATGGTTTTGACTGTATATTTACTATTTCAATCTCTTGAAATTAATTCATGTGATTAAAAGGGAAATTTTATGTTTGAAATGTTGATATTTTAAATATTTTATCTGTGATGATTATATAATGGTACAAGGAAATTTGATGGGTGGATACATGATAAAAAAAATTATTGGTGGTTCTGTGATAAAAAAAGGATGGTTGGTTGTATTATAACTTCCAATGCATCGGTTATGGAAGTCAGTTGTATAGCTATTCCATTTCTAAGAATGATTTATGGAATCTGGTCATATAGTTATTCCATTTAAGTATGACTATGTCCCAAGTTTACCTTTTATATGTTTTGTGTGCTTTCTATGGGTTTTATGGAAATATATTGGTTACAAAAGGGTAATAAATGAACTTTTATTCAGTGAAGTGTACATACTTCTTCATAGATTTTAAAAGTATTAATTATGAAAAAGTATTCATGGTTTACATGTTGTTTTGAAAAACTAACAGTTTTCCTTTATTATGTATCACTTACTGAGATTTTTATGCTCATCCAATGTTTTTTAATTGTTTTTTCATAGGGCATAAAGTGGATTAGAGTCAAAGATGGGATTAGGGAAAATTCATGTTGTTTAAAACATGGAACTAAATATATTTATTTCATTTTAAGAGACTTTATTTTAATAAAAAATAGATACTGAGTAGAAGTGTCTACTTATAATATTCAACTTGTTTTGTATTAGTTATGAACTTATTCTATAAATCTATAAACTTGAAAATATCCTCAATGTGAATTATTAACTTAATTCTATATTATGTAATTCTTAAGAATGTGGCCTTATAGTTGGTATTAAAGGTTGGTTTAGATAACATTGGGAGTTAGAATTTTGTTAATAGAAGATCCATAAATAATTTCTAAATTATGGTAAAATTGAAATGATATAGAATTTAGAGATTACCATTTTGATTCATCTAATTTATTTTTTTTCAGAATGGTTTTTGGTAGAAGAAATAGTACAACAGTACTAGGAAGGCATACAGAGGAGGATAACCTTCCAAATAAGCATTTTGAGATGTTTGGAATAGGAACTGAACAATTTGTTATAGTAATACCATAGTTGAATTAGGTTATAAATGGTACTGGTATACTTGCATGAGATCAAATAGATAAACCCCTGAAAAAAATGTCTATATTGGGGAATTTCATTTGGAAAGATCCTCCATCATTAAGAGGATCATCTGACCATGTTCAAGATTAAGGGTGGATCAAAGAACTAGAGAATAATTTTGATATCATGGCTTGTATAGACAATCAAAAGGTTATTCTTACTATTTATCATTTTAAAGGAGAAGATAATAAATGGTGGTTGATGGGTAATGATATTAGGGGTAGTGAGGATATTTATTCTCTTTGTTGGGACAAATTCAAATGTATGTTTCTTGAGAAATATTTTTCTAAGGCGGTTTGACTTAGGATGGAAAACAAATTCTTGGAATTGATATTGGAGGATGACTTAGTGACTGCTTATGAATCAAATTTCACACGACTAGAAAGGTATGATCCAAATTTCATCTGCGATCTTGATAGTAAAATAAATTAGTTTTACTCAGGACTGAATCCGTGATATTGAAAAGCATTAGCCTCTCGTGAATTCAGACTCTTTGAAAAACTTGTCAGATGTACAGTGAAGGTAGAAATGTAGTTTTCTAAGGATTAGGTGTTCTATAAGACCAAGCTATAGAAGATTTCTAGTTGATTGGAAAAGGGAAAGTATTAATCAAAGAATCTTGGAGGTAAGAAAATTAAATTTCCATCTTGTGAAAAGTGTGGTAAAATAATCCTGAAGAATATATCTACAAATCTGGAAAGTGCATGATGTGTGGTAATATTGGTTATATTTCTCGTAACTCTAAGGAAGATGATCAAGAAGGCATTAGAAAGCCAGTGGTAATATGTTTTATTTTCATTGAATATGGTTATTATGCCAATGTGTGTCTAAATATTATTACCTCGGGTGGAAACCAGAGAGATCAAAAGCCGAAAGGTGGGGTAAAATGTTTTTCTATTACTAAGGCTGACATGGGACTATCAAATGAATTGGTATCAGGTAATTTGATTTTTCAGATTATGCTAATGTGTTCTTCGATTCAGCATCTACACATTTTTTCATTTCGGAGAAATTTTTGGGTAAATATGGAATTCCACCTTAAGAAATGAATCCAAAACATAAGGTAAAAAAATTTGGGGGACATATTGAGGTTAAAATAAATCATAATAATATTCCTATACTTATTTTTGGAAAGAATTTACCTATAAAAATTATTTTTTCCCTCTATAAGAGTTTGATGTTATTTTGGGAAACGATTGACTTTCTGTTTACGATACTAAGATTAAATGTAGAGTTAAATAGGTTTTTTTACAGAAAGACTTTCAGTTTGTGTACAAGAGTGAATCCTTATCTCTGATAACATATCAGAAAGATGAGAAACTAGTGGATAATGGAAATCAATGTTACCTTGTGCATATTGCTGAAAATAAAGGAACAATTAAGATTAATGATGTGCTAGTAGTAAATGAGTTTCTTGTTGTCTTTACTGATTAGTTTCCTAGTATTATATTTAATTGGGGAGTTGAATTTACTGTTCAATTAGTTCTTGATGCTAAGACAATTTCAAAACTCCCTTATCAAATGGATCAAATTTAACTTTAAGATTTAAATAAAAAATTGCAGGAGTTGTTAGATAAAGGTTTAATTTGACCTAGCACATCACTATGGAGTGATCCAGTCTTGTTTGTTAAAAATAATGATAGCTCAATGAGACTTTTCATTGATTATAGATCATTGGATAATATCACTATTAAGAACAAGTATCCTTTTCCTCAAATCGATGATTTTTTTGATCATCTCCAGGGAGCTCAGTATTTATCAAAGATTAACTTGAGGTTGTGGTACTATCAGTTTAAAGTAAAGGAAGAATCAATTTCGAAGACCGCATTTTGTACTAGATATAGTCTTTATGAATTTGCTATCATTTTTTTTGTTTATGAAATTCACCTACTGTATTCATGGATCTTATAAATATAACTTTCTGTGAGTTCTTGGATAAGTTTTAGGTTGAATTTATTGAAGATATTTTGGTTTATTCTATAAGTAAAGAGGAGCATGAATGTTATTTGAGGGTTTTCATGAAAACATTAAAAGAAAATAAACTATATGGGAAATCTTGAATGTCTGAGTATTGGTGACAACAAATTTCATTCCTTGGTCGCATTGTTTCTAAAGATGGAAGAACTGTTGATCCTTCTAAAACAAAATTTGTTGATGAATGGCCAAGAACCACAAATATAATCGATATTCGTAGTTTTCATGGTTTGGTAGGCTATTGTAAAAATATTTTTGAGAATTTTGCAAGATTATCTAGCCCACTAACTAATTTAACTCGAAAAGGTGTTAAGTTCATCTGGAAAAAAGAATGGGATGATTGTTTTCCAAAATTAAAAACAAGATTGGTGAATGCTATAGTTTTGGAATTACCTTCCAGAGATGGGGATTTTGTTATCAATGGTGATGCTTTGTTGAAAGGACATGGTTGTTTCATATTGAATAATGATTATTTAATTTCTTATGCTTCATGTCAATTAAAACCTAATGAGTTAAATTACCCTACAGATGATTTGGAATTAGCTGTTGTTGTTTTTGTTTTAAAAATTTGGATACATCATCTGTATGAAGTAAAATGTGAAATATATACTGACCATAAAATTTTGATGTATATATTCACCCAGAAGGAATTGAACATGAGATAGAGGGGATGGATGGAATTAATCAAGGATTATGACTGCATTATTCATTACCATTTAGTAAAATAAACTAAAGTGGACGATTCTTTGAGTTGAAAAAGTAATGATACATTTACCATTATAAATTTTTAACACTATCCACTACTAAAAAAACGGCCTATACCCACAGTTCAAAACCGTGGGTATAACCCCCAAAACCGTGGGTATAGACTATACCCATGGTTTTGGGAACTATGGGCTGGAATGACGTAGATATAGTTGTCTCAGCCTATACCCACAGATTGAAGAACCGTGGGTATAGGGGAGTCACATGTGGCACACTGGTTGCTCCAGCGTGGCACACAACAGCCCCCACGGTTTTCAAACTGTGGGGTATTTAAATCCAAAAAAACTGCCCAGGGAGTTTCAAACCCAGGACTCGATCTAACCCCCACAAACATTCCACTAACTGAGCTTGGTATTTTATCTGTTATGTGTACATGTATCTGTTTATATATATTAGTATTCAGTATTCAATTTCAAAAAGGGGCTGGCTTTGTTTTGAACCTGGGTCTCGCACTAACAATCGCAACGGCGCCACCAACGGAGCTGGGCTTTATATCTGTTAGGTGTACATTTATCTGCTTATATATATATATATATTAATATTTATTATTTAAATTCAAAATGTTTCATGTGGGGTTTCGAACCCGGGACATGCGTTAAGGCTCGCAACCGTGCCACCAACTGAGCTGGGTTTTCTATGTGTTATATATATATATATATAAATATTCGGTATTTAAATTCAAAAAAAGATCCCACTGGGTTTCGAACCCAGAACCACGTGAAGAGCCTAACAACCGTTCCCCACGGATTGACCAACTGGGCTAAATAACTTTTGAAAGTTTATATTTATATGTATATAAATATATTTATCTAAACCGTGAAAAAATGACTCCCCGCCAAGTTTTTTCCGTGTCCCGCCTAATTTTCTTTCCACATCATAACGCGGGAAAGCTATACCCATGGTTCTAGAGAACCGTGGGTATAGGTCTTAAAAAAAACTGCAATACCGACATTTTTTAGGAACTTTCGGTATAGGTCTTAAAAGAAAACTATACCCATGGTTTTGGCACAACTGTGGGTATAGGTAGCCTATACCCATGGTTTTGGAGAACCGTGGGTATAGGTTCACCTACTATACCTATAGCCACGGTTTTGGAAAACCGTGGGTATAGGGGTAACCTATACCCAATGTTTTTTGAAAAACCGTGGGTATAGACCTGTTTTCCAGTAGTAATATCTTTCGATTAACAATTTGATGAACTTTGGCATAGAAGTTGTTAGTGCAGTAAGTTCCTCAGTTTTTTTTAGGTGTCAGTGAAATCATCTCCCTCAGATAGAATTAATAAAGTGTAGAAGGAAGACAGTGAGTTGTAGAAAAAGGTAAAATTGGTAAAGAAGTATAAGAGGCTGGAATTTAATATTGATAATCAATGTATTTTGTGATTTGGGAAGAGATTATGTGTGAGATGTGGTTCATAGTTGATGAAATAGTTGTTTTGTGAAGCTCCTAGATTTCCGTTTTTATTCATCCCAGTAGTACAAAGATGTACTGATATCTTCGAGATTATTATTGGTTGGATAGAATGAAAAGTGATATTGCTGACTTTATTATGAAGTGTTTGACTTGTCAAAAGGTTAAAGTAGAGAAAAAGTTACCAAAAGAGATGATTCAGCCTTTACCGGTGCCAGAGTAGAAATGAGAAAATATATTCAGGGACTTCATTATGGGACTATCGAAGTCATCTCGAGGTAAGAATGAAATCTTTGTTATTGTTGATCTATTGACTAAATATGATCATTTCCTTCCTATTCGAGATACTATATATCTTGATGAAATTTCCCGGTTGTATGATAAAGACATAGTTAGGTTGCATGGAGTTCCCCTCTCCATTGTATCTTCTCTTGATATGAGGTTCACTTGAAACTTTTGGAAATGCATTTAGAAGTCATTGGGTACTAAATTAAATTTCAGTACATCTTTTTATCCTTAATCATATGGGCAATAAGAACAAGAAATCCAGTCAGTAGAAGATATGATACATGATTTCTCAATGGATTAAAAGGAAGTTGAGACCACCATATTTCTTTAGATGAGTTTTATTATAATAATAGCTTTCATTATAGTGTATAGATGGCTCCATTTATGGAATTATATGGGAAGAAGGGTCGAACTCCATCTTTTTGGGATGAAGAAGGTGAAAGAAAACTGATGGGACCGAAATTGGTAAAAGAGACTGGAGAGAAAGTTCAGTTGATAATGAAACCCATGAGGACAACTCAGAGTAGGTAGAAAATTTATGAGGATAACTAAAAGAAGCATATTTCTTTTGAGGTAGGTGATCATGTCCTTCTCAAAGATTATCCATGGAAATGTGTGATGTGTTTTGGTAAGAAGGGGATGTTGAGTCTGAGGTTCATTAGACCCTATGAAATCCAAGAGAAAGTTGCATCAGTTTCTATAGAGTGGATTTACCTCTATGTTTATCCCTGGTACACAATTTTTTTTTCAGGTTTCAATGCAGAGAATGTATAAGCTGGATCCTTCTCCTAGTTTGAGTCTAGAGAATGTTTAGTTGGAAGTGAATCTTTCATATGAGGAACAACCAGTCCAGAGTCTTGATAGAAAAGAGAATGTGTTACGGAATGTTGAAATTCATCAGGTAAAGGTTTTGTGAAAAAACCATAAGGTTCAAGAGGCAACATGGGAGTATGAAAATTATGTGAGGGATAAATACACCCCACTTATTTGATAAGTGAATAAAATTGCGAGTATGCAATTTTCCAAAGGGGGGAAGGATGTAATATCCTAGGTAAATAAAGAATATGACATTTTCATATATATTAATATTTTTGAATTAAATATTTATTTTATATTAAATGGGATGCTATGTTCGATGGCATACCCAACACACAATAATGGGTTTCTCCAAAATTTTATGTTTCACACAATGCTGAGTCATACTAAAATAATAATAATATAATATTATTATTTTAGATGGTAGTTAATGCCTACCCATTGTATTGAAGGGAATGAACCAAACAAACCATATTTTGATTAAACATGTTTGTTATTTTTTTTTACATTTATCTGTTAAAATTTAGAGGCTTTAAATGAGAATGAACCCAATTTTAAGCCTAAATACCCTAATATATTTAAACGATAGTTTTACCACCTTTCATTAGAGAACCAATTTTAAATATATTTTTGTCACTTTTATATGTTCCATTTTACAAAATATAATTTTTATTTAGAATAGGGACATAAAAATTTACTTTCTGTAATTTTTTGATATTTTTTAGAAAAAATTCATTCTAAAATGAATAGTGAAAAATACTGCATTTTAAGACAAAACTGTCTTTAAATTTGATTTATTTATATGATTAGATTATCATTTTAATTGGTTTTGAAGTGAAAATATATTATGTTTTTATAATTTTATCCAATATTGGTCATTGTATGTAATTTCACATCTTAATTAGAAATAAACACATGTCAATCTTTTGATAGTTACTATTTCTTAAAAAACATTTTGGATTTGACAATGGGAATTAATTTTAAATTGATTTTGGAAACTTTTGTGATTTCAATTTAGAAAAATGGATTCCATATTTGAAATCAGGTGGTAAAAATTGTGTAAATATGTAACTTTTGTTTTTAGACATTATGAATAGTTATTTCATTAAATATTTTATTTACCAAGGTTAAAGTGTAGATATGGTAAATAAGGGTAGAAAATAATATCGTAATAATATTAAATTACCCTAATACCTATACTAACCCTATTGGATAAGATATATTCGACCCTAGGAATCCTTGGGGAACTTTTTGGACCCCATGGAGCCACTTGTGTGGGAAAATGACATTTAATTACTTAAAATTTAATGTTTTGGAAAATATAACCTAAATATGTATCTTTTACTAAAACAATTTTTCTATGAGGTTATATAAGTGATCCCTTAAAATATAAATAGTAATTAGAAATCAAAAAAGATTTCATACATCATGTTATTTTATTTATAATTTATAGACATAAAATAAATAAATTTATTTATGGCACAATGGTGATGTAGTGATAACCACATTAATGGATGTTTTAAATAAATGATATTTTCAAAATAAAATAAATTTATTTCGAATATTTTTATAAAATCCACGAATTTTATGAATGAATATGATGTTTTATCTTTGAATTAATTATGTTTTTTAAATGAATCATGTTTTTTTGGATTTAAAAAAATTCTTGATATGAATAGTATAAAATTGACACAACTGAGTTTTTAATTAAAGTAATATTTTATCAAATGATATAATAGTCCTAAAAATATAATATATTTGGAAAAATTACATATATTATGTTAAATATATCATTAATGATACATTTTTGTGTCTTTTTCATTTAATAGTAACTATGGTAGCTATATATTACGAATATAAAAGAAGACATGGTAAATGTTAAATATGTTTACTAAGGTTTAAAGTTAAAATATAATGTTAATTTTGTGACCTAAACTTGTATAAAACCCATTGTATGAGTAAATTTCGACCCATACTCATATTATATTTGAAATATATCACTTGGGTATTATTATAATTCTAAATTCAATTCATAATAAAATAATACTTTTGAACTTTCCCAAAGTGCCCATCATCCCTCTAATAAAAGGAAACAACCTCTAACACTTACTCGCACCTCTGAAGACCCCGTGGCTCATAACAAATCTAACCAAATAAGATTAAAACACACCTACCTTACTCCTAGAAGTGATGCCCAAGTCATAAGTCAATTAAAGAGAGCCATTTGGCTCAAATCAATAGAAGTTACCCGATTAGAGGTAACGTCTTCTCTCAAGTTCCTTTCCATTATTTTTCCTTCTCCAATATCTATGATATTATTATTCATTATTTAAATAACAACACCAATATCATAAATATAATTGGTTTTTGTTGTGATAAGTATTCTAACTGCACTTATTCTCACCTATGTCTAATTGGTATAGAACATACTATATCTGTGGATGGTGAACTATTACCTCACGAAATGATGATTATTCAATCTTATCTTACCACATATTATGGTGAACATAATGATGTAACTATAATTATATATGATATTTATGATATTTATTAGATCTCTATTCTTATTTAATTATCATTTATAACATAATTTTATTCTTTTCATGTTTATAAATATGATAATTTCATTTGAGGAAGTGCAGACTACCGCCCCCTCAAAGTGATATGATTCGTTAATGCTATACATGGAATGTATAAAGAATGGAATAAATGAACTTATGTAACATATGTAACATATATATTTTTCTAGAATTATTATATACCTCTGTATCATGAAGTTTTAATTCTTTTAAATATTAAAGATAAATGAATGTAGCGTTCATGCGTACGTACGACATAATGTCTCCATAAACAGGGCATTTCATTTCTTATATCCAAATGCCATATACTATTCTAAATATATTTATAATTAATAAATATTATATATATGATATCTAAATCATGAATATCGTTCTTCATATAATGCAATTTTGACAACAAGGATAATTTATAATTATAAGAAGTTCATTTTTGACTCAAGTTCTGAACATCAACAAAATGTATGATATAAACTCAAATAATTAACTAATTGTTATATCATGGTAATAAGTGATATAGAAGTAATAATAAACATTATAAAGGTTATGAAGAAAGTATAAATTAACTTATGTTTATTATTCAGGATATTAAAGAAAAAATGAGTTAAGTCGGACATGAGGTAAGGGACTTCGTCTCAATCTCCTTTCATTGAGGCATATTTTGATAATATACACCTCCTTCTATTAAAAAGTATATAATAAACCCCTTATAATTTTAATTTCTTTCAATGGGAATCTTTTTCTACATAGTGTTTTACTAAATGATAAAGGTAATGTTTCTTTTTAATGTATACGGTGACAATGACCTTTACATCACCACAAGAATTATTTGATATTTTGATTCCTTAATAAGTCGTGATGGTTTTAAATTGAAAATAAATACCACATACTATTTTTAAATATTTTTGTATTGAAAATGGTTCCGAAAGTGGATTTACTATTTCAGTATCATGAAATTATTTCTTGAGATTACAAATGAAATTTTATATTTGAAATATTGATGTTTGAAATCTTTTATGTTTTATGATTATATAATGGTACTTGGGAATTTGACAAGTGGGTACGTGATTAACCAAATGAAGGGTGGTTTCGTGATAATACATGGATGGTTGGTTACATTATAACCTCCAATTCGTTGGGTATAGAATTTGGTTGTATTTTTATTCCATTTATAAGAATGGTTTGTGGAAGTCAGCCTTATAGTTGTTCCATTTATGTATGATTATGTACCAAGTTTACCTTTTATATGTTATGTGTGATTTCTAAGGATTTTATGGTTATATTTTGGATAAAAAGGGTAATAAATAAAATTTTAATCAGCGAAGTGTATTTAATATTTCATAAAGGTGAAAGTATTACTTATGATAAAGTATTCATGGTTTATATGTTATTTTGAAAAACTAACAGTTTTCTTTCTTTGTGTATCCCTTACTGAGTTTTTTATGCTCATACCAAGTTTTTGAAATATTTTTCATAGGACTTAAAGTGGAATAGGGTCATGTATGGGATTAAGGACAAGTCATTCAGTTTAAATCATGGAACTAAACATGTTTCCCTTCTTTTAAGAGTTTTTATTTGATGAAAAAAATGGATTCTCAGTGGAAGTGTCTACATGTAATATTCAAGTTGTTGTGTATAAGTTATGACCTAATTATTTAAATCTACAAACCTAAAAATATCCTCAATGTGAATATTTAACTTAATCCAAGATTATATAATGTCTATGGAAGGGGCCTTATAATACCCCAGTTATATCCACAAAAATTTAACACTCCATTACTACCTTTTTATTTTAAGGGTAAATGAATATTCCATACATAGAGACAATATTTCCAAGAAAATATAGTTTCTTAAGAAAGAATTCACATTTTATAAATTTTCAATATAAAAAATTTTCACTGAGAGTCTCCAGAATGATTAAAAAATAACTCTTATTGTCATCATAACATTGGGAGTATATAAAGATATCATCAATATATACAATAATGAAATTATCGAGATAATCTATGAATACACTATAATAGGATCTTTAAAAATAGAGTGTGTAATAGTCAATTGTAATGGAATTACCGTAAATCCAGAGTGTCTATATGTCCTTTGAAATTTCATGTTATCGATATCCTCAATTTTTACTCACAGTCGATGATACCCAAAATGACAATCAATATTTGAAAAATATTGAGCATCTTATTGTTGATCAGAGAATTCATCAATTTATGGTAGAAGATAATTATGTTTTAGGGTAATGAAATTAATTTCCCAATAATCTATGAATATATTTATATACCAATTATTATTATTAATAAAAAATATTGGCTCCCCATATTGAAACACTTGGATGTATAAATCCAATATCACACAACTCCTATAGTTTTTTTATTCAGTTCCATAAAATCCATTGTGGCCATCCTGTAGGGATTCTTAAACATACTTTTTTTCATTAGGGATGTGATCAATAGGATACTCTACTTCATTATGAGGTGAATTTCCAGGTAGTTCATCAAGAAACACAACAATGTATTCCTACACAGTAAGCACTTCCTCTATTATAGGAACACCATACCACCTCATTGAATGTATCAACTCTTCTTCTCTAATAATTTCATAAATTGTAGGTACTAGAAGTGGATATAAACATGATTTAGAAGTTTTTCTCTCACATATTAAGACAAGGTATTCCACACCTGTATCACAAATGTTAATCTCTTTATCATGGTAATAAATATTTACATTATATTTTAAAATCCAAACCATACTAAGGATTATATCAAAGTAAACCATAGAAACAATAATATTGTTTTCAAATATGATATTTCTATATGTCATAATGAGAATATATTGAGATGTCGTTATTACAAAAATATTTCCTCTAGGATCCCTAAATCATAACTCACATCTTATGGTTCTAGGTAAATAAATAATTTTCTGGAAAAAAATGGAAGATATAAAATATTGTGAAGTTCTAGAATAAAAAATGCATTACATAAATTTTTGTTTATAAAAGAGGTTCATGAATACATATCTTTATGATGATCAAACCTAGTTGAAGTAATCCCATATGATTGTACTTCTCCCCCAAGCCTACTGTATAGGATGTTCCCTTATCATTTGTTAAATTAGTTTGAAATATGACCCATATCTTTAAAACTGTATAATTGTATAATTGTAGTTCTTTTCTTTTCCTTTCGTTGAAGAGACTTATGACCCATTTATATACACTTGAAATAGATTCCAGTTCAAATTATGTAAATACTATGGTATTTACTTCTAAAATATCAGATGTCGGGAAACTCATTATCCTTTTATTATTCATTTAAAAACATTTCTTAGTTCTCATCCAATCTATTATTTTCTTGATTTACATTGATGATTTTATACCTAAAAAATTATTTATCTATCTTGATGATTCTTGATACTATATGATTATATGACTAAAATGATTGAAAACCCAGTTCCCTTAGGAGACTTTTTTTAAGCCTATAAAAAATTATGAATATTTATTTATATATTACATATGTAGTCTAAAACCTTTCTAGACAATCTTATACATTTCTGCTCATACTCTACAACAACTTCTTACTCTTACAGATTTTATGTGTGGAAATTCCTCTCTATTTTAGCTCTCTATTCTCAAGGAAAGTATTTCTCTCTGAATATCCCTTTTAAAGGTAATTGATTATATTCTTTCTATTTAATCAACCTCTTTAGTGCTCTGGTTAAAAGGTGACCATTTATAAGAATCTACCTTCAGAAAATACACATAAAAAATAAAGTTTTATCTTTTATTACTTCATAAAACTAGTAATATCTTGTTAAGGGACTTAATCATTTTTCAAATACAATTGTATTAGTAGTTACATTAAAGTATCGAGGATTTTTTGAATGAAGAGATCCAACCTAGTTGAATCATGATACGGAACTATAGGTGACTCTATATGGGTAATTTTATTCATCATAAACTAAAGTAGCCACCGTATTATGGAACTAGTAGGCTTAGTTCCAATACGAATTTTATTGGATTTCTTAGTAGGAAAACCAATACATTTACTACATGTGTTAAATCCCATTATTCCTCTAGGATCCATCCCTAAAAAACAACACACACTGAGTTAATCTATAATAATAATTTATATTGAGAAATAAAATAAAAATAACTATAATTTTAAATATTTTCAAATACCCAAATATATTATCTTATCTTTTATGTGAACATTGTAAATTTAAAATCTATTTCCTGATGTTTCTAATAAACATTATCTAATACCAACTTTAACACCCTAACTCTAGAAACCGAGAGCTGATGTTTACTTTACTGTATTAATATAAATAAAAGGGATCTCACTATACTGGATCAATCAATATAGTAGTATTAGAAAACTAGATACTTATATGAATAACAAATTAAATTATAAATATATGAACAAAGAATGTAGTACATTATTGTATCCTTGAAATAATTCGTAATATCCTTCTTCTTGTCCCATGGACTAAAAAAACATATAGGGCAAGATAAAATGCTCTGTAAGTGTTTTATACAATAGAATCTATAATGATTAAAGAAGTCATAATCAATTTGTGAGAGTGGATAATCAAAATACCTTTCATTCAATGAATAAATTGAGTTCAATGAAAATCCATGGCTAATATCAACATAATAATCACATGGATAATGGAAATTACATTATTAATAAAGGGAATTTATAATTATAGATTTTCATGATAAAGGCCTCTATACCAAGATAAATGGAATATTACCATTAATTCCACCCAACCAAGGCATCATTCTTCATAAAGTGATATTTATAAAACATATACCCATTTAACATGGAACTCCAATTGTTTCCCATGATACCCATCAATGCATCAAGAGGATATCTCTCCTCGGTCCCCACCCTTGAATTTCACATCCTATTCATTCCTCATATTTTTAATGATCTATATAATTCATTCCAAAATTCCTTATAATTCAACAATTATCCATATTTAATCATGAATGAATAACATCAATATTTTCATCGTAAATGAAATAAATTACTAAATACGATTCATTAAAATCATTCTATATATACAAATCATGTATGTTTGAAATGTTATCAAATAAATAAAATTTATTCTAAATTAATCCATGATATTGAATATATGGACATAAAGGAGAAAACTAATGTACAATAAATAAGAAAGAGTGATAGAGAGCATGATCACAAGAAAATGATTGATCTCAAAATAAGGTAAAATTAATTATTTGTAAATAGAGACCATTAAATCATATTAAATCATGGTTTTAAGTAAAATTAAAATGTTAGAAAAAAAATTGATTCTATATATTACAAATTACTTTTTGGTAACTCTATGTTAGATTGGAGTTATAAATCACTTTTCAAAATTATTTTCATTCCTTTATGAAAAAATACCCATTGGTTATGATATAATTTTAAATAAAAATTCCCAAAATATTTAGAAAACTATTTTATTTTAAATTAACTAAGGAAACATTTAAATTAAACTTTTTTTCAAGATTAGTCCTGATGGTGGGGAAACTAGTTCATTCTGTCTAGGTTAAAACCAATATATAATTTACATCTATTTTAAAAATAACTCATTCAGAAAATGATTAGTATATTAATTTTAAAAAATTTATATAAATTAAATCACTGATAATAAATTACTTTTATAAATATTAGGATAATATTAAAAACATTATTGAAAATATTTTAATGAAAATATGTTCATGGAAGAAATAGATTCCTGGGGGAATAGAAAAACTAAGTTATTTTTTCTTTTAAAACATTAATTTAGTATTTTTAGTGCGATAGAAGGTAAAAATAGAAATAATATTTGAAAAAACAAGAAATAAAAATAGGATAATAAAATATATTATGTTAATTATAAAAAAAATTATATTATTCCTCCAACAGACACTAAAACGTAAACAATCCCAAAGAATGATGAGATTGTGAAATAAACCCTTACCTCAATTCTGAATTGCCTCAAAAGTTCATTGAAAAAACTATAATATAAATTTAAATTTATTATAATTCTATAAAAATGTATACATACTTATAATACCATATATTATCCACTTATATCTTCTTACAGCTTTTTATTAATAATTCTTTATCAATTTCTTTGATTAAGAGTGTTAAATGTTTTGTTTTTAGTGTAATTTTTTGTTCAGTAGTTTTAGCCCATTCATTTTGATCATGGGTAAACCTGATCAATAATTTTAATCATGACATAAATATAATATATATTAATTACATTAATATTTAGAGTCATTATTTAATGGCAGACAAAAAAATTAATCACATCATTTCATGGAGATGGTAGTCCACACGTATATACGAGAGATGATATAATTTTTAATAGGTTGAGGGGTAATAAGGTAAATTATTTATTATATTTCTAGAATAATATTAATTTTATAAATATAATATATAAACATTATACCAATGGTAATAACAATCCATGAATTTTGGTGTTGAAAAATGAAATACATCGCTTCACGAGTCAGTATTCTGTACGTATGTACAAATTAAAATTGTATTTTCAATTTGGTGGAGAATGATATGAATAAATTTTATACCATTAACATAATAAAATAATTTTTTTTAGAGATAAATATTTAATTATATCATCAAAATTTTCATATAATTTAAGGGTGAACAAGAAGACAAAAAATGAAAACACACATTTAAGATGTATACCTCTTCTTCCGACAACCTCATTAGGTTTGTACCTAAATACTTCTTAATAACTAATTTTGATAATGTTATGACCTCTTGAACATTGGGAGTGTTTTTATGAAAGTATTTGGTTGTGTATTGTGCTATATAATTGGCTATTTGAGTATGGATAAGTTATTACATGTGGTGTCCTTTTATAAGAGAGGGAGAGGACACACTTGGAATTTTTTTTAAAAAATTTAAATATAGTAGTGAAATAATAATTTAAAATGGATAAAAAAGTACACATATTAGAATAAGATTATATATGGGGTCTAATAATGAACATAAAATAGTATTTCGACAAGTTATGTTATTTTAATTGTTCAAAGTATCGTTTTAACCCTTTTAACTTGTTTTAACTCTTACTATGAAAACTGATTTTTCTAAAAAAGATAGTCTACATAATTTAGAAAAAAAGTGGGATCAGTAATTTTTTTGAATTATTATTCCAAATATTTCCATCATTTTATTAAATTTAATTTCTATAATTTATAGATATAAAATTAAAACAAACTCGTAAAATACGGTGAAAAATGTTTTTTCCACGAAATGGATTTTTATGTATAAAAATAAATTTACAGAAAAATATATTGTAATGTTAAATAAAATAGAATTATTTAGATTATTTTAAATAAAAGGATATTTAGTTATATAGTAAACCAAACTATAACCCAAAGGTACCTTGTAAATTATTATATAAAAGAAAATAATTTAAAAAAGTCTTTGAACAAAAACATTACACAGATTTCAAAAAAATTAATCATATATTTCTAAGTTAAAAATAATTTTTTTATATAAATTTTATTTATTATTTAATATAAATTTTTTTCTATTAAATCCCTTTAATAAACCATATTGTTATTCTTATACTATTTTAATGTCATAAAAGTGACAGTCCTTTAAAATCATTATTTTTCAAAATTTAAATTAAAATAAACTATTTCTAAATGATCTCAAAAATTCATACTAATATAATATTTATTTTATTAATTCAAAAATAAAATTAATTGATTTAGATTCAATTTATAATATTTGTTAATTTAGGTTTTAATCACACTCTTGAAAAAATCATTGTCTATTATGGCATAGTTTCTTCAAAAATAAAACTTACTTACAATAATTCAATGTCGTGTATTACATGTACAAGCCCAAATAACCCTCTATTTTTATATGTGAGATTCCAATTTTGAATTGGTTTTATTTTCATTGATCCTTTGGAGGCTGACTACCTCTCTCTTATAATAATCTTACTCTCCAGGGTGCATTACTTTTACTTTAAGAACAACATGGCGATCAATTTTTGAGAGATGATTATTATTTGGAAGAAGTTGTATTTTTATTTTATATTTTAATATGTTGATGTTTATATTAATATTTATTATTCTTTTATTGGGTTAAATTAACTATATGACTTTTTTAAACTTATAGAGATTCTATAGGGAGTTGAAACTTCCCTAGTTGAGGCACTTCTAGAACATCCAGTGTTGATTGAATATTCAAGATCAAGAGTTATTGAAGATGACGAAGATAGAGACACAACTATGGTAAAAAATAATAACGCGTTAGAGGAGGTTCGGTATAGGAACATTAGATAAAAAGTTGATATTGATACAAATTAATTTTCAAATAATAATTGATATCTTATACTGAACTAGATGAAAAATCACATCTTAGAGTCAAATTTTCACATTTAGTGCACAGTAAAAATCAAAGTTAAGATGAATGGAAGTGCCCATAATTGTTTTTACTTCTTTAACTACTCCACAATATATATATTTACAAAGATTTTTAGTTAAACAAAGATGGTACATGGGTATTTTCTAAGTGGTGAATATTTAAAATAATCTTATTCTAAATAATTTAGTGGTTTCTAGATAATAATCCACATCCTCCATCTGGTTTGTGACAAACTAAGAGTTTTCCAAATGTTGTAAGCTTAAATATACCATCCCTTTAGGTTTACACTCTGATAATCATAGTTTTCCAGTATTTATAAATTTTCATTTGAATATTCTTCATCTTAATAAATCTTTTTTTGTTTTCTATGTTGATAATTAAGGGGTAAATTTTTTGAAATTCTATAAAGATAAAAATTTTCAACTCTCCACATGGAATAAAAAAGATAGGTTTGGTTTCCTTCATAGTATTTTCAATTTTTTAATGTTATTTTTTCAAATACATGATAATAAAGAGGTAGTGGGCTCAAAAAAATTAAAATAATATATTTAGTTTCCTTCCATCCCGCTAATATAAAACAAAATTTTTATCCTTTATCCCTAAATTTTTTATGTATTAAGATGTTATTGCAGACTATAAAATAAGTGTGGGGAAAGGGTATAATAATATTTTTGTTTACCACTTGTACAAGTACAAAAATAAATCTCATTGTATGATGAAATTATGGGCACAAAAATTGTTTTCTGTTTTAAATTGAATATTATTTATATTTTTATTTGTGATCATGTGTGTTACTCTAGTATCTATTGAATACATAAATAATTAGTAATTTGGGCTAAAACTGAATGGTATTATACTTTCCTTAACATATTTCATTGGAAATATTTTAAAATAGAGTTGATAGTTTATTTATCACTCTAAAATAATTATTTGGATTATAATATAATTCTTATAAAATTTATTATTTAACATTATATTTTATTGATATTTATAGGAAATTAATTTTTTTTATCCAAAAATAAAAATACATGTATATTCTAATTTTAATTTTGTAAGTGTTATAAAAATAAGATTATTAAACATGTGGATATAAATATCTGTGTGTTTTCTATAATCTGGGTGAAATGTGAATCCAAATACACTAAACACCAACTTTGGTTTTATTATATATTGATATTCAAATCAGTGAAATCATATTATAATAAATTTTGAATATTAGGTGCTAAAATTGGAAAACCATGAATTTTTTATTAATAAATAAGGAGATAGTATTATTGGTTGATCATAAAAGATAAAATCTTCTATATTTGGTGAGTACTTTTCTATTATATAATATTTCCCCTATTTACATTCTAAAATCTATTTTTATTTATTTTGAAAATTAAATGGTTATAAATGGTTAGGAAAAATATTGATACAAAATGAAATTGGTAGTAAAACTATATGGGTTACTACCATAGTTTATTTGTCTTGGAATATTACTTTTTCCCATGTTATGATTTTTTTGCACTTTAAAACCCCTTTTGAACTAAATTTTTTAGAATTAAATTTTCTAAAAATTAAATTTATTCAGTGAAATTTATTGGTCTAAACATTCTAAAATATATTTTTGACAGATATAATTTTCTGGATAACTTTTCTAAGTAAAAAATATAATTTTTGGGTTTAATAATAACCCATAAAAAATTATTTTGAACTATTAATTTAAAAATATATTTGATCTTGAAGGATTTTAAATTTTATTCCACTTTGAATTGAAACAGTG
Source organism: Viscum album (assembly GCA_963277665.1). Taxonomy (NCBI): domain Eukaryota; kingdom Viridiplantae; phylum Streptophyta; class Magnoliopsida; order Santalales; family Viscaceae; genus Viscum; species Viscum album. The sequence goes on from OY728125.1 coordinate 1,677,828,122, forward strand.
AGGGAAATGTTAAGTTTTTATTTTAGGCGAGGGGTTTTTAGGGATAATCCATATCTCAATGGGGTGATCATAAAAAATAATCCATTTCTTTCTTTCAATTTTACCAGTTTGAAGATTTTTTCTCTCTAGTTGTCATTTTTTTTGAATTTTAGGATTATTTTTTTACTTTGATTAGTTAATCATTTATTTTTAGCCAAGTATTATTTATTGTAATATCATTTGTATTACATTAAAAAAACCATTTTCTCTTGATCAATCATTGGGATTATTATTTAAAGTATTAATTATCTTTTTAATTTTTAAATTAGATTTATACTTACCTGATTTTTATTTTAATGTGCAACAAATGAACTCTTAATCCCTGTGAATTTTTCTATTAGATTTTGACAGTTTTGGATGAGTTAATTATTTTATGAAAATATTTATTAAGTTCACACATATAACAAATTAGTATAATTAATACGAGGTTCTAATTATGTGGTGATATTCTTATTGATGAAAACTGGGTGTTTGGGAGAATATTTAAGTAAAAATTGATTTTTTTAATCTTTTCAAAATTTTAAAATTCATTTTTTTATGACTAGAAACCATATTTTTCCCAAAATCATTATTTTTGGGAAGTTTAATAATATATATTTACTTGAAAATTCTATGGGGGGGATTTGTTTTCAAAACCACATCCCTTTTTCCATTGTAAGTCTTTCATTTTTTAGATGAATTGATCCAAACTTAATTTGATGAATTGATTTATAGAGGAAAATAAATTCATTATGTGTGGGAGAATTTAATGTACCCTTTATTAGATACATATTTTTAACATCGATTTCTGAAGTCTTAGTGATTTATGTGGTGAAATGTGATTTGACTGAAATATTCCAAATCATGATAATTTTAGTTGAAATTGGAATTCTTTTAAAATTTGTGTGAAAATGGATATTTTTGGGTGCTAAAATGATGAAATGATCATTGAATTATTTTTCAATTGTTTACAGGGTTGGTGGAATAATCATTTAAACATTTATTTGAAGTAATTTTTCTGGATTTGATTTGTGGTTTTATATTTTCATAGTTTCTTATTTTTAGTTTTATAAATTGATATTTGGAAAAAATTCTAATATTATTTTGATGATTAGAATTTATTTTTCAATATTATTTGGAAGTTTTATAGAGTTTTAAATTCATTATTTCTTGAAAATGTTTCATAAGAGTTTCATGATTTTTAGATGAGAAGTCTATAAAAGGTTTAGATGGGATGAGTACATATGGGAACCACCAAAGTTTAAAATTATTACATCAAGATCGTAAACCAGTTTCATCATGGTATCTTTATGACTCAGAACACATGTGACGGTAACTTCTGTATACCATTTCTATTTAATTTCAAATAGACCCACATAAATGTTATCTTCTAGAAGGTTTATGTAAGGTTCAAGGTTATCTTGCATAAGAGTAGTTATATGCTCGATAACCTATGTCAAGGTTCCAAGACATCCCATAAGAATAAATCATGTAAAGTTCATCTAATGTGTTGATACTTTCATAAAACTATCATCATGGATGAAATGTTTTACAAAAGATTAAAAAATTCTTATGAACCCCAAACATCTCAAATTGAAAATTGTTAACAATTAGGATCTTGATCCGATAAGAGGATTTTCTGGGAAGCTATTATAAAATAAATCCAATGAAGATTCATTCAAGATAGAACATTTATATAGATCTAACATTTATTAAGTCAAAGAAAAATACACGTGGGGAAAATGAAATTCTTGGAAAGATATTTCCTTGAGTCACTTATAAGAGATAATGAATAGTGAATTCTTCCATGGGGATTCATTTGACATGGAGCATGGAGTTATAGTCTTTAATAAATTCACGAAAAGAATTTTTTGTTAGAAGATAAAGCTATAGTCATTGGGGATGTCACTTGACAATGATGCAGAATAACCAGGTCTCTTTCTATTGGGATTGTTGTAATTGTTAGTAATATTTATTAATTATTTTCTATTTTTTATAGAAAAAGGGATCTTAGCATTTATAGAATATTAATTCCTCATTTTTCTCTAAAAGATTATATAATTTTTTCTTCTATTGGAAAATAAAACCATCAAGTTCTCTTCTTATATGTGTTATTTAACCTACAAATATAGAGGACTATCCCACTTTTTAGTTAAATAAAGAGAAATTTGAAGCTAATGGGATATTCAATTTTAATGATTTTCATCACATTCAACTTTTCATTTAGTCAAAAGATGTAACTCCCTTAACTGAATCATTGGGTTTGAGCTAGAGTGAAACATTGCCTCATGCGCACCTCCCCATATGAATGAGGTTAGAAACTAGAAGTGAGGGTCTAAATATATTCAGTGGGGAGAATATACCCTCAATATCATCAATGAAAAATGATAAAAAAATTGTGAAATAAGGAAAAAGTTTTACAATAAAATAAATGGGAATTTCCTGAAATAAAACGGAATAAAAAATAAGGGACCCCTAAAGTGGTAGGTCAAACCAGAGTTTGAGTAATGAGAGTTATTTAAGTTAAATAATGAGGGATCACTCAAGAGTTCTTCCTCATACCACCTCCAACCATCAAGATCATCCTCTTAGCTCCTGGTTGTTGTGGAATTTCCCTTTCTTGTATGCCTAATCATAATGTATGTATGTGCCTCTAGATGCCCACACATAGTGTGAGTATAAATCTAGTATGACAACACCAATTCATCCTTAACCCAAGTGTAAAATAATATACATACATATATATATATATAATATTATGTCATGATATGATGTAAAAGAACAATTAAACATATATCCACACATGCTTCGAGTCATCGTGAGCTAGCCAAGCCACTACAAACCCCGACCCCACATTCTACGACATGTTTCCAATAAGGATGTTAGTGTTTATCATCACACATCATAGGAAATTCCACTAATTTTTTGTGTTGGAACCCTATATCTTTCAGTCATGTCTCTAAGTTCAACCTTTAAGATATTCTATATGCCCACCCTCATGGTGGTCATTACCGGGAACACCACACACCCTACCCTGGAAATTTTTGTAATCCTCATGTAATGGTATGTACCACCAAACATGTCTGATGTATTCATATATGTAGTTAACTCCATATCGGACTATACTCAAAGGATATTCATTACCCTCGTCTGGTCAACTCCCACATCGATCAATATTTCAGTGATATGAATCATACCATGAAATGGTCCTAAATTTGTAGCCTTTTTCACATCAGAATACTCCCCTATAAGGGGTTTTATAATAATAACTAAGCAACCAATTCATCATAGAACCTAATTTAAAGTTTCATAGGCTATACAAGACCTGAATCAATTCATATCATACTAAGGAAGAATAAGTAATATCCAAACAATTTCTCAATAGTATTTACACACATCACATGAGAATTTATCTAATAATGGGTTACAATATATATATATATATCATAAGAACACACATATTGTGGTTGGGTCTCAATGGACACTCATACACCCAAATATAACAAATAACAGCATGAATTTCATGAATGAAAAATCAAGTGATGTATATATCATATACAAGGCCTAATATGGTAAGAAACTTCCTATATCAGGGTTATAGACATCACATAAAGGATCATCAAGAATGAAGTCTCCAAAAACAATATCACACCAAAAGACCAAAAGAACCATATCCAAAGTCACATTAGAGTTCAAGAAAAGAGATTCTATAGATGAACATTAGGGATATAGAGAAAGTGACTCACAAAGAAGATAATCCAATGGAATCACCACCATGACATCATATAATGAAAATGACCCTCATGAAAGGATAGTATTACCCCAAAGTTGAAATCAACCAAGATTTACTGCACAAAGAATCATATTTTAAGTGATGATAATGTAATTTCCCAAACTCCCTGAATGAAAATTGTTTCATGAAAATATGTGTTATTTTTTTACATAACAAAACTATATCTCAATAATAATGAAGTATATTTTATTGTGACCATTGGGTTTCAACGATAATATGACTCTTGAATAATTATGACTGTTGGTGAATATTACCATTGTAAACTATTCTCTTATCATTATAATTATTGTTTATAAATATAAATGAGAAGGGTTAATTATTTCCAAAAGAAGAGTTGATGGAATCATCTAGTTGAATCGAGCTGTATGAAGACCATTTGTCAAAGCATGGGGAGGAGGTAGTGTCACTGGGCTTCATTATTGACCACGACCTAGCCAAGCTTCAACATGTTAAGCATGAAAAAAATAACCTATGAGAGAATTTCATTTAAGTGGAGATTACTACTTAGGTGATGTTATCAAAGCTACCCTCGAAGTATGTCACCATAAAAAACCTTTCCCTTAGGTGATATTCGGGTGTTATGAGTGGCTATGTGTCATGCCCTTAGTCATTTAAACCGTAATCCATTTTTTATAGAATTTTAATATCCTTATTTTTGTTTTATGAATAGTTTGGTTTAATAAATTATAAATTTAATTGACATAAATTTGACAAATATATTTATAGGAAAAAAATTTATTTTTCAGATAATTCTCATAGTTCAAGAACTATTCTAGTAAAATGAACCTCATTTTTGAATTTATAATGACAAAATTAATCTTTGGTTAATTTTTAGTATTTTTTTAAGAGGTTTCAAATTTTTGATGAATAATGAAAACTATTCATTGTATTTAAAACAATGTTTTTCATTTAAATAATTATTATTCAATAAATAATTGATTCTATGAAATTATTTTCTAAAAACACATATACACAGTCATTATTAGTAATATATTTAGATTCTAATAGGATCAACTTAATTTTTTGGTGACTAGTAAGCATACCCTTTGGAATAGTAATTTTACCCTTGTGAATAGTAATCCGACTAATGGAATAGTAACCTAACATAAGAAATTATAAATATAATTTAAGATTCTTAAATGGGAATGTAATATAATTATATCATAGTATAATTAAATAAATGTTTTAGAAATTATTATTTATGTATTAGTATTTTATTAAAACATAAGTAATTATTTAAAATTTTATAAATAATATAATGATTTCAAAAAAAATTATTTTCCTAAAATGGAGTTAATTTTTGAATTTTAATCATCAAATTGTGGTTACGGTGACTTTTTTGGTTATTTAAAAAATACATTTGATTTTAGTGAATTGTAAAAATACAGTTTTGAGATTTTGATGTGTTTAATGTCATCATTATTAATGTAATGATTAAGATAAAATTGTGGTTAACTCTTGTGCAATAAAATATGATAAATGGTGTCCCAATTAACCAATACCATGGACAAATATTATGGGTAAGCCCTAGTTTTTTTTCAAATAACACTATCAAGGTACCCCAAAAATTACTAAAAAACTCCCTCACTTTTTCTATAAATAACCACCAATTAATTAATTTATGTTCATTATAAATTAATCCAATATGATGTTATGATAGTTTTACCTCCCCAAGAGTCTTTAAATGGTGTCATAAATACCCCAAGGTCTTGATATTTGATTTTTTGGAGGTACTCTTCAAGGAAAGATAAATCTCAACATATATTTTCATTTAAATTTACTTTTTATGAGGTATGTCTTTCAAATTTATACACTATGTTCTTCTACCTATTTTGTTCAATACCATTATTTTATTATTATTATTTGAATAATGGTATACCCCTTTCCCCTTTCTTTTTAATGTTCTATAAAACCATGTTTCATACCCTTTATGTTGTCGGATTTTCATCTCAGAATCTATATCTTTTTATCAAGAAATTATTTTATTTTCTTTTTGTGAGAACCCATATCTTTTTCATATAAAACGTTATTCAGATTTATTTAAAAAATATATTTCTAATTATATGATTAGTATACATTAAAACCACCTTCCTTTCCCATGGGTTTAAAATGACAAAAGGATCTTGTTTTTAAGTACTTTCAAAAACACCGTGATTTTGAAATGAATCACGTTTCTTTTATTCCCCACATGTTATTTACGAAATGTTTTTTATGATATTTTTGGCTCATATTAATTAATAAATATGAATGTTTCTCCCTGATATCACTATAATTCATTGGGTAAATAATTTAATCTCTTTATATGACTAGTTTTATGATACTTTGGTAAATAACCTTGGTAATTTTTGTGAGAGCTCTATGATAAACCTTCATGATATGCTTATGAATGACACAATTAAATATTTTTGTCACATTTAAAAGTTATAATTAATGTTTTTTTATTTATGATATTCCACATTTTATCTATTTTATTCTATATTGATGTTCTTGATGTTCTTGTCGATATTCTACAAGATCACATGTTAATTGTTTCACTTGTTTTCCGTTACTGGGACTTCTACAGACCCTTTCTATTGATGTATGTCCCCATGTTACAGGATTCAATACATGTACTTTGTATGAACCTTAATTAATAATTTTGAGTGTAATATAATTATTTTTTATGTTTTCATGTATTATTTACCTCTTTTCCAAGACACAAAACATTAAAAGATTATTTGTTTGTAAAATGCAATGTAATGTTATGAAATAAAAATGTGAGATTCTATAGTTGGTATCAAATTAAGGATTTGGTATTAGTGTAAATTTTTATTTTATATCTTAAGGAAGAAACCTATAAAAAATTTAATTAGAGGAAAACTTCCTTGAATTTAGTGAAATATTATGTAAGCAGTTTTGAAACAAATAAATCCCTGTCGGGATACGAGCAGGTGGAGGTTGATTTGGAACAAATGTATCTTGGGGTAAAACACAAAAACCCAAATTTGATCCAGACTAAAATGGGAAATTTTTCATGAAAATAGAACTTTTTTCACTCAAGGTTTTATACTCTCAGGGGATATGGTTGGTTAAACACATGATTTTTATGAATCATTATTAAGTATATATAGGAAATATAATTTTTTAACATGTTTAAGAAAGATGTTATATGACATAAAATTTACCTTTTTACTATAATAGTATTAAATGAAACATGTTTCTCTCTAAAGTATCCTTCTTTTATAAAATGGTGGGAAATAGGAGAAATCACGTAAATGGTGACTGCAATGGAGAAGGTGATGATGACCTTCCAATATAAGCGAGAATCGAATCCTTAAATAGAATGATGAATCAACTTACTCGAGTTATGAGAATTTAAATGAATCAAGATTAGAGACCAGATTCACCATGAGGGGAACAAATTTCCATTGTGTCCTTTATGCATCAACTACAACCATCATTCAGTTGATCTACCGAACCATTGATTGTTGAATAGTGTATAAGCACTATCGAAAAGATCTTTTATATACTATGTTGTTCAAAACAAGAGAATGTCACCGTTGATTATTACCATTCAGAGAGATAAGTTTATTACAGGTGGACACTAGTTAAAAATAAGAATCCAAGAGAGGAGATTTATAGTATGGAGTGGGACTAGTTCATGGAAACCTTTTTCAAAAAATATTTCCCCTATTCAATAAGAACAAAAATGGAGATGAAGTTCCTAGAGGTGAAATAGAAGGAAAATGAATCTATGAGAATATATGAAATGAACATCACAAGAAATTCTTGTAACACCTCTAGAAGTTTCATGGATCTTAATGGGAAGGTTGACATATTCTTTGGTGGACTAATAACTCATCTATAGAAGATTCTTCACAATCGAAACTACGGAAACTATGATGAGACCATGAGCAGTGAAATTAAAGTTGATCTAGAGTTAATGGAGACACATTTGTCACACAGGAAGAATGAAAAGAAGATATATTATGATCCATAAATGGGGTAGAAATTTGATCGAGGAATATGAGGAAAGAAAGTATAACTTTCCACAGACAACAAATGTGGGAATAAGCTTTTAGGGAACTACCTGCTTCGGAGTAGGAAGTGTTTCAAGTTTGGAAGAGAAGGCAATATTTCATGGATCTGCCTTAGTGAGCTGAAGACTCAACTTCCCAACACTAATGACAAATGGAAGATGGTTCAGGCCTTACCCAAAGCCTACTGTATCAGGTGTGAATAAATTGGGAACATTTACAATCACTATTTAAATCTGAGGGAAGTGGATGAGAATCGCCATCAACCTCAACATAGACCAAGGGAGGAAGGCAATTATTTTTCTATCATATTGTCCGAATTTGAATCTACAAATAGAGTGATGGAAGTTAATCATGTTGTTCTATTTAATCTATAATGTACTTTGATTCATTGTGGTTCTACACATTCCTTTATTTTCTCAAAGATTGCAAATAATATAGAATAAATCTCTAAACCTCTTGAAGTATAGTTATCAGTAAAGACTCCTAGAGTGACTATCTAAGAATCAAAAGTGATTAGAAACTCTAGTATTTACTTTGGTGAGCATAACCTCTTCAAAAATCTAGTAGACATTCTCATGCTGGAAATCTACATTATAATAGGGCTAGACTAGCTCACAAAGTATAATGTTAAAATCAAATATAGAAGCAAGGAAATATCAGTAGTCTTGAATGGAAACCTACAAATATATTTAAAGGAGAGATATAATAACCTGAGATTTGTCTAGAATCACCACTGGTAGCCTTATCTATGGAAATGATTGGTAAAGATGAACAAGGGAATGAAATTATATGAATAGATAATGTCCCCTTCATTCAAGAATACATTGATGTATTTTTTGCGGAGTTACCTGGGCCTCTGCCATAAAGAGAAGTAGAGTTCCCCATTGAACTTATTCCTAGATCCAAGACGATATAAAAACCCCCATATTGAACGAATAATGTGAAGCTATAGGAATTAAAGAAACAAACCCAATATCTTTTGGAGAAGACGTTTATCCATAAAAGTGTTTCTCATTGGGGTGCACCTTTTATCTTTTTAAAGATGAAGGATGGATCGATGCTGTTATTCATTGATTATAGAGAACATAACATGATCACAGTGACGAATAAGAACCCTCTTCCATGAATTGATGATTTATTTGACCAGATTCATGAGGAAAAATTCCTCACTAAAAATTGATATTTTTTCTATTTTTATCAATTAAGGGTGATGAAAGAAGATATTCCAAAAAACTCCTTACAATAAAAATATGGTAATTATGAGTTTGTTGTTATTCTTTTTTCCTTAACCAATTCTCCTGCTATTTTTATGGATTTGATGAATAGAGTCTTTAAGGACTTCCTTGATAGATTTGTTGTAGTTTTTAATGATGATATTATGATATATTACAAAATTTTATAAGAACATGAGGACCTTAAAAGGGTTATATTTTGAAAACTATAAGGAAGGGGAGGTAATATGGAAATATAAGAAACTTTTAATTTTTGTTACAACAAGTTTCTTTCTTAGGGAAAATTAAAACTGATGAAGGAACCTGAATTGACTCTTACAAGGCAAGGGTGGTGGAGGAATGGCGTAGGCCTACAACAATAAATAATATTTCTCGTTTCCATGGATTATTGGGATGTTATAGGTGAATTGTGAAAAACTTATAATGAATTTATAATCCATTAATCAAGTTAGCTAAAAAAAAGTTTAAGTTCATCTGAATAAAGTAGTGTGTAGAATGTTTCCAGTAGCTTAAGAAGTGAACGATTACTTCACCCGTGTTAAATCTACCCTCTATCGGAGAAGGATTTGTCATTTTTAGTGATGAATCTCTAAAACAGAATGTTTGCATGATCATGAAAAATGACAAGGTGATTGCTTATGTATCTTGAAAGTTGAATCCCCATGAGTAAAACTATTATATGCATGATCTTGAGATGGATGCAGTTATTTTGGATCTGACGATATGGAGGCACTATCTTTATCGATAGAAATGTGATACATACACAGAACATCCAAAGTTTAAGTATATTTTCACACAAAAGGAATTGAACATGAGATATAGGATATGGTTGGAACTTCTTAAAAATAATGATTGTTCAATCCATTGTTATCCTAGAAGTGAAAACAACTTTACTGATTTATTATGTTAGTATAACCATGTTTTGTTGGAAATGATGAGGATTCAAAGATATCCTTTGATCAAAGACCTAGTAAAACTGGGCTTGGGAATCATAAAGGTAGGGACATTATCAACCCCATCACAAATGGTTTCTCATCCATCATTACTAGATATGATCATGAAATCTCAAATAGAAAATCCTTGGTTACAGAAGAAGATAGAGGTTGTGCTGAATTTGAAGTTTCCTAAGTTAAATATTGATCAATATGGTGTAATAAAATTTCATAAATGGCTATGTGTTCCTTGTATTATAGAAATGAAGAAAGAACTGATCGATGAAGCTCATACTTCTATTTTCTCTATACATCCTAGAAGCATGAAAATGTATACAGACCCTCATGATAATTTTTGGAGGGATAACATGAAAAGTTATATTACCAACTACACTACATGGTTCCTAGTGTGTCAATAAGTGAAGGTAGAGAGAAAACATCCAAAAGGTGTATTACAACCATTACCCATACTAGCATGGAAGTGGGAAAATATCACTATAGACTTTGTCACCAGACTCCCAAAAACAACCAAAGGAAATAATGTGATATGGGTTATAGTGGAATGTCTAAGTAAAAATTCACATTTTATACATATTCTAAAAAAATCTCTTGAACAACTAACCATGATATAAGTGATGGAAGGGGTAATTCTTGATGGAGTTCCACATATATCATATGTGATTGTGATCCAATGTTCACACCAAAATCCCAGAGAAACCTTCAACATGCTTGGAGTACCAAAATGAATTTCCATATGAATTATCATCGCCAAAATAATGGACAATATGAAAGGAATTCAGAAACTCTAGGACATTCATAGAACTTGCTCAATGTAATTTAAAGGTGGATGTGATCAATATATCCTATTAGTTGAGTTCTCGTACAACAAAAACTTCCATTCGATCAGTAAAATGGAACCCTGTGAAGTTATATATTGGAGGCTATGTATAACTACTATTTTTTATTATAAAGATGATTAGAGAAAGATTCTTAAGCCTGATCTAGTGAATGAGATAACAGAAAATGTTCACTCCATCCAATAAAAATAAAGGCTGCTTAGAGTCAGCAGAGGAGTTATGGTGACAACCATTAGAGGGACTTGGAGTTTAATGTTGGTGACAAATTATTCCATCAATTTTCACATTGGAAGAGATTCATGAGGTTTGGGAAGAAATTGAATCTCAACGATAGGTATATTTGTCCCTATAAAATCTTGTATTGCATAGGAGCATTGTCCTATCAGCTTGCACTTCCACCAAATATATCACAAGTTCATGATGTTTTCCACGTATATCTCTTGATGAAGTACATACCTGACCCTTAAAAGGTAATGAATCCAAAGGTGGTACAAGTAGAATGTGACCTCTCTTATAAGGAACAACCTATGGAGATCTTGGATCATAGAGACAAGGTTCTACGCACCAAGACTACCCAACTCGTTAAAGTGTTTTGGAGGAACCATAAATATAAAGAATCGACATGAGAACTAGAGTAAAAAATGTGGCAGAAGTACCCTCACCTTTTCCCGACCAAGAGAACGAGTAGAAATTTTAAGGATGAAATTTCTTAATGGGGGAATAATTTAATGATCCGAACTATTTAAAGGAGAATTTTTTATTGAAAACATCTGTTACATTTGTATACAACAACATTATATCTCAGTAATAATGAAGTAAATATATTTTATTTTGACCATCAGGTTTCAACTGTTATATGATTTTTGGGAACTATACTGTTAACATTATTATTATTGTTTACAAATAGAAATGATTTGAGTTAATTAATGATGTAAGAAGAGTTAATGGCCTCATCTAGTATAATTAGGTCATAAAAGCCCATTTTTTAGAGCTTGGTAATGAGGTATAATAACCGGGATTTTCTCTTGACCAATCCCATTCTGAGCATCAACAAGTTATTCTTGAATGAAATCACCTACATGAGAAGTTCAAGTTGGTGGAGATTACCACTCGGGTGATGTTATCTGGGCTTTCCTAAGAGTTTATCACCATCACACACCTTACCCTAGGGTAGTATGTAGGTTTTATAATGCATTATGTATAAAGTCCTTAGTCACTTAAATTGAAATCTCTTTGTTTAAATAAAATTTTTATTTCATAATTTATATTTTTAGAATAGTTTTGTTTAATAAAATATATGTTTAATTGGAAAAATATAAAATATTGATTTTACATGTAAAAATTTTACTCTTCAATTATTTCTCATACCTATAGAATTATTATGGTAAAATAAATATCATTTTTGAATTTTTAATTTGAAAATTATTCTAGGGGATTTTTTTAGTAATTTTATAGGATGTTTAAATTTTTTGATGAATAGGGAAAAATAATATATTATAGAAAAAATTATGCTTTTCATTTAAATAATAATAATTATTTAAATAATTTATTTAGTGAAATTATTTTCAAAAAGCAGACATACCCGGTTGTGATCTTTAAGATAATTGGAGTCTAATAGGATCAACATAATTTTCTGTTAAACTGTAACTTGAACCTTTAAAATAGTATATTTACCTTATAAATAATAATATGACCAATGGAATCATAACCTCTTATAAGGAAGTATAAATATAATTTTTTCATCTTAAATGGAAATGTGATATAATAATATCATAGTATAAGTAAATAAATGTTTTAGAAATTTTTAGTTGAGTATTAGTATTTCTAAAAAACATAAATATTTATCTAAAAATTTATAATTAATATAATTATTGAAAATGAAATTAATTTTCATTAAATTGAGTTCATTTTTTAATTATAATAATCAAAAAATGGTTAAGTGAATTTTTGGTTTATTTTTTTAAAATACTTTTATTTTTCAGTGAATAGTAAAAATACTGTTTTGAGTTTCTGCTGTGTTTATTGACATAATTAATGAAGAATTGAGTAATAAAAAATTTTGGTTGAATCTTGTGCATTAGAATATTATAATATGTGTCCTAATTGTCCAATACCATGGTAAAGCCCAAGGTTTTGCAAATGCCACTATTGAGGTTTCCACATAAATTAATATAAAAACTCCCCCACTTTTGCTATAAATAATCTCCCATTACATGGTTTCCTTTCATTCCAAATTCATCTACCATTAAGTTATTATATTTTTACCTCCCAATTATTCATCCCAAGGGGTCCTCCCAAGGTTTCTCTAAGCTTTCAAGGTCTCAATCATCGAGTTTTAGGAGTCACTCTTCTAGGTAAGGAAAATCTCGACTTCTCTCTTCCATTCAATTTACTTTTTATGTGGTATGTATTTCATATTTCCATACTATGTTCCTTTTTTAATTTTTTTTCTATCCATTTACTATATTAATAGTCTTTTTTGATTTTTTTACCCTTATCCCCTCCATTTTTATTGTTTTCCAAAACCATGTTTCATACCTATTATGCTTTTGAATTTTCGTATCAGAATATCTCTCTTTTTATAATGAATTTTTTTTCTATTATGAATAACCAAACCCCTTTCTTCTCCAAATAAAATTCACATATATTTCATAATTATATTTTCAATCCTTTTATTACCATTCATGAAACCCAACTTTCTTTTCCATGTTTTGTAAATGAAAATAAAGGATCTGGTTTTTAAGTACATTCTAAAACACAAGGATTTTGAAATGAAACCCATTTATTTTATTCTCCATGGGTTATTTATGAAATTTTTAATTATTATATTTGTTGGTAACATTTATTATGAAATATTAATGATGCACCATGATATTTATCCACTATAATTGATAAATAATTTAATCTCTAGAGATGGAATGTTTTACGATACCTTGGTGAATAACATTGGTAATTATCATGACACCTCAGTGATAAACCTTCATGGTAAGATTTTGAATGACTCCATTAAATGTATTATCCACATTTCCATGTTATTATTCATGTTATTTTGTTTATGATTAGTATCATCTTCTCTTTTTCATTCTATATTTTTATTCCTAAAGTTCTTGTCAATGTTTCTCAAGATCAGATGTAAATTGTTTCACTTGTTTTCCCTTACTGGGCCTTCTACTCACCCTTTCCATTGATGTATGTCCCTAGGTTCTGAGATTACATAAATATTCTTATGATAATATTTAATAATACTTTCACGTGAAATATAATAATTCATTATGTTTTCATGTATTATGTACCTTTTTTCGAATAACCTAAACATTAAAAGATCCTCTGTTTGTAAAATGATACGTAAAGTTATGTAATGAAAAGGCCAGATGCCATAAACATCCTCATTCTATGATCATTAAAAGAGGGATATAATAAATTGGATCAAATAAGAATTAATAACTGATTGTCTCCATCAAATCATCCCAATCTTGAAGAACTATTAAAGGAATATCGAAGGATAATTTAGATCAACTGAATGAAATGAAGTATAAGTCCAAGCAAGGAATAAATCAAGGCTTTGATGAAAATCACAACAGAAAATAGACTTCTTCCTTGAATGCTCCTAAAACACATATCTCAAATAGGGATGGTTAATCAATAAATTAAATCTATATAAATTGAGTAAATAAGGAATTAATCAACCTGTCATTATGTTTGAACAAGGTTTCAAGACCCAACAAAACTCATTAGAGGATATATAAGGAACATTGTTAGAATCTAAACTATTTTAATGTGGAATGATCATAACTACACCCTACAGCACAACCTATCCATGGTTGTGGTGTTCTTGATCACTCCATCATGAAATATCCATCCCTACCGTGTTTTTACCTATCGCAGACCATTTTCGCTCACCACAGCCTCTAAAATGGGTGTGGTGAGGTCACCCAAGTTGTTTCCTATTGGTTCATTATACATGAACCATTCCACGGCTATCCCCAGTTTCCCTATTGGGTGTTTTACACCAAATAAAACCAAATAAAAAAACTTGAACTAGTTCATGGTGTTGACTACATTGAATTGAAAACTGCCAAAAATCACTTTTAATATTACAAACACTTACAAAAAACCATAACACTGTTACAACTATTAAAAGGATGAAAAAATTACTTTAAATAAGGAAAAACATACATTAACTTACCCCTTGAAAATTATGGGGTTCTAATTATCCTCCTATAACAACATCTTTTACTTGATAAATATATTTAGGGTCAACATTGAAAAACTCAGGCCATTACACCCAAACATATGACTCCTATTTCTAATTCACCTACTTGACTAGTATGTGATTCCATGAGATTTGAACAAGTGAAACTCTCTTCCCCCAAAAATTGTTCTCACCTTGGTCATTTATATTGATATACCATTGCTCATATGGTGCATCTAGATACAAATCAATATCCTTGTAGTCTATAACACATACAATATTGGGAATTTACATATAAAGTTAGGATACATGAAATAAATCATGCATACCTTGGTAATACTAATAAATATCCAACTGATAAGCCATATCACTATGTTCTCAATTATATAAAATTTAATAATGAGTCTTACGGACAACATTAATTACTTTTGAAGATGCTAATGCCCCGACTGAGAAGTCACCCATAAGAAAACATGGTTTCCTATAGTAAACTACAATACTCTCCTCCTACGATTTAGATATGATATTTTTCTTCACAAAATAGTGTCCAAACTCTTTTATATCAACTTCACACTATCTGATGTCTCCTCCACGAGGCCCATTCCCACAATACCTACCTCACCCATGAAATTTCTACATAATGGTGAGCGAAAAGGATGACAATATAGTGATTCATAGGGTTGCATCTAGATTGTAGCTAGATAAATATTTGTAGAAGAAATACCCCTAAAGAATATATTCCCATCCCATTAACATCCAAAGTCTAGGATGAAATATAGAGAAATATTCTTAAGAATACAGATCTTCCTCTTAGACTATGAATTTTTATATGGGTGATTTGTTTTTCTCTATCTTCGCTAAGTCCCTAGAGCCTGATACAAGCTATGATAAAACTGTGAGATGAAAATTATTTTTTTATATGATACAATACTCAAGGGAACTCCAAACATATATAGAATCTCATAGGCACACACACACACACACACACACACACACACACACACACATATATATATATATCCCAACTCATCCATAGAAAGAGTATCCTGGATCGGAAAATAGTTGGCCACCTATGTCACCTAATACAAAATCGACCAAAAAACATCATGATTCCTTGAGGTCATTGGTAATAGCATCACAAAATCAATAATTACATCATCCCATTTCAATATAGAGCTATAATTCAATATAGTTAACCTCGAGGATGTTAATTCTCAACAATTAATCTCTGGTAGGTATGATATCATGAAACAAAACCTATGATATCTCTATTCATACCTAGAAAAAAAGAAAACTAATTTCTGATTTCATGGAACATCGTTGTTAGCCAGGTATGCACTACCTGCAAAAGACATGGGTGTATTTTATAATATGTTCTTAGACTGGAGAAGTAAATACAACCCTCCCATAGAAATAAATCATTTCATCATTGTTTATGGAACAACATGGTATTGGATCATTTCCCATAAGTCATTCTCACATCACTACAAACTCAGAATAAAACTTCTAACTGGAATCTACTCAGAACAATAAAGATAACATGATATCTTATGGGGCACATGTTGCTACCCCTCAGTCCTCAATAGCATCAATAATTCAATTAGCTAATAAACGCATCATATACCACTCTACTTGATCCTAATCATTATATGACTTCTTATTAATATCATCTAAACAATGTTACCCTTACATGGATAATATTCCTTATAAAAATATAATATACTCCACCCATCAGCTCGACCTCAAATTTAGGACTCATTATTATAAAATATATAAGAGACTCTTGTGTTCTAAGTAGATATAAAACCACTCAATTAAAGGATAATATCTTTATAACATTAAATCATAGAGAAAAAAAAACCAATTCTAGTTCATGGGTTAGATAACTCCACTCATGGAGTTATATTTGGAGAGACCCATAATCTATTACCCAATCTTTCTACAAAATCATAAATCCCAGACCAAATCCTATGGAATCACTGAGGACCTCATATCTCATCCCAAGATCTAGAAATTTCAATATCAAAGTTATCTTCGACCTCATAATTATCTCATGAAAAATTCCTCATATTGATCTCACCACTCAAACATCACCCTTTTGGGATTATAGTTGTCATGGGGGTTGTGAAACATGATAAATACTAGATTAAATGTCTATAGTACCCTAATAATCCCAAGAAAACCCTAATATTTAATACATTCTTTTAAGGATCCCAAAACATTATCGACTCCACCATCTATGGGTCTACATAAATTCTAGCCTCCGACGTGACTTTCCCCCGGAAATGAGCATACTAAATCCAAAAATGACACTTTGAAAACATGGAATAATATTAATTACATGATGTATACTCTATAATATCACTATATTCCTAATAATATTCTTTGAGTTTTATGAATATATGTGGACTCCATTAACAAACACCACATTGAATTAGTCAAAACATGGGTGAAAGATCATTATCACAGGGTACATGAAAACCATTTGAGCATTCATTAGACAAAAATAAGTCACCAAGAACTCATATGATCATACCTATTACTAAAAATTTCCTTTGGTATGTCTTCCTCCCTAACTCATAGTTGATGGTATCAAGAATACATATCAATATTGAGAAACTAATGAGCTCTTCAGAACTTATTAAACATTTCATTGATCCTAGGAAATGTGTATTTGTTATTTACCCTCAATTGGTTCAAATTTTAGTAATCCATGAAAATTAAATGAGTAACAAATTATTTTTTGGAAAACAAAATAGTATCTCCCCATGGATATGTTATAATTCTAATAATTCCCTTTTTCACCAATTCATCAAGAGAAACATTTAGTTCATTTAACTCAGTTGAAACCATATGATATTGAGGAATTGACAATGGTTTTTCCCTTTTACTGAGTTCTATATCAAATTAAATCCTTCTATCTTGAGGTAGACTTGAAAATTTTCTTGGATACAAAAATTTATAAATATCAAAAAGAGAAGGAAAAAATGAGTTGCCAAAAATAGATCTTCCAAAAACTGGTAATCCCATAACGTTTTCCATAAAAACTCCAATTTGACTCAAATCTAGACCCACTCTACCAACTACCAACCCCCACTCATCGGTCAATTTGAAATTATCCCACAAAGTAATTGGAAAGAATAAATTTCTTAGATAAAAGTTGATGTGTGCATGATAGATCATAAGACAATCCATTCCAAAGATCACATCGAAGCTGTTCATATTTTAGATCCAAAAATACCACAAACATCCATAGGCAATGATAACTACCAGAAATTATAGATACCATGTAACAAGGATGACTTTATTCCCTAAGGGTGTGTGAAGAGAAACAATCTCTATGCATATTCTAAATTATAAAAATAATCCAACTACAACCTGATAATAAATAATGTCTTGTGAAGAATTAGTATAAAAAAATTTGTAGATTGATTTGAGGTGATCAATAACATACCTTAAAACACAAATAATCCCTCATATTCACCAGCTGGAGTCTGATCCACTATAAATACTCATCCCATCTCATCACTACTCCCTTTCCACGAGTCATCACTATCTGCGGAGACATCTTCCTCTAATGTGGTCATCCACACCAACTTATCCTAATACCCAAGATCTCTTCAGTGAATCCCTAAAAACACATTGAAGGTGTCTAGTTCTTCCACATAGGGGCACCCAACATGTGTAATCCTAAAATGATTTCTAACATTCTCTACTATCCTATAATTTAATCACATAGTATAATTACCTCCCACTCAGGACACTGAGGAAGTTCTAATTTGACCCATTTACCTATAACCATACTAATACTGATCATCTTTCCTCATATGACTTCTGAAAGTGGATACTGTAGTAGTGATAGGAAGCTTTATAACCAACCATTATGGACTATATGTAA
The DNA here is from genome assembly GCA_963277665.1 of Viscum album. NCBI lineage: Eukaryota > Viridiplantae > Streptophyta > Magnoliopsida > Santalales > Viscaceae > Viscum > Viscum album. Next base: position 1,677,847,063 of record OY728125.1, read on the forward strand.
TACTGCTACCTTATACTCCCCTAATACCTTCCCAATGGTCAGGGATTTTCAAAACACATGTGGTTGTAATGACATATCGAAGAACCAAACATTCCATTTGATCATAGGGTGGATAACTCTCTATAAATTTTTGGCCTTTGGGCCTCATTTACATCCAGATTATAGGTAGATCATATCAACTATATATAATGATCAAAATATATGGATTCCAACATAGATATATGATATATCTCCATGAACTCCTAAGAAATATATATCTTCTTCACGCTAGGGAAATATTGCTCAAGGAATAGCTCCTTAATGATCGCCCAAGTAATACCCTTTGGTCTTCCATCCAAATTCAGATTAGTCAACCATCTTCAAGAATATCCTGATAATATGAAGGATTCTTTCATTATTTCACCAACCATTATATTCTAGAACATATCGAAAAATTCACTCAATTATTTTTATCGATACCTCGACATTTTGTGGGACATAGTGCCCTGAATGGCCAACAGATTCTATAACTGGAAGTCTAGAACACGATCAATCATGGTCATCTAAAATTTTCTACCTTGACATGTGTCATAAAAATAATCTTGGATGAGAAATATTTTAATCATGAATCATGGGAGCTAGTACAAGAGCATACTTTGGTACAGCCTCATACACCAATGCTGGAAGTACATGCATGTCCTCTCTAATGAGAGCATTCGAGATTGCAACTATCGGTGATCCCATCAAACATCTATGGGGTGGAATTTTTGAAATGAAAATATAAATTTTAAGATGATTTATTCCATTAGTCCATGATAGGCCCTAGTTAGTCCATTGGTTTACATAATGAATCTCCTAGGAGGCTACCCATCACCCAAGGTATATCCCTCCTTGATCAAACCATAATAGAAGCCAAGTTCTCTATAATTACAAGCTGTTAACATATATATATATATGTAAATAATGATATGTTTAATTAATCTAATTCGAGTAAAATGATAGTATAGAAGATTGGATAAATCACAAAAATAGAAGAATCAGATCTCGGAAATAAATAATTCTTTACGATGCATCAATTTATAGGTTTATATATGAAATGCGATTCTACATTACTACTCATTTACCATTTACATACCCAAATCCCAAATATTATTAATAAAATAATATACACATGATCTCTAATAAACTATTAAACTATAACTATAATAGAAAACCCAAAAAAGGTAACTCAGAGGTCTGTTACACATGTACTGGCTAAGAATACATGAAATCCCCCTTCCTGAGTCATACATAATCTAACTCATTGATACCTTTCCATAGAACATATTAAAGAATATTCAAAGAGGGAAAGCCTCCTTTGATACCATTTTGTAACAACCTAACCCGAATCACTATGTTCGAGTCAGTGTTCAACATGGCCTCATGCATTCTTCACCATATACAAGAGGTTTCAGACTAGTAGTGAGGGTCCAAATTTTATATGTGGGGAGAATATAAACTTAGTATCATTTAATAAATGTAATAATAATAACACAATGGAATAAATAAACAATTCAATTATAAATGACATGTAACGTGTCTCATGTCAAATGAAATAATTAACCAGGGACCCCCAAAGTTGTATGTCAAACAAGAGTATGAGTAAGATAGGATAGAAAATAAAACATTGTGATATCACTCAATTTTCAATAACTATATTACCTATAATCACCATACTCCATCACTTAGCTCGCAATCCCTTGGGCCTTCTCCTTTCTTGTATCACCGATCATGAAGTTTTCACATGCATCAAGCTGCCCATATATGGTGTAAGTATAAACCCAGTAGGACACCACTAATGAACCATTACAATGATTTCACAATATATATATATATATATATATATCATGATATAAATTAAATATATAAGTAACAATACAACCAAAAAAGTGTCGAGTCATCATTTTCTAACCAAGATACCACAAACACAGACACCACACGCTTCATCATGTTTTTTGAGAGGATATCAACATATGTCACCACACATCACCATACATTCTATAAGATCCAATTTCGATTGTCACCCTATTCATGTTAGTTGCATCTAAAAGTTCTTACTTTAAGGAATTCTACCCACCCCAACCTGATAGTGGTTGTTAATAGGAACATTACATGACCCACCCTGATTTTGGTCATATTCCTCAGATGGTGGTATGTCCCACCTGACATGTATAACATATTTGAATTGTATGTCACAAATTTATGGTAATCTCCCATATCTTTATGTAACTAAAGGATACTCAACACCCCTATATGTTATACTATCACATTAGATGATATGTACGTAGTTAGACTCATACAATTAAACAATACAAAATTATTAGCATTTGTCCCATCATTATTCTCCCCTTTAAGGGATCATCTAGCCAATATTGAGAAATCTGTTCATCCTTATACTTGAAGAACCTTTCAACATGATATGTAATGATATAGATAATAAGTATCATAAAAAGTAATAATAAGGCATGTCAAAAACAATTCTCACATGGCTACACACACACACATAAACACACACTCTCATGAAAAGAAAACCAAGAAATGTTTACACAGGCTACAAATATATATATTTATATATTATAAGAACACATATATCAATGTTTGGTCTCAAGGGACACTGACACACATGCAAGAAACAAATATAAAACATGGGATTCATGAATAAATTATCCATTTATGACACAATCATATACAAGGACTAATATGGTAGGGATATTCATACATCAAGATCATAGGCATTGTGCCAATGCTCATCAAGAAGGTAGTCGTCCGAAATAATCTCACAACCAAAGACCCTAATAACCATCTAAAAAATCACATGATATTTCATGAATGTATATTATATAGGGGAACATCAAGGCTAAATAGTAATATATTTACCAATAAGAGTCATAAGGCTAATCACACCCATGATATCATAGAATGCCAATGATATTTAATAAAGGTTGTTGTTACACTAAAAAATGGAATCACCTCACTTCCAATCATAAATAAAAATCATAGAATCTAGGATAGCCTCATTTTATGATCATTAAATTAGGATAAAAGAAACCGGCCTAAATAAGAATGACTCATCAGAGTTCAGAAGTGAATCACCCGAAGCCATAATCACTAATAAATCCAGATGAAAAGTGTCATTAGATCAAACAAAGGGAAGGAAAAATAGTTCCAAAAAAAGAATAAATTAGTTCTTGGTTAAATATTTCAACAAAAAACATTATTCTTCCAATAATTCTACAAAAAATTATACTATTAAAGAGGGAGGGTGAATTGACAAATTTAATCAAAGTAAATTGAGTGAAGAAGTAATTAATAGAACTATCGTTAAGTTCAAACGTGGTTTGATGATGAAGCACATCTCATTAATGAAAATATGAGGAAGAAGGTGTGTATTTCAATTATTTCAATGATAATTTACCATAACCTATCCCAACACTAGGACCTAGGATTTCCCATGGTGTTCTTGAAAATGAAATCCAAAAATGGTCATCCCTATAGTGAGTCCCCAAGGCCCAGTCTCTTTTCACTTTCTATAACCTCCAAAATAGGCATGCTATGGTTTCAAAATCCATGGGCCATAAGTACCTTCACCGTACACCACACAATGGAAATTAACTTTTTACCCATTTATTATATTACATCAAAGAACAATAGATCAAAAAAACTTTTACCATGGTGTGGTGTTGGCTGTTTTGAACCTAAAATCTAGAAACCCTACATTTAAACTTCTAAACACTTCTGACACAAACTGAACACATCTTTCGATCATCACAAGGCTCAAAAAAATTAAATAAAACACACTAGAACTTAAATTAACCTACGCAATGATAATTAGGGTGTTACAATTATTCCCATTTAATTATTTCTCAAACTTGATAAGTATATTTGGAAAAGAGCTTAAACAACTTGGTATATTGTTCATGAAGGATAGACTATTGTTCCCAATTATTTTCCAGGACCAATCAATGCCTCCATAAGATCTGAGCATGTGGTATTTACTTCCACCATAATTTTTCCCCTATAGACAATATAGGATGAAAATTCATCATATGATGCATCCATCTCTAACTGAACTCCTTCATAGTCTATAACATGGGTAATATTTGGCATGTACATATGTAGCTAAGATACACAGAATACATCATGAATACCTTGGATAATTTATGTAAACTCTAGAAAACAATCCAAAATAACTATATTCTCAATGATATAAAAGATTCCCACAAATATTGGTGTTACTTTTCCATACTTCTAAATAGGTTTATTCCATAACTGATGAGTCACCTACAAGAAAAACTAATAGACTACAATGAATTCCAATGATCTCCTACGACGATCAACATATGATATCATTTCACTCTAAGTTGTGACTAATCCATTTTTGATCAAAATCACTCTATCTAAATTCTCTTGCACCCAAATTGGTCCAACACAAACTCTCTCACACACCTAATTCAAGAATAATGGTGAGTAACAAGGTCAATCATAGAGATCAACATGGGGAGAAATTTATATAGAATCATTGTTACTATTATCATAAGAAATTTATACCAATGATATATGGTCATACCAACATCATCTAATGTTTAATATTTAAGATAAAATCATATCCTCAAGAATTTGGATTGTCCCCCTTTATTTTTTGTCTATCCTTATGTGATATACTGTGTTCAATATAAATGGAATCCCTTGATCCTTATGTGATCTATGCCAAAATAAAGACATGAATCATAGTATTTGATCTGATACAATGCTTAAGGGAACTCCATGAAAATATAAAATATCACATTTATATATCTATTCCGGTTTTTACACAGAAAGCATATCTTAGTTTGGAATGAAATGTGTCACCTTAGTCAGTTGATCCACTATCACCCAAAAAATATCATGATTATTTGAGTTCCATTATAACCCAGAAAAAACTCTATTATGAAATTTTACCATTTCCACATGGGAACTGAATTTGGGTATAATAATTAACCATGATATTTATTCTCTTGCTTTACTATTTGGTAAGAAAGACATTATAAAACAACACTAGTGACATCCCTCTTCATAACTGGCCACTGAAACTACTATATAATTTCATGGTACACCATCATCCGCACTAGATGCACAATCTCTTACAAAAAGTGATAGTCTATCATAATCTCTTCCCTAATGGTATCATGAAATAAAACCCGATCAAATATATAAAACATTTCGTCATCATCAATAGGCCAACTTGGTACATGATCATCTCCCACTAACTATTCTCACATCACCACATACTAGGGATATAACTCATAACTATCATTTACCTAGTTTTACTAAAGGTCACGTGATAACTGTTGGTACACATGTCACTAACCCTCACTGATTTGCTGCATCCATCCTTTAATCAGACAACAAACAAGTCAGATGTCACTCATCCTTTGAAGTCAAGTCTTCAATATCCTAGTCCTTTTGTGTCTTCCTACTATGATAATCAATAATAATGTTTCCCTTACATAGTAAATAATACTCACAAAACTGAACATCTATATATAATCCACTTAGTTCATCTGTCTCAAATTTAGGACTCATTGTGTGAAGATATAACAATGACTCTTTTGTCACAAAAAGACAACTAACCTCATTTCAATGAGATAGTTTCACCCAAAATTCAAATCATTGACCACATCTTCCAATTCTAGGTTATGGGTCTGAAAATTATTCTTTTGGGGTCATAACTAGTGATACCCATTAGGTACTACCCAATCTTGTTCCATTAAGAAAACTCACAAAAAAAACTCTTGATTCATTGAAAATGACCCAATATCTCATCCCAATTTCTAGAAATCTCAGCACCAAAGATGTCGTCAGTCTCCTCTTTAGCTCAGTAAACACTTTATCTCACTGATCCAACCAATCTAAATTCACCCTCTTCATGGTCAAAGCTATCATGTGGATGCCAAATGTGAGAAATTATAGATGAAATGTCTATAGTACCTTTCTAGTCAAAGGAACGTCTCTTACAAATACATTTTGAGGGTGATCCCAAGTCATTATCACCTCCCGCTTCTCTGGGTCTACATAAATTCCAACCTATGACACCACATTCCCTAGGAAATACATCTCCTTTATCCAAAAGGGACACATTGACATCTTGGATTATAGTTCATGCTCCTGAAGTGTACTTAGGACTACATTGATATTATTGATATACTCTTTAAAGTTATATGAATATATAAAGATAGCTTCAATAAACACCATAATTACTGAGTCCATATTTGAGTGAACGATCTTGTTCATGAGGGCCATAGACACCACTGGAGCATTATTTAGACCAAATTGCTTCACTAAGAAATCATATATTCCATATATTATTCATAATAATATCTTTTTTATGTATTCCTTATTTACCCATAGCTAATGGTAGCCTAAACATAGGTCTATCTTAAAACTCATATAGACCATAAATTCTTCCTAATACTATCTTTGTTAGGTATTCATTCACTACCTATGGATAGTGGTAGCCTAAACATAGGCCGATCTTCGTAATGTATTCATTATTTTCCAAATAATTCCTCATATATAAATTAATCAATTTAATTCATGAACATTATTCCTTATAAAATATCATTATTGAATACAAGATACAGATTTATCAATAATTTCCCATTTAATTAAATAACTGAAAAAGTGAACATTGTGAGTAAAATGGTATACGGTTTAAGAAATAATAATAAATATTTCATGAGAATATTTTTATTTAAGAAAAATGTAATGTACTATAAAAAATATCATAAATAAAGTGATCATTTCATGTGAAATATAACAATCAGAAAATAATGGGAGATTGCAAAGGTAATCATTAAATACATTATTGAGGAATATAGTCCTTAAACATTAAAAAGTTTCCCATATCACTTTTGAAATATTTAAATAATTATTCCCAGAATAGAATAAAATTAAATGAATGTTTTTAATGTAATGAAGACAAAAGGATTCATAATATAATATATCGAAAGGGATCATAGATACACAACACAAAAGAAGTGGTGAATTTTTAATTTATCTCATAGATGTAAAAAAGGGATATGAAAACCCTTTAACATGAGTTAGACATGTCATGTGTCATATTATTATCCTGAATAAAAATAATATTTTAATTATTTAAATGAATAAAAACCATTTTCATGTTTATAATTTTTTTATTTCACTTATTACAATGTTGTAAAAAACTGCTAAACAATTTATTTATCATATGGTTTTCTTACCATATTCAGTTAATGTGTCAAAAATGACTTAAGTAGGTCAAATATGGTAAAATGTGTCCTTATATAAACAAATAAATAATATTAATAAGAACATATTATCATATTTATAAATAAATTATACTTTTAAAACCACTCAAGAAATATGGTTATGAAAAATGAACCAACAACACAATCATGGAGACGGTAGGCCTTACGTACGCTTGAGTAACGTTCCCATTTTTAAATGATCATTTTGGAAAGAAGTTAAGTAATAGTATATATCTCAAAAATGATAATTATATCATAAATACCATTATATTTTAACATTTATACTTATATATATAATTCATGTGTTGAAAAATTAATCACATCATGTTCTAGTAGGTGGTAGTTCACACGTCCAAGACCAACACTATCACAGTTTAATGTGTGAAAAGGGAAATAATGAAAATAATATATTTTATAGAATGTTAATTATGTCATTAATATCATATATATATAATTATTTGACATATTGTTAATTAAAACCATCATTTATACATTCCATTTATATAGAGAACGAATCACATCTCTTTGAGGTGGTGGTAGTCCACACTTCCACAAACGATATTATCGTATTTACAAAAAATAAAAAGTTTAATGTTATGTGTTATACAATAATTATAAAATAAAAAATACATAATAATTATTATATATAAATAGATTTTCCATCATAATTCATAACCATGAAAGGTGGTAATGGTAAAACAAAAAATCATTATTTCATGAGGCGATAGTTTGTCAAACACATAAATGGAAAGTTCATTACCCATTAGGTGGAAGTTTATGTAAGTTAAAGTTGAACCCATAATATAAAAACTTCTCAATATATTTGGGATACTAGTGTTTTTATATAATCATCGAATAAAAATATTTTATGGGTTCGGTAATGAAAAAAAATGAAAGAGCATAAGGAAGGATGTTACCTCACATTCAGGTAACTCCCATTGTTTTGCACAAAATGGATTCGTTGGTATGATTAATAACTAAGGTGAGGTTTCTAGGATTATTTGAGGTATTTTTAGAATCTATTTTGGTAGATACTAGTCTAGAGAATTTTTCTTTAATGGTGTATGGAAGTGGGAGGTTTGAGTGCCTTTTTATAATGGAGGGGAAGTTGCATTCTTCTAAATACCAAAATGTATGCATTTTTGGGAGGTATCCCTTACCTAATGTGACTCAAAAATAAAAAAATAATGAATTAAATGGAAATACTGGATGATAAAAAAATTCCACACACAAAAATAATTAATATTTAATAATTTTGTTTCTTAACATCTATGTTTCATTATTTTTATCATTTTAGTTTTTTTATTAAAGTAACTAGTTTTATATCCTAAGTTATTTAACTATTAAGAGTAAATTAAAGAATAATTTATTATAAAATATAGAAAAAATTAAACATTAATATTATATATAATTTTAAAAAATTAATTCTCATGTTTTTGGGAAATTAATTTTAAAACTAGCACATGTAACAAGAAAAAACACTAGTTTAACCCACACCATGCAAATTATGTTTTTACTATCTATGGGTCAATATGTTAATTATTAAATATTAATTGGTCCCATAATTGACCATATTGGATATTTTTATACACATAAAAATAACTTGGAAGAATACAAGATTTTTCCAATTTAATGTTATTTAATTAAATAGCATTTATCGTAAAATAAAATTAATTCCAATTTTCATATTATTTATTTAATTTTAATTTAAAATATAAACAAAATTTTGGAATTATAATTTATTAAGTTAAAATCTGTGTAAAAATATATATTCATGTAAATAAATAATTAATGACAATAATGAAACCAATTTACTTCTCTTTTAGTATTTACAGTATCATTTATTTTAGTTAATTGTTAACTAAATAATCACTTTGTGGGAATTTCTTAAGAAATTTGAGTAACTACATCATCTATTAAAATTAATAAAAAACATATGATAAAAATATAAATTTTTCTTTCAAAAGTATATGTATAAAAAAATATGAAGTTTTTCCACATATTAAGGGTTTATAAATTGTGAAGTTATGGAAGGTTACTTTTTTTTCTTTTTCCATGCACAACATATAATATTGCGAACTTCCATGGAATATTATCTCGATAACTTATAAAATTAATCCGAAGAGGGTATATAGTCTAAATATTGGTAGAAAATGGATTTTAGACAAGTTTCTACGTCATTTTGGCCCATAAGTTTAAGGTTTGGTCCCTTGTGAAGATTAATTTTACTCTAGTCATTACAATGAATTTTAATCAATTTCACTAATATTTTTAGTCAAAAGATATTTTTATATTATTAGAATATAAATATCACAGTTATTAAAAACTTATATCTCAAAATTTTCAAATTCAATTAGTATAAGTGTCTAAATTAAATCTAAAGCTAATCCCGTAGACATGGATAGAAAGTGGGGTTTTAAAATAAAAATGTTCAAACATTCAATATGTTTTTATATATAAAACAAATAAAAAAATGATTCCAATGACCCAAATAGGATTAATATATGTATAATTTATATATTTTTACTTTAAAACCCAATTTAAAATATAATTTAACATTAATAATTATTTAAATTAAAAGGTTGTTTTTAACTAAAGTGTATTATTTTTCAGTATTCATCTAAAAATGAAATTTCTTATAAAAATAGAGAAAATTAACCCTAATAAAATTTTAACATTCATAATTCAAAAATGATGTTTATTTTTCATATAAAATTATAAAAGTTTCAAATATCATATTTAAAATATATTCACCATTAAAAGGTGATAAAACTCATTCTTGCGTGTAACACAAGCTAACTTCGTAATATGTGTATCGTAAGATTAAAATTGTGTTACGTATGAATAAATACATATAAAAAATAAATTATATTCTAAAATGATATTTTATTATTGTCTTGGGGTGTTACATTCTCTCCACCTTAATTAATAACATCCCGGAAGTTTAAACTTGATCTCGGTAATATAGTGAATGATATTTGAAAAAAAATTTGGAAGAAACCACATCATAAATAGGGTTAATAAAAAATATTCTTAATAATAGGGGAAGGAAAATAAGAAGGTTTCCACAAAACATGTATTTTAAAATATGATAACATTAGTTAAAACCTGGACATGGAATGATAATATAACTACCATGTTTTGATGGAGTGTGACTGAAATAATGTTTATATGAAAGTTGTTGACCACAAAACCATAAGCCATAGGTGTGAATAAAGGTAATGATATCATAAATAATGATGATAATTGGAAACTTTTTATTTCAGGTCTATTATTTTTTTCTCCAGAGATGTGAAATTCTTCCACTCTCTATGAAAATAAGTACATATAAGTTTCTATAAATATAAAATCATCCTTTGATTAACGCTTGAACTATTTATACTTAATCTCTTAACACTAGATGATTCATTTAGTGAAGAAATATATCAATATATAAAACCACCCAAATTTCAACTTAAACAATTTCATAAATGGTTAACTTTTCCGAAATATTATGATCCAACACTTTAGAAGGAAGTTCTCTAAATTTAAAAAATTAGCATATCACCAGCCTTTATGAAGTAGCTCTTTAATCAACAAATACCAATCATGTCGACACCTTCATCATGTATTATATCAAAATATGATAATAACTAGAATTACCATAAAACATTATTGAAAACATCAATGATTCATTATTACTTAATTAAAACACATGTTATTAGATATATTCCTTAAAACCAAAAGTGTTTTAATCTCCATCAATGATGGAATAAACCACTTTTTAACAAACCATTAATTGATTCCACGGTATTAGGAACATATCAAAATCAATCATCTCTTTATTACAACATAATTATTAGAGTATCAGGAACATATTACTACTTATATTTCCCACAACCATGTGTCTTCCAAAATTTCAACTTCCCACTGAATCCTATACTTGGTTATCAGTATCATTATACAAATCATTTCAAATCCTTAAAAAATTACTGCAATAAAATCTTTATATATTTCATAATTCTCATAACCAGTACATCACTAATAAAATATTAAAATGAAAATATATCATATTCAAACATTTTCATATTAATCATTCATCTTCATACGCACCAGAACCATAACATTACCATTATACATTAGTATCTTTTGGGGTATATTCCTTTGATAGTAGAGACATTGATTTTCATATTTTTTCATCTCTTTAAAGTTGGATCATTGTACATTGGAGATTATTTTTTACCCTAGAAACCACAAGAATGGTGGCATATCATTCTAAACATGTTGCAGACTCCCATTCCTTTTAAACTAGTACCAGGGCACTTCATTCGATAATTATCACATGTGGGAAAATAATTCTTTCCCTTCTTTAATTTTTCATACTTTTCCACTACCATCCTCTTCTTATATTGATTGACATTAAATAAATTAGACTTGGAAAATTATTTACCTATATCTTTAACACATTATATTAATTACTCATATGATGAGAATATTTGGGAGACTGTTTCCCTTCAAAATTTTGGCTTACAACCAAAAAATGTATGATTCTTCTTACTCTTCTAATCACATGGATTGGTGGAGGTCACATGCCTTCTACTAGGTTCCATTTCTAAATGATGACATAAACTAAGTTAGATCATATCATTATGAAACATAATGTATAATCTTAAAACTAGTAAAATAATTAACCTAAATTGAAAAACTTTATTCTTAGCTAATCTAATAATCCTAAACATAGTTTCTATGGGGAAATTTTTACTTTTAAATCCTTCCTAATTTTTTGTAATGAAAATGTAATTTATCCTAAGCATATCCCTCAAGAGGTTCAAACCAGCTACGTAGAAGTCCCATTTTCATGTATCTAGTTAGGCAATGTCAGGACCAAAACACATTTTCAGAGTTGTTACTTCTAGGTAATTTGTTCCAGAACTACGTCTACTTGTAATATTGATATAGGGATGTATTTCTAGGAATACCCAAAAAAATCTACCTTACCTAAATTCTAAGATGCAATACTGTAATTATACTCATAGTATATCTTAGGATTCTATTATCTAATCTATGATTTCTAAATCATGTCTCCATGGATGCTTCTAGACTTCCTTTGATACCAACTATAATGACCTGACCCTAGAAGCTCGGAACCGGTGCATTATTTTATTACATTGGCATAATAATAAAGAATAAAATCCCAATGGAACAATCAGATTAGTATTTTTGAAAATAAATATTACATACATGATACCCATAATACATTAGTAAATAGAAATTACAAACATGATACATAATAAAATGAAATAAACAGTATCCTTGAAACTCATTCAAAGGATTCCTTTTCACAACATGGGGATATGAAACATAATAATGGTGATCTCAAATGATCATTAAGTGTAAGTAAAGTGGAAAAAATAACCAATAAATGAGAATAAAAAATATTGTAAATATAAATAATAGATAAAAAATTCCATTCAAATAAATATATATGGAATAATCAATATACAAAGGTAAGAAACAGATACACATTCCATTTAATCAATAAATTTATAATGGAATGTATGCATAGATATATTGATTAAAAATATTATGGATGAATTATAACTAAATCTAAATGATGGAATTTATAAATTATTGGAATCCATGTTTCCTAAGTACATGATACCATTACCTTCCAGACCTTTCATGAGATGATTTATCATATTGGATAAAACCCATCTAATTTTTCTAAATATTTCTTCTCATGAGACTAATGATACATTGAGAGGCTATATATAACCTGGACCCACCCGTGTCATTCCTATCATAATAATTACTCATATATATAGAAATTTATTTAATTCATGATCATTTAACCATATTGAATATCCATGTTGAATAAGATACCTAGATTTATCAATAATTCCTCAGTTAATCAAACAACTAGGAAAGTGAAAACCATATGTAAAATGCTATATGGTTTAGGAAATAATAATATACCTTTCATGAGAATGTGTATATTATAGAAATTTGTAATATACCATAAAAATGATCCTAAATAAAGTTATTGTTCTAAGATAATGTTAACAATCAAATAAGAATGTGAGATTTCAATGGTAATCATTAAACACATTCTTGAGGAAAATATTCATTAAAATTTACAAAGTGTCCCATACTAATTTTGAAAACGTTGGATCATAATCCCCATAAAGGAATAAAAATAAATTAATGTTTTTAATACCCTGAAGATAAAAGGATTAATGATATAATATATCAAAAGGGGCAGTAGATAGACAACATAAAATAAATATGTGGGGAATGTGAAATTTATCTCACAAATGAAAAAAGTGAGAAGAAAACACATTACCTTGAGTTAGACTTGTCAAATGTTTCTTTATATTATTGAATAATTAACTTATGTTAATTATTTAGTTGTGTAATAAATTTTTTTATGTTTATCAATACTTTTATTCCACTTATTACAATGTTGTCAACATTTACCTAAGAAATTAAGTTTACATAATGTGTTTTTACCATATTCGGTTTATGTGTCAAAAATGAATTTGGTAGGTCAACTATGGTCAAAGGGGACATTATAAAAACACATAAATAACAATATAAATTAAATAATTTTCATATTTATACTAAAATTATAATTTTAAAACCAATCATGAATGATGGTTATGAAAAATGAACCAACGTTAAAATCATGGAGATGGCAGGCCGTACATAGGCATGAGTAAAATTTCTATTTCTTCGAGATCAAAGAAGGTAAGCAAAATTATGTATTTCCCTAATTATCCTTATATCATAAATACAATGATATTTAATCATATATACTTATATATATAATTCTTGTGATGTAAAAGGAATCACACCATGTTCAAGGAGGTGATAATTGACACATACATGACTAACACAATAATTTTTAAGTGTGTGAAAAGGGTAATAAAGAAAATAAAATATTATATTTCCATAAAGGTGATTATTTCATAAATTTAATATATATTTATTTCATTAATTAAATATATTTTTAATTAAAACAATCTTTTATACATTCAATGTATATCATTAATGAATCACATCGCTTTGAGGAGGCAGTAGTCCACACTTCTACAAATGATGTTATCGTATTTACACCAATGGTAAGTACAAACTTATTTGTTAAAAAATAATTATAGAACAATAAATATATAATAATTATCATATATATCATATATAAAAAAAATTCTCCATAACAATTCCTAACCATGAAAGGTGGTAAATGTAAATCTAAAAATCATCATTTTGTGAGGCAGTAGTTCTCCGTAAACATAAACATTATGTTCTTTTTCCATTAGATGTAAGTGTGTGTTTTTGAAGGTATATACCGTAATATAACAAAATATAAGTATATTTAGGTTATTGGTGTTATTATATAATCATGTAATAACAATATTTGAGGGGGTGGAGAATGAAAATAATACTAAAGATCTTAAGGAAAGATGTTGCATCTTATTCAGGTAACTCATTTTTCTTTGCATCAAAGGGCTTGCTCAATTTTCTTTTTAAAAATGTTTAGGATTCTTTGATTAGGGTAGGTTTGTTGAGGATATATTTTGGGTAGATATTTTTCGATCCAAACTAGATTTAGAGGTGTGAGGAAGTGGGAGGGTTGAGTATCTTTTTATAGTGGAGGAGAAGAGACATTCTGGTAAATACCAAAAGATATACATTATTGTGAGGTCTCCCTTACATAATGTGCCTAAAAAATTAAAATATAATGGATTAAAATATAATAATTGTTGAAAAAGACCTCCACCAAAAAAATAAGTGTATTTTTAAAACTTTTCTCATGTACTTCTACGTTTGATTATGTTTTTCATTTTAGTTTTAATTAAACTATCTAGTTTTATATTCAATGTAATTTAAAGTGTGATTTATTAGAAAATATATAACCAATTTAATATTAATATTATATTTAATTTAAAATATATAAATCTTAAGTGTTTTTTAAATATATTTAAATATAAGTGAATGCGATGTGGAAAAACACCGTTTTAATCCGAACCATGCTGACAATGTTTTTACTATGTATGGGTCAATATGTTAATTATAAAAGATCAATTGGTCCATTAATAAGAAATATTTGATATTTATTGACATTTTAAAATAACTTGGCAGATTATAGGATTTGATTTAAATTTAAATTTTTTAATAAAATATCATTTATTGTAAAATAACAATAATGAAAAATTTCACATTATTTATTTTATTTTAATTTATAAATATGAAAAAAATTGAATTTGAATTTATTATGGTAATATATATGTAACATGATTTATTTATCTAATAAATAATTAATTACAACAATTTAATCCATTTACTGCACTTTTAATATTTATAGTATCATTTATTTCAGTTAATTATTAACAAAATAATCAATCTATTAGGTCTTCTTAATAATTTTAAGTAACTACATCATCGCAAAAAGTTAATGATAACTAATTATGACTAAAATAACCCATTTATCGTTCAAAAGGATATTTATAACTGAAAATATGATGATTTTTAAACTTTTTCAAACTTTATAAACGGTAAAGCTATGGAAGGTTCCTTTTTTTCCGTTTTTCCTTACTTAACTTATTATATAGGAAAATTCTACGGAATACTATCCAAATAACTCATAAAATTAGATCCAAGAGGGTTTATGGTTGAAATATTGGTATAAAATGGATTTTGGACAATTTCTCTGTTATTTGGTCCCTTAAGTTTAACGTTTGGTCCCTTGTTAAGCTTATTTTTACATTAATTTTTGTAATTAATTTTAATCAATTTCACAAATCTTTTTGGTAAAAAATAAGTTTATATTATTAGAACATAAATATAAAACTGATTACAACTTGGTATTTATTGTTTTCCAAAATTAGTTCATGAAGTGGATAAATTAAATTTCAATTAATCACGTAGACTTTGCAAGAAAGCGGGGTATTAATGTAAAAATGTTTGAATGTTCAATAATTTTTTTTATTGAAATTCAATATGAACATGATTCCAATGACCTAAATTGGATTAATATATGTATAATTTATATATTTTGAATTTAAAACCAATTTTGAAATATAAATTATTTTTTGTAATTATATAAAATAAATGCTAGTTTATAACTAAAACATTGTATTTTTCATTATTCATTAAAAATGAAACTTCTCAGAAAAATACCCAGAAATCAACCTATGATAATTTGTACATTATAAATTCAAAAATATTATTTATTTTTTAAAATAAAATTTAAAGAAGTTATAAATATTGTATTTAAAATAGGTTGTCCATTAAAATATGGTAAAACTCAGTCTTTCATGTATCACAAGAAAACATGATATTGTGTGTTGTGTAAGCTTAAAATGGTGTTGCATATAACGAAATATAGCTAAAAATAAAATTTAATCTCATATTAAAATGTTTTAAATAATTTGGGTGTCACATTATTTACACCTTAATTAAAATTCATCCTCAAAATTTAAAATTGATATTTTTAAAATAGGGTTTGATATTTGGAAATATTTTTTTTTGGAAAAACCAATATCATAAATAGGGTTAATAACCCATATTATTAATAAGAGGAGAATTAAAATGATAAGGTTGCAAAATAACTAGGGTTTCAAATTATGATAACATTTGTGGAAAATTGGTCATAGAAGGCAAATCTAACTATCATGTTCTGATGGAGTGTGATATAAAACATGTTCTGATGAAAGTTATTGACCAAAAAACCATAAACCAAAGGTGTGAATAAATGCCATTTATATCATCAAAATTGAGGACAATTGGAAAAATAATTTGTTTCAAGGCCATTATTATTATTTTTCACTAGACATGAGTAATTCATCCATTCTCTAAGCACATAATTAGATATACATTTCTATAAGAATACTATTTTCCATTGATTATGCTTGGAAATATTTATACAACATCTCATAGCACAAGATGTATCATATGTGATGTAATATATCAATATCTAAAACAATAACCAAAGTTTAACTTAATCCATTTCATAAATGTTTTAATTTCTCAAAAGATTATGATCCAATAATTTATAAACAAGGTCACTGAAATTAAAAAATGTTTATATCATTAGCCTTCATGAAGTTTCTCTTTAATCATCACATACTAAACATATGATCACCCTCATCAAGGATTCTCTCAAAATATGGAAATAACATGAATTACCATAAAACTATATTGAAAAAAATGAATGATTCATTATTTATTAAGTAATAAAATTCTTATTATATATATTCCTTAAATCCAAAAGTGTTGTAAACTCCATCAATTATGGCATAAACCACTTTTTCAACAAACCATTAATATGTTCCAAGTTAGTCGAAACATATCCAAATCAATAATCTCTTTATTACAACATAATTATCTTATTATCAGGAACATATTAATGGTAAAATTTCCCTCAACCATGGGTTGTCTAAATAGGACAACTTTCTTCTTAATCTCTTTTCTTAGTTATTACTACTATTCAACACAAGCTCTCAAATCCTTAAAAAAGGCATTGTAGTAAAATAATTATATATTTCATAATTCTCATAACTAGTTGATTGCTGATAAAATATTCAAATAAAATAATTTGATAATCCCAACATAGGCATATTAATCCTTCCGCTTCATTCATGGTAGTTGCATAACTTGACCATTATCCATTACATCTTTTGTGTTATATTCCATTGATGATTGAGACATTGATTTTTACAGTGTCCCATCTCATTATAGTTGAATCATAATATATTAGAAAAAATTAATTACCCTTGAAATTAAAATCACGGTGGCCTTTTCCCACAATTTTTGTAAACTCCCATTCATTTTAAGCAATTACTAGGGTGCTTATTTCCACAATTATCAGATTTGGGAAATTACTTCTTTTACTTCTTCTATTTATCTACATTTTAATCTACCATCCTCTTCTTCTCTTTCCTCCCTTCAAAGAAATCAGACTTGGACAATTATTTACCAATCTTGTTAGAAGTTGATACTATTTCATCATATAATGAGAATACATGGGAGACTATTTCCATTAAAAATGTTCGATTAAGACTATAAAATATTTGATCTTTATTGCTATTTGGGTCGCATGAAATTTTGGAGTTCACATTATTTCTACTATAAGACATTTATAAATGATGACATACACTAAGTTAGATCATATCATTATGAAAAATAATGTATAACCCCAAAACTAAGAAAATACATAACAAAAATTGAAAATTTTATTCTTATATAATTTAATAATCACAAACACGGTTTCTTCACAGATATTTTTACTTTTAAATCTATCCTAATGGGTTTTAATGAAAAATTGAATTATCCTAAGTGTATCCCCCAGGAGGGTCAAACCAGGTGCACAATAATTCCCATTTTCATGTATTGGGATATGCTAATTAAGGCCTGACACACCATTTCAGAGTTTTCACTCACAGGTACAAGTGTTCTAGAACCATGCCCACTTGTACTATCTAGACATGGATGTATTTCTATAAATTCCCATATAATTTCTACCTTAGAAAAATTCTATGATGTTATTATATACTGGTCCACAAATTCTATCATGGGGTTATGTTCCCTAATCTATTATTTCTAAATATAGTTTCCAAGGTTACTGTTAAACTTTATTTGATACCAACTATAATACCTCGACCAAAGAATCTTGGAGCTACTGCATTATTTTATTACATTGGCATGATTTTAAGGAATGAAATCCTAAAGGAACAGTCAGTTTAGTAGTTTTGGAAATCCATATTACATATTAGATACCCATAATACATTGGGAAATATAAAATACAAACATGATACATAAAAAAATGAAATAAATCTCAACCTTGAAACTCATTCAAAGGATTCCTCTTTATAGACTGGGGAAAAGAAACATAATAAGGGTGATCTCAAATGCTCAGTAAGGGTAATTAAATCAAAAAAAATAATGAATCAATGAGAATAAATTAATATCAAAACATAAATAACTAATGACACATGACTTGAAAATAACTAGATAAGAAATAATGAATATGTCAAGGTATGAAAATGAAACACATTTTATTTAATCAATAAACTGATAATGGAATGTATCTATAGATATGTTGACAAAAAAATATCATCGATGAATAATAACTAAATCTACATGAAATAAATTCTTAATTATTGGATGTTATGTTTCTTAGGTACATGGTACCTTTACCGTTAATATATTTCACAATGTGGTTTAGAATATCGTGAAAAAGACCATCTAATTTGGCCAACTATTTCATATCATGAGACTACTGATGCATAGAGGGTCTATCTATAATATGGGCCCACCCATGTAGTACCAATCCAAATAATTCCTCATATATAGTGTAATTGATTTAATTCATCAACATTGTTCCTTATCAATTATTTTCATTGAATAAAAGATACTAATTTACCAATAACTCCATACTTAATCAAATAACTAACAAAGTGAACACCAGATGTAAAATGATATAAGATTTAAGAAATAATAATATCCCTTACATGAGAATATTTATATTTAAGTAAATTATAATACATGATAAAAAATATCACAAATAAAGTGATTTTTCAAAGAGAATTGTAACAATTACAAAATAAAGATAGATTGCAAAGGTAATCATTAAACACATTCTTGAGGAAATTAATCTTTATAAATTCCAAAGTGTCACATAGCATTTTGAAACATTTTAATCATAATAACCATAAAGGAATAACATTAATTTTTTTGAAAACCATGAAGATAAAAGGATTAATGATATAATATATCCAAACTTGAAGTATATACACCACACGAAATAAGTAAGTGGTGAATATGAAATTTGTCTCCTGGATGTAAAAAGTAAGATGAAAATCCATTACCTTGAGTATGAATTGTCATGCGTTTAATTATATTCTTGAATAATAGATATATGTTAATATAAAAAATTATTCATATCATTTTTCAGTTTTATCATTACTTTTATTTCACTTGTTACAATTTTGGAAACAACTACTTAAACAATTATGTTTATGTCGTTAGTTTTTACCATATTCGGTTTATGTGTCAAAAAAGAATTCAGTAGGTCAACAATGGTCTAATGGGTCATTATAAAAACACCAAAATAATAATAATCATGTTATAATTATCATATTTATACGCCAGTTATAATTTTAAAACTAATCATGAAATATGGTTATGAAAAATGAACCAACGTTATAATCATGGAAATGGTAGGCCGTACATACGCATGAGTAATGTTATTATATTTAAATGTTTGATATGGGAAAATGGAATGTACAATTTTATATTTCCATAATTATAAATATATCATGTATACGATGATATTTAATCATATATATATATATATATAATTGTTGTTATTTAGACGGATTGACGTCGTGTTTGAGGAGGCATTAGCCCACACCTCCACGACTGACGTTATTACTTTTCAGTGGGTGAAAAGGGTAAAAAATATATATATTATATTTACATAAATGAAATTATGTTGTTAATATCATATATATTTCATATATTTCACATATTTTTAATTAAAATCATCATTTATGCATTCCATGTATAACATGAACGAATCACATCACTTTGAGGAGGTGTTAGTCCACACTTCTACAAATGATGTTTTCATGTTAAAAAAAATGGAATGTATAAAGGTATGTGTCATAAAATAATTATAGAAGAATAATGAAATAATAATTATCATATATATAATATATAAATATTTGTTCCATAATAATTCCCACCGATGAATGGTGGTAATGTTAAAATGAACAATCATCGTTTTGTGAAGCGACAGTTCGCCGAACACATCAATGGTATGTTTGTTACCCATTATATGTAAGTGTGTGTAAGTTAATGTAGAAACCCAAATATAAAAAAATATTAGTATATTTTTGATACTGGTGTTATTATATTAGCATGTAATAAAAATATTTGAAGAGGTGGATAATGAAAATAATACTAAAAATCTTAAGGAATGATGGTGCCTCTTATTCAGGTAACTCCTTTTGGTTTGCACCAAATTCATTCCATGGTTTGACTACTATATAAGGTAAGGAATATTGTATTAGGGGAATGGTTTTTAGTATCTATATGGGAAGATCTTGGCCATGAAAAAATGTCTTGTGAGGTGTGAAGAAGTGGGAAGTTTGAGTGACTTTTTAAAGTGGTGGGGAAGTGACATTCTTGTAAATACCAAAAGGTATACATTATTGAGAAGTCTAACTTACCGAATGTTATAAAAAAATGATAAAATAATTCATTAAATGGAAATAATGCTCTATAAAAACCTCCACCGCTAAAAAAAAGTAAAATTTTATAATTTTGTTCTTTAACATCTAAGTTTAATTCGTTTTATCATTTTAGATTGAATTAAAGCAACTAATTTTCTATATGATGTGATTTAATCATTATTTATAAATTAAAGTGAGTTATATTATAAAATATATACCTAATGAGATATTAATATTATATTTAATTTACAATATATAAATCGCATGTGTTTTGGAAATTAATTTTTAAGCCGGTGCATGTAATTTGTAGAAACCCCTGTTTAACTTGGACTGTCCTGACTATGTTTTTACTATCTATATGTCAATATTATAATTATAAAAAGATAAATTGGTCTATTAATAGAACAAATTTTATATTTATTTACACTTAAAATAACATATCAAAATATATTATTTTAATCAAGTTTAAATTATTTAATAAAATATCTTTTATTATAAAATTACATTAATCCAACTTTCACATTATTTATTTAATTTTAATATAAAAATATCAAAACAATATTTGAATTAAAATTCATTATGTTCAATTCTTTGTAACATGATATATTAATCTACAAAAACAATTAATGAAAATAAATTGATCAATTTAATATGCTTTTAATATTTATAGGATCATTTATTTTAGTTAATTATTAACTAAATAATACGTGTGTTGCTGTTTATTAATAATTTTAAATAACTACATCATCTCTTAAAATCACTGATAAAAAAAATATGATAAAAATAACCCATTTACCATTCAAAAGTATATTTATAACTGGAAATATGATGTTTTGTCTACATATCATGGAATTATAAATTGTAAAGTTAAAGAAGGTTCCTTTTTTTCTATTTTCCTTACCCAACTTATTATATGTGGATCATCTAGGGAATATTATTCCAATAAAACATAAAATTAAATCCAATAGGTTATATGGTCTAAATATTGGCATCCAAAGGATTTTTGACAAGTTTTATGCCCCTTTGGCCCTTAAGTTTATGGTTTGGTCCCTTGTTAAGATTAATTTTTCCTTAATCACAGTAAATAATTTTAATCACTTTCACTAATATTTTTGGTCACAAATTAATTTATATTATTAAACAATAAATTTTTTACTTATTAAAAAAATTTAAGCCCATTGTTTCAAATCAAATTCATAGAAGTGGCTAAATTAAATTTAAATCTAATCCCATAGACATGAAAAAAAGTGGGTTTTTAAAGTAAAACATGTTCAAATGTTCGGTAAGGTTTTTACATATAAATTCAATTTAAAAACGATTATAATGACCTAAATTGTGTTAATATCTTTTATAATTGATATAGTTTTACATTAAAATCAATTTAAAATATAATTTAACAATAATAAATCTTTAAACAAAATGGAAATTTTTAATACAGCATTTTTCACTATTCATAAAAAAATGAAGCTTCTTAAAAAAATACCAAAAATACACCCAAAGATAATTTTGACATTACAAAATAAAAATTATATTTATTTATGAAAAAAAAATTTATAAAATCTCCAGTACTTATATTTAGAATATTTTTCATAATTAATAGCTAGTAATACTCAGTCTTGCGTTTAACAAATGATAACATAGTATTGTGTGTAGTGTAAGCCTTAAATAGTGTTTCATATAAAGAAATCCAACTAAAAAATAAAATTTATTCTAAGATGATAATATTTTAAAGTCCTTCGGTGTTACCCTTCTTCATGTCACGACACAAACCATCATACCCTGATACAACCTGTCATGGAATGATTAAAAAACATTCCATAATCCATCCCTAACCCACAAAACTACCACAAAAAATCCCCGAACACCACCAACAACCAAGAATTGACATAAGAGGGGTTTGGGAAAAATTCAATCCCTTATATCATATACCTCACAGATGATCCTCATCCTAGATAATTGAAAACACACCCAGGAAGGAGAAAGAATAGGGAATGTAAAAAATATATACTATTAGATACCTCTCAGGGATATCACTATAAAAAGATAAAAACCAACTCATTGTAGAAAAAAGGAATAAAATATCACAACTTTATCAATATATTATAAATAATGTCTAGGTCAAAAATTTCATTTTAATAAAATCAATTAACAAATAACTCGAGATATCTAGAACACATCAATGATTCATGCCCCCAAGTACTCTCTTACAAGTCATCGTGCCACCAAATGACATAAACATAATTAATAACACACCTTTGTAACACTTTCTCATGACGACCCTGAATCTCAATAAGTCATTCCTTAAACAAAGTATCATTTTCAACATATAATTTTCCCATAACAATGAAATGAGGGTCATCAAGAATATATTTAAAAGTAGTAAAATATGTAAAAGTAATATATCTAATCTATATGTATATTATGATCTAATGAATACCAAACATCACTGACTTGTCCCAAAACCTTAAAAGTCTCAAAAAATCATGGATAAATCGTATTCCCATGATCTAATATCTGCTACACATGATGAAGAAATACCTTTAAGAACAAATTATCTCTTATTTAAAACTCCATAGGTAACCAATTATGACAAACAAATGACTTATGATAATTTTTCACCTTTGTCTACTCGTGAATCACCCATACAATATCTGTTATAGTACATAACACTTTCATTCAAAGATTCATCAACCATCCAACCTCGGTCTAACACAAAGGAGATCTACAAGGTTGGACATACAATGCTTCAAATAGAGATATATCAATGGTGTATTCAATGTTATTATTATAGGAAAAAATCAATCAAAAGTAGGTGGTACATTCATGAACCTCAAAAATCAGAAACTCATATGTGTAATATATCTTCCAATGTGTGGATAGTCATCTCTATTTGACTATCTGTTTTTGGATGAAAGGTTATATTGAGGCATATCTAATAGATAACATAATTTTGAGGACCTATACATACTAATGACGTAAAACATGTATCATGATTAGAGATTATCATCCTCATAACTCTATAGAGTCTTACAATCTCCTCTAAATACTTCCTTGAGAGTGTATCCACAACTCTTGACTCCTTAATTTCCAATAAATGACATGATTTCAATAAAAAACTGAAAATTGCCAAAATAAAATCATATCTACCATGAGATCAGTGTAATTTGGTAAGGAAATCCATCAAGATGTACCCAACTTCATCTTAGTAATATTTAGTGGCCGAATACACCCACCAAGAACCCAATGTTTAACGTTTACCTTTTATTAAACTAAAAATTTAGAAAGAAACTCTATAACTAATCTATTTATCCCTAAAAACTAAAATTGTCTCCTTAAGGAAGGTTATAAAAAACAAATTAGGATGCACTACCAAGGTTGAGTTGTGAAACTCATGAGTAACCACATCATGTATGACTGAGGGAATGAGAATAACTTCTTGGAACAACAGCTAATGTCAATAATTCTTATACCATACCTTTAGTAAATCATCACAAACAACATAATATCACTAAACAATAACCTCTAGATCTCCCAATTGAGATACTTTCACCCACTTTACCAATAATGAATGTATATTCATCTAGAAGCAATATCCTCTAGCATTGACCACCTCTATATGAAGTTGAATTTATAAAATCTCCTTAATCACTCTCTCAATATCACTAGAATCAAAAAAATGTCGCTATGTGACTTCCTTCTTAGCAGGTTATTTACAACAATCCCTTTCCTCAGTGAATAGAAAATATTAAATTCATAATCATATAATAATTCCAGACACTATATATGTTACAAGATAAAATTATTTTGGGAGAATATATAAATCAAAATCTTATGATTTATGAAGACAAAAACATTCCCATCGATAAGATAGGTTCAACAGAACATAAATCGAAACAAAATCACAACCAGTATGAGATAATGGGTAACATTCTTACATACATGTGGTCATAAATACCAATACCCATAAGATATGGAGACTCTATAAAAAATTAGAACACAAACAAAACCAACGTTTGAAGCATAACAAAAAACCTTAAACCAATGTCCTTCAATTGGGAAATAGATAATAGGAGCAAAAAATAACTTATCATTAAGATAATCCAAATGTATCTAAAAATAGTTATTCCACATGAAATCATTATCCTCTCTGGGTGATATTAAAGGAGTCTAAATCTTAGAGATATTGAGAATAAATATCTTGTAATTTTCTGAGATACTATGAAAATCCCAAAACTACACAACAATTTTGGGGGATAACCAATAAACACAAACCTCTATCTTTAAATAATCCACTACTTAACCCCAATGTGACATAAACTGTCCACATAAATTCACCATATAAGAACCTAAATTATACTTAAATGACTTACCAAATAGCTGATTGTGCTAAAGTACCTCCAAAACATCAAACTAATGCCTTTCATACTCCTACTAAAACAAGGAATACATGAGGATGTAGTCAATTAAAACCACAAAAAACCAATCAAGGGTCTCTACAAAAAATAATTCATCAATATCATGAATATGGATGGGGTTTTTGTGAGACAAAAAGGAATTAACTTGAACTCATAATAAACATAATGATGCCTAAATAATATATTGAGTATATCTTCATCCTCTACGAACATCTGATGATACCCTAGATAAAAATAAATCTTTTATAACAAAAAATATCCCTTAAACTAATCAATCATAAGAGGGGGTAATAGTTATTTTCTATCAAATTATTTATTTAATGATAATTGATACACTATTTTTGACTTTCATATTCTAAATTGAGAACAATACCAACACACCCTAAGAAGACACACTAGTTTGAATAAAACCCCTCTATAGAAGATCATCCATATGAATCCACAACTTCCTCAAATAAAATAGAGCCATCCAATATGATTCCATTGAAAATAAAGAGACATCCACCTATAAATATATCCCAAACATTGTTTCATGTCATGGGGGTAGTGTCATAACCTATTTAGGGAAGACATCAGGGTATGATTCTAAAAACCAAGGAAACAACCTTAGAGATTACTCTTTTTAAATTAACATCAGCTCCTTTTTCATAAAAATATAGGGTCTTATCATTCCTCCAATACATTTGGTGGTTCCTCTAACCAATGAACACAACATTCTACCTATAAGAATCAAATAATATAACTCAACTAATAAAAAATCATCAATATCTTGAACTTAATACAACAAGTCTATGTTATGGATGATTTCATATAGTTGTATCTGTAAATATATGAAATCTTCTAAAGATTGATTCCACACAACCAGTAGTTAACAATCTTTACATGAATCATACAAGTTAACTTTACCACCAACTTGTGTAGTCGACACCAAGGGCACTGGAAGCTGCACCACATTGATTCCAAATTACTAGTCTAGGGTGGGTGAAACAAAGGAGTGTGCATCTCTTGAACAAAAAACAAAAACCCAGATAGAATAAAGGTAGATAGTACATTACACTATGTATGTATCACATATTACTCGAAACTATTGTAGAGAAATATGACCATATCCCACTCCATGTCCTCTATGTCCCTAATGGGATCCACCAATATTGTCACAATCTACACTACATTATCTAGGATAGGGTATCATAGAGATATCCTTCAACCATGTCTTCTACCCATTGCTAAATTAAACCCAAAAGAGCTCCCTAATTCAATTTGGGTTTCCTCAGAGGATACATCCACAATAGATGAACATGTAGTGGAATTATAGATCTACAATAATTATTGAGGAAGGTTAGACATTCAAGCTTGTGATATCCATGACCTCTGTCTGATAATTAAACGATGTTCGATTTCCTAATAGTGGTCCAAGAACTAGTAGCTTCGATAAAAAGAGATATTGGTAGCTAAAGTTTACTCTATGATATCAGAAACCTTGAATAACTAGGGAAATATGAAAATATACGCATAGTCCTACTCCTAAAGCTGTTTTTATAGATCCCCTCATTTGATGATCTAGAATAAACTAGTATCCTATCAATAAATTCAACCTTCACTAGCATATCATGGAAGATCATAAATGTAAATAGGGTGACATGGAACTGGATCTTTGGATGGATAACATCCTAAAAATTATTCTCTCTAGATCTTCATCTAAGAGAATATCTAAAGCACATTGCATATAGTTCTTTAATTGGACACCAAAAACATGCACACTAGATGTCACAAACGAGAATGGGTACCCTGGTAACCTGATAACCGATCGGGGCCTGACATAGCTCAAGGGGAATTCCCGATCCCCATGGGTCAACGACTAGCACCAAACATCATACAAGTGAGAGGTGGAATGAATTTTCTATAGACATTACGGAAGCAAGATAACAAGATAGTATGAAAATAAGAAAAAATCTACCGGGATAAGTTTACTAGAAGCCAAACAGGTATAAAACAACCCAAAGTACTACAACAGGTAATGAAAAACATATTGAATAACTAATTTCCCAATGGATGAAACTCTCCGAGTCCACATATCAATAGCTAGAACCACCTCAAAGTGGTGCTTTACCCTTATTAGAACCAGGAATGAGATAATCTACAAACACCTGGAGGCACAGGTTGGGTGTCAGTTAAAAAGACTTGTAGGGACTCGACAAGGATTCCATAATATATGCCAATATTAAATTAATAAAAAAATTATTTTAATTTTAAAAAATAGTTTTTTAATTTTAAAATCATAACTAAAAAAATTTATGATTTACACTTTAAAAGATGGAAATATTTCTAGAAAATTCATTACTTTTCAAGTGATGGAAAATTTCTAAAACAATGTGACTTCTCAAAAATGGATTAAATAAATAATTTTTTATAAAACAATTTATATAAATCATAAGGCATTGAAAATAGTGTACAACAATGACATATATTCATCTGATGTAGAAAAAATCCCGAAACATTATCGTATGCCAAAGAATGAATGATAGTGCTAGTCTATAGGGACTCCACACTCTAGGTGAAATGACACTATATAATTACGTCCCATTGAACACTAGACAAAGATGACTAATCACTATCTCTTAAGAGATGTGACATGATGCCTCTATGTTTTGGAATGTTTTAATGCATAAAATTATGTCTAAATAACTCACTAATTATCTAAGGCTAGCATGTCCAATAGTACAAAAAAAATTATGTGAACTTTATTTCAAGTAATAATAAAATACCATTTATTCCATTCTCCATATAAAATATTATAATTTCAATTTAAAACCCATAACATGTGGTTTTTATTAAAAAACATGCCTTTTTCATAATAGACCCTAAATGTTCCAAAAAAACCATTTAAGTCATTTTTATTAAATATAATTTGAAATAAATTTCATCAAATCAATTTCCACAAATTTCCATGAGAATAATTTAATATTAAAATTAAAAAATATATATTTCACAAATTTCCATAAATTTCTCAAACACACCCTAATTGAATAGATTTGGGGTTTTTTTCACAGTTTGAAGAAAAAATTTAATTTCTAAAAACCCTAATTCATTGGATTTGGATTTTTAAATAAACCAATTGTAAATAGTTTCAAGAAAGTTATTTTAAATCAAAAAATTGAAATTAAATCAACTAATTTTAGGGTTAATCAAATTTGAACATCATTATGAAACTAACTAATTCTCTCATGGAAGCACAAATCCCACAACGAAACCTGCCAACAAGAATAAAGGAATAGAAAACCATGTAACTCAAGCTATAAGAAAGATTAAAAAACACATAGAATAATTTCATATATCCTAATATGATCTATCAATATCACAAGGAAGTAAAGTGAAATAGACGAAGACACAAAGATAAAACTGTGAAAAACACCCCAAATCTATTCAATTAGGGTTTTTAGAAATTAAATTTTCTCCTGAAATAGTGAAAAAATAGCCTGGATTCTCATTTTGAAACAACCATCATGACTTTACATGGTTTGTTACCAAATTACATGATGTGTAATTGAAAAATATCAAATTCACTGAAAAACCATTCACCTTTGGATAAAATGAATTAATTATTATTTTAGGACGTACATGTTGTGAAAAAACATTGCAAAGTATGTAATTTTTTAGCATGATACAGAACATATAGGTTTTATTTTTAGAATCCAACAAATATTTTACTTCACCATTATAGGTTTCCTCCCAATTCCATCTCGGCCCAACATAGAAAATAAAAAAGGAAACCCACGATAAGGTTTGAACTGTGCCCATAAGAAGAGTAAAAAGATGTTACACCCTCCCTACTATAAAAGTTTTATGTCCCCAGAAATCCATTAAAGAAGATTCCACATTGAAAAGGAGAGTGAAATGCTCTCTCATTAGTTCCTTGCACTCCCATGCCTCATGAAAATTAAAACTATTCTACCATGGTACACACGTGAAAGGTATTATACTTCTACAAAGTACATTGGTTTCAGAATCAACTATCCAGACTTGATGTTCATTCTTAGATACATCAGGCTAAACCTCATGATCACCCCATAGTAGCACATGATTTGGATCAAATAGATACTTATATATATTGTAACATCCCGAGATTTTATGAAAAATATTCTTTTTTATTTCACTAATGTCTTGTGTTGTATGCTACACCAAAAGGAGCTTGCACAACACGCATCCTTGACTTGCCTTGCATTACACGCAATCGCGACCTTCCTCGATAGCGTGTGTAGTACGCAATACCGAGCTTCACTAAACAACGATATGCTATTAAAATATTATTATAACTAGCCGTTATGAATAGTAATAACCACCTTTTAAAATTTTAGAAATTTTAGCTCTCAAAATGGACTTCATTTTTGGATTCGGAGTATTGAATTTATCCTAAGGTGAAATTTTGGTACTTTTCGGAAAACTTTCATATTTTGATGAATAGTGAAAATTACTAAATTATAATTAAAAACAACTTTTTTAATCAAAATAATTAATAGTGATAAATTATTAATTTGAGTTGTTTTAAAGTATATTTAGAATATATTTTTACAATTTAATACAATGTTGGCCATTGGATGTAATTTCACATTTAAACCATACATAAACAAGTGTCAATCTTTTGATATATATTGTTTCTTAAAAACACGCTATTTGTTTTAACAGCAAGATTTAATTATAAAATTAATTAATGCAACTTCTATGTTATGAATTTGGTAAAATAGACTTCATTTTTTTGAATTCGGAATATGAAATATAGCTTAGGATGAAATTTTGGTATTTTTCTGAAAACATTCAATTTTTGATGAATAGTGAAACCACTAAGTGGTAGGTTAAAAACAGAATTTTGCATAAAACATAATTTTACCGCTTCTGTGAATGGAATTTCGAAAATCCGACAGACACGGTTAATATCAAGGACTAAAATGTGGTTCAATGAGATGAAAATTATTTTTGGTGAATAGTAACTTTTTACTTTTTTTTTACCACGGTTAATAGTAAATAGGGTAACTAAGGGTAAATATGATATTACTATTACCCTAACACATGTCCTAATTCTATTGGATAAGTGTAATTCGACAAAAAACAACCTTATGAATATAATATGACCATTTAGGTCCACTTGGATTAGATTATGACATTTAATATTATTTTATTTAATGAATAGTTAAAATAGTTAAAATCAAAGTTTAATAACTAAAACATTTTTAATATGGGGTTATAAATAAGATAAATTCGACTATAAATATTCATTAGAAAGCTAAAAATATTTCCTACATAATGATATTTTATGTATAATTTTTTAGACTTTAAATAAATTAATTTCTTTATGACACAACGATGATGCAGTAATTACCCTTTTAAGGAAATATTAACATAATTGATGTTATAAATGCTCAAATGAATGTAATTTGAGACTTTTTATGAATTACAATAATTTTCTAGGTTAATATGATATATTAGTGTTGATTTAATCAACTTGGTTAGAACATATAATTCTGTTATGACTTTCAAAAAAATCATATATCAAATAGTGTCAAAATTGACAAAAAATAGTTTTTAAATCAAATATTATATTATTAATTGTTTTTTTATTCCTAAAAATCTAAGGTTCGGCCAAATGACTTAGATAAGGATATATATATTAATAATAAACAATTTGGGGTTCGTTTGGCATGTTATAGTAAGTGTATTAACCATATAGTGAAAGAAAACAAAAAGACACGGTAAAAGTTAAATTATTTAACTTAGAGTTAAATCTAATTGATAAGGTTAAAATAATACCCTAAACTTGTCTAAATCCTATTGGATGATAGTATTTCGACCCATCCCCACTTTAGCTTCGAAATAAGACCCTTTGGAACCATTATAAACCTATTTTGACATTAATATAAAATAATATTTTGAGGTATTCCTAAGGTGCCCCTCTCCTACCTTATAAAAGGACACCTCCTCCCCCTCCTCCTCACACCAATTTGAGCACTAAAGCTCGGCAAACCCCTTCCAAAATATCTTCTCCACTTCCCTAGAAACATCCTAGAGGTTCTGGTCTTCCTCAAAGACCAATTTTAGTGCCCTAAGAGGAGGTCTCAAAGAGGTGCTTCAAAGAAGAGGTAATTACCGTTACCAATTCTTTCATCTTTATTCCTTCTTACACTTCTTCTTCTTAGGTTGTTTAATTATTAAGTAATAACATCAGTATCACTCATATACTGATATGTTATTATAAGTATGAAACAACCCTATTCCACCATCTATCCATCCTACGGAAAAAGAAATCACCGCGCGTGCGTACGTACGGAATACCATCTCCACGCCGTGGTGTAATCTATTTTCCACCACCACCTTACATGGATGGGTATAATGGTGTAAAGAATAACTATACATAGTTATTACAACATCATATTGATTCTGATATATTGTATAATCCACTCCAATTCAATTCAATATTTATGGAAATGATATCATCGCTCGTGCGTACGTACGGACTACCGTCTCCACGACGCAATGAGATTCATTCTCCATGTTAACCATTTAAGAATGATTATAAAGTATATATAACAAATAATAATGAAATATATTACATTATAAATCTACTCGATTTATGTATATATATATATATGTATGTTATCTACTTACTTCCATTTCAAGACAATAAGGAAAGGAAAACAGCGTTCATCCGTACGTACGGACTACCGTCTCCATGAACGGTGTTTTTCATTTTATTTATCTATCTATTATATATATATATATACTGAATATATATGATATATAAATCATATTTTATATTCTGGAGGTAAGTAAATCATGATATAAGTAATAATGATGTCAAGAACAACAAGTCAAAACACCTACGATAAATGAAACGATTTTACCCAAAACGCTTCTTTAACATGGAATTTATAAAAGAACGGGTAATAAAATGTCATAAGTGAACCATATATGATATCATAACAATGAATATAATTATGTAATAAGTCAATGACATTATTTAAATCATTATACAGGAGGTTCGGACACATACGAAGCAAATCGGACCTAAGGTAAGGGAAAATCTCACAATCTCAAATTTTATCCGAGATTGTTTATACTTTGAAATTTTCTGGGGTGTATTTTATCATCCAAATCCATGTTTCCTCAATATTTAATATTATTTCCATCCACCTAAAATTATTTAAATCCTCTTTTACCCTTCGGTGAGTTTTTAGTAAAAGATATGAAATGAATATTTTGTCGTTTTTCGTACGAGGCACTTTTTGACTTTTCCGACAAAAGTACGAGAAGAATGTTTTTTTTAAACTTAAATGGCACGAACGGATTTTTACGGTTTTATAAAGCCTTATTTTCATGAAGATTACTCCAAAATATTTCATGAATATTATCAATAAAATCTCATTCTTTTAAAATTGCATGACGTTTTGTGAAAAGAAATTGATTTTGAAGAAGAAAGGATATTTTTCTCAAGAATTCATTTCAAGTGTTTTATCAAAATTATTCTCCATCTAAGATAACATAGGGTTCTGTTTTTATCCCTATTGTTACATTGATTTGATTATGCTGTGATGGAATTATTTTTATGAATTCCTTTATCTTATATGAATTGTTTTATGATGTCATGATGTTTAAGAATCCCATTTTTACTACATGGGTTATGCAATGATGTATGATTTATGATTTTGTGGCACACATAAGAATGGTATCATTATGATATGGGTGGGACATATATCTCCCTCCAATGAATTGGGTAAAGATTTTATATCTCATGAGATAGATAGGGCTGGAACGGTAGGTTATACCGGTTCAGTGAAACAGGACTGAAATGAGGGTTACTTGATTCAGAAAGGGACTTTGTCCACTAAGATAGTCTTGGCAATGAGTCTTGACTAACAAGAAATGATTCTCTATGATTATGTCTGAATTCCACAAAGTTTCATGTTTTAAGTTATGATTATTGTGATTACATTTCACTGCCATGATTTACCCCATGTTATGAAATTATGATCTCTTTTGCAGGTTAAGATTTCCAAAAGTTATGTGCTTATGTATATGATGTGATTTATATTTCTTTTGTTTACCCTTACTGAGAATTTGAGCTCACCCTTTTATGTTTTCTTTTCCCCAGGATATAAAGAAAGGTTTTAGGTAAAAAAAAGGAAGATCTTTATGGGAGATTTTGAGGATCTTTCACCACGATTAGAAGATTATATTCTGAGTTTCCAAAGACACTAAACAATTATGATCCTTGTGTGTGTGTTTTTTGTTATGTACTAAGTATTCCGCAAATGTAATGTAATGTCCATGTACGTTAAGCTTCGGGTCTCTACAGTTGGTATCAGAGGGAAGGTTTAGTCAACCTTTGGAAACTAGGATGCGAAAACGTTAGTGAGATCCCTAGAGATATTTCTAAGGTATGTCTAGGGATGTCCCTAAGGATAAGTATACGTATAGGATATAGTCCTAGAACTATGGTAACAATATTAGATTAGACCAAATATGTTAGATATTGAAGTTACTCCCCCTTTATTATGATTTTTTCCTCTCACACTATTCTTTTTGGGTTTTAGACGATGGCTGGAACCCGAAGGAACCGTGTTGATCAATGCATTGGACAATGCAATGATTGTCCTCCTGAACAAAAAAACGTTATGGGAGATGGAGTGAAAAATCTTATTGCTATACTTACACAAGCTATGAATCATTCTGGACTTCCAAATGAGCAGAGAAGGGAATAATATTCTATTGAGTCCTTCATGAGGCAACGTCCAACTTCTTTCAGTGGGTCTTCTGATCCACTTGTTTCTGAACAATGGATCAGTACCACTGAAAATATATTTTCAGTTCTTCAATGTTCTGAACATGATAAAGTCATCTTAGCAGTATATCGTTTGGAAGGTGAAGCTGATCAATGCTGGAATCTTATCAAGAATACAAGGCAAAGAGATGAAATTGAGTCCATGGAATGGGACGAGTTCAAGAACTTATTTTTCAATAAGTACTTCCCTCGTATTCTTCGAAAAAAGATGGATAAGTTGTTTCTTGAACTAAAGCAAAAGGATGATGAATCTGTTGGTATATAAGAAGCGAATTTTACAAGACTTGCAAGGTATGCATATGGCATTATCATCCAACCTGAAAGTAAAGTTGATCGATTTTTCAGTGGCTTAAAACCAAGTCTTCGAAGGGCATTAGCTATAAGAGACTTCAGTAGCTATGAAGAAATTGTGCGTTGTGCTATCAAGGTAGAAATGGAAGTTGGTGTTACATATCCATCTCATGGTTTTGACAAGAAACGAAAGATGGAGTTCAAGGAGAAATCTCAGAATAATGGTGAAAAGAAGATGAATGTTTCCTTATGCACAAAGTGTGGAAAGAAGCATGGTGGAGATTGTCTTAAAGGGACTAGAAAATGTTTTAAGTGTGGAAAAGAAGGTCATCGAGCAGCTGAGTGTCGAAGTAATGGAAAAAGGGTTTCTAATGATGTGAATAAAGAAAACACTGCAGAGAACGCACTACCAACACTTCAATGCTTCAAGTGCAAGGAAATGGGGCATTATGCTAATAAATTCCCTAATCCAAGGGTTAGTGATGATCAACATGAGAAACCACTGAAGGCAAAGGACAAAGGGAAGTCACATGCGATCACTATTGGAAATGTTGAATATGACAACGATGTGGTGGAATGATTAAGTGTTTATGTAATGGGATTCCAAAATAATGTTGTATCATTGAGTATTGCAATGTTTATTGATGTGGTATTCAAAGTGATTGAGATTTTTTTTGGAAATAAGATGATATGCGCATAATGAAGGGAAAATGAGAAAATGAAATGTTTAATAGTATTCATGAGCTCATGATTGATATAAGGACTAAGTGATATCATGGTTTGAGTATATAGAATTTTGAGGATTTTGGTATTTGGAAGGTGTTAACTTTAAACTGCATTCATGTTTTCACTAAGGTATTCAAGAGAATACATGATTAAGGACTTTGAATGTTTGGAATGTGACCAACAAAACATATCTTATGATATATGGGGATCAACGATGGTATTAAATATCTGGTAATCGTTTTCACTATGTTATGAGAGTGGACTGCAGTATTATGGATAAGCCTAAAGATTGAAATGGATTATGTTGGACATAAGTGGGTATTGTTTAAGGATAGAAGTTTTTTTTCTCAATATTATTGATGGGATGTTATAGTAATGTAGTTTTAGAAAAAGGACAACCTGCAGGACGGGCGACAGCCCATCGCATCGGACAAGGCTGTGGGAATCGAACCCACAACCGAAGTGCGACTGGCCTTTATCGCCTACCACTGGCCTACAGGAAGTCCCTGTTTAGTAGAAACTAGTTTTATTATATTAAGCAGTATGATATATGAAGTATAAGTCCATTTTAGGAACCATATGTGATTAATCTCACTATAGATCGACTTATGTATAAAATTTTTGCTAACCTTTTGTTTGAGACAGATGGAATGACCCGTCATTCTATCACATGATCTGCTAACACTTCACGAATAACAAACTCAACTTCATTTATTTAAGAGATGAAGTGGAAATTGTTCAAGGCATGAACAACAGTGAGATTGTACCAAAATAAAGAAAGTATTTATTCTAATTCAAATTTTCAACTTTAGGCAAATGATCTTGAAAACCAAAAATGTTGTCCTAGTGATCTTATACCCGATGAATCAGATGGTACCTTAGATCGTCACAAATTTATGGATTTGTGATTACTGGATTTTCCATAGCCATGTTCTCTACCACTCTCCATCAGAACATGATGGTTAGATTTCTCTTCCATATCCATATTTTCACCTATGTGGAAACCCAGTGATTAGTTTATTTGGGTAATCGTTACCTTTCATACTTTAGTTTTTAAAGCCAAGTTTTGGTATTCCTTTTTACGATGTGGGTTTCTATTAAAGAAACTTTCGAATAGTAAACCATTTATAACCCCGACGAATTTCGAGGGCGAAATTCATTTTAAGGGGGGTAGAATGTAACAGCCCGAGATTTTATGAAAAATATTCTTTTTTATTTCACTAATGTCTTGTGTTGTACGCTACACCAAAAGGAGCTTGCACAACACGCATCCTTGACTTGCCTTGCATTACATGCAATCGCGACCTTCCTCGATAGCGTGTGTAGTACGCAATACCGAGTTTCACTAAACAACGATATGCTATTAAAATATTATTATGACTAGCCGTTATGAATAGTAATAACCACCTTTTAAAATTTTAGAAATTTTAGATCTCAAAATGGACTTCATTTTTGGATTCGGAGTATCGAATTTAGCCTAAGGTGAAATTTTGGTACCTTTCGGAAAACTTTCATATTCTGATGAATAGTGAAAATTACTAAATTATAATTAAAAACAACTTTTTTAATCAAAATAATTAATAGTGATAAATTATTAATTTGAGTTTTTTTAAAGTATATTTAGAATATATTTTTACAATTTAATACAATGTTTGTCATTGGATTTAATTTCACATTTAAACCAGACATAAACAAGTGTCAATCTTTTGATAGATATTGTTTCTTAAAAACAGGCTATTTGTTTTAACAGCGGGACTTAATTATAAAATTAATTAATGCAACTTCTATGTTATGAATTTGGTAAAATAGACATCATTTTTTTGAATTCGGAATATGAAATATAGCTTAGGATGAAATTTTGGTATTTTTCTGAAAACTTTCAATTTTTTATGAATAGTGAAACCACTAAGTGGTAGGTTAAAAACTGAATTTTGCATAAAACGTAATTTTACCGCTTCTGTGAATGAAATTTCGAAAATCCGACAGACACGGTTAATATCAAGGACTAAAATGTGGTTCAATGAGATGAAAATAATTTTTGGTGAATAGTAACATTTTACTTTTTTTTACCACGGTTAATAGTAAATAGGGTAACTAAGGGTAAATATGATATTACTATTACCCTAACACATGTCCTAATTCTATTGGATAAGTGTAATTCGACCAAAAACAACCTTATAAATATAATATGACCATTTAGGTCCACTTGGATTAGATTATGACATTTAATATTATTTTATTTAATGAATGGTTAAAATAGTTAAAATCAAAGTTTAATAACTAAAACATTTTTAATATGGGGTTATACATAAGATAAATTCGACTATAAATATTCATTAGAAAGATAAAAAGATTTCCTACATAATGATATTTTATTTATAATTTTTAGACTTTAAATAAATTAATTTATTTATGACACAACGATGATGCAATAATTACCCTTTTAAGGAAATATTAACATAATTGATGTTATAAATGCTCAAATGAATGTGATTTGAGACTTTTAATGAATTCCACTAATTTTATAGGTTACTATGATATATTAGTGTTGATTTAATAAACTTGTTTCGAACATATAATTCTGTTATGACTTTCACAAAAATCATATATCAAATAGTGTCAAAATTGACACAAAATAGTTTTTAAATGAAATATTATATTATTAATTGTTATTTTGTTCCTAAAAATATAAGGTTCGGGAAAATGACTTAGATAAGGATATATATATTAATAATAAACAATTTGGGGTTCGT
Organism: Viscum album; assembly: GCA_963277665.1. Lineage (NCBI taxonomy): Eukaryota > Viridiplantae > Streptophyta > Magnoliopsida > Santalales > Viscaceae > Viscum > Viscum album. Next base: position 1,677,885,575 of record OY728125.1, read on the forward strand.
TTGGCATGTTATAGTAAGTTTATTAACCATATAGTGAAAGAAAACAAAAAGACACGGTAAAAGTTAAATTATTTAACTTAGAGTTAAATCTAATTGATAAGGTAAAAATAATATCCTAAACTTGTCTAAATCCTATTGGTTGATAGGATTTAGACCCATACCTACTTTAGCTTCGAAATAAGACCCTTTGGAACCATTATAAACCGATTTTGACATTAATATAAAATAATATTTTGAGGTATTCCTAAGGTGACCCTCTCCTCCCTTATAAAAGGACACCTCCTCCCCCTCCTCCTCACACCAATTTGAGCACTCAAGCTCGGCCAACCCCTACCAAAATATTTTCTCCACTTTCCTAGAAACATTCTAGAGGTTCTGGTCTTCCTCAAAGACCAATTTTAGTGCCCTAAGAGGAGGTCTCAAAGAGGCGCTTCAAAGAAGAGGTAATTACCGTTACCAATTCTTTCATCTTTATTTCTTCTTCCACTTCTTCTTCTTAGGTTGTTTCATTATAAAGTAATAACATCAGTATCACTAATATACTGATATGTTATTATAAGTATGAAACAACCCTATTTCACCATATATCCATCCTACGGAAAAAGAAATCACCGCGCGTGCGTACGTACGGAATACCGTCTCCACGCCGTGGTGTAATCTATTTTCCACCACCACCTTACATGGATGGGTATAATGGTGTAAAGAATAACTATACATAGTTATTAAAACATCATATTGATTATGATATATTTTATAATACACTCCAATTCAATTCAATATTTATGTAAATGATATCATCGCTCGTGCGTACGTACGGACTACCGTCTCCACGACGCGATGAGATCCATTCTCCATGTTAACCATTTAAGAATGATTATAAAGTATATATAAGAAATAATAATGAAATATATGACATTATAAAGCTACTGGATTTATGTATATATATATATATGTATGTTATCTACTTACTTCCATTTCAAGACAATATGGAAAGGAAAACAGCGTTCATGCGTACGTACGGACTACTGTCTCCATGAACGATGTTTTTCATTTTATTTATCTATCTATTATATATATATATATATACTGAATATATATGATATATAAATCATATTTTATATTCTGGAAGTAATTAAATCATGATATAAGTAATAATTATGTCAAGAACAACAAGTCAAAACACCTACGATAAATGAAACGATTTTACCCAAAACGCTTCTTTAACATGGAATTTACAAAAGAACGGGTAATATAATGTCATAAGTGAACCATATATGATATCATAACAATGAAAATGATTCTGTAATAAGTCAATGACATTATTTAAATCATTATACAGGAGGTTCGGACACATACGAAGCAAATCGGACCTAAGGTAATGGAAAATCTCGCAATCTCAATTTTTATCTGATATTGTTTATACTTTGAAATTTACTGGGGTGTATTTTATCATCCAAATCCATGTTTCCTCAATATGTAATATTTTTTCCATCCACCTAAAATTATTTAAATCCAATTTTACCCTTCGGTGAGTTTTTAGTAAAAGATATGAAAGGAATATTTTGTCGTTTTTCGTACGAGGTACTTTTTGACTTTTTCGACAAAAGTACGAGAAGAATGTTTTTTTTAAACTTAAACGGCACGAACGGATTTTTACGGTTTTATAAAGCCTTATTTTCATGAAGCTTCCTCCAAAATATTTCATGACTATTATGAATAAAATCTCTTTCTTTTAAAATTGCATGACATTTTGTGAAAAGAAATTGATTTTGAAGAAGAAAGGATATTTTCCTCAAGAATTCATTTCAAGTGTTTTATCAAAATTATTTTCCATCTAAGATAACATAGGGTTCTGTTTTTATCCCTATTATTACATTGATTTGATTATGTTGTGATGGAATTATTTTTATGAATTCCTTTATCTTATATGAATTGTTTTATGATGTCATGATGTTTAAGAATCCCATTTTTACTACATGGGTTATGAAATGATGTATGATTTATGATTTTGTGGCACACATAAGAATGGTATCATTATGAGATGGGTGGTACCTATATCTCCCTCCAATGCATTGGGTAAAGATTTTATATCTCATGAGATAGACAGGGCTGGAACGGTAGGTTATACCGGTTCAGTGAAACAAGACTGAAACGAGGGTTACTCGATTCAGAAAGGGACTTTGTCCACTAAGATAGTCTTGGAAATGAGTCTTGACTAATAAGAAATTATTCTCTATGATTATGTGTGAATGCCACAAAGTTTCATATTTTAAGTTATGATTTATGTGATTACATTTCACTGCCATGATTTACCCCATGTTATGAAATTATGATCTCTTTTGCATGTTAAGATTTCCAAAAGTTATGTGATTATGTATATGATGTGATTGATATTTCTTTTGTTTACCCTTACTGAGCATTTGATCTCACCCTTTTATATTTTCTTTTCCCCAGGATATAAAGAAAGGTTTTAGGTAAAAAAAAGGAAGATCTTTATGGGAGATTTTGAAGATCTTTCACCATGATTAGAAGATTATATTCCGAGTTTCCAAAGACACTAAACTATTAAGATCCTTGTGTGTGTGTTTTTTGTTATGTACTAAGTATTCCGCAAATGTAATGTAATGTCCATGTACGTTAAGCTTAGGGTCTCTACATATATGAGATATATGGAACATGTTATGTATCGATGTTAGCTGAGGTGAAAGTGAAAAATGGTAAGCAACTTTTACAACATTTTCAACAACCAAATAAGGCCTCACAAAATGAGGAGCCGGCTAACCTTTCCTCACATATTTTTTATTTACCAACCAAGGTGAAGCTTTCCATAATACCAGGCCACCAACTGAGAATTCCAATATTCTACACTCATTATTAGTATAAGACTTATACCTGCTCCATGACATCAATATTCTATGACGAATCAACCAAATATTTTCCATCATCTCTTGAACCAATCTTGGTCTATCCAAGGAACTTTCCCCTATATTCAACCAACACAAAAAATATTTTCATGGCTGGCCACAAAGTGCATCAAATAGAGACATTATGATCATATGTTGGAAACTATTTTTAAGAAAACACCACCATCCCAAATGATCATCCCATGATCTTCCAAAGTCTAGAACACAATTGTGAATCATGTCCTCAATAATCTATATAGATATTTCTTTATGGTTATATGACTATAGATGGTACGCCATGGTCAAACGAACCTGAGATCCAAATGAATCATAATGGCCCATCCAAAAACGATAAGTGAATTGAGTATCTCTCTCAGAAACAATAGCAGATAAAACTCTATGTGGTTAAATAATATCTTTCACATAGATATTTTCCAACTTCTCAAATTTGGGTGTGTCAAGAATGGGTATAAAGTGACCCTATTTTGTCAACCTATCAGTCATAAAACATATCAAATTTATATTTCTATGGGTACATGGAAACCCAACCATAAATATCATAGATATCTCATCCCACTCCCAAGTAGACACCAGAAGTGGATAAATTAGACAAGAAGGTTTCTAGTGATCAACATTGACCTACTAGAATGTATATCAATGAGAGAAGAATTCAACAATTCCTCGTCTCATACCGAGATTTTAGAATCTATGCCGCATATACTAGAACTTATTTATGGTTCCTGGGTGAACTTCTCCCCTAAGAATTATGGCAACCCCCCATCACATATATAATTAACGATAACTTTAAAACAAAGAAACTCCAATAGAAAATAATTCTATTAATGGATAATGACTACTCAAAAAATTTATATCCTCTATAAAGAGTGTCTCTAATGCTATTGAAATCATCATTAAGTTTATATTTCAGAATAATCATCTTGAGAATAGTAGATTTCATCTGAACACTGGCCAAAGAAACCACATCCTCTTATTCCTAGACTCCAATATGCAACTCTACAAAGAGTGCCATCAATTTCCACTCTTCTAATGATTCCTTTATAACCCATGTCATAAGTTTCTTACTCAAAGAATAAAATATTGAATTATATTATTATGGGGTATAAAAGATGTTAAAATCAATAGACTATAGATATTCCACTCAATGCTTCTGGTGGAGATTCAAATATTTTTGAGTGATGATATCACTCATTCTATTGTGGTCTGAATACACGATAAAATTTTCTCCAAAATGATATTTCCAATAACTCTTAAGTGCATGCGTCAGAACAGCAAGTTCAAGGTCATGGGTTGGTTACATCTTTTCCTATGGCCCATGTTGATAAAATACACAAGCAATAACATGATCACCTTTCATATAAACGAATCCCAATCCCTAGAACAATGCATCACCGAAGACCACATAGCCTTTCCCAGCTATAGGAAGTGTCTACCGTAGTGTAGTAGTCAAAATAATTTTTATATCTATAAAGTAATTATGAATTTTTTCATCCCAAACAATCTTTACTCCATTTTTAGTTAGATAAGTCATTAGAGTAGATAACCTTTAGAAGCCTCTGATGAACTGGTGATACTACCCAGCTAAACCCACGAAGATCTGAATCCTGAAAAAATTATGTGGTTGTTCCCATGTCATAATAGATTTTACATTCCAAGGATCAACTTATATTACATGTTCTAAAACCACAGGTACCAATAAATTCACTTCTCAAATTCATAAATCACATTTATAAATCCTGTAATAAAGTCAATTATTTCTCAACAATCTTAAAACTGTTCTAAGAAGATGCACATGATCATCCTCGAACATAGAGTAAATAAGGATATCATTAACAAAGACTACAATGAAAGAATCAAGTTACTTGTGGAAGATCTTTCTCATCAAATCCATTAATATTAGCAGAATACTGGTGGGACCAAAAGGCATTAAAAGGTACTTATAATGAGTATAACTACTCTGAATGGTGGTTTTTTGAACGTCATATTATTTTATCCTCAATTTATGGTTACCAGATAGATGGTAAATCTTTGAGAACCACTTTTCCCCTTTAAACTGAGAAAAAAATAATCAATCAGTGTCAATAGATATTTTTTTCTTTATCGTAACCTGATTGAGTTTTCTATAATTAACACATAGGCTAATTGAACCATCATATTTCTTAGAAAATAGAACTGATGCCGCCCAAGGTGACACACTCAGGCGTGTAAAACCAATCTGAAAAAGATCTCCAAACTAAGACTTTTCCACTTTCCATTCTGTTGGTTCTATGTGATAAGAGGAAATAGAAACTTGTTGAGTATTGTGAACTGATTCAATAGAAATATCATGATCCCTTACTAGTGGAAAACCATATATGTCAGAAGGAAACACTTCCTGAAAGTAGATGACCATTGGTGGGAGATGCTAACTCAAATATTCTCACTATAGATCAAAGGAAAATATAGATATCACTTCCCCAACTCCTGATAATAAGGTCTATCCTTACTCGAAAATGGGACTCATTCTCCCTGAAATATGTGGCACACACCACATGGTGTTGTAAAGGAGACCCCTTGAAGATAGCCATTATTCTGTGATTTATTGGCAATGCACTAATCCATCCCAAATATGATGTCGAGTTGTTTTATATCAATAACTAGAAAACTCCAAGAATGCTTGACATCTGATAGAGAGAAAACCCAAGAGGCAATATGGAGGACCTTCCCCCTCTTCGTACCTAAGGGTGTAGTAATATCCATGACATACGATAAATTATCTATATAAATATTTAGTATATTAACAATATAGGATGAATTAAATGAATGAGATACACCTGTATCAAATAAAGTATTAATTAATGGAGATTCCAAAACAATGGTTCCTTTCATAGTCACTAGACCCGTATCCACTTCCTCTTTAGACTCTTTTACTGAATTAAGTAAATTTTCTCTGGATTCTAATGGATGAAACCCTTTTGTAGATGAAGCATTTGATTTACCTACAGTTTTAGATGGAGATGATGTTATCATTACACAATGAGGAGTTCAATAGATATGGTAGAACCTATGTATGTGACCCTAACATCCACAAGAGCCATAATTCATGGGTGTCTCAGTGAAAATATCCTTTGAATGCCTGGGATTTCCACACTAGTAGAAAATTATAGGACTTATTTCGGGAAATACAGGAGATTTTGAATAACCCAGATGTCAATAACCACCATGAGAATCATCACTCTTTCAATTTCCTTTAGGAAAACTCACTCCACCACTGGGATACAAAGAAACTCCTAATAACCCTGACTTTCCATCTTGGTCCATTTAGACCATTAGATCTCTATCAATCACATCATCATAAGAAGGAATCATTAGAAAACAACTGAGAATGAATATAACATATAAGTATCAACTTCAAACATTGAGTCTTTGTCTTCTCATTTGATACTATCTTAGGTGAAAGCTACACTAGATCACCAAAATAGTTTTTATACTCTACCAGGGTCCTGGAAGCCTGCTCAAGTTAGAAAATCTCTATATCATCACCTAACACCAACTACTCTAGATATAAGTGGTCGGTGAAAATAGGTTTGAATTATTTCCACTATAATTCCTCATGTTTATTCTCCATCGCCACCATGTACCACCATCTTCTGCGCAGTCCTACCATCGTGAAGGTGGTAAACTTCTCCTTGATTTCATCTGGTGTCTCCAATAACCCCAAAAAACAATTTATCCTCTTAAACCATTCCTCAGCCTCTTGAGGATCATTTGAGACCTTGAAAACTGGTGGTTTCAAGTGAACTAACTATTGAGGGTGGTTATGAGGATCATCCCATTGAGGTTGCATAGCTAGAACCTAGATGAGAACCAGTGGTGGTTCCTATCCTAGAGATTGGGCAGTACATACAATCACCTCAAAATGATTCGGGTACATAATAGGGTTTACTTACCGAGGATCAGCATCAGCTTCATCATGGATCTAATTCATGCATCTTAACAATGCCATGATTCTACACAACATCAATAGAAAACAAGGAAGAAATCATATTAACAATCAAATGGAGAAACAAGGGAAAATTAATCCCAAAATATGGAAAAAGAGATCTCGATTTCAATCTATCCATATTAAAAGATGTGAAAAGACTCAAAATAAAAAGCAAGGTGTCTTTCCCTAACCAGTAATGGGGATTTAAGATTCATTTTCTGGATAGCTATCGAGACACTCAATCTGAAATACATCCTATGTCCCGTCAATATTAAATAATGCATACTGACTTCAATACATGAATATCAACCTAGAGCTCTAATACCAATTTTTCAATAACTAACTTTGGTACCATGGTAACCCGATTATCGAGATAGGCCTAACGTAGCCCGAGGGGGCGTTCCCAAAACCCAAAGGTCGACAACTAGCACCTAGAATCATAGAAGTGAGAGTGGGAACAAATTTACACAAACATCACAAAAGAAAGATAAGAAGATAGTATGCATATAATATAAAAAATCTATTAGGAGAAGTGTATCAGAAATATAATAGGTATAAAATAACCAAAAATAAAATAATATGTACCAAAAAACTAAAAGAACATCTCGTGTCCCAATATACACAACTGTCCAATTCCACAGATCAATAGTTACAAACAAATCCAAGTGTTGCTTTATCATTGCATGAACTAGGAAGGATATAATCTAAAAAAACCCTAATACACCGGTATGGTGTGAGCTAAAAAGCCCAGCAAGGTCTCAACAAGGATTAAATAATAACTTCCAAAATTAAATTAATCAAATTAAGTTATTTTAATTAAAAATATATAGGTTTGGAATTTCAGAATAAAAATTAAAACAACTCAGTGTATACACATAAAAATATTGAAATATTTCAATAAAAGGATTTACCTTTCATATGAGAGGTAATTTCAAAAAAAAATTACTTTTCACAAATGGATTAAATAAAAAAATTATATAAAAAATTTAATATAAATCATAGGTCAAGAAAAGTTGTTTACAACAATGTCATATATTAATTTGAAATACAAACATATGAGAAACATGGCCATATTCTTAATAAGGTATGATAATTCCAGGATATTCGGCCACCACACTCAACAAGACATGAAAATATATACATATTTCCCTTTGAAATGAGTCTAAATAAGAATCATCACCATCACCTATGAGATGTGACGTGATGAATTTATGTCTTGGAATGTTGTAAAGCATAAAGTTCAATCAAAATAACTCAATAAATACCCAAGGTTTTCATTTTCTCTATTAAAAACGAATGATGGGAAATTTATTTCAATCAAACATAAAATAACATTTTCCTATTATTCATTTAAAATATGTCAATTTCCATTTAAAACTATAACATGGATTTGTAATCAAGAACAAGACTTTTTTCAATTACAACCGATAGGTTCCTATAAAAAATATTTTTATCCATTTTCATTAATTACAATTTGAAATCAATTTCAACAAATCAATTTACACAATTTTCCATAAATCTAATTTCACAATTTAAATTCTACCTTTTACATTTAACCAATTTCCATTAATTTCTCAATCACACCGCATTTTAATGGATTTTAGGCCTTTTCAATTTCAAGAAAAAATTTAATTTCCAAAACCTATAATTCTCTAGAATTAGATTTTCAAATAAGAAAATTGAATGATGTTTCATGAAATTGAATTCAAATCAAAAAAATAAAATTATTTCAAGTATTTTTAGGCTTAATCAAATTTGGTAATCATAACAGAACCACCTACCTCCCTCATGGAAATGCAAAGACTGCAACAGAACCCTCCATCAAGAATGAAGGAATATAACATATAATAACTCAACCTAGAAGAAATATTCAAAAACATGGAGCTTAGATTCATCAATCCCAAATTGATCCTTCAATCTTTTAAGGATGAAAAGAAATAGATGAAGATATAGGGAAAACACTGAACTGAAAAGTCACACTGCAACCACAATAATGATCAATTGCTGATTTAAATGACTCAAAAGGATTTGTGAGCTCCCAAAACACCCAGGGAAGGATATAGGGTCATGAAAAAAGAAAACTATAGATGAAGAAGATAAAATAATCAATGTTTCTTGTTAAAAAACAACCATCAAGAATTTACACGATGTGTATCCCAATTACACAACGTGCAATTGAAATAAAAAAAATTTATCTAAAACCAATCACCTTTTAAAAAAATAGATTCATTATTATTTTAGGACTTATAGGTAATTTAACCACATTACCAGACATTTAATTCCCAAACATACCACAAAAAATAGTCCTGTTTTATATTGAGAATCCAACAAATCTCTCACGTCACCATTATAGGAATCTTCCAAATTCAGTATCAGCCCTACCTAGAAAAAAAATGAAAACCAAGACGTGGTTTGAAACATAAATGTTATAATTATAACAATATTTTACACTATAACTCCTATATAGATATATATAATCTTCCTTAAATGTTCCACCATTATAATCATGGAGGGAAACAAGACCTGGAAGTAATTGTATAACTTCTCCTTTGAAAATTTTGAAACCTCACGATCACCAAGGTATAAAATCCATCACTAATGAGAATATCATTGAAATATAATGAAAACCAAAGGGATAAATTCTACTTACTAGAATGGATCAACCCAAAATAAATCTACACCTTCTCCAAATAAGCCTCAACCTATTAATTAGAAATGAATCTATTATACTAATACAGGTGATGGTTCTCACTAGGTGACTTCCTCCAAGAATTGTCTTTTATAAATATATCTTTATGATGGATATTAGAAGTCCTACTAATGTTCACCAGCATGAACCTGATGGGTACACAGAACTTGATCCAAACATATAAAAAAATCATAGGGACTTTCTAGTCCTAAAATATAGATTACATAAGATTGATTAAATATAATTAATCTTAATTTCCATTATTAACACAATTCAATCCCATGTGAAAAAATCACGATACATGATCCTTAAATAAATATTTACCCCCTAAGGAATATTACATTTCCTTGTAAATTTAGTAAACCTAAGATCATTACATTAGATCAAAAGGGACCCTAATCTCCAGTGTCATATCTATTCTCCCTTTCTTACATCACAAACATAGTTCAACTGATATTGTTTCCTTCCCATCATATATAATTTATCACTATTTCCAATCCCCAAGATCCATTATATCTCTAAAAAACATTAATACCACATTTTCATGACTTGAACCTACTAGTACCCCTACAAGGACAACAATGAAGATGAGAGTGACCCCCCAAATCCAAACTCCAATAGGCCCTGGGTTGAAAACTAGCAGTAAGGGTATAATACACCCATATATGGAAGGAATTACACTAAAAGATCCTATAAACTAATGGAAATAAACCAACCAACTCAATAATAATAATAATAATTTCATATTATATGAAATTTTATTTGATACATGTCCCAAAATAAAAAACATACCATGAAAACTTCTTCGAAAGGGACCATGAAAACCAACAACCCATAATCAACCTCCATGAGTAAGTAATGCCCAAATCGATCACCAAAACTCACCCATAGACCTACAATATATATATATATAGGTGTGAGTATATAGGTATAATTAGTGGTATATTCTCTAAAACCTTGCATGAAAATGTGGAAAAATCGAATAATATTCCCATTAACTAGGAAATGAAATAAACCCATCATCTAAATCAGGTAAACTATATTCCTAACCTCACTAAGGCTCATTCTCAATGTATCAAATGTAATTAATTAACATATCCTTGAAATCATATACATAAATAAAGGTACCATTATTCAACTTTCCCACACAACCATTCATCCTAAACCCAAATTTCTCACATTTTAGTGCTCTCTTCCCCTTCATAAGCCATATCGGACATCTATTATAACACATTATAACCATATGCTCATAATCACAACCACAACCACAAATTTCAACCACAACATCAACATATCCCCATAGTCAAATAATAATATCGAGTACCACTTCATATTGTGTAAGAACACACTATACCTAAATCCATTATATCCCATGTAAATACACATTATACCTTAGGCCATTTTAACACATGTATAATTTCACATCTAATAACTATAAGCCATTACATCTTGGATACAAGTATGCATTTTAACATTAAGCCTCTACAACTAGTATATACATGTATGTCATAATCTTGGGACACTATTTCCCATATGAGTACATATCCAAAACTATAATCCACCATAGATTGTATATGACCACACACATACCATAGTATGTCTGGAAGAGGGACTATAGTCAGTGGCATAGTCTATCATTTGAATCCCAAAAAACTAAGATGTTTGGAGAACACATAGAAACCCCATCCAATATAACCATTAGTTTCCCCATCCAACTCATGTGGTGGAGGATACGAAGTAATAAAACATAATGAATATTTAATACACAACCATTATAATGGAAACTATCATATCAAATGATAAACCCTTAACTACCATCACGCACGACAACCCAAATGAAATCCCAAAGGAAAACTATGCTAATATGTTTTATGTAAATAAACTATAAGGTTCAGAGTAACTTTAATCACTAATTACTAATAAATTAATAACCTTTTAATAATATATCAATATCAATTATGGATTAGTATATATATTAATCATCTAAATTAATGTTTATTTCATTCAATAAAACAATACTTTTAGCTTTATTTTAATTATTTAACCAACACATAGCTTCTATGTAACACCCCAAGCTTCCACGGTACCTTTCCCTTTGAATATTGCAATGGCGTGCATTGTACACAATTTCGAGATTCTGACACACCACAACCAATCAAACTAGCAGTCATGAATAGTAATACCTACTTTTTGAAATTTTATAAATTTTATCATTAGAAATGGACTTCATTTTTGGATTCTTAATATCGAAATTAGGTTAGGGTGAAATTTTTGTACTTCTTGGATAACTTGCATATTTCGATGAATAGTGAAAATTACTAAATTTTAATTAAAAACAATTTTTTTAATCGAAATAATTAATAAGTGATAAATTATTAATATGAGTGGTTTTAAAGTATATTTAGAATATATTTTTATGATTTAATACAATTCTGGTCATTGGATGTAATTTCACATTTAAACCAGACATAAACAAGTGTCAATCTTTTGATAGTTATTATCTCTTAGAAACACGCTATTTGTTTTGATGACAGGAATTAGTTTTTAAATTAATTAATGCAACTACTATTTTTTGAATTTGGTAAAAGAGAAATAATTTTTGAATTCATAATATCAGATATATCTTAGGCCTATTTTTTGGTATTTTTATGGAAACTTTCATTTTTTGATGAATAGTGAAACCACTAAGTTGTAGTTAAAAAACAGAATTTTTCATAAAACATAATTTCACCACTTCTGTGAGTGTAATTTCTAAAATCCAAGAGACACGGTTAATATCAAGTAGTAAAATGTAGTTCAATGAGATGAATATAATTTTTGGTGAATAGTAACTTTTTACTTTTATTTACCACGATTAAAAGTAAATAGGGTAATTAAGGGTAAAAATGATATTAATATTACCCTAACACCTGTCCTAATTCTATTGGACATGTGTATATCTACCAAAAACAATCCTAGGAGTAAAATACTATCATTAGGACATTTATTATTATTTAATTCAAAGAAGAGTTAAAAGAGTTAAAATCAACGTTTATTTACTAAAACATTTTTAATATATGGTAATAGATAAGATAAATTCGATTGTAAATATTGATTAGAAAGATAAAACTATTTCCTAAATAATGGTATTTTATTTATAATTTATATACATTAAATAATTTAATTTATTTATGACACAATGGTGATGCAGTAATTACCTAATTAATGAAATATTATAATAATTGATATTATAAATATCAAAATAAATGTAATTTGAGACTTTTTATGAATTCCACTAATTTTCTAGGTTAATAAGACATATTATTATTGATTATATAAATTGTGTTTGAAGTAATAATGCTGTTATGAATTAATCAAAAACAAAATACCCAATAGTTTCAAAATTGATAGAAAAGCGTTTCTAAAAAAATATTATATTATTAATTTATATTCATTTCCTAAAAATCTTAAGTTCGGCCACGATACTTATATCATGATAGGAGTATCATTAATGGACCACTTGGTGGTCTATTGGATGTATATACTATGTTTATTAACCATATAATATAAAAATACAAAGAGACATTGTAAAAGTGAAACTAATTAACTAAGAGTTAATAATTAAAGATAAGGTTAATATAATAACCCAAACCTGTATAAATTATATTGGTTGAGTGGTTTTCGACCCATCCCCACCTTAACTTTCAAATAATTCACTTTGGAGCCATTAGAAACTGAATATGAATTTATTATAAAATAATATTTTTAGCTTTTCCAAAGGTGCCCCTCACCCCTTTTATAAAAAGGGAACTCCCCCTTCTCAGTAATTTTCACATTAAAAGCCTTTTGGCTCGGCCAAACCCTTCCCAAATACACTCTAAACTTCCCTTACTACGACCTATAGGAATTATTTTGATCATAAAGCCAACCTAAGGAACCCTTTTGATCAAATCAAAAGGAAGAACCCGAAGAAGAGGTAATGTTTTCACCACCCTCTTTCAAGTTCCTTTCTTCTTAAACGTCTTCTTTCTTTGTTATTTATATTCTAAAAGAATAACTCCAGTATCTTCTATATACTGTGATGTTATTATAATTATGGTACAACCATATTCAGTATTCTATCCATCCTTTAAATGGCATGTCACCATACGTGCGTACGTATGGCTTACCATCTCCACGTCATGGTGTAATTGTCATTAAATAAATTATTATCTAGATGGGTATAATAATGATGTTTAATTCATTTAAATAACAAATATAACATGATAATTATTCTTTCTATATGATATACCATCCAATTATATATTATTTTAACATCAAAAGAATGATATTGTCGCTCGTGCCTACGTACGGACTGCCGTCTCCACGAATGCGATTAGACTGATTCTCCATCGTATCCATTCAAGTATAATTCTCATTTTATGATTAAAAATAATGTTTAAGGGCTTGATATAATTCTGGATATGAATAAGATACAACCTATCCATAACAAACACGGCTTACGTAACAAATAATATAAAGGAAAACGAGTAAGTTAACACACGAAATGACGATAATACTAAGATATTATTAACAAATCAATGATAAAAGATCATATATGATATCATATTAATGTAAATGATTCTTGTATAATTCAATAACAATTATTTCACCATTATACATGAGGTTAAACTACCGTCGACCAAGGAAAAAGTTCAAAGTAAGGGGTTTCTTATCTCACTTTTAATTTCATGAGAATTCCATTGTTCACCACTTATTTATTACATGTGGTGTGTGTGCTACCCATGTTTGTATTAATTGTGTAATATAATTTAATTCATGTATATTTACATCATCATTGTGTGATCATTGTTTCATGGGTGTATGTTTCGTATGTTACCTAATCGTTAAGGGAATTTGTAATTTTGATTTCCACTCATTCGGATTTAGGCATACTTCATTGGTTATTTTACTCCAAGATTATGGGTGGAATAACTATTAATTTGATTATGTCATAATTTCCACTCCCCTTTCTGTGGATATACTTTTTATTCACATAATCTCTCCTTTGATAAATTTTCAATTCATCGATTTGAACTTGATAAGAGTAATTTTAACTCATTCTCCATTTGTTGAGTTAAATATCCAAATAATTGGTGTTGTTTTTACAAGAATATGTGTGAATTTAATCTGATTGATTTACACTAAATATCCAATCATATTTAGTGTATTTATATTTTTCACACATAATTATTTCATTGATTTATCCTTAACCTAAGGATATGATCTTCTTAAGAAGTTTCATCTCAAATTACATTCCATTGATACTACTTTGTTGTTATACACCAAATCACTTTTATATGGTGTATATAATGTACTTTGACATAGTATATCATGAATCCCTTTATTCTCATGATATTAAAAAGTTTTTGATTACCTCAATTATTTTTATTCAAGTGTCTCTATTTTGGTTAGTAACTATAACTAAAATATCATTTTAAAATGTTTTAAAGATTTGTTATTCTAAATCATTCTCACTAATGTCCATGTTTTAAAAATGGTTTTAAATATTTATTTATACGGACATTAATGTTTTAAAATTAAAATTCATTTATAAAGTTTCAAAGTGGTATGGGACACTTATATTCAAAAATATATTTAAAATGGATTCTTGATAAATATTGATATTGTTAATTGTTTTCAAGAAAAAAGGTGATATTTCTCTCAAATAGTTTTGATGATTATTTTCATCTATGTCAATATCCTTCATTATTATCGAATGAGGTTAGTCTGATACAATACAATCTTCCATATTGTATCAAATGAGTTATGTTTTACCGTGGATGTGCTATTTTTATACCATTCATGGTTTTTGGATAAAGTATTGACATTTCGTATGCGAGTTTTAATACAAATGTTTATGTTATGTTTCAAACTTTTCATATGAGGAATGCATTGGACTTATTAAGTGATGGGTGGAGCCCGCTATATCTCCTCGATGCATCGTTATGTCTCATGAGACAAACTAGTGTCTTGGAACGAGGGCTTGAAAAAATCTTATTTGTAGTCTTGGCACGAGGCCTTGGCTACGTGGTTATGATAGTCTGATATTATGCATTCCGTCATTATGAAAGTGGTTATTAATATTTTCATGTGATTATTCGACTAGAAGAATATCCATGTGAATAAGTAAATGAAACTATCTCATTTTATCCTTGCCATATTATGCTGAAGTTCATGTTTAAAAGGATTTTATTTTAGTTATACATTGCCTTAAATTTTTATGTTTATTTATGAAAGTCTCTACTATATTGTTATCCTTACTGAGCATTTGAGCTCACCCCTTTCAATGTTTTATTTTTCCCAGGATGTGAAGAAGTATTTTGTAAATGACCTGCAGGGATAGTATGATGGGTATGAAGACAATATGTTGTTGTAGTTTTTCACTTATTTATATAATGTAAACTTTATGAATATATCTAGTGTTTTCAAGGCTACTAAACTAATCAGTCTTTCGAGACTTGATCTTTTTTGTGATCATGCCAATGTTATGTAATAATGCACCGACTCTGGGTATCTAGGGTTGGGGCATTACAGTTTGTATCAGAGAGATGTTTAGTACAAACCTTGAAAGCTAGATTTAGAAAAACTCTGATTAGAGCACATAGACCTAAGATGAACTTTGGGGATAAGTATAGAAGAACTTCCTAGAATTTTGGTATTGTAGAGATTTTGTGAGTTTTCTGAGCAATACATCCCTGTCTGGATACGAGTAGGTAGAGGTGACTCTGGCACAGATGTACCTAGGGGTAAAAACCAAAAACACCACTTTGATCTAGACTCGAATGAGAACTGGTGCACGACAACGGGCCTTTCTGCACTCTTAGTTACGACACTCCCGGGGGATATTCTTAGGATAATTTACATTTTCATTACAAACCGATTTTAAGTATTATATATATAAGATGAGAGTAAATGACCTTGTTTAATCCTAATGTGTTTCAAATTGAGAATATGGTGACATGTTAATCTCTAAATGATTTTATGACTACTGTTACTCACAAAATGCTTTTCGGTTTTAGTCAATGGCTAGATTCCAAGGAAGTCATAGTGACATTGAGAATGATGTACAAGGTGGGAACAATGGTGGAAATGAGCAAAAAAATGGATTTTTGATAGGCGTAAAATATATCATCTTTATGCCAAATCAATTTTCCAAAAATATGATCAAAAATATATATATTAACCAATTCCCGGACTCAACAAAGAAGAGAAAGGTGGTGAATGATAAGATCTCCAGCAGTGGAGACCATGGAGAAAGGAATCCTAAATTTCCATCATGTAGGAAATGTGGAAGGAGACACCCAAGAAAGTGTCTTGATGGGGAAAAGAAATGATTTACGTGCGGGAAAGAAGGACATAAAGTGAATAATTGCCGAAGAAAAATGAAGAGTACTATGGAAGAAGATAAAAATGGTCCCAAGAATCCATTTACAGTCATTTTTCATAAATGTAGGGGACATGGCCATTACCCGAGCGAATGCCCTATTCTATAGGATATTTTCTTGGTCAAAGAAGAAGCTATGTGGAAATAAATGGTTGGAGAAATGTTTAAAAAGTATTAGTGATCCTTATTGATGGGTTTACTTTGGAATAATTTTCTCTTGTATTTTTAACCATGTAGTTTTCAATGTGAGAATGATATTTGAGGAAGAATTATCTTTTCTCTTGTGGATATAGTTTTAAATAACCATTTGGTTTTATATGATCGTTGGGTTTGATACAATTATAATTATTATAATTTTGGATGAAAATCAAAGCTATGAGATAAGAGTTGTGGTTAAATTATGATATGGTTATTTTTAAGAATTTATCTCATTTTGGTAATGTTATAAAATATAGTTTTTGAAAAAGGACAACACGTAGACCATGTGACAACCCGTCGTATCGGACAAAGCTGTGGGAATCGAACCCACAACCAAAGTTCGATTGGGATTTATCGCCTAACACTGGACTACGTGAAGTCCCTGGTTAGTGTGACTATTATTTTTAGTCAAATGATTTTATTGATCAATAATAATTTGATTTGGGATCTTATGTCTTATCAAATGAATACCCTTAGTATAGGAAAATGATTTTATGATTTAGTGATAAATGTTATTTTGGAAGTTGTTCGCTTTTTTGTGAAAACTATATGCCCAAGGAATATAGAATAGTTTGGGATTTCATTTGAGGAGTAATGGTGGATTTTTATCTATGTTTTTATTGTGTATTTATAGTGATTTGGGTTATTTATGGAAATTATTAGGTTAATTACTTTTAAGTATGTGACTTTAAGAGTAATTAATGTCATTTGGAGATACAATTTAATGTGGAAGACTACCTTCTTATATGTTTTGGGTTGCAATATTAGTTTGGATTATATTGATGGATTTTAAGGACAATTGATTATTGAATGGTATTTATTTAACTTTGGGGTATTGATGGTTTAATTTTAGAAATTAAGATTAGTGTTTTTTTTCTCTAATGGAATATCCATTTGGGGGATCATCAGATATTATACTAACCATTTTGGTTTTGATTAATCTCTAAAGACAAGGTAAATATATAGTTTATCCTACGTGGATCTTGTATTTCTATAGAAGTTTATTCTAGCTCTTACATTGTGACCAAGTCTTCTTGATTACTCATTTTTCAAAAAAAATGAGTTAGTGGTAAACATTTATTAAAGAATGATTCTATACTTAAAAAGTAAGTATATATCTTTATGTTCTTAGTCAATATCATAAATTAATTCCTTTTCCATATGTAATGTATCTTAAAACAAAAAAATGTGATCCGTTTACTTTTCCTACTGGGAGACTAATGACCGTTTGTCCCAACACAAGTTTGTGATTTTCTTATTGTTAACTTTCTCCTGATCATGTTTTCTATCCCTCTCCATAAGAACTTAATAGTTAGTTTATCATCCATATCCATGTTTTCCTACATGAAATCCTAGTATGGGTTATCTTGGGTGACATTTATACCTCTCTTCCTTTATTTTAAAGTGATAGTTTTATTGACTCTTTTTTCCGATGTGGGACTTTCCATTATACTCTCAAGCGCAATTTTAAGAAAAATTGTGAGGATGAAATTTATTGAAGGAGGGGAGAATGTAACACCCCAAGCTTCCACGGTACGTTTCCCTTTGATTAATGCAATGGCATGCATTGTATGCAACATCGAGATTCTAACACACCACAACAAATCAAATTAGCCGTTATGAATAGTAATACCTACTTTTTGAAATTTTATAAATTTTATCTTTCGAAATGGACTTATTTTTTGGATTCGTAATATCAAAATTATCTTAGGGTGATATTTTGGTACTTTTCGGATAACTTTCATATTTTGATGAATAGTGAAGATTACAAAATTTTAATTAAAAATCATTTTTTAATCGAAATAATTAATAGTGATAAATTATTAATTTGAGTGGTTTTAAAGTATATTTAGAATATATTTTTACCATTTAATACAATTTTGTTCATTGGATGTAATTTCACATTTAAACCCGACATAAACAAGTGTCAATGTTTTGATAGTTATTATCTCTTAAAAAAACGCTATTTGTTTTGACGACAGGAATTAATTTTTAAATTAATTAATGCAACTGATATGTTTTGAATTGGGTAAAATAGACATCATTTTTAAATTCATAATGTCAAATATATCTTAGGCATAATTTTTGGTATTTTTCAGGAAACTTTCATTTTTTGATGAATAGTGAAACCACTAAGTGGTAGTTAAAAACTGAATTTTTCATAAAAATTAATTTTACCACTTCTGTGAGTGGAATTTCGAAAATCTGAGAGACATGGTTAATATCAAGGAGTAAAATGTGGTTCAATGAGATGAGAATAATTTTTGGTGAATAGTAACGTTTTACTTTTATTTACCACGGTTAAAAGTAAATAAGGTAGTTAAGGGTAAAAATGATATTAATATTAACCTAACACATGTTCTAATTCTATTGGACAAGTGTACCTCGACCAAAAACAACCTTAGGGGTAAAATATTATCATTATGAAATTTATTGTTACTTAATTCAAAGAAGAGTTAAAAGAGTTAAAATAAAAGTTTATTTACTAAAATATTTTTAATATAGGGTTATACATAAGATAAATTCGATTGTAAATATTCATTAGAAAGATAAAGAGATTTACTACATAATGGTATTTTATTTATAATTTTTATACATTAAATAATTTAATTTATTTTTGACATAGTGGTGATGCAGTAATTACATTTTTAATGTAATATTAAAATAATTGATATTATAAATATCAAAATAAATGTAATTTGAGACTTTTTATGAATTACACTAATTTTATAGGTTAACATGACATATTAGGATTGATTATATAAATTGTGTTCGAAGTAATAATTCTGTTATGAATTTATCAAAAACAAAATACCCAGTAGTTTAAAAATTGACATAAAGTAGTTTTTAAAACAAATATTATATTATTAATTTATATTCAATTCCTAAAAATATAAGGTTTGTCCAAGAGACTTATATAATGATAGTTGTATCATTAATGGACCACTTGGGGGGTCGATTGGATGTATATAGTATGTTTATTAACCATATAATATAAAAATACAAAGAGACATTGTAAAAGTGAAACTAATTAACTAAGAGTTAATACTTAAAGATAAGGTTAATATATTGACCCAAACCTGTATAAATTATATTGATTGACTGGTTTTCGACCCATCCCCACCATAACCTTTAAATAATCCACTTTGGAGCCATTAGAAACTAAATATGAATTTATTATAAAATATTATTTTAAGCTTTTCCAAAGGTCCCCCTCACCCCTCTTACAAAGGGGAACCCCCCCTTCTCACTAATTCACACAATCAAAGCCATTTGGCTCGGCCAAAACCTGCCCAAATACTGTCTTAATATCCCTCACTACAACCTAGAGGCCTTAGTTTGATCAGAAATCCAACCTAAGGAGCCCTTTTGATCAAATCAAAATGAAGAACCCGAAGAAGAAGTAATATTTTCACCACCCTCTTTCAAGTTCCATTCTCTTTCAACTTCTTATTTCATTGTTATTTATATTATAAAATAATAAATAAAGTATCTTATATATTCTGTGATGTTATTATAAATATGGTACAACCATATTCAGTATTCTATCCATCATTTGAATGGCATGTCACCATACGTGCGTACGTACGGCTTATCGTCTCCACGTCGTGGTGTAATTGTCATTCAATAAATTATTATCTGGATGGGTATAATAATGATGTTTAATTCATGTAAATAATAAATATAAAATGATTATTATTCTGTCTATATGATATACCATCCAATTATATATTATATTAACATCAAAAGAATGATATCGTCGCTCGTACGTACGTACGGACTACAGTCTCCACGAACGCGATGAGATTCATTCTCCATCGTATCCATTAAAGTATAATTCTCATTTGATGATTAAAAATAATGTTTAAGGACTTGATATAATTCTGGATATGAATAAGACACATCTATCCAGAACAAACACCGCTTACGTAACAAAGAATATAAAGGAAAACGAGTAAGTTAACACCCGAAATGATGATAATACTAAGTTATTATTAACAAATTAATGTTAAAAGATCATATATGATATCATATTAATGTAAATTGTTCTTGAATAATTAACTAAAAATTATTTCACAATTATACAGGAGGTTAACCTACCGTCGACCAAGGAAAAATTACAAAGTAAGGGGTTTCTTATCTCACTTTTAATTCCATGAGAATTCCATTGTTCACAACTTATTTATTAAATGTGGTGTGTGTACTGCCCATGTTTGTATTAATTGTGTAATATACATTAATTCATGTATATTTACATCATAATTGTGTGATCCTTGTTTCATGGGTTTATGGTTCGTAAGTTACCTAATCAACAAGGAAATTTGAAATTTCAATTTCCACTCATTCAGCTTTAGGCATACTTCATTGATTATTCTACTCCAAGATTATTTGTGGAATCAATATTCATTTGATTATGTCATAATTTACACTCCCCTTTATGTGTATATACTTTTGATACACATAATCACTCTATTGATAAATTCTCAAGTCATCTATTTGAACTTGATAAGAGTAATTTTAACTCAATCTCCATTTGTTGAGTTAAATATCCAATTCATTGGTGTTGTTTTTACAAGAATATGTGTGAATGTGATCTGATTGATTTACACTAAATATCCAATAATATTTAGTGTATTTATATTTTTCACACATAATTATGTCATTGATTTATCCTTAACCTAAGAATATGATCTTTATAAGATGTTTCATCTCACATTACATTCCATTGATACTCCTTTGTTGTTATACACCAAATCACTTTTATATGGTGTATATAATGTACTTTGACATAGTATATCATGAATCACGTTATTCTCATGATATTACAAAGTTTTTTATTACCTCAATTATTTGTATTCAAGTGTCAATCTTTTTGTTAGTAACTATAACTAAAATATCATTTTAAAATGTTTTAAAGATTTGTTATTCTAAATCTTTCTCAATAATGTCCATGTTTTAAAAATGGTTTAAGGATTTATTTATATATACATTAATGTTTTAAAATTAAAATTTATTTTTAATGTTTCAAAGTGGTATGGGACACTTTTATTCAAAAATATATTTATAATGGCTTCTTGATAAATAGTTATACTTTTAATTGTTTTCCAGAAAAAGGGTGATATTTCTGTCAAATAGTTTTGATGATTATTTTCATCTATGTCAATATCCTTCATGATTCCCGATTGAGGTTAATCACATAAAATAAAATCTTTCATATTGTGTCAAATGAGTTATGTTTGACTGCGGATGTGATATTTTTATACCATTCATGGTTTGTGGATAATGTATTGACATTTCGTATGCTAGTTTTAATACGAATGTTTATGTTATGTTTCAAACTTTTCATATGAGAAATGCATTGGAATTAGTAAGTGACGGGTGGAGCCCGCTATAGCTCCTCGATGCATCGGTAGGTCTCATAAGACAAACTAGTGTCTTGGCCTGAGGCCTTGAAAAAATCTTATTTGAAGTCCTGGAACGAGGCCTTGGCTACGTGGTTATGATAGTCTGGAATTATGCATTCCATCATTATGAAAGTGGTTATTAATATTTTCATGTGATTATTTGACTAGTAGAATATCCATGTGAATAAGTAAATGGAATTATTTCATTTTATCCTTTCCATATTATGTTGATGTTCAAGTTTAAAAGGCTTTTATTTTAGTTATACATTTCCTTAAATTTTTATGTTTATTTATGAAGGTTTCCCATATATTGTTATCCTTACTGAGCATCTGAGCTCACCCCTTTCAATGTTTTATTTTTTCCAGGATGTGAAGAATTATTTTATGAATGACCTGTAGGGATAGTATGAGGGGATATGAAGACAATATGTTGTTGTAGTTTTTCACTTATGGATGTAATGTAAACTTTATGAATATATCTAGTGTTTCCAAGGCTACTAATCTAATCCGTCTTTCGAGACCTGATATTTCTTGTGATTATGCTAATGTTATATAATAATGCACCAACTCTGGGTATCTAGGGTCGGGGAATTACATTATAGATATTAAAATAACATAATTAAACTATATTAATCATTAATCAACTACAAATATTAAATCATTTTATCAAAATCATTCTCTAAACACCCCATAAATTAATACATTAATTGATTCATTCCTTTATATAATAACTCTTCCCTTTATTACACATTAAAAAATGATTTAATACAATATATTACACTTGAAACAACTCCAAAAGATCAAGAAGTATTGTTTATTTTGGAATTAGAGAAATTTCATAACAAATTAAAACATGCAATACATCATCTTTTTTGATTTTCTCCTTAACATGTTCATAATATTCTTTTGTACTTATAATTGAATCAAATATCTTGGGGAAGAAAATAAGATAGTGGTGAGATATAAAGACTAGTAATGGATTAAAAAAGGCATAACATGAATAAAAAATATATTTTATACATTAATCATATCAATAGAGAATAAGAGGAACATGAATATAAAGGCTGGATATAACACGATAATCATAACAAGGGAAATGTGACAATAACATAAAACACTCCATAATAAATATTAGTCCTAAATAAAATTCCAACACTTCATGGTGGAAAAAATTCCAATAAAATAATTAGCTACACCCCTATCCCAACATGACATATCTTGATATTAAACACTACCCAATGCATTGGGGAGATATAAAGGTGAACCCTTCATAATCATTTCAATCTCAAACTTAAGTGTTCCACATAGATCATATAACATTGATTGATTAAACGTAATAAGTTATTACACAATCAAGTAATGTTGAATAAATAAATTTCATTCCCTAATAAATAAGTATATGTCCATAAAGGTTAATACCCTCGATAAATAAATGCATATGGTATTCACTACATGATGATTTTGGCATGGAAAATCATGGTGCAATTTTAGCAGCCTAAAAATGTTATATAGAAATAAATAAAATTCAGTGATGAGATAGAAAGGGGACTCTCATCCTTTATACATGGAATTTATAATAAGGGGGAAATATAAGGAAATTAACCAACAAAAGTAGTTGTAAATATAATGTGTAACATAATAATGAAACTTGAAGAAATAGGATAAAGAAAAAGAACGTTTACCAAATTTTACCACAGTAACAGGTGTATGTAAAGGTTTTAAGGAGGGTTAAATGAGACTTAAATGGAATCTAATAATTTATAAATCATTTCTAATGTAAGTGGGATATGAACGAATATATCCAAATATATGAAAATGGAAATTAAAGAGAATATCATTAATGAAGTGCTTGGTAAAAATATGAGAAAGAGAATCCCTTAATTGAGTCTTTCATGATTCATCACATGGTGCCTTTCTCTCCAAGTGAATCTCTCTCCAGAGATTGAGGGTTTCTCCTCCCATCTCACTCCCTCTTTCCCACCTGCACTAGTTGTCCTCACCAATTCTCATTGAATCATTCATCGTGGTGGGTGGATCTCTATTCGGGTCTTCTCATTCCTTGGGTTTCTTTCCGATTTTTTTTCTTCTCCTTAATTTTGGTCTACCTTCCACTGCTATTATATGATTCTCTGTTGTTCACTATATATTCATGTTCCCCGAACGTCCCTACCATGTTCTTATTATTCGGACCTTCTCTCCAAAACCCCACTTTGGTTTGACCTTATAGTGCTCTGGTGGTTTGGGATCCATTCGTGTCAATTCTTAGTGGATTTCCAGTTGAATTGAATGCCCATATATATTCTTTCTTCCTTTCCTAGTGTACTATACAATATTTTGGTATTGTATGAAGGTGTTTGTGGTGTTTTTGAGATGGTGTTAGTTGTAGCATTCAGCGTGAAGGGTTCATATTAGCAGTGTAGCTCCTCTGCTTGGTCTCGATAGTTGCGTCTCACATTGGTTATATTTTGTTATAGGAGATATTCCCTTGGTTCATCTTGGATTTTTTATGGTACTTTAATCTTGGTGGCATGGTTTGACCTCAAATGATGTTTGGCATGGGGAAATTTCAAATTGGATTACCGTGACATCAACAGTGAAAGGAGAAGTTTTTTCGTTTTGACTCCAATGTTGTTTTGGATTTTTTCTGGTTTTGATTTTTCCCTTTTTTTTACCCTTGTTCAATGGATTATAGTGGTTCTTGGTTCATTTGGTTTTCTAGTAAATTTTATTACAGGCATAAGGTTGTCGTTTTAATGACAAGGACGACCAGGACTCGAGTGGGTGGATCTTGATGGTGATGTGGTTGATGATGGGAGGTGGGACTGTCAAGGTCTAAAGATCAAGGAACATAATTTCTCAAATGGGGGAGCAAGGTGGTGGCATAGAATATTCTATTTTAATTTGGAATTTGGTGAGTACTTTATGGTTGGAAAGTGATTTTTTCTATTTTTTCAAGTTGGTTTGGAGACTGTGATGGTGTCGTTGAATCATTTCTTTAAAATTTCATTTCATTAAGTAACCCAATGATGGAAGGTGAATTTTTCTGAATTTTTTTATGTTGTTTTGTGGTTCTTGAAACCAATTTTTGGAAATAGTACAGTTCCCACTCAACCATAAAGTGGCATTATGGAAAATAATAAATTAAATATTTTTGGAGAATACCTTACTTGGATGTGTGACACCAAAGGCTTGGGAGAGGCTTCCTGGGGGCTTGGGGATTCTGTATGATGAATAAAGGGAGTAGATGGAATATTTTTGACATTCTTTAAGGAGTTTTATTAAAGATGAATGGGATCTTTGGTGGGTTTATATAGGAAAGGAGGAGTTTTTTATTATTTTGTTTTTGGAATATTTGTAAAAAAATATTCAAAACCACAAACCCTAACATGGTTTCTACCTATAGTTTCAGACAAAGGGGATTGGATTAAATTATTTTATAAGTTCAAGGGATGAACATATTAAAATAATGTCTTTGATTAGGTGGAGGTGAGTCACACTCTTAATTAAATGATTTTAAAATCATAAAATATATTATAATCCTTGGAGGGTTCACTATAGCCTTATAAATTAAATTAAATTAAATTAAATTAACATTATTTTAAAGTAAAAACATATATTTGGACAACTATACCTTTTATAGTATTTATTACATCTCGATTGGGCCATTATGATGTCATAAAACATAATGTATATTTATATGGTATTTAATTTTAACCTAAAAAATATTCTGTCTTAGAAAAATAAGAAAAATTAAATGGTGGATAATTTTGATGTCCTAATTCCAAAAATAATATTAATTTTATATAAAATATTTTCTAAATATTTCATTTTTTATTTTTAAAATATAAAATGACATTTATTGAAAATGATGGGTTTTTGACAAATAACAGTTTTTCAAACCCTTATAAAAATTATATTTCACGTCAAAAAAACTTTATGATCATTTATATATGATAAATATTATTTTATAATAATATTCTATTGAAATATTATTTCATTAAAAAATAAATTAATTCATAAATTCATTAATTGGATTTGAATAATAAAAAATATATAATTTGTTCTTTAGAAAACGTTTGTAACATAACTATAATAGGATGACAATATATTCCAAATTTTATAATAAATAATGTATATAATTATATTGCTTGGGTATTTTTAATTATCCATTTAATACACCTGCATACACCCTAAGTGTAAAGTGCACGAGGGTGGGGCTTTCATGGGGTCATTCGGTGAACATGGTTTGGGTGATGATCTCGATGAGCTTGAACTTCTCCCATAAACGGTTACATTCATGTTTAAGTTGTTGGATTTCAGCTAGGGATTGGTCTAGGTAAAATACTAGAAATACTATCTCCCTCGTAATCTCGCATTAATGGGCCTCATAGGGTATGATCCTATATGTTGAGCCCATCACTTTTTTTTATGTGTCAAATAAATTTGTTAAAACCCTATATTTATACTAGTCATATGATTACTGTTCAACAACTATATTATAAATGGTAATAATACTTAGCAATCATTTAAATACAAATAAGATTAATAAAACAAAATAAGTGCATGTGATTTCTATATCGATAGAACATTTGAAAAAATAAAAAATTGAATTTTCTTCAAAAACGTTCAGGTTGTTAAAATCTAAACCCCTTTAGAAATTTCAGCCTTGAAATTTTATTTTCCAACTGCAAAATAGATGAGGGTAACTCTTGTTCATTACTCCCTACATTTCCCATGTTTTTTCTTTAAACTTTTGTTTTCTCCACAATACATTTCAAGGGTCATTATCTTATTTTGTAGAACCTTTCTATTATGATATGGGATCTTTATCGGTTGGTCCTCATATGAAAGGTCATTATCCAACGATAACACCTCGATATTGAGTATATGTGCGGGTATGGTATTTACTTTCTCAATAGGGATACATGGAATACATCATTTACTTAAGATAGGTTCGGTGGGAGTGCTAGTCGATATCCCACCACTCTGATGCGATAAAGGATCTCAAAAGGGCCGATGTAGCTTGGACTAAGCTTTCCCTTCTTCCTAAATCTTATTACTCTCTTCAATGGAGATATACGAAGGAGTATCATGTTTGAAAAATCAGTCTCTAGGTCAAATCAAAAATTGGAATCATAGCTCTTCTATCAACTCTGAGCAGTTTTGAAGTATTTCTGAATGGTTTTAACCTTATCAACCATTTCCTCAACCCTTTTAGGACCTTGAAGTTTTTGTTCCCCCAATTCATCCAAACATGCCATTGTTCTTCACCTATTCCCATAATGGTCTTCATAGAGATCCATTTGGATGCTTGAGTAGAAACTATTGTTGTAAGATAACTCAACCAAAGGAATATCTTTGTCCCATATGCCTTTAACTTCTATAGAATATGCTCGCAACATGTCTTATAGTGTCTGAATAGTCCGCTTATATTGTCCATTTGTTTGTGGATTATAGACCAAAGTAAAATTCAGCTTAGTGTTTTGAGCATACTAAAGTCTTTTAAAAATCATCGATGTGAATCTTGGGCCTTGATCAGATACAATCAATAGTGTTACTTAATGAAACATTACCACTACTCTGATGTATATCTATGCCAGTTGATTTAGTGAGAAATCCTCTCAAATCGCAACGAAGTGTGAAATCTTAGTAAGATAATCCACAACAACCTGGATAGAATTATTATTTTTCGATTTCTTCGATTGTCCAGTGACAAAGTCCATTGTGAGTTTTTCCCATTTCCATATTAGTGTGGGTAATGGTTGCATCATTCCCTTAGAATTATTCCTTCTAGACTTTACTTGATGTCATACTAGACAAAATGATGTATATTCAATGATCTAATTTTTCATGTTGTCCCACCAAGAGTTATCTCAGATATCTCGATATATATTTTTGATTCCTGGGAGAATTGAGAAATACAAACTACGTGCATCATCGAATAGTTCCTTATTTAACTCGGGATTTTATAGAACACACATTCTTGACCAAAATATCACAATTCCTTATTCATTCAAATTTATATCCAAGTATTTCCATTTCCTTATTGTATACACTCTCTTATGAATTCTCACATCTTCTTTTTTTGCATCCTTTAACATTTCCAAAAGAGATGGTTGAGAAATCATTTGTGAAAATATTAATGTTGTTATTTAATTTATGATATACATGTCCATCCTCTTAAAATCTAAGAATATTGGATCCTTTTAAATTTTCATCAATGATATAATAGTTGGGTTGTTTATTCATAGGGAATTTACCACTTTATTTTCTTTACCAAGATTGTAGTGGAGTGATCAGTCATAATCCTGGATGAGCTCTAACCATCTTCATTGGTGCATATTAAAATATTTTTTTTGTGAATATATATATGTGGCTCTTGTGATCAGTACATATCTTAATCCTCTCCCTATAGAGATAATTCAACAATATTTTCAATAAAAATATCATAGCTTCCAACTAAGGATCACGTATGGGGTAGTTTGCTCCTGAATTTTCAACTACCTTGAGGAATAAAAAATGAATTTTTTATTTTTCATCAACACACATCCCAAACCCTTCCTCAATAAAATTTCCCAATTTTTGGGTAGTGTGAGCACAAGGGAAACGTTAATAATCCTTTTCAACTCCATGAATCTTTCTTCACATTCATTATTCCAAGAAAAATCTATCCCCATTCATGTTATCATGGTATGAGGGTTTGATAATCATGATAATTGTTTCACAAATTGGCAGTAATATCTACATAACCAATGGAGGCTACATATATTTTTCACAGATTTTGGCCTTGACCATCCCTCAATTTCTTTTTTCATTAAAGGATCCACATATATCCCATTACATGTGAAGATATCCATAATGAATGAGACTTACTTCAACCATAACTTAGATTTTATTTACTTTCCATAGATCTTCTCTTTTTGCAAAGTCATTTGAACAATGTTGAGATTCTCCTCATGATCCTCCTTGGTTTTGGAGTATATTATAATATCATCTATAAGGACTACCAAAAAAATTTCAATGTAAAATATAAAGACTCTATTGATCAAGTCAATGAATATCACTAGAGAATTAGTTAGTCCAAAAGGTATCACTATGAAATCATATTTCCCATACCTTTTATGAAAAGAAATCATGGTGATATCCTCCTTCTTCAACCTAACTTTGTAATATCCCGACTGTAAATCCACCTTGGAGAAGTATTGTGCTCTACATCGCTGATCGAACAAGTCATCAATTCATGTAAATGGATACTTTTTCTCTACCGTGATCTTGTTGATCTCATGATAATAAATGCAAAGATGCATTGATCCATTTTTATTCAAGATGAAGAGGACTAGGGCATCCCATTATGAAGCACTTTGGTGTATAAAACCTTTATATAGATTCCCCTATAGTTTTTTTCTTCAGCTCCTCAATTCCCACAACATCCATCCTATTCAGAGTCTTGGATATTGAAAATTCCTTGGGTATAAGCTCGGATGAAAGTTCAACGTCTATGCTAGGAGGAAGACTCGAAAATTACTTAGGAAACACATTAAAAAATCACTCATAATAGCCATGCCTTAGAGGACGATCCTTTCCTTAGATTCAGTCATTTTAGAAATATGAGCTTTCTCATAGGGTATTAATATCCATTCTTAGGATGATGGTGTTGAAGAAGATTCATACTCATCCTTGCACTTTTATATAATTAAAGGTCGATTCACCCTACAGAGAGTGATTTTCTTTTCAAAGAACATTACGTTGGTTCTATATAGGGAATGACAATCCATACAAAAAAAATTCATCAAATTCTACCATTGGGAGTATGAAAATATTGACCAGGAATTTTATCCCTCAGAAATTGAAAGGGGAGGAGTTATATACGTGGGATGCAAAAATTTCCCCATTTTCCTTGTTCATCGACATCTCTACTTCCATTATATGTGGTTGTATTAGGATTTTTCTACTAAACTTTATTGATATAAAGGAATGAATAGAACAATTGATGATAACCCCACCTTTCAATTTTTGATTATGATTCTACATTATCCAATTTAGACTTAGGTATGAGTATTTTTAAACTATCAATCACATAAAGGATAATCTATCGAAAATTATGGGATAACTTATAAATTAAATTTATTTATTAAGCTTCGGAATTTATAGACTTTATTATATGTTATTCATGATATATCATCTAACGTATATTCTTATGGGCATTATTTTGTTCCTTTAATTATGGTTCATAATGAGATTATAAATTTACCAAATCATATCCATCTGGCATGTCAATATAGTTGCACAGTAAGGCCCATTGTTGGGTACTAGGTTACCCTGAGTCAGGCTTGTAACACCGTGTTAGAGTTGTTTCTCCTTGTTACATCTGTTCCAGAACGACGTCCACTTGTAGTATCTAGAAATGTATGAATTTTCATGATAAAAAACATGTCTATACTTACCAAAATTTAGTTATGTTACTTTAATCTTAATCTTATCCCCAAGGTATTTCATAAGGGGTTTTTAATCCTAATCCCAAAAATAACTTCTCATTATTGAACATTAATATATGATTTAATACATTATTTTAAACTTAAAATAACACCAAAATATCTTTATGTATAGTGTATTTTGGAACTAGTTAGATTAATTAAAAACCTAAAACATGAAAAACAACATATTTATTGAAAACCTCTTAACATGTTCATAATATTCATTCATACTTAAAATGTCATGGGATATATTAGGAAAAAACACATGAAAGGGGTGAGCTATAATGCCCAGTAAGGGAGAAATAAAGTTATAACATAAATAATACAATACATGTTTTACAATAGACATAACAATGGACTATATATGGAAAATGAATATAAAATCAATATATAACATGATAATCGTAACTTGGGAAATGTGGAGACAACCTAAACATTGTATCATAAACATAAGTCAAAGCTAAACTGCCAAGATGTCATGGTGGAAAAATATCCCATATAGTAATCAGGTACTCCCATGTTCCAACATTATATATCATGATAATATAAAATACCTAATTCATTAGAGCGCTATCATGGAACACCCTTCGTAAACCTTTCAATCTAATACTTAAGTGTGACACATAGATCATATAACATTGATTCAATCAACATCATAATTTATTACATGATAAAGGAATTTGGAATACATACATTTATGTCCCAAATAAATATTTATATATGAATAATGGTTAATATCCTTGATAGGTAAGTGGGTATGATATTCACTACGTGGTTATTTGGGCATGGAAAATGACGGTGCAATTTTGGCAGCATAATGCCATCATATAGAAACTCATTAAATAGGTTGATGAGAGGGAAAGGGGTATCTAATAATTTAGACATTAAAATTAACGTAAGGTGGCATGTAAGGAAATTCCCAAATATAAGGAATTGGAAATATAAGGTTCAACATTATAAAAAAACATTTAGAAACAGCATAAAGAAAAATAGCCCTTACATAATTTCAGCATGGTAACGCTTGTACATAAATGTTTATAGGATGGTTAAATATGAGTGAAAGGGGATCCTATAATTTATAAATCAAGTGTATAGTAATTTGTAAAGTTAAAAATGTATCCCAACAAATGAAAATTTAAATTAAAGGGCACATAATAAACGAAGTGCGGATTAAAAGAGGATAGAGGGAATCCCTTACTTGGATGTGTGACCCCAAAGGCATGGGAGAGGCTTATTGGGGGATTGGGGGAACCTTGGTATGAATATAGAGAGTATAAGGAATATTTTATACATTATTAAAAGAGTTTTAGTGATGATAAATGAGATACTGGGTGGGTATATATAGGAAATGAGGGGCATTTCCTTATTATTAGGGGTTTGGACTCTTCATAATAAAATATTCAAAACCATAAAACCTGCCGTCATTTTTTACCATGGATTCTACCAAATGGGATTGGATTAAATTGTTTTATAAATATATGGTCCAAACATATTAAAATAATTCCCTTGATTATGTGGAGGTGAGTCACACTCTCTTGGAAATGATTTTAAAATATTAAAATATATTATATATCTTGGGGGATTCGCTCTAGCTTTATAAAATATATCAAATAAACATAATGTCATATTATTTTATAAAAAAACATATATTTGTAAAATTATACCTTTTATATTATTTATTAAATCACTATTGGGCCATTATGATGTCATAAATCACAAATTATATTTATAGAGTATTTAATGTTTACCTGAAAATTCAACTATCATAGAAAATTATGAAAATTATATCATTGGATAATTGTTATTTAATTATTAAAAAAATAAAATTCATTTTATATAAATAATTTTATTAATACGTGAATATTCAGTTTTAAAATAAAAATCAACATTTATTGAAAATGATAGGTTTTTTTACAAATAACAGTTTTTCGAACACTTACAAAATACATTTGACATCATAAAAATCATATGATCATTTAAATTTGATTAATATTATATAATAATAATATTTTATTAAGATAATATTTATTTTAAAAAACCAATAATTCATAAATTCATTAATTGATATTAATTAATACTAAAAAAATATACAATTTTTTCCTTAAAGATTGTTTACAAAGTAACAATATTATGATGAAAATATAATAATTATTTTATACAAAATATTGTACATAATTATATTGATAGGGTCTTGTTACATATCCATTTAATACACAAAAACTATCCCTAAGAGTAAGGTGTATGATAGTGGGGCTATCATGGCATCATGCGGTGAACATGGTTTACGTTCTGATCTCGATGGGCTTGAACTTCTCTCGTAAATAGTTCCACTCATACATAAGTTCTTGGATCTTGGATTTTCATTGGTCTAGGGAAAATCCACGAAATTATTTCAGCCGAATAACCTCCAATAAATGGGATTCATAGGGTATTCTCTAATTCTTTGAGGCCACCACTTTATCTGCGTTAAATGAATTTTTTAAAACCCAATTCTTAAACTTGTCTTGTCATCACTATTTAGTGACTATATTATCAACGGTAATGATACATAATAGTAATTTAAATACAATTTCATCAAATAAAACAAAATAATTTTAAGTGTTTTCTATATCCATAAGTTATTTAGATAAATAAAGGAATTTTATTTATAAATGTTTGGTTTGTAACACATTATATCAGGAAATAAGACATATCTATACCTATATTGAAGATAATATATCCAAAATACAATAAAAAATAAGTATAAATCATATATATAAAAACAATGTTGCATAAAATAAGTATAAAATATCCTAGAAAGGCTCCCAACCCAAGTTAACTATCCGAACATCATTCCCAACACTTTCCCACAATATCCACACTTTCCCACCATCATATGTTTCAAGACACAACCATAATAACATCAAAACATTGTAAACCTCACCATATCAACAAAATGTATAAGGTTTTCAATTTAAATCACAATAATAGGATATTATATATATATGGAGAGAGACACGCACACACACACACACAGAGAATGTTAGAAATTCAAAATTTCAGTAGTAAAAAAATATAATGAGAAATCAATAATGATTCACCCATAGCATGAAAACATATAACAAACAAGGATTAAATGTATTGACCACTAATATAAAAGTATAAAAACCTTCATATTTATTTAACATATTGATTAATAAATTATTTATGATTATGTTTTAGTAAACTATGAAACCTAAAAAAATTTCTAACAATAATAAAAATAATTACTGTGACGCAATTTTCAAATCTATGAATAATCATGTACTGTAATTATAAGAAAGAATGAAAAATTATATAAATGAATCATTTTTAAAATTTATTATCAAACCATATTTAAGTTGTTTAATTAATTTAATCCATTCCAAATAATATGTTGAATCATATATAATTATATCACATGTTCTATAACTATTTAGAAAATAACGTGAAGCAATAACCTAAATAACATTACAAATAGCTGGTGAAACAACACAAGAATAACATGAATTAATTTAATTGTATATTTGTATATTTATTAAGATAAACCCAATTCTTATCCCACTAGAAACTAAATCATGTTATTCCCATATTTACACATAAATAAATTGGATAATTATTGAATGACCACCTTGATATGAAGCTTTGATGTTCACGGAATGATCATAAGAAGAGGGATGAAGAACACGAACACATATCCTAATGATGAATAAATAGTTCTCAAGGAATCACCCCATTATAAATCCTTCATACCTTATCAATAAATAATCATAAAAATTAGAGGATAGAACACTTCTATGGCTTGGATAGATGAATGAGGGAATAACAAATAAAGAGAATAATAGGTATAAAGTGGTATCTTGAATCAAGGATGGTCATTGAAAAATGAAAAGGATTAATTTATAAATAAATGTGAATTATTCCAATCCTAAATTATCCCAAACCCTTATAGATTTTGAGGAATGAAGGATAATATAAGAATAATGAAATGGGAACCTCAAATTTATAGTTAATAATGTTCAAAATAATGTCATGGTATGATAGAGATCCGTCACACCTTGACAATACTTGATTGAAAGATCATGGGGTGATCCACCAATGTGGTTCTCCCTTTTTCTCATAGTTTAACATATTTCATCAAATAAATTAAATAGGTGCATATCCTATAGAAAGGTTTCATGCCACAATGTTCAAAACCCTAAAAACCACAACATGACTTATAGACCTTATTCCCCATCATGTTAAACCCCAAACCTAATCCATGGGATGGACCATGCTTCCATGTGTGAAAAAATATAAAGAATAAAAACCATGTCGTTTGAACTCTAGTTATTCATTATTTGATATTAATACTACTATTCATGATTTGAAATATAGAAAAGGCATATGTAAAAGTTAATTCATATATATGGGTCACATTTTATGACAAGGGTCAATATTTAAGGGTCTCTCCACTTAACAAAATTCCTCCTCAAGACTCTTTATGCCATGTACACAGATGGTCCTCCCATGCTTGAGCTTCCAAACTGAAATAGCATGACACAAAACACTCATAGCCTACACTGCTAGGTCGTGACACTTCCTCATGCGACGACACATGCAATTATGTTTTGACATGACCTATCACAGTGTGATTAATAGAAAAATATCTAAACTCTTTATCTAACACAAAAAAATTATCAAAATTAATATTAGGACTCACTCAACACTCGATAACCTAGAAATGGAATTCTTGGAAAAATATATGCCCATACACTACATATGAGTCAAACAAGACTCACTAGCAACAATTTTTATATGGGAAACCGACTATGGTTCCACATTAGTTCCCATTCACCAGTTTAACCTCACTTAAAATCCATATAATATATGAAACCACATATAGACTGGTAATATTAGGTTCCATGTACCTAATATATGGATTTAACCCCTTTATAAATTGATGTCCTCTTAACTTTATTTGATATGATCACCTGAATAAGATTTTCTCTTATATTTGATCACTTCCATGAGCCCCTGTCCCAATCAGGGACCTATAATAATAAATTATATGATAATTATAATTAATTATATAATTAATCCTTAATTATTTCATAATTAATTATTTTGGTATATAGAGAATACCTCTCAGGGTGGCGAAATGATGTCAAAAACCCCAACCAATAGGGTATGGTCCACTTCTATCCCACCATGAAGTACACTACCTACAAAATCACTAAAACCTAATATAGAGTCATAAATAAATTCCTTCCCAATTTGATGGAAATTCAAAATAAAACAGGGTTGAGACTTACCAAAAATGAAACTACAAAAAAACTTATTTTAGCCTCTCCTAGAATTTCTCTTGCCATAGTGAACAAATGTCCCATAAATATGACCATAAAAAACTCTAATTACAATCAAATAAAACCAAAATATAATAAGAGTATTAAGTAGAAGAAGAATGTAAGGAGAGAATCTCACCTAATCTAATATCCTAACCCCACTTTAATCAATATAAATTATCTATGAGGAATATAGGTGAAGAGGATTCAAATGAGGACCTCCTCCTAGAATTACATCCATCCCCAATAATAAATACCAATGGGTTTTAAGAATATACACTTTAAAAATATAAGAATTACTTTTTTGGGCCTTATTAGAAAGATAATAATCTTTTATCAGTATTCCCCACAGTAGTTCCTCAAATAAGTACTCAGTGTCATTGAACACCTAAAAAATCATTTTAGGTAGTTCCACCTAAAAATCATCCGCCAAGAATCATTAGATCATTTAAAAAATTATATAAACACTAATTTTTGACTAGAAACTAAAAATTAAAAGTAACCATTTTTACTTATATTGGAACATAACATTCCTTTGACTCCATTGATATATACCAGTTCGGTTCATTAAAACCAACACACCAACACATATTGTCTTTTATAATCCCTCTTATATATGATTGATAGTTCACACGAGTCACTAATATCTTATGCACACTTGAACTCCAAACTATATTACCATTCATGACATTTACCACTGTACCTAAAATATTGGAATTTCCCATCCACCAAATTACACATGCTCTGGTATGAAAATCATGTCAATTATCCCTCAAATGATGTGTTTTGGTCAATATTTGTGTCAATATATTCAATTGTATTTGAAATGAACTGGTTGACATCCTACTACAGTGACTACCTCTAGATACCGAATTGGACACGTATAGTGAGATTGACTAAATTGATTTACTTTAAAATGAGGCATCAGTTCTGAAAACATTCTTGGAATCGAAAATCTTTGACCTAATATTAGAGTGGTTAATTCCATCAGTCTACACTAGACCAATGTTTAGTTAGTACCACACCTAATTACCCTTGACCATTCATTTTATAAGTCATAGTATCATGCTCAAGAATTATCCATACCTTGAATCCTCAATTTAGTATACTTATCATCATACTTTCATATAAACATAAACATTTCATAGACCCAGTCTCTCAATAGGTTTAATTTCTAAATTTCCCACATTGATTGGTTACATAACTTGTAAACACAAACAAATTATAAAAAATCAATATCCATAAAAGGGTATTTCTTATTTACTAGACATAACGTGACCACATGAATTCATGTGATAGTGCTATGAATGAGTTTATTGATGTTGGAGAGATTTTTAGTGCATAATTTTATTTGTTTTATGTTTTGACTATTACATTACCTCACATGTTTATAATAATT
This sequence comes from Viscum album, assembly GCA_963277665.1. Classification (NCBI taxonomy): domain Eukaryota; kingdom Viridiplantae; phylum Streptophyta; class Magnoliopsida; order Santalales; family Viscaceae; genus Viscum; species Viscum album. The sequence goes on from OY728125.1 coordinate 1,677,923,351, forward strand.
CACAATTTCAATATGGGATAATAATGATTTTTCAATATATAGTTACATATTACTTAAATAATCTTTGATTTGATTAATAACTAAACTTAATGATTTTATAAATGATTCTATATTTTTAGTGTTTTTTTGCTGTCATAACTTTATAAATGTATTGTCTCAATTTTACAAGTATTTACCCTTCCCATATAAAGGTTTTTATGAGCCTTGGGAAGGATCTATCTAAACCATATGAGGATCTAACTCCACCTTACTGATGATTTTATGAACCTTATAAAGAAATGATTTGACCTAACATTTATAAACTTAAAATAAAACAAAACCTTAGGAGTTTTCTATGTTATACTAAGTTCTATCTTACAAGATATCTATTTTATACAAGACATTTATATCATATAAATATTTTCAAATTGTTTAAATATGTTTTATCTATTATTTTTTACATATATTATAACTCTTATTTTTATTTTTTCCCACATAGAAATTTTTGGTGTTTTGTAAAGTATTTTAATGTATCAACCAGATTCTCAAATTGTGGAAACAAGCACATGAATAGGATACAGAAGATCATGAGTTGACTATTGCTAATTTATTTATAAATAGACTCATAAGGAACTATTTTTATATGTGAAATGAGAAATTCAAAAGTGATAAAGCTTTGATACCATGAATATTGTTCTACTATATAATCCTAAATGATTTTCAACATGAAAAATTATATTGAGTGATGAAGCTACATTGAAATTATGTTCTTCAATCATTTTATTTTTTGTTAAATGTATTACCATTTTTGTTTCTATTTTTTCTTTCTCGTTCATTTTATGATTTTCCTTTCCAAAATAAGGTTCATTTGTTTTTAGTTATACCACCACTAAAAAATGCAGGTTTGTTGAGTTGTGACACTAATCAAAAGATAGGTTTGTTCTAGGATGTGCCTAGGTATATAGAAAGGTAGGTTTGTTTCGGGTTGTGAATCTATATGAACAAAAGGTAGGGTCTGTATAATGTTATAACATCCTTTAAAAGGGAGGTTTTTTTAATTGGTTCTACTTATCTTGTAGAGATGAGACGAGTGAAGAGTAAATGTTGGATCACATTGATTTTAACTACTATAAAATTAATGTTTTCTTATTTAAAATTTCCACTATATATTTTCATTTATCTACTTATAATCATTGAATTTTTTATTATGATTAATGATAAAATTGTTACTATTATTTCACCATATATTTAGTATTTTATGTGCTACTAATCTGATTTTTAACACTAGTAATTTATCTATATAATGTTTTGAAAAATTATATCCACCCATATAGACTGAATTAATATCTCAATCTATGAAAATACTAAGCAACAATGTGAAACTTCAACCAACATTATTTTAGGATTACAATACGTGTCACTCCTAAAGATCCTCATAATCCTCCAAAAATGGGAGTCATATTCCAACACCATTCATGATTTCTCCACACTATATGATTTCTATTGTACCCAACCAATGAGATCAATCATTTCCAATATCTCATATCAATCAAGCCATAATACTCATGACACTTTCTCATTACAACTTGATAGCCCATCCAATGAGCCCCACATTGGAGTTTAAAATTCTCTGTGGAAACACGACCCTATATCACTGATAATCTATCACATAGAAATCCGGTACCAATGGATACATATCAAAACCAACAACAACTCATGTTTCCACACGAGTCTCTTATTCCATCTCAATACAAATCCACATAACCCCACTAAAAGCTCTATAATTTACCAATGAATTACTTTCTATAGTTAGGTAACCCTTCCTACTCTGAAAAATTATGTTCAGTCACTAGACCTCTCAACATAGCAGTAAACCAAGTGATCATAAAGTCATCATATTTCACATTAATGATAGTCATAATTCATAAACCCCATGATCTATCCATCATTATTTACTCATGAACATCATGAAACCTCAGTCATATACACCTTATCTCTTGCATCAACCATACCTTGATCCATAAAATCTAATTGGACAATCCAAACCTAACCATTCCTAGATAAAAATCTATTATATGAACACACCATGAAACTTCCCAAGGATAACTTCTTTAGTCCTTTATCAACAAAATAAAGGTGCACCACATCTACATTCCTTAAGGGACTAAACAATTATCTTAATTTATAAAATCTAACATATTGATAAGGATTCAGATGAAATAATAATGCATCATAAATATCTAAAATGACGTCGACCTTGGTGTAATGTGACCAACATATTCTCTCTCCCCAACCTGAAGAGTTTTCAAAAATCCAACCATTTAAATTTCTCATATTCCATTGATCATGCTTATACAACCACCAAATATCATTGTTACAAGGATGAGATTTATCCAAAACCCATATACAACCTATGTTGATTAAGATATCATTCTCTTTCCCCAAAGATATGAGAGAACATAGAAAAACCATTCTCATAATAGTACAAAAAATCTATCATTATCATTTAAAACAAAAATATTAGTAGGTGTATACCCTAGCACTACAACACCAAATAACCTATATCATATCATTATGAGTGGGATCCTAAAAATCCTAGGATCATCAACCTAATCAACAAATGAGCATTATTTACATCCACTCCATTCACATCCCTAACACAAAGAACCATATATGATTTTATTTTGAAAAAATAATTAAGGAATCACACACAATCATATTCCTTACACCTAATCATGCATCACCTTGTGTTATTACCATCACATGGAGCTTATTACCATACTTACTAATCAAAAATGAATCCACGTGCCCATAAAACCCCTTTTTATTGGGGTGTCCTAATACCTCACAACCCATCTCAAATATTAGTAGGAACGGGACCCTACTATTCAGATTGATTACTGTACTCTCCTAGATCCTGAGTCATATCTCATCAACAATTTTTCCTCTGATCTAATATAAGGGCCATAAATATCTATAGGTCACAACTCAGGAAGCATATACTCCTTCTTCAATCCAATATAAACCATGATATCTTATGCCAATGCAAATATCACGGGGTTCCATATATATTAAGTATTACCATACCCATACTAACCCACCCAATATTGGGTGATAGTCCTCATCAGGTATCTATATACCTAACTAAACCATGAGAATCAATGTCACATCCATTTTAATATCAATAAAATCTATATAGACCCATTTTCATCCATAAATCCTCATAATATGGTTTAGTTAAGTAGATAACCACCAATAAAATATATGAAAAATTTTTAAATAACTTATTAAGAATGATTTGAATAACCAAAAACCATTTTTAAACCATGTTACAATCACATACATGAATTCAAATTTCATTCTAACTTTCATGATAAAGATTATGAATGTTTGAAAACCTCTTTCCACCTGATCTAACAGAAAAATCCCTAAATCAAAATACAAAAGTTAATAATTGAAAAAATAACTCAACTATAATAATGAAAATCATGAACATCAATATTGTTTCTTTGAAAAATATAATTTACCAAATAGAAGTACATTACTGACACAAACAGAGAAACCATCCTATGTTTTGATCAGCCTTAGCTCCATCAGTCATATGCCAAAAGTTATAACGAATGAAAATAATTCCCTAATTTGACATTTTAACACCCTAAATCAAATAACCCAAATAGTAACTGAATTGGAGATGTCACATAGCCTCTTGTGTGCCTCCCTAAATTCCATAGGATGGTGACTAGTGGTAATGTTCTGATAAAACCATGTGCATAGACTATATCCCAAGCATCATCACAGAAAATAAAAAATAAATGACTGAAAAATCCATAACCATATAAATATAAAAGTATAAAAAATTTATTCATAGTAGAAAGATAAATATAATAAATTAAATCACTATGCTATAAAAAAATGTACACATGCAGGTCATATATTCATACCTCAAAGAAAAACCAATTAATAGGATGATTATATATAGTAAAAGATAATAATAAAAATTAAATAAAGAAGATATAACCACTATATTTTATTTTCCTTAGACCTATTTATTTATTCATTCTAATATCTTATATCCCACAAACTTTTACTAGTGTTAATGACCAAAACATCATGTTAATAAGAAATTTGCATGTCCACCAGGGTGAATTTATAGAATGTCAGTATAAAAACATAGTAGGTCAGCACCAATTATTCCCTTAATAAAAAATAGTATATACATAAATTCATTTATTGAATGAAATAGAAGTTTAAAAATGCCCATTTATACACTCGTCAAACCACTATGTACTCAAGAATCTACCCTGATGGTTAAACCATGTAAGCATCGGTAAATTATAGTTTATGATATATCAACATTACAACCATAATAGTTTCTAGTCCAAAATATGTGTAATTATTATCTAACTATTGGGTTGTAGTATATCTAATTTGGAAAAGAATACCCACCTGTAGGAAAAATAATACCTCATAAAGATACTCAATCAATCTCAGGGGTCAGTACATCCCACATGGCATACCTAACAAATCTCAGGGGGTTGTACATCCAACCAGGAATATTTAATAAATAATATAGGGAATTATATAAATCCTTGCATAATTATTTAATCTCATAGAGTATCACATTCTAGCTGACATTCTTTGTCAATGTCAGGGGATAATAAATCCAACATGGAATATTTAATCATTAATTATCAGGTTATCCATCAACACATCAATAATCATCGGCGATGAACATAATAATAAATTCATCAAAAGAGTGGATACATGACCATAACTAACCTTAGTTATTTCCATCACACCTTCTATATCCTAAAAATTAACAAGACCAACATATCTTAATTTCTACTAGAACTACCATTTCACCAATTTGGGTCACAATAGAGACCCATAATCACAAATCATATAGAGAACTACCCTATGGAAATTCATTACCCATAATCACCAAGAACATCATTGATTAATGGAATCCAAACATAATCATATCAAAAGAAACCTATCACAGGGTGAATTATCTTAATGGTCATTTGAAACCCATATCATACATTATCCCATGGAAGAATGGTTTGTGGTGTTAAACTTGCATGTCCACCCTTGGTGGAACATCCCACATAAACTAATCTAGGACTACTTGAACATTATCATTTATTTATAATTTTGATCCCATTTGGATTTTTATATTCACATGAAATTGTTCAAATATTTCATAATCGACACACACAAGCCCATCTGGATCAATGGTTCACGACACAACATGATGTAAACCCTCACTAGGTATCTTTTTTCAAAAGAACGACAATAAATGCATTACAATATATGATATTATTAGTATTTTATGTTACCCACAGAATGAATTAACATAACCTTATAACATGAATAAATATTAATGTTCTTAATGAGGTAAAGCTATTAATCCCACCCTTCTATGGGTTATCATAAGGGTAAAACTTTTTTATGCATAATTGTGATCCATATAGATTACCAATGAGAATAAAAAATTCAATCCTCCAATATTTTAGTGGAGTGGCCTACCACCGAATTTCCCAAGTGGGGAAACCATCACAAGGCCTCTCAAGGAATTAATAAATATCAGATACACTCACAGGGAAACTCGCTATCCCAACCAAGATCATCACCAACATGGTTGTAAATCCCTTAAAAATAGAAGGAAGCATTTATTTTATTACCACCATGAAATTAATCTCTTATGAATATATAATCCCATTAAATCTCACCAAGGTCCTATACACCCACTATTTCCATAAAACATAGAATTATTAAATTAAACCTAAGGGATAACCCATAGCCATCATTCTTGATTTTTGTCACATACTAATTCATGACCTCCCTAGGTTATCCGAGCTATAACTAACTGATGGAAACCCTCTTTATTTTCCAATTAAAATTTAACGACCCATTTTACATAAGAAACATCACCAATAAAGGATATGAAATAAATACGTGAAATACATGGATCACTAGTAGTTAAACAATACTCACTAATTCCTTTTTACATAAGGGAACCCACCTATAGTTCCACCTTTGATCACTCACACTCACTCAAACATATTTAAAATTTAATCAATATATGAAACCATATATAAAGAGGAGATACTAGGGTTAACATGTCACAAATACAAAGTTATCCTTTGTATAAATAAATTCTCACCTTACATTATCTAAGATGATCACCTGATCAAGACCCACTTTGGAATTTAATCACTTTCCTGAGTCCCTATCTATGTCTAGGAGCCATAACAATTAATTATAACATTTTTATAATTAATTAATATATTTGATTCAAAACTATTTGACAACTATTTCTTTAGGAATAATATGGAAGAGCTCTCTGTGTGGTTTGGTAATGATAATACCTTTAGCAACTGAGTGTGATTCACTCCTGTCACACCCTAAGTCCACTTCCTAAAAAATTACATACAACCAATATCAATTCATCAATAAATTCTATTCCTATTAGATTAAAATTTTAAATAAGACAAGGAAGTGACTTTATGATAATTAAATGATGGATAAACACATGTGGTCTCCCCTATTGGGCATCCTCTAGCCACAAAAAAATAAAAGCCTTATTGATATGACCATATTTCACCAAGATTAGGTGAAATCCACCCCAAATACCTATTTATAGTCTATTGAATTTATAGAACAAGAAGAGGAGGAATTGATATGACGATGAAAGGGTAGAAACTCACTTTATCTGATATGATAACTCATTATGAATCAATTTGAGTCATCCATTGTGAAGGGAGGAGAAGGGGTAATAAAGGATCCCTCCTCTTATTTATCTATCTATCCCAAACAAGAAACCCTTAAGAGGTTGAAGAAGATATCCACTGAAAATACCAAAATCTCATCTATAAAAAAGGAATGGGCTCTATTAGGTACTTAGTGTAGTTTCACTAATCACCCAAGGGACAAATATAGGGTGTACCTAATATTGTTCCACCATCAGGTACCCAATGCCATCAATCGAGAACCTGATGGGTCACTGTTGTCACCAACCTCATATTTTTATAAACCAAAGACCATAAAAATAATTTTTTTTTCTTTTCATCAAAGATTATACATAGAAACATACTTTTTATCATTTAAAATTCATCTTCAATTTCCAATTCATGATAAGAATAAAAAAATTCATAAAGGCCGACATTTTAATTCTATTGGAACCATAATTTTCTATAACTCCATAAACATCTTACTGAATCCACCCCCATAGAGACACTTTCGGGGATGATAGTAATCTTAATATGGAACTCCATGCTCTATTTCCATAGTATTGGGGATAATAACCAACTCTGAGCAGACATATCACACAACATGTGATACCTCAGCATATTTTTCATAGACACAACCACCAATATCTTCATAGGATATAATAAAGTCTGCTAGATACTAAAATAAAATGTAAAATTTAATATATGAAACAAATCCTAATAATCCACTAAGTCTGATGATATAAAGTAAAAATGGTGGGGGGAAAATGCCTAATATCCTAAGGTAGAAACCAACCTAACACAATAGGAAGGTGGAGATGACTCCTCAATACATAAATCCGTACATGAGTGTTTTTTCTCATATCACCTATATGTAAAACTAAAATCCCTCTCTGAAAAAATCATTTCCCCTAAGATCATAACCAAACTATCCATCATATTTATAAGACACAATTCATGTCAGTGAAATACCCATGCAGTTTTGATTATATAAATACCTAGTAAGAATCCAAAAAACCCAAAAAGTATAAATTGATATACTAGTCTTCTCAAAATAAAAATTTCAAGAAGAAACTAAAAAAATTGTATAAGAAGAATCCTAGATTTGTAAAAGAGAATCTTGTACATAATATCCCACCAATAGAAGAAAAAACCCATAGTTGAAACCCACGTATTATAACTACCTATATTTATAGCCCATGTAACCTCTCATAACTATAATTGGGGATCCACAACTCAGTAAGGTAAGTATCATTCAAGGGAGTGATAAAACCTAGTTTAAGACTCATGTTCCATTAATTAAAACACGTCTAAAGAGGGAGTATATAAATCTATGAATAGAGGACCCACGCTATGAGAATACAGTGGAGTAATAAACTCAAAGAAGAAAGATCGGGTCCTACACAATGCTACACAGTCAACTTTAGAGATGTTCTGAACCCACTGTTCACTTCGATCGTTATGCCCTCCCCCTATCATCATCACTATGGATCTAATGAAAAAAATTACCCAAATTTCCTTGAATCCCATCTCTGATGCTAAATTAGGATGCACCATCAGGTACTAAATTAAATTTTTATTAGTATTAACTACTCTCATTTAAAAATACACGTTTTAGGAAAAAATTATGAATTTTTCGAAGTTTGTAAAAGTACAATATATGTACTTTGATAGTAAATATTGAGTATACCCTCATTTAATGAATGATAATGTACCGCCATTCACTTAGAAAGTATGTGTTGACCTAAGCGACTTGTCTGATGGTGTACATGGCATGTAAAACCTATGAAGGTACTTATTATGTATCTCCATAACCTAGGTTCTGTGGCATAAAAGGTGTATGAAATATAACGCTTCACCACATGACATGTGCATATACATCCTCCAGGGTTTTTAATCAATGTATATACCAAGCCAAGAGACCTAGGACCACATGAATTATATATCTAAATCACACTATGTGTGATATTTAACTTTATCCAAAACTATAGCTTCCCCTATCAGGGAGATACATGATATATAGATCAGAATTGTATGTTGTGTGATTGTGTATACGAACTATAGTATAAAGTGTCCAGTGCATCATTCAGTCACATTGAGAGGGGGTGAATTAGATGTAACTTGTTTTACTGTATTCGCTCCTTATTTATTTCACCCACTTCGGATTCAATACTTAGTCACCTGTTAAGATGAATTGATCAGGTATGAAAAAAATGAATGTAAATGAAACCCAAAACACAATATTTTTTCAAGGATCAGTACTAATTCCTAATCCTTAATATTAGTTTTATACCCATTGGTTATAATTTTTTCACTATATACATGTAGTTACAACTAGGGAAAGTCACATTGCCATCAGTATTGAGTCCCATAATGTTCCACTATAGAGTCCCACTAGAGTTTACAATTTTCCACATATAATCGAAAATCCAATGTCTTAATGGAGGATATTTATAATGCATCCTAGAGTGTTGCCTGCATCAAACTTTCATACCCTAGAGTCTCAGTGGAGATATCCTAAAACATGAGTCACAAAATATATGATCCACAAATAAAAAGATCTCTTCCAACTTCCAAATACTCCTAAACTACTTCAAGATGAATTCCTTCTCGAAAAAAATATCAGATCACCTTATTTACTCTTGTACAATATTCAAGAGCTTCAGAAAATGGTAAAAAACTATATGATCTTGATCACTGTCCACTGATCATCAACTTATCTAATATTTTCTCAATACATAGACTAATCAAGATTATGAATTCTAAATTAATGAATGACTTAAGTCTCAAAATAAAACATCATGAATTTATGTAATAAAATCCATGGTATTCTCAAATTAATATGTGTAATAATACAAATTCAAAAACTTCCCAATTTCATTTATGCATTTTTTGTCATGTCCATGCATGTGTTGAATAGTGAAATCACATTGCACTACCTCATTAAATTATCCAATACCGTGTTATTTGTATAATACTTATGAAAATAATCATTGTACTACCTTCCACACTTTCTTCATTCATGTACATGTATAAATAGAATTATCTTCTCGATTTACTTCAAATAGGTGTATTGTGGAATAATATCTCATATTTTATCTCAACACAATAATATCACGCTATACCACAGTGTCTTTGCATAAAAAATGTATACATGATATCTTCCTTAAATCATACTTGTGAAACACCCTTCATGCATAAATATAATTTCCCGTATGATTCATAGGATCCTACATATAATAGTATATAAAGAATCATCTTCTGTATTTCTTTTTCACATAATAGTATACACATGTTATTTTTTCCTTTCAAACACACATAACTTAGTGTCAATGTTTACACTGGTTCACAGAAACAAAAAAACTTCATTTGAGTGAGGTTGTATAGAAAGTCATAACATGAATGCATGGAAACTATCATGTGAATTCTGATTTTTTGAGCCTCTGTTTTGGTCTCATCCTCTCTCTAAATCATCCTTAGATATGCATTAAAATTGTAAAAAACTGGGATACCTAGGGGGTATTTAAAGACAAACCCTAAATAAATTAAATTTTGTGCACCACTATAAACATTTATCTGCACCAACTCAGATCACAGTTCATGACTTCAAAAATCACTATCACTTTTCTTTAATATATCTTTATCTCATATTAAAAATATATGTTTCATGAAAACAATGTTTTGTGAATATTTTGATCGTATTTGGATATAAAAAACAATGAAATGTTGCTTGAATCCATGGTTTTATCATTCAAACATTCATCTATGAAGAACACTCAAAAACTCGGACACATAATGATTATCCTTTGGCCAAAGGAAGAAGTCGATATTAGTGCTGGTCAAATGAATCAGGTCATCAGATTAGACGATTGAGGTTCTTTATGCATGTTTGTGATAGAGATACAATATAAATAGTTTTTAAGCACCACATTGATTATTAAAGTGGTTTATTTATTCCTTTTATTATAAAAACTCCCTATACCATCCATAAGTGATCACCAGAGTACGCTTTCAACACCAAATAGCACTCCCCATTCCCGCTTCCTCCTCCATCATTATACTACCCCCAATGTGGCTCGACTATGCTCCCTTATTCCTCTCTATGGGAATTCTATAAACATGAACTTCCACTACCACACATTCTGAATGGATAGGGGTTGATTGAACCCCTACACGGTTGTTGTAGTCCCCCTTCAACATTCTAGTGTGGAGGAAAATGTTTTGGTGCTTTCTCAAATAAAAGAGATCCATTTTCATTCCATAATACTCACCATCAATCCACACAAATATATTCATCCTCTAAAATAAAATGGAGTAAAAATGTTCCATCTTAATAAAATTAACACATGTCTTTGAACATAATACCATTAAAAAAATAATCACATTTAGAACTCATTGAATTTTCATCTTCTCAACTTATTGAAAATAATTTCAACTCAATAAACCAATAATAAACCATTTGAGTTCTTCAATCTCCCCAAATGGATTATTTTATCAATACCCAATTAATTTATAATTTCAATGAGATATTATCCCCCCTTATTGGTAGTAAAACTAAATATATAGTCATGGTAAGTAATTCTCATCTCCATCGTTCAAACATGAGAATATCTTCTCTACACTAGACACTAACATATTGGTTTACTTCAGAGAAGATAGAATCGATATTAGAATAGTGAAGTGGTGAAATTAATCAACTCTGAATCTACATGAGCTAAGATATATTTAGAAAAAAGGAGTGATCAAATTAAACACCAATGTTGTCAATAATTGTTCAGCATGTGATACCAATATTTAAACCTTTTATCAGGGGTTGTCAAAAAAATTTCAACCAATATACTACATTCCTGTCAGCAAGTAGATTAAAAACAATCAAGTTAAAAGAATGAAATGTCACATTTCAAGTTAATTTTCTTTTTTATCATCAATTAATCGATCTATCCCTCTTAGAATTCTTTTTTCATCCTGAGAATGAGATAATGTAATCATCAAAATCCAATGATGACAATATTCAATATATATATTTTAAACATGTAGAATTATCATATGCATACCTCACCAGAACTTCTAATATTCATAAGATATATACATATATAAAGACATCTAGTGGTCGATATTCCATGATCTCCCTCAAGAGACACACATTATACTTCTTCATCATGATTGTCTTTAATCAAGAATAAGATCTATGAATATTCCAATATTATTTGAAATATTGTAAAGAAACAACATAATCTTAATAGTCTTCCATGATGGATAATATTATATATGTAAGATGTTGATATATTTTATCAAATTTACGTATCCCTCTAGATATACACTACACCTTCAATTCCCTTTAGAAAAACAAAAACAACATATATATAGGAATTAGGTAGTTCATTAATGCTTCTCAAATAGAGAAATAGGGCCAAGAGTTTTTTATCAACCCAACTATCTTCTTAGAAAAAAATGGATTCTTCATATTTGAAAGAAAAATAGTATTATATTTTTATAATTTCTCTATATTTCATTAATCTTCCAACTATTCTAGCTATATGATCAAGCATTGATTAGAAACGTGGTAAGTTTTCACTTTGTGTGTAGACTCCCTTTTACCAATAATGTATTTATCACAAGAAGTTAAAGGTTATTTTCCTCTCTTCTTTAAGAATACTTCCTATCTAGGAAACCATGAAAATCATTTTTTACCTGAATTTATTGACAAATTAAAACTCTCACACACAACATGAGCATTCATCATGTTACGATTTTTTGGATACATATCTAAATATTTACTGGATATGTTTTTCAAAAAATCAATCAAATTTATTGTTTTATGGTTTGAATCTTTCATTGATTATATATCTTTCATCCATTTGTATTTATGTTCATAGAAAATTCACCATGTTCAATTATGTGACATTTCTTACGAAAAAAAGAAGCATCTTTTAATTGGTCTGACACTCTTCAAATCATATTTCACAAACTTCAAGGGGTTTTTTATACAACCTTTTTATTTTTTTCTTATCCTAATGCTAACATGTCATCTTTTTTTCTTACCTAATTCACTTTTATTATGGTATTATATTAATATTATCAGATGATGTTTGTATAATCATTACATACTAGCAATCATCATAAAAATGACCACTTTTGTTGCTGTAATCACAGAAATTTCCAATGTAATCATATATGTTATTTATAGATTGATTTCTTTCTTTTGAAATCTATTTCTGTTATGATGGTTTCATCTTTTATTTAGCTTTTCTCCCCCTAAATGTTTTAATTTGTTAATTTCATTATTGTAAAATATTTTTTCATCAATTGTTTTCACGATTCAAAAACATCAAATAGTTGAAAAAACTTGTGATTTCTTCTTTAGTGACACATTCAGATAATCCTTGATATTTTATACTTTTGGGTAGCACATTTCTTTTTTTTCTTTATGTGGGGAAAAATATTTATTAAACTTATTCATATCCTTCTTTAAATATTTAGTGGACTCCTTAGAATTTTTCTTCACCCATGTTTGTCTAGATTTTAATATTTAATCTACACTTGTAACCAAAACATTATTAGTACACACAAATTTGTCAAGAAAAAGTTCTTCCTTATTTAATGAGCCTATAGTAGATTTATCCATGGATAATATTAGGCTCTTATTACCAATATATTGAGTATTTTTAGAAATATGACTCTTATTAGAGGAATCCTTTTCATTAATTATTTTATTAGTATCTTGTAATGTCTCAGATTGCGTGTCTTCCATATTTCTCAGTTTCACTTCTAATTAAAGACATATTATGTTAAGAAACATTTTTCTCATCTTTAACTGATTCCATTATTTATTCCCATGGATCCTTCAACTTCTAAATATCATCTTCATGAACATGGTTGTCCTTCTGTAAAAAAAAATTCAATCACCATAATTATTTTTCATTTAGCTTCCAACAGAGCATATTTGACATTCAAAGATATATTATTCATTTTTTACACTGCATGGATAACTTCTATACATATAATTTCAAAAACATATTTATCAAAAAATTAATTTTCAATTATTTAATTTCTAAAATATATTTTCCTATATAATGAGAGATTGTTTTGCGCTTTTATTTAACATGTTTTGGGAGAGTGTTTTATATGACATCCTTTTTAGAAAATACATCTTCTATAGCATGAACCTCTTCATTAAACTGTAATTTTTTATCATAATGGTCCTTAAAAACATTGATCATACATATGATTAATTCTTAGGAAACATTATTCAAATACTCTATAATTTTAGAATTAAATAGATATTCATCATAGCTTGGACATGAATCATCATAATTATACTAAACTGACTTTACTGAACAATTAACACTATGAGTGCATTTAGCTTGCAGTTCATCTATATATGTCTTCAATTTATTATTTATCTTGTTTTCCAATCTTTTCTTCTAATTTTTATGAGTCTTGGAAGAATCTTAAACATTTATAAAATTAGGAGTAGAGGAAGGATTTTATATCGGAATATCTTATGAATTTTTTTCAAACTCGAATGTGCACTTGATATACTTACAATATCAAAAAATGGTAAAGTAATGTAGATCCAACCATAGGTGATATTTCCTATGACACCAATAGAAGTGTCCAATGGATCATGCATTCACATAGAGGGGTGAATCAGTACTGACTTTTTTAATAAATTATTTTCCTTTTCTTTTACCATATTTTGATCCAATCCGCTGTCACCCGTTAAGATGTGTGTATCCTATATTAAATTCATGAAGTAAATGAAACAGAACAAACAATATTTTTACATGTTTTGGTAGTAATACCTACTTCTTGATATAAGTGATTAGACCCCCAAATATAGATTCTTCACTATATGAAAGTGGTTGATTCTATATAAATTCCCATTCCCATCAAAACTGAGTCCCACAATGTTCCGCTATAGAGTTACACTCGAGATTATAAGTTCCATCCTACATTAGCAACACCTAAGTCCAATAAAAAGATATTTATAAAAATATCCCAAAATTTTATCAGTATCCAACTGGATTTCTTTGGAGTCCTATTGGAGACTTATTCATCTTCTGAGCCCCATTGAAGACTTCCTCTATTATTGAGTCACAGAAGATATGATCCACAAATTGAAAGATCTCTATCATCTTCTAACTACTTCTACGCAACCTAGAGATAACTTATTTCTCCAAAAACACATTAGATCACCTAATCTAATCATGTAAAATATTTAATAACTTTAACAACTAATAAAGAACTTATTAATCCTTCTCATCATCAACTAATCATCAGTAGATATGGAATTATCTCAATACACTGATTACACAGGTATATGAATTTAGAATTAATTACCTACTTCAGTATATAAATCATAATTCATACATGTATATAACACATTGTTTTCTATTCTCAATCTAATATCTAAAACAATAAAAATAAACATAGTTCCCACTTTCATGAATGAATTATTTCATGGGAACAGATGTGTTGAAAAGAGAAAGAATTCTTCAATGCCTCATTTAATTCTTTGCTATTGTGTTTTTTTGTATTACACGATAGCCAAAAATCAATTTTCTACCTTATACACTTTTTTCATGCATATATGCGTATAAACTAAAGAATATTCTCAATTTCCTTCACATAGGTATATCACGCAAAATTATTTCATTGTGTTTCTTTGTGTAGGAATATCACACAATCCCACTATATTTTCTCATAACAGATTTATAATAGATCTCTTCTTCTAATAATAGTTTTGAAACACAATTCATGCATTGATATAACTTCATTCATGATTCACAAGCTAATTAGTATAATAGTATACATGGGATCATCTTCTATGTTTCATATTTATCTATTAGTATTCAAGGATTCTATTTTACTTTCAACTTTATGTAATTCAGTGTGAATGTTTAAAATGGTTAATAGAAACAAAAAACTTCATGAAAATGTGGTGGTCTAGAAATACATAGCACAAATTCATGAATAATCTTGCGTGAATAGATAACATTTTCAATCCTCTGTTTCAGTCTCCTTTTCCCTCAAAATCATCCTCAGATATACATTAAACTCGTACAAAAAAATGATCTTCTCCAGGGGTATTTTTTGAATAAAACCCCACCATCATAACTTGTGTGAACCACCTCAAAAGGTTACGTGAACCACCTCAACTCGGGCATTGCGACTTCAAAAATCACAGTCACTATTCAACAATGTATATTTTCCTCGAATTAAGAATCTTTGTTTCCTAACAAAAATTTACTTGAATATTTTAATCAAATTTGGATATCTGTAAGAATAAAATATTTATTAAATCCACTATTTTATCATTCAGATGATTGGACTTGAAGAACACTCTATGAACTCTAGTGCATATAGTTAATGCTTTGGTCAAAGGAATAAGATAATATTGTTATTGGTTGAATTACTCAGGTCATCAGATTGAATGGTTTTGGTTCATTACATATGTTTATGATGGATCTATAATATCCATAGTTGTTGAGTGCCACATCCATTCATTAATAGTTTTTGCTTAATTTTAAAATAATGCACTTTATCTACCGTACATAAGCGATTACCAGGGTATGCTCCCAACTCCAATTCGCACCGGCCTTTATTAGATTCCTCCTCTACTAACATTTCTCCCTAAATAGTGGCTCATATATGTTTCGTTTCACCACTATTTTGGTTCAAAAAGCACATGTATACCCACTTCCATCCATATTGGTCGGCTAGGGGTTGATTTTGCACCTAAGCATTGGTTGTGATCCCATTTCATCTTGCTAGTGTAGAGGATAATTTTTATGGTTCATTATCAATTAAATGATATCTATATCCATGATATAATACTCAACATCAATCCAATCAAAATATATCCACCTTCTAAACTCAAATAGGGCAAACACAGTTCAGTCTTTATACAATTAACACATGACTTCTGACTGATGATTGGTTCAACAATATTCACATTTAGAACACCTTGAATTTTCATCTTCTTAACTTATTTAAAACAATTATACATAAAGAAACCAATAATAAATCATCTATGCTGTTTATAATTCTAAAACACACATAGAATCATGGAGTTATCATATATTTTTCTTCTTATCAATCCCAACATGTATTCTTTGACTCGTAATTCACATGTCTTTTCTTGAAGTCCTCTTATAAGTCATCCTTAGCTTTAAAAATTCCCATAAATGGATTCTCAAAACTCCCTAATGTCATGTTCATTGATTCCATTCATGTTTAATTACCCTTACACCATTAAAGGATACTATATTATCCAAAAAAATCAATCATGAATCAATATCTAATATATTATCCAAGTCAACTATTTAAAAACTAAAATAACAATTGTCCATTGATTTGAGCCAAGGTTTTTTGATCCACTGATCATGGAAGTGGCCATAAAGAAAATGAATAAATAAAGTGGGGAAATTATGAGTTAATTTATGGACAAGATTTTTAGTTCCTGATGCTTCAAATGACATAGAATATAGGAAACTAGTGTAGATTTTGGTATGATAATGAGAACAAAAAAAATCATGAGGATTCACAATTGATAAAAATTTGAAGATACTAAATTTAGTAATTAAATTGATAAAATAATCATAATAAATATGGTAGAAATCCTAAATAATGGGTCCTAGATATATTTCGGGCCATTCAATAGTGAATATTATATCTATATCAATGTTTTGTTGGTGATCTCTATAGAAGAATTGTTCATTGGCTTCCAAAATCTCTAATTTATTCAAGACTTTAACTATCTCTAATTTAAGAATTATGGTAAATGTATAAGGTTCCCTAATTAGAGAGAAAAGGATGAATAAATATGGAAATCAATGCTTAGTGAATATAACTAATTAATTATTTAGTTAATTACTTGAATTAATAAATTACACCCATGAAGAACCTGACGTGAGGGCCTGAGTGAAAATCGAAATTATACCACCCCTTGGGTAAAAAACCTATATCATAAAAAATCATAGCCAAGGATTTCCCATAAAGTTATTCATTTAAAATTTAAATAAAATGTTCCCATGATTGTTCACACAAACTAAAAAAATATTATTTTTTCTTATATATTATTTTTGAGGACCAACGACACTCTTTTTATAATAACGGCTCTGTGAACCATATATAAAATATTATTAGGATTTAAACCATAAAAACAAGGTCACAACATCCTCCTTACATTCAAATATATTCACCACAGGAAGAAAAAACTAATATAAAAGCTGTGAGTGTTGATCCCTTATCTGACCATCATACTCCCATGAGCTCTTTTGAAGGTTCCTAAATCACCATAGAACAAAAAAAATTATAGTATTTCCTCAAAGAGTATTATCTTACTGGTACTCGATCACCATTAGGTACTCTAAGAAGTTTTCTACATCCTCGATGTTCTGTATACCATAGTTGAAAATGTGTGATGGGTCATGCATGTATCCCTTCATCTACGAGATATGAAATACATCGTGGAAATGCTCCAATTATGGCGGGAATTCTTGGCAGTGAGCAACCTCACCCACCTAATATAGAATCTGGAATGAACCAATGATCCTTATGGAAAAAATTCTCCCTCAACCAAATCTCCATAAATTGTGTCATGGAGCAACCTTTTGAAAAACATAATCTCTCTCCTCAAACTCCAAAGTAATTTTTAACTTGTTCATGTATATTTAAGATATCCTCTTACACTCTTGGATCACATATACCTTATCATTTTTTAACAACAAAAGATACAATCCCATCAATGATGTCTCTCCAATATCTTACCAACATAGTAGTGACCTTCAGGGCCTCCCATACATGGACTCAAAAAGTTCCAAGATAATAGTATAGTGGTAGCTGCTATTCTACATGAATTAAACTAAAGTTATGTAATCATCTCAGCATTAACTAAAATCTATAACAGAATCCAATAATATATCTTTACGAACCAGAATATTTTACTTCATATGGACTTAAATCTGAGGGTGGAATACCCTAATCAAACATAATTTAGTCCCAAAAATTTCCTACAAGATTCTTTATAGCTGAAATATTAATTGAGTGTCTCGATCGAAAAAATCACTGAAGGTATCAAATGTAATCAGAAAATCTTTTTCATATACAAGTTAGAGGATAAATAATCCCTCTATTTTTTACACATGTGATGTGTTTTTTTCTATATCATAGTGTTATATATATAATGCAGTATAGTACAAAATAAATAGATTGAAGATATGGGATACCCCTTGGTTTTGTAATATCATATTTTATGATATGGTTATGTCGTATGTCCCTACCCACACACTCATATTCGTTTATTTCAAATAATTTTAAAGGAATTAAATATTATTTCATTACTATAACCACATAAATAATAGGGTGTAAAGTACTTGATCTTTCATGAGCCTTTCCTATTTCATTTTGGGGTGTTCGATGGCTTGGGAGAATCTTCATATTTTAAATGTTGTCATAAAATTGTTTTATAATTTATAAAAGTACATTTTAAGATTTTAAAAAAAAAATTATGTTTAGAAAAATATTTTTCAAAGTCTATAACTAATTTTAATATTGTAAAAGAGATTCATTTTTTATATGTATATATATTTTTTGGAAATAATAGTAAATCCCATACTATATTATTTATAAGATAATTTAATTAATTTTTTTTCTAGATTTTATTTTACCCATACACAGCACCCCTTTCCCATATGAAGGTAAATTACCCTTATCAATACTTAACTATTTTTTCTATTTTAGATAAAGGTAGTTTATATAATTGCATAATGGTAAAAAAGGAACTCTCATGGATGCATAAATGTAAGGACATCATGTAAGGGTAAGGATTTTGGTCAACTATGATAGGGTATATTGATTATAATACAAGGGTAAGCCCATGATTTTATTACTGCTCAAAGCTTATATGTTTCACAGCATCGAGGTAACCTCTTATATTTCCTAACAGACATCCTCATGTTTTATTTCAATATAAAGGTAATTCATTCCTATTATAATGGTCATTTTGAATCAGAGTTATAAAATTTAAGGTAGAACTCATCCCGTGTAGTTTTTATCAAGGCCTACTATTGTTTAAAGTAAAACCTACTTACCATTACAAATACCAACCCCTCTATATAAAGGTAGTTTTTTTACAAAAAATCCATAATTTATCCCAACTTGAATCTACAATGTTTTTTAGAAATAAATATAAATATTTATATAAATTCTGGAATTTAAAATCATTTACAATGAATATGAATATAATATATAATCTTTTTAATGTTCAGGAAGATTTTAATGAGTCCTAATCCACCTTGAAAAAAAATCGGAATTTTTTTATTGATTAAACTGGGAAAATATAGAAAAAATATAATTGCTAATTTTTAAACCAAAATTACCATGTTTGGGTTCTTATTATATCTCTTGAACCAATGAAACTAGAACCCTATCATACAAGTTTTTTATCCTTCTGTGAACACCCTTAGCACTTTTTGTTTGATTTATGGACCATGTACATATCTCTCCCTCTCATCTATTTTATACAACATATCCTTCAGCTTCCTTCTAGGTAGGGTCTTTAAGGATAACTTATTTATTTTTTTTGAAAATTGTGATAAAATAATTATTTTTCTTACCACTTGGTAAGTAATATGAATCAACTTAAAAATGGTGAATTAAATATGTAAATGATAATAAAGAATTTTAAGTGGCACACATGTAATTTATTCATTATTATTTGTTATTTTTCTATACTATTTAAATTTATATCTTCTATATTAGACTTATATAAAGTAATAATGAGAAATATGATAGTAAGGGAAGTAGAAAAAAATGGGAATTATTTTGAACATTCATTAAAATATTACATGGTTTATTAGACCCCAAAAAACATAAAAGATTATTGTGGTGTACTATACCTATATGTGTGAGCCCCATAAATGCTGTAAAACTAGTTTACCATGAGAATATGAGTTTTTATTAGTTTTTTATATAATTACATTAGATATTTAATTAATAAATAATTTTGACAATAAAATGGGTGTTTTGAATAATCAAAACTGGATTGATGTTTTTATTAGACCATATTGGGTATAGTCTGGGAAATATGATGGATTTTTATTTATATGTGGATATGGTTGTGATATGTGATGAGGTTATGGCTGGATATTGTGATATTAGTACTATGGTTAATTTAAAGTGTTAAGATTTCTTTTGTTGTAGTGGTAGGTAATATGTGTTGGTTGTTGAATGTTGTAACACCCTAGGATTTCATAGTATGTTATATCTTTAATGTAATTCAATAGTTTGTGCTACATGCAACACTGAGTTTGAGCGCACCATGACTTACCAAAGTATCCATTCAAAAAGTTTTTATCAATAGTATTAACTGCATTTTGAATTTTATATACTCCATATAATTTTATAATCCCTATTATGTGTTTCTTTGACGTAATATAAGAAACAAAAATCAATTTTTCAGATAAAAGAATTATTTTTCGCAAAATAAAATTTTAGAGCTTTTTAATGGATAACCCTTTTTAAATCCAATATTTGAAAATTTTATATATTTGATTTAATAAAAATAAATTCTTTTTTTAGAATGGGGACATAAAAATGTAATTTGGATAAATTTTTGCTGCTTTTCTGATAACTTTCATATTTTGATGAATAATAAAAAAACTAAATTTTAATTGAAAACAACTTTTTTAATTCAAATAATTTAAAATGTGAAATTATTCATTTGTGTGGTTATAAAATAAAAATGTATTATATTTTTATCATTTAATATAATTTAGTTCATTGTAACTAATTTCATATTTAAATTGGACAAAAATGGATATCATTCTTTTGATAGTCTTTACTTCTTAAAAACAGGATTTCTGGTTTTGATAATGAGAATTAATTTTAAATTAATTAATGAAACTTCTAGGTTTTGAATTTGATAAAATAGACATCATTTATTATTTTGGAATATAAAAATTAGATTTGGGTGAATTTTTTGTATTTTTCTAAAAACATTCAATTATTGTTGATTAGTGAATAACAGTACGTTATATATAAAAACTGAAATTTTCATTTAAATAATTATTTTTAATTAAAAAATTTCCTTATTGTAAAAAAAGATACACAATACATATATTATACCAATTTAATTCATTGGAGTCATTTTACAATAAGATTAGACATATAAAATATTGTTGAAATTTTTTAACGTCTTTTACCCCCATTCTAGGCACATTTGCAAATTTGTATAAAATGTAATTTTACCCCTTCAATGAATTTAATTTCAAATATTTGAGAGACATGGTTGAAATAAGTAACAAAAATTTTGTTCAATAAGATGAATTTTTTTTGGTGAATAGTATCTTTTGAATTTTATTTTCTACGCTTAAAAGTATATAAGGTAACTAAAAGTAAAAATAATATTAAAATTTCAACAATGCATGTCCTGATTATATTTTATAAGTGTAACTAGACTAAAATCAACCTTTGGACAAAAATAAAATCCTTTTGATCTATTTGGGTTAGATTAGTACATTTATTATATTTTATTTAAAGAAGAGTTAAAAGTGTTTAATTCAATGTTTAATAACTAAATTTTTTTTAATACAAGGTTAAACATAATATAAATTGCTCAATAAATTTTCATTAGAGAGCTCAAAATAATTCCTATATCTTGTTATTTTATTTATAGTTTTTATAAATTAAAAAAATTAAATTTATTTATGACACAATGACGATGAAGTAATTACTTCCATAATAAAATTTTAATATAATTGATATTATAAATATTAAAATAAATTGAAATTTAAACTTTTGAAGCCATAAAATAATGTTATAGATGAATATAACATGTTAGGGACACTTTAATGTATTTTTTTTGAATTCATCAAGTTTTTACAACTTAAAGAAAAATCAATTACTAAATAGTGTCATAATTGACATAAATGTGTTTTTAAAACAAATACTATATTATTAAATGATATAATATTCCTAAAAATATATGTATCGGACAAAAGACGTATATAATGATATATATTTTATTAATTAACCCCTTGAGGTTCTCTTGGATCTCAATATAAGTTTATTAACTACGTATTATTAAAATTCTAGAAGGCATGGTAAAAGTTAAACTATTTAATACAGGGTATAATATAAAAGATAAGATTAATATGGTTACCAAAACTTGTATAAAACCTATTATTTGAGATTATTTATACCCATAACCACCTTTTCCTCTAATGAAATCCATTTTGATATATTAGTAACCGAAAATTATTTTATAGAAAAAATAATATTTCAAGTTTTCCCAAATGTGACCCTCACCTCTCTTATAAAAGGGTACTTCCCCATCTCTTTATTTCACACCTCCAAAGAAATTTAGCTAAGGAAACTCAGATCAAATATTCTCCCAACTATCCTAAATTCAACCTAAAGGCCTCAAAATGATTATAAATCCATCCTATGGAGCCCTTTGGTCCAAATCAATATAAAACACCTGAAGAAGAGGTAATTATTTCATCACCTCTTTCAAAGTTCTTTTCTTCTTCCACTTCCTCTTTATATGTTGTTTCCATACCAAAATAATAAATCCCGATCCATTAACATACTATTATGTTATTATAAATATGGGTCAAACATATTAATTATTTTATCCACCCTTTGAAGGATAAAGTCACCATATGTGCGTACGTACGGCTTACCGTCTCCACGTCATGGTGTAGTTTGGTTTTCAACAATACATTATTTTGATTGGTATAATAATGAGTATAATTAATTTTAATAATGATTATAACATGGGAACGATTATTTATATTTAATATACCATCCAATTAAACACCATTTATCCATCAATATAATGATATTATCACTCATGCGTATGTACGACTTACCGTCTCCATGACATTGTTCCCCCTCGGAATTTTGGGATGACCTCCTTGATGGGAGGTTCAAACATTCTGATCGGTTTCTAACAGGTTTGTTCGTAGAACCAGAAACATCCAATGGTTCTAAATCCATTTGGACCTACTTTCCAAAGGTAGGTGCTCATTAGTTTGTGGACTGATGAGGGTTAGGAATTTACATTGGTCGAGAGGATGGGAGGTCGGACTCATCACACCTTTTTGAGGGGAATTATTGTCTACTTCGAGCTCTGTTTATAGATTTAAGTTATGTTTGTGAATCCTTATTACATTACCAGGTATAAAATGAGTTTTCCTTCAGATCTGAAAATCAATGATTAAATATGTAGGAAATTTAGAGAATCTTTTATATGTATTCAAGGTTCTTAATTGATAGAGAATCATCCGTATTTATTATAGATTCTTAGTCAACGATATCCTTTGATATGTAAAAGCCTCTTGGTCATTACGATGACCATACTGGTTTTAAATCCACTCAGTGGGGCACTTTAAGTTTATTGTCTTTCAGAAGGACATGGATTATTTCAGAGTTGGGATAGAACCCACAGATGGGATACCTACATATCTTTTGTTTAGTAAAGGAATCAGAACCCACGTAGTTCGAGTAAGGGAGTATGATGTTTATGATTGATGGCTCAAAGAAGGATGTCATAATTACTTTTACACTCTAAGCTCACGTGAGTAATGAACGAGGTGAGAAAGAAGAGGTATTGGTAAAAATCAAACAGTTGTGCCATGAAAGATGCAATCATAAGAAATAAGGTGGGACTTATGTATGTATGACTTCCCAGATAAATGAAGATTTGGATTTACTTCAGGGAAGAAATCCAGTAACAGGGTCCATGAAGGTATATGCGCTTCACGGAGATTTCAATACTCTAACATGGGGCATACTCTTGAAAAGGAGGCCCAAATTTGGAGATGACTTATGATTGGGTTTTTACTCCTGAGAAGGAATTCCAGATCAAAGGTAAATTAGGACTGGTTAAGAGGAATTAAGACTGGGGCTTACTCATGAAAAGGAGGCTCGGGTTAAGAGGCAATGACTGGGGCTTATTCCTGAAAAGGAGGCCCATGTTAAGAGACTATGACTGGGGCTTATTCCTAAAAAGGAGGCCCGGGTTAAGAGAATTATGGTTGGGGCTTGCTTTTAAGGAGGATTCCCAAATTAGGGGACTGGGTCTTACTTCTGAAAAGGAGTCCTAGAAGGAAATTATGACTGGGGCTTACTCATGAAAAGGAGGCCCAGGTTAATAGAAATATGGTTGGAGCTTTCTACTAAGGAGGATGCCCAAATTAGGGGACTAGGGCTTACTCCTAAAAAGGAGGCCCAGAAGGAAATTATGACTGGGGCATACTCCTGAAAAGGAGGGCCAGGTTAAGAGAATCATGGTTAGGGCTTACTCCTAAGGAGGATTCATAAATTAGGGGACTGGGGCTTACTCCTGAAGAGGAAGCCTAGAAGGAAATTATGACTGGGGATTACTACTAAAAAGGAGGCCCAGGTTAAGAGAATTGTGGTTGGGGTTTACTTCTATGGAGGATGCCCAAATTATGGGACCGGGGCTTACTCGTGAAGAGGAGGCCCAGATTAATGAGTTCTCTCATTGTAAAGGATGAGTTTGAATGAATGATATCTCAATCTTTAGTGACATAAATATGTATAAATCACTAGGTTTTGAGATATATTCCACATAATTCCTTTTATATAAGGAAGTAAAATCATGAAATCATGCCATAAATGTCTTTGAAGAGTGTCTTGAAGACTGAATCTTAAATAGGAGAGGTGGAATGGCTTGAGAGGGGTGAAATGGGCAAGACGGGCACCCAAAAAGGCAGGGGCGTGCAAGTCCTGGAAGGCGCTTAGGTACTATGTGGGCGCCCAAGTCATGGTCGCATAGGTATACCTACACGACACAGGGTTACTTGTGCAATGGTTAACCAGCAGGGTAATACTTGAGAAACTCTTGTTTAAAGCCTTTAGAATCATCTTGAGGTTCTTCCAGAAGAGAGGCGCACAAGTTCTATTGAAGGAGTAAGGCGGCGCGTAAGTGTGACCATTTCCCTTAAGGGCTATCCACTAAGGCGCACAATTTTTGATGAGTTTCAACACTTAGTCCTTACTCCTCCTCTTTATATCTTCTGTTCTAGGTAATAAATTACCATAGATGTGTTTCGGAATCTTTGATAAGAGACTAGGGCGCCGGGAGCTCAAATCTGAGTTTCTGGAAATTTTTTTTTTAAAATGGGGGGGCCCACAGGGTCAATTTATAGGTAGGAGAAGACCCCGGGTGGTTATCACTTAGGTTGCGCAAGTCACTAGCGCGACCATTATGCGTCACACATGTTGACTTGCGCGACTATGAGGGAACATGCGCGACCTATGGGAAATGTTCTTTTTGTTCATCCCTTTGTCGATTTTTTATGTTTTATTCAAAGGCTAAAGCAATTTGTTCTATGTAATTTCCCTTTACATACCTTTGGACTCTGTGACGAAAAGGAGCGTCACCAAAATTCCCCCTTAGAGTTGGATCCGAAGAGAATAGAGGATTTGACTTTGAGGAAATCAAGAATCAAAAATAAATTGGGGCGCACAGGTTAGGGCGCGCAAATGAGCTCTGAGCGCATAGGGTCTGGTGCACAGGGATACGGCCTATGATCCTGTAGGGTACGGTGCACAGGGTTCTGGCCGCATCTATAAATAGAGGGCCTCACTTCCGTACAAAGCATCTGGATTTCCGGATTTCAAACCTTCGAGCTGTCGCCGCGCAGGTCACCTTCGCAGTGCAGGTTGCTCTGTTTTCTAATGTTTCTTCGCCGTCACGCTGCTGTGTAGGTATCTGGACCTGTGCGGTGATATTTTCATGCCAAATACTTGCGCGGCATCTCCATACTTGTGTGCCAAGTTTATAATTTCGCGCCTTAATTCCTTTGCCATTTTTTTGAATTCTTTCACAAATTTTATGAAAAATAATCTCATTTAAGAGTTGGTTATTCATCCTTTGTGAAGATTCAATGGCTCCTAACAGAATCGGAATGACTGACGAACTGGATAGCAAGTGGATTGATGACATGATGAAAATTTCTGGCCATGATTACTATGATATATGCGACAACACTCTCTCAGATTTGGCTAAGTACTTCAAGAAATATCATCTTTATTTCCCACGGAGCATCTACCTGCCTCTATATGGTCATGGTCATCTGCAAGGAGTCAATATTCCAGATGCAAAGAACTATATTCCTGAGATGCAGCTGCACTGCTAATCCTCTATTTCGGTTATGTTGTGTATTAAGAGCAACAACATTGGCATGAACTTTCAAATTTTTCCTGCATGCCATTTCCTTGCAGATATGAAAATGGCAAACCCATGGGCTGAAATGTTTTCCGCTGCCAGTTGGTGGAGAGAAGGCAAACATGGATTTAGAGAAATATCTGAAAAGAGTATTTTCTCCAAATGGCTCTTTACTTCCAATGCTTCATTCTCAAATCCATGTATCCATCTTCCATGTCTCTTGGACAGAAACAGAGTCACTATTTGATCAGCAGAAAATATTCTCAAACCGCACTCAAGAACATTCTTTTACAATTGTTCCAAGAAGAGTTGGTATCACTGCATCTCTTAATGTATCCAATTGAATGAATGAGTTCCAGGTGGATACTGATGAAGCTCGGGATGCCGTAAATCAAATTGAGAGTTATGTTGAAAGACTCTTGTAATTCTTGAAAAAGAGAAGAGACTACAGTCTGTGGATGTCCTTCTATCTCTTCTGCATCAATGAAAAACACTTTCACCTTTAATCATTTGTACCTGCATTTTCTTGTTACTGGCATTAAATTTTACCAAATCCAATGGGCCTAATAATCATAGTTTTATTTTTACTAGGATTAATGTAAATAACCCTACAAACTTTGAATCTTTTAATTGCTCAATATTACCTAAATCATACAAAATGTATGTTTAGTGAGCTGGAACATGACTTTTATTCAGAGTTCCCTTGTCTTTGGCGGGCAGTTTAATGTCATGCACGTCGGACATAAAGAGGCTAATGTTTAAGGTCGAAATAGCTTTGACTTAATGAATTAGAATTGACTCAAGTCCTTGAAAATTCATCTAAAAACATTGTAACATACTCAAGTATAAGGGAAAATATGTAAGCTATGACTTAAGAATATTTGAATATGAGGAATGACCTGAAAAAGAGCTAAAAGAAATTAGAATAAGTAGTTCCCAAGAATTAAGTTACCATTATTTAACAAACCTATTAGGGGGTTGAATTATGCAGGGCCACCTAAGGGAATTGGCTGCATATTTAAATAAATGGTATCTATTGGCTAACAAGTCTGTCCTATAGACTGTTTATGCAAGGATGCCTATGGGAACGTGCTGCATAGTCAGGCAAAATAAATCTAAGAAATTTACATTCCTAGTTCCAAATTCCAGTAAATGTTTATGGAGATTCAAATGTTCCAATGTATAGAGTTTTCTATATGGAAATTGGTACTTGAAATATGGAAAAAATATTTCCAAACAAGATTATCAAAGAACTGGATAGATATTACTCCTACGAAGGTCTGACACAAACGTAGGGAAGGAGAATATAAACCATACACATGAATACTTTCAGATCATGAAAAAGGATATGGGACAAATATGTTAAGGATGGCTGTTTTTTCGGATCCTTACATACTGTCATTTAACAAAAATAAGGAAAAAAGAGGAATTCTTCCCAAGAATGAAGTTACCACTATCCGACAAACCCGTTAGGGGGTTGAATTATGCAGGGCCACCTAAGGGCATTGGATGCATAGTCAGATAATAGTATCTTTTGGCTAAAAAGTATATTATGTAGACTGTTTATGCAAGGCTGCCTATGGGCATGTGATGCATAGTCAGGAAAAAGAATTCTCAGAAGTTTGATATTTTTGTGACCTAGATTTCATGAAAAGGGTTTATGAATATCTGAAAATATTTAAGGTTAGGATTATGACACATAAAGATGGTTATTGTTCATTGTATACAGAGATACACAGATCAATGCTAACCATAATCATGTTTTGGCTGGGTCCTGAATTGAAATGTTGGACTTCACTATGTATCCCATAAGGATGGGAATCATTCCCATACGTAGTTCTTAAATTACAGTTTAACTTCGTGTGGGACAAAAGGATTAGAGATCTTAGTTTAGGGTCATAGAGCTTGGACCATTGTAAAAAATACACAGTGTATGTTTTCATAGGGACTTTTCAGCTAGGGAACTGAAAGTGGAATATGAGGTTAGGCCCAAAGACATGGGGCTGGATTCGAGGGACACTCGAATGTTCCTACATATCCCATAAGGATGGGAATCAAGCCCATGTAGTTCTAGAAATACCATCTGTACAAATTTGGTTCGTAAATGTAAAGGGTGAAAGGGGATTTTAGTACAATGATGGTTTAACCCAATATAAAAGGTTTAGACATTTCCATGAATGTACATAGTCTTTAAAATGAAACATGATTGAAAAATCAATGTAAATAACGGTTCCCTCCCAGGTGAGGGTATCAGATAATATTGTAGTTTATTGTCATACTGGACAAAAGTGTTGTATAGTTTAATGTCGTATAGCAAGGACGAAAGTGAACCAATGTAAAGATATTGATTCTAGGCGCAGTTTCATGAATTAACATCGTATGAGATTGAGATGAACTGATGTGAAGAGATTAGTTTTGGGCTTGAACATTAGGAGGTTGCCTACGTACCCAGACTAGAAGGCAAGGATCAAAGTCCATGTAGTGCAATTAAAGAATGAATTAATGATCAAGTTGTTCTTGGGGACAACGACATAAAAATGACGTTGTTGGGACATACATATGGTTAGCGTCCCAAAGGGAGTGTCATGGTTGAGGTTTTCTCTAAGCTCACGTGAGTCATACTCGGTGTGAGAAATAAGAGGTAACAACAACCTTAATGATTCACAGTTTAATGTCATGCATGACATATCAAGGGACTATGTAGTTTAAAGTCTTGCAGTTTGGACTATTGGTGCTGCACAGTTTAGTGTCACATAGCAGGGAAAAATTATATTTTACTGTCATGTAGGACGTATCACGGACTTTCTGTACAGTTTAACGTCATGTAGTCAGGACGATGGGGACAATATCTTTTAACGTCATGTTGGAAGAAAGGGGGACTGTGCAGTTTAATGTCATGCAGTGAGGACAAAAGAGTACACCATTTAACATCATGTTGGACGTATTAGGGACTTTTTCACAGTTTAGCGTCATGTTGGATGAAAGTGTGAATTGTTTAAGGTCATATGCATGGACGGTTGACGAGGCAGTTTAACGTCTTGCTGGACGGTGGTGTAGTTTAAGGTCATACATGACCTTTGATGATTATGTAGTTTAACCTCTTTCTGGACGTAAGGGACTTTTATATAGTTTAACATCATGTAGTTAGGATGTCACAGTTTAATGTCTTGCTGGACGTAAGGGACTTGCAAATAGTTTAGGGTCATATTCATGGACCGTTGATGACGCAGTTTAAGGTCATACATGACCTAGTTGCAGTTTAAGGTCATACTGGACCGTGGGGTAGTTTAAGGTCATACTCGACCATTTCAAAAACTTTTTCACAGTTTAACGTCATGTGGGACGAAAGTAAAAACAGTTTAAGGTCACATGTATGGACCATTGCTGTATTGTTTAACGTCATATAGCAAAGATGATGATGGTTTTGTGTTTATACAAAATACTTCTTCAACAATCTGGCATTGGTTGGAGTAGTGATGAGTTCTCCATCCATCGAGATTAATGAATAAGCTCCATTGGAGTAGACCCTATGTATTGAATAAGGCCCTTCCCATTTTGGCTCATGCTTGGTAGGTTTCTTTCCTGGTATCATTGGAGTTCTAAGAACTAATACCAATTCTCCCTGAGTGAATGAATAAAGACAAACTTTTTTGTTAAAAGCTCGTGCTATTTGATTCTGATAGACTTCCAAGTGGTGCAAAGTGCACAATATTTTCTTATCTAACCATTCCAATTCATTCAATCGCTTTTGATATTGTTCATCTGTAGATTATTGATCACAAATGGTAACTCTGAGCGAGGGTAGTTGAACTTCAATGGGCAAGACAACTTTCGTTCCACATACCAATTAATATGTAGTTGACCAAGTTGCAGTGTGGGTGGTAATCCGATAAGCCCATAAAGCATGAAAGAGTTTATCATGACATGAACTCTTAACTTTATCCACAATCTTTTGTAGTATATTTTAAAGAGTCTTGTTAAAGGCTTCTATCTGGACGTTGGACGTTTCATGATACAGAGATGAATGGTTGGATTTGATGTAGTATTTTTTATACAACTTCTTCACCTCAAATGAACGGATGTTGGTTCCATTTCCCGTCAATATGGTATGAGGGACACCAAATCTGGTAATGATGTTAGACTTGATGAAGCTAACAACGCATTTAGAACTGACTTCCTTGAGAGGTATTGCCACTACCCATTTGGAAAAGAAGTCAGTAGCAGTAAGAATGTACTTAAACTGCTTGTCTGTAGCCAAAGGGTATGGTCCCACCACATACATTCCCCATGTTGAAAATGGCCTTGAGTATTTAGTTGTATAAAGCAACTCTGGAGGTTGATGAATGAAGTTGTCATGTACATGGAATGAATGAACCTTCTTTGTAAAATCGACACAATCTTATATCATTGAAGGACAAAAGTATCCAAGCCTTCAAATCTGATCAGACAGTCTATGTCCAAACTGGTGGGCACCACAGACTCCTGCATGCACTTCTTTCATGACACCCATTGTCTCTTCACCATCAATGCATCTGAAGAGAACTCCTTCAAAACCACATTTGTATAGAATTTTCTCTAGGTGATCTGGGATATCATAAAGAGTAAAATTGACCGCACGTCTCTATATTTGTTCTTTCTCATCTCTATCAGGTGGAAGTGTTCCATTTTGAAGGTATTCCCTGATAGGTGACATCCATCCTGTAATATGACTATACGGGTCAGGAATGGGACTAATTTCATTAATTTCCACTGTTCTAATTCGAACATAAGGTGAAATTGCATGACGGTGGGCAATACTGATGGTTGTCTCGTCCCGATTTGGATCTGCCA
Organism: Viscum album; assembly: GCA_963277665.1. Classification (NCBI taxonomy): domain Eukaryota; kingdom Viridiplantae; phylum Streptophyta; class Magnoliopsida; order Santalales; family Viscaceae; genus Viscum; species Viscum album. Next base: position 1,677,955,097 of record OY728125.1, read on the forward strand.
GAGCTGTGGCTATATTAGCCAGTGTATCAGCTTGAGCATTTTGTGATCTTGGGACATAAAAAAATGTCTATTCCAAAGGGAATTCCTCCATTAACTCTCTGATGTAATCATACAAATGGATTAGTTCTTCTTTTTTGATGGCATAATCCCCATTGACTTGTTTGATTACCAGGTCTAAATCACCTTTCACCTTTAAGTGATTCACTTGTGCTTGAAGTGCTATTTCCAAGCCTACGATGAGAGCTTGGTATTCTTCTTCATTATTGGTACAACCTTCCCACAATAAGAAAGAATAAGGTAACAATTCCTTTTCTAGAGAAATGAGTACAATTCCTAATCCAACTTTGTTGAATTTAGGATTTTCCATTTTCCTCCCTGTTGGACTTCTGGAAGCACCATCAAAATACATTTCCCATGCCTAAGGACTTTCTTGAATAGAGAAGACTTCCTCATCAGGGAGTCCAATATCTGAAGACGTGTCTTCCATTGAAGGGTTTTCAGCCAGGAAATCAGCCAAATCTTGTCCCTTTATCGCCTTTTGAGACACATACTGAATGTCGAATTGCTACAAAATAACTTCCCACCTTGCCAGAAATCCTGTAAGCATTGGACGACTAAGGATGAATTTGAGTGGGTTATTGCGAGATACCAATTGGACCTCGTGATGTTGCCGGTAGTGTCTCAATTTCTGAACTGCAAATATTAATGCCAGGCAGCACTTCTCAATACTTGAATACTGGGTTTCTTCTTCATGCATAGTTCGACTGAGATACTAGAGGATGTTTTCATTCCCAGCATCACTCTTTTGAGCAAGAAAGGCACCCAATGATCTCTCTAGAGCAGTCACGTAGAGGATAAGTGGTCTTCCCTCAACAGGTGGCATGAGTACCAGTGGACTCAAGAGGTATTTCTTGAGAATATAGAATACTTCTTGACATTATTCAGTCTACTGGAAAGTGACTCCCTTCATCATCAATTTGATTAAGTGTAAACTTTTTCCTGTTAAATTGGCGATGAAACCCCGAATATAGGCTAAGTGGACTTGAATTCCTCTTAATTATTTCAAATTTGGAGGAGGTGACATACCAATGATTGAATTGGTCTTCTCAGGATCGACTTCAATACCATGATGGCATACAACAAAGCCGAGAATTTTCTTGAGGTTACCCCAAAAGCACATTTTAAGGGGTTCATCTTCAAATTATGTTGTTGAAGATTGCGTAATATGACTTCCAAATCAGCCATGTGATTAAAAAGTTGTTTGGATTTAACTCCCAAATCATCTACATAGCATTCAATAAACTTCACTAAGAAGGGTTTGAAGATACGATGCATGGCATGCTGATAAGTTGCACCAGCATTCTTTAAGACAAAGGGAATTACCCGGTAGCAAAACACACCCTGAGGGGCTCTGAAGGCTACAGATTACTAGTCTTCTGGGGCCATTAGAATCTGATTATATCCGGAATATCCATCCATGAAGGAAAGTGCTTCATAGCCAGCTGTTTCATCAATTAAAACTTCTGTAATTAGAACTGGGAAATCATCCTTAGGACAATTCCGATTAAGATCTATGAAATCGATTCAAACTTTAATTTGTCCGTTATTCTTATTTACAAGGACAATATTAGCCATCAACTTGGGATATTGAACTTCTCTGACAAAGTTATCTTTGATAAGCTTATCCACTTCAGCTTCAATTTTGGAAGCATAAGTTGGGTGTGTTCTTCTCGCGGCTTGCTTAAATCCTCGATGTTATTCTAGTAAACCCAAATGATGAGTAGCAACATCAGGATCAAGCCCGAGAATTTTTGTATATTTCCAGAAAAATATATCTCTATTTTTCTTTAGAAAAGAAATATGTATCTATTTCTCTTCAAGAGTCATGGCCGCACTGATTAAAGTGGGGCCTGTGTCTTCTTTTGTACCCAGATTTATTTCTCTAAGTTCATCCACAGTGGTAGAGATACCCTCTTCAAATGCTGGAGGAGAATCTCCGAGATCTTCCTCTTATTCTTCTTCATGTGTTATTTCTTCCGTTTCTACTTGCATAGTAGATGATAAAGTAGAATTTTCATGATCAGAACAGATGTCAAAATTTGCATATCTTGAAGAAGATGCTTCCATTTCCGACCTGATTGATGATGAAGGGTCTTCTTTGGGTAATAAAGAGGAGACGATGGATTGATAATCGACATCATTATTCACTTCCGATGTTGCTATAACTTCTTCTGGCCTAATTGGCGAAGCATAGAATTGTAGGATTTCAGTAGATGAAATGAAGACATCATTATTTGTGCTTTCATCACTGCTTGGTATATTAATAATTTCTCTCATATTGTCTGGCTCGATTTCCATAATTGACATTATGGATATATCCATAGGAGTATTTTGATTTGGATCTATCTTGTCAATTTGACTAATAGGAAACACATAATCTGTACTTAAATGTGTAAATGGATTTACAAGAATTTTCTCCAAACCATATGAAGCATTAACTTTGGTAATCTCCTTTGTTGTGGATTTCTCCCTTACCATCATGTGATAGAATTCCGCCTCAATGTATTGAGACTCACATGTCTTTAACGGGGACTTATCACCATACAATGTCCCAACTTGACCATCGAAACAATATTTGAGACATAGATTGTTTGATGAAGGGATAACCACATGTTGATGTAGCCAGGGTCTTCCAAGCAAGATGATGAAGGATGAGTCTTGATCAACAACCATGAAATATAAATTGGATACAAGATCTCCAAACTGAGTTCTGATTGTAACTTTGCCCAGTGGTTCTTGTTCATTTTTATCATATCCTTGTAACATCATTGTAGAAGGAGAAAAATCAGAATCTGTGAGGCCCAATCGACAAAGTGTATGAATGGGAATGAGGTTGACTCCTGAACCATTGTCAATGAAAGTTCTTTGGACGTCTACGCCATTGACCTTTCCAGACAAGTACAATGGTCTAATATGTCCATGCACAACATCATATTCATCTTCATCAGTAAAAGATATTATTACATGGCATTCTGAAAAATTATTCTCTATGTGATAGACTTCAGTTGCATCGATTTCAGTTTCAAACTCTTGAGGACTTGAAAAATCCTCGATGAGTGCTTCCTGAAGATCTTTTGACAGATTCAGAGCATCCAGAATTGATAACTTGGCTGGTACTTGGGACAAGTGTTTCAATATACCATTCTTTTTATCCAGAGGTCTGTGTTTCTCAATAGGAATATGTGGTTTAGCAGGTACCTTGTAAGTAGATGCTTTGGAAGTTGATGAATCTTGTATCGAGATAGGAGTTGGAAATATTCCTAGTTTTGGAAGATTATACCGATTAGAGCCATTTACTTGCTGAGATGAAGAAGATGGAACCTTCAACCGGTCTTCCAAAATAACTGTGCCAGGATTGAATTTTCTATTGGTAGAAGAACTTTCTTGTTCTTTCTGAGCTCGCTGAAGGGATCTACCACGAGTTTCTGGTGCATACACAGTTCTAGTAGGGGTAGAATTAGAATAGTGTCTTCTGAAAGATCCACGTCTTCCCCTGTATCCTGAGCCCCTAGAACTTCCTCTGAATCCCCTGTTTGATATAGGGAATTCATGTTAATTGAAATCGAAACTGCGACTGGCATATGGATCTGTTAATTGAATCATATTAACAGAACCAAAGATTAACTCTTTGTCTGATGAAGACTCTTCCTAGTTTTCCTATTTAGGCTGTGCCGTTTGGTGGGGCGGTGCTCGTGGCTTTGAATTAGATGTCATGAAGTCTTCCAGAGTCAAAGAAAACTTAGGCTTTGACACATACTCATCTTCTTCAGATTCTTTTTCTTTCTTTGAATCATGTTGTTTCATTGAAGACTTTCCCTCTGACTAAGAGGGGTTTTCCGTAATATTCATGGAAGAAGACACAATTGGTTTCTTTAATTGTGTTCGTAAAATAGCATGAGTTCGGTTGATTGTCTTTCTGACCATACAATCATCATACTTCTGTGAATTTTTTCTTTTGACTTCTTTCTATTCACCTTCCTCCTCTGTAACTGTAGCAGTAACACATGCTACCTGAGCTGAAGGGCCTTTCAGTTTGAATTGTCCCGAGTCGACCATCTTTTTCCGGAGGTCTTTGAAGACAAAACACTACTAGATGGGATGCCCCAACATTTGATGAAAAGGGAAATAATTGGGATGGGCTTCATCTCTTTTCTTTTTTGGCCTCTTGGGCATTGGAAATTGAACCAAATTGTTTTCCAGAGCCGAAATGAAATAACCAGGAACTTGTTCATTTTGGAAGCAGTATGTTTTTCTATTCAGATCCTCAAATTGTTTTCTTCTTTGATCTCTTTGATCGTCTGGACAAAACGGCCTTTGTTGTTGGCACTCTGTAGGTAGATTCCTTCGAGAAGATGAAGGTTTTGAGGTTGAAATAGGTACAGGTGCTTGTTTAAGCATAACTGTAGTAGTTTCTACTTTACCCATTATCCTTCCTGGAGCTGATGGAGTTGCACGAGATTTACCCTTAGCCTGTATAAGGGAATCTTCAATCTACTGAGCGATTTATGTATGGTCTCGAAACCCTCCTGTGTATTTTACAGGGATTAACGGCGTGTGTAATTCGTCACGTAGATTTGCCACACAGATTGGAAAAAATTCCTCTTGAGGGAGTGCTAAGATTAAGGAATATGCTAATCCCTTCCAGCGAGCAATGAAATCAGAGACCCTTTCATTCTCCCTTTGCTTATAGTTTGTAAGATCGAGCACTGTTGTCTTTGGAAAAGTTGAGCGGAACTGAAGGAGGAATTTTTGGTGAAGATCCTCCCATCCGGTAATTGACCGGGACTTCAAGCTTGTATACCAGACAAAAGCTGGTCCTTGCAAGGTTCGCATGAAGAATCTGAGTTTCACTACATCTTGCTTCTATGGACTTCCCATCATAAGATCGCAACAAGACACATAATGCATCAAATGTTGTTCAGGATCGCCTGATCCATTCAAAATAGGGAATACAGGGTTACCAAAACTGGATGGAGGAGATATTGAATCTACCCATTCAGGGTAAAATTTCTTTTCTGGTTGAACTTGCACACGTTTCCCTTCCATAGTTTCTAACCGAGATGTTAATGACTCAATAGTAGTTAATAACATTTGAGAAACATCTGGTTGAACTTGGACTTGGGTAGGTGCAATGACTGGAGCTTGGATAGATGTGGTGGTTGGTTCTGTAACTGATGGTAGCACTGCCAACTGTTGTTGCACATGACCCGTAGGATTAGACCTATGAGGGTGTACAGATAGATGAGGATATTCATGATCCATCTCAATAGATACAACAAATTCCTTTGGCTGACTGACTCCAGCATGCATAAGAAGAAGACTACTCTGAAGTAGTTCTGCATTCAACCTTCTTAATTCCTTCATTTCTTCCTCCTTTTGTGAAAACCTTTGCTCTAGTGAGAGCGATTGACCTTCTCCAAGGGAAGGATATGTAACCTCGTTCTTTCCCTTCCCTTTGTTGGATCCTTTTCGGAGAGGGGGAAGTGGGTTACTCGAAAAATTACCTAGGTTCTGAGTAATCCTTTGATTTCGTGTACACACACCTTCTTCATTTGTGTCAGTGCATACATCTTCTTGAGTATGAACCTCTTCATCGGAGTCCCCTGAGTGAGCCTCATCTGGTGGATCAGCAACAATGGCATTGATGGCATTGATTGATGCATAACTCATCGCATACCTTCTATCAGCATTTCTGTTATATTGTCTTCTTCCATGTCTTTGATGAGACATTGCCTTTTGTTGATTCGATCCCTCAGGAACTTCTTGACGAACCGTAATTTGGAGGGAATATCCTGATAATTTGGCTCTTCATTCCTCTTGAGGCTTCTTCCCCAATCGAGAAAAGACCAACTTTCTCTGAAGAGGGGATTGATGATTTGAAAAAGTCCCCAGTCCGGTGGACTGGGGCTGTTCATGTTGTTTCCGCTCAACTCCTCGAATCCTATTTGTTGATTACGAGGGTTGGTTCAAAAGAGTCCCCAGTCTGGTGAGCTGGGGTGGATCTTGACATGCTATGTCTGAGACTTTCTTAAAATCTCTCCTGATCTTGCGAACCTTAGTCTAGAAATTAGCTGGATGCATTAACCTGTATCTACTTTTATCACCTGGTTCAAAATACCGTTGGATGATTTCCGACACTTCTGTCACTTGATTATGTGCTTTCTCCATACGAGAGGCATGTTCAATATTCTCATTTTCTTGATGCAAGAGTAATTCAACAACTTTTTCTCTTTACTCTTGATTTTTAGAGGAACTAGTTGAGGCCTCTTCTTGGGAAAGCTTTTGATTACAAACAAAACCCATTGAATGTGGTCGACCATGGGAAATAACATTGCATGATATCATTTTCGGTGGGATTTGCTGACTGGAGAGCACCGTGAAATGTAGTGCTCCAGGAACACCCCATCCTCTGACACGAATACCAAATGGGGCATTGGAAATTAACTGACACAATCTTCTTAGTGCTCCAAGTCATGAAAGTTGAAGGGCTTTCTGCTTCTTTTCAGCCATGGGATATCGAGAGACTGATAGAGATGCCAAATAAATCTGACATTGTAACCCTTCTATTATCTTAATATGATTTTCATATTCATCATAAGATAATGCTTTCTTTTTCAATTGACAAAGATTTTTCCATATTTTGAGACAAATATCATGAATTTCATCTTCCGTCAAAATTTCTAGAATGTCATACTGAGAGTCAGCCAGAGGCCAAAACATGACTGGCACTTCACCTTTCGCCAGTTGTTTTCTCACGTTCAACATTTCTTCTTTATCATTTGATGAAGGTTCTTCTACCTGATTTGACCAGAGTTGGTGTTTCCTTGTTTCTTCATTGGATTCAACATGATTGGTAGAGAAATCATTGATCAAACTAGAAGATGCATGAATTAGGGGTGGATCGGAGAATGACCTACACCCTGGGCAATCTTCTGATTGAGAAGGTATTTCACCTGCTAGCGATGAAGCATCAGACTTGGCTGGTTTCACATTTTCATGTGCCTCAAGATAAGAGGGCTTTCGCGGCACTACATTGTCCACTACAGCATTTTCCAGGCAATGTGCATCACTACTACGGAGAGGACTTTAGCAACAAAATTCATCATCATGGGGCGGACCACCATAATGGGTTAAAACAAAAGATGAGATCCCTTGATCCTTGGTCTTCTGACCACACAGAGGGTTCCTGTGGCTCTCATCTAAAGATGAAACTTCAAGATCGACTGAATTGCTATGAAGCAAGCTTTCATGAGGAAGTGTCTGTTGAAGACCTTCAGAATTAATGTTCCCACTATTGCGAAATGAGGGAGTAGTATCTTGAATTTAAATAGATAAATGTATGAGGGCTTCAAGAACTCCAGCATCGAGCAAGGCCTTGTTACAGATTGGGTCTCGATCTCCTGAATATGCTGGGCGGGTCTTTTTCTTAGACGCTTTCTTACTCACCTTGGAAACCACTTGTTGATGAAAGTGGCTGCTCTGGGAAGGTGTATGTGCCTGATCAGGAAAGATGGCAAGGTTTGGCTGAAAATCTCCACTCAAATCAGGTTTATGTGCCTGACTTGGTTGTCTGTATGATATGGGGGAGTATGGCCCACAACCCTCTTGGACTAGAACAGATGTGTGTTTCTATTCCAGAGTGAATTTTTGATGTCTCACTCCACTGGTAGGGATTGATTTATGTGTATTTCCTTGAGATGCTGCTGAAGTTGTTATAATATCCCGACAAGAATCCAGAATATGAGCAGGGATTTGCGTATGCTCTTTCACCATTGATAGAATATGCTTGATGACTTCAGCTGCCGAAACAGGGATATACGTCCATTCTAGGCTTGGAGTATGTTTATGTGCATGCTCCTGTCCTTCTTTTCCTGTCAGTGAATACTGACAGTACTCATGTGTGGGGGCTGAGAGTTGAGTCTGCCTCATATTTGTCGTCAGGGCTATCAGATTAACTTCATTGAATGCTACCATGCGATACTGTTGGTAGGATTGATTAGTACTAGCAGGTGTATGTTCCTGCTTATTACACTTCGCCGAATGTAGTTGACGAGAATCATCATATGTAGTCAGATGAGCCTGCTGAATAGCTGATGATGTATAAATTGGTGTATGTTCCTGCCTATAGTACTCCGCCGGAATTTCCTGACGGGATTTTCATGATGCTGCCAGACATGTCTGCTGGACAGTAGAATTAAAACGGGCAGGTGTTTGTGCCTGCTCGTTGCTTTCCATGAAGTTAGGTTGGCGGACTTCTCCGGAGATGGTAGAGATGAGAACCTGCTCGCTGTTAACCGGACTTCGCCTCTGGCAATCCATCTTGACTGCTCGGGTTCGAGGAACCTGAGCCGAACGCATGGATTCAGCACCCTCATCATGTTGAAGGTGCACTGCTGCACGAGTCTGGCGGAGATTGTTGGTGGGATCCCTCAGGAAGGACTCCTGTTTTCTTGAATTAAGGACCTGAGGGAACTTCTAATTCACCTCCCCAGAATAAGGGAGCAAATTGTGATTGCGTTCCGGGGATAGTGACCCGAAATGGTTGGAGACGGTAGTCAGCACCGCCTGCTTCTTGATCACTCATCGTCATTGTCCGGACGAGTGGTGTGAGTTGTTCACTTGGAGGGCTAGTCGGGTAGCCTCCAGAGTTGGGATGGTACCGTGTTGACGGTACTCCTTAACCAGCGTGTTTGATACCCAGTGTTGAAGACGCTGAGTAGGTGATATCGTCCTCAGAGTGGACGATGATCCAGCCGGAGTAGCAGCAGTATTCACAGGTGTAAACTTGAGAGCAGCCATTCTAGAAATGCTGAAGATCTTGGAAAAGAGTTCCTATTGGATATAACAGTCTTAATCAAGATAAATTCAGCCACTATATCTTTTGGATGAGAACATATGTCAATGATTGTTTTTGTTGGAACTCTTATTGAGTTTTAAATAGGGGCCTAACAAATAGGAAAAACATCATTTTAACTTGGTTAAGGATTCACGTCGGGTTCACCATTTTTGTTCCCCCTCGGAATTTCAGAATGACCTCCTTGATGGGAGGTTCAAACATTCCGATCGGTTTCTAATGGGTTTGTTCGTAGAACTGGAAACATGCAATGATTCCACATCTATTTGGACCTACTTTCCAAAGGTAGGTCCTCATTAGTTTGTGGACTGATGATGCTTATTAATTTGCATTGGTCGAGAGGATGGGAGGTCGGACTCATCACACCTTTTTTAGGGGAATTATTGTATAAGTCGGGACTCTATTTATAGATTTAAGTTATGTTCATGAATACTTATTACATTACCAAGTATAAAATGAGTTTTCCTTCAGATCTGACTATAAATGATAAAATATGTAAGAAATTTAGAGAATCTTTTATATGTATTCGAGGTTCTTCATTGATAGAGAATCATCTGTATTTATTAGAGATTCCTAGTTAATGTTATCCTTTGATACATAAAAGTATCTTTGTCATTATGATGACCATACTGGTTTTAAATCCACTCAGTGGGGCACTTGAAGTTTATTTTCTTTCAGAAGGACATGGATTATTTCAGAGTTGGGATCAAACCCGCAGATGGGCTACCTACGTATCCTTTTTTTAAGAAAAGGAATCATAACCCATGTATTTCAATTAAGGGAGTATAATGTTTATGATTGATGGCTCAAAAAAGGATTTCATAATTACTTTTACACTCTAAGCTCACGTGAGTCATGCTCAGTGTGAGAAACAAGAGGTATTTGTAAAAATCAGACAATTTTGTCATGAAAGATGCAATCATAAGAAATAAGGTGGGACATATGTATGTATGACTGCCCAGATAAATGAAGGTTTTGATTTACTTCATGGAAGAAATCCAGGAACATGGTCCATAAAGGTATATGTGCTTCACAGAGATTTAAATACTCTAACATGTGGCTTACTCCTGAAAAGGAGGCCCAAATTATGAGAGGACTTATGATTGGGTTTTTACTCCTGATAAGGAATCCCATATCAAAGGTAAATTAGGACCGGTTAAGAGTAATTAAGACTGGGGCTTACTCCTGAAAAGGAGGCCCAGGTTAAGAGACTATGACTGGGGCTTATTCCTGAAAAGGAGGCCCAGGTTAAGAGACTATGACTGGGGCTTATTCCTAAAAAGGATTCCCAGGTTAAGAGAATTATGGTTCGGGCTTACTCCTAAGGAGGATTCCCAAATTAGGGGACTGGGGATTACTCCTAAAAAGAAGGCCTAGAAGGAAATTATGACTAGGGATTACTCCTGAAAAGGAGGCCCAGGTTAAGAGAATTATGGTTGGGGATTACTCTTAAAGAGGATTCCCAAAATAGGGGACTGGGGCTTTGTCCTGAAAAGGAGGACTAGAAGGAAATTATGACTGGGGATTACTCATGAAAAGGAGGCCCAGGTTAAGAGAATTATGGTTTGGGATTACTCCTAAGGAGGATGCACAAATTAGGTGACTGGGGCTTACTCCAGAAAAGGAGGCCTAGAAGGAAATTATGACTGGTGATTACTCCTAAAAAGGAGGCCCAGGTTAAGAGAATTATGGTGGGGGATTACTCCTAAGGAGGATTCCCAAATTAGGGGACTGGGGCTTACTACCCAAAAGGAGTCCCAGATTAATGAGTTCTCTCATCGTAAATGATGAGGTTGAATGAATGAAATCTCAATCTTTAGTGACATAAAGATGTGTAAATCACTAGGTTTTGAGAGATATTCCACAAAATTTCTTTCAGATAAGGAATTGAAATCTAGAAATCATGCCATAAATTGGTTTGAAGTGTGTCTTGAAGACTGAATCTTGAATAAGAGAGGTGGAATGGCTTAAGAGGGGTGAAATGGGCAAGAAGGGCACCCAAAAAGGTAGGGGCGCACAAGTCCTGGAAGGCGCGCATGTACTGCGTGGGCGTGCAAGTCATGGTCGCGCAGGTATACCTACGCGACACAGGGGTACTTGCGCGATGGTTAACCAGCAGGGTAATACATCAACAACTCTTGTTTAAAGCCTTTAGAATCATCTTGATGTTCTTACAGAAGAGGGGTGCGCAAGTTCTATTGAAGGAGTAAGGCGGTGCGCAAGTGTGGCCATTTCTTTTAAGGGATGGTCACTCAGGCGCACAAGTGTTGATGAGTTTCAACACTTAGGCCATCCTCCTCCTCATTAGATCTTCCATTCTAGGTAAGAAATTAACTTAGAAGTGTTTTGGAAGCTTTGAGAAGAGTCTAGGGCGCCGGGAGCTCAAATCTAAGTTTCTGGAAAAATTCCTTTTTTTAAATGGGGGCCCACATGATCTATTTATAGGTAGGAGAAGACCTCAGACAGTTATCACTCAGGTCGCTCAAGTCACTTGTGTGACCATTATGCATCGTGCAAGTGGACTTGCGCGACTATGAGGGAACTTGCACGACCAATGGGAAATGTTCTCTTTGTTAATCCCTTTGTCAATTTTGATGTTTTCTTCAAAGACTGAGTAAATTTGTTCTATGTCATTTCCCTTTACATTCCTTGGGACTCTGTAACGAAAAGGAGCATCAACAGACGTGATGATATTCATCTTCAACAATCACCCTTCAAGATTTTTTATAAAAATAAACACATTGATTAATTCTGAGGTATATGAAATAACATCACCACTAGAATAATATATATTTATGTAGATAAATAAATTTTCTTTACTGAAGTCCATACTATACGATAAGAAAATGGATACAACATTCATGCGTACGTATGGACTACCATCTCCATGAACGATGTTTCCATTTCACATATCTATATATTATACATATTTATATTATGAATATATATGATATATAAATAATTTTTTATGTTCGATAAGTATGTAAATCAAGATCCAAGTGATGCGATCAAGAATGACATGTTTAAACACGTAAGATAAAGAAAGCCATTATTACCTGAAATGTTACATTAACATGGAAATTATTAATAAATGGGTAGTATAAAGTAATAAATGAATCATATATGATATCATCAATATTAATATCATCCTGCTGTAATTTAATATCATATTATTTTCATTATAAAAGAGGTTAAATGTACCCTCGACCAAAGGAAACTAAAGGGTGAGGGTTAATTCCTCTATCTCGTTGTTATCCGAGATTGTTTATGTTTAATTAATTACTAAGAAATTTTTATCATCCATGTCCATGTTCCATAAAAATATTTTAAAAATGAATATTTTAAGTATTTTTGGAAGGAAATATTTATCATGATCCTCATTTTAAATGTTTTAATGATTTGATTTTCTTAATATTTTTAATTAATGTCCATATTTTAAAAATTATTTTAAGGTTTTAATTACATGGAAATGATTGTTTAAAATTTTTAATTCCATTCAAAATATTCAAAGTGGTATAGGAAAATTTTAATCATAAATCTATTTTAAATTATTTCCTTTATAAATACTTTACTTTTAATTAATTTAAAAAAAAGGGATATTTCTCTCCAAGGGTTTTACTGATCATTTTCAACTATGTTGACATACATTACTGGATATTATTCTAGTTTGAGTTTTATTTGTTATAATAAAATCATCTATATTTTATTGAATGAGTTATGATATGTTTGACTATGGATGTGCTATTTTTATACCATTCATGGTTTATGGTTAAACTATTGACATTTTATATTCTAGTTTTAATACGATTCTTCATGTTATTTTCAAAATTTTCATATGAGGAATGCATTAGAAATAGTAAGTGATGGGTGGAGCCTTCTATAGTTCCTTGATTCATTGGTAGGTCTCATTAGACAAATTTGTTTCTTGGTACAGGGCCTTGAAAAAAATTATTTTTAGTCTTGGCACGAGGCCTTGACTATGTGGTTATGATGTTAGGAATTATGAATTCCATCGTTATGAAATTATCTATTGATAATACATGTGATTTTTTTTCTAGTAGAATATCTATCTGAAGATGTAAATGGAATTATTAGATTTATCTTTTCCATGTTATACTGATGTTTTTGTTTAAAAGTCTTGCGTTTTAGTCATATACAATGCCTTATATTTTTATGCTAATTTATGATAGTTTGCACTATATTGTTATCCTTACTAAACAACTGATCTCACCCCTATCTTATGTTTTATTTGTCCCATGATTTGAAGAGGTGTATTATAATTGATATGTAGGGTCAATCTAGGAGAATACTTTCATTCTAAAAGGATTATTTATGTCGTGTTTTATTTTATAAATTGTAATGTAACATTCATATATGGAATCTATTTTCCACGACTGAAAAACTGATCGGTCCTTCTGGATTTGATTCCATGTAATCATGATAATGTATAAAAATAATGTACCAACTCTGTGTAACTGGCATCAGAGTATTATTGTTGGTATGAAAGAATGTTTACAAACAACCTTGGAAATTTATTTAGTGCAACTCTAATTACAAAACAGTACCCTAAGATAGACTTTCAGGATTGGTATAGAAGAATTTCCATGAATATTGTTAATGTAATGATTTAGTGTATTTTTCAAGGAATACATCCCTGTCTATATACATGTAGGCAGATGTGGCTCTGACATAGTTGTATCTAGGTTTAAAACCTAAAAACACCACTTTGTGCTATACTCGAATGGGAACTTGTGCATGACAACGGTCATTGCGACACTCTTGGTTACGACACACTTATGGGATATGCTTAGGATAATTCACATTTTCATTCCAAACCATTATGAATGATTTATGAGTAAATATGTCTGCAAATAAACCATTTTTAGGATTATGAGACTAGATTTGGGAAAATATTCAATTAATGTTGATGGTATTTCATGTTTTTTGTTTATACATTATGATATGATATAACCTAGTATATTTCATCATTTAGAAATGGAACCCAGTAGAAGGAATGTGAACTCCAGCTATACACATGATCTTAAGAGTAAGAAGGATCATATAATTCATGGTCTTAAGCCAATATTTTGAAAGGAAATAGTCTCCCACATATTCTCATCATATAAAGAAATAATATCATGTGTTAATAAGATATGTGAAGAATTATCTGAGTCTTATGGATTTGAAGGGAATCCAGAGAAGAAGAGTATGGTAAAGAGAAATATAGATAAAGGAACGAAGGGAACGAAGGATTTTACTATATGTGATAACTATGGAATGAATCACCGTGGGATGTTCTTGAAAGAAATGAATGTTTTTATATGTGTGGAGAAAAATGACACCATGTTCGTGATTTCAAGGGATAGAAAAAGGTTTTAAATGTAAAATGCTTCATCTACAAGGAGTTAGGAAACTAAGAGAATCAATGTCTCAATCATCAGAGTATACCCTAAATGATACTATTATATAATAATCATCTTATGATACTACTGTAGATTAAGAGGAATGATTAGTTATGTTAAGTTGTTGTTAAAGAATTGTGTCATTTTAGTATTGTAATAAGGATGTACATGTTATGAGAATAATAAAGTTTACAAGGATTATACTGTAGTATGTTTTCATCAAGGAGTAGATATTCTATGGTACCATGTAAAGTGACACAAATTCGTGTTGAAAATTATGGAAAATATAAGGTTGAGAGAAACAAACCCCATAATATAGTCCCGATACCGAGGTAGGGATTTTGGAATAAGAGATAATTGATTTGTATAAAGTATATTGGGTATTATTGACATCCTTTGAACTGATTAATGGTTTGTGTATTCCATCATTGTTGGAGTAATCAATTTTTTTGGATTTTAGGAGAATATCCAGTATTATATAAATGGATCATGAATTCATTAAATATGGTTTTATGGTAATTCAGGGTGTTGCAATGTTTGGAGAGAATACATAATGAAGGTATTCACATGTTATTATGTGGAAAAAATAGATCTTCATTATGTTTAGTTTCCTTATATTTTTCGGACATTGAGTTTGGAAAGAATTATTTTGGATAAGTCTAAAGGTTGGAATGAATTATGTTGGACTTTGGATACTAATTTTTAAGGTTAAAACAATTCATAAGATTATTTTCGTATTGTTATAAAAAGGAAAACCTAGAGGTTGGGAGAAAACCTGGCGCATCCGATAAGGCCGTGAGACTTGAACCCACAACCGAAGGGTGATAAGGGTGCATCACCTACCACTAGGCTACGTGATGTTCTAGTTTGTATAATATAGTTTTTTTAAAATGGACTAACAGATGAATTATAAATTCATTTTTTTAGAACCCTATATGATTAGGATAAATAGAATTTTTCTGAGTTCTAATATTAGTTTGTGGTAGAAATTAGTTAAAGGATGAGACTATTTTTTTCAATTATTATTTTTCATTTTATAAAGAAAATAATTTTTAAACTTTAGGGAATGAATCTTAAAACAAAAAATGTATTATCCTAATACTTTATTTTTTGTTGAACTGATGATATTTTCAATCATCTTATATTTATGGCTTTGTGGCCCTAAATTTTCCATTCACTTGTTTGTGATTGATGACCTCAATCACTCCATATAAAATATTTAATTTTTCCTCCAATTATAATTTCAACCAATGATCTCCTATTCGAAATCCTAATATCGTGGTGACATTTTCATTTCCCTCTCCCTCATATTAAGACTAAATTTTATTAACCCAATTTTTGATGATGGTTTTCCATAATGGTACTTTCTATTTTTAAACTTCTTTTTTCAAAAAACAATTTAAAATTGAGAGGACACAATTTATTGAATGAGGGGAGAATGTAGCACCCTAATATTTCATATAATGTTATATCTTTAAAGTAATTCAATAGTTTGTGCTACATGCAACACCAAGTTCAAGCGTACCATGACTTATCAAATTAGCCGTTCAAAAAAAGGTTATGAATAGTAATAACTACATTTTGAATTTTATATACTCAATATAATTTTAAAATCCATATTATGTTTTTCTTAGACATAATATAATAACAAATTCAATTTTTTAGATAAAAAATTATATTTCAAAAAAAAATTTTACCTCCTTTTAATGGTGAAACCTATTCAAATTCAATATTTGTCAGTTTTATATATTCAATATAATGAAATTAAATTATTCTTGAGAATCGAGACATAAAAATATTGTTTGTGTAAATTTTTGGTAATTTTCTGATAACTTTTATAATTAGATGAATTGTAAAAAAATATTAAATTTTAATATAAAACAACTTTTTAAATTGTAATAATTTAAATTGTTAAATTATTCATTTGAGAGGTTTTAAAGTAGAATTAGATTCAGTTTTAATAATTTATTATATTGGAGCTCATTTTATGTAATTTTACATTTAAATTGGACATCATCATCATCATTTGAATTTTTATTAAAGAAGGGACAAAAACATAACACAAGAATAAAAAAACAAGACCACCTGAAAGGGATAGTCTAAGGTGTTCTAAAGTGATGAATATTGATGGAATCCCCTCTGACCAAATTGACCCCTTCGGGTTTCAGAGTGAACATATTATGTAAAAAACCGGGTCAGGCCCAATGACCTCAAGCGAAGCTAGGTAATCCGCCACTGTATTTCCTTATCTCCAAGAGTTGCTTACATTGATGTTAGTTTTAATCATCTTTTTGCCTTTTCTAATGATATGGACGATTGAGAATGGAATTGGGAAAAGGTCATGCATAACATCATGTAGAATTTTTGAGTTGGTTTCCATATCCGAGATAGCAATGTCCTTCTGTTGGCATAGACTCATCCCATGCACCATAGCCTTAGCTTCGGCCTGAAGAGATGTTCCATGGACAAGGCAAGCAGAAAATGCCAGGATCACCGATCCATGCAGGTCCCGGACAGCACCACCGCCTCACAAAACCCCCCTACTACAGGACCCGTCTGTATTGAGCTTGGGGCCTGAGGGCAGGGTATTCTACCGATCCCAATGACCTCTTGAAGTGTTACTGTTTGGCTGAGTGTCTTGTGATGACCTGCTCATCCAACGAAGGGAGGGGGCCTCCCGCCATTTGCAAGAGATATGAGCCAAGTCGATAAAGAGATTCTGTGATTTGAGAATAATTGAGTAACTGGAAGATTTAACTCCTTCATACCTCTGTTTTTTCCTGGCCTGCCATATCGACCAGCACCCTATATGCAGGATCAAAATGTGGGATAACTTCTCGATACCTCTATCCCCCGATCCATGGAACCACCTGACCATGAAAGGATTTTCCGCCATGTTACGATCAAGAAAGCCGATAAACATCCCAAAGTAGCTCCAAACCATGGTTTCCCAGTCTCCTCCGAATAAAATATGGTCCACATTCTCCTCAGCACCGGCTTCACAGAAGGAGCATCACGACACTACCAGAATCCCACAATGTTTGACATTGCCATGTATTGCGACGACCATGTTCCTAATTCTCCACAGCAGAAAATTATATTTCTATGGAATATATTTGTACTAGAAAGTTAAATTCCAGTAATCCATCATTACTGGAACCTCCCACGACTGCCGATAGTCCTGGGAATTAAAAGACCCTGTCTAAGAGGGCGTGAACACACACTGATCTGTATCTGTAGAAAGGTCGATGAGATTAAAAGTGTCCTGCTTCTCCTCATCCAGCACCGCATGAATGAAGTTTGGGTACTTGCTAGCTTCCCTAAAAATAAGGGTAGGAGTATGGCAGGATGAAAACCCCAGAAGCTTCCCTGTCTAGTTGTGGTACCAGAAGGATATATCACCCTTCCCAATTATCCATTGAGAAAGCTGGTATATTTCGGGTAAAAGTTGTGAGATATCAGACCAGAATGGAGACCCACGGACTTCCATCCTCTATTGAAAAACAAACTAAACATGCATGGTTTTACACCAAAGAGTTCACTCTTCCAGTACTTCCCAGGCCAGCTTTGCATGAGTGAATTTGATGGTGTCTTCCAGACATTGAACGTTAATTACACCTTCTGTAGTAGGCTTAGGAACCTTCCGCCATGAATCCCAATTCCATTTTCCCTCCGCAAGGGGGTCCCAGAGGAAGCTTGCCAAGATCTTTTCAATTTTGTAAATAAACCCCTTCAAATATTTGACAGTTGAGAGGGCATGAACTGGGGCATCCAAGAGAACACTATTAATGAGGGCAATGCGGCTGCTGAATGAGAGGAATTTTATCTTCCAGTTAAGGATTCATTCATAAATTTTACTGTGGATAGAGTCGAAATCCTAGATAAAGAGTCTTCTTGGATATATGGGAGCCCCAAGATATTCCATGGGGAATATGCCTCGTTTCATTCAGAGGGCTTGCTCAATTTCCACGCTCTGCCTGGCCATGCATTTTATTGAAATATAGTAGAGGATCTTGTCCCTATTGATCACCTGGCCACTCCAGTGGCAGTACTCCTCCAGCACCATGATAAAGATTCTGATTGAAGATCTACCAGAATTTGTGAAAATAATGGTGGCGTCCACATACATCAGGTGGGAAATTGACTACGCTCTCATACTCCATTGTAACGCCAAAGTATCTCCTCGCTCAAACTCTTATGGATGAGAAGGATGAGGACATCTTGGGCCAGGTTTAAAATTCATGGGGAGTCTGGGTCACCTTGGCTCAGACCACGAGTGGCCTGAACGAAACTGTACGATTTTCCCATGAATGAAATTGCCACCCACGTTGAGCTGAAACATCTAAAGACAATGTCAATATTTTGGGTAGAGAAGCCCATACCATCCATCACCTTATTAATGAACTTATATGTTTTTAATTTGGTAAAATAGACTTAATTTTTTAATTTTGAATATCAAAATAATCTTTGGGTAAATTTTTTATATTTTTCTGAAAATAGTCAATTTTTGATGAATAGAGAAAAACACTATGTTATGGATAAAAACCGACATTTTCATTTAAATAATTATTTTTAATTTAAAATTTATCTTAAAGTGAAAATAAATACATACTACATAGATTAGTCCAATGTAATTCATTGTAGTCATTTTATAATAAGATTAGACATATAAAATTTTATTGAACCTTTTTAACGTCTTTTACCCACCTTCTAGGCACATTTACAAATTTTCATAAAACGTAATTTTACCACCTATGTGGATTGAATTTAAAATATCTGAGAAAAAAAGTTCACATAATTAAAAAAAATATGGTTCAAAAGGATGAAATTAATTTTTGGTGAATAGTAACATTTGAATTTTATTTACCACGTTTAAAAGTAAATAAGGTTGACTAAAGGTAAAAATAATATTAAAATTAAGCCAAAAAATGTCCTAATTCTATTGTATAAGTGCATTAAAACAAAAGTCAACCTTGTGACCAAAATAAGTTCCTTTTAATCCATTTCAATTAGATTAGTACATTTATTATATTTTATTTAAAGAAGAGTTAAAAGTGTTAAATTCAAAGTTTAAAAACTAAACCATTTTTAATATAGGGTTAAACATATGATAAATCAGACTATAAAATTTCATTAGAAATATATTACAATTTAACACATCATGGTATTTTATTTATAATTTTTAGACATCATATAGTTCAATTTATTTATGACATAATGATGATGCAGTAATTACCTTCTTAATGAAATATTAATATAATTGATATTATAAATATTAAAATATATGTAAATTGAAACTATTGAAGCCATAAACTAATTTTCTAGGTGAATATGACATTTTAGTGATTCATAAATGTGTATTTTTCTAAGACATTAATTTTTTATGACTTTAAATAAGACAAATTACTAAATAGTGTCAAAATTGATGCAAATGAGTTTATAAAAATAATACAATATTATTAAATGATATAATATTCTTAAAAATCTATGGTTTGGCCAGATGACTTATATAATGATATATATTTTTTAATAAACCACTTGAGGTTCTCTTGTAATTTTATTGTATGTTTATTGACCATGTATTATAATAATACTAGAATACATTGTAAACGTTAAACTATATAACGGAGGGTTAAATCTAAAAGATAAGGTTAATATGGATACGAAAACTTTCCTAAAACCTATTTGTTAAGTGGATTTTGACCAATACCCTCCTTATCCTAAAAATATATATATTTTTAGTCATTAGAAACTGAATATGGTTTTATAAAAAAAATATTTCAAGCTTTTCCTAAAATGACCCTCACCTCTCTTATAAAAGGGTATTTCCACTTCTCTTTATTTCACACCTCCAAAGCCATTTGGCTCGGCCAAAACCAGCTCAAATATTCTCCCAAAAATCATAAATTCAACCTAGAGGCCTTACATTGACTAGAAAGAAATCCTAAGGAGTCATTTTCTTCAGATCACAAGGAAACACCTGAAGAAGATGTAATTACTTCATTACCTCTTCTAAAGTTCTTTTCTTCTTCCACTTTCTCTTTATTTGTTGTTTCTATTAAAAAATTATAAATACAGTACCCTATACATAATATTATGTTATTATAAATATGGTACAATGATATTCATTATTCTATCCATCCTATGAAGTACAAAGTCACCATATGTTCGTACGTAAGACTTTTCATTTCCATGTCGTGGTGTAGTTTGTTATTCAACAATACATTATTTCGATGGGTATAATAATGAGTATAATTAATTTAAATAATGAATATATCATTGTAATTATTCTTTATATGTAATATAACATCCAATTAAACACCATTTTACTATCAATATAATTATATTATTTCTCGTGCATACGTACGGCTTACCGTCTCCACGACGCGATGAGATTCATCTTCAATGATCACCCTTCAATTTTTTTAAAAACAATAAATACATTGACTAAATTTGAGGTATAT
Source organism: Viscum album (assembly GCA_963277665.1). Lineage (NCBI taxonomy): Eukaryota > Viridiplantae > Streptophyta > Magnoliopsida > Santalales > Viscaceae > Viscum > Viscum album. The sequence goes on from OY728125.1 coordinate 1,677,975,877, forward strand.
GAAATAATATGGATACTGGAATAATATATATATATATAGATAAATATATTTTGTTTACTTACATCAATACTATCTGATAAGAAAATGTAAAAACGTTCATGCATACGTACGGACTACCATCTCCATGAACGATGATTATATTTCATATATCTATCTATTATACATATTTATATTCTGAATATATATGATTTATAAATAATTTATTATATTCTATAATTATGTAAATCCTTATCTAAGTGATACGATCAAGAATAACAAGTTTAAACACGTATGATAATGTAAGCAATTATTACCCAAAATGTTACATTAACATGGAAATTATTATTAAATGGGTAGTATAAAGTAATAAAAGAATCATATATGATATCATAAATATTAATAAGGTTATGTTTTAATTTAATAACATATTATGATCATTTTATAGGAGGTAAAACGTACCCTCAATCAAAAGAAAGTATAAGGTAATCGTTAATTTCTCAATCTCATTATTATCTGAGATTGTTTATGGGTAAGTATTTACTGGGACCTTTTTATCATCCATGTCCATGTTTCATAAAAATATATTCAAAATGAATATTTTAATGTTTTGTGTAAGAGTCTCTTTATCAATATAATCATTTTAAACGTTTTAATGATTTATTTTTATAAATATTTTTAATTAATGTACATGTTGTAAAAATGATTTTAAGGAATTATTTTTATGGAAATGATTGATTTAAATAGTTAATTCCATTCCAAAGATTCAAATTGGTATGGGAAACATTGAATCAAAAATCCAATTTTAATTAATTCCTTTATAAATATGTGATTTTTAAATTATTTCACAAAAATAGATATTTATATCCAAGTGTTTTACTGATCATTTTCTACTATGTCAACATCCTTTACTGGATATTATCCTAGATTTAGTTTGATTTATTATAATACAATCTTACATATTTTATTGAATGAGTTATGATATGTTTGACTATAGATATGCAATTTTTATACCATTCACGGTTTATTATTAATGTATTGACATTTATTATGCTAGTTTTCATATGAATGTTTATGTTATGTTTCAACATTTTCATATGAGGAATGAATTGTACTTAGTAAGTGATGAATGGGGCTTGTTATAGATCCCAAATGCATCGATAGGTATCACCAGAAAAATTTATGTCTTGGAAAAAGGCCTTGAAATTTTTTTAGCCTTGGCACGAGGCCTTGACTACGTGGTTTTGTTCCCCAGCATTATGCATTCAATCATTATTAAATTTGCTATTGATATTACCAGTGATTATTCAACTAGTAAAATATCAATGTGAATAATGAAATGGAATTATTTTATTTTTCTTTTCCGTATTATGATAATGTTTATGTTTTAGAGGCTTGTGTTTTAGTCTTATACATTTCCTTAATTTTTTATACTTTTTTGTGATAGTTTTTGATATATTGTTATCCTTACTGAGAAACTAAGATCACCCATTTATTATGTTTTTTTAGGATGTGAAGAGGTGTATTATGATTGATATGTAGGGTTATGATAGGGGAATAATGGAATTCTAAAATTTTTATTTCTGTTGTGTTTTATTTTAGAAATTGTAATGTAACATTCATATATATAATCTATTTTCCAAGACTGATAAACTGGTCGGTCCATTGGGACATGATTCCTTGTAATCATGCCAATGTATTAAAATAATGCACTAAATCTAGGTAACTAGGGTCAGGGCGTTAATGTTGGTATCAATGGATGTTTAGAAAAAACCTTGGAAATAGATTTAGATAAACTCGGATTAGATAACATAAATCTATGATATTCTTTGAGGATTGGTATAGAAGTACTTCCTATAATTTTTGTAATACATAGATTTTGGGAATTTTCCAAGGAATACAATCATGTCTGTATATGAGAAGGTATAGGTGGATCTGGAACAGATGATTCTAGGGGTAAACCACGAAAACACCTCTTTGAGCTAGACTCAAATGGGAACTCATGAATGACAATAGGACTTATTGCACTCTTGGTTTCGACACTCTTGGGGATATTCTAAGGATAAATCACATTTTAATTACAAACCATTATGAAGTATTTATGAGTAAATATGTTGTCAAAGAAACCATTTTTATGATTATGAGACTAGATGTGTGAAAATAATCAATTAATGTTGAGAATTTTTCTAGTTTTTGGACTATACATTATGATATGATATACCCTAGTGTATTTCACCATTTAGAAATGTCACTTAGTATAAGGAATGAGAACTCCAGCAATACACATGATCTTAAGAGTTAGAAGGATAATATCTTTCATTGTCATAAGAAAATATTTATAAAGGAAATAGTCTACCATGTATTCTGATCATATGAATAAATATTATCATTTGTTAATAAGATAAGTAAATAATTCTTTTAGTCTTATGGTTTTGAAGGGAAGACAGAAAGAAAAGTATGGTTGAGAGAAATATGGACAAAGGGAAGGAGGGAAAGAAGGATTTTCCCATATGATATAACTGTGGAGAGAATCAGCCATGAAGTGCTTAGAAGGAATGTAAGTTTGTTATATGTGTGGAGAAAAAGGACACTAAGTTCATGATTATGAGGGTAAAAAATGGTTTCAAATATACAATGATTCATCTACAAGGAGTTGGTGCACTATGTGAATCAATGTCCAAATCATCAGAGTATACCCTAAATGTTGTAATTGGATAACAATCAACTTATGATACAACCAAAAATAAAGGGAAATTATTAGTTTTCATAGGTTTTTATTAAATAATTTTGTCATTTGAGTATTGTATTAATGAATTACAAGTTATAAAAATTAGACACTATATAAGGATTGTAATGTAGTACATTATCATTAAGGATTTGAGATTTTATGGTACCAAGTAAAGTTACACAGTTTCAAGATAATGTTTTTGGAAAATATAAGGTTGAGAGAAAGATAAACTTAATACGGTCCATATACTGAGGTAGTGGTTTTGTAATAAGAGATAATTGAGTTGGATAATGCATATTGGGTGTTATTGACATCCTTGGAACTGATTAATGGATTTTTTATTACATCATTGTTGGAGTATTCAATTTTTTTTGATTTAAGAGTATATCAAGTATTCTATAAAGGGAGAATGAATGTATTCAATAAGGTTTTATGGTAATTTGGGGTGGTACCATGTTTTAAGTGAATACATGATGAAGGTATTCACATGTTATTATGTGGAAAAAATAGATCTTCATTATGTTTAGCTTCCTTATAAATTTTGGACTATGAATTTGGACAAAATTATTTTGGATAAGTCTAATGGTTGAGTGAACTATGTGGGATTGTGGATACTATTTTTTAAGTTTAAAACATTTCTTAAGATTATTTTTGTATTGTTATAAAAATGAAAACCCGAAGGTTGGGCTACAACCTGTCACGTCTGGCATGACCATGAGACATGACCTCAAAACTGAAGGGCGAAAATGTTGCATCACCTACCACTAGTCTACATGATGTTCTGGTTTGAATAATGTTGTTTTTTAAATGGTCTACCATATGAATTGTAAATTCATTTTTTGGATCCCTAAATGATTAGGATAAATAGAATATTTTTGATTTCTAAGATGAATTTTTGGTAGAAATTATTTAAAGTATGGGACTCTATTTTTCAATTATTTTTTTATGAAGAAATTAATTCTCAAACTTTAGGGAATGGAGTTAAAACAAAAAAAATTTATCCTAATACCTTATGTTTTTTTTTGTACTGGTGATATTTTAAATCATCATAGATTTATGGCTTTGAGGCCCTAAATTTTCTATTCACTTGTTTGTGATTGATGACCTAAATCACCAAATATGAATATTTTCATTTTTCCTCAAATTATAATTTCCACCAATTTTCACATATTTGAAATCCTAATTTTTTTATTACTTTTTCATTTCCCTCTCCCTCTTATTGACACAAAATTTTATTAACCTAATTTTCTATGTGGGTTTTCTACAAAGTTATTTTTATTTTTAACAATTTATTTTCGATGAACTATTTAAAAATAGATTATATTTTTATAATTTATTATAATGTTGGGAATTGTATATAATTTCACTTATAAATTAGACATAAACACATGTTAATCTTTTGATAGTTTTTACTTCTGAAAAACCATTTTTCAGATTTTGACAACAAGAATTGATTTTAAATTAATTAATGTAACTTATATGTTTTTAATTTGGTAAAATAGACATCATTTTTGAATTTTGAATATCAAATTATTCTTTGGGTAAATATTTGATATTTTTATGAAAATAGTCATTTTTTGATGAATAGAGAAAAACACTATGTTATAGATAAAAACCGAAATTTTCATTTAAATAATTATTTTTAATTAAAAATTTATCTTAAAGTCAAAATAAATACATACTACATAGATCATTACAATTTACTTCATTTCAGTCATTTTATAATAAGATTAGACATATAAACATTTATTGAACTTTTTTAATGTCTTTTACCCACCTTCTAGGCACATTTGAAAATCTACATAAAGCGTAATTTTACCACATCTATGAATTGAATTTAAAAATTCCTAGAGACATGGTTGACATTAGTGAGTAACATGTGTTTCAATAGGATGAAAATAATTTTTGTGAATAGGAACTTTTCAATTTTATTTACCACATTTAAATGTAAATAAGGTAACTAAAGTTAACAATAATTTTAAAATTATCTAAAAACATGTCCTAATTTTATTGGGTAAGTGTATTTCTACCCAAAATCAACCTTGGGACAAAACTAAGATCCTTTTTAACCATTTGGGTTAAATTAGTTCATTTATTATATTTTATTTAAAGAAGAGTTAAAAGTGTTAAATTCAAAGATTAATAACTAAACCATTTTTAATATAGGGTTACACATATGAGAAATTATATTATAAATATTCATTAGAAATATAAAAATATTTCCTACATCATGGTATTCTATTTATAATTTTTAGACATAAAGTAATTAAATTTATTTATGAAAAAATGATGATGTTGTAATTAACTTCTCAATGAAATTTTAAAATAATTGATAATATAAATATTAAAATGAATAAAAAATGAAACTTTTGAAGCCATCCACTAATTTTTTAGGTGAATACGACATGTTAGGGATGATTCAATGTATTTTTTTTCGAAGTCATATAGTTTTTATGACTTAAAAAAATCAATTACAAAATAGTGTTAAAATGGACATAAATGATTTTTCAAAAACAAATACTATATTATTAAATGATATAATATTCCTAAAGGTAAAAGTTTGAGAGACATGGTTAGTACAAATGATATAACATTTGAAAATTTTCATAAAACGTAATTTTAATGCTTCTTTGAATTGAATTTAAAAAATCTGAGAGTAACGATTTACATGAGTAAGAAAAATGTGGTTCAATAAGATGAAAATAATCTTTGGTGAATATAAAATTTTGAATGTTATTTACCACGGTTGAAAGTCAACAAGGTATATAAAAGAAAACAATAATATTAAAATTTCCCCAATACATGTTCTAATTTGATTGTATAAGTGTATTTTGACCAAAATCAACCTTGGGACAAAAATAGGATCCTTTTGATCCATTTGGGTAAGATTAGTACATTTATTATATTTTATTTAAAGAAGAGTTAAATGTGTTAAATTCAATGTTTAATAACTAAACCATTTTTAATATAGTGTTAAACAAAAAATAAATTGGATTATAAATTACCATTATAAAGATATAAATATTTCCTACATCAAGGTATTTTATTTATTATTTTTAGACAACAGATAATTAAATATATTTATAACACAATGATGATGCAGTAATTACATTCTTATGGAAATATTAAAATAATTGATATTATAAATATTAAAATAAATATAAATTGAAACATTTGTATCCATCCAATAATTTTATAAGTGAATATGACATATTAGGGATGCTTCAATGTATTTGTTTCGAATCCATCAAGTTGTAATGACCTTATAAAAAATCAATTACTAAATTGTGTCAAAATTGACATAAATGAGTTTTTAAAACAAATACTATATTATTAAATGATATAATATTCCTAAAAATATAATGTTTGGCCAAAGGGAATACATAATTATAGATATTTTATTAATGAACCACTTTAGGTTCTCTTGAAATTTTATTGTATGTTTATTAACCATGTATTATAATAATAAAAGAAGACATGGTAGAAGTTGAACTATTTAACTAACAGTAAAATCAAAAGGATAAGGTGAATATGGTGACCAAAAAATTTATAAAACCCATTGGTTGAGAGGATTTAAACCTATCCCCACTTTAACATCGAAATAAATCCATTTGGAGCCATTATAAACCGAAAATGATTTTTTAATAAAATAATATTTCAAGCATTTCCTAAAATGACCACCACCTCTCTTATAAAAGGGTATTTCCCCTTCTATTTATTTCACACCTTCAAAGTCATTTGGCTCAGCCAAACCCTACTCAAATATTCTACCAACTATCTTTAATTCAACCTAGAGGCCTTACATTGAATATAAATCCAACCTAATGATCCATTTTGTTCTAATCAATAGGAAACACCCAAAGAAGATGAAATAATTTCACCACCTCTTTCAAAGTTCTTTTATTCTCCCACATCCTATTTATATGATTTATCATAAAAAAAATAATAAACCGAGTACCCTATAGATACTATGATTTTATTATAAATATGGTAGAACCATATTCATTATTATATCCATCCTATGAATGACAAAGTCACCATACGTGCGTACGTACGACTTACCGTCTCAACGTTGTGGTGTAGTTTTTTATTCAAGAATACATTATTTGGAAAGGAATAATTATGAGTATAAATAATTTAAATTATGAATATAAAAATATAATTATTATTTCTATGTAATATAAAATCAAATTAAACTCAATTTCACCATCAATAGAATGATATTATCGCTCGTGCATACGTACGGCTTACCGTCTCCACGACGTGATGCAATTCATCTGAGACTATCACCCTTCAAGAATTTTTATAAAAATAAATAAATTGATTAATTTCAAATTATATGAAATATTATCTCTACAAGAATAATATATATTTATGTTGATAAATATATGTTTTTTACTTACTTCCATACTATATGATAAGAAAACAGAAACAACATTCATGCGTACGAATGGGCAATCGTCTCCATAAACGGTGTTTCCATTTCATATAACTATCTATTATACATGATTATATTATGAATATATGAGATATATAAATCATTTTTATATTCTATAATTATTTAAATCATGATCTATGTGATACGATCAAGAATAACAAGTTAATACGCGTACGATAAAGAATGTGATTATTACACGAAATGATACTTTAACATGGAAATTATTGTTAAATAGGTAGTATAAATTAATAAATAAATGATATATGATATCATAAATATTAATATGGTTCTGGTGAAATTTTATAAAATACTATGGTCATTATATATGTAGATAAACATACCCTCGACCAATGGAAAGTACTAGGTAAGGGTATATTTTTGAATTTCATTGTTATCCGAGATTATTTATGTGTAAGTATTTAATGGGACGTTTTCTTTCATGCATGTCCATTTTTCATAAAAATATTTTCAAAATGAATATTTTAAGGTTTATTTGAAGGTACTATTTATCCATATCAACTTTTTAAATGTTATAATTATTTATTTTTCTAAATCCTTTTAATTATTGTCCATGTTTTAAAAATGATTTAAATGATTTATTTATATGGACATGATTATATTAAATTGTTAATTCCATTCAAAAGTTTCAAAGTTGTATGGGACACTTTCATTCAAAAATTTGTTTTACATGACATCCTTTATAAATGCCTGACTTTTAAATGATTTCACAAAAAGGATATTTCTCTCAAAGAGTTTTACTGATCATTTTCAACTATGTCAACATCCTTTGATGGATATTATTCTTGAATGAGTTTGACTTATTATAATACAATCATCAATATTGTATTAAATGTGTTATGATATGTTTGACTGTAGATGTGATATTTTTATAACTTTCAAGGTTTATGGTTAAATTATTGACATTTTTTAAGCATTTTTTAATAAAAATGATAATGTTCTGTTTCAACATTTTCATATGTAGAATGTATTGGACTTAATAAGTAACGGGTAGAGCCTGCTATACCACCTCGATGAATTGGTAGGTCTCATGTGATAAATTACTGTCTTAGCAAAAGGCCTTGACCAACAATTTACTTGTAGTCCAGGCATGATGCCTTGACTATGTGGTTAAGATGTTCGACATTATGCATTCCATCATTATGAAATTTTTTATTTATATTACATGTGATTATATGACTAGTATAATATCCATGTTATTATTTAAATTTAATTATTTGATTTATCGTTTCTATATTATGCCAAATTTTATATTTAAAAGGCATGTGTACTAGTCTTATACATTGCCTTAAATGTTTATGCTCATTTATTATTATTTCAACTATATTGTTATCCTTACTAAGCATATGAGCTCCCCCCTTTCTTATGTTATATTTTTTCTAGGATATTAAGACGTGTATTATGATTGATATGTAGGGTTAAGATTTGGAAATAATGGAATTATCAATGGATTATTTATGCGGTGTTTTATTTTTGAAATTATAATGTAACGTTCATATATGTAATCTATTTTCCAAGACTGCTAAACTGATCGGTCCTTCGAGACTTCATTCCTTATAATCATGCCAATGTATTAAAATAATTCACCAACTCTAGGTAACTAGGGTCAGTTAATTACAAATTCATGTTTATTTGTTAAATGATATCGGAATATTTTGTGTAGGTGATTATGTTGTGGGGCTTGGCTAGTAATTCTTGGTGGTGTGAGATGTAATGAAGTTAATTAATTGGAAAACTTGAATTTGGTTGGACGTATGTAATGGTAGGCTATTAATTAAATCGATGAAAGTGGAGAGTGTTTGAATTAAATCAATATAGGATGTAATTAAAATATAAATTTATGAATTAATTAAATAATTTATGGAAATACATTTGGGTGATTTCAAATAATGATTTAGAATTAAATAGAGAATATAAATGGAATAATTAACATATTTTTAGACATTAAATGGTAAATTGAGAATTATATAGATAAGTAAATAAAACAGGAACTACGACTAGTAGTATGGATTTTTTGTGTGGTCACTAGCTGGTTTGTGTCCTAAAGGAAACATGTGTTATTGACAGCTAGTGGAAATATTATAGCAGATTAATTGAGTTTTTATAAGGCTGCTTGTGTGAACCCATGAGTTGGGTATTCTGTTTAATTATCTATTCGTGTATTTTATTATGATTTAGATACTCATCTCACATGAGTCATGTACATTATACCACGGCTAAATGCTTTGGTTCTAGTTGTTTTCCAAAACATCCAGGGTGACAAGGGAATAAATAGTAAATTTCCCCCTCTTCCCCTCCCTATTTAGGCTTCTAATGGGGTGTGATGGTTCGAGTTAGGTATAACCATCCAAATAATTGGAGTGGAATATAGATTACTCGATGATGTGATGATGATGGGATTACATACATGTGGTGGGGGTTATGCTAGGTAGGATTAGGTGACGGGGTTGATGTCATTTATATTCACAATACTTTACTAATCTAAATTCATGTTGTATAATGGAAAATAATGTTGTGTGGATGAATATTTAGTTTTGGATTTTATGATACATTTTTGAATATGTAGTGTATATGTCATTTGGAATGTGATATGTGGATGAAAGCCATTTTCATGGGTGATCTCAAAGGATTTTCGTTTTTGTTTTATTTAGGTAAAGTAGAGTGGATGACCAAGGTCATTACACAAAGGAGGAAGTAAATTTAACAACATATAAAATGTATTTGAAAATTGAATAAGCGGGAATAAACAAACTACATTAAAGGATTGTGGTTGTTTATCATTTATAAAATAAAAATAATGAGTATGTTGGAAGAAGATTGTATTTTTATTTGTTTTTTAAATGAAATTTGATTAATAAAACACAACAAGAATATATTTTAGAAAATATTTTAAAAGGAGTAATCAATCTAACTATAAATCTAAACTCAATTATTTATCATCCTGTTTCAAATTGAAACCCACTTAATTATGATATATTAAAGTTTTAACCCGAAAACCCTATGATAATTTACTTTACAAAAAAAATGAAGTGAATTATAACCTAGGCTATCTTCAGAACATGGAACCACAACACCAAGCTTTGATTGATGTTATAAAGATAACTCATGGTCTGTGGTAAATTAATTCTAATATAAATTATTTAAATGAGGACTAATTGATTTTAGATATTATGTTTGAACTCTACTAATTGATCTCATGTGGTTTTGAATTACTGATTAAGTTCACGCTCTCACAATTCACACAATTCTCAACCATGTTTTTTTTGTGTTTATTGTTCAATTGATTTCATTGTTTATGTTAATTTAAAAAGTAAATTAATATATCATGTTATGTGAATTATATTATCTCTTTAATTCAAAATAAATGAATGCAGGAGGATAGATTTTGATCGATTACTAAAAATAACTATTCTTCTATGAGCAGTGTAGTCATCATAGAAACATTTGGCTTGTGCTAATGTTTAGAAAGGGTATAATCCAATTTCGTTTTTAATCATGATTACTACCCAAATAGGGTGAGTAATGAATAATATAATTGAACAAAACTGAATAAAAGATCTTAAATAAAAGAGGAATAAATAATTTTAATATGAAAACAAAAACATTACAACGCAAAGAAGATGAAGAAGGCTTCGACGAAGGGATCCTTGCTTCAAGATCTAGAATTATGGAATTTCTTGGATAATTGGAGTGAAAAAATATATAATCTTCCCTAAAAATTCTAATTGAAGTCCCCAACCACAAAAAAATTTGAAAACTCCAATTTATAGAGTTGAGGGGTTGCTAGGTTTAAAGAGGATTCAAGTGTGACTGGGGAAATTCAGCCAAAAAAATTAATCCATCTTTTACTGCATGTTTTACCAAAAATATGTGTGAACAAGATGTCCTTTTAGTAGGATTATTTATGTAAAAATGATTCCTCGATCCCCTCTTAAAATTGGGGCCTAATACAAGCAAGGATGATGAAATTTTTGCCCAAATACAAAACTGATGTTCAATCTCATGAGCCCAGTACATCTTTGAATTCATGACCCATTACATCCAATCAAATGCTCAATTTAGAACATATTTCCTGAATTAATGTTGTATAAAGATTTTTTAGGGACACATTAAAAAAAATTAAGTTCAAATAATTATAATAAAATTACTTATGTTTGAAATACTGTAGTTAATATTTAAAGGATAAAACTGGAATTTTCATCAAAATTACAGATGAATTATCTAATCCATATTATTTTTAAATAAAAATATTTAACACAAAGTGAGGAAATTATTTCATTTATTATCAATAATATATTAAAAAAATTGTTTTGTATCAACTCCCCCACACTTACCCTTTTTCACTCTTGGGAAAAACGCCATATCATATATTCTAAAAAATTGTGACAAGTAAACCTCAATATGAAAAAAAAAATTAAAACACATATCCTTGAGAGCCAAAAATTCCACACCAAGAAAAAAAATAAATCATGACTCATAAAAAATCAACATTTCAACTACTCCATTTATATCATTCATTATATTTCTACTACATTTATCCTCCCATGCAAAAAAAAACCTCTCTTGAATTTTCTCTTATCACGCAAATGTGAATTTTTTTTGTAATTTCTTTCTCATCCAAACTAATAAAAGGGTCACCATAGGCTAGATAAATTCCTACAACACCACCCAATGTGATTCAAGTACATATTTTCATCATGAGTACTTTTCAGGGTGATTTTGTGGCTTTCATTTGGTAGGATTTAGAGGTGGAAAATTATAAGGCTCAATTAGGCGATCATGACTATTTTTGAAGCAAAATTTAATTATTCTAATTTTTACTTCAATATGGTCTCCTCCTCACTCCAATTATTATCCACTCAGCTCCATCATCATGAAAATTAATGGAATTTTTACACCATTAATAATTTCAATATCAAAAATGTCTTTCTTCTCAAACATAGTTTTTCGTGAAAGCTCCAGATAGGCACAACTTTATTTTGTCATTGGAATATTTAGAAAGGCACAACTTCTTTTATCCTAAAAGCTTCATAAAGTCATAGATTTTAATATAATTATTTTTTTCAGTAAAAAACACATCTATTTTGAATTTAATTTTCCACCCAAAGTATCACAAAATGTGGTATCACAACTCAAGACAGCTTCCCCCACACTTAAGTTCAACTAGATTATGGTATTTCACTTCAAGAGTTTGTTGGATAGGGAAAATTGTCTTGTAATGTGGCTATCCTAAAAGTATTTTCATGGATTATACGGTCTAAAATTATTAACTGTTCAAGTTAGTCTATTATAAAAAGGATTAATATGAAATAGGGTCTTTAATACCAAAGAAATTTCTCAATAATTTAAAACACAAGTTCCAGAAATCATTAAGTTTTGATAGGAAGAAATCAAATTATGGTTAAAAAAGCATCATTTAGTTCTCTCAAGAAGTGAGGTGAATGTAAAGAATATGAAAACAATCCATCAGAAGCCTCAAATTAAAGTGATTTCAAATATATGAATAATGAGATGTGGCATTGGATTTAAAATTAAGATTAATTTTCATGAAATTACTAAATTTTTGAACTTTAAAGATAGTCATTTTCAGCATTCATTTAAGCTCAGTTACATGGGATAAATTTTTTCACTCATTGATATGGATTTATATATGGTGATTGGAATTATTTTTTCTCAAAAGTTTCAGAAACACCCAATTTTTTTAAAGAAACAACAAAGAATGTTTTTCTTGAAAAAGAAAAAAATAGTTGACATTACAATAATAAATGGTTCCCTCTCCCACAATTAAAATATTTCATTGTACTCAATATGAACCCTTGAGGTGATTTCTTCCCATGAAATGAAGAATTTTAAATAGTAAAAATAATATAAAAGAAAAAGGGTTAGGAATAGATTGGTAAGCTTAATTAATGATGGGGTCATACAGCGTGATGAAATCCTCTGCATCTGTAGGATGTACCTAAATGTATTTCTTCAAATTTTTCCCATTTACTATATTTCTAATTCATGTGTCCTCTTATGTGATCTCCACTACATCATAATGAAAAACATTAATCATGAAATAAGGACCTAACAACCTAGAATGCAACTTACCAGGCGTTTACATCAGTCGTTAACTATAGACCAAGAATTTCTCACCAACTTTAAATTTTCTTTTCTAGATCATTTATTCATGTCCTGTTTTTTATCTTTCATTGCAAATACTTGATTTCTCATATGAAGATAATCGAATATCCTCAAGATCTTGAATTTCGAGCTTCTGTTGAATTCCATCTTGGGCCAAATCGATGTTTCTTTTATTTACAGCCTAATAACCCCGATGCTCAACCTATATGGGTAGATGACAGGATTTCACAAAAAAACAATAAAAAATTGGGACATACCGATGGGAGTTTTTTATGCTATCCTATAAGATCATAATTCATCACCCAATCACATTCTCTAATCCTGTTTATTTGGCTGCACGATTTTCTCCAATATTTATTTCAACTAATGATTTGAAACCATAGTCTTTACAATTGTTTCAGGGTGGTATGATGTTGTTATTTTGTGTGTCACCCCATAATTTTGAAAGAGGGAAGCCAAAATCAGATTGCAGAAGTGTTTCCCTTGGTCACTGATGGTGGCCTTTAGTACTCATAACCGACAAAAAATCTGTGTCTTGAAAAAGTCCACTACAACATGGGAGTCATCAGTCCTGGTGGCCTTAGTCTCCACCCATTTACTCACATAGTCAACAGAATCCAAAATATACAGAAATCAATGGATATAGGAAAAGGACCCATAAAATTGATACCCTATACATAAAAAATCTCACAGAATAATATGTGTTGTTGGGTAATCTCATGTCTATTAGAAACATAACCAGTGTGTTGGCAATGTGAGCATGACATACAAAACACATGAGCATCATGGAAAAATCTAGGTTAATATAATCCAAAGTCTAAGACATTCTTATATGTTTTTTGGGGTCCAAAGTGTCCTAAACATGAGAGTGTATGGAAGAAATGCAGAACAAATTGAAATTCATGATTAGGAACACACCTCCTAATAACTTGATCACTACACATATGCCATAGGTATGGATCATCCCAAACATAAACTCTTTACTCACTCATTAACTTTTGGAGTTGATGTTTTTTTAAATTTGAAGGGATTTCAAATGAAACATGGTATCTCACTAAATCATCATACCAAGGATGCATACCTAATATAGAATAAATATGCTCATCAATGAAAGTGTCTCGAAGTGGCACGTGGTCCAAGGCTTCATACTCTAGTGTGTGAGTAATCCTACTCAATGTGGTCCGCCACTAGGTTTTCTTACCCCTTATTTTGCTTTATCTCAAAATCAAATTCTTGTATACGAATCAACCATTGGATTATCCTAGGATTTGAATCTAGCTTCTTCAATAGGTACCTCCGAGCTACATGGTTAGAAAAAACAACTACATTAGATCCCAATAACTATGAACGAAGTTTATCTAAATAAAATATAATGTAAAGAAACTCCTTTTATATGGTTGCATAGTTTTATTGGTCTGAATCCAGTGTCCCCGACGCATATTCAATATCATGTGAATGTCCCTCCACCCTCTAAGATAAGACAGATCCAACAGCGAAGTTGGAGGCAGCACACATAAGATTAAAAGGAAGTTCTCACCATGGAGGTTTTATGATAGTTGGAGTGGTAAGATGCTATTGTATCTCATCAAAATAATTCCTGCTAGAATCATCAAAAAAATCATAATCCATTTTGATGTAATTATTACATAGGTAGAGAAATCTTACTATAATCTTTGATGAAGCGCTGATAAAATCATGCATTCCTTAGGGAATATCTTACATCAAACACACATTATGGATAGGGTAGGGATAATATATTATCTACCTTAGATCTATCAAACTCTATACCATGTTTTGATACTACATGCCATAAGACAATCCCATGCTCTACCATGAAATGACACCTTTCAATGTTCAAGACCATATTTTTCTAAA
Source organism: Viscum album (assembly GCA_963277665.1). NCBI lineage: Eukaryota > Viridiplantae > Streptophyta > Magnoliopsida > Santalales > Viscaceae > Viscum > Viscum album. The sequence goes on from OY728125.1 coordinate 1,677,991,038, forward strand.
TACAACAATTCAAATTATTTACCATGCTAGAGATACAGTCATCAAATGAAGACCCATACACCGTAAAATCATCCATAAATACCTCCATGTTGGTCTCATGAAAATAAAAAAAAATACACACCAAGCCTCTCTGGAAGGTACCTTGGGCATTGCAAAGTCTAAATGGAATCCTCTAGTAGGAAAATGTGATGAATAGAAAAGTGAAGGTTTTCTACTTCTAATACTCTAGAAAAATAGGAACATGAAAATATCTTGAAAATCCAATCTAGAGAAAATAGTGTGTTTTCCCGGCTTGTCTCTTATGAAATTAGATAAATAAATGGAAGGGGGAAGTGGTATTTGCGAGTGGGATGATTTAGTTTCTTATAATCAATACAAATATGCCAACATTTTGTACCCTCATCAAAACTAACACATATTTCTCATTTATAACAATATTAAAATCACTTTTCTTAGGTATAACCTGAATAGGACATACCCACTAGGAATCTGAAATGGGATAGATTAGACCTACACTGAGTAATTTTTCAATCTATTTTTTTAGCAACATCCAAAGGTGTTGGATTTAGTATCCTTTTGGCTACCTAACCAGTTTATCCCCATCCTCCAAAAGAGTCCTATGCATGAAAATTGAGGGCCTAGTACTAAATATGTCAGTCAAGGTCCACCTGATTTCCCTAAGGTTATCCCTCAAAAGATACAATGGTTTTTCTATATTTTCAAAAGGGAGATTTTTAGAAATGATAACAGGTAATTTATCACCTCTTAATAAGTATTTTTATTTGTGATTAGGTGGAAATGGATTGAGTTCTAGTGTAGATGGGTGATGTATGGATGGATAAATTAAAGGAGCTAAAATATGTGCACAATGAACATCAGGATCAGAATAAACATAGTAAAAATCCGTGAATATAACATCAAATCCATCAGTATACTCCATAGCCAATTCAAAATCAGAGTGAACATGATCAAAATCAGAATATGAATCCATTTCAAAATCAAATTAAAGATATGTTTTTTCATTATAAACCGGGGTGTAAGTGCTTATAGGCATCCAACTAGAACCAATGCTCGTAATCTCCCTAATCATAAGATAATAAAATTCCATGGGGTTTTTATTTGGTGGCTCAAAATGGGAGATATAAAAAGAATAATGTTCCTCTAAGGGGTACTTCATGGAGTCCATAACATTAAATATAACAACTTCATCTTCAAACTCCTTGGAAAGCGTACCCTCATAAAAAGTTATAATAGTTTTATCAGTTTTTAGGAAGGACCTACCAAAGATAATGAGATCATGAGAATTTACCTGATCATCCTCCTTGTTAAGAAAGTAGAAATATACTAGAAATATCATTTCTCTTACCTGAAAAAGTACATCCTCAAGTACTCCCACTGGATATGTCATAGAACTATTCATTAACTACACCACTACTCTAAAGGGATTCAACACACCAACCTATAAATAAGAGAATATAGAGCGAGGCATTAAATTTATAGAAGCTCCTAAATCACATAAGGTGTCGAGAAAAGTGTAACTCCCCTATGGTGCATGATATGGTGAATTTTCCTAGATACTATCACCTTATTGGCATAACTTGAGTTAGTGTAATGAGTTCTGATACATTCCTTCTGAGATTGATCCTCTCATTTACCTTGACCCCTCTTCGATTGGTACAATTTTTTTAACAATTTAATATACATTGGGATTTTTTTAATGGCTTCATGTAGAGTGATGTTGATCACCATAAGATTGTATGTGTCTAGAACTTCTTTTTACATTTCTTATTCAGAAATCTTTTTTGTTTGAACAACTCTGTTTGGAATTGGAAGGGGTTCTGGTGGAACATCATTAACCTTTTTCATACCCTTATCTATCTCTTTCGGTTTCTCATCAGCTGGTTTTGAATGGGCTTTCTCTAGTTTTGAGTTGAATCCTAGTGAAACAATGGGTGAAGATGTATCACTTTTGTGCTTCCCACTTCTCAATGATATGGCACTGACATTACCCTTAGGGTTTGGAGTTGGTTGGGAAGGAAGATTTCCAGAGTTCTTACTTACTAGTTTATAGGGGGAAGTGGAAATCTAGCTCATTTGTGTCTTTAATCCCTCAACTCTAAACCTTGACTCTTGAGTTCATTCTATTGATTAAGATATTTTTTCAAAAGGTCATTAGATTTTGAATATACCTTGGTTCGGGGATTCCCTTTTTGTTGAATTGTGGATTCTTGAGTATCAAATCACCTTTGGGGTTGTTGGAAACCATGTTAGTAAGGTAGAGGCTACTGGATGTTTTGTTGAAAAGGTAGACTTTTGTGTTTTACATAGTTATACCTCTTGTGTGATTTATCCTTCCACCCTTGGTTGTATGTTGGTGTAAAGTAATCATACTTCTTTTAGGGATGTGCTAGTTCTTACTGCTGATATGGTCTCCCAGGGAATACTGTGGCACAATCTTCTGTCTCTTGTATTTGGGGGATACAATCGGTCAGGTGGTCTTCTTTAGTGAAAATGCCACATGGCCTTGAACGAGTGGGTTGGGATGTGTTTTGTAGAGACCTGAAAATTCCATGTAATTTTCTTAATAATATGGGAATTTTACGAGTCTGTTAAAATTGAGGGCGCGTGATTTTAAGGCCTGGTGTGCCCATAGTGAATTTATAATCTTTTTTTTTGGGTACGTTCAGTAAAAGTGAAATCGGGTTTTTGTATCTTATGAACCGGTTCTCAGAATTGAAATACGAGGACACCGTTGAACTCCCATCCCCGGTATTCTCTTAAAGAGACCATCACCTCGACTGCAATAGGTCGAGGGTGAAAGTTAGTTTTCGTGTTTTAAGTGGTCATAAAAATAAAATAAAGAACAAGTTTTATTTTATTATTATTAAAACCTCTCTACATGGGTTATGGTGGTGGTGACCACCCGAACCCTTTTTAATGGGAGAAAACCTTACAACTCCCAATTTAATTAGTAGAGCCAACAAATATTTATTAAATGTGCCAATGTAAATTAATTTTTTAAACCTATCAAATATTAAGTAACAACGTAGTTGGAATTAAGAAGGTTCCTTTTAAATGAACCTTCATAAATTCAATGATCGTTACTTATCATCCCCCTCTCATATTTATATGGATCTTGGGGGAGGATTTGGCACGAATTCACCAAGAAACGAAGCTCTAGTAAAGTGTAGTGATGCCTGACACTTGGAAGACAGAGCTGGTTCCAGTGGGTGGTGATGAGCGACCCCGTACCACGAAATGAAGAACGAGAAACCAACCTCGAGCCCTGATCGGAAGCGTCTTGTAGAAACGATGAACACCAACATTTTTCAATGACTTCGCCTTCTTCTTAATGCCTCCTCATTTAGAATATTAAAGGTATGGGTGTGTTTTTATTAATCTTAATTTATTTTTATTTTACGTTGAATCTCTCCCCATGAGACACTTTCTACCTCTCTAACGTGGATGGTGCGGGCTAAATGAACATGGCCCGACCACTCTGTAATCCTTGGGATTTTTGGTGTGTTCTACACGATGGAGGAGGAAGACTACTGGAGTCAGCGACCGACACTGGTGGGGCTCGGGAATAGTGGCTGGCACTCCGACTAGCCGCAACAAAAGTAGCGGTGCAACTGCACAACAAAAGAAGAGTCACGACCCGTCGGCCGCGGTAGAGGAAGGGCGGAGGCCAGCGACGTGAGACCGTGCGAAGGGCGGCACTGCTCGTCCGTGCGCCCTGGTGGGGAAGAACTGTGACCCTGTGCCCCGACGGTGACGAAGGGGTTTCCTTCTCACTACCAGCCACCAGAGATGGTGCAGAACATGTCAGCGCCGCCCGTAGGAGCAGCAGGCCATCCTGCCAGCTAGGGGGGACCAAGCAGTCCACTGTACTAAGGGCTTCTCCCTAGCGGGCCGTGCAGTGGGCCAAGCCAGACCTAGTGGGTTGAGCCGGACCCAGCGGGCGGGGTCGGATCCTGTGGGTCGGGTCCGACCCAGGGCCAGAACCGGGTCAGTCCGGGTCCATTCAAACTAGGTTGGGTTGGCCCAGGCTGGGTCGGACCGGACCCCGACTAAATTTGACCTTTTCCACTCATTCTCCCATATCTTGACATGCAGGTGTCTGTTTGATTAACCTTCAGAGGTTCCAGAAACCTTGGAGCGAGAAAAAACTTTTGGTATACCCCACATTAGTTTTGATTAAAGTTGGAGTATGGCAAGGTTAGATTGAACACGAATCCAACAGGGCCTTCGGGACTAAAAGGACAATAACATACAGACTAAACATCTGATTGATGGACCATCTATTCCATTGAGACACCTTTTTCATTGGGGGACATTGGGATACTTTTTCGTGGGACTTCGTGGAAGTTGGAGTATCGACCTATGGCTTGAGGAGCAGATCCTCCTAGAATCAAGCGATCTTAGTGTGGGAGCACAATAGCTGGATGTGATAGGAGAAAGTGAACCTTCGTGGGTCTATGCTCGAGGATCCCACATGGATGCGCTCTAGAAATCCATGTGAGACTACTCCAGGATCCATTGCAGGTCTACTGTACTAGGATCCTGTGTGGTTCTGCTGTACAAGGATCTTGTTTGGGTCTAATGATGTACTAGGATCCTGTATGGGTCTGATGATTTTGGATCCTACGTGGGTTTACCTTTTAAAAGAGTAATATGATTCAGTAGTTACATATAATCATCACTACTACTATACCAAAATTATACCATGTGTGATCTGAGTCTTTAACTTTGTGGTATTCGTCCTTGTGGCATACCTATGTGGTACATACCTTTGTGTTGTTACCTTTGTGGTATTCTACTGTGTGTTGTACCTTTGTGGTACTTACCTTTGTCGTAATCTTTCCTTCGTGGAACAGTTTTACTTTTTCTAAGGAGTTGGGCCCTTTGTTTCCTCATGAATGAGATGGATAATATTTGATAACTTAGGTATATGTATGGGAATATACATAAGTAGGGTTGTCACTGGTTTACATGCATTGTAGTTTATCCATTGTGGATTTTATGAGACATTGAGGGTCTCGAGGTCCCTACTGAGTATTGTTATACTCACCCCTCCATGGGCTTCACCCCCACCTTGTTGTGTTTGGTGTAGGTGAAGCACATCGCTGATCGGGGCTGAGGGTACTAGGACTGGATGATGCCCAGAGGTGGACCATACGACATGTCGGTACGCAGAGGAGACGGGCTGACATGGAGTGCTAAGGAGGCGATCTATATGTACTCTTCAGGTTGGAACCTCAGAGGATGACCCATTAGTTTTATTTATCTTTCTTTAGTTGTATTTTATTTTTAGTTGTACTTGTACCTTTACTATTGGGCTTGTATTCCGACCCCTTTTACTTTCAGCACTATTTTAGGTATATAGTTTACTTGTGTTTGTATCTTGTTATGTTCTTGGTTGAGTGTGTTTATAGGATATAATGGCAATTCTTTCCTGGATTTCGTGGATACACCTTTCATTGTTAGTCACCAACCCCTTGCCTATTGAAGGCGGGCGTGGGGTAGTCACGACATGGGCCCCGGGGGACGAGTTGTGACAAATTGGTATCAGAGGAGTCAGTTCTACCGTAGAACATTAAACTATGATCTTTTTAACGGAAATATTTCAATGTTTAGTGAGTGTGGTTATCAGTTTAGGGAATCCAGTGGTGGTACGGCGGTGGACGTATCCTTACACCAGGACCCTGATTTTTGATTTCTGACTCAGTGCACGAAAAAACTGATTTTGTGTGTTCTTGGAATAGTTTTCCCTGTGATCTTTTTGAGTCATCTCATAAGGTATAACTTATTGACCATTGCGCACCACTTTATTTTAATGATGCCTCCATGTTGACATCCATCTAGGGTTCCGGGTATAATAAGTGATGATAGCCAACCGAGTGACGAGGTCTTGGTGCAGGGTCCTATTTCAGTAGAGGCACCAGTGGAGGCCCTGGATGTATCTTTACCAATTAGGTCACCGACTCCACCAGCCCCAGCAGTAGAGGGTGCACGCCTCTTGACCGCATTGCATGAGTTCTATCACCATAGGACACCTAGGATCAGTGGAGATATGGACCCACAGACAGCTGAGGATTGACTAGAGGCCATGGTGAGTGTCTTCCAACTGCTAGGGACACCAGCTGATCTCATGGGAATCCTTTCCGCCAGTCTTCTAGAGGAAGCAGCTGGTAGATGGTGGAGATTGACGCTTCAGGTTCACATCAAGGTGACACTTCTCTGGAAAAACAATCTGAACCAGTTTCAGGAAGAGTTTGTATGAGCGACCCCTCGCGTAGTGCGTATACCATAGCTTCTTCATCTGCACCATGGAATCTTGACTATGGATCAGTACATAGAATGTTTCACCAACATCTCGTGCTACTCCACTGATAACATGTGAGACCCATTTTTCAGGGCCCGAACCTTCGAGAAGGGGCTCATGAGGGATATCAGGGCTGCGATGATTTCTCTAATCATCCCGACACAGGCGAGGGTGTTAGAGAGAGCCCTCTTAGTGGAGAGTTTTTTTACTGAGTAGTCTCCAGCAGGGAGACCCACCACCAGGCGTGGCGTAGCAGAGTATTCTGCAGCTGGCAGTGGATAGATGTCATAGAGGTCAAATAGGAACATGCCTATAGGTGGACAATAGAATGATTCAGGGTTGTTTGTGTCGGGAACCGGAGACAAAACCAGCCATGTGAGGAGTAGGTAGTGTTTCACATGCAGCGGGCATATGAGAAGGTCGTGCAGCTGGTGGTGGAAGACATGGTTCGTAAGGAGCTGGAAGACATGACATCAGAAGACGATCAGGGGACTGCCCAAGCATAGACCATGGTTTGATTGAGGAGGTTCGTAAGGAGCTGGAAGACATGGCATATGAGAAGGTCGTGCAGCTGGTGGTGGGAAATGATTCGAGATGATACCTCCACCACCACCAGGTGGTCCACCCTGACTACAAGGAGTGGGTGGACAGGGGCGAGCTCAGCTCCCGGCAGCTGAGGCCTATGACCATGGCGCTCCAGAGATGATATGAGATATGATCTGTGTCTATTCCACCTTGGATAAACTACTTATAGACATAGGTGCCAATCATTCTTTTACTGTCACTGCCCTTGTTTGGAGCTCGGTGATTCCAGTGGAGCCGTTGGCTGGATCCTTACGGCTAGAGACTCCTATAGGAGAGGATTCGACGATTACACACTAGTGCTGGCAGTGTGAGCTTACTCTAGGAGGAAAGAGCTTTATCTGGGATCTCTTAGTAGCGGCGTAGAGTCCTTATGACATTATCTTGGGTATTGACTGGTTATCTACAGTTCATGCCCAGATCGACTATATTAGACACAAAGTGCAGTGCGTCCTCACGGATGGGGGTAGTTTTACCTTCACCAGCGAGAAGGGATCCTTTGCAGCACCGAATGGACTTACCCGAAGGAGAGTGCAACCGATCACTCATTAGTTGGTTAGCCTTACCCTTGGACCGGTTGATGTGGAGAGTCCAAGTTATCCTGTAGTGGTGGATCAGTATGTAGATGTCTTCCCTGATGATGTTTTGGGTCTACCTCCATGCATAGATGTGGACTTTTGTATTGACTTATACCCCGGGATGGCACCGATATCTACACCAGCATATCAGATGGCTCCCACAGAACATCGTGAGCTGCGGGTACAACTAGAGGACTTGCAGTGGAAGGGGTTCATCCGCCCCAGTGTTTGTCCTTGGGCAGCCCCAAATTTGTTTTCCAAGATAGTGGATGGAGGCTTGATACTTTTTTTTGACTATCGGCGCCTGAATCAGGTGACTGTGAAGAACAAGTACCCTCTTCCAAGGATTGATGAACTCTTTGATCAGCTGAAAGGAGCACGATGGTTCATGAATATAGACTATAGATCAGGCTATCACCAGCTCAGAGTACGAGACGCTGATGTGTAGACAACGACTTTTAGATTTCGGTACAACCATTATGAGTTCTTGGTTACGACATTCGGTGTGACCAACACTCCAGCAGTGTTCATGGGAATCATGAACAGGATCATTCAGCCACACCTTGATCACATTGTAGTATTGTTCATCAACGACATTATGATCTACTCGGTTACTGAGGAGGAGAATGCCTATCACTTGCAGATAGTTCTGGACACACTTTGAGAGGACCAGCTTTATAGTAATCTCTCGAAGTGCCAGTTCTATATCCGAGAGGTTCACTTTCTGGGACACGTCATCTGTGAGACTGGAGTGGCAGTGGATCCAATGAAGATTGAGGTGGTACTTGCTTTGGATCCACCCAGGAGTGTGACAGAGTTATGGTGTTTTCTGGGTTTGGATGGATACTACTGGAGGTTTGTGCAAGATTTCTCTAGAGTTTTAGCACCTTTATCAGCATTGAAAATGAAGGGACAACCCTTCGTGTGGTCGAAGAGATTCCAGCGGAGTTTTCAAGAGATGAGGCAGAGGCAAAGTAGTGCCCCCATCTTGAGGTTTCCAAAGGAGGGTGTTGGGTACATAGTCTACTACCACGCATTAGCGACCATACTCAAATATTTCCTGATGCAGGAGAAATCACTTATCACGTATGGTTATCTATAACTATGAAAAATGAGCAGAACTACACTACCCATGACATGGAGTTAGAAGCAATGGTATTCACCTTGAAGATGTTGCGACATTACTTGATGGGAGAGCATTTTACAGTTTACTCTGATCACAAGAGTCTTAGGTATATCTTCTCTCAGAAGGACCTGTACTTGAGACATTGATGTTGGCTTGAGATCCGCCCGGACTATGACTTCGAGATATTATATACTCATATGAAGGTAAACGTTGTAGTATATATACTTACAAGGATATATGGTATACATCTACTTAGTGAGGCGAATGAGCAACTGGCCTCATTGCAGATATCCTTTTTGGATCTTGATGAAGTATTTTTTCTTCAGTCTCTTACCATCACTCCCCCACTTCATTAGTGAGTCAGGGAGGCGCAATATGGGGACACTGACTGCGAGGCTCAATGTGCTCATATATCCATAGGATAGGGACCAGATGGATTTTCTAAAGGTGGGGAGCACGTCATCCATTTTAAAGGATGTACCATGGTACTAGTGTTGCTTCAGGAGGAAGTGTTGAGGGAGTTCCACACATCCCCTCTAGCGGTACATCTAGGAGTGTTGAAGATGTATCAAGATATCCAACGATATCATTGGTGGTCAGTAATGAAAAATGCAGTAGCAGAGTTTGTCTCTCGGAGACTCACTTGTCAGCAAGTGAAGGCAGAGCATCAGGTACTAGTAGGCATAGTGAATCCTTTAGAGGTTCCAGAGTGGAAGTGGTACGAGATATCCATGGACTTCGTGAAAGGACATCCATGTACATCCAGGAGTCATGATTCTATATGGATGATCTTCGACCGACTCTTCATGTAGGCCAAAATTCCTATTGATCAGAGATAATGGTCCTCTAGAGAGCTTGGGATGCCTCTATGTGCATGATATTATGCGGCTACATAGATTAACCCCGAAGATTGTCTCTGATTGTGATGCATGACTCATTTTATGGATATGGAAGGAGTTGCAGGTGGCTTTAGGGATGCAGTTTTGTTTGAGCACCACCTTCCATACTCAGAAGAATGGCCAGATTGAGCGGACCATTCAGACCCTTGAGGACATGCTGTGTGCTTTCATCCTCGACTTCAGTCACAGCTGGGCATAAAGCATGCCCTTAGTGTAGTTTTCATACAATAATAGCTATCACTCCACCATTGGGATGACACCTTTCGAGGCTATGTATGGATGACCTTGCAGATCGCCTTTGTGCAGAACAGACCCTAGGGAGTCTGCACTCATGGGACCAGAGATGATATGGGCTACCACAGAGAAGGTTTATATCATCCAAGAGTGAATGGAGACTACACTGAGTAGTTATAAGTCTTATGCCGACTGGAGATGGATACCTTTGTAGTTCAAGGATGGTGACCACGTCTTTCTAAGGGTCTCACCCCGACGAGGTTTGCGACGATTTCCCTGGGGCGAGAAGTTATCTCCAAGGTTCATCATACCATTTCAAGTTCCTAGTAGAGTTAGCGAGGTATCTTTCCACCTAACACTTCCCCCTCACTTGCACCGGGTGCACTATGTTTTCCACGTATCCCATTTGAGGAGATATGTGCATGACCCATCACACATCATCGACCATGGAAAGCTAGTCCTCGATGATGGGGTGATGTTTATGGAGGTTCTAGTTTAGATTGAGGATCGAATGGAGATATTCCTTCAGGGGAGATCGATACCTTTGGTTCCCATACGTTGGTAGCACGGGAACCTCCAGGAGATCACATGGGAGTGGGAGGATCAGATTCATGCTCATTACCCCCACTTTTGTTTCTTAGTTTTTGTGATGTGGATTTTGGGGAAACAAAGCCCTGATGTGGGGTGAATGTAAACACCCAAAAATTCCATGTAATTTTTTTAATTATATGGGAATTTTACGAGTTCATGATAATTGACGGTGCATGAATCTGAGTCACAGTGTGCCCGGAGTGAATTTCTGAACTTTTTTTCAGGTAATTTCAGTAAACATGCGCGCGGGTTTTTGTAACTTATGAACCGGTGCTCATAATTGAAATATGAGGACACCTTTGAACTCACAAGGCCGATTTTTTCTTACTAAGACCATAACCTCGACTGCAGTAGGTAGAGGGTGAAAGTTAGTTTTTGTGTTTTACGTAGAAATAAAAATAAAATAAAAAAAGTTTTGTTTTATTTTTATTGAAACCTCTCTACATGGGTTATGGTGGTGGGGACCACGCGAACCCTCTTTAATGGGAGAAAACATTTCAACGCCCCATTTAATTAGTAAATCCAATGAATATTTATTAAATGTGACAACATAAATTAATTGTTTAAACCTATCAAAAACTATCTAACAAAGTTTTTTGGAATTTTGTAAAGTTCCTAATAAATGAGCCTTTATAAATTCCATGATCGTTACATACCCTCCCCCTCTACTATTTATATGGAGCTTGGGGGAGAGGATTTGGAATCACTTCACCATGCGATGAAGCTTTGGTAAAGTGCCATAGTGCCTGACACTTGGAGAATGGAGCCAGTTCTAGCGGGTGTGGATGAGTGACCCTGAACCATGAAATGAAAAATGAGGAACCAACCTCGAGCCCATATCGGAAGGGACTTGTGGAGAAGACGAATGCCGACATTCTTCAAAGACTTCAACTTCTTCCTCATGCCTCCTCTATAAGAACCTTCATGGTAGGGGTGTGTTTTCTATTAATCTTTTTTTATTTTTATTTTACTTTGAATCGCTCCCCAGGAGCTTCTTGATACTGCTCTAATGCCGAGGGTGTGGCCCAAACGAACATGGCATGACCACTTCACAATTCTTGTGATTTTCAGTTTGTTATACGTGATGGAGGAGGATGAAGACTAGTGCTGGCGACAGACACTGCTGGGGCTCGGGAATGGCGGCCTGCACTCTGGCAGGCCATGACGAAGGTGGCAGCCCAACCACGCCGCCAGAGAAGAGTCATGGCCCGTCAGCCACGGTGAAACAAGGAAGGTGGTTGGCTACATGAATGGAAACGTCGTGCATCCATGCTTCCCCGAAGAGAATAAATTTGGCCTTATGTCACAGTAGTTAGGAAAGGGCGGTCGACTCAATGCCAACCGTCGACGATGGCGCATCACATGACCACACCGTGTGGAGTAGTGGCAGCCCATCCGGCCAGTCAGGGGCGACCAAGCGATCTGCCCTAGCGGACCGCACTACGGGCCACCGCACCGCGGGCTACCCAGAGGGACGGGTCAGATCCCATGGGGTGGGTCCGACCCAGGGCCATACTCGGGTCAGGCTGGGTCGGTCCGACCATGTGGGACCGGACCCGGACCCACTTCGACCCTTTTCTCTCTTTCGATCATATCTTGAGCTACATGCGTCTATTTGACAAACCTTCAGCAGATCCAGAAACCATGGAGAGAGACAGACCTTTTGATATACCTCACATGTGTTTTGGTTAATGTTGGTGTATGTCTGGGTTAGATCGAACACGAATCCAATAGGCCCCTCGGGACTAAAAGGCCAATAACATACATATCAGGCATCTGATTGGCTTACCATCTATTGCACTGAGACCCCTTTTTCATGACGGTAATTTGGGATACTTCATCATGGGACATCATGGAGGTTGGAGTATCGTCCTATGGATTGAGGAGTGGATCCTCCAAGAATCAAGCGAGCTTAGTGAGGGAGCCCAACAGCTGGCTATAAGACGAGAAATGTATCCTTCATGGGTATGTGCTCAAGGATCTCACATGAATCCGCTCTAGGAATCCAAGTAGGACTACTCTAGGATCCTGTGTTAGTATTCTATACTAGTATCCTGTGTGGGGCTGATGATGTACTAGGATCCTGTGTGGGTTTTCTGTACTAGGATCCTATGTGGGCCTAATAATGTATTAGGATCGTGTGTGGGTCTGTTGTACTTGTATCCTGTGTGGGTCTGATGATGTTGTAGGATCTTATGTGGGTCTACTATACTTTGATCTTTTGTGGGAATGATGATGTACTAGGATCATGTGTGGGTCTGATGATTTAGTATTCTACGTGGGTCTGCCTCTTAACAGAGTAAGATGATTCAGTAGTTACATCTAATCATCTCTACTACTTTACCAAGGTTATACCTAGTGTGAGCCAAGTATTTAACTTTGTGGTATTCTTCATTGTGGCGTACTTCTGCAGTACTTACCTTCGTGGTGTTACATTTGTGATATTCTTCTGTGTGTCATACCTATGTGGTACTTATCTTCGTGGTAATGTTTCCTTCATGGAAAAGTTGTACTTTGGCTAAAGAGTTGGGACGTGTGTTTCTTCATGAATGAGATGGGTAATATTTGATAACTTAGGTATATGTATGGGAATATACCTATCTAGGGTTTTCACTGGCTTACATGCTTTTTGGTTTATAATTTTTGGATTTTGTGAGACCTTAAGGGTCTCGGGGTCCATACTGAGTATCATTATACTCACCCCTGCACGAGCATCGCCCGCACCTTGTTGTATTTGGTGCAGACGAGGGATGACACTGATCAGGGCTGAGGGTACCAGGAATAGAAGGTTCCAGGAGGTGGACTATACAGCACGTCGTTATATAGAGGAGACGAGCGAATGTGGAGTGCTTAAGAGGTGATCTGTACCTACCCTTCATGTAGTAACCTTGGAGGGTGACCCAATATCTGTCTTTATCTTTATTCTGTTGTATTATATTTCCAGTGGTACTTGTACCTCTACTATTGGGCCTATATTCCGGACCCTCTAACTTTTATCACTATTTTTTCTATGCAGTTTCCTTGTGTTCGCATATTTCGGTGTGCTTGGTTGAGTGAGTTTATAGGATATAAAGGCAATGCCTTCTCAGTTTTAGGGGATACATGTTTCAGTTCTAGTCGCCATCCCCTGGTGTATGGACGGAAGGCTTGGGGTAGTCATGGCATGGGCCATGGGGGATGGGTCATGACATGTTCTGATCCAAATAAATCTGCCTCACTATAGTGGTCAATATTTCCAACTTCGTATCAGTTAAATGACTTTCAAGAGTAGAGTGAATTATAAGATGTACTCCCCTAACATGTTGTGTACCTCAATCTCTTAATTGTTGGGAGTTTTGGGCCATCTTATCAATAAATGCATGTGAATATAATAGTGTCACGTCATCAAATTCTCCTCCAGTCACGTCATCCACTATGAATCTCTCCATAGGTGTGAGTCCTTCAAAAAATTAATGGATGAGTATATTCTCATTTATTTGGTGTGTGGGCCACTTGCACACATCTTCTTGAATCACTCCCAGTAATCATACATTGAATCTCCTTGGGATTTCATGATTCCCAATATCACTTTAAGAGTAGAATTGGTCCTTTATTCTAGAAAAAAATCTCTACAAGAAAATATGTTTCAAATCATTCAAATGTGTTACATATTTAGGTTGTAAATAATACATCAAATCCTTTACAGCTCATCAAGTGAAAATTTGAATGATCTTAGTTTTATTTTATCTTTAAACAAAAATCATGGATTAAGGGTTGAAAAAACAATATTAAATTATTATAAATGTTTTTTGGATCCTTATTATATAATATGTGAAATTTTGGAAGAAGTTGAATTAACCCATATTTTAGTTCAACTTTTGATTTGAGATTTGGGTATGCAATACAATTTGGTTGATAGTTAATATATAATGCTGTAAACTCTCGAATTGTTCTGTTAAGTTCATTACTAATGTTTTCTACCATTGGTTCTTGTTTTATGTTTGAATTTGGATTTCCTCCAATTTCAATGTTACTAGACCATAGGAATTCTCTAACTTGATGAATTTTGAAACTTCAAGTAGACTTAGAATGTCTGATTTGATACCTAAAGACTCGTTCAATCTCATGTTCAAGATATAATAGATATTTAGGATTATTTCATGTCATAAATAAAATAAAAATTAAATGATGAAAATTTGACCATAATAAAATAAAAATTAGATGTTTGAATTTATGTTTCAAAAAGAAGAAGAAGAAAACAAAAGAACAAACAAATTCATAATGGGTAAAGAAGGAAGAAAGAAGATAAGAAGCAAATAAAATGAAAAATAATAGAAATAACTCTAAATGGTTTAAATAATTACTTGTCTACTAGGAAATGGTTCCAAATTGAAAGGCTATTTTGTGGGTACTCTCAAATGATGATCTTTTTTGGGTTATTTAGGTGCAGTAGAGTGGCTGACCAAGGACATCTCTAAAAGGAGGGAGTAAATATATCAACATATTAAAGGTATATGAAAATAAAATAAGAGGGAAGAAAAAGACTACTTAAATGGATGGGTTTTTTTATAATTTATAAAATAAGATGAATATTAATGCTTAAATAAGATTGTATTTTTATTGGTTTTTGAAATTAAATTCGATCAATAAAACACAATGAGAAGATGTTTTTTAGAAATTATTTTAAAAGGCGAAATCAATCTATCTCGACTTATTTACTCAATTACATATCATTAAATTACGATAAACTAAAATTTTAACACCTGAAACCTATGAAAATTAACATTACCCTAAAGGTGAAGTTAATTATACCCTAGGCTATCTTCAGAACATGCAACCACATCACCCTTCTTTGATTGATGTTCTAAAGATAAATTATGGTCAATGGTAAATTAAGGCACATATACATTTTTGAAATGAGGAATTATTGAGTTTATGGATTATTTTTTACCTCTAAAAATTGATTCCATGTGGTTTTGAATTACAGATTAAGTTCGTGATCTCACAATTCACACAATTATCGACCTTGGGTGTTTTGTGTTTATTGTTATATTGCTTGATTAGTTTCTAATAAATTTAAAACTAAATTAATAGATACTATTATTTTAATTAAATTATCACATTGATTGAAAATAAATTAATTAATGAGGTTATAGGTAGATCTAATACTAAAAAGAACTACTCCTCCCTAGGCTGTGTAGTCATCGTAGAAACATTTTTCACATGAAATTTTTTATAAAGTGTATAACAAAAATTTTTCTCTACAGTTGATTCAAGAACAAATAGGATGAGTAAATTAATATAAAATTCAACCAAACAGAATAAAAGTGTGTAAATAAAATATGAAACAAGACTTTTAATATGAAAACAAAACATTACAACGTGAAGAAGAAGAATAAGGCTTCAAAAAATGAATTGTTTCTTTAAGAGAAATCCTTATTTAATTTCTTGGATAATTAGAGTGAAACAAATTATTATATTTTCTAAAATACCTAATGCACGTCCCAAACCCCTCTAAATGAAGAAAAAACTAATTTTTATAGTGCAGGGGAGGCCATGATTAAAGAGGTTTTAAGTGTGAATGTGGAAATTCTTCCAAATAAATTAATACAAATTGTGCTACCTATTGTACCACAGAAACGTGTGAACTAGCTATCATAACAAAATTATGATTTTTGACACAATGATTCCCCAATCTCCTATCAAAATTTGCTACTAATCCAAGCACCGATATAGAAGTTATGGCCCAAATATAGAACTGATTTTAAATCTAGCGAGCTCAGCCTAGCATTGACTTCATGATCCATTAAGTCCAATCAGATGCACAATATAGCTTATATGTCCTGAATTAAAATTGTATAAAATAAATTCAGGAACATAGTTACAAAATATTACATTAAAATATTTCAAATAAAATTATTTATGTTCGAAATACTATATTAAATTTGTAAAGGGTAAAACTGGATTTATCATCAAATTTTAAAATGCATGATGTAATCCCAATTATTTTATAAATAACAATATTTAACACAATGTGAGGAAATATTTCCATTTTTTACCAATAAAATATTCAACAAAATTAGTTTTTATCAGTGTATGTGTGTTATTGAAGGGGTTGAGGAGTCATACATTCAATGTTGGGGCGTGAGAATGGTAAACCAGAGGGGAAGTGTTTATTGGGTGAATTGATTATATTGTTTGGTAAATTTTTATTGTACCTAGATGTAATATTTGGTGAGTGAGACTTGGTGAGGCTGAGGGTCAGTAGTTGACCTGATGGTTTCTTTGTTGGATCTATTACTTATTCATTAGATATTTGGTATGCATTTCTCACATTTTCATGAGAGGACCTGAGGAGGTTCATAATCACTATACATATTATGCATACACCTATATATATATATTTATTTTAAGAAATAAAGAGTATTTTAATGACAATGATGGACCATGGTTGTCTAAATCTAGAATTACTATTGTAGTTTCTATTGAGGTGTAGATTTTTCATTTTATTTTGGACTGTTATTATGTATCAAGCATAGTTAATTGTTATTTTTTAATGTATGATATTTTGGTATATTTATATGATGTTGTGTTTATTGGTGTTTCCTATATTATTTCAGGTCCTTAAATTTACATACTAAGGGTAATTCCTTCCATTTTGTAATTTATACCATCAGTGCTGGTCACTAACCTGAGGCCTTTTGGAGGAAGTAATATGGGTTAAATCCTTCTCTTCATTAATGATCCAAGAAATGTACCGATAGAGGGGTGGGGGTGGTGTGGGGGTCATGAAAGATTTGTATCAAAGATAATGGTTGACAGATAATATGGATATTGGAGTTGGGAACTATGAATATTTCATTAGTTGGTAGGGAAATAATTAGTTGTTCATAGTTCATCAAATAGGTTAGGGAGACTAACTAGGACATTGGATTTTAAGGACCACCCATGATCCAATGAAAGAACTATAATTATACTAAATGACCATGTGAATTGGAACTACATGTAGAGTAGAAACCCAGAAGTGCTACATGAATTACTATTGTTTGTTCTTTTGAATGAATGTGGTGATTTTGGGAATTTAATAAACCTAATTAAATCTATTTTATTGATTTTTATGCTACCAGGATTAAGGATTTATTTTTTGCTGGAAACGTTTTTTATAGATTCATGTGTATTAATAGGGGGCACTTAACTCATCAATATGACATATTTCCATGATAAATTTTAAATCTATGTTGGTGATTTATGGCCACCAAAAGAGGACTATACCATTGTGAGGTGGTTGGGCCCCTTTGATTTTTATTCTTATAAAGACTCATTTTATATTGAAGTAGATGTTTATATTAATTATGGAATAGAATATAGTGTTGAATTAAAACTCTGAGAAGTAACGAAATTTACCCATAGAAAATGTTAAATTTAAATATTAAAATTTTTATAGTGTTTACTTCAGTGTTCTTAGTAATTTCAGATATTTTAACAAACCTAGAGTACATTTAAATTTTATAATGCCTATTATTTTAACCACTGGTTTTAAAAGTATGTTAGGTGTTAATTTTGGTTTTTAGTTTTTAAGATACACTTTTTGATATTAACTTGAAAAATATCATGGTAGGGATGCATCATAAGTAGGAAAATAATGATAAAAGCATGATTAATATTTTGATGTAAGATTAATGCATTGTTAAATCCATTCAAGATGGTTAAAATATTTAGTAATGACAACTTGAATTTATTTAAATCATGATTTGATATATTTATCAACAAGTGAAATGTTTTATTTTAATAATCATTATAATTATTTTAATATTGATTTAACAACTTGTTTACAAGATTTTATAAAAAAAATCAACCATAAGATTCAAAGAAAAGATAAAGAGTTAAGTTATTTTTTGAGGTATGATTTAAAACTAACCCATCTAAATAGATTTATCAACTTATAAATTTTTTAATTAATGGGTTCCTTGGAAGAATTTTCATGTTTTATAACTTATGTATTTATGTTCTTTTCAAGCATTCATTAAGTAATTAAAATTCTACAGGGCTCCTTAACTAGTGTAATAATTAATTTTAAAATTTAATTTTTGATTATTTTTAAAGTGTTTAATTATTCTATAATGTATTGATATTATGTATACTTCTTAGTTAGAAGAAATTCATTTTAAATTTATTGATAAAAATTAAAAACATTATTCATTACAAGTTAGGAAATGATGTGATGCTCAGTTTTTTATAATATAATTATAGGATAGTTTTAAACATTGGAAAATTTCATTAAAAAATTATAATATGTTTTAACAAATTGAAATTATTTTCTATGATAGATTTGAGTAGTGTGTTATTATATTAACATTAATATATAGAACCATCTAAAAGATATTTGTTTCGTTGAAAAAAAAACATAATGGTTTTTTAATTAAATATTCCTCGATGGTGAATTTTTTATTTTTTTAAGTCATGTTTAAAAAAGATGAATTAGATTTAGATAATCCATGATATGAAATTTTACTCTATGTTATAAGATAAATTTATTATGACTAACTAAAAGTTTTATGTTTTTAAATTCAATTAAATATCATGCCATGAGTTTTGAATTCTTTTTGTAAAGATTTTATGACATAAAAACAAATACAATGAAATAATAAGGTATATTTTATTTTAAAATAAATTAATGACAGATTGTTTAAAATGAGTAATGATGTATTTAAGATTATTAATGAAATATATAAATTTTTTAATGCAAGAATTTTAACTTATAAGACATATTTTTCATTCCATGTATAACATGATAAGTTTTGAAAGTTATGAATTAAATTCATTGCTTTATTTATTAAGTTATATTTTTTAAGTATAAATAATGAAATAAAAACATGAAAAAAATTATGAGATAAGTTAAAATCATGAAAATATATTAATAAACAAATTAATATGGTGAAAATATAATGATGGGAGAATTATTATCATGATATAATTATACAAGCACCATACCTGAAACATTATAAGAGAACCTCCAATGAGATGTGGTTATAATGTCAAGTATCAGTTGTTGACACCATTACTACCATAACATTTTTCCTCTTAAATTTAATTCCCTTATTGTTTTTTAAATTAATAACCCATTAAACTTCTTATGTGATAGTAAATTATTCTTAAAGCATCATTGTCTTATTATTTCAAAATCCTTCATAAAACAAATTATCAGAAATATATTATATTTTTTATACTAAACTGAGTTTTTTGGAGCCAGACTCATATGAATATTTATTCATGTACATATTGGTATGACACATGTTACCTTTTACCCTTGATGTATTATATGAATTTATCAAATAAATATTGTGAAGTTAAATTTTGTTCAATTATTTTGGTAATTCCTTAAAGAAAATGAGAATGTTTAGTACTACCCCACTAATATATTTAAATAATTTAACATAAATGGAACCAATTTTCTTTTAAATAAAGGATAATGCTTTTTGATGGAATATCAATTATTGGATATTCATCAAATAATGGATTTCATTTCATATGAAGTTGTTTGGAAATAGATAATCATGTGTGTGGGTAAGGTATAGATAGTTAATTATGGGAACAAAGTCTAAAGATAAAGAATATTTATATGATTTGTTTTGGGGAATATAGAATAACATTTTTAAATCATTTTTTCCCCAGAATTTTATACCAAAAAAATATCGATGTAAAAGCATGTTACCTTAAATATTACTTGTAAGATTTTTTTTTCTAGTAGTATTATTTTTAATGAATTTTTAATTTAATACAGTCAACCATGATAAATGAGGATAAGAATATGCATATTTTTATTTGAAAACATGCCTATGTTTAATTATTATAGTTATATATATAATGATTTCATATAAATAATTATAAATAAATTATTAATGGGCCATGATTTTCTGTTTGGTTAACGATTTTTTTAAAATTTTGATTTATTTCATTGAAAATATATTTTCTGAATTATAAATGGCCATAAAGGGAAAATAATTTAAAATTTCAAATGATAATATTTTTTTGAAAATAAGAATTATTGATGATGATATTCTTTCTAGTTACAATTAATCATATGAAAAAATTATAAAAAGGTTATTGAATGATATTTATTTTTGGATGGATTTATATAGCTATTTGGGTGACCTATATTGTTATTTTTGTGGATTTAATTGGGAAAATATTTAGGTTGTGGAAAATACTTGACTAATTCATATTTATTATGCCTTGTTTTTTTAACAATATATTATTCTCCTTTTATTGGTATTTAATGGGTTATTTTTTAGTTGAGTTGGTTATTTATAATTATACAAGTTTAGGTTTTAATTCTCGAAAAAAAATTGAGAGGTTTTTGATGTTAATTAGTGAATCATTCATGACCCTGTTCGTTGTCATTTTGAGGTTTTTGGTGGTTTAGAAATGTCTCCATATTGTAAAACGTTTTTTAAATGGTTTTAAAATTTATAAATTTAGATTTAAATATTTTAAAAGTAATTTTTAATTTAAAAAATGGATTTCAGAAAATATAGAAGTAATCTAGATGTTTTAAAATTTGTTCAATTATTATAGAAGTAAATATATAATTTGGAGAAATAATAAGAAAAATTATCATTTATTATTTTTCATACATTTTAATTGATTGTTTTATAAATTTTATTTTACCCTTACATAACACCCCTTCCAAAGTGAAAGTAAATAACCCTTACCCATACATAACCCCTTTTCTATTATTTATAAAGTTAGTTTTTATAGCTACATAAAGAAAAGAAAAAAATTCTAAATACTTCATAAAAGTAAGTCCCTCAAGTAAGCATAAGAATTTTGGTCTGATGTGTTAGCATTGATTGATTATCATTTAAGGGTAAAACCACTATTTCATAGCTCTTTAATGGTTATCTATTTCACTACATTTATTTATCCTCTATGATTTTGTGACGATCAAACTTTTATTTTATTTCTATGTAAAGGTATTTTATACCTCA
Organism: Viscum album; assembly: GCA_963277665.1. NCBI lineage: Eukaryota > Viridiplantae > Streptophyta > Magnoliopsida > Santalales > Viscaceae > Viscum > Viscum album. The sequence goes on from OY728125.1 coordinate 1,678,012,340, forward strand.
CATAATGGTCAGATCGTGTTAGAGAGAGCTGTGTTAATGTAAAACCTGACCTGTGGTGTCCTGATATAATGTTGGTTAAAGGTAGAATTTCATACTTTTAAACAAATATCCCTCTATGTAAAGGTAATGATTTTGTCCAGAAAATCTATAATTCCCCCTAGTTTAGTTCTAAAAAGTACTTTTATAAAATAAAAATAAATATTTTTCTAAAACAAATATTGAAAAGATTTTTCAATATAGAATAATATAGTCTTCATTCTTGATAATGTTTAGGAATATTGAAGTGAGTTATGATCCACATTTTAATTAATATGAATTAAAATAGGAATTTTTTGATTGATTAAACTAGGAAAAATTAGGAATATATTCCATTTCTAATATTTAAAACTTTAATTTGTCCAACTCGGGTGCTTATTGTTTTCTTGAACCTTGGTAAGTAGAATACCACCATATGAGACTTTTGGGCATTTTTTATCAATTCAACCCCTTTTTATTTGATCTCTATGACCTGGAAATCTCTCCCTCTCATTAATTTTTGTGCAGTGCATCATGTAGCTTCCTTCCATTCAGGGAATTCAAAACATAGTAATTTATTTTGACTAAATAGGAAGACTATCAATATTTTTGTTTCTACTGGTTAATTATCATGAATGAACATTAAAAGGGTGAATTAAATGATAATATGGTAATAAATAATGGGATGAACTAAACATGTAATTTATTCACAGTTATTTTTATATTTCTATACTATTATAATTTTTACATATTAAAGTAAATTTAAATGAACTAATAAGGAGAAATTTGAAATTAACGGAACTAGAATAAATATGGGAATTAAGTTTCATTTTCATTCAAATAATAATAGGCTTATTCTCCCACCCTAAATTTAAATAACTATTATGGTGTGTTATTTTATTGTGATAGCCCCATAAATTAAGTGAAACTATTTGCTTTGAGAAAATGAGTTTTCAATGTGTATATATTATATAATAACATATCATAACGAATTAATAATTTAACTCTGTAATAAAATGGTCTTTTTGTATAATTCAGAGTTTAATGGTATTTTTTTCCCATATATTATATATGTCTAGAAATATGATGGATTCCTAATTTCATGTTTCTATGGGGGTGATATACGATGTGGTTGTGGTTGGATATGGTGATTGTAGTACAATGGTTAATTTATGGAGGATGGTTTGGTTGTGGTGCGGTGGTTGGAATAATATGTGATCTATGGAATGTGAGGTGATTTGTTAAATGACGAGGGATTTTTTGGAGGTTATGATTATATTTTGAGTATTTCCTAGTAATGTCTTGTGGTATCTGATGGAATGAAATTAATAATTGTGAAGACATCAATGTGGGTTCACTAATGTAATATTGATATGTTAATTAGGTTTGGAAAAGTCTAATGCAGTGGAATTAAATAGATGTGGTCTATAATTGAATTTTAAATGCTTAAAATGAAAAAATTAAATATGGGAATAAATATGAGATATGGGGAAAACTGTTTTCTGAATAAATGTGATAAATAAATAGCATAATGAACCTAGTACTGGTTGGTAAATGGTAAATCGGGAATGGGCTAGAAGAGTGAATAAAAATGGAATAGTGATATTTTTTATCATTGTTTTTGTGTAGTTATCTGATGGGTTATGTCCGAAATGAATTTTATATGGTTTAAGAGTAGTATTAATGTTTTATTAGAGAAATTGATCTATCATTAGGCTATTATTGTGCACCCATATGTTGGGTATTGTTTTTAATAATATATTCATATATTTTCTTATGATTTTTATTTGCACGCCACCTTAGTCGATTTCCTCATTATAAATCAAAATGTTTTGGTTCTAAGTGTTTTCTCTATTATCTAGTTTGGTGAGGGAAAATACGGTCGACTAACCCCTATTCCCTACTCCCTTTAGATGCATCGTGGGATGTGATGACTCAAGATAGGTATGATCATGTATGGTGTGGGAGTGGAATGTGGAGAACCTAATGAGGTGATGGTGATGATGATGACTGGATGAAAAGCATTTTGTGGGATCATTCATTGTATGTGGAGGGAATGAAGTTGATACCCATAATTTTCAGGATACACTACTTCTCTGAATACATGATGTAGAATGTAAATTACGGTTGTGTGGATAATGATTTGGTTTTGTGGTTGATGATGGAATTATGAATATGAGCTATGTATGTGATGTCGTATGTGATATGTGGGTGTACGTTATAGAAGTGACTAAGGTGTATGATGTTTGATGTTGGGGTGTTAGTTTAGGAAACTATTGTGGAAGCAGTTATAGGGATCCTTGATAATATTATTTGTTACTATTTAATTATATATGGATGCAATATTTGGTGAGAGAGCATTATTGAGGATGGGGGTGGGTAGTTGACATGATATTTACTTTGTTGGTTCTATTAATTATTCACTAGATATTTAGTATGATTTTATAACATTATATGAGAGGTCATAAGGAGGATCCTAATAAGTATACTTGTTATTATCACCCATATATATATATTAGGTGATTAGAAGATATTTGGTGATTGATATAGACTTTTCAAGCATAGAGTTAGAAGTGATGTGGGAGTTACTTCTTAGGAGTTTTTGTTGTCATTTTATTTAGGATATTTATTATATATAGAACAATATGAATTTTTGTAATTTATTTAATTGGATATTGATTTATTTATATAATGTGGTATTGATCAGTGGTTCCGGTGTTATCTATTTTCCATAAATTCATATTTTTAAGGAAATACCTCCCATTTTATATTTTATAGACACAGTTCTAGTCGCCAACCCGGGGCCTATTGGAGGTGGGATTTAGGGGACACTCCTTATCTTTATTTCCATACAAGGAGGGTACTAGTGGAGGGGGATGGGTTCATGACATATTGTTTATGTATATCATATATCCATTTCCCATGCAGATAAAGGGTATGGCTAACCATGTCATAGGTCATCGTGTTTGTAGAGACCCGAAACATGACGTACATGGACATTAAATTACTTTTACGGAATACTTAGTACCTAATAAAAACAGACACACAAGGACCGTAATAGTTTAGTGTATTTGGAAACTTGAAACGTAATCTTCTAATTGTGGTGAAAGATCTTCAACATCTCCCATAAAGATCTTCCCCATTTTTTCTTACCTAAAACCATTCTTTATATCCTGGTGAAAATAAAACATAAAAAGGGTGAGCTCAAATGCTCAATAAGGGTAATCATGGAGAAACTAAAACAAACCATATTCATTTGAATATAAAAATATTAACATAATGTTTAAACATCGAAATCTTGAGCAATGACATAAAACATGGAAATACGTAAGGCATAGATCAAAATAAAACATCAATCATGATAAAATAGCTTGTAAATAAAACTTGTACTTGTTGAAAAACATTAATCACATGATATTATTTCCATAGTTTCAAAGGCATTTCTTCCAAGACCATCTTAGTGGACGAAGTCCCTTTCTGAATCGAGATCACTCCTTGTTCTAGTCCTGTATTACTGAACCAGATTAACTTACCATTCCAGCCATGTTTATCTCATGAGATATAAATCTTTACCAAATGAATTGGAGGGAGATATAGGTCCCACCCATCTCATTATGAAATCATTCTTACTTGTGCCACAAAATAAACATACATCACTCATAATAACCAAATAAATAAAATGGGTTTCATAAACATCATCCCATCATCACATAATCCATATAAAAGAAATGGATATCATTTCATAATAATAAAAGTGAATCCATGTAAATCATAGAGACATGATACATGAAACATACACATATGAAATAATGTTATCTTATATGAAAAATGGTTTTAATAAAACAGTTGAAATGAATTCTTGAGGAAAATATCCTTTCTTCTTCAAAATGATTCCCTTTCCACAATATTTCATGAAATTTTAAAAGAAAAGGATTCTGTTGAAAATAGTCTTGAAATCTTTTAGATGAATCTTTATGAAAATAAGGTGTTATTAAACCGTAAAAATCCGTTCTTGCTGTATAAGTTAAAAAAACATTCTTCTCGTACTATTGCCGAAAACATCAAAAAAGTATCTCGTGTGACAAAATATTCCTTACATACCATGTAGTAAAAGTAAAAAATGGGTAAAAAGGACTTCAAACATACATGAAAACATTTCTATAAAATTTAGACATAGATGATAAATATAACCACAGTAAATACTTAGGTATAAGCAATCTCAGATAGAAAATAATTGAGATTACAACATTATCCCTTACCTTATGTCCGATATGCTTCGTACGTATCCGAACCTCCTGTATAATTATTTAAATAATGTCATTGACTTATTAAATAATCATATTCATTGTTATGATGTCATATATGTTTCACTTATGACTTTATATTACCTGTTCTATTGTAAATTCAATGTTAAAGCAGCGTTTTGGGTAAAATCATTTCATTTATCGTATGTGTTTCAACTTGTCATTCTTGATATTATTACTTATATCCCGATTTAAATAATTCCAGAATGTAAAAAATGATTTATATGTAATATATATTCAGCAAATACATATATATATGATAGATCGATAAATGGAATGAAACACACCGTTCATGGAGACGGTACGCCGTACGTACGCATGAACGCTGTTTTTGTTTCCTTATTGAATTGAATTGAATTAAGTAGATGACAAAAATATATATACATAATTCCAGTATCATTATTATGTCATATATTTCATGATTACTTATTATATATACTTTATAATCATTCATGAATTGTTAACATAGAGAATGAATCTCATCGCCTCGTGAAGACGGTAATCCGTACGTACGCACAAGCGATGATATCGTTCCCATAATTATTGAATAGAATTGGAGTGGATGGTATAATATATCAGAATAAGTATGATGTTATAATAACCATATATAGTTATTCTTTACACCATTATACCTATCCATGTAAGGTGTTGGTGGAAAAATAGATTACACCACGGCGTGGAGACGATATTCCGTACGTACGCACGTGCGGTGATTTTTTTTTCCGTAGGACGGGTAGAAGGTTAAATATGGTTTTTTCATATTTATAATAACATATCCTTATATTAGGGATACTTATGATATTACTTCATAATGAAACAACTAAAGAAGATGGAGTATAAGAAGAATGGAACTTGAAAAAAATGGTAGAAGGTATTACCTCTTTCTCGAAGTGCCTCCTTTAAACATTCTCTTAGGGAACAAAAATTGGTCTTTGAAGAAGACCATGACCTATAGGATGTTTCTAGGGAATTAGATAAGAGAATGTGGTAGTGTTTGGCCGAGAATGAAGGCTCACAGTGGTGTGAGGAAGAGAGGGAGGAGGTGCCCTTTTATAAGGGAGGAGAGGGGCACTTTTGGAAATATAAAAACTAATAGTTTATATTAAATCCCAAACCCACATAAAAACATCCAAAATGACTAATTTAAGAATATTAGAAGATATAGGGTTGTAATATCATCATCCAATAAAATTTATACACGTTAGGAATTTATTTTAAACATTATCAACTTGATTTATCCTTATTTATCAATTTTATTTTATTTATGGTAATAATATTCTAAATATTAAATTATTATAAATAATTACATATGTGTTGTGAATTTTCCATAATTTGACAATTTATGACATTTTATACCATATAAATTTTAATTTACAATTTTTAAATATTTTTGTGAATTTTAAACAATTTTATAATATGTTATTTTTATCAAATAACAATAGTGTCAATTTTGACATTATTCGTTTATTTGAATTTAAATAAACAATATAAAGAAGATATGTTCGAACTAAAAGATTTAATAGATTTATAACATGTAATTTTTATCTATAAAATTAGTGGATCACATTAAATAGTTAATATAGTATTTATTTTAATATTTTTAAAACCATTTATTTGATATTTCTCTTAATAAAATAATTTCAACATCACTATTATGTCATCTTTAATTATAATTATTTAATCCCTAAAAATTATAAATAAATTCATATGATGTAGATAGTTTTATTATATTTCTGTAGACTATTTATATCCTAATTTTCATTAAGTTTACCACTAAATTAAAATTATTATACTTATAAGATTTAAGAAAGTGACATGTTGTCACTTTCTTTGGTTTTAATAATAATTAAATTATTTTCATGGAAAAAAGTCCATTAAATGAATCTAATCCGACCATTTGGTGATATGGGTCTCCTTATAGTCATCTAATAGTATTTTGGAAGGTGTTAGGGTAATTTTATAATCGTATATTTACCCTTAATTACACGATTTACCTTTAACTGTGGTAAATAAAATTTACTGTAATTACTATTCATAATGGCCAAAAATAAAAAGTAACTTATTAACAAAATTTGGACCCACTGATTCCAAATATGGAATCCATTTTTCTAAATTCAATACACAAAAGATGCAGAAATTAATTTAAAATTAATCCCATTGTTAAGAAAACGTGTTTTAAAAGTTATAACATTGCAAAAGATTGAAATGTTTTTACCTATGAATTCAATGTGAAATTAATGCTATTGACATATATTATATTAAATGGTAAAACTATATTCTATTTTTACTTTAAAACCATTCAATATTATAATTTTTCCATATAAATTATCTAAATGGAAAAAGTTGTTTTTAATTAAAAATTAGCATATTTTTGCTATTCATCAAAATATGAAAGTTATCAGAAAAATATCAAAAATTTAACCAAAGTAAATTTTTATATCCTGATTCCAAAGAAGAATGTTATTTTGTCAAATTGAACTTATAAAAATATCAAAAACTATATTTAATGTGGGTGCGCCATCAAAAGGCGGCAAAACTGCATTTTTTGAAAAATATTTATTTTACCTGAATTTTTTTTTGTTCTCTTACCATATTCTAGAAAATGTGTAAGATGAATAATAATGTTATAAAATTCAAAATGTAGTTAATATTATTCATAACGGGTAGTTCGTGATAATATTATAGCCATATATCGTTGTTTAGTGAAACCTGGTATTGCGTATAAGACACGCTATCGAGGAAGGTCGCGATTGCGTGTAATGAAAGCCATGTCAGGGTTGCGTGTTGTGAAAGAATCCTTCGTATTTTCATATAACAGAATCCAACCATATTTCATTTATACATTGAATATAAATATATATATATACACATACACTCAATGTTGCGTAGAATGACTATTATAAAACGAATTTGAAATTGTGTGAAACACAATCTAAGAATAGTGCTGCGTATACTTCAAGATAATACAGTGTGGCATAGATCACAAGATAATCTTGTTGTAGCATAAAACACATGACATCAAATAAAATAAAAAGAACACTTATCATAAAATATCGGGTTGTTACAGTGTTGACACAATGTTGTTGGCGTTGATAGTTTGGGTGGTCGAAATATACCTTATTATAAATCATAATGATCTATTTCAAAAGAAAAAATAGATGAAAAGTGTGATTTATTCAAGCATGAGATGCATGAGTTCGATAAATCGTTTACTCCATTGTTATAATCTACGAGTAAGTGCAACAATACATGAATATCATCCTAATGTGATTTATAAATCCCACTTATATTTAATGGTGGTATGTTTGTTCCTGATCAATGCTGAAAAGTCCCCGTTAGATGTATCTGTCATCTCTTATATCTTTTGTTCCATAAGGTTCTAGAAGTCCATAGATAATGGAGTGTACCACTAATACGATAAGTGATTTAGGAGAAACCTATGGAGACACCACGGAGGGATGAATTATATTATCATTCCTTAGTGATACTCACCTTTCATAGTGATGAATATGAAGTACTATCTACTTTGATGCAAGGTACACATTGGTTTCATCATTTCATCATTTCTAGTACAAATGTGTTTTATTTATCTGGGCAAGGAGATCACGGTTTTAAATTCATTTTTTTCTTCTAGTACAACTAACAAGTGTTTTTAGAGCCCTATTAATTATAATAGTGATATTTGATCCAACCATTTAAAAATATTCATGAAATCATATAGGAAATTATGTTTTTCAATATCGTATTCCATGTCATATTGTAATAATAAAATACAACTTATTACAAATCCCATGGATTATTACTAATTGCATCATAAAATATTGAGATATCATAGGTAAATGTTTCTACATAACTAGTTATAAAAATAGAGCATCAAATCATTACTAAGATATCAATGTCTATCATAATATTCTATTTGATATCAAAAGTGATGATAGACATATCAATCCTAAAATGTTACTACATATTGTATTTTTTTGATTGGGATATTAATCATAAAGTATGAATGATAAATGATGAAGTTGTATCCAATCATAATCCTTGACTCAACATGGATTGTAATATATGAATTGTGTCATATTATATTATTGGAAGTTAATAGAGAATTGTCGTTGAAGAAGAATATTTTTGATTCATTCATGAATTGGAATTTGTAATTTATAAATTGTTTATAAATATTGATAAAAAGATATTTTGGGGTTATTTACTAATTTATAAGAGTATATAAATTTAATTAATTATAAATAGGACATAATTAATTAAGGAATGTTTGTGACACATTTATTATGGAATATTACACTATATTATAAGTTAATATGAAAAAATACTTTAAAATTAAAATATATAGCATGCCTTATGAACTATAAATAAAGTGTCTATACAGTAATCATAATGGATAATTTATAATCTGTATATAAGTTAAACAATTAAGACCAAAATATAATTTTTTTTATTTTTAAATATTATAAATTATTTATAATTCTTAGTATGAATATTTCAAATTACAGCTTTATTTGATATATTATGTATACCACATCCACTGAATATTTTTTGATTTATGTGATCATGGTTTAAATAATGTTAAGTATATGATATTTTGGTTTTAGAAAATGATTAAATAATAAAAAATGATTATAATGTTTTTATAATTCATAAAATATAATAAACTTAATGAGAAATTCCGTATAATGAATAATATGATAGAGTAAATTTTATAAAATTATTATGATGTGTTTATATTTAAGTATTATGAAATGTATAGAATAGATAACTAAATTATAAATTTTTGTAAATATATTTTGATATTTAATTTTTCATATATCATTATATCATGGTTAAATATGCGAAATGTTCATTTAATGAAATGTTATTACCTTGTTTATTATTCATGGATAAAATTGTTTATAATATGAATATGTTTGTGATTTAGTTTAATGATGTTAAATAGTTTCTTATAAAATTGATAATCCTTGAATGGAATGCAAGGTAAGATTTCATAAGATTTAGTTTCAGTCTGCATTGTATTTGGTTTGTAATTAATGTTTTTAGCATTAATTTATTTATTAGTGATCTAGTAACATACATTAGAGAAGGTTATGGGGGAGGGTTGTTTTAGTGTAGTTAGGTTAAATGTGTAAAGGCCTTTGTTCCACTAGGCCTCAAATGCATGTAAAGGTTCCCTGTCAACCCAGTTAAAATGTCGGATTGTCTAAAAAAATAAAAAAAATAGAAATAGTAAAAAAAAATTAAAAATAATTTATACATTTTTTTATAGTTATTATGTTTTTCATTCTATCTTGAGTAAAGTATCCCTTAGTAGTGGAATTTTGGGTCATACATCCCATTGGTCAGGAGGGTTATTCCTTATTCAAGAATGTTAGGCATTTTCTATTTAAGTATTCATACTTAATCATTTTTATATTTTAAATATAATATAATTCAAATACATTACATTAAAGTTTAATGTATCTTTTTCTTGAGATGAATTTGGTTATGTGTGAATATATCGGGCTTTTTTGTGTGTGAGTAACATAAACAATGTGTTTTTAAAGAGTCACACATGAATATGGAATAAATGTATTGATTTGGTAGAGTGAATACCATTACAAAACTAAATCATCATTTTCCTGCATAAATAAAGGGAATAACTCGATATAAGATTGTGAGATTAAATCCCCTTCAAAATATTAAGTGAATGATTCCTTCTAAAGTGGTACTTTTCCAAACCATGATCATCTAACCGAGTCAATTATAGAAATTATTGGTACCCATAGATTATCTTGTATTTGGAAAGAAAGTAATAAGGTGTAATTGGGTTACACTTAGATGGGATATCCTTAAGAAGGATACTAGAGGACTGGTTGATAGTTTATCCATTTGATCGATTAGATAAAGATTTGTTCCCTAAAAAATACAAGAGTCGTATATTATATAATTCAGATGATTCACTACTCGAATAACTATGTGATGAGGTAAATCCTTACACGGAATCATTTATTTATGAAATTATAGTTCTTGTCCCACTAAAGTATATTACATATTCAAAAATGGTTAATTATTTTAGTGGGATACCAATTGATGAAAGTCCTTATTAAATGGTAATAAAACAAGCTACTCATCTAGTAAAATATTTTATTATATATTTTGTCACCATTATAAAAAAACATAACTTTAAGATCCTAACTATAGAAATGAAAATATTAATATAAGATAATCTTATGAGTGATAACTTTAGAATAGTTTCTAAATAAAAATTCCTAGTGTTAGAGAAATAACTTCCCAAGTAATCAAATGTTGAATTTTTTTTAAAGGTAAATCTAGATGCTTTTGAGAATCATAAAATGATTCATTTAAAGTTCCAGAGGCATTCGATGAACAATTAGATAAGGAATTTTAGTTTCTCATACTTAATATTATTGGGGTTTTCAATGATAATTAATATAAATGATTATTCTAATAAATTTTTAAGCCAAGAGGTTTTCTTGAAGCTCATTCAAGTTAAAGAACTAATTATGTTTTTATATTTGTAAATATTATGAAATGATGAATTAATTGAAAGAAAAATTTACTTGATATTGTCATCTATTAAAAATAGATGAACTTGGCATGCAATGTCAATGTTCTGGTGATGTGTATTATAAAAAAAGATGCTTAAAGGTCAAATTATAAGAATAAATATTATTTGGTTTGTTGAAAAATTTATCTTTATATAACTTGGCAATGTCTTTAAAACCTCCTCGAATCCAATGAGAATTGGTGATACTGTTTGTTAGATTTATTTTCAACCTTGACATGGTGAATTTGAGTATTTTGGATTTATTGTTCACCAAGTAAACAATTGTTTGAAGTGATGAATTTTCTGATGGATGGAATTTCAGTAACCAATATAAGAATTGAGGTCATTGTGTTTATAAACAGATAATGGAAGATTTCATGAATTCTAGTGTGATATTGGAATGACTATCATGATTATTTTAAATGGAAAATGGTTTAATATATTTAAATTATATTTAATGAGAATCAAACAATAAGTGTTAGACTGTACTGTGATTGGAGTATTTTCTATGACAAATATCATATCCTTGAGAACATAAGAATGATTTCCCAATACTGATAAACATCTATACAGAGGTGTATAATTAAAATTTAATGATTATGTTTAGGACCTTGAGGACCTTAATATATTTATGAATAAATGTTTTTGGAATTTTTTGAGTGATTTTAGGATGCTTGCATAGGAAAAAAGATAAAATAACGAATTGTATCAAATAGGAATGCGGGGACTCACACAAGTATATAGTTTCTGTGTTTTAGACTTTTATAAAGTAAATTATAGTATATGAAGAATTCTCATGAAATGGAACGAAATAAATCATAGAAAGGTAAATTTGTGTGAATTTAGTGACATAGAAGAACCCTAAAAATTATTTATTCACACAGAAAAGTAGTTTTGAAAATAAATAAAAGCTTCAAGTCTTGAGTGAAGTTAAGTTTCATAAATGATATGTTTATAGATGCAGAGAGGGTCAATATTTTTCTTTAAATACCCAAACCATTTAAGAAGAGGAGAGATATAATTGGAAGAGGATGATTATTGAGAGAGAAATTTCTTTGAGTTCTACAAAGTAATGTTGAGTGAAAAAAATATGTAAACATATATATTCCATGAGTAACTTGTATAAATAACCATTTTATGAGAACATTCAATTTGTTCTCAACTTTGGATTGTGTGAAAGATAGACTTGCATTAATAGTCTAATTAGAATAGGTTCTTGGGTAGGGACTTATAAGAATATACTTGTGTGAATAGGATGTTTTAGGGATGTATGTATTGGGAATTAAAAATAATTTAAAATTAAAGAAAATTAATTTCACTAATTAATGACCTTTCCAAAGGAATGAACTTATTTTTTAAGGAATCAATTAATATTATCAGGGAAGTTAAGTTGTTGTCATGGATAATTTCAAATCCCGATTATAAATGAGTATCTTGAGGATAAATAGGAACCTACCATACCCAGTAATAAAGAGATAGATAATTATTTCATTGGATAGTGTACCAAAGAGATATCCATTCAATAGAAGTTAGAAAATGAGAGAAAAAGGGAGTGAAACTAGGGTGAGGAGTTATTCGACCCTAAATCATTATAAAAGGGAGTGATCCTTGGGAGGCAGTGATTCATATCTAAATATTATATGGGGAGTAACCTTGGGTATTGAAATGACTTAACCTAAAACTACTACAAAAATTGGCTTTTTGGATTCTAGTACACTGAAACATTGATATTGTATCATCCATGAATTTTCCCATTGCATGAAACCAACTTGCCTTGTCGGCACGATTTTATTACACTCTAAAGGATTATGATATATGTATATGACTTAAGAGATCATTCGTATAAGTTGATAAAGGATAAGATAAGAGAGTCATAAATCAGATCATTATTTAAAGAAGAAAAAAAGTGTGTCTCTACTAATAGTATGGTCAATATTTGTTATAATAGTGATAGTTCGACATTTATGTGGAGAAATATGAATGAGAATCATACCCCAATTCACCGCTAGGTAATCCATCACAAAAGACACTATTATAAATTGTGTTTTGTCCCAGGCTATAAAAAAGAACTGATAATGGTACCCTTTAACAGAACAAGAAAAATAGCACAGACAAAGGGGGGCCTTTACTATGACTAATAAAAAAGAACTAATAAATGGGGCTTTATCAATACATTTCAGTAGCACTAATAATGGCCCCCTTTATCAACACTTTTTTACAAGTGGTAATACATGGGGAACATTATGAGTACTAATAAAAAAGTTCTAATAAATACCCACCTTTATCAGTTATTTTTTATTAGCATTGAGAATGACCCCTCTTTATTAGTACAAGTATAAAATCACTGATAAAGACCCCTTTTATCAATGCTTGTTTAGTTACGTTGAAAAATTAACTCGTTTATCAATTGTTTTTTTTTCAACACTGATAACGGTTATATTTCATAAGAAATATTAAATTAGAAAATATATATTAATATATAAATATATTTATATTGATATAAAAATAATATATTTTTATTAAATATGATTTAGATAATGGTAAATATGCATTTACACTTAATATATAACATATTTAGTGAAAATGGATTATAATATAATTTATAAAATAATATTAATTAAAAATTTCTAATTATTGTCATGTAATAGTCATTTATTAACAATTAGATGAAATAAAAATTCAATAAAATAATATATTTTCTATGATAAGTTGAAAGCATGACTTGAACTTCAAGTGACCATAAATTTTGATCCAGATGTTTTTTTGAGCACTACCACGTATCAAATCAAATATTGTTGTGAGATATATGCTATGTTGACCAAGGAGGCTATAATAACTATTTTTAGAGGAAAAAAAGGACCATATGCCCTCCAAAACTGATTTCTTAGTTTGGATACACTAATTTCTTAATATTTGAAAATATATCACCTTCATTTAAGAGGGTATTAATTTACTTTTTTAGTATAGAATAAACTTATTTCTATGTCTTACATTCATATAGTTATTATGGTTTCAAAATTTTATCATTTTACATATTGTAGTTTTATTTATAATTAAATATATGAATATTTTGTAATATTTACGTATAAAAAATAAATTTTATATATTTAAATAAAATGTATTTATAAATATGTAAACCAATTGAATATAAATATTTATTATTCATTTTATTTAAAAAATATATCCATTATGTTTTCCTGATAAAAGTACCTTAATATGTATATATATACCTAGAAAGTAATGTTTAAATATAAACATGTTTGGGTCAATAAAAATTATATTTATATGTATATTTTAATATATTTAAATATATATATATATATATATGTTTGTATCAATATTTTGTATATAGATCATATATAAATATATTTTTATAAATAAATCATTATCATTATCATTAAATATACTATTTAAACTTATTTTAGAGTGAATATTTATAAATAAATTATAAAAAATTATATGTAAATATACAATTATATGTGAATATGTATATATATAGACATATAAATATATATTTAATGTATAAAATTTATATCTAAATATAAATATTTATACATTTTGTAAAACTATATATAAAATAACATCTAATTTTTTTTATATTATAAAAATATATTAATATATATATATATAATTATACAGATATATATATATAGCGGTTGGGGTGGTCCCTGAGTGGTAAACTCCATAATCCAATATTAAAATGATCTGGGTTCAAATCCTTGCAAGCCCCATGGGGATATTTATTATATTGGGGGTGAATAAGGAATGATGATGGTTGACGGTGATACATTCATGATATGGGAATGTGGTGACATAGAAATGACACAACTATGACGATGTAGGAATTATGTTTCCCTAGGTGTTTTGGAATTTAAAAATGGGCCTCTGGTTCATGCAATGGGGTTCATTACCATTTGGACTTCATGCATCAATATAAAAATAAATAATGCTTGATGGGTGGGTTATCCCATTGAGGGGGAAATTGTCTTCCTTTCCAGTCTATGTGTGAGGTGTTCTTGTGTTTGATGTAATTTTACCCCCAAACACCTGTTATCTACCTATATATAATGTTTATATATACATATTTTTGTTTATTAATATATATATATATATATTTATTCTAGTATATGTAAATGAATATTAATATATAATATATTTAAACAAATATATGTATATATATATATCACACACACAAAAACACATATTTTATAAATTTATTTAAAAATAAACATATAATTATATAAATGAAATATATATATATATGTAAATATATATATATATAGAAATGTAAATATTTTAAAATATATAGTAAAACATATTGGTGTTGTGGTAAAAGAATTCCAATTCCAAAATAAAGGTATAAGGATCGAATCCAGGCACATTCAAGTGATGAATACTAGGATGGAATTTGGAAAAGCACTAAAAAAGGGCCATTCTGAGTGCTGATGGGGGTGGGAATGTGCAAAAATTGGGATAGAGGTGGGGTGGGGTGAGTGGGTGAAATGAACTGATAAAGAGGGGATAATAAATAAGAGGGGTGAGTAGAACTCTGAAAAAATATTTTTTCTACCACTATCAGAGATTAAAAAATCACAGACAAAGGGTCCGCTTATAAGTGCTAAAATAGTGTTGATAAAGGTGCCCTTTTACAATTCTAAAAAAATAATTAATGAAGTCTTTATTTACTATAGCTTTTTGGAACACTTACATAGGGATGATTTTAATTTTCGTAGATTAATTGTTCTAGCACAGTGTTGCTAAAATAACAACCTATAGTATTGAGACTATGGTGGGGTCAACAAGTGACATAAGAGAAATTTTTATCGAGCGGATTTTTTTATTATAAATTAATTTAAGAGGGGTCGAGTTTTATTCCAACCGTATGATATGGGAATGAAAAATAATCTGAAAAATAAGAAAAACCCAACGGAATTCCATTTTATGGAACATGTTTTGGTTGATGTTTCATTAGGACGAAAAATTCCGATAACCCTAAAATGCAATATATGAATGAATTTTAGTGTTTAAAAATTAATTCATTCCATTTTTATAGAGGATTGGCTAAGAATACCGGTGTTGTATGTGACATTATATATATTGATGATAATGAGGTATCATGTAGTCCAAAATAAGAATATGTTCAATTATCAATGTATCTTGATCAAGTGTTAGAAGAAGAAAATATGGAGCTAATAACAGGGAATAACACTTAAGAAATCCTTGTTAATGAATTTAATTTTGAGGTTGAAAATATAAAATGTTTGAGAAAGAGATTGATTGATGTTTTTACTAATTTGAAATAGAAGAATGATATTACATCATAGGAATTGGGAGTGATATACTCAAAGGTACAAAATATTAAAGCTATTAAAAGAGAAGGTCCCTAAATGTAGATAAATTCAAAACATGAAGCATAATAATGATGAACTTATGAAACACATATCATTATTAGTAATGTAGAATCAATGGATGAATAAAGCTGGGGTGTCCTTAAATGAATATGTTATAAAAATGGTTTCAAAGATGAATATTAATAGTGACTTAATTGAAAAAATTTCAAATGAAGTATAGGAAAATGTGACCATTGGAAAGGAGATGAAATATAACATTACACCACTCAAAACAAAACTTGAAAAGTAGATAAAATCTTGGAAAGAAACTAGATAAAGTATAATAATGATGATTATTGAAATAAAAGAGATGGATGGGAAGATCTAGGAGCTCAAGGAGATGTTTAAAACATCCAATGATAGGAATAAGATATCTCCCGTGGAAGTATTGACAATTAGAGTCCACAAATGTGAAAATATTGTGACACTAATTAATAAAAATATTATTTACAAAATTGGTGTAGATGACTCTCGGAATAATGTAGCTATGAATTGATAATATTATTGACGATTAAGGCACAACATGAATGTGCGTCCAGAATCCCAATGGCTCAAGGAAAAATTAAATCTTCTACAATAACATCTCAACTGAGGCCTGACCACAAGATGTGTGTTTTTAATGTGTGATTATTTATTTTTTCTTAATATGGACATATGGATAGATATTATAGCAATATAAGAACAAAATTTTTCTTATGGAATTCCTCTACTTTAATGAAAAATAGGAAGAATTTTTACATTGTAAGAAAGTGCGTTGTATTGGAAAATAGATTTACCACATCAAATAAAATGAATGAACCTATTGAAGTGTGTATCAAGAACTATTAATGGGGTTTTCTTTTAATACCTATAGGAAAGAATGAAAATAAACTTGGTGGAAAAGGAAATAATTTTTCTCAGCCATGAGTGAAAGGGATATGTGTGTACAGAAAGAACCGGTAAGGATGAAAAATTCTATGTTGTCTCAAATGGTTATCAAATAGGACAGAAATTAATAATACCTAAGTGGGTTCAGTGAGTACATTACAAGGAAATAAATGATTATAACCAGGAGAGTTCACAATAAAATGAAACATAATTGGTTCAAGGAATACATGCACAAGAATGTCTATATGTGTTTGGAGGACAAAAGTATTATTTCAGAAATAAGTTCTTCTAATATTATTAAAGAAAAGAAGTATAGATTAAATGGAAAATATATTTGTTCTAGAAATATATTTCCTAGGATAACCAAATAATATCATGATAATGGAAGTGGTTTGAATAATATTTCCAAATATTTTATTGAAAAAATGTTTTCTTAGAAATTCAAGAAGAATATTGAGAGAATTGAGTAGAATAAAAAGGTTGATTAGGTGAATGTGGCATCACCAATCATGTTATGGGTTGTGAAATATAATAACTCATGTAAGAATAATCAAGGAAATAAGATAGTTTTGATATGAAATGTCCAATAAGTGAAGTGTTAAGTAATTATTATTCATAAAATTAAATAATAAATAAAATATTTTCATTTAGGTTATAATGAAAAGGTTAATCCCAAGGAAAATGGAGTGAAGTTAGAATCTATCAAAACCAATTTAGATATGACGTTGGATTCCAAATTAGAGGATAAAGGAAATATAGTAGTCCATAGTGACTCCCCATATTCCTCAACATGATAAAATGGAAGGCCCTTTTGGGTGATATACAATCCATCGATAAATTTCATTAAAAGATGAAAGTGGTATAATAGGATGTTAAGAATTTCCAATTAATAGAGTAGTACATGGAAAAACAAGTTCTATCATATTGAATTTGGATTTGTGAGTAAATTATTAATACAAAAATAATTAGATTGAATATATGTAGTATCCCTATAAACCAAGGAATGAAACCATACAGATGGAAGAAGAAATATATTCTAAAAACTGGTATCAATTTCAATAATTGGAATATGTATTGTAAATTGGTATCAGGATGATGTATAGAGTTGATATTTAAAGACCAATATGGTATGAAACACACAATGTTTAGATAACTTTTATTCACTAATGGTTGTTTGAGAGTGTGATTGAGATCAAGGGTAGAGTTCCTTATTAGAAGTAAGAGTTTTATGGTTTCTTGAGATGTATGTAATAATTTAGGTGCAATGGAAAGAAATGGAGTTATAGATTTATCAATTTATTTCTATACCGAGTCTTGACTCATTATTCTAAGATATATTATCAATTGATATTTATTTCATGGTAATATCACCCACTTAAAATCATTGAGAATATAACTACAATTGAAAGGTGTTTTTGATCGTGATATATTTCTCAAACCTACATGAAAGTATAGAGAAATAATATAAGAGGATAAGTAAAGTTTCAGGATTAACATTTGGTCCTAACAAGTGGAAATTTATAGTAGTTTTATATCATTTGGGAAGCATAGTCTCTCTTTATCTATTACAAGGACTATGTTGAAGAATTTTTAGAAGTTAGAATGAACCCATGTACATCATTGATAAAGGATATGGAGTTCAATGAGATATTTCATGGTCTTAGAGGAATCAAAGGATTGTATCTTGTGTTTTTTGACATCAAGAATACTAGAGAAGAATGATAACCAATATGAATGGGAACCCCTTTATTCGAAGATAATGTTTTTCTAGATATGATACATTTGTTTCATTTGGTACAAGATATAATTTAAATTTTTTATTTATGTGGTAATAAGATGTATCATGAATAAACTATCCCAAAAAATATGAGTGAAGGATATTTGGATTCATGACTGTGTTTCCAACCAATCCAATAGGGGATATTGTTGGAATCCAATGAGAATTGGTTCTTCTATGTGTTGGTTTTTTTTTCAACGATGATGTTGTGAGTTGGAGAATTTTGGATTTTTTATTAACCATTTACACTATTTTTTGAGGTTATGGATTTCCTTATGGAGGTAATTTCAATAACCAATCTGAGAATTGGTGTTACTATGTTGATGTACTAAAAAAAGGCGATGTTAGGAAGATGGGTGTAATCCCAGAATTTGTATCAAGACTATTATATGAGGAAGACTGGTGAATCAATCTAAATGATCTGTAGTTAGTATCCATTATTATGTTTTGGACTATATCGTGATAGAATAAATGTCTGTTATAAATACATAGTTGTTGAAAACACCTGGAGGATTTCCCAAGATCGATGAGAACCTAGATAGAGATACTTCATGAAAATTTAGTGATGAACTTCTAAGACCATGAAGACCTGGATATATTTATAAAGGAATAGATTTTTATGTTTTAAGTGATTTTGGTATATTTATTAGGAAGAAATAGAAGGAATAATTCTTAAAAAAGGCATACTTGTACTCATGAAATTATTTAGTTTTGCATGTTCAAGAAGTTTATGAATAAAATCCGAGTAAAGTAAGAATTATTTTTTATAGGAATGTAGTTACATAGACAAAAATAGATTTTCAAAAGGTTAGTTACATGGAGGCACCACATAAATGAGTTCTATATATAAAAAAATAAGTTTGAAGAAGAAGAAAATTTTTCATGACTTTCATGAAGTGATGTTTTGTAGACATGAGGTTTCACAATGTATGAAGGGTGGGTATTTTACTATAAATACCCATATTCAAGGAGAATAATACAGAGTATATACATAGGGGGATTCTTGAGACTGAAAATATTACATATTCTCCAAATTAATGTTGTGTAAAAATGTTATGTGAACCACTATATTTCACTAGTGACTCGTGTGAATCATTTTGTTCTATTAACATACTATTTATGAAAATATTTTCCTTGTGTGAGGGGTAGTCTTATATGAATTGGAAAAAATGAATAAGTTCTTTTATAGGAACTTTAAATGACATAATTACATGAATATTATGTTTCATGAATGTAAGTATTGGGAATTCACAATATGTGAATAGTATATAAAGTTGGTTTCCTTGAATTGAGGACCTTGCCAAAGGGAAGATGTTATTCCCTGAAGACTTAGTGAAGATCATCATGGATGTAAATCTATTACTATGAGTAATTTCTTCTCCCTTCTATGAAATAGCAGTGTGAAGATCAATGGGTGCCTACTATACTCTTTTCAATAATAACGATATATATAATCATGTCATTGGAATGTGTGAAAAAATATACCCCTCCCCAATAATTGAGAAAATTATAGGAAAATGGACTGACCCTATGGCGAGGAGTGACAAAACACTAAATTGTTGTGAAAGTTAGTTACACTTAAGTGTAAGTGATCCATATCTAAATCATGTAAGGAGGGTGACCCCAAGTATTTATGTGACATAGCCTAAACCCAAAATTTAATGTTATTTAGTGGATTCAAGTACTTTTATACATTTTTTTGTATGCTCCTTGGATTATCCTAGTGCGGGTAAACTGAGAAAAATTATTGCGTCTTATGTGCATTCTTTTTTATACTATCAAAGATGAAAATTAATTTATATGGGTTATCTATTCATCGATCTGATTGGATTAATGCCAAGATAGGTGAATCATTAATCAAATCATTTTTATGGAAGAACAAAAGTTTTACCCTACTAACATCAAGGTCAATATTGGTTAAGGAAGTTCATGTAAAATATTGATTTATAAAAATTGGAATGAGTTTCATACCCTAATTCATCCATCCCTATAGGATATCTCTCACCAAACCCCAATTTAGGGATAACAAAACCTATAGGTGTTATGAATAAATATGATTTATTAATCTATGGGATGAAATTTTTTGAGATAAATGTATGAGTTTTATAAAATCTATGGAATTTCTATGTGAGGTATTAGTGATCAATATTCTTCAATTTAGAAAGGTATATGATAAAAATATATACATTACAAGTTTTTCAAATATACAGGATTTTAAAATCATAGGATTAATTGCTATAGATTATAGATTTCATTCATGTATTAAATCAATGATATACTACATTAAATATTTGAATATAAATGAAAAAATAAAGCTAAAATAGATCTAAGAGAAGGATTCCTATCTTTATATCATTTCTCTTATTTGATTAGAGAATTATTTCATTAACAATGTTTTATTTGTAAAAAAACTGACTTCATTTATGTTATGCACATTGTTTATTATTCATCATATTCGACAACATAATTTTAAAAAGGAGACAAGGATAAAATTTATTTATGAAGGATAAAAGTGTTTATCAATATATTTTTCAAAATATAATGGAATATTTTCATACCACCGATTAAGGTATATTTTAAGGAATAAAGTCTTATTTTCTTAGAAAAATGATCTCAACACATGTAATACCATATAAGATAGGTAAACAATTGTTTATTTGTTAAATATTTCTATAGAATACAGTGTCAAGGGACTAGTGGGTATATTTTTTATCATAAAAAAGTTCAATGTTAACAAAAAACTATTATATTAGAAAACAATTATAGAATGTTTTACTTTATATCATAAAGTGTCTATGATATATGATAAAAAATTGAAATTTCAAGAATTACATTTAGATACGATGGTAAAGTGAATATAATTATATCTTAAATAGTTAGGCAAGTGATATTACAAAGTTAATTTCACATAAAACCCTAAGAGGTTTTAGGGGTATGGTGTTAAATTGAAATGTAATGAGTTATATTTAGTTACCATAATAATGTGATTTTCACTGTATCCTAAAATATCTTAGGATGTTCTAGTAAGTAATAATGAAATATTTACATTAATTGTTAAAGATCTCAAAGGAAAAGTTTTATGGGAATGTTTCCAAGGATGATTATATTATCCTTAAAAATAAATATAAGTTGAAAATTGAAGTTATTAATGTCTTAACATTTGATGTTGTGGATTTAAATATTTAAAATATGTTAATGCAGTTAAATTTTTGTAATATGATTCTAAAATGTCATAATTATTCAATGTTTATTTATTTATAGATGTTACACAATAAAGAGTTTTGTTGGATATTTTTATCAATATCTTATGATGGGTTTTGTTATGTATTCTTAAAAGAGTTTAAGAATATAAAATGTGTCATATTAAATAATGTATATAATTTATCATTTTTTCAAGTTTGTTGTATAAATTTATATATATATATATATATATATATATTGTGATGTGTAATGATAATTGAACTCTAAATTTATGACTTTCAGTTATCACCAACCGATGTTCATCATGGATAATTTTAGGTTATGAAATTTTTTAAGGCTATCATGCGTATGATTCTTGCTTGAGATACAAAATATTCTCATGTGGTAAAAAAGATCATTTTCACACTAGATGAAGTATAATATATGGAGTGTCATCGACAATGTACTTTTTACACTATGGGTGCATGGATTATGATGAAGTCCCTATTACCTATTTTTGGTGAGATAGTTAGTATGGGATTATTCAAATGTTGATATATAAATTTTTCAATCCTTGAGGATTAGCTAATTATGGGTGGTTTGGTATATTTCTGATCATGTAATCATTTGGAAGTCAACTAAGAAGTGATTTTTTATCTCATATGATGAGTCTAACATCTGGTCCCTTGATTGAGATAAACCTATGAATTTAAAAACAAACCTACATAGTACATGTGATGTTATTATCTATTAAACTGATAGGAATTTGACGTGCACATCCATAAAGGTGAATGACATCTATTGTAGTCATCAAATTGGTCAGTATACACTCATAGAATTGAGAACACATGAGTTGGATATATGGAATTGAAATACACTGTGTCTGATGGCCACTTTATTTATTGAAAATTGGAATGTAAGAGAATTCATGATAGAATGTTATCAAATTGTAAAACACAGTTATAGAGACACATGAGTTTGATGGGGATAAAACTAGATACCTTTGTATCTTGATTATAACTAATTCTTTTCTATAGGCCTATCCTTTCATAAATTTATGGATCCAGAGATTTGAATTTTTTTCAATGATAAAAAGGCATACATGGTTTCACTTTATGGTTGAACGAATGGGGATTGAGTTTGACTCAGATATCTTCACCAAATGAGTTTTATAGTCAATCCAAAATATAAATTATTATCCACAAGGCAGTTCATAGAATGTGATACAATATTAAAATGATGATATTTTTGTAAAAGTGTTTTGGAAGATATAAAAAAGTGGTTTGGATAAGATTTCACAAGTTATCGTATATGATATGATATAAGTTGAAATGGAAAAAAAGTATTTAGAAATTAGTGAAAAAGAGATATTAAAGGGGAGATATTCCCTAAATACTTTAAACATGTGAAAAGTTTTGGAATATATCGTAGAGTATTATATAAACATATCATATAGTAAAAAATAAAAAAACCAAATGTATATGAAATGACTTGGTTTAGGAATATCATATTTTATAATGTGGATATATCATATGGACATTCCATGAAATAATATTTTACAAAGTGAAATAATAAAGGTATGAAAAATGATTTCACGTCTCTTACCACTTCAATCAAAGGGTTTTATTGAAGTATATCATATAAATATTTCTTATGCAGGCATAGGTCATGAATAACCATGTTGTTAGTCATTTCATGTCTATAATGTCAATGGATTAAATATTTTGGATGGATAAATATACCATATTTGATTTCAT
Source organism: Viscum album (assembly GCA_963277665.1). Classification (NCBI taxonomy): domain Eukaryota; kingdom Viridiplantae; phylum Streptophyta; class Magnoliopsida; order Santalales; family Viscaceae; genus Viscum; species Viscum album. The sequence goes on from OY728125.1 coordinate 1,678,036,186, forward strand.
AATGATACATTTAATAAGATGAAATTGATAATGAGTGTTGTTTTTACATTTATAATATGCATGAGTCATTCAAAGAATTTACTGATGCATTATAATGCCTGAGTAAATGAAACAGTATTCATGAGATTCCATGAGGGATTTATAAATCTGACTTCCAAATTATGGAAATGTCCTTATTGTAACTGGAGGATTGAATAAAACTCTCCATCATCTCATTATTTTATCTACAACATCCTTTACACTATGAGATACTCTAACACAATGGGGGTGGAGCATCCCACCTATATGATGGTTGATTCAGGAATAACCCATGGATACACAATAAAGGGAAGAATCCAATGGTTTTTCCATAAAATTTTCATCAGGCATAAAATATGAAGTTGAAGTAGTGGATAATTCAGTGTAAAGTATAAACTATATTCATACAATCATTATTTATTTTTTTCATATATTTTATTTATTTAAGCCTGATGATTTTGGTTTGGGATTTTTTAATTTTTTTCCACTTCCAATACCAAATTTTGTTATATCCATATAAAGCCCAACACAGTTATCAAAATATCTCTATAAAACCCTTTTCTAGAATAGAAAGTAAGTGGGTCAACTTGGGAAGTCATTTGATGATCACCCAAATGGTGTCGTGACCTCACACTGAATGTGGAATTCCTAAAAAATCCATCGACATATCATAGCACTTCCACTATTGAACCTAATTGGTTTGGGATAACTCTGCTGGTATTTAGTGTTCCACCTTCACTTATTGACATGTGAGACACTATAAGATACACTTTGAAAACATCATCTTCATACCTAGCCTCCAAAACTGATAGGTGAGGATATGGTACAGATTCATTACACCTAGATGTACAACTGAGGAGGAAGTGTGTAAATTCCATATAACCACCTTGCATAGTGTGACTGGAACCATTTTTCACCCTCTAAATAGTATGAAATGATCCAGTTTTTTTTTGAAAATCCATCCAGTGAATCACTTAGAGATATTCGATAGTGTATTACCTCAAAATCTAAGTCTCCCAACAAGGTCTCCTTCATGCTCTGAAGAAGTGTCGGTTACACAACTATTTAACAGTTATAGGCCACTTCTAATAATGTATATATCATTATTTTCTTAAATCACTAGATATTTCCCTTATAGTTACCCCACACATAGGAATTCAAAACATTGGAAAAATGTAAAACTTCTAAATGAATCATCTACAATGAACTAAATGATCAGAATCAAAAAAACAAGCTTCCCAAACACCACATCAATCTGTCCTCTAGGTGATGGTTCAGGTCACCTCACAATCCTTATTTTGGAAAACCCACAAGTGAATAAGCACACAAAAGATATACACATGAAAGCATAAATTTAAAAATAAATGTACACAAGGATTAAATTGTTCAAAAATTGCATCCCACATCTATAGAATAATGGTAGAATCTCTATAATTTGTCCAAAATATAGTACATATGAGTTACAAAGATTACAATCTTCCAAAAACCCTATTTAGAGAATTGGAATAAGTTCCAAAGATTCCTTTGAAATTGAGTCTTCTAGTTCTCCCACTCATGATATTTCACCATTAACACTTATTCCAAATACTCTTGTATTAACACAATTATTCTCCTTCTAGAGACACCTTATCATTTTCATGGAGGTTTCAGATCTTTTCAATTTCATATAGCATGGGTAGAAAAATTATTATTCTATATAGTAGTTACAACCCGCCATCCAGTATGAATCACTATTCAACAAGTGTGAGTGACCCTCCATTGGAATATTCAACTTATAATTACAAGTAAGTATTCATTTCACCAACTACTATCAGTCATGTAATAGAGTACATTTTCTTTCATTCTACACAAAATAATTTGTCGAATATTTCATTTTTTGGCATCTAGAGGAAAGATTCTACATCATACCATCAATGATTTTACATAATTCTTGAACTCTACATTTAATATCACCTAATCCATACTTAAATTTATCTAATAGAATCTACCCATTTTATCCACCTCACTCCATCCTCTAAAAAATAACTAACTCCCAAGTATGGGAATAAAATGATATTCCTCAATATTCCCACACTCAAACCAATTGTGCCCCATCCATTGAACTAAACTCATCCAACCGTATCATCCAGATTGAACATTTCTGTATCCTTTTTCTAACCTCACATTTTGATTATCACATGGTTAAATGTACTTATACTGACATGATTCAACAATCCCCTCATCTATCTCATGATGAACTAACAATTGCTACATCTGTTTAATTGACATTAGATACCTATATCTATAATTATATGGTTATTGTGTACTATATTCATCCGTGATATACCATTGTGTTAATTTTGGTGAATGAACATATGAAGCATTGAAAATTGACCAAGAAAATTTTCCTCACAACAAACTTAACAATCTTCCACATTATAATTTTCATCAAAGGATGAATCTAATAATTTCCAACTCAAATAATATTATCATGCTCTTATCAAATTATATGTTTCCATATTCTATTCACCTTACTTATAAAACATCCACATGGTTCTCTATGTCATACTTCCTCTTGATTATTCATGGATCCCACAAAAGGAATCCCTCGACCATCATCTGTCACAATCTTCCATTCTACTAATTTTTTTTGAAAATCATCTCAATGAATCAATGTAATTTTTATAAATTAATTCCAGAACCAAGTTTTCATATTATGATTTTTTTGAAACTCCATCAACAATATGTACCATAAACTAGGTCAGTGGCCACATTCTTATGGATATTTGATTCTGACACTATAATAATGTCCTTGATATCAGATAGATTTTTGGTACACTAAAATCTAGAAGAATCATTGGAACATGATCGTACTTTTGGGACATCACCTTCTATAATGATTTGATTCCATCATGATAAAGAACCCCCCACCTAACTTTTGATAAGTGAAATTATGAATTTTTTGGTCCATTGATCTAAAATATTCTACATGATCCATAACATTTCATGGTTCATAACTACATTCAAAGTTATTCCAATTTCTATAATGATATTTTCGATGAACGTTCTGTTGATTTGAAAACCCTTGAAAATAAACACACACCAGGACATGGTGTATCCATTATTTGGGATCAATGTGTGCCAAGTGAACATATTATTCATAATTGAATATTAGAGAACAAAAACCTCTATATCAAGAGATATGAAGTATCCTATAAAATATCCTAATAGAAATTGAAATTACTTCGACCACACCCTTATTATGGTGTTGAAGTTCTCTCATCTTGACTTCTGAAATCTCAACCATTAGTCTTATGAAACTCATTCCTTACACCACACCTTTATATCTCAGACCAACTACTTGTCCATTTGAATCATATTAATTCACTTTTGTTAAAGGTAATTTGTGTTAAATTGACATTTCCTAAGATAATCCACAAGAACTTGATCACAAAACATGGAAAATAGGGATTTCAAATTATTCCACCGAGTTATAGAAAAAAATTTCATGATTATAAATTCTCATCATTCCACCTATCACACACTTTTCCCCCTAAAACTTTGTAACATTTTATATATTCCAATCATATGATCTGTAGAAGGAAAACTACCCCTTTAGAAAATCTGATTATAGAGAAAGAAATTTTTTCGATATTTTCATAACTATGAACCCCATGTATGAATTCCCATATATATTGAATATTTATCCTACTTCCAATTTAATCGAATATGATGAATCATGATAATTATACTGTCCATACGATCCTAATAAGGATGGATGCATCGAATTTGAGAGATTATCCAAAACATTACACAAACTCCAAATATTCAAATGTTAATCAATGAAACCCCATTTCCCACTTACTCAGTCAACACACATCTTAACAAACACTTAGAAACATTTTATGTTACCCAGTTTAGCTACAGGTTTGTGGGATCCATAAAAATAACTCCTTCAAGGAATAGACTTTCCACTCACTGTATAATTCCTTCATCATTAAATTACAATTGACTTATCTTTTTAAAAATCATATTGGGAAAATGAGTCATCGTACTTGAATTTTAACTTTGAGAAAAATGCATATGATTTGTGTTGAATAATTCTTGTTCAGTTCACATCCTTATGAATTCTCTATCCAAAAAATTGCATACCATCCATGAGTGACAATATATAATCCTCAAGGATCTATAAATTCCACCATAGGATCACCAAACCATGTCAATCCCAAACTCTTTCCCCAAGAAACATGAGATCCCACTAAATACAATTAATGTAAGGGATCGTTGTCTTAAATTAGAATTATAGTAGTCTTCTAATATGTTCTAAATTACACTAAATGAATGAAACATGATACATTAAACACGTGACAAATTAGGAACTTAATATACAAGAAACACCTGTTGTAGCACCTCTATATTATAATGAAATTATTTTTTTTTCTAGATAGATCAACTAATATAAATATCCCAACAATATCACAACCAAGCTCAAACTTTCACTCATAAAAATGAAATATGCCACTACTTCATAATGACTTCCCTATGAGTGTTTATAAACTACACCAGAAGAAACCTTGAATCTATTCTCTATAACCAATAACTATAACCATGATCTGATGGAACATATTAGGGATATAATGAACTATTCTTTGATCACTAGATGTTTTTCCTTCCAATGAACCCACACAGTAGAACTCCAGAAACCATAATTATGATAAAATAAACACCCATGATGTTGAATATTGAAACTGAGATGTTTTAACACCCAAACTACCATATAAATTCATTATTCACATGATGGTTCTGATCACTACATGATCCTCATTTCAGAAACCCTACAGTTGAATGATCACATGAGGAACACAGACATACAAGCACATGTACAAAAAAACAAAAATAAATTATATGGGTTAGGAATTGGGTTCTATATCCATGGGAGAATGGTATCATCTCTTTAATTCATTATAAATAGAGTACACTTGAGTTACAAGCATTACCATATTCTAACACCCCTACTTATACCACTTGAATAATTCTCACCAATTCCTATGTTGTTTTATCTTTCAGTGCACCTCCTCTGGATCTTAAAGTTTTGGTACTTCAGCATCAAACACCTAGATACACCATGGAAAACTCCTTATAGAGATAAATCATCCTTTTTCAGGATTTATTAGATCATTCCAGTGTCATAAAACACAATTAGACCAATATCAGTACTTTAGAATGATCTTATATGGTCATACAGTCATCAGTTCCATCCAACATGTCTGAGAGACACATTGTTAGACTATGAAACTTCTAATTGTTGGTAAACATTCATTGAACCAACTGTTAACACCCTGTGAATTTTAAACATTTCCCTTTTTTTCAACTCTGATGAATGTTTTGAACATTTAATTAATATCAGCAAGTGGAACGTTTCCACATCCCACCATATGTGACTTCATTATTGTTAAGAACTCTACACTTTTCATCACTTGATATAGACTTCAGTTGGTCCACTTGAAGGTTACCTTTCCATCTATCTCACTCCATGATCTAAAAACAAGACTGAATACCAAGTATATGTATGATATGATATTCATTAGCATTCATACACTAATAACGATTATGATCCATCAATATAACTAAAACCTCCCAGTCGTATCTTCCAGATTGAACTCATCCTAATCCTTCATCTGACCTTACCTTCCAATGATAACATGTTTCAACATAATTCTAATGACTTGTCACCAAAGTCACTCATAAATTTTTTAATTAACATTTTTTTCTTCCAATGAATTGAAATCATCTCCCCAAATCCAACATTCTGTTATTGTGGGGTACTATCTTCAAATTTATTATATATCAACTGATATAGGATTTCATACTATAAGAATTATTCTACACATTTCCCTTTCCTAGAGTAAAAACAATGTCAATGTCATAATCCTTAATACGCACCATAAAATGTCTATGTCATAGAATATAAATACTCACCAATATTTATGTCTTATCCACAAAATCTATTTGGAATTACATAGAAAAAATGAAGGGATTCCCCTTTTAAGAAGGGTAATTCATCAGAGTTACTATATAAGAGATGTCTTCCATAGAACTCTGTATCCTAAGAAATATCCGCACCTCAAACAAACTCATAGGTGGCTCCCCATCAAGTACCACCTCAATATTTTCTAGGTCTAAAACTACTCCTCCATTTCAAATTATGTACCCTAGTGTGTATACCTATTGAATTTAAATTTTTCACTTTATATCATACCATAAAGCAGGTTCTATTATAGTAAGTACATGACAACAGTTATATTCTTGACTTTCTCACCCTCTAATGATGAATATATAAGGATTTCTGTGATGAATATAACCATGAACTACTCTATGAAATGATGAATGATCTAATTTAGGATTCCCATGAACATCTTTGGGAAATTCATCATTCCAAAGGGTATACCGAAGAACTCACAATTCCCGTAGTGACACATGAATATTGTTTTTAGGATATCCTCCTAGAAAATTAGAGTCTTGTGATATTTGAACCTATGATCAATCTTTGAGACCAATTCTACCTTGTTAGTTGGTCAACTAGGTCAACGATAATCCAAGAAGTGTATTTTTTCTTGATTAACACCAAATTTAGGTGATGATAGTCATTACAAAGGCTCACACTCCCACCAATACTAGATCTTCATAGGGGACACAATGAGTTTGATGTAACTTTTTTACATAGGGTCCTCCAACTACTCCTCCAAATCCTGGAGCTTAATCAAGTCCATCTAATAAATAGTGGAACATATCTAAATGGTATAGAGGTTAATATCAATGTGGATGTTTATCTCTTGATAAGGGAAAATCTAAGCACATACTCAGGAAATAAATCTATATACACCTCCACGAATACATGAAGAAGTTCATTTAAAGCATCCATTTCTATAAAAGATAATCTTACCAGCTGATGGGTGATATTTTGAAACATCATTCACATAAGCCCCATTATTCTTGTATGAAGGTCACACACACCCAAGAAAGAAAATTTCGATCCATACAATCAGTATCACACCACAATCTAATGATAATAAATTATTAGATCATAATTTAAGTACATCCAATCCATTCCATGTATGATTTTGTAATGATCCATCATATATACTATGAGATACCATGAAAACCTCTATATTCTATGCACAATTTCACATCATTGGTAGATCTGGGTGAGCATGTCGTCACTTACAATGGGAGTTTATAGCTGCATATGCTAAGATAAGTGATCTTTCTTGATATTTATCTGTCAAATTATTGATTACCGAAAAAATGAATGCCTCCCACTAGTATCAATGAGTATGGGTTCTAGTGAATAGTGAGCATAGATCATACCTCACATCTTTTTGAGTGCTTCTAGATCCTGGCCCTCGATCACTGGAATCTAATTGTGACTATAACATCTATCCTTTAGAGCCTTGTGTAAATTGTCTGGGGTGGAGGTTGTGGAAGTGGAATATAATGTTTCTAACCAATGGACCTCACTCCTAGTGTACTTATGGATCATCTATTTAAGTTTCCTCCTTTAGGGACACACTATCTGTCTCATGGTGGTCCCTGATCACATCACTACCTCTATCATGAAGTCCCATCTATCATATGATAGGTCTTTAAAATACATCAGATCGAGCAGTCAAAATCCATATGAAAACATACTCCAATGGAATAGAAAATACCATATTTTGGTATATTAGATCCTATGTGAAACTCTTGATCTACTGATCCATGGGATTGGTACCATGAATTTGTTTTCCTTTGGTGTATTATTCCTGATTCCTATTGTATCCTGACCATAACTAATGACTATGATTGGTATCGAGTGTTCATAAAATTTAATTCACAGTAGAAGTAAACCCATATTTTGGTCTGATATATCCTCTTTAATATGAACATGTGTAAATGGAGAACCAAAAGAAATTGTACCCAAACTGATCTGTAATCCATATTTTACTCTTTCTATTATACTTGAAAATAATCATAGTAATATGAAACATATAGTTCTTACCTCCTAGGTATTACACCAGTCAAATGATCACAATTCATAACTTGAGGATACTCATACATTGATAGGGATAAAATAAACTTTAATATCCGTGATTAATTAATAAATGGATAATATATATATGAAATAATTGTAATAAAATTTTCTAACCCAACAGGAGAAAAAAAATCCCATTATATTTCCATCCTCAATTCTCTTTATAAAATGATGGTAGTCAGTCATATTAATCATATCAATTTCTATCTCATGAAACCTGTAAATTAATTACTATTGGGTTCATTCAATAAACTCATTTAATAAATGTAAACATATTTTTTTAATCAATTCATAATGAATTATAACCAAATAACTGAGTGGGAGATGTTGTAGTGGTAGTTTCAGTTGAATGAAAACTCTATGTTGGGTATTACATAGTCCTGAGGAGCATTGCATGCACTCTAGAATACATTGTCACCAATATAAGGGATATATTGTATCCAATGTATCCTTAATTCAAATTCATCACTTTAATATCATTTTAAGATGCATCCAATAATCTTCCACTTACAATAAAATTCATAAGGACCTTAAGCAATACGTAAAAATTCTTTGTAAATCCATCCAAATCTCCTTTTGGATATGATTCATTGAACTCTATTCATTTTAGAAAAAATCATTTTCCAAAAATTAATTCTTATCCAATTTCCTAACCATGTGACCACATGTTCTATATTAAAATTTATGACAAAAATAAAATCCCTACTTCATAGATGTAATCAAAGAGTGACCTATTGAAAAGAATCAGTGTTATTCAAGATACAAAGGGGTTTAGTGTAATTTCCATAAAAAAATAATCATATATTTATAATAATATGTACACTACAAGATATATCTTATTAATTTCATTTATAACTATATAAATTATTTTCTTATGACATTGAGATATAACTAGACACATAATAGTGTTAATCTATTATATTCCATCTCATGTAATCTTGATTCTCTAAAAAAGACTAACCAGGTCAATGAATACATCACATTTAATTTATCTAATAGATGATTATATCATCTTACCATCATCCAAGTATCTGAACATATATCATGTAATTTTAATAATTATGTCCATGTATTTCCTCTGTCTAATTACATCATGAAAAATATGTATGTACTTATCATTTTAGAGGAAAATTCCCATCTTGGTTGTGATATAACCAATAAAATGATTAGAAACATACACCACCACCCCTTGGTTGTCTAATTTGAAATGTATTATATAATATAGGAATCCAATTATAATGGTTCTCATGCTAGGTATCCTTTCACATCAGGCAAGAAGGATTTATTAAAATCATATGCCCCTAAACATATCAATGACAATATGAACATTTATGTGATATAATTGGATGATTTTTCCAAATAATAAGTCTCAAATTATTATCTCATGATTCCACTAATCATGCTAATCATGATATATCATCAAAAATACTACTAATATGTGATGATCAAAGATTTTGGAAAACTCAAAGTCATAATTTTAGTGGATAATTTTTATTTTACTTTATGAAATATATATAGCTAATGTGAAAAAAATGATAAAGTGGATATATTATTTTGTTTAACATGATATATTTTATATAGTTAAAATATTATATTAATACTTATCCGAATCATAAACAATAACCTTCCTAATATATCATATATGATATTAAACGGAATTATCCTTATGTTTTATTCACTTTCTTGGGGTTGGTTAAACTTATTACATCTCCATGAAATTCCTTCAACAAATTTATGTGGTCACTTGAAAAAACTCCCCCACAAAAATAATCAGTGAATTACATATTTGTCGTAAGTTGGTTTGATTAATGGTGAGACTTTGGAATCATATTATTAATTTTCATCTCCTTAAACATATTCAAAATCCTTAAATTCACAATCTTAAATGTTATGATATTAATAACCTTTTTTGTCTGATTAAAACTATTTCTATGTTTTTCATCACCATTTTAAGACACTTTACATCAATTTTTTTTTTATTGAAATCCATTCTTTAATAATGTAATTGTTTACATTATTGTTTACAAAACCATCATATAATCCATTAGGATAAATATACACTCACTTATGCTGACTAAATGTTACTCTTTACATTTTTATTTACCATTATACCCTAGAAATATTTTTGAATATAAAGTATAATACACATTATATTTTTACTAGAATAATCATTCTGGATATAGTGATATTAAATTCATCACAGTAACTGAATATAACTCTACATTTTTATTTTCATCAAATATCCTAAAAAATTTAGGATATTAAGTGAAAATTAATTTTATTTTAAACTGATATAATATTTTATTTTTTAACATTGGACTTTTTAAGTCTAAACATACTCCCACTAGACACTTAAACACTGTATTCATTTTAAAATACTAGGGTTATAAAAAAATCCATTGTGTTTTAAAATAAGAATTATTTTCTTTCATTAGGAATATTTAATAAATAAACTATTTCATTCATATAATATATGAAAATTTATGTGTTTAGAGAATTTTACATTTGAAAAAAGGACTTTATTCATTATAATATACACCTGAGGGGAATTGGGGACACCTTAACTTATATTTTAATAAATATCCAATTAAAAAATCTATCCTTTTTTTCTTATCAAACATGTTATAGAATTTTATGAATTATAAACCCTATAAATCTTTTCATATTTTTCATAATAACTATTTGTTTATGAAAACAGTCTCTTATTATATAAGAGAAGTGATGTGAAGATACACATCCTCTAATTTGATCTATATGATCTTCATAAACCCCTTTAAATTAAATACATTGATATAGAAACTATTTTCTATATCACATGAATGAGAATATAATCTCTATAAATTTTTCCCTTGATTTTAAAAACCAATATATTTACAACACCTATAAAACCAAAATTCAGTAACACATACCCTTTAGAAATATATATATAAATTCGATAACATTGATACATATCATAGACATTCCATGTAGTTACCAAAACATATCCAGGTATCTTGAAAATTCCTTCATATGTAATCACTACTCCTCCATGATAACACCTTAGATTTCAATACCTTTAATTGGATACATGAAGAAACGTAATTGTAATTTCTTATTAAATTTTCTTGATTCTAATTTAAAATTTTACTCACTTTTATTGTCTGTACAGTACTAGAACATCGAAATCAAATACAGAATTCAACTTTATTTACATTTCATGATAATATCGTGTAATATTTTATTGAATTCATTCGTCTTTTCCAAAAAAAATTAAAATATGAAAAGATGTTGATTTCCTTAACCAAAATTATCTACATAAACAATCCTCAATCTCACAAAGATATTGACACATCTAATCATATTTAATATATGCGTGGAGGAAGAAATTTATTTAGTTATCTTAAATCTAATTATTTTGAAACCATAAGGGAATAATTCTATGTTACACATAATCATCTATATTCAATTGTTAACCAACGTCAACTACTATTTTATTTAGAAAGGATTTTATCTGACACATAGAATTTCTTTTACTTAATATATTTTCTTAAGTTACTAGTGTCAATATTCTATTTCATTATGATTCATCTTCTCAAGGGTTAATCATAAGGTTATGTTTGATAATGATGATGGAATCTATATACAATATAATCTTCTATCTTTTATGTTTCATGTTTTACATATTTTAATCATGTATTTTTATTGAAATAAATAATAAAAATGATTAACATATGAATCATACCAATTTATGAATAAAATATCCATATTTATTCTTAACATACACCAGTTTGAGCACATAAATAAACATTTTCAACCATATCATATGTGACTCATAGATAGTTAATAAGATGAAATATTTATCTGAATCCATTAAATGGATGTATTCAACTCTATCCATCTAGTATCCTAATAAATAGGTTTTCTGAGCTAGTGTATCCCAAGTAAAATGAAATGAACAAGGCACCTAACCTTTAGGGTAATCTTATTACTTTCTTTCCTTACACAAGATAATTTGTGGGAACCTAACCATTAGGTTCAACCTTAATGAATGATTGAGGTCTTGACATGTTCCTATTTTGAAGGAATCTTGCACCTGGTATTTTTATGGGTTTTATTAACTGTCTCACATGTTTAACATACAACACATGCATATTAAACATATTCTATATCATGAAATTATTAATATTATCTATGGATTTATTCCTTTTTGTATTCATGTTTCTAATGATTTTTTTTAGAATCCCAATTCCTTCTAACAAATTAATATTCCCTTACCACATTAATGTGAAAATATTTACCCACACCCCATATTTTTGTTGCTCCGAAAAAATAAGAATCCAAAAATATTAATATATATCCCAATGAATCTCATGAATAAGGTACATGAAATATTCATGTAAATTATTATAATTATATAAAATTGATAAACTCTACACGAGTAAGACTAGAGTGATGTATAGCCAACACCTCAATATTCTATAATAAGGAATAAGACTCTTGAATGGTGGTTATTCTAACCCCATTTCTATAACATCAAGGAGACTTCACTCAAGTGATAATTCAATTCAAAATATTTCTAAAACCCAATATTCTAATACTATTTTTACCAACAATTTTTTAGCTCAAAAGTTTAATGAAAAATCGATGTCAAGTTATATAAAAAAATATTATGGAGTTGAACATAGCTTGTAATTCTAGGATATATCTCCTATAATAAATTTATCTCATAAAAAAATAATAAAAAATATTAATAATTCATAATGATTTTTAATAATGAATAATAGAAAGAATAACATTTTAAAAAATAATAATTTAAAATATTTAAACATTGGATAAATATTTATGAACAATTAATTAGAAAATTATAAGTACAAACACATTATAATTTTTCCTAATAACTATATGCATTCAATTATCTATAATATAAATAATTTATAATCATTTCATAATATAAAATCTTGGTACTATTCATTATATGGAATTTCCTCTAAATATATGATATTAAATTATTTTTAAATATGTTATAATAGAAATTCAATCAGGTAAAAACTTTCAATAATCTAAATATCATATACTCAATATTATTGAAACCTTGAACAAATCAATCATAAAAACTCTTTTTTGTGTTTTAAATAACTTGTCCCAAAAGAATTGATTTTTATTAATTTAAATTAATAATTATAAACCATTCATAATCAAATATAAACAGTTTATATTTTGGGCTCATATTTTTTTAAATATTTCATTTAGGCTTTAAAAATATCATTTTATAATTCTTAAAACTTACCATTTATAAAATATTTACAAACTAAAAGGGTAATTATCTAAATAATTTAAAAACGAAAAAGTCCTAATCCAGCCAGCTCGAGTAGCCATCATGTGGTCGTACAACTGGGCAGATTCATGAGAATTAATTGACGTATAGTGTAATTAAGAAGTGTGCATATAAGTTGATGTCCAATGTGGAAGTCAATCATTACAAATGAATTTTTCATTATTTAGGTCCCCACACCATCAAATTATGTTGAAACTCAGTGTAATTTTGATTGATAACTACACATTATGTTGTCACTCAATGTAGTATTAAGTAGGGGTAATATTATAATTTATTTTCATGGTGTGTTATATAGGGTATGTTATATTAGTATTATATGTTGTGGTTTTCCACGTTTTTTTACTATTTAACATACTATTAAGTCCCAATAGAAGGAAGATTATCTCATAATCATATCTTACCAAACTCCTTAAGATTACATTAACTCTTAACATAATATCAACGTGTAGCACTCTATATTATAATATCACTCAAAGAAATATCATGTAACTTAATTAACATTATGTTATCAAATTATGTAATATCAAGTGGGTACTTCCATTATACAGTGAAATAAAAATATTATTCATTAAATAATGAAAGAAACAAGTTGATTTATCTAGGAAGATGGATTGTATACCACTGATGGGTGGCGAAATCTTGATTCCACATATGAACAGGTGCAACATGATATCCATTTGAACCTATAAAAGAAATATGTTTCTCCAAAACAAGGGCTACGAAACTATTTGCAGTAGTAATGGTGCCCCTAGTTAGAGATACACACTTTATTACTACTCATGTATGGGAATTCCCAATAATATGTTAACCCTTTGTCCTTTTTTTGATACCACTGTTGGGTTTTTGGTGTTCATAAAATGAACTTAGCATTACATTAAAACCAATATTTGTACCTAATATAATGTTGGATGAATAAACATGTGTAAATAAAGAACATAAATAAATAATACACGATTTAATGTGTAATATATATTTTACTCTTCATCATACACTTGAAAATGACAATAGTAGTTTCAAACATATGCTTCCTTCCACCAAGGGAATAAACCCAAAAAAAGAATCATAGTTCATAAATATTTTAATATCATACACCAAGAGGGTATTTCAGTTCCTTAAATGTATATTGTGAATAATGAAATAGAATAAGACAACTATAGAAGTTCTATAAGAAATGGGTCTGACCGAAAAGGAGGGATTACTTCCCTTTATATGTACACCAATTATAATATTCATTAAATGAAAATCAATGTCCATATTAATCATATCATGTTACAACTCATTTCTCCTAAAAGTTACTTCCCATTGGATTCATTCATTAAACTATTATAATTAAATTTATAACCTTTTTTAATACACACAACAGGGACTTCAATGGAAGAACCATGCAGGAGATGATGTAGTGGTAGTTCCAACCTGATACACACACTATAGTGGGTGAAATGTAGTCTCAGGTTTCATTGCATGCACTCAAAAATATGTTTTCACCAACATATTCTACGACTTTACATTACGTATATATTGGCACCAACATATATTTAATTCATATATATCAAATTCTTATCATTTTATTTAACATACAAAAAACAATTTTTTTTGGATAACCATCACTTGGATATTCCACCTAATGTTCATATTCTGAGAATATATAAATCAACAAGGTTCTCTTGGGAACCCCTCAACATATGTGGTGATTCGTTGGGGAATAACACCGGTTTGAATGTACCTATGAAAGTCATTCTTGAACTTCTGTAGTGTAAGGAATTCATTGTGAATCCTGTTAAGAGAGTACTTGATGAGGTCATTGATTCTTAACAAATAATCCAAGAAAAAAATATGACCAAGTTTCAATTAAAAACAAGATTTAATGCATACATAACTCACCATACATGGGTAATGATCCTTAAAAAATAGGTGATCAAAATTTTACAATGGAAGTGTTTCCATGTTGCATGTCTCTATGATCAATTCCCACTAATGACTCACTGGTCCATGGGGTAATATGGATGTTTGAACCAGAATAAAATTATTATGTGTATAGACTAATTTTAACCCATGAGTCATAACCTTAATTAATTCCTTAGTTGTCAAGGGGTTAGGAACACCTCATAACTCAGGTGGCCTATATCACTAGAACTCCTGAAGTGAACTCAAGCTACACATATCCTCATCTTATCCTGTTGGAATGATCTAGTACTTCGTTGGTGGGGGAATGTTAGTAGTCACTATGGAATGTGGGTATAATCACTACATTATAGGTGAATGATCTATTTATTGTGTGGTTAATGGAACCACCTCATGATCCCTTTCCTACAAAAAAGAATTATCACTCAGATAGTCAACGATGATAGGCTAAATCCCCAATATAAGCACGTCATGACCCTACATTAGGATCCTATTTTATGTCTCTGTGGAGGCATCAAATATTTAATATGATAAACAATAGTAATTAAAGAATACATAGGGATATTACTCATGAAGATTATGAAAATATGTTACTAATTCCTATATTATGCATGTATCATTTATTTTTTCCCTATTGATGGTGTATTGGAGCTCGAGTTTGAAAATGGGTTATTTTTTTCATGGTGAATAGATACATTGTCACCACACCAACACTAGGATACCTGACCAAAATTAAAAAATCAAGACCCCTCAACACTATTTCAAAAAGTTCATGATCCATTACTCACATGACACATAACACTAAACTCTATTTCTATGAAAGTCTCACTTTCATACCAATCTAACCTGATTCGACCCACTGGAACCCCACCTTGGCCCCCAAAATGCTGAATGTGCCACCCCATGCCCACATCCAATAAGACAGGGGTAGGTTACAAATGCCAAGTAGGAATATCACACAAAAAAGGAGGCCTTATCTGAATGCACATATATAAAAGCACACAAATCCATATAGGATATAATAAAGTAGGTTAGATAATGAAATCAACTGTAATATATAATTCATGAAACAAATATTAATCACACACATATTGTGAATAAAAAAAGTTAAAAGGGGATAAAAGGCCCGATATCACAATGTAAAATCCAACCTAACACCAGTAGAAGGTAATGATGAATCCAATATTCACAGCTCCTTACATAGACTCTACCGACACCCATTTCCTTCGATAACCACAAAGATCCTAATCCATCGACATCATTTCCATTGATAGTTATAGTAAAATTTACATCATTTTCATAATATATAACTCGTGCTGTTGAAAAAACCATATAGGGTGGAGTATATATATACCCAATAGGACACCTTGAAAACCATGTAGTATTGATTGGATGACCTATCTATTCAAAAAATATAAAGGAAAAATCAAACCAAATATTCTTATAAGTATGATACCGGAGATATAAAAGAGACTCTTGCTCTATAGAACATAGCTATAGAATAACAACCATTGTAGAAACCTAATAATTTGTACTAACAATCATTATACCCCATGTCACCTCTCATAAATAAATTAGGGAACCCACCTTTTTGTAAGGTCATTATTAGTTTTGGGAGTAAACAACCTCGATGGAGGATCTATTCCCCATCAAGTAGAACAAGATTGATGATGGAGTACCTAACACTAGGGATAGATGAACTTCACCCTCAATATATGGGAAAATTCCAAACTCAAAGAATAATGTGGGTGACCCACTAACTATCACTAGTAAACCATAGAGGGAGTTTTGAACATGACGTTTTCTCAAATAATTAGGTTTCATCTCCACCGTCGACCCTGTGAATTTGGAAAGCTAAAATTGATGAATCACCTCACATCCAACCTCTAATGTCAAATAAAGATAAAAAATCAAGGTCTATGTGAAAGAATATTAGCATTAAATACTCGTGTGTCCAAATATAAGTTCCTACAAAGAATTATGAATTTATTTATGTCTGTAAAAAAACTAAGTGTTAAATTTCTTGGTAAACAAAATGTGAACCCTGTAATGATGTATGAGGATGTATCATTGTAAAAAAGAAATTTATATGTTGAACTATATAGCTTGATGAATAGAGTACATGATGTGTAGGATATACAGTGGTAGTCTGAATGTAATATTGCATCCTGATTCATGTGGAGAATGAGGTACTCTCCATGTACCTAATCACCAAATTCCATATGGGTCGAGATAACCTCTAAGGCATGTACTCCCTATATACATCAATTCGTGAAACATAGAAACAAATGGTGAGCACTTATAAATTACACCCTATGTGATTTTTAACTTATATTAAAACTCTATGCGTTATTATCAATGAGATATATGATATTTGGATGGGAATTAAATGTTGTACGATTATGTTTTCAACCTTAAATTTTAAAATTAACCCATAATCACACCATTGTCATTGATTTCACTAAATATAATTATAAAATTTCTTGGACCCACAAAATCCTCATCACACCATCATAACCCACCACCGATCATCTTAAGCAAATAAATTTTTAGAAACACATTCTCACAACAGGAAGACACACCAAAATTCATCATCCTTAATGTTCTCAATTAATTGTGAATAAAATAGCTCAACCATCACCATTTGATAATCCCACATACTCATATATCTCTAACAATGTCAAATTTAGTTTCTAAAAAAATATACATATAGATCTTTCATTAATCCATTAAAATATTCATCAAACTTCCAACCCCGATAAAGAGAGGGGAAGAATTCGAGATGAAAGGGGAAATGAAAAAGGAAATACATAGTATGGATTGGTTGTGGTTGGTGAAAAGGCCTAGAAACTTATCATCAGTCATGGAACCACCAATGAAAAAAATAGGAAATAAAAATATATTTTCGGATGTTAAAAAATACATCAATAATAAGAGGATTTAAATTTTCAAAAAAATTTAAGGTAATAAATCTTGAAATAAAATTTATAAAATAATCATAAAAACTGTAGAGGACATTTAAAATATTGGGACCTAACTCAAATTTGTATGATTAATTGGAAAATATTACATCCACACTAAGTGTTTTCATGATGACCCATTAAAGAACGTGTTTTTTTGGATTCAATGATCCCCAATTCTCTCAATACTCATTCTCTAACTAATTTAGAATTTATAGATAATGCATAAAATTCACTAATTAGAGAGTTACAGATGAATAAAAAGGTAATTATAGTTTTAATAGGTTTAACCATTTATTTATTTATTTATTTAAAGTAATTAATTACACTTGTGATGAACCCAGCCCATGGACAAGAATGAAAACCAAAATCATCTCATACCTAGGGTAAATCCGTAATTATAGATGGAACCACTATGCCAATTTTCTCATATTAGTATATGTTTATGATTCAATGACTTTTTCCTAAGATCATGCACATCACCAAATAAATAATATCTATTTTTTATATATTATTTCTCAGAACCTGTGATGTACTTATAATGAAAAAGGATCAAAGATATATCCATAAAATATTATTTAATTTTTTATGTTTTTCATCATAAAAATCCAATTGACTACACACATACTGATTCAGGTCATTACATGGAGGTCCCATATTGATGTGATATTTTAAAATGAGATCACTCACAGTTACACACTTAATTCAATTAAAATATCAAATAAATAGAATGTTTCTTATGGGGTTCTCGTCCGATGAACTCCCCTAGGGATATAGGGTCCCTTTATTACTTATTTGCAATCAATGATGTTTTCACATTGTTCTTGGTATACCACTCAACTTGTTTCCACTTTTTTAGTGATCCTTGGATCATCATTTTTTTTTCATTTTAATTATTTTATATTTAATTAAAATTTCTCCATTGGTCATGTTGAAACCTCCCATTAGAATTTTAGTGTCCTTATTTGTGATATCTCTCCTTATACACCAATGGTAATTGTTCTTACCAGAATCTATTTAGGATATGGTGTGAATCTCAACCCTTTAATTGAATATCCCTTCTCATCCAACTCTATTAATGAGCATTAGAATTTAAATTTTAGGGTCCAGCCATCCCTTAATTAGTGAGAATTTTCCTTCTCTAATATGAATGTACTGAGTGTTTGACTTCACTGGTGGAGTGTGGTTCATGATAAGGTTTTTTGCCTAAGTGTAGGTTCATTCTATAGAAGAGATGGGTGTTTCTTCTATATCATTGTGGATGTAGTTTGGATTGTTTTAGGGATTTGAACCCTTGGATTTTATCTCTCTGTATATTTTCCCCAATAAGATAGATATTCATTAGTTATGGGTGAAATAGAATATTTTTGGTGTTACTTATCCTCATATTCATTGTTTCACCTTGGTTTTCCTGCTTTTTTATTTTTATGGTGTTCTTGTGTATCATCTTTGGTAGTAGAAGCCAAATATTAATAGAATTTTCAATAGATGTTGGTTATGACCATTATTATAGACTACTAAAAATATTTATTCACTTACTAAAATAATATAATATTTACGTAATAATATCCACAAAGAAGAGGGAATTTCTATAAATGTATTTTTATTTATTTTTTATAAAATAAAATAAATCAATAGTGAATTGTAAACATGTGAAAAAATAATGAGAAAGGGGATGGGGTAAGGAAATGGAAACATGAATGATTTAGTTTTTCCATATAATTCTATATATTATAAATATATATATATATATATATATATATATATATTTAGTTAATAAAAAATTAGGAAATCCATCATTAGACTACATTTTCATTTTAATCTATTGAGTTCGTACCTATACTTGTCTATAATTTATCCTATACAGTTAAAATATGAATATAAATTTCCTAGAAGATAAAAATGAGGAACACTGTTATTAAATAAGGATAGTCAAAAAAATAATTGACAACAATAATATTCATCTATGAATAATAATCTAAGGTGAATTCTTTTAAGACTACTCAATAATCCTAAATTTTGATGGACAAATTACACCTCTCTAGTATGACTTAAATAGTTGTATTTATCAATATAAACTAAATAATGGATGAGATTTATCTCAATTAAGAACAAATTTTTTTCCCATATCATTTTATAATCTTGAAATTTTAATTTAAAAAAATTGAATAAATAAGTATAAAAAAATTAAAATGAAAATGATAGAATTTATCATTATTCGATCTTCCTTGAAATAAATTCAGCCTAACATTATTATAAAATCAAGATAGGCTTATAGAAATAGTTTGAAATAGGTTTAATTAGATAATAATGAGAATTAAGAGGATGAGGATAATAAAAAATGTCCCTTCCTCTACGAGAGAATCAATCATCCCTTGGAAATACCCATCCACTCGCAATTTATATAGTATAAATCCATATTTTTAACTAGGGAAATATTAAAAAATGAAGAAGTGAAGTTACCCATATGTAAAAATTTTAAAAATATTATAATAGATCCATTGTTTTCTTCTCCACCCATATGATATTTTATATAATACAGATCATGCAGAAGAATCAAGTGGTTGATCATCGATTCACAGATTCATAAGTGTGTTAAATATTTTTTGGGTTCCTTCCATTTAATTTATTTCTACCTTTTGAAATTATTAAATTATATAACTCATGATTGGGATTGAATATTATACTTTTACTAATGATATGATGGAATTTTATTTATTATAATATGCTTTTATGAATGAGCTATAATGTACTTTAATTGGATGACTTCAAAATTGGAACCATGTAAGATTTCTTTATGGAGAAGATTTTTTTTTAGAAATTTGTATGTGAATTATGTATTGATATCTAGGAAAAATAGCATCCGTGATTTAGGAAATCAGGTGACAACTATTTGGTGGTCACTAGAAAAATAAAAAACACCCATAAATTCCCCACCCCCTTTTCATTCACCAAACCCTCGATTATTCCCCAAACTCCTCATAATTATCCCCATGGATGCTCCTATCCCCATATAGGTCCCTGCTGATGGACATCCCCTGAATCAATGTACCTCCCTTGATTGCTTATTCCACTCCTCTAATAGTCAAATCCCCTCTCATTTTTAATTTCAACTTCCCCTATGGGAACCACATTGCGGTTTACCCCTTCCATGATTCCTCTAAGTCGGTGGTGTCGTTCATTCCCTCACGGCCGACCATACCTCTCCCTTGTCCTGTTGGTTTCCCTATTACCACCCTTTGGTTGAAGATTCAATAAAATCCACATATGATATAAAATATTTAATATTTAAACATTATTTGTATTGAATAATATTTTGAAGTCGGGGTTTTTAGGTGTATTTAGAGTGTCGATAAATCATATACACTACTTAAAGTCTAATAAATTTAATTTTAATAAAATATTTTTAGTGGAGTTCCTTATTGTTGAGACAAAACTTATGGTTATAGAAAAAAGTCCATTTTCATGAATTTCAAAAATAAATAAATCAATTCCTATTCATTTCATAAATAAACAATAATTTACTTCTTACCAATAAAAAATTTGATATAAATTAGGAAATATATATATAAAATTTTTATCAATTATTGTATATAAAAAAACTTAAATAACATTATATTTTATATTTAATTTATATAAGGTCATAAATTATTATAAACAACCATCAAATATTTTTTATATGTGATTTTTGTTCTAGATAACCCATCATATATACAAATATATGATGTCTTTTTATGAAAAACAATTATATATGATACTTTTGAAAATTTAAAATATAATAACTTTTTATATTATGATTATTTCTAAAAATTATCATATATTAATGTATATTAATAATTTTATAAAAAACATTATATATTATCAATGAAATAATATGGTTTCATTTATCATATTTATTATATACATATATATGAATTTTATTTAAAAAGATTTATATATTACTATAAAATTTTCTATGATTTAATAACAACACTATTCATTTAAGTTTTATTTTTTCTATAGATAAAATATAGATAAGTGATGCATAAATCTAGTTAATATATTTTCAATTGAAAATATTGGGGGGATTAAATGATATATTGATTTTAGTAGTGGATTTAAAAGTTTTTTGACTAGTTGTTCATAAAGAAAATGTTAAGATATATATTTATTCAAAAAATATAATTTTAGGTAACATATATTAATGAATTGGTCATTAAAAAACTATAAGATATAGAAATTTCATGGGGAAGATTCTATATGTTTTAATAAATCATAAATTTTTCATGTGGATATTTATTTGAAAAAGGTTGATCCAATGAATGCAATAGTCAATGAAATGATATGTTAGTTTCAACTTGAAAAGAGTAAAATCGATAAATATGAAATTAGAGGGGGTAATCCATGTTCTACTGTAGATGGAAAAGCACTATAATTCATTAAAATTCTTTTAGATGTGCATATACAATTATTTACTAGGTGCACTTGATTTATTAAATTTTGATTTATCATTTAATTATTAAACTTGATGTCCTTGAATCAGTGGAAAAAAACATCCTTTGATATATTATTGTTATTACTAAAGAAGGTAGTCCCTCTTGGAGTGAAGATCCATGATTTACACTAAATATATTTTATATTGACTAAAAATATTTTTTTCATATATGAAACAATTTATTGGTGTTTCAACAACTATTAATTTTTTAGAAAGGTTAATTAACAACTAAAATTTTTATTGTTCACTACTCATCTTGGTGGAAAAAAAATTTGATTATTATATTCATGTTATTCATCTTGATAGTGTCTTGAATCATGGGAAATATATCACTACTAGGTTGATTCTTTAATTCCCACTAAAATTTTGGTTGAATTGATTCTTCATCAAAACTAAAATTTCTGAATTAAGGATATAAAATCCAGAGAAAAAAAAGAGTATTATAGGTTAACTCTCTATGAATATTCTTTTTCATGAATTGAGTTTTATTAGAGACACTCATAATTTCTCTAGGATAACCAAAATGTTTGACTGGGTTTGGTAGAAGAGGTTTTTATCCCATTAAGATCTATGGTTTCTATAGAATTAGAACATTTCTAGTGGGTTTTATTGCATACAAACATTCCCAATTATTATTTATAATGAAACCATTTATGTTACATTCCACTCTTACTGATAGACCTCGAGTATCCAATGACAAAATTTATGTTTATATGCAACTGTTGATTAAAGGGCTAGTATTTTAATACACTAGCATGATTACAAGGAATCATTTTACGAAAGACCGATCAGTTTACCAATCTTAGAAAATAGATTACATACATGAACGTTACATTACACATTAGAAAATGTAACACAATAGAAATAATCCATTTAGAACTCCATTAATCCCATATCTTAACCCTTCTTATCAATCATAATACACTTCTTGGAATCATGGGTAAATAAAACATAAGAAAGGGGTGAGATCAAACACTCAATATGGATAATAATATAGTAGACATGTTCATAAATAAGCATAAACATTTAAGGCAATGTATAAAACTAAAACAAAATCCTTTTAAACATAAACATATGCATAATATGGACAATATAAATCAAATAGTTCCATTTACATATTCACATGGATATTCCACTAGTCGTATAATTGCATGCAATATCAATAGCCACTTTCATAATGATGTAATACATAATGCCAGACTTCATAACCACAAAGTCAAGGCATTGTGCTAAGACTATAAATAAGATTTTTTCAAGGCCTTGTGCCAAGACACTAGTTTTTCTCATGAGACCTATAGATTCATCGAGGGTCTATAGTGGGCTCCACCCATAACATACGAAATCCAATGCATTCCTCATATGAAAAGGATTAAACATAATTTAAACATTTGTATTAAAACTAGCATACGAAATGTCAATACTTTATCTATAACCCATGAATGGTATAAAAATAACACATCCCCATTAAAACATATCACCAAACCATCAATACAATATGGATGATTTGTATAATAATAAATCTTCCTCTATCAAGATTAATATCCTATAAAGTATGTTGACATAATTGAAAATGATCAGTAAAAATCATTGAGATAAATATCTCTTTTTCATGAATTCATTTAAAAGACACATAATTTGTAAAGGAAGTCATTTAAAAGATAGTTTTTAATCAATGTTTCCCATACCAATTTAAAACTTTTGAAAGGAATTAATATTTTAAAATATTCATGTCCATATAAATAAATCCGTCAAACCATTTTGAAAATGTGTTCATTAATGAAGAAGGTTTAGAAGAATAAATATTTAAAACATTTAAAATGATGTTTTAGTAAAAGGGTCCCTTAAGAAGAATATCTTTGAAAAATATTTTATGAAACATTGACATTGATAATAAATATGTCCCAGTAGATACTCACATAAAAATAACCTCGTATAATAATGAGAATTTGAAATTAACACTTACCTTTAACTTTCCATTGGCCAAGGGTACGTTAAACCTCTTATTCTTCGGGTGTTTCGTTTTGAGTTGATCAAAAGGGCACCTTAGGTTGGATTTCTGATCAAATTAAGTAATATAGGTTTAATTGGGCGATGCTGGGAGGATATTTTGGAAGGTTTTGGCTGAGGCAAATGGCTTTGTAGGTGTGGTTTTTAGATAAGGGGAAGTTCCCTTTTCTAAGAGGGGTGACGGTCACTTTAGGAAAATATTAATTTATTAATTTATTATACAGTCATATTCACTTTATAAATGGTCAAAATGAATTTATTTCGATCCTTAGGTGGTTATGGGTTGAAATAATCTCTGCCAATTGGTTTTAGAAAAATTTAGGTCACTATTTTAACCTTATCTTTTATATTTAACTCTTAGTTAAATAGTTTAACTTTTCCCGCGTCTTCTTGTATTATTACACTATTTGGATAATAAATATACATTAAATTTAAAGATAACCTCAAGAGGTTTATTAAGTACATTTATAATATTATTTAAGCCCTTTGGTTGATCCTTTTATTTTTAGTAATATTATATAAACCAACAATATAGTATTTGTTTTAAAAAATAATTTATGTCAATTTTGAAACTATTTTGTATTTTGATTTTCTGAGAGTCCTAAAAACCTTATCACTTTGAGGAATATTTATCTAATCAACCCTAACCTGTCATATTAACCTAGAAAATTCGTGGATGTCATAAAAACATTGAAATTATATTTATTTTGATATTTATGATAACATTTATTTGACTCTTTCATTAATAAGGTAATTGAAACATCATCATTGTGTCATAAATAAATTTAATTATTTAATGTTTAAAAATTATAAGTAAAATACAATGATTTAGGAAATAATATTATTTTTCTAATGAATATTTATAGTCGAATTTCTCTTATGTATAACCCTATATTAAAAATCGTTTACTTATTAAACATTCAATTTAACACTTTTAACTCTTCTTTAATTAAAATAATAATAAATGTACTAATCTTATACAAGTGGACCAGAAGGATCATATTTTGTTTCTACAGTTTTTTTGTTCGAATTACACTTATCCAATAGAATTAGGAAATGTGTTATGGTAATTATAACATCATTTTCTCCTTTAATTACCCTATTTACTTTTAACTGTGGTAAATAAAAGTCAAAATTTAATATTCACCAAAAAATTATTTTCATCTTATTGAACCACATTTTACTTACTGATGTAAACCATGTATCTTTGATTTTTTAAATTCAACTCACATAAGTCGTAAAATTATGTTTTATGCAAAATTGCGAATGCCCCTATAAGGTGGTTAAATGATGGTAAAAGGTTTAATAAAAATCTATACATCTAATTTTATTATAAAATGAATCAAATGAATTAAATTGAACAAATATAGGTATTATATATGTATTTTAACTTAAAATAAATTTTAATAAAATAAATATTGAATTAAATTAAAATTCGGTTTTAAACAATAACGTAGTGTTTTTCACTATTCATCATAAATTTAAAGTTTTCAGAAAATTAACCAAAATTCGTCCTAATATAATTTTGATATTCTGAATTCAAAAATGAATTCTATTTTATGAAATTCAGTACATAAAAGTTTCATTAATTATTTTAAAACTAATTCCCGTTGTCAAAACCAAAAAGTGGGTGTTTAGAATTTAAAAACTATCAAAATATTGACATGTATTTGTGTCAAATTTAAATGTGAAATAACATATAATGACCTAAATTGTATTAAAGGATAAAAATATAATCTAATTAAATATCCAAACCATTAAAATGAATAATTTAACACTGTATATAATTTTTTATTAAACAATTTGTTTTCAATAAAAATTTAGTATTTTTTCCTATTCTTCAAAATATTAATGTTTTCAGAAAAGTACCCAAAATTTATCCAAACTAAATTTTTATGTACCGATTATAAAGAAGAATTTAATTTAATTAAATTAAATAAATAAAAGTGTTAAATATTGTTTTTAAATGATTCTCCATTAAATAGGCAGTAAAATTGCATTTTTTGAAAAATACTTCATTTATCTGAAAAATATAATTTTTCCATATATTTATTCTAAGAAACACAAAATATGAATGTTAATATTATATATGATATATATATATAATTCAAAATGTAGTTAATACTATTTATAACTGCTTTTTGAATGCCTAGTTTGGTAAGTCATGGTGCACTCAAACTCGTTTTTACGTGTAGCGCAAGTTATTGAATTATTTTGAAAGGATAAAATACTATTAAATATTTGGGTGTTACATTATACCCTCCTTCAATTAATTTCTTCCTAGAAATTTGAATTTGTCCTTAGAAAATAAAAGGATAAAAATAGAAAAATACCTTTAAAGAAAACTCACATCAGAAATCAGTTTAATAAAATATACACATAATAAGAGGGAAAGGGAAATGAAAAAGCACCACCAAATTATGATCTTGATTAGAACACATTGGGGAAATTAGAGACACATAACTGGGGGAAATAAGTAAATATTTTACGGAGTGATTGACATCATCAATCACAAACAAGTGTACAATTGAGGGCCTCAAAGACTTCGATCTATAATGATTTAATATATCATCAGTTCAACAAAACAAAATTTATTAGTATAACAAATTTTTGGTTTTAAGATCTCTTACCTAAAGTATAAGAATTAATTTCTTTATAGATTAAGAAAAAATATATATACTTGACAAGTAAAGTATTCTCCTTCAACTAATTCCTACCATAAACTCATATTTCACTGTAAAAGATAATTGAATTCAAAAATATTCTATTTATCCTAATTGTATAGGGTTAAAAAATTAATTTATAATTCATTTGTAAAACTATTTAAAAAAACTAAATTATACAAACCCAAAAATCATGTAGGCCTGGGGTAAGTGATGCACCCTTTTCGCCATTTGGTTGCGGTTTCAAGTCTCGCGCCCTTTCCCGACATGATGAGTTGTCACCCGACCTCCAGGTTGTCCTTTTTATAACAATCCAAAAATAATCTTATGAAATTATTTAACCTTAATAATAGTATCCAATGTCAAACATAATCCATTCCAACCTTTAAGGATATCCAAAATACATCTATCTCAACTCACAATCCATAATTTCTAAGGAATGTAAACACAATGAAGATATTTTTTTCCACGTAATATCATGTGAATGCCTTCATCATGTATTCCTTTAAAACACGGTAACACCCTGAATTATCATAAAACTATATTAATTACATTCACGCTCCCTTATTCCTTATAGAATACTGGATATAATTTTTATATACAGAAATGTTGTAAACACCAAGATTGATGGAATATAAAAATCATTAATCAGTTTCATGGTAGTCAAGAATGTAGAATATAATTTATCCTAATCAATCATATATTTTTCCAAAATCACTACCTCAGTATCAGAAACATATTAAGTTTTATATTTCCTTCAACCATGTATTTTGGAAAAAAGTTTAATTTGCTATTGATTCACTTTTCATAGAACCGTATAATCAAAAATCCTTAATGAAATAGTACTGTAGTACAATCCTTATATACTCTATAATTATTTTTACATGTACATCATTAATACCATACTCAAATGACACAATACATTAATAAAAACATAAGAACTCAAATCATTCCTCTTCATCTTTAGTAGTTTCATACATTGATTATTATCCAATAGAATCATTTGGGGTATACTATGATGATTTGGATATTGATTCGAATAGTGTCCTAACTCCTTGCAGATGAAGCATTGTACAATTGAAACCTTTTTCTTACCCTTTGTAATCTCATACTTAGTGTCCTTTTTCTCCACACTTATAACAAACTCCCATTACCTTCAAGTATTTTCCATGGTGATTCTTTCCATAGTTAGCACATATGGTAAAATCCTTCTTTCCACTCATCCCTTTATCCATATTTCTCTCTTTCATCTTTTCCTTCTTTTGTTTTACTTCAAAGACATAGGACTCAGATAATTATTTACATATATTTTTAACAGATGATACTATTTCATTATATGATGAGAATATGTGAGAGAATATTTCCTATTTAAATGTTGGATTAATAACATGAAATATATGATCCTTCTTAATCTTTTGATCATGAGTATTGCTAGAATTATCAATACATCTACTAGGCTCCATTTCTAAACAATGGAATACACGAGGTTAGTTTATGAATCACAATGCATAATTCTAAACTTATAAAATACCTAACATAAATCGAAACGATTATTCATATAATCTATAACTATAAAATGTTTTCTTTGAGGAAGTATTTACTCCTAAATCCTTCATAATGGATTGTAACGAAAATGTAAGTTATAATAACCACATCCCCCAGGAGTGTCGTAACCAAGAGTGCAACAAGGCCTGTGGTCATGTAATAGGATACCCTGGGTCAATCCCGGAACTCCTTGTCAATGTTTTCACGCCTAGGTACATCTGTACCAGAGTGGACTCTACCTAATAATGTCTAGATAGGGATGTATTTCTTGCGAAATACACAAAATCTCTACATTAAAAAAATTCTAGAAAATTATACTATACTAATCCTCAGTGTCTATCTTAGGGTAATGTTCTCTAATCAGAGTTTATCTAAATCTTTTAAAAATTTTGTTTCTAAACTTCCTACCATACCATCATTAATTCCCTGACCCCAGATTTCCATAGTTGATGCATTATTTTAATTCATTAGCATTATTACAAGGAATCAATCCCCGAAAGACCAATCAGTTTGGCAGTCTAGGAAAATAGATTACATACATGAACGTTAAATTACACATTAGAAAATAAAACCCAACATAAATGATCCTTTGAGAATTCCATTAATCCCCTAGCTTAACCCTTATTATAAATTATTATAAATTTATTGGAATATAGGGAAAATAAACATAAGAAAGGGGTGAGCTCAAATACGGAGTAAGGATAACAATATAGTGGAAACATTTATGAATAAGATAAAAAAAATAAGGCAATGTATAAAACTAAAACAAAATCCTTTTAAATATAATATTATGCATAATAAGGCAAATATAAATCAAATAACCCCATTTACATATTCACATGGATATTCTACTAGTAGAATTATCACATGTAATATCAATTTCTACTTTCATAATGATGTAATGTATAATTCTAGACATCATAACCACATAGTCAAGGCCTTGTGCCAAGAATACAAATAAGATTGTGTCAAGGATTTGTGCTAAGATAGTAATTTGTCTCATGAGACCTACCGGTGCATCGGGGTGCTATAGCAGGTTCCACCTGTCACTTACTAAGTCCAATACATTCCAAATATAAAAAGTTTTAAACATAACATAATCATTAATATTGAAACTAGCATACGAAATGTCAATACATTATCCATAAACCATGAATGGTATAAAATTAACACATCCACAATCAATAATATCAAAAAACTATAAATTCAATATAGAAGACTTGTATCATAATAAATAAACATCAATCAAGAATAATATCCCATAAAGGATGTTGACATAGTTGAAAATGATAAGTAAAAATCTTTGAGGGAAATATTCCTTTTTCATAAAATCATTTAAAAGTCACATAATTTATAAAGAAGTCAATTAAAATATAGTTTTAAATAAAATTTTCCCATACCACATTTAAAATTATGAAAGTAATTAACATTTTAAAATATTCATGTCCATATAAATAAATCTTTAAAACAATTTTGAAAACCTGGACATTAATGAGGATGGTTTAGAAGAATAAATCTTTAAAACATTTAGAATTGTGTTATAGTAAAAGAGTCCCTTAAAAATAATACCTTTGAAAAATCATTTATGAATCATGTTAATGGGTAATAAATATGTCTCAGTAGATACTCACGTAAAAAAAACCTTTTATAATAAAGAGGTTGTGAAATTAACCCTTACATTTCACTTTCCTTTGGTCGAGGGTACGTTTAACCTCCTCTTCTTCGGGTGTTTCCTTTTGAGTTGATCAAAAGGGCTCCTTAGGTTGGATTTTAGATCAATTTATAGACTCTAATTTGAAGTGAGATAATTTGAGAGGATATTTGGGAAGGGTTTGGTGGAGTCAAATGGATTTGGAGGTGTGATTTTGAGAGAAGGGTAAGTTCCCTTTTATAAGAGGGGTGAGGGTCACTTTTGGAAAAGATTAAAATTTTAATTTATTATCCATTAATATTCCGTTTATAAAGGATATAAATGAATTTATTTAGAGACATAGGTGGTTATGGGACGAAATCCTCTCAACCAATATGTTTTAGACAAGTTTAGGTTACAATTTTAACCTTATCTTTTAGATTTAACTCTGTTA
Source organism: Viscum album (assembly GCA_963277665.1). Classification (NCBI taxonomy): domain Eukaryota; kingdom Viridiplantae; phylum Streptophyta; class Magnoliopsida; order Santalales; family Viscaceae; genus Viscum; species Viscum album. The sequence goes on from OY728125.1 coordinate 1,678,067,203, forward strand.
AATAGTTTAACTTTTACCGTGTCTTCTTGTATGCTTACACGATTTGGTTAATAAATTTAATATAAAGTTCCAAGAGAACCTATAGTGGTAAATTATGGAAATATATAATATTATTTAAGCCCTCTGGACAAACATTAGTTTTTTAGGAATATTATATCAACCAATAATATAGTATTTTTTTTAAAAATTAATTTATCTCAATTTTGAAACTATTTCATTTATTATTTTTTATAAAGTCATTAAAACCTTATAACTTAGAAATAAAATTATATAATCAACTCTAACATGTTATATTAATCTAGAAAAATATTTTATGTCATAAAAACTTTGAATTTATGTTTTGATTAATATTTATAATACCATATATCTTATTCTTTCATTATTAAGATAATTGATGCATCATCGTTGTGTCATAAATAAATTTAATTATTTAATGTATAAAATTTATAAATAAACTGGAATTATGTAAGATATCTTTTTATATTTCTAATTAATATTTATAGTCGTATTTATCTTTTTTATAACCCAATATTAAAATCATTTAGTTATTAAACTTTGAATTTAACACTTTTAACTCTTCTTGAAATAAAATAATAATAACTATTCTAATCTAATACAAGTGGATCAAAAGGATCATATTTTATCAGTAAGGTTGTTTTTGGTCGAATTACAATTCTCTAATAGAATTAGGACATGTTTTGGGGTAATTAAAATATCATTTTAACCTTTAATTACAGAATTTAATTTTTACCGTTGTAAATAAAAGTCAAAATTTACTATTCGCCCCGAATTATTTTCATCTTATTGAACCAAATTTTACATACTGATGTAAACCATGTTTCTTGAATTTTTTTTAATTAAACTCATAGAAGCAGTAAAAATATGTTTTATGAAAAATTTCAAATGCTCCCAGAAGGTGGGTAAAAGATGGTAAAAAGTTCAACAAAAATTTATAAATCTAATTTTCTTATAAAATGACTCCAATGAAATAAATTGAACATATATAGTTATTATATATCTATTTTTAATTAAAATAAATTCAAATAAAATAATTAATTAATTAATTAAAATGTCGGTTTTAAACAATAATGCAGCGATTTTCACTATTCATAAAAAATTGAATGTTTTTAGAAAAATACCAAAATTTCATCCTAAGATAATTTTGATTTTCCAAATTCAAAAATGCATTTTATTTTACCAAATTCAAAACATATAAGTTGCATTAATTAATTTAAAATTAAATTCAATTGTCAAAACCAAAGAGCGGGTTTTTAAAAAGTAAAAATTATCAAAAGATTGACACTTGTTTATGTCAAATTTAAATGCGAAATTACTTATAATGACCTACATTGTGTTAAAGTATCAAAATAAAATCTATTTATACTTCCAAACTATTAAAATTCATAATTTAACAATATAAATTATTTTATTTAAAAAGTTGATTTCAATTAAAATTTAGTATTTTCACTATTCATCAAAAAATGAAATATATCAGAAAATACCAAAAATTTACCAAATCTAAATTTTTATGTCCCGATTCTGAAAAAGAATTTAATTTCATTAAATTTAATATATAAAAGCGTCAAATATTTGTTTTAAAAATATTCTCTATTAAATAGTGGGTAAAATTTCATTTTTTGAATAATAATTCATTTATATGAAAAATTTATTTTTCCTTATATTTTGTGTAAAAACACAAAATATGAATGTTAAAATTATATAGGATATATATAAAATTAAAAATATAGTTAGTGCTATTCATAACCGCTTTTTGAATGGCTAATTTGGTAAGTCGTGGTGTGCTCGAACTTGTTGTTGTGTGTAATGCATGTTATTGAAATTTTTTGAAGTTATAACATACTATGAAATCATGTGGTGTTACATGTTGAACATCTAGAACGAATTGACTATTAAATCGTTCACTAAATATATGATTTTAAAAATCCATTGGCACTAGAATTACTAATTATTCTTTCTATAAATAAAATGTTCATTCATAATAGAATAATTGAAGTATTTTCTTAAAATTTCAATATTTGAAAGATTATATTTTAGGAAATAATTTTTATGTGATTCCCATTAAGAGACATATTTTTGATAATATTCTATACACCATTTTGGGAATCAAGGGGAAATGAAAGGACTGTGTCAATGATAAATGTGGTTTACAAGAAATAGTATTAATAAAACCTTTTCACTTATTATTTGGTGGGGGTAAATGTGAGATAAAATATTATATTCGAGTACACAATGAGTAAAAGAGAGAAAGATACATTTAAATTAATTTTAAAGATTGTCAATATTCCTGATTATTATTGTTCTATATATTTTTATGAAATTTAATATTGTTATCTTGGCATTATAATGGCTGAAAATTCATGATAATTAAATTCTAATTCAATAGTTAGTCCCGATTGAACATTATTATTATTTCCCTACCCATGTCGTTAAGATATTGATTGTGGTTTATATTTTTCTATAGTACTCTATTCAAGAAATTATCAATTGAATGATTACATGATAATATTTTTCATACATTATTTCACATGGATAAACTATATTAGTCTTTTTCCTGAAGTTGTGATCCACTTGACCATAAATTTTACTTTGGTAGTCATTGCTGAGAGTACTATGCAATGCAGGTAGATGATTGTAATAGGGCGGAATTTGAATACATTGAAACAATAGGTGTGAACATATCTCATATAGATGCTTCAATTACAGAGGGTTATTTTATGGATTATTTCACTAATTTTTGTGCATCACATATTGGTGAGGATAAAAAAATTATATAAACCCAAATATATTTATTAAGTCCAATTGTAGATTGGCTAATGTTTGATATAGGAAATAATGAGTGGGTTCATGCTACTTAATATTTTTTATTTGACACTCTATCACCTATTACATTAATACAATACGTTACATATTTAATCCATTATATATTTCATTATATGTTTAATTTGTTTATTATATTTAATTATATTTTAATTTATGATGCATATCATTGGGTTGAAATGAGAAAGGTCTCATTTCATTGATCATAAGATCCTAGAACTCTATACCTACACATTTTATAAGTGGTTCAATACTCACATACGTACATATATACATATATATACTTGATTTAATATTTTTATAACATATATGTGGTTTACTTTTAAAACCCCTTATACATTGAATTATGTGACATTTGGAGATTCACAAGATATGTGAATTGGGTAGTCATACAGCGAATGAATAACTAAACTGACTAGATAACGTTCCATTTGTTATGAATCATTGTTTCAAGTATTTTGATATTAATGGATTAATATTTTTCATTAGTGTTATTGAAATGAATCGAGGAATTAAAAATAGAAGTATTGCTTATCTATCCATCAATGCAGGTTATTACTATGGAACGTTGAGTGATATTATTGAAGCTATTTATTATTATGGAATAAAATATACATTACTATGGTGTGATCGGGTCGATTGGGTTCATGGAATATAAATATACCATTCCTAATCTACCTTGGTTGACTTAATAATATGTTGTATTAAGATGATCAATTAAGAAATGATCCCTTTATACAGGAATCAAAGGTAGAGTAGGTTTATACTTTGAACACTTATATGAGTTTAAATTTTTGGTGAAAATATACATAAGGGGGATTTTAGAATTTTAACAAGAGAAAAGTTATATTATTTCCCTAAAAAAATATTTACCAAACCACAATAGCTATATGATAAGATGATATACAATGGGATTCGAGATAATTGAAGGAGACATGATATATTTTCATTATCAGTGAAATATAATATCTAATTATTTTCTTTTTACTTATAAAAATGATTAATTTTTTTAAAAACATTTATGATTTATTTGTAAAAAATTGATCAATTAAAATTTCATTTATTTTTATATATTAAGATATTTCATATGAATATTGGAGTACTCCATCCAACATTACCAATATTTATGTTTTCATATTTTATGTTAATTATTTTTAACTATTTGTAAGCATGCCTTCCAAAAAAATCATTTTTGAATTAAAAATTACATACTATTTACCTTATTAAGAATTAATGTTTAGCAGGATCTAGTTAATATTATAGTAGAAGTAGGGTTACTGATAGAAGGTTTTGATCTTATAACTCCTGTATCTAACTAGATGTGTTTTTTGATGAAAATATGCATCCAATTGGAGAGGGGGTGAGTGTAATACTTTGTTGGTTGGGAAATATGATACAAGACCCCCCATAGATCACCTATGATGACAAGAGAGTGGAAGGAATTCGTAAAGGATATGATTGAAAAATCATAGTGGGCGGTTCAAGTGGAATTAATATCTAGTTTTTGATGACATTATATTTAATATCATTATAGACATCGAAACATTTATTGAAATAGAATAATTAGAAATCCTTTCTAGATTAGTTTTCACCATTTTTCATTTAAAAATATCATGATTTATGGAAAACATATAAGGGATGGGTGAAGAGAGATCACTGCGTGTAACACCCTACCTCGGGGATAATCAGCAGTTCCCTAAGTTGGGTTCTTCAGGGGGCCTCAAGCATGCCTCTTTGTATTATTGAGGCTACCAATAAGTGGAAAGGGACTAATCCACATAGTGGGTACACTATATCCTCAAATCAGAGTCATTGAAACATGGTGGGTACTCTACTCCCTCAAATCAGAGTCATAAAAATATAGTGTTGATAACAAAAAAAGAATCCATTATAAACATCAAATTATATAATATCAAATTAACACAGTACTATAATAAAATATACCATGTGCAAGGATACATGTATATGTACTTTACTACACACTAGGTTGGTTTGAAATAATAAATAAACTAAAAGTAAAATGCACACACACTGTTCCAATGATCAACCCCATACCATAGAAATCCCATCTCTAAAACCCATCTAGTTTCACCATCCCAACCCACTACACATCCCATGCTTAAAAATGAAATCCCACATAAGGTCTTCACACACACCAAGGTTCCCATGTAGGTTTTGAGAAATGAATCTCAATAGGGTCTCAACATGTTTCCCTAGTGAAATCCATTATATACATGTCTGCATGACGGAAAATAAACATGTCACATGAGTGTCTTGGATGTCATGTGATATCTTGGACACCATAAATACCTACACATAATGTGACCCTATATTAACCAAGACACTAGGACACATGATCATACCTACTTCTGTGCCATTCCAGAATCAACATTGTCGCCTCATAGTCCATCTCATACCATCGTATCAATTTCAAGTCTGTAACCAAATAATCAAGGTAGGGAATTATACAATACCTCAACCTAATGTCTACAGATGCAAGGCATGGTCATACATCCATAACACTTAAAACATCCCTTATTACATAAGGGAGGTCCATCAGTCTCATTTCACCCCATGACCTAGACCCCATGGCAGTCCTTAACCCATTCTTACCTAAGGAAGGTAATTATTATTCATGAACACCGAACCAATCCATGAATGTTAAGGTACTTTAGAAAAACATGATGGAATAGGTAATGAACTATCCATTATCCCAATTAGTGTATGGGAATGTCATAGATCCAATACCCTTTTTAGGGAATGGTAATCACACCTACACATCCTCACAGACACAAGGGAGGTCCAAACACATAGGCAAATGCTTATAGACACTAGGATTCCAATTAGGAACAACGGACCATCCCCTTAGACTCTGGGAAGGCCATCAAGAACATATATAAGATTAGGGTTGTATCCTGTTAAACAACTCACTGACTGATCTGAAGGAAGTATTCTCTCAAGTCGTAGCCCCTCATTACACCACATCCCAAATCACATATTAGGGAATCCGCTAATTCTTCAAGACCCGTTACAGTCTCTAATTATCCACAAAAAAATGAACTTGTCACAATTGGTAGTTTTATTTACTAAAGTCTCCCTTCAAATCATAACTCATGGCCTAGTCTACAACTCCATAAATTTCCCCATACCACCCTCTGAAGGGTGTCCCATGTTAGTAATGAGAGAAATGATTGTCCCAGACATCATCACTAAGCATAATCCTCACATACCCATAAAAATATCCATATAGCGACAATCCTAGGATACTTGTATCATGTATCACATCCTAAAACCACCAATGGCCTCTCACTATATTTTAAATCACTCTCTCCCCTTTGAGACATAGTCTATCGGTGATTCAAACCTACTAAAGTTATAAAGAAAAAATATCTTCAATATAGGAGGTTGAACACGCCTATTTCCCTTTCCCAAGTCCCTCTCGATCCCACTCTTTCTTCCTGATCACATGAAATGTGTGTACAAAAGCACACTAACATATAAATAGGTCTATGCTTTTGTATTAAATAAATCACCCACATCATTTTGAAGCTTTATAATTAAATAACATGGCAATAAAACTACACCGAAACCCATCCAAGTTTCAAACAAGCTCAAATAATCACTTGAGTTATTTCCTCTTTACAAACAACTAAATTAACCAATTATAACATTCATAATTAATTAATAATATCAAAAAATTGAATTGTTTCTTATTAAATCACAGGGCATCCAATAATCTTAAATTCCATAAGAAATAGTGTGCAAACTAACCCTAATTCACCCCAAACCTAATTTTGGAAAAATCCCCAACCTATGCCAGAAACAAATTTACCAAAATTAATTAATTTAAGTTAAAAACTTTAATAAATTAACCACAATGAAACACCTTATCTAAATAATGATTGAAGAAATGTAGAGGGTATCTCTGAATGTTTATTGCCTATGCATAATGAACTTTCTATATTACTCAGCTGATTCCACCAAGCTCTGGTGGAATCGGGATTGAACCCCCAATCGGGTGAAACAAAAATTAGAGAAAAACATGGAAGAGATAAAAGGTAGAATCAAAGGATGAATATCATCACTAATCACTATAAGTTTATCTCAAAACAAACCCAAAATTAAGGGGTGAAGGAGGTATATAGGGAGTTTAACTGCTTCTTGTGCATGGAAACAAGGAGGAAAGAGGGTGTTTCCCCCTTTTAAAACCCGAGGGGTAATTTTTTTATCCCTCCCCTACTGAAGCCTTTTGACAAGTTGACCGTTTACTGCTTCAAAGGCTATATGAGCCATCTGAGCCTTTTCCATGAATTTTCTATGCTCCTAAGACACCTACAAAAAAGAATTTCTATTCCAAACCAACCTTCTATAGGTGTTCAAAAGATTTTAATTCTATACTAAAGCTCATTTTTCAAATTGATACATCAAACAATTCAAAATTCAGACCCCTCATCAAAAAAGTAATGACCCAAAAATCCACGGGGCATTAAAAAATATCCACAATAACATTTATAATCCTAGAATTGGAAAATTAATTTTCTAACAACAACTCTATACCTATCACATTTATTTATTCCTTGGAAACTAACTATGTTCAATCTCTGATCACCAAAAATTCTTCCACTGCGCAACTCGATACATTAGAAAAACTATTCTAATCAAGCCAAACCACCCACTTTCTATAAGAATCATCATCGATAAGGATCTCACAATGCACATCCTTCCATGGACACCTCGACATATCCATCTAGTTCTACTTGATTATTATGGTTATCACAACTATAAAGATCCAATCACAATAGAAATATCCAAGATGTGGTGTGCCCCTCTATAGGAATGGGCTACCAAAAAACCATTAGATAGTCCACTAACCCACCAACCATTTCTAGAAAATCATCCCTTTTGTTGTTCTCATCCCTTAGATATGATTACATATTATAACACCTGTCAGGATCTCCATTGGCTAATCATTTCCCAAAATCAGTCAGTCGAACACGCTGACAAGCTATCACACCACTCGATCACAATGCCTTAAAACCTAGTGGATTTATAAAATCATCCAAACATTGACATATAAAACCAATCCTAAATCAATATTAACTTTTATGGTCAGATCACGGAATACTTTCTATAGCTCTCATTCTCTCACTATGAAAACCATTGGACCACCGATTTGACTCATACTCAGATCGCCTCAAAGCACACTAATCCCGATGATGATCTACAAAGTCATCTTGATAAAGAATACAAATTTTGATTATTGTATTTAATAAGGAACCAAGACACCTCAGGCCTTACCATAAACCAATATCCTTATGACATCTTGACTATCTACTAATAATTTATTCACCAACTTTATAACCCTTCCGACATAAATTTCACCTATTCGTAATTGATTTAGTGCTCCCCACTAAAGGAGGATTGTAATATTCACCCAAATAACTAATCAGAAATTCCCAAAGACCAAATTCTATCTATCACCACAAAAAATGAAGGGATATGGACAAATCAATCATACATGAGAGAAAACTCAAAACACCAACCACTGCTCACTCCTGACATACGTAGAATGATATCCTCAACATCACTAAAATAAAACACAAAAGAGTGTCACCCTCTAACCATCAAATGGCACACTCCCCACTGTGTAGCCTCCCTACAACCATCCCATGATAACTAAACCCAATGGGGCTCCAATATCACACATATACTACTCTTCCCAAGTCATGTGCATTTTTTCTAACAAAACCCTTGATACCATGCCTCTCTATCAAGATGATCCATGATAAACTCTGTTCAAATGTACCTTATTACCATGATCTATCATTTATGTCACCTATTTCCACATGGAAATCATGAATTTTCATTATACACCGTGAAATAGAATGCCTACGAGCGCCATACTAAACACCCCAGCTACCTCACCCAGAGAGTGACCCCGAACCAAAACCACCATCTCACTACCACATTAGTGACACTCCAGTTTGTCCCTGACCTAGACCAATTAAAAATAATCTTTCTCGTAGCCCATTCACTACTCCACAACCAAACTAGGCACAATACATACCCAAAATGAATTATCATCACACCCTAAGCCTTTTATACAAAACTCCCATAAACTCCCAAACTCCTAAAATGGCATAGTGTCCCCTAAAGAACCCTCTCATAGGTCCTCACTTTTGATCCTCTGAAATCTCACTCAAAACTAATAGTTGAATGCTCCCGTAAAACCCAATCACACCACTCAACACATGATCCCATGAATTGCATCCCATCTAACCTAGGATAACATGAATAACCCACTAACCATGTGAAATGACCATTTTGGGATATTCCTAACACTGAGATGGGGTGAATCAATGTTGGGGAATTTTTAATCCAATTTAATTTTTTTTATCACATTACCTATTTGTCCTGTTAGGATATTAATTCTCTTATTATTATTTCATTATTTCATGAAAGTATAGGAAAGAAGTAAAAGATAGAACATGATATTTTGACAAGGTTCACCACTTATAAATAGTAGATAATCCTTATCTCGGTATAGAAATAGTCATGAACACACAACAGATTTGAAAAAATCCTTCAAAATGGTTATAAAAACTAGCATAAACCCTTCTACTTAAAAGGAAAAAGAGTCAATTGATAGTGCATGTTTTACAACTCTTGGATGGATCTTTATACTTCATATGAATAAATTCTTCTCTTTGTTATGGTTTCATTGTAACAACTTTCAATTCATCCACTTTTTAAAACAACTTTTGGTTGTTAAAGTGCTACTTTTTCATCAACCAAGTCTTCTTAACATGGAAACTTGAAAAGCAGTAGACAAGAAACCTTCTAATTCTTCACAACATCAAATAAATATTTTACCTTATTTTTCATCTTACTATAATCAAAATAATGTTAATATGATGTGAAATGATAATCACAAAAATATTGCTAACCCCAATGATAATTAAAAAAAATATTAATTTGAACAGTCACTCATCCTTCCACCGTTGATCTTTGTCACTCGAATATATGAAATATTTTACAGTAGTGTCCTGATCAAATTCTTATTCAGTGCAATAAAACAACATTGAATCTTCTTCTTTTTCTTTATAGGATTACAATATTCATTGTGATTATTGAGACACTGAAATCTAAGACCATCTTTTCATCATAACAATTAATTCTCCCTTAATAATAATCAATCATTAGCTTGGAACACAATATTATTCTTTGACACATACTTATAGGGGATTGTGTATCATTTTAAAATTATCATTCTTCAATACTCAATATAAACACATGATTATATCAGTTCACTTCTTTAAATCCTTGCTAAAGCCAATATTTAATTCAATTGTATTGCACTGTACTTTCATAAATGATATCTCGCACAATTTCAACCCATTATGTACATAAATTCCTAACATGATCTATTTAAAATCAATTGATTCAAAATCATGGATGCATGTTATATGAAAAAACCTTAACACAAATATTTTTTGTTATTATTTTATGTGTTTTTTCTTATTCTATTTTCACTCTTTCTCAATTTGTCATGTATTCACATATGCATGAACACATGCACACTATCCACATTCTTCTTATTCCATCCATTTTTTCCAAGCACACACAAGCTATTCTATAATATAGTATCATCATAAGGCATGAGTCTCTTACTATTTATTTCAGATGCATAAGAACTTTGATCAAGAATATCCCGTGTGTACCTACACCTTCATGCAAATGAGTACATGATTTCACTGTGTATTCACCAAAAAAGTGCATGAAACTATGATAACACATACTTTGTGGGTATACCCTTAACAAGTATGAGTTTCTTCTTTACAAAACTCAATGGGAGTGAACAACTCAACACTGGCTAGGAGAACTGATCTCCTTCTCAAAGTATGATGATGGTGTAAACATGAGTCACATGTCCACGAAACTTTCTCATGCATAAGATCACAAATCTCCTTCGTGAAACAAGACTATTTTTTTGGATTCCCCTTTTTCATGAAACCTTAAAGGCTCACGGGAATCATTTCAGAATTGAGTAAGAAAATTATTTAGAGAAGATTTATTTTCCTAGAAAATGAAAGCTCTTAGAAGTATTGCGAGTAACAGTAGCACCTCCTAGTTGAGGGTGCTCTGCTATTATAGGAAAGGATCCCATCCTTTACTCGATGAATTGAAAACTCAAAATATTCAAAGCATGATGTGCGAATACCCATATTAATATCTCCTAAGATCTCTGTGTTTGAATACTCCATCTACAGTTTTTGAAACATGTAGTACATCGTCTGTAAAAGTTTCACACCCAACCTAATGGCAGCCTACCTTACTCATTGGCCCACCGAGGGCTTATACATGACCCTCCACTCATTTATATTGATCCCTTGTGGTTGACCACTTTGTCCCATAAATTCCTGGTTTGAGGTTGGATTGGCTACTATGTTTTTTTGGGCATAATTATTAATATAAGACCATAAAAATAACTTAGTTGAGGTTGTCTTTGATACAATGTTTGGTTGGCTCAATATTTTCAATATAAGTCCATAAAAATAACATAGTAAAATACTAAGTGTATAATAGAATCCAACAATTATATGGACACCTATTCTTCACCTTCTAATAACACTATATGCCAAAATATTAATATTTCATGTTTCTTCTTCATGATGAATAATATTTTTCATTCTCTTCAAATCATCTCTTGACACATGTTATAAAAGTTCTATACGAGATTCATGCACAACCTAATGATAGCCTGCCTTGAACATGGGCCCAAAAAGGGATTATACACTACCCTCCACTCCTTTATATAGAGCTCACATAGTTGACCCTTATGTACCACAAAATACTTGGTTGAGGTTGGCTTGGGTACTAAGTTTGTATGGGCCATATTTTTTAATATTAGACCATAAAAATAACATAGTAAATTATTATGTATAGAATAGAATCCAAAAAATATATGGAAAACCATTCTTCACATTTTAAGAACCCTTCATTCCAAAATATTAATATTTCATGTTTCCCCTTCATGTTGAATAATTGTTTTCATTCACTTCAAATCAACTCTTGTATGAATCTTATGCAATAGATAAATATTGCATGACCTCATTAAAATCATATTTCTTAATTGATGTAATCCATAAATCACCTTTAAAAAATGTATTTTATAATTTATAACGAGTTCAACAATCGCCAGAGTTATTAGGAGAACTATTCAAGCATGACTTCCAATTTTATTTAATTAATCCTTAACAATTCTACAAGAATCACCATGAAACTCAAATTCTTCACCCCATTTTTATATTTCCTCAAAATATATGACTTGAGGAATTCGTCTATGCTTCATTAAATTCCAAATTACTATATAATATTTACATCAACGAGAAATTCCAATCTCATTGATCACCATTGAAAAAAATATCAATCATTTGATGACAAATATAGTCCACACACATAGTGGGTTCTTCAATCTCCCCCTTTGTATTTAATAGAAAACCAACTAGGTTCCATCCAAATGAATATTTCAATATATGAATCTATCCCCTTTACTTTTTACAACATTTATTTTACTTCCCCCGCCCTTAGTAGAAAGAAATAAAATTTTTACGGGAACAAGATATCAGTCCATACTTAAGTAATTCACCTAACATCATTTCACACTATGTCTACTTGATATGTACTAAGTGTATAAAACACGTGGATTTGATTTTGAAAAAAATAATATTTGTTACCTAATAATCATGATAACTTTTTAAATGAGAACTCATATTCTAGTATTGATGGATTTTACAATTTCATTTTAGGATGGAGATACGTAAATTAGATAGTAAACTTATATAAGAATGATCAACATGAAACACATACACTCACTTCAATAAATTGATAAAAAACATTCAAGTGCAACAAGCATGAAAAGTGTCATTTGGGAACTCTTTATTTCTTTCTTATGCCATTGATTTATTCAATTACTCCCCCTTTATAGAATGATCATTATTTGGATTATCCAGGTTTGAGAGATTACGAAATAAATAACTTTCCAATGACACGATCTTTAAGAAACATCCAAAATAATTAAATTCGATATCAATTTAATCAATGATTATATAAGATCTTCATTTGTCTCACCCTCAAGGGAAACACATATCGTCATATTCATAATGATGGATTTAATCTAGAATGGATTTCAAGTAATTATAGAATGGAAAATACACCAGAATAGATCTTCAAATTGTAACAGTCTAGATTGGACAACATTGACAACATCACCAATAAAGATCTTTTTAAACATGTGTTCTTCAAGATATCATGAAATAAGATCAATACAAGATTATATCTTATTTATCCTGGATTTACACAATAGTACATCACATTAATTATCTTTATCAAAGATGATCCTCTATCATTTTTAGTATGAAAAAAATGAGGAATCATTTAAGGATGATAAATATAATAAATTTTCTATTACTATTGGACGGCACTCACCACTTCTCAGTTTGTCTCCCTGAGAACATGTTTCACCTTCAATTATCCAAATTATAATACAAAATAGAATACATAATGATTAAAAAAATAAGGTAGATCATCATTATTTCATCAATATGAACAATAAGGTTGAGATGTTTTCTAAACCATGTTTCTCTATTTGATCCAGTCATCATGCTTGCACCTCTAAAAATATATTATGATTTTTCTTGGTGAAACTTTGATCTCTTCATGTACTTCAATTATTTGGGAGGAGAACATTTATTCTTAACAACATTCATAGATAATATATTGTTTCTTCTCTTAAGGACTTCTTATTTTTCGGGTAGAAATGTTTGACAACATTTTACAATGTGACTAGCTTTCTTTCATCTCTCACATAGAACTTATTTAACATAAGAGTTTACATTTCTTAATAATATCTTATTTCCTTTGGCTTCATAATATGGGATATTTTCAATTATTTTTTTCACCATCCTTAGCTTGTGTATTTTAAATTTTCATCATTCTCAAAAAATATTCTGGGCAGATTACTAATATGTCATTAGGAACATTGTAAGCATGTTTAGAAGTTCCACATGTGTTCTTCTAAGTGAAATCATTTTTAATAGTTATTTTGGAAGTAGCACTTTACTTAGATTTTTTGGATTTCTAATCCATTTTTTTCTCACCTTTCATTTTTAGAAGGAAGCTTCTTTAATATTATCCAGCTTATGTGATCTTGTTTTCTTATAAACATTGGATAAATGTTGAGATGAGGATGTACTAGTCCTTTGACCACTGAAATTTTACACATCAAAGATATTATCAATATTTTTAAATTAGTTTGTAGTATAAATATTCTTCTAGACCATTTTATATTATTTTTTATTCTTTGGATTTCTCCCCCTTTACACAGGATTCCTTTGTGATTTTACATTTTAGGGATTGTAAAAATAATCTAGTGCACAATTCATCAATCCATTACAACACCAATATTTACCCAAAAAATTGTTTTTTGATATCTTATGTATAAGGTTGTTAGGTATTAATCATGAGTTGTTAGGCTATTTGCAGGTAACTAGATTCGACACTCATTTTTCTATCAAACCTAGTCTTGGTGGTATGATTTTTCACACATTTCTTAATCCAAAATCGTTCATAATTTATTTTTTAACTTCCACTATTTATGGAAAAAATTTAAATATTCTTATAAGATGGTATAGATGGTAAGTTTTTCATATAAACTAATTGTGATAAATAAATAAATGCAGTCATGATATTTTTATCACATGATGGAGGTCATTTGACTATAGAATCCTACAGTAAGAATTGAATACTAGTATCCATTGTATCCTTATTTTTTGATGTCTCAATATGGGTATTATTGAGATTGGAAAACTGAACATCTAAATCTAGATATTTCATATTGAGAATGATTTTGTAATCTTCAATAATAAATATATTCTCTTCATAATCCTTCTTCATTTTTTTAAATTCATCTTCATGGAACTTAACCCTATATTGTAACAAAGATTGATGCTCTTTGATCTTCTTGGATATTTATTCCAAATGTAAACCATTGAGATCAGTGCTCTTCATTATCTTCTCTTTAATTTCATGTATATTTTATTCCAGAGTCGTACTGGATACTTATTTCTCTTAAACTTCTTCGAGGGATTTTCCAAAACGTATTTCAAGTTCCCTATTTGTTACTATAAAGGTTTCAACCAGTATAAATAGATTTAAACATTCTTCAAATTTTTTCCAAGTCCTTACCAACATCTTTTTCTCTATCCAGCAGGGTGATCTCTTCTTGTATACATTGAAATTCTTCACAAACAAGGGAGGTAATTTATTTGTAAACACTATATAAAAAATATTAATCTATCAACTACTAATTATTGTGAAGTTGTGAACTGATCATCAAAACCAATTGTTCTAGAATATTATTCTTGGGGAAGAATTTT
Source organism: Viscum album (assembly GCA_963277665.1). Classification (NCBI taxonomy): domain Eukaryota; kingdom Viridiplantae; phylum Streptophyta; class Magnoliopsida; order Santalales; family Viscaceae; genus Viscum; species Viscum album. Next base: position 1,678,082,478 of record OY728125.1, read on the forward strand.
CAATATACTAACACATACCTATTGATCACTAGGGTTAGGAAGGTTATCACTCTTCTTGGTAGAAACTCGAGCCACCTACTTATTAATTTCATAAATTGTTATGTATTCATTGTTTCGAAGGTATAAAGAAAGATATGCTTCCTCTTCTTTAGATGATGTTGACTTATTCTTCAACTTTATCTTTTCCTTATTTTTCATGTTTATCATGGTCTTGGTAGAAATAGAGTTATACTGAAAGATAATTGAAAATTCTAAAAAAAAAATCACTTAATTGTTGACTTGGGAATGAAACTCAAAACACAAAAATAGAATAGCATAAATGTATAGAAGTCGATATAGTTAAAATATTTCTTTGAAACCACTTGAAATGACTAGATTGATATATTACTACTACTGAGAGGGGAGGGGGTGATTCATTGCTGGGGACTTTTTAATTCATTTTCAAATTTGTATCCCTTTATAAATTTGTCCTATTAGAATCTTAAATCTCTTATTATATTTTCCCTCTCACATGAAAGTATATAAAATTAGTAGAAGATAAAACATGATATATTATTCAAGGTTCGTCACTCAATAAGAGTATATAGTATTTGGAATGGTCTCAAAAAAATCATGACCGCACAACTACTTATAAAACAATCATTTAAGTGTGGTTACAACATATAAGATAAATCCATTCACATGAAACTCACTATAGTAAATTGACAGTGCCTGTTTTATAACTCTTGGTTGGATCCTTATACTACCTATGAATAACTTATTTTCCTTATTGATATTTATTTGCAACAGCAATAATGACTTCCACGTATTGAGGTTTTTGTTAGATGTGATAGTTATTATTTATTCTTACATAAACTCTTATTCCATTTGATACATTCAAAGTAGGAGGAAAGAAACCTTACTCATCTTCACAGTATCAAATTTAATGATTCCCTTATTCTTCTGAATTCATTACCAATAATTTTAATATTATGTGGACTAACAATCATAGAAATATTACTGACCCAAATGGTTATTAAAATGAATATTAATTTGGCTAGTCAATCCTCATCATTACTCTGATGTTTGATACTCAAATATATGCAATATTTTATAATAGTGTCTTAATCTCTTTTTAATATATTAAAAAAAACTACACCAAATATTCTCTTTCTTCTTCCTAGGATCATAGAATTCTTTGTAATTATTGAAACACTAAAATCTTAACTCATCTTAGAATCATCACAATTAGACTTCCCAGAATAATAATAAATCTTTAGTTGCGAACACTCTCTTATTCTTAGACACCCATTAATATGAAATTGTGTATCTGTGTCAAATTATCATTCTTCAATACTCAATATCAATACATGAGTGTATCGGTTCACTTCTGTTCTTCCATGATGAAACCATTATTTAATGAAATTTTATTTCACGTAACTTATAAGAATGATCCATCAAACTTTCAAATTGTTATCTTCTTTAATTCCAAACTTTTTTCTTTGAAATCACTTAATGCATAAATCATGATTCTAGTGCTATAAAAAATTCTTACCACATATATTTATTATTATTATTTTATGTATTTTTTCTTATTTTATTTTCAACCTTTCTCAATTTATCATGCATTCACATATGTAGTAAAACCTGCACAATCCCCACTTTCTTCCTCTTTCGTCTATTATCTTCATTGCACAAACACATTTCCATGTAATATAATATATTCACAAGACATGTTTCAATTACTATTTAGTTTATATGCATAAAAAATTTGTGCAAGAATATCACATGTGTGACTCCTCTTTCATGTAACTGAGTACAATATTTCACAATGTCATCTCACAAACCATGCGTGGAACTCTGATAATACTAAATTAATGTTTATACATCTATGAAGTATGAGTTTCATCTTAAAAAACTTACTAGGAGTGAAAAAAATCAATATTGTGTCACGAAATTGATATCCTTATTAAAGCACGATTAGGGTGTGAACACCAATCACATATTCGTGGAATATATTCACATAGAAGATCACAAATCTCTTTCTTGTAACCAAACCTATTCACTGGACTCCCCCTCTCCATAAAACCATAAAGGCTTCTGGAACCCTCTTCCTAATCATGTAAAATAATTCTTCAAAGAGGCTCTATTTTTCTGTAAATTAGGAGTTCTTAGATGTGTTTTGAGCTACAACAACCCCTCTCAATCGAGGGTTATCTCTTTTAATAGGTAAGGATATAATCCTCACCTCATTAATTTTCTAACTCAAAATCCCTAAAATTATTAGGTGAAAATACCAATATTAATATCTCTTATGATCTCAGCATTGGAATTCTCCAACCACTGGTTTAGAGAGGCAAAAAATCAAAGAATTTTTTTGTGATCTGAATCTCCTTTTCAATGTACATATCAGGTTATTGAATTCATAAACACATGAAACTGAACTTCCTAAATTCCCTATGGCCTCCTATAATTTAATTTTTGGTTCAAATGAATATTTTCTCTCAAATGTATCATATAAATACTTAAAATGATGTTTCATGGTTCTTTCGATCATGTTTTTCTCAATATTCTGACCATAATAGGATTATGGTAGCCTCTTCATGGTGGAGGAACAGTGCTTTGTGGTGATGATAAAACCCGAAAAAAAAATAATAAAATTGAAGAAAACATAGATTTATTTGGTTCATCTTGATCCCTACATCCATGAGAGAATCATGGAAAACTCCATATTATCTCTCTCCGGATCACGTTAGAGGACCAAAAAATTACACCATACAAACAATGTGATTTGATCCCATTATAAATTCAAAAAATTTAGCATGGTCAAGTGTTGGTGTATCAACCATTGAAAGATCTCCCACTGCCTATTGTGTGTATACTATGTCAGCTACCATCCACCGCACTACCCACCAAAGGAAACTACATCTAGTTTGCTTTACAAAATCAGAAAAAATTTCTTATGATAATAGAGACTCCCCTTACTGTAATGTATCCCATATTTGGGAGTATCCCCCACTAATCTCCCCCTAACATCCAATTTGGGGAGAAGATAGGCCTACAGTCTCCTTACAGACATTGAATACCTAATCAAAAAATTGAAGGCAATTCTTCTCAATAGATGACGTGTCACATAGACTATCTTCAATCAATCTCAAGCTATCTACAATCCCCAAAAAAATGATACAACCCTTAGGAAACTTTCCTCATAATCATCACTGATTCACCATGTGAGACATCCACTAATCCACCCACTATGGATATTGTGTATCCTCTCGTATCCAGACTACATAATAATAGAAAGTTTCAACTCATCCATTAAATGAATTTCACAACAGCCAGTTTTTGTACAACTCTGTCGGGTGTCTTCAATTTCACCTTCTTAACTCCTCTAACCTCACATGTTGACCCATCATGAAGTTTCTCCAAATATTTCACATGCTAAAAAGTATGAAATGAATCTTTTTTCTTACATATGTGTACTCATCTCCTTGAATCCAAATGTCATCCCTCATCCTTGGGATTTTGAGTCAGCTCTTTCTTCCATTTTACAAATTAATATTTTCACTTCCTATGCCCATATCTTTTGCAGTAATTACACTGCACTTTTCTTCATTCAATTCTCCCATTTGAGTGTCATCTTACCATTTTTATACATACATCATCGTATCCCAATTATTCTATGATGTCCACAACCTTCTCTTAGTCAGTCACTTTCTCAACAATGTACCATTTTCAGTATTCACAGTCACTTATATAGTGACCCTTTTTCTCACACAAGAAACATGTGATTTCACTAGGATCACATCACCTCAATTTTGGCCTCCATTAGTTACCTCTTGAATTTTGATATCTACTACTGCCACAATGACCATCTAGCATCACCATGATTTTCTAACCTGAATGCATCGTGGGTCCTCAGAATACCAATGAATCTTGAAGCAATTACTTCTCCTCCTGTAGGTTCTTTGTTTTCATTCCAACATGAAATGCAGTCAAAATTCTATAAAATGAGCTTGGTAGAGATGAAAAAAACACAAAGTTCTTTTTCTTACTCTTCGACCATCACACTAATCCCCAATAATTATGTTAGGATATTATTAAATTCATTGGTGTCATCAAAAAAATGTTTTCCCTCATCCATGCATAACTGGTAAAATTTATTCTTTAGCAATATTTTTTTGGTGAGTAACTTCACAATATATCTCGACTCCACCTTATTCTAGATCTCTTTTGGTGAGGTCTCATCCAACATTGAGTAATTTAGGGAATTCACCAAACACAATCGAATTATTCTGACAACATTCATCTCAAGCTCTTCCCAATCATCGACACTAGTTCTCTGAATATTTTCTCCGATCAATGGTATAATCATGCCCCGATACAATTGAATATTATTCACTCTACTTTTCCATATGCTGAAGTTGTTCCGACCATCGAACTTCTCAATATCAAATATTGGTAGTGCTCTGCCACCAGCCATCATCGTTGTCACAGACCACGATCACTATCATCGATGTCACACATCCTGGAAACCACTTGATGGAGTGATAATTTGAGAAAACTAACCATACAAATACATTCCAAACTGTTGAAATAGTGGGGCTCGACTCCCAGATTGAAGAAAATGGTGTTTGATTGGTAGATATATCACCAAAACTATTTCAATGGTACAGATCGCCTGTTGATCTTTTGATGACGGGGCCCTATGAAATAGTGGCTAGAAAAATCAATAGAAAGTCACCACCATCATCCAAAATGACTTATTCTCTAGCACATGGGTACTATACCACCAATTGTTTGACGAAAACATTGACAGACTATACCAACTTCATTTCAAATCTATATTTATGCATGTTTTTCTGTTGGAATATTCTCATCTAACTCTTCCCTGATCTATCCTTAAAATCGTTTTTTGAGAAATTTCCATTTTTTGTCATTGTAAAAACTTCTCTTCCCACCACTGTTTCTCCCAACATGACTTTGATACAACTTTTTTGGGCGACAGAGCTTCATGGATATTATGAACACCCAAAAAGAGAAGAAAAATGAATAATGCACATATTTTCAGAGTTCAGATTGATGCCTACGTCCATGGGAGAAACAGGGCCAACTTGCTATTCACTCTCTCCGAATCTCATTGGATGATCACAAAATTACACCTTACAAAAAATGGGATTAGATCTAATTTTAAAGAGGAAATATTCATCATGGTTAATGGTTGGTTCATCATCCATTGAAATACCTACCACCGCTTATTGTGCATTTACTATGACGGTTGTCATCTACCGCAATACCCACTGAAGGAATCTCCATCTAGTTTGGTTTCCAAATTCAGAAAACATTGCTGCCAAAAATGGGGACTCCTCTGGCTACAAAATCTCCCTTGATTAAGAGTGTACCCCATACTTAATTGATTGATTATGGTCTAGTATCATCTCTATAGAAACCATTATTGTCGTCATGTGGTGGGAGAAGGAATATGATGGTGTTATTCAAAAAAATTGCATCTTATTTTGAATACAAAGGCACAAAAGATTGATGACATGGAATAATCTGATCAGACGACTGATTTTTTATATGTATAATTTTATAAGATGAACAATGCGTGATTAAACTCACATCCTACATCGGATATTTCACTAGGACCCCCTAGTCTTCATACGATAAGAACTAATTGCTCATAGTTTGATTCAGCACTCGGGTCGGCAACTAGATAACACTTCACTTCACACCCACATGAGTTGGGACACATGTCATCCATGCGACTTGAATGATTCATGCATAACCTATGTGTGACCTTGGTTTTGCACTCTGCGGGCCTTACACACTATCCTTTCGAGTGATTATACAAAACTCTCCACTTTTCTATTCCCATGAATAGTGGATCAAGCTAAACTCCCTTGGGTGTGGTTGACCATTGGTTCCCACCGAATCCTTACATGAGGTTGGATAGGCTATTAAGTGTGGTTGGAACAAATTTTTACTATAATCCCATAAAAATAACTTAAAACAATAATTAGTATAGTATATAGTTCAAAATATTCATGGTCGCCTCTTCTTCTCCTTATAATAACTCTTCTTGAAAGAATATTAATATTTCACGGTTACCCTTCATACTAAATAATATATTTTTATTATCTTCAAATCATCTCTTGCATGAATATCATGAAACAGATAAATATTACATAACCTCTTTCAAGTAAACCTTCTTCATTATTGTAACCAATTTGTCTCCTTTAGAAAATGTATTTTAAACTTTAGAATTAGTTCAATATTCATCAGAGTTATTAAGATAAATTTTCAAGAAGGATATCATATGTCATTTAATGAATTCATAAAAATTATCCATGCCTCTCCATGAAACTCAAATTTTTTACACTATTTATAAGTTTCCTTAAAATATATTACTTGAGAACTTTATCCAAGCTACATTAACTGTGGAATTAATTCATCATATTGAAATCAATGAGATATATCTAATCTCATTGATCACCATTTAAATAGGATATTGATAATTATTTTTTAAATATAATCCATACATAATGTGGGATCTTCACCGTTCTTCTCTTTCATGTCTATCACATCCAATAGCCCAAGGTATCTCACCCATTCCTAGGATAACCTGACAACCCCCAAACTTATGAGCATCATTTCAGAGTAAAGAGAATCTACCCACAATCCCACATCACTAGATGGAAGAAAATATTGAGAACCATTCAGAACAGATGTCTAATAGATCCTTCATAATAAAAACACATTGATACTAGAAATGATCAAATTATTTCACAACCTGAGCCAATTAATATAAATAATTACTTTCTCTACAACTCCTTACGGTTTCCACATACTTAGGATAACTTTTCCCCAACCCCAAATAATTTAGTCATATATTAAATGCCAATACCAAACTTTCTAGGGCCACTCAGTAAAAAAAATCCTCTCGTATAACTTTGTATCACCTTACCCCTAGGGCCACTCAGTTTTTCCCAAAACTGGGGTTGTAATGAGGGCTCAAGAACGACTCCAAATATGCAAGAGTTTGTTGAATAGAGGCCAGTGAAAATCCATACTATAGGGAAACTATGACCTTGAATCTGATTCATACAAACATAGTGTAAAAAACCCAAAAATCATCCAAAAAAACATCAGAGTGTAAAATATAAAATAAACACAATGGTTTAATAATATATACTATACATAAGCACACAATAATGCATCCCTGAATGCCTACTAGTATTGTCTAAAATAAAAAATAAATAGAATATATAATTTACAAACACTGGACCATTTCTATCCTTGAGACCCGCATTCAGTATCTCCAAAAACCACTGAGTTTCACTAGACTGACCCACTACACATCTCATGCTAAACCAAAAAGTATACATAAGGTCTTCACAAACACTAATCTTACCATTAAGTGTGTGAGAAATATATCATAGTATGGTATCACAATGTTCCCATATATAAACCTTCATATATTTGTAATCATGATGGAGAATAAATATGTCCCACCAGTGCTATGGACATAGTGTGTTGACTAGGCTACAATGACTCACCACACATCAGGTTACCATGTGCTAACCAAGACACCAAAATACCTGATCATACCTACTTCCCCACCATTCCATAATCTACATCATCATCTATCTCATTCCATAGTAAAAATTTCAATTGGGCACCCTTGGACTCAAGGCTTGGCGGTGTCTAATACCTCGACCCAATAATCTTATATATTGGGAACATCATATTTCCATAATCCTTGGCCCACACATTCTCACTCAATGGAGGTCCATAGATGTCACATCATCCCATGAACCATCCTCGAGTGTGTTCCAAGAACCAATCCAACCCAAGTAAAGGTCATATTCTGGTACACCGGCCCATGCCATTCAAGAAAGGTCCTAGTCCATCACCAGAAGGAATAAGGGACAAAACTTCCACTAACCCAAGCCATTTATGGAAATGTACTAGAACCAATACCCTAATTAGTGCATGATCATCACACATACACATACTCATATACACTGGGGAGGTCTAAGTAAACTGGACCATCCCCGTATTCTTTTGGGAGGCCATCAGGCACGTTGGCCCATCCCCACAGACTCTGGGGAGGCTGTCAAGAACAAGAATACAAGTATGGATTCAACCTATCACACTAATCATTAGTAGATCCTAGGGAAATATTCACGAAATACCTATTCTCTAATAACATTATATCCTAACTCACCCATCAGAGTGTCCACCGGTCACTCTAGACCCACTGTAGTCTCTGATCATCAACAACACCTCGAACCCATCACCGTTGGTGGAATGATTTCTAAAAGGATCACTTCAAACCAATACTTAGGGATTGGTCCATATCCCATTCAATCTCCTTAAACCACCATTTGGAGGGTGCCCATGTTAGCCATGATTCAAACAATCATCTCACCCATCTCCACTAAGAATAAGCCTCTCATACCCATCCAACAAGCCCACGGGAAACCATCAAAGGCTACCTTCTTCCCATCCTATATTTTAAGACCACCCAAGGAACCTTGATAACATAGAAATCACTCTATCCCTTTTGATACATAGTCTTCATGATATTCCAACTTAACCATGTTCTAAATAGAGTTTATCTCAATCATATGTGACTGAATGCGCCTTATCTCCCTTTCCCAAGGCCCTCTCAGTCCCTCTCTCTCTACCTAGTATAATGTAATGCATGCATGAAAGAACACTCACACTTAATAAGTCATATGAGCTTGATTTAAAGGGAATAACTACAATATTTCTATGCTTTACAATTAAATCTGATAACTCTATTTTTTTCACATAAACCTATTCAAGGTCCAACAAAGATCAACCCATCATCTAAGTTCCTTCCTCTTTCTAAACAACCAAATTAATCAATTATAAATTTGTAATTAATTATTAAAATCAAAACCAAATAATAATAATATTTAATATTTAATCATAGAACATCCCAATATCACCAAAAACATGAAAAAGGGCTACTGTCCACCCCATACACTCCCATGAAGCTAAAACGGTCCAAATCTAAAACCTACACTTCCAAAAAGTTACCAAAATTAACTTAATATAAGGAAAAAACATTAACAAATTCACCAAAGTGACACACCTCATCAAAATAGAGAAAAAAACATCCTAGAGACATCTTGGAATTTCCTCTACCTAGATTGAACAAAATAACTATCTCACTCTACTCATTCCACTAGGATATTATTGAATAAAAATGAAAACCCTAACCAAGAGAATCCAATATTAGAGAAAAACAAGTAAGATATCACGGGGAAATCTAGAGAATGCATATCACCATTATTTACTATAATTTCACCTCAAAACCAACCCAAAATAAAGGGGGAATGGCGATAGAGGGGGAGGATGACCACTAATCATGTGCTCAACCAAGGAGGGAAGAAGGGGATGCCATATTTTAAAACTCAAGGGGGGGGGGGATTTCATTATTTTCCCTTTAAATCCCAACTACATACTGGTAGATGCTCACAGTAGCAGTTATTTTACTACAATTAAGGCTGTAAGAGCCTAAAAAATCCTCTTCTAAGGCTCTCCTAAGCTCCCACGATTAGTATTGAGTCTCCTTTCATGTCCAAACCAACCTCTTAAAGGTATTTAAATTATTTGATTTAATAAAAAATATCTTTTATCAAAAAAACATTGATCCACCAATTCAAAATTCAAATTCCTCAAAATGAAACAACTAAAAAATCCACATGAAATTATACTATGAAATATTATCAGGTGTTCTTTAATTTTTACATTGAGCCTTTCCAAGAATGAATCCCCTCCAATGGTAGGATTTGGTTGTGTTTTGGATGACTGGGGTAGTGGCGGTAAAATTTATTTCATTAAATATATAAATTACTGTAATATTTCATATGTCTAACAATTAAATATGTTGAATATAGAAGAATTTTGGCCATCATTCAGATAATTTAGCACTTTAGGGCATGATATCCAGACTTTCTAATTAGAAAATGTTTTATTATAGACATAATATATGTTTAGAATTTATTTAGAATTCAAATATTTAAAATTTTATAATATAACATGAATATAAATATATAATTGGTGGTCACCATTTATGTAATTATTCCCAAAAGGTAATACCACCATTCAAATGTTGGTATAGATGAGGAATTATCATGTCACTGGTCCTGATGTTTCCAGCGTTACAGTAAAAAATTATTTAGTAAAAAAAATATTTTTATTTTATAGCAAGTATTCACATTTGTTTGTTAATTCATTATGTATATTGAATTGGATGAGTTTGACACTGAACTAGAATAACTACTAGAGGATCATTAACATATTACTAATCACAGAGAAGAGATATTATAGTGTGTTATAGGGTGTGATGGTCATGGTCACTCATTGACATATGAAAAAATTCCCCATTATGTGTATTTGTTAGTGAGGAGGTGATGGTGCTTACAGATACACAGGGATACACACACATTCTAATGTAGATGTTGTGGTTAGACTGTGGATAATGGTATAGATTCTAAATTTCAATAGTTACAGATATAGTATGTGGGAAAATTATTATAGATATATGAATTAATAGACGAGGTGATGATGCAACATCCTGTTAATGGTGCACAAATTCCAACATCATAGTTGGAAGAGAAAATGAATTATACTGACACCATTTTTTGTTAATATGCTTGTGATATAAAGTATTTATACATGATTTCAGATTTGAATACAACTAGTGGGAATCATAATGAGTCTATAGGTGTTCGTGATGTGTATTCCCTAGATGCATGAGGCATTTTCATTAATCCTTTTTATTAAACTGTTCATTTTAGATAGATAATTAAAATTGATTTTCGATTTTTAATGACGTTTTAGTAAAGAAAACATGAATCTCATGCGTATTGAAATATTTGAAAATTAATAGATGATACCAAATTAATATAAAATCATAGTACAACAACCATAGAAAAATTTGTGATATTTTGAAGCTGACACTACATCAATCCAAAATGAGGCATTCTCAAGATGACCAAAACCACATTTTTAGTGTTTTAAAACACTATAAACACATGTAATGGTCAGAAATAGAAAACAAATTATTTATTTGAATGCATAGAAAATTTTCCATTGAATTATTGGTTACACATAAAAATAGATGAAATATAAATCTGATGTGTTGGTGATCATAATGTCTAAATAAATAGTTTTCAGTTATATTAACGTATTTAAAAACATGTTTTGTTTGGGGGGGTCTTAACACAAAATTCCAAATAGCCTTAAAATCATATAAAAACAACCAATGATTAATTATTGAAATGATGGAACTGGAACCATGTCAATCTGAGTTTTGTATTTCTTGGAATGATCATAAGTGAATTTTATTATTTTTAAACAATATTTTTTTTGTGCAATTTTCAAAAAGTAGAAAATGAATATGAATTAATAGGTAAAAATAGGAAAATAATTTTTTCATTATTTATGACATGTTGTAAGAGGAGACATGTCAAACCAATGTTTATAGAGCTACAAATTACTGAAAAGGTAGTTTCTAAAGACATCAACGTATTTAATACCATGTGTCATGGGTTTAAACTAAGAACAAAGCCTCAGATTACCATGAAATACAAGCAAAATGACTAACGATTTATTTTTTTTAAATATAATAATATATACCATATCAATCCATGTTTCTAATTTTTATGTATGACAAAAACACATTTTTAGTGTTTTAAAACATGAAAACATGTATGCAATAGTCATCATAAAGAAAACAATCACCGATTCGAATGAAATCAACGTAAAAGGTTTTTTGAATTATTTATGACATGTATTAATAGATTAAATGTCAATATAATACGTAATGTTCTCAAATAAATCAAATAATAAGTTTTTAAGGATTTTGAAGTGTTTGAAAATGTGTCAGGGGATTAAAACCAATAAACTGGAATTTATTTTCCTTAAAATCATAATAAAAATTCCATAGATAAGTTTTTGAAATGAATAAATTGATACCAGATCAATTGGGGTTATAATTTTTTCAGGATGACCGAAAAAATATTTTTAAAATTTTAAAATTTCAAAACATGCATATAATGGTTAAAACCAATTAAAAACCTCATATTAATGTGAAATCATCATAAAATTGTATTTTAATTGTTTTTGAAATACCAAAATAAATAGAATTTCTATCCAATGTGCGGTGTGATTGGAATGACTAAATAATTAGATTTTAAAGATATGAATGTCTTTAGAAATGTACGTTACATGTTAAAAATCAAGAAAGTGACCTCGGATTGTCATGAAATCATATAAGAATGACTTATAATTTCTTTATAAAATATAGGATTTTACGACACAATAAACCATCTTGTGGTTGTCTTAGGATGTCAAAAAACACATTTTTAGTGTTTTAAAACTCTAAAATGTGCATGCAAACGTCAACATATAGAAAAAACCTCAAATAGAAATGAAATCTGAAGACAAATACTTTTGGATTATTTTTTAAATTTAGAAATAAATTTAATTTCAATATGATGAGTAGTGTTATTGGAATGACTAAATAAGAGGTTTTAATAGACATCAAAGTCTTTGAAAACATACATATGGGGGATAAAATCCATAAAATGACCCAAGGTTACCATGAAATCATATTATAATTAATAATGATTAATTTATGAAATTTAGAATTTTAATCCACATTAATATGAGTAATGTTTTGATTGAGATGATTGAAAACACGTTTTTAGTGTTTTAATACACTAAAATGTGCGTGTAATGGCCAAAACCTAGAAAATGACCTTATATTAACCTAAAAACACAAGACAATGTTATATGAATTATATTTAACAATTTTTATTAGATTACACATCAATATAATAAATGGTGTTTTAAAAATACTAAATAATTTGTTTCTAAAGATATCATGTTATTTTAAAATGGGTTTCATGGGGTCAAATACCAAAAAAATGACCTCGAATTGTCATTAAATCTTAAGGAAATGACTATAGATATATTTGTGTAATGTAGTAACTAACTTCATATAAATCCATCTTGTGTTTTTATCAAGATTACTAAATGCACATTTAAGTGTTTTAAAAATCTGAAACATGTGTGTAACGGTCAAAACCTATCAAATGACTTAATTTTGTCATGAAATCATAGGAAGAGGGCCTTTGAACTGTTAGTCATAGGATTTAGTTTATCAAAGTTGGGGTCTTTATAATTTTCAATGTTTATTTATTTTATATTTTAAATATTATAATACCCCGCATCTTTATAATAATAGAAAATTTTAATATTGAATAAATATAATTTCTCACATCATTAGATAATTTCATCCAAAATAATATATTATATATTTAACAGTTATGTGTAATGTTTTTCTAATAGATTATTTAGTCACTATGTGTTTTGTTTTCATAACCCCAAGGATGTATTTTATCAACCTTAAAATACTCTTTCCTAACCTTATGAGCTTCTATATGAACCTTATGAAGATATGGTTCAGCTTTATGAGTTGTTTTGTAACTTATGTAAATTTTCATACATAGTTTTTGCTTATGCGAAAAATGATTTTGTGAATACTCGTACAAGATTTCACTCTTACATTATTTTTATATCTTATGTGTTTTTCTTCTTACACTATTTCAGTATCTTATAATGATTTAAATTTTGAGAATAACTATCTTATGAGATATTTTTCTCATATTTAATATATGTATTATAAAATGTTTTTAAATATGTTCTATTTACTGTATTATATATATTTATATATATATGTTCTTGGTTTTGGATTTTCTCATATATTAATGGTGTGAGTTTTTGAAAAAATATAATGCATCAATGGGCTTCCCTAAATATAGAAACATCCATGTGAAGAGGATCATGAAGAACATAATATAACCATTATAGGATTTTAATTTAATCTATAATTGAAGGAAATAGTTATAGACGCGACACAAAAAAATTAAAAAACATTAAACCTCTACTGATGTGACTACTACTCTATTGTGATAAAAGAAAGGATCTTCAATTTGAAATATTATTATTGGGTTGATAGAACTGCATTGATATTTGGTTATTTATTTATTTTAATTGTGCTTTTTTAGAGACGAAGCATTTCATTTTGGTTTGTATTTTCACTATCGTTTTAATATTTTTGTCCTTTAAAAAGTAGTATCATTTTTTCTTTATTATACCTCCACTATAAAAGTTTGTCTAGTCATGTTTTGAAACTCAGTAAAAGTCATGTACTACTAAAATGTTGGGTATTAGTGATGGGGACATTTTGATGGGAAGTTTCCCCGTCACAAATACTTCCTAAACAATAACTATTTGTAAAAAATTATTTATTCCATAAAAAATAGTCAACATTTTTTATAGAATAAATCATCTGTCACTATTATTTTTTGCGGACCTTCCATCCACCCAATGCAAAACACAATAGTAACGGGAATTTGTGATAGACTACAACGTCTGTCGCAAAAGACTGTTGTAAGAACCTGATATTTATTATAGGTAAGGTTCTTTTAAAATTTTGTCTAATTCATTATTATGGACCTAATATGTATTCTTAATGAGTTCACATGTGTTTTATGGGTGTTTGGGCCTTTTTTAGAGTCTAAAACCCAACTTTTTGGGAAAAAACTTGTCATATGGTTAGAAGAAACCATGTGGGGCAAGCCACATGGTCTCTCCTAATCATGCGGGCCTAGACGCTGAGCCAAGATGAGTACACATTTTTCACTAACCCTACACTAGGGGCTGCACACCCATGAAAGTATCTCATAAGAATGAAGAAAATGTGTTCTTCACAGTTAGTGCATGGTTTTCCTAACTGCAAAACCTACCCGTGGATGGTTCAATCCTTAAGTTGTGAAGGTATTACAGCTGGAACATGGTATGGAAAACTATGCAGCCAAACCATGCAACCAATATATTTTCGGTAGATTTAGGGGTTTCCCCTTAAATTTAATTATAAACACACCTATCAAATTATTTCTCCTCCAGCGGATAGGAAATCCATTCTTGTTCATGTTTGTGCTCCCAAAATACATGTGATAGATTTTGATCCTGAATCTTCATTCATTGTCTAATCAAAGAATCATTCATTTCTTTTTATTCCTCCAGGTAAGAGCTAGATTCTTTAGGATTGGGTCTTCGTTCTTTATTCAAGCGATGAAATTATTTTAATGTCGGATGATATGCCCTATTTAAATGGTGTTGATCCATTTTTTCATTTTCTCTCAATTTGGACCAAATTAAAGATTGATATTGGATGAGGAGAGTTGTATGAGTACGAAGTAGGTGGTGTAGTAATTATCCCTCATGTTTTTATATCTTATAATATCTGTCATTGTTTCACATGCCAGTTTCACCATTTGTTTCCATAAATCGCATCTTCGTTTAATTGGTTGACTTTTTAGAACCAAATTCACATGAATATAGACTACCATAAAAGGATCCATCCCACTGGGTGTGCCCTCTTATATTCCTAAATTAATTCCATGAATATATGGCCAAATAACCTATTGGTGTGCTTAGATTTAATTTTAATTGATGATATCCCATTGTTATAGATGAATATAGTGTCTTAATGTGGCTATTTCTCTGGACAAATATAATGAATTGAAATGATTATAGGTTAGTGGTAATACCACATCACCTACATAAATTGAACAATGGTCACACCCTTTTTAATGATAAATGTAAATTAATTTCTGAATTATGCCACGACTCATATTAATGCCAATTGATATTATTAATAAGGATATACGGGCATTAAGACCCTTCATAATTATAAAAATTTGGAATGATGGACCTTATTCATGATAAATACAAATGGGCATCATGTCTTTTCTATTTGATATTAAATTGGAATAATGACCGTTGTGTTGTATATATTTGATATAAGCATGGTTTCCCTTTATATAAATGTGATAGGGGTATGGATTCCTTCTATTAATGTGATATGAGAATGGTATCCTTTTATACATATGTGATACGGGCATGGAGTCCCTTGTGATACTATATGTGCATGGTTTCCCTTGTGTTACTATTTGGTCATGTCATCCCTTGTGATATTATACGACCATGACATCCCTTGTGATATGATACGATCTTGGATTCCCTTATGATATGATGTAGGAAAGAGCACCCTCACTATGATACTATTCATGGCGTCCCTTAAAATTGTTATACATGGCATGGTGGCCCTTATAAATGTGATATTGGGCATTTCATCCATTCATACGTGTTCAGACATAATTCAGCAAGATATAAAGCAGGCTATGTCATCCTAGTTCTCTGTCAGGAACCAAAGTTGAGGCATTTATAGTTTTTATTAATAATTGAATTATTATATCTACAAACTTCCATTTTATAAACATAGATTGGAAATTTATTAAGACCGTTTGTGGTGACATACTGAGTTTATCTGACACCCAATCTGGGTTGTCCATGGCACCCGAGAAAACTATATGCTTGCAGATATAGATAATGTGAGGTGTATTTTTATGGATGTATGAGAGTTTTCAAGAATTATAATGGTATATTGGTATAAGATAACTAAGTAGGATCTCAGAATGATTAGATAGACTTTTGGCCTTTTTTGGCCTTTTGTATATCTCATCTAACATGTATCGCCTACTGACTTGTGTCCATGTTTTCTTGCTTTAGTAGATACATGAAATATTTTTTCGTCACTATATATATGATTAAATTTATTGTTTTGGTTAATTATATTTACTTGTATGTGATTTCTTCTTCTGTTGTAGCTGGTTACCGGTCCCACAATTACAATATCTACTTCTGCTATGCCATATGTTATATCATTATTATACTTCCACCGTTATTTATATGATATTATCATATTAATTGTTCTCTACTCTATTAATGAGGGCATAGCCTCTCCACATACACACCCAAATCCCTCACTACTATTAAACTTCCTCTGGTATTCAGGGAGACGTGCTCGAGGCCATATGTCCCATCGGGCTTCGGGAGCCTTTGAGTGGAACCCAGGATTGTGATGTCACAATGTGGTATTAGAGGCTTCTTTTCATACCATACTATTTTGAGAAAATATATATAAGAATATTAGGGTTAATGGGATTTTTTAAAGAGTTGTTCCTAGGTTTAGTTTACCCATTTATAGTGAAAATTGAAATAGTTTGAATAAGAATTTCTATTTTAGGTTTTTTTCTATTTATAGTTAAATTGACCCCACCAATAGGTGACACACACGAATTTTTATATTAAAATTTAAATAATTGAGGTTTATATTATGTCCTTATACCAATGAGATGAGGTCAAGGAAACATTGAGCATGCATAATATTAATAACTTTATAGGAAATTCACATTCCATGCATATTCTATTCCATATATGATTATTATGTTAGTTGCATTGCCTGTGATTTCCATGAGTGATTTGACCATAAAAATTCAAATTTTAAATGGATATTGAATCATTCATGGAATTTAGAAATCATTTTTGGTGCTTATGGTTCCTTCCATAATTTAAATAATGATTTCTTAATGGGGATATAGTAGACACCTTTAATAGTTAACTATGGCATGTTTATCCATGGATCATGGGTCACATGTACTAGAATGTGTTATGGTATGGATTGACTGGATTCCATTTTTTGGTTCATAAGGTGTATGGACACTTATATATTGGAATTGATAATGTATTTGGTTCAACCATTTAAAAATTAATGTAATGAAAATATAAAATTTTAAATGAAATTGAAATTATAAAACATAGAGCTTGATCGAGTCCTTTCTTTTATAGTTGGAATTAAGTAGCGTCTCTTTTGTGCTATATAAATATTTTTTGCACCACGGGTGGACTATATGTGTTAAAATAGGGTTGTGACTATTAAATATAAAGTCTTTGTTCCTATTTTAAACTTACATCTGTGGATTATTATATTGGCTAATACTTTCTGAGTCATGTATTTGGATGTTTTAGAGTAATTCCACCAAGACATCCTTCAGTCAGAGGCCAAGAGGGTAGTGACAACCATGCTCTAGAGGTGGTGGTCCTTGAGCCACCAGTTGTACCACCAATGGAGCCTCCATTAGCACCTCACCCTATTCCTGAAATAGGTGATGATGAAATGTTTTGAGGAGATTTCCTATGGCTTATGTTGAGGATATAAAGAGATTTGCACTCTACCCCTTTTATGGGAGGGTTCACTAGGGAGTTCAAGTAGATGAATCCCCCCACATTTTCAAGGGATGGTGGACCATATTGTATATCATTGTGGCTCGAGATGGTTATGTCTTTATTTGAGCATATAGAGACAACTCATGATATTGGAGTGAAACTTTCTACATACATACATTGAGGATCCACCAAACAATGGTGGGATATTCTAAATCAGGATGGTTAGCAACAAAAAGCAATGTGGTGGGATATCCAGTCAAGATTCTTTGACTATTTATTCCTTGGGACCCTAAGCCCATTAATGCTATAGGATTTATGAACCTACAATAGGGTTTCAGGATATTTTTGAACTATACATATAATTTTATAGATCTTCATCACTTCACACAAATCTATAATGATGATGAGCTTGCAAAAGAGAGACAATTTGAGGATGTAAATCTACAACCTATTCATTATATATTGAATGTTTTCTAGTGAAATACCATATTAGATATAGCAAACCATGACCTTATCACCAAGCTTAACTTTAGGGATCAGATGGAGTGAGCCAGGGTGGTTCGGAACCTAGAAAGAGTAGTGGTTTCACTAGTGATCAGAAGCGACACTTTGAGAATGTGCGTATGAGTTGCAACAGCCAATTGAAACCCCTATATAGTTACATGGTATTTCAACTACGTGGTATTCTTTGGTATTATAATAATAAATGTCCCATTGAACCCATCGACTATCGAGGTTTCAGTAGATTGGGAGATCTATAATGATTTTTAAGGACCTTACCATCCATTTCAAGTGGGAGTGGAACCGTGCTAGATGTACCTTCAGAAGTAGGTTCAGTACCACCAATTTGGGAATGAAGTTAGAGTACTAATGTCTATACAAGTAGAGAGGGAGGTCTTGGCTACAATATCCAAAAATTGTATTTTAAGCATCAATAGAGCGGAGCCTCTCCAGGAAGTCATGTTGTTTCACAAGGCTAGGGATTATGCTATATCTATTAAAAGTAGCATATACTGGAGGAGCAGAATGTAAAACCATACACTAATAAAGGTACTATTCTACTACCATATACTATTGGTTATACATTATTCAATATAGTTAAATCACATTCTTTCATATATGTGCCTGTTTTGGAAAGCCCAAGACTTCATGTTTAGTGCTCATGTGGTGTTTTGACGCTTGATACGTCATTGGGTATACATTCTAAGAGTATATTCCAATTCCAGGACAATCCTCCCGAATTAGAAAACCATAATTTCCTATTGTACCTCTTCATCCTCAAGATGACCAGCTTTGATTTCATTCTCATGATGGACTAGTTGGTCCCCTATATTTCCTATGTGGATTTTTGTTATGAGAGGGTGCATTTTACATCAAAATAGGGTGGCACATATGTTTACAAGGGTGAGTGGGACTCCTAGACCAGTAAATATGGATCGATGCATAATGGGTTAGGAAGAGTGAATACCAAAATTTACAGTCTTTACCTGAATGATTAGGGACTATATCAGACTGAGATTCCTTATGTAGTCGATTGATTCAGGTATGTTTTCCCTGATGACTTGTGTAGAATACCTTCAAAGAGAGAGGTATAGTTTACTATTAATACAGTTACCAAGAGTTTAACTACAATAAATTTCTCCTTATAGGATTAATACTACTTAGTTTTAGGATATTAAGAGGAAGCTAAAAGATTTAGAGTCCAAGGATTTTATACTGCCTAAGTATTCTCCGTGGGATTGACCAGTACTTTTTTCCCAGAAGGCGGATGGAACCCTTATCCTTTTTGTGGATTATTAGAAGTAAAATCATATTATTGTGAAAAAATGATATCCCTTACCTCACATATAATATATTTTATACTATATAATAGGAGCAAGTGTATTATTTAATATCAACCTGAGATCAGGATATCATAAGGTTTGACTAGGGACTTTAGATATGTCACATATGACTTTATGTAGTCAGTACAACTTATATTAGTATCTCATGATGATGTTCAGTGTTAAAAATACACTATACATATTTATGGATTTTATGAATATGATTGTCTATACCTATGTAGTCTCATTTTTCATGGTATTAGTAGATGAAATCAATGTGTAATATCTTACTCGAAGAAACCGTTTCACTCAGCATGAGATCATTTTGAATACACTATGAGAGCACCAAATATATTCTAAGCTTAGTACATGTCATTAATAGATCAACAAGGTTCAATTACTAGGTTATAATTTCTTATAGTAAGGATTTTTAGTGGACCCAGAGAATGTGATAGTTGTGGTTACCTGAGATGAGCCTAAGAATGTCTATGACATATGGATATTCTTGGGGATATCTGGATACTATATGATCTTTATAAAAGACTTATCATGCTAAAAATAACCTATTACTGGAATTAATAAGATGGGTGTGAATTCTATATGGTCTGGATCCTACGACAGAACCTTTTAAGAGCTGAAATAGGGATTGAATTAAACATGTATCTTGATTCATCCTAAGACAAGTAGAAGATATACAGTGTATTGTAATGCATACAATATTGGGTTAGTAGAAGTTATGAGGTAGGAAGAGAGATTCGTTGTGTACAGATCATGATAGTTGATTCCTCCTGAGTGGAATTACCTAACACATGATATCGAGTTAGAAGCTATTTTACATTCCTTGAATTGTTGGAGAAATTACATGCTATGAGAGCATTTTGTGGTGTTTACAAAAAACAAATTCCTCATGTATATTTTTATTCAGTGGGACTTAAATATAATATAGTGAAGTTGTGTATAATATCTACAGTACATTGAATTCAATCTTTCCTACTTGGCTTGGAAAGGAAATGATGTTGTCGATGCTCTGAGCAGGAGGACCGTGACATGGGAAGTTCCAGAGGCCCGTAGCAAAAGGAATCTTAGGGACCTATTTTATGAGATGTACATAGATATTCATAGCCATCATGGAAATTATGTACATGAATTTATATCAACGAACTATTCTATTCTGGGGAAGTTGACGAATATGTGGTTTTCAGATACCGAGGCTTTGGTCCTATGAGAGCATATTTCAAGTGATGAACCGCCTCCAGATTAGTCTAATGATGATAATGACACCCTATATATACAAGGGCATATTTATGTTCCCATAGATATGAGAGAGGAGATACTGCATGATTAACATACTTTATAGTGGCATGCACACCCTATTATCTCTAGGACGTATCGTGACATGCACTGAAAGTATTGGTGACCAGGGATGAAGCATCAAATAACGAGTTTTATTACTCGGTGTTCCACTTGTCAGGGGGTCAAGGTAAAACACCAGTGACCTAAATGCTTGTTACAACCATTACCGGTTCTAGAATGGAAATGAGAATATTTAACGATTGAAATTTTTGTTGGATTTATGAGGCCACTTATAGGTAGAAACATAGTTTGGGTATTCATGAATTGATTGATGAAAGTGTCACAATTCCTTCCTATCTGGGATAATTTCTCAGTTGATGTGTTGGGATGATTTTATTATCATGTGATTATCCGACTACATGGAGTCCATCGTACAGTAATTTCAGATAGGGGTACTCCATTTACATCAGGTTCTAATATGGGTTGCATAAGGGTGTGGGTACACATGTGATTTTGAGCACAAAGTTTCACCCATGGACTGATGTTCAGTTAGAAAAGACTATATAGGTTTTAGAGGATACACACCAAGATTCCATCCTTCTTTTCATGGATTCTTGGGAGAAGCACATTCCTCTCATTGATTTCTTCTATTATAATAATTATCATGTGATAATTATTATGAATCTCTTTGATGAACTATAGGGTAGTCTATGTCATTCAACCTTATGTCAGTTAGAGGTGGGAGAGGCATGCCTACTGGTTCCTCTTCTCATTCGGGAGACTTCAGAGTTGGCTCAATAGATTAGAAAGTAGTTGTCTAATTCTTAATAATGATATAAATATTATGTTTATCTCTATCAATGCCCTCTAGAGTTTGAGGTTGGGGAATGTTTTTTCTTACAGGTATCACAATGACTTTGGTGTAGACAGATTCAGATGAAAGTGATGCTATCAATGGGCCTTGTCGGACCATTTGAGATTCTGGAGAGAGTCGACCTGGTGCCCGATTGGTTTCTATTACCTCATATGTAGAATTCCTTCCATGACTTCATCCATGTTTAAAAAAAATTCTATTATCATGCAGATCCATATCATACTTTTGATCTTGGTGATGTTGAGCAAGATGTTGATTCTTCTTGTGAGGAGTATCTTTTACTTATCATTGACCAAATCATGAAGGATATTTGAGGCCAATATTTTACATTAGTATAGGTTTGATGGTAGCATGGCTAGGTATAGGATGAGACTTGGGTGTGGGAGGCTGATGTACATGCTCAGTGGCCCAATTTTTTCCCAGATGAATTTTTTCTTCCCTTGTAAGGTGAACTTGAGAACAAGTCCATTTAATGAGGGAAGACAATATGAACACATCTTTATTTTTTGTATAAATACTTTTAAATTTTGTCTAATTATTTATTATGGAACTATTATGGACGTATAATTAGATCATATGTTCTTTGTGGGTGTTTCAGACTTACTCGGATCCTAGAACCCAACTTTTTGGAAAAAACAGACCGACGACACATTTAGAGGAAACCATATGGGGTGGGATGCACAATCTCTCCTAACTGTGTAGGGATAGACAGTTGACCAATAAGCTTTCATAGTTTTCCCTGAATATGAGACAAGGTCCACACACCCATGCATATATCTCATTAATATTTAGAATGTTTTTTTTCACAGTTGGTGCATTGTTTCTCTATCCGTTCGACCATACCATGTGGGGGTGCCTTCCTTATGTTGTGAAGGTCATAAAGTTGACGCACAGTTTGGCCAACCGTGAAGCCAAACCACGAAACTCAATTATTTTGGGTAAATTTATAGTTTTCCTTTAAATTATATTTTAAACACACTTATAATATTATTTCTCCTTTAGGGAACATGAGTTCCCTCCTTCTTCTTGTTTGAGTTACCAAAGCACTCTTTTACAGATTTTAATCCAGACTCTTCATCTATTGTATGAAAAAAGAACGATTCGTATCTTTGGATTCTTATTGGTATGAGATAAAATCACGAGGCTCATTTATTAGTTATTATTACTATGGATGAAAGAATTTTGATGTAAGGTCATATGCCATATTTTTAGGGTGTTCATCCATTCTTTCATTTTATATTGATCTAAACCAAATCAAGGGTCGATGCTATATGTGGAGAGTCCTATGAGTATGATGTATGAATTCTAGTAACCATCCATTTTGTTTTGATGTTTTATAATGTGAGTCATTATTCCAACTGTTGGTTTTAATGTTTGTTTCCATAAATTTCACTTACCTTGAATTGGTTGAATTGTTTGAACCCAAATCATTTTAAGATCGACTAACAAAGAAGGATCCATGTATTTTGGTGTTACCTATTATAAGCCTAAATTGACTCCATGAATATATGTCCAAAGAATGTATTGGAGTGTCTGAATTTACTTTTAAATATTGAGATACAATTATTATATATGAATGTAGTGGATTTACATGGATAACACTCTTTACAATTATAATGAATAAAATTGATTAGATGTTAGTGGTAAGACCACATCACCTAATTAAATTGAACAATTGTCACACCCTTATTAATGATAAATTTAAATGAATTATGAATTGTTCCTTGACTCAAATTAAATAAAATGTATATTATTATTAAGGATGTGTGGGAATGAAGACCATTCATTATTATGGAAATTGGGCATGTTGACCCTTATGAAAGACAAATTTAAATGGGCATGATGTCCCTTCTACTAGATACTAAATTTATATAACGATCCTTATGTTGTATATGTAAGATACGATCTTGGAAACCCATTATATAAATTTGATATAGGAATGGAATCCTTCTATAAATGCGAGACTAGTATGGTGTACCTTTATATATATGTTATACGGGCATGGAATCCCTTGTGATACTATATGGTCATTGATTCCCTTATGATAATGTATGAGCATAGAATGCCTTGTCATATAATACATGCATGGAATCCCTTATGATATTGTACAAGTAATATTTCCCTTTGGATAAAATATGTGAATGATGACCCTTACTATGATACTAGGTATGGTGTCCATTACTATTGTGATACTAGACATGGATCCCCTTATAAATGTGATACTGGGAATTCTGTCCCTTTAGACTTGTTCACACATAATCCATCATAGGTTGAAGAAGGTAGTGTCAACAGGGTTTCTTTTCAAGAATCATAGCTGAACCATTTACAATTGTTATTATTTCTTTACATATTATATATGAACACAACCATGTTATGCACACAGAGTGGATATTTATAGACCCCATTTGGGGTGGCCTACTGAGCTTATCTCCCAACCTATTCCGGAAACTAGTTGAACTCATGCAGTCTATATGATTGAAGGTATAGATAGTGGGAGGCATCCTATTATAAATGCATGATATCTTGTATTTCTTAGGATGGAATCATTATAGAATATGTCTAGGATGGAGCTCAGGATGCTTGGATAGATTTTTTTGTCTTTTTGTATGTTTTTTATATATTATACAACATGTATTTCTTAATGCCTTTTTCTGTGTTTTCATGATTTAATAGATACCTGACATACATTATCATCCTTATGTAAATGATTCATTTTCATGTTTTAGTTTATTATAATTTATTGAATGTTATGACTTCTTTCGCTAGAGAAGGTTACTGGTCCAGTCATTATAGTGTTTGCTTCATCTATGCTATTTATTTTATCATTTTTATACTGATTATACTATTCATCTAATATTATCTTACTCATTTTGATCCAATATAGTAATGATGGAATATTATTCCCACAGACACACTACATGCCCTCACTACTAGTCAGAAACCTCTCGTGTTTGAGGATATGTGTTTGAGGCCGTGTAACCCATCGGGCATGGGGTACGCCTGAGTGGGACCAGAGTTCGAGACATCACAACTGTCAGATGGTAAGTATTTGGGACTTACATTAGTTTTCATTAAAAATTATTTTGAAAGAAAAACTATTTTTGACAATTGAAATTCCATCGCAAATATTTTTTCATAGTAAATATTTAATTATAACCCTACGCGACTCCTTTCATTCACCCCTCATATTCCTCTCCTTCTCTGAAACTGCTGCAATACACCACAACTGGCTCACCCCACTCCACTCTACTCTGATGTACTCCGTTACATCCAATTTTTTACAAATCCACCTTCAAATTTTCTTTTGTATTGATTATTATTGTCTTCTTTTTTCGTTATTTTTGGGTTTTATTTATTTTATTTTGAGATTTAATTTTTGAAAACCCTTTTTTTAGAAATTTATTTGATTTTCATTATTTATTTGGTATTTAGGATTTCTATAAATTTATTATTCCATATTTTCATGCTAATCAGGTCTCCATGATTTATCTAAATTTTTTTAGGTATTTTCATAACTGTTTAATTTTGATATTTGTATGTGTGTGTGTGTATATATTAACACGTGAATATATATAATTGTTTTTAAAAAATATTTATGGTTTTTATATTTGTAAATATATTTATGTTGGTGTGTTTGTTAGTATGTATGTATATATAAATTAGATATATATATATATATATATTTGATTTAAAAAATTGGTAGAATATATTTGATGTATTCATATTAATTAATAAATAATGTAATATATATAAATAAAAACATTTTAAAAAAACATGTAAGGTTTTTAATATATATAGATATATATATAAACATGTGAGGTTTTCAATATATTTATATCTATATATGTATGTATATTTACATGTGAATATATATATAAGTTTTAAAAAAATTGTAGATTTATATATATATATACATATACACACAAACACATATATAAACATTTAAAAAAATGTTTATGGGTATATATATATATATATATATATCTGTGTGGGTATGTGTCTATGTATTGATTTGATATGTATATTTCATTAAAAAAATATGAAAAAATACATTTGATTAGGAAATTGCGTAATATATATATATTAACATATGAATATGTATATATAAACATTAAAAAACCTAGAAGGTTTATTGTATATATATATATATATATATTTATATTGATTTAAAATATATATTTCTTTAAAATATAGTCAAAATATATGTGATGTATTTATATTAATTATGAAATCATGATGTACATATATATAGTAATTATTAAAAATGTAATAATTATTTAACTAATTAATAATATTATTTAAATAATTTATAATAACTAATAATTATTTTGTCAATATTTTTAATAAATAAAAAATATTTCTTTTAAAAACAAAATATTATTAATTATTTGAAAATTTGTGGAAATTTATAATATTTGAAAAAAATTAAAAAAATATATGAAATACTAGTAATTTTTTAAAATTAGTAATATTTATAATAAATTATGTAAAAAATAATAAATAATAAATATTACTTAGAAATAATTTTATCAACTTGTAAAAATTTAACAAATATTTGTAATGAATACTAAATGTTTTTTCAAT
This sequence comes from Viscum album, assembly GCA_963277665.1. Classification (NCBI taxonomy): domain Eukaryota; kingdom Viridiplantae; phylum Streptophyta; class Magnoliopsida; order Santalales; family Viscaceae; genus Viscum; species Viscum album. Next base: position 1,678,109,211 of record OY728125.1, read on the forward strand.
TCTTGAAAACAATTTAACAAGTAATAGATATTGAAAATTCACAATAATACATATAAATGTTTATTATAATTATTTATATTAATAATGTATATATATATATATATCAATATATAATATTATTAAAATATAAAAAATCATACCCTTGCGTGTGATGTTAAGAAACACCAGACACACCCAAATGTTATGTTAGGCCTAGGAAAAAATCAGTATCCCTGATTTAATGGTGATCTCAAATTTCGGATATGATACACCATTACAGGGATACATCATTTTTTTTGTCAAAAATGATAATAAAAATTTTAAATGTAATTACCATCCTATATGATATTTCCAAAATCTCGACCTAAAAAAATGTTATGTCCCATTTAGGGTAAACCACACTTCCCAGACCTAATAGTGGTCTCTGATTTTGCATACGATACACAGTTTGAGAGATACATTAATTATTTATAAGGAATGATATTAAAAATATTATATAAATTATCCCCACGTGTGACGTTATAAAACACGTGACATGTAAAAATTTTATGCCATTCCAATGGAACACATAGCATTCCCGATCTAGCGGCGGTCTCAGATATATGATATGATATAATGTCATAGAGATACATCAATTTTTCTGTAAAAAATTATAATAAAATTATTAAATTGAATTACAATTGTGTCTGATGTTACCAAACTCCCGATGCATGAAAATGTTATGTCATGTCTAGGGTAAAGCGTGTATCTTGGACCTAATGGTGGTCTCTGATTTTTTATACGATACATAGTTTGAGAGATACAAAAAAATTATAAGAAATTATATTAAACAAATTAAATGAATTATCCTTGTCTGTGTTGTCATGTAAAAACCAACACACACAAATGTTATTACATTCCAAGGGTAACCCATAATCATTGATCTAGTAGTGGTCTCAAATTTTTAACACAATACACTATTACATAGATTATTTACTTTTCTATAAAAATTTATAATAAAATATTAAATGGAATTACCCTTGTGTGTGATGTTCTCAAACTATCGACACATAAAAATGTTAAGCTGCATTTAAGGATATCATCATATTCTAGACACAAATTGGTCTCCAATTTTGCATTTGATACATTGTTTGATGGATACATAAATTTTTTATAAAAAAAATATATTAAAAATATTAAATGAATTGTCCTTGTATGCGATGTTAGAAAACAGCCGACACATAACAATGTTATGGCATGACTAGGGAAAACCCGGAATCCAAAATTTCAAAATGGTATAATAATTATGATATGATAAATCATTAAGAATATAATTCATTTTTTTATAAAAATTTATAATAAAAATAATAAATTGAATTTCCATTCTGCGTGATGTTTCCAAACTCTCGTTGAAAAAAATGTTACGCTGCGTCTAGGGTGAACCCCACATCCTGGACCTAAAAGTGGCCTTCAATTATTCAGATGATACATTGTTTACAAAATTATTTAATTTTTTATAACAAATAATATTAAAAATATTCAATGAATTACCAATGTGTGTAATGTTATGAACCGCCTTATACACACAAATTCTATGTTTCACCTATGGTAAACCCAACATCCCCGATATAATAGTGGTCTCAGATTTCTTATATGATACACCATTATTGAGATACATCAAATTTTTGTAAAAAATTATAATAAAAATATTAGGTGGAATTACCATCTTGCGTGATGTTATCAAACTCTCAATGCACAAAAATGTTATGTCACATTTAGAGTAAACCCTATATCCCTGACATGACAGTGGTCTATGATTTTTTTATACGATACAAATTTTGAGAGATACTTTAATTTCTTATAATAAATTATAATAAAAATATTTAATGAATTAACCTCATATTTCATGTAACAAAACATCTGATACACACAAATGATCTGTCTCAGCTAGCCTCAACGAGCCTCCGAATCCAGTGCTGACACATTGCCTCAATCTGATCATATTCTGTAGAATATTTCATGATTTTAAAATTTTAATAATAATTTTTAATAAGTAAAAATAATCAATAATAATTTTTCATATTTCTGTTGTCTTTTAAGATTGCTATGGATTGATGAAATGGATATCGGTTTCTATTATGCTCTCATCATTGCATAAATCATCACAAAAATACCAATATATATGGTATAAATCATGTATAAACTGATGATTTTGAAACACTTATATCATTTGATTTTCCAAGTTCATATTTTGTTTCTAAAAGAAGAATTAAATATCCATGTCAAAAATGAGATCCTAAGAGATTGGAAACCTTTGAAAATGTTGGACTTCATCTATTGCATTTGGGTTTTTGGAAAGATCATATTTTTTAAGTATCAACATGGTGAAATATATTCGTATAAAATACTTTTTGTTTGTTTTTGGTTCCATCATTTCATAATTTAGTACATGACGCCGCTAGTCTATCTATTTTAGAAACAACAACATAGAATGATATTCAAAATCATGAATCATAAACATATTAGTTTTATAATTTTTTGAAACCTATTATAGAGGCCTTATATCTAAGATTTCAGTTGAGAAAACAGATGTTGTTACAATATTTATGGATATTAAATCATATTTTTTAATTTCAAATAGTTGTTTTGATCTGTTATTTTTATTGTTTAAAAAAATTTTTCATGAATGAAATAAATTACCTATAAGTTTCTATAATAGTAAGAGGTGGATCCATAATATTGGTCATAGTTATTAGCATATTCATGTTTGATCAATTGACTACATATTATATTATGGTGATTTTGAATCCCATGTAAATTGTCCAACATGTTGATAATTGAGGTATAAAGACGCTCAATATAGAAAGTTCAGATTTCTTGTGAAACTATTGAGGTACATTCCAATTACTCCTCCTTTATAATGGTTATTTATGTATGGAAACATAGCTGCATTGATAATATTTCATAAATAAAATATTTCCATCAGTAAAAGTTTAAATAATCTGTGTGATGGTTATTCATGTACAAACATTGATTACATGGAACCATAATTTTCTTCATAACATCATAACATACGGTTGGGGATTTTTACTAATAGTATTTGTGTATTTCGCACTTACAATAGTCAATATTCTTATTGGGCTATTTTCATTACTCCATACAACTTACCTCCAAGGATGTTGATGAATGAGCCATATATATAATTTTTGTTATTAATTATAGCACATCCATAGATGAATATTGATGTTTATTTTATGCCACAAATTTATGATATAATTTCATTATAGAATAACAATGTTACTACATTTGATATAGTTGCAGATCAATATTTTAAACTAATGTATTCATTAATATTGATGATCAGTGACTTTTTGACATATGGTATGTTATCTAGATGGAACACACATAGTCTAAAATCATGTCCGTACGTCATTACTATGAAAAAATCATTTATTATTTATAATGGGGAAAGAATAGTTATTTCGATTTTCATCGAAGATTTCTCCCTATGGATCACCTATTTAAAAATAAGAGAAATATGATTACAAAAGGACCAATTGATAGAGACTAACCTCCAGTAGTGCTCTCCGGTATTCTGGTAAAATCTATTTTCTCTACATTAGCTTCTATTAACTTATGACTAACCATTAATGAACAAAAAATAAATTTTTTTGGGTGAGATCATAAGTGGATAAAGTAGAGTTTTTTGGGACCTTCCACACTGGTATGATTTATTGGTTTACCACATGTTAGATGTAATTCATATTTAGGAAAATGTTTTTGATAAAATATTTTAAACCATGTTGGATACACCAATTAAGACTAAAGATAATGTAAAGGAATAGTTAGATCTTTCCCATATTTGTAGATGTCCTGAACTTTAATTATTTGAAGACAAAAGATCCCACAATTTAATGATTCCAAAACTAGATTTTGAACTTTCCAAAGTAATTAATTTATTATTTTTTCAATGGATTTGAGATTTGATATTACCATATGGTAATGCTTCTAATTTTTATCACTGAATTCGAAATGGGTATATTTCCGGTTTAAAATGACATGACATCCATGTCATAATGGAAATATTACTTCTTTTTGATCGTCGAGGGTTGTTAAATTCATCAATATTTGATGTGTTGACTGAAATATCATATTTATTCTAATATTTTTGCCTGCTAACATAATATTTTAATTCATTGAGTATGCTGCAAGAGGATTTTTCTAATTTTATATACATTGGAAAAAACATTCCATCTATGATTCTTTGACTTAACAGAACATTTAATATTCCATTTTTTGCACGAATCTAAATGTTGATGACATGCACAATTACAATGGAAGTACCAGTTCGAGATATGTATGAAAAAGATAAATATGATAGTACATAAAAAATCATTAGTTGAAGGGTTAATTGAAGAAGCGCACTTTTTGGATAAAATTCCAAAAATTTTCTCTTATTATTTTCAATCAGGATATCCTTTAAAACATTAATGGATGGGTCATAATGAAACAAATGGCGATGATTCCACAGGCCATCAATTATCAATTTTTAATAAGCATGATCTTATTTTTGGTGTTTATCGTCAATGATGGATTGTAGGAGAAAAACTCTACATAACACATACATATGTTATTATGAATTGATAATAAATGACATGTTTTATTTAGTAAGTAATAATTTTTATTATTTTTTAAAATTTATATAATATATATCATTATTTAAATTAATATTTTAAACTATATGATGAACACGTCAAATATAAATTTATAAATATTAAATATTCTACTCTTAAATAACATCGTCAAAAAAATTCAAATTGGTTTCAAAGACTGGTATGTTAATGTTTCATTTAGTGAAACAATAAATAAAATTTCTTCTGATATCTATTATTTATAATTTTTATTTTTTGTAGGCAACACAACATGAAAATAAAATTTATAGTCAATCATGTGTTCTCAAAACCCCTCTATTGAAATTGGTAAAATATTAGAATGGGTATGTGGTCAATGAATTTCAATTCCATACACATATATGGTAACTCAATGAAATAAACGAATAATTGTGTTTTGTAAAAGGATATCATCAAAATCAATGTGAATTTGAATTTTATTATATGATGGATTAAATAACTGAGTTATGTTTTTAGGGACCAAATTATGTAAATTTTTTATGTTTCATTGGTTTGATACTGAATGAGGGTTGTGATTTCATCTATGACATGGTGTAATTGACATTAAATATAATAGTCTTATTTCATCAAATAAACCATTTATGTTGGAACGTCAAGAACATCATGTTTAATATGAAAATTTCTATAATGTTTTGAGAGATTTGAATGATTGGTAGAGTGTGATAAAAATAAATTCATGTGACAATAAATTTATTGAAAATGAAAAAGGTCATGTGGAACTGATGCATATTGAATGTTTTTACAAAACATCCCATAATATATCATTTATCTGAAGAGATAAAAATATTTTTGATGAAACCACTTTGTTAAGGGATAATGATATAGATAATGTGTATGAAGTAACCATGGATGATGAAATCGAATGTCATATGGATGTTGACAATATTGAATATGAGGATAATGACATTATACTCAATGAAAATGATGAATATGATGATGATTGATGTGTTATAATCAAATATTTTTTTATATTTTAAATTTTTATTAATAATTTTATAAAGTAAATATTTTTTTTGTTCGAGATTTCAAGACTTGATAATAAATTTTGTTTTTCACTAATTCTAGTTATTATTGTTTTTTTATATTTTATATTCATATTAACATTTATTAATTGGTAGTAATATTACATTCTAAATGATATTTATTAGATTTATTTATTTTCTATGTATATTAACAAATAGTTACATGTTAAATTATTATGTTATGGTATTTATTATTAGGTAATTACTATATTCTCATATTTATTTGTTTTTTATATTTGATATTTGTAATAATTATTTATTACTGGTAAGATTATCATAATATTGTATTTATTAGTTATTTATATTTTATATTTGTATTAATAATTTATTATAGGTAATATTCTTTGTTTTAGATTTCTAGATATTCATTCGAAAATCTATTTTTCTATCTCACTAATGATGGGATCACTGTTTATTAGTTTGATTCATCTGATCCATATGATTTTCTGCCTATTTGGAGGGGGTGCAGTATTTCTCAATTGATGACTCTAGACCTTGTTCCATGGAGACTACTATATTTTTTATCTTCATTTATGTAGTTATGTTTAATTGTTTGATATATTTATCTTATATTATTTTTTTTGTATTAATTTGGTAATAATATTATAGTTATTTGTTTTTATTTTTATAGTTTTTCTCATTTAGCTATCGGGTAGGCTGGTGCGATTATAAAAAATTATTCTTCTGAGCCATGGGTGTCATGTGAACAGGTTCACATCTTCATATGTCACCAGATGATCTACCATTGGAATATATGTTATCAAATAATATATACTTATTAAAAGTTATTTAGACACAGAAATATTGTTTTTAATTTTCTTCTATAATTTATTTTCCGGATTGCTGATAGCATGAAAGATCATATCTGAGAGGCATTGGCGATTTAAATATTTGATCTATTTCATCATTTTATATGTATCCTCAGAAAGATAGGTATGAAAAAAATCTTCTAATACTATTTTATACCAATCTTGCATCTCCCATAGATTAGATTTTATCTCAACTATACTATGAGATGGATTGTGCTTCTATTGGATAGGATTAACTTTTAGGATGAGGTAATCATTTGGACATTAGAGTTAGGGAAGGTACGAGGTCACACATTGGGCCAAAAGTCAATCATTTGGAATACATCGATGAAATAATGTAGGTAATATTATTTTATAATGTGTATATAATTTAACTGTAGAATATTTATTATATTATACAGGTTGGTAATGAACCATCAATTACGGAGTTTGAAATTTATATGAATATGTATACTAATGCACATATATAAGAAGTTATAGGCGATAAACAACTCTATATTCTTGTTATAATTTCTTTAAAAAAATTCACAAAAATAAATTTTATTATTTTGTTAATTTGTAATTATATTTTTTGGAATCATATGATGTTATGATTTCTTATTAATCGTAGAATCTAGTCAAGAGAAAAAAAATTCCACTGATGATTCAGGTTTAGATGAGGGGGATGGGATATAGGTGATTTTGCAGAGTGTGCAGAAAGGCTTTGTGATTGGTATGAGTTCCTAATTAACACCTATGATTAATTATGCTACTTCTAAGATGTCATCAGTGAGCTAGAAGGAAGCTCGTGGAGAGTCTTCATTGATTCAGTCATCCACTACAAAATATGATTAGAGGTTGAGAGCTCAGAATGAAATGATACTGAAAATGTAAATAAGGGAGGTGGAGAAAAAGTAGCAGCATCGAAGAGATGATAAAATGTTAGAGTATATGTGATTGGCTTGGGCATGGCATTTTCATGGAACCTCCTACCCTAAAATCTTTGATTGATGTTATTCCATCTGACATCCGCCGATGATTTGTAGTATTTTTGGATTATATTGTAATTTTTGGTGAAAAACTTATTATGCTTCAACTGATGTATTACTTTTATGTATGTTTTTTTAAATTTTTTATTTTTTTGTAAATATTTTCTATTAATTTTAATTATTTTTGGTTATTTTTTAATTTTAAAATATCTTTAAATATATTTAAATTTTTTTATAATTATTTTTAACAATTTGAACAATTTTTAATCATTTTATTATTTTTATTATTTTTAATATTAATATTTGTGTTGGGTGAACAATCCATCAAAATTAATGTTAATTGCGACGGTCCATCACAATTAATCTTTTTTTAAAAAAAGTGAAAAACATTTGCGACATGGGTTTCATCTATAAAAAATTATTTCTATTTGCAACGGACCATCGCAAATAAAAACATTTGCGGAACTATTTTTCTCAACGACGATTTGCGATAGAAATCCATCACAAAAGAAACATCACAAAAGAACAAATATCTATTAGTGATTATTGTTCTTATTTGATCATTTTTCCATAGAAAGGAATGTATTTTTTGTTCCAGTAGATGAGGAAGAGGAATGATTTGTAAAAGGGTATTGCATCCTTCCAAAAGCATTGTTTTGTTTTAATACTTACAATTTCTCTCCATGAAAAGAGAGAAGTGAGGTGTAGACATAGTATCATGTTAATAAAATTTTTTATAAAATTATTGTGGTTTGTTTTCACTAAATTTAGATTATTATTAGTAGTACATTGTTTATTCTTTTGTATGATCAAATTGTTACTATTATTACCCCAGATATGTCACACCCGTGTCACTATAGAATTATTTATTATATATTAATTTAATTAATTTTGGGGTAATTTAAAATTTTATATATTTTAGGGATGATTTTTATTCTTGAGTTTTTTCTTCTATGCATAGTTTTCCTCATATTGTTGAGGAGGAATTATGTGATGAAAACTACATAAGCCAATTTTCAAAGTCATTTTTAGTTCATTTTGAGTGTGCATGGTTTTTCCTAATTAGGCAGTGCATGGGTTGTTTGAATGACATAATAATTTTGTATATTTTACCATTATCAATTCATTATGGGAACCCAACTTTCCAATAGTTAGTCAAATCGTGTGAAAAAAAATGCTAATGGGGTCTTTAGTTTAATAGTGATATTACACACACTTGGCACATGGTTAGTAAACCATTTATGAAAATTATGTAAGGTTATTATTTCATTCCAATGAAGCCCTAATGTTTGTCACATAGTTTATCATACCATGTGGTTATAACAGCTTGAGATTTATAAATAATAAAATTAGGATCAATAGCGTACATGACACACAACACCGAGTTTAAATGAGAAAGTAAATATTCTTATTTAATTATGAACTACATAACATAACCATTGAATTGGCAGGTATTAATCGTATTAACTATGTTATGAAATATATATATATATAGTTCCAACTCAATACAAATTCATTGATCAATTCTTATCAAATATGTTCCAAATTTTTAGTAAATATATTTTATGCATCAGAAAATAAATTTTCTTCAAAAATGATTTTTATTTCATTATGTGAGAAAATATTTGAATTATTTTCTAGAACATCTATAAATTTTATTTTATAAAAAAATATCATTTTCTAAATCAAAATATTTAAATCATAATAGAGTGAAAGTTTCATATTTTTCAAAAAATATTTATTATCTAGTGAATAATGAAAAATACCATTTTTATTGAAAACTATATTTTTTGTCAAGAATTTGTAAAGTTTCATTTTTTTAAAATTATTTAAAAGTTAAATATGTTATCCTATATTATTAATAATACAATTAAGTTCATTTTATTCATTTTCATGTTTTAATTTAGAAAAAAAATTATACATAGTAAGAAAATTTTATGAAAAACTATTTTTTATAACATTTTTAATTTTTATATAAAATTTAATTTGTGCCATGTATATAAATATAATATGAAAAAATTGATTCCATAATTATAATCAGGAGGTTTCTCTTTGGTAATCATACCTCTTTTATTTTTGGTCAATATGAATGATAACCTCAGTTAAATTTATCACCATAGTAAAGGGTAAATCATGTTAATCTAGATAAAAACTAATTGATAATGTCATAATATTTTATATCAATTCTTATCAGATGATTTGAATTTGACCCTTATAAACTAAGTCTCGAAATATATTTGTTCAATTGAAACTTTTCCATGAATATAACGAATATAATATTTAAATTAATGATAGTTAAAAAATGTAACTCTCTAAGTTTTAAATATCTATTATGAATTCATATAGGGAAAAAAGAATGTTATAAACAAATATAAATTTATATTTTTGTTTTAATGGAATTATATTCATGATAGTTTTTAGTTATAATTTTTAGAAATTATATAATTTTCTTAAATTCTTATGCAACGTTCATCCATCATTTCATCAATTAATAGAATAGTAAAATAATGAATTTTAAAAATATAAAAGTGATAATTTGAATGACTTATGGTGTTAAAAGAATTTTATAGATGATTATGTCATATTATTAATAAGTTAAGGGGTTATATTATTATTTTAACTTTGTATTTATGTCTTTTATGTCAAAATAAACGAATATTGTAAATATTGACATTAATTATAATTTAGGAAATAATTTTTTATCAAATAATTAAAAATAATTAAAATACTGGAAGGGGATAAAGGGGGTATGTTATAGTTGAAAATTTTACCCCTTTTATATTTATGAGTCAAGAGTGACCTTATATGTAAAATTATATCCCATTAAGAGTGAAATTATTTTTATCATAATTAATGTTAAAATCAGTTAACTAAGGGGTTAAACTAATAACATAAGGTTTATAACACCACTAAAACCATTACCAATTTTATTTTGTGGACAATATTTAAACCATATAATACCTTATATTCAAATATACATCCAGTTAGAGTCATTTTGTCAATATAATATCTTTATTATATTTTAATATTTTATGAAATTCAATTTCTTCCCCTTTCGTTAATTATAAAAGGGAATCCCTTCATTCACTTATGTACACCACATTTGTAATGTCCCCAACCTCATGTCCCCAGGTCATCACATGAACTTAGGAGTACCTCCCCATACACTGTTGTTTTGCTACTTATAGAATAGGTCTATATAGGAATGTTGGGGATATTATACCATTTTATCAGAGTAATACCACATCAGAAATAGTATCTACTGATATAATAACCAACAGAAACAAAGAAATGGACATCATGTAAAAAATTATATCTATAAATACCCAATTCTCATTCCTATCTTGACCTCCCATTCTCCAACCCGTTATCCCATGCACAACCAAACAACATGTACTTGTCCCGAACCTATAATAGAAACGAGTAACTTCCTCTTTGGTACCGAAGTGCCATGGTGGCCTGAGTAGGGTGTGAGTAAAAATCAGTAGGACAACACAAATAGTGTTTAAAGCTATTTCTAGTCTATAAAACAATGTATGAAGGTAAACAATGTTAAATAAATAAACAAGGAAATAAAAGAAATATATACACATATCACATTTAAGAAACTATATGGTAAGAATTTTATTACTTATGTTCAAAAGGGTCAACCAACTACTGAACTAGCTCTGGTCCCATCGGGTGCCTAATCCAAGGCATAAGGGGTTACACACACTCTTTTAATCACAAGGGGGAATCTAATTGTCATCATTTATCAACACACCCCAGTGCCTAAGTCTGGTAATCAATCCATGTCTATGTGTTTGGGAGGCATATAGACTCAGTCCGACATCCCCAACCCTAGTATGTCTATATGTAGCGAATAATAGATCCTCAATCCTGCATCCCAACAATACATTTCATAAAACATACCTCAGATCCTCAGTCTATGTAGTCTCATCCCACGAAACAGTTAAGGGCATAGAGCCTTAGTTTTACTCCATAACATAATCATTATATGGGTGGGGTTTAGAGCCTTAGTCTAACTCATCTTATGGGAATAAAACCTCAATTCAATACCCCACAAGCCACAAAGCCATGTGCACATGCTTCTCTAACCATTTTACATAGTAAAAATTTACATGCCTTGACCCATATCAACACACATAACAAATGAAAACCATAACTCATTAAATATATATACCATTATACCAAAATCGCCTTTATTCCATATTAAAAACTAGAAAACAATAAACATCAAATTCATTTCACAATACATAATATCAAACAAATCAAAATACTCCTTTAAAAATCATCTTGAATACAACGAATTTAAACATATGCATTCTTCTTTGAAAACAAGACCTTTCCTAAAGGCTTTCATTGATATTTCCAACCATTAAAAAATCATTAAAAAATTTTATAAATAAAGTGGAATTACACCCTCATTTAAAATAGTCATTAGAAACCTATAAAGAATAAAAATTTCTAAATCCCCATGATGAAAATGCCTCCTTTTACCACATTAACCGCATTCAAAACATCATATTCATTATTTAAAAACCAAAATCAGATCAAAATAAAAAACAAAATATTTAAACCATTTCAAAATCCCCTTATGCCTGTCACAAAATTTGACATATATTAAATTCAGTTTACCCTTTGACAAAAACCACATACCATATTACAATTTTACAACCCATTCCCTCTAATATTTCCCTAATCTCAACGTTCAAAGATATATTTCACCATTTTCAATGGTTTGGAATACCCCACGATTAACCATAGGTTTGGTCTCACATCATTAGTGACCCCGATAGTGTATTTGAAGGGCCTCTCACCACAATTTAAGGCCCAAATAATTTCCCATAGTAAAATAAATTAAAAAAAACAACTACATTGGAAAAACCATATACACGTATATAACAATGTGAATCTGGGAAAAACTGTTATGAAAAATACCTCATGATCAGAGAAAACTGATCTCTTAAACCTATCCCATGACTCGAACTCAAACAACCATCAAATCCCCGGCCAAGAATATATTGAAAAAATAGGATTTTTAGGGATTTAGAAGAAGAGTTAAAATTCCATAATCCCTGTTCCAGAAAATATATGGAAGAGGAGTGTTATACTCACCCAAGTCATTGATTATAACTAAACATCACTCCAAAAGAGTAATAATAAAAGGATAATAATCTCTTGGAAGTCCAAGAGTGTTTGGTTCATCAACTAAGCTATTGGAGTAGGAATAGGGGGAAATTCATGTTAGAACCCTTAAAGCCCGAGAGGGAATAACTGGAAATTCCAAAATTTTAAGGGCCACATGGTTGGCCCACACCATTTACAGGAAACACACATATGGTTTGGAAAACTATCTGGTGACAGTGCACCAACCTCTATTTTAGAGGAGGAATGGCCACCCAATTTCCCTTGGACAGGAGCACAGTTTTTACTAACCATTCACCATTAATGAACCACACACTATTTTTCCTATTTTCTCATCCTTTCATGTCCCAAACCCCTAGGAAACTCCTAAAACTCCTCATACTATTGTGAACCAATTTATTTGAAAAAAATGTTGTTTAACTAAAATTTAAACAAGGATGTACATTTATGAAAGGTCAGGATATTACAACCTCCTGACATTATAAAGGCCCGTTGTTGAGACATACTTCCAAGCCTTACTGAGCCTCCAAGACCAAAAGGATAGGCCATAGGGTTTACTTACCAACCTCTTCCCCCATGATTCCTCTTGAGCATGACCATGTTGTCACCACACTCATACCAATGAACCAATCCTGCCCTGAAAGAAATTCTATTCATGACCTAGGATCCCAAAATCGATGCTCATCAAAGGAAGCATCCACCCTAACCTCATCATCACAAACATAAAACACAACATATTGGTTTGTGTAAAACCATTGAACCACCACACAAAGGATATCGATAGGGAACTACATTACTCTAAGAGAGCCAACTGGAACACCCTTGGTTTTCAAAATATGTGACCCAAATATCTTGTCACCATCTAACCTAGTTCTTTCAAAGCACTGATGGTGACATAATATGACATCACCTAAAGGAAAATACATATTCCGATAAAATTTCAGGACCAATACCGATCTGTTACTCGAGGCCCAATGGCCTCAAATCATATTTGAACACTCATTAAAAAAACCCAAGAAGGAAATTTAGCTCAAGGTACTCAACTGGTCGAAGACTAAGACAATGATTATTACCAAAATTGAAACACAAAGACGACACTCATCCGAGCCCATCCAACCAGAAAACTGGTCACCTAATCAACTAGCCATTTATCTAGTGTGGTTCTACCCACCATATTCCCTAGCTCACCACCACCACATTTAAGTAGATGGAACCTCCACTAATGAAAGGAATAATAGAACCCTCAACATAACTTTCATAACATACCCAATGTGTTTCCCAAATCATCATTCCGCGATGTCCATGAGAACTAAAACAAAAACTAGCACCCTTTTTTGCTGTTAAAACCACACAGAGTGAACATGCACACTCAAATCCTTTGGGATATGATAAATACTTGACCTAACTCAAGACCGCATTCATTTATGAAACACGCTATCCATTATATATCAAATAAGAGGTGTGATATATGTACTACATCATCTCCTCTTACAATACCATTTCAAAAAAAACCCTCTAGATCATCTTGAAACACACATCGTCCATTACCATCATCCATTCTCATGGATTATCCCACCCTTCAATGACTCCAATAGAACAATCTCATATTTATCATAGAAAACCCCCGATCCTGAAGCCAATGCTTGGCTCAATCAACCACCACATCTATGGCCCACCTGTTCTTCACTGAGGTACCCAAACATCTACCTCAGAGGTTTCTTTTTGGAGCCTCAATGCCACCAAATCCACTCCATAGTTCTCTCTACACATCCATGAATAAGATAATCCTCCCCACTTTAGGATTATTGTTCTAACCAATTTCCACAAGAAATTATAACCACTATGTATCACAATTCGATCATTAGATAGACCTAAAAAGTTAGACGTGGAAATCTAAGTTTTTTTAGAACAACAATAATCACCGACCGCTATCCATTATCAAATTTTGAGAATGACACCCATGACATTTTTTGGGATCTAATCTGTCATGAGAACCCCTTCCGCAACCAGTAGATGCTATATTCCACACCAAATAGATCGACATATACCTATCAATGAGAACACCATCAAAGAGGTTCCATATATAAACAAACATATTTTGGTAGCTAAGAATATATCAAATTCTCTCTTATCATACCAGGGATTATGTGAAGATATTAGGCATGATCATCACTAGATAAAAGTACACCAAAAAGTCATCAATGAACACCACCATTGTCAATACATCACTGATGTATATTCTCTCCCTGAAAACACCTTAACCTACAGAATGTATTGAGCTTCCCTTCCCAAAAAAATCTCATCGACAGTTAATAACCACAACTCAAATGGAATTTACACCAAAAACTTCACCTCACCACATGACCCTCTACTAAGAGATCATGAACTAACATAACTTATTTCATCATTATTTTCCCCTAGTAAATTTCTTCCATCATGAACCTAGTGAATTACATAGAAGAAAAACAACAACCATGCCAATCCACAACCCAAGTGTATGGTTAAAAACCTATGATTCAAACTGTGATCACAATGAATTTTGACCGGCGCTTATCCTAAGAAATATGTTCACCCGTCAACAAATAGTATCGTGAATTTCCAACACATTCCCACATTTATACGTCCTCAAATTCTTCAAGTCCTTGCAGTATCTTCTGAACAAACACTAAACCCGACTCAAGATCACATGAGTAATATGTCAACAGAGCTAAGCCCAATATCCTCTCACTAATTTGACCATGCCTCTATGTCCGTCGGCATCATTGGACTCAATGCATTATAAACATTCTTTTCCAAAAAATGAACATTGATACAAGAAATCCCAACCACATTACTACCACCATACCAAGTGTCACTTTCATATCAAAATCATACATCCACTATGTGGTGACCCTTGTCTTGTTCAACCACAATCAACATCAATTTATACATCATACACCATCAAGGCCACACAGAATGAATTCTGACAACCTTTCATCTTCCAAAAAATGACCTTAAAACCATCCCAAAGAACTCAGATACCTCCCTGAGAAAGGAACTAAGGCATAAACATGCACATTCACAATACTATATGGCACCCACCATGCAAATATTTCACTTGTAATGAAACCGAATGTACTCCACATTCCAAGGTACATGCAACCCTAGGCTAACCTCCCATAAGGATTACCTAAACATCCCAAAGTTGCCGACTCATAGGACCAAATCCCATCAAACCTCTGAATTCGTTATCTTATTAAATTATATGTCCATGATAAACGTACATTATGTGAAACTTCCATTGGACCAAATACAGGGTCCAAAATGTATATCTGTTCTGTACACACCCAAGGAACTAGTGACCCAGATCAACCTTTATCACAACTCACCAGAAAAGTTAAATGATATGAAATCCCTTAACTGGAGTCACACAAAAAAACTCTAATGGATCTCCCCCTCTAATCCATACACACCAAACATCAATCAACTCACTACCCACTAGTCGCACTCCTACCCCGAATTCAAAACACACTACGTTTAATTCACCTTAGGGGATATTTACTTTATACCTCACACTAAGGATACCCATACACAAACATTGGAAACACAATCAAAACACCCACTCTAGGGTCCAAAACATACCCCAATCGGTTGCAACCCACAAGAGTTACAAAATCCACATTACCTAAAAAAACATCAAACCCCAAGGTTACAACCTTATCGAGGGAACAATGAGAAAATCTCCTTTTTCATATAGAAAAACCCAACAAAACCTCATGAAACAAAACTAAAATATAAAACTAGGGCACTCTCACTACCCAAACCACCCATACATAAGGTCTGATCACAACTATAAGGCCCCAGCCTTAAACCTTACGTAATCTTGAATTATCACAAGATTAAACGTTGAGGACCTTTTCAGGTTTAGAGTTTTAGAGAATTAGGACATAAAACTTGCATTACATTCCACATTTAAACAATGTGGTTACGTAAAAGACAGTATTCATTCTTTCCGTCAACGGAAACATATTTAAAATAAAACATGGATTCTTTCTTGACAGATCCTTGACACTATCATCACATCATGTACCTTTCCCTTGACCTGTAAAAAAACATTTCAAAAACTTGGGATGAGCATAAAAATCTCAGTAAGGGTTATAAAAAAAATATGGAAAGGAAACATGAGTTCATATATACATAAGAATGAAATCATACTTTACCCATAAAACAAAGGCACTTTAACTTACCTCATCAAACCATGAATACATCATAGAAATCATAATACATAAAGGTAACTTGAGGCATTCATAACATTCTTACGTAGGGAGTAACCCTCTTGGTTACGTTTGGAATACCCATCACAGTATATTCCCTAAATCTCTTCGGAGAAACCTTAACGTTTCACTCCTTCGCGTTACCCAATGCATTGGAGAGCTATATCGGGCTCACCCGCCCTTAGTTTATCACGGAACCACCCGTTTTCATAACAATGCCAAAGAACCATAACATAAATGTGTCACATAAAACATGCATAAAGGAAACATAACATTTCCACATTTCAATCACAATATAACATTTTAGTATATTGAAATATTGAATCCATTCAAAAAGAAACCATTTCCAAAACAATTTAAAACATTTAATAAAGAGATTTTTGAATCAAAGTGTCCCATACCACCTTGAAGCTTAAAATTTTAAACCATTAATATCCATATAAATAAATCCTTAAAACCATTTTAAAAACATGGATATTAATAATAACAAATAATTAAAACAATTAAAATGAGATTTTGGTTAAAGGGGTTTTACCAAAATTAGAGACACTTGAATAAAATAATTGAGGAATAACATTTAGTAAGAACTTTATAATATCATGAGAATAAATGGATTCATGATATAATACTCCAAAGGACAGTATATACACCATATAAGAGTGAATTGGTGCATTACAACAATGAACCCTCAATAGAAATGTCAAATGTGATGAAATCCCTTATAAAGAAGGTATCCTTAAAATAAGGACAAATCAATCTCAAAAATATGTGTGAAAAATATATATACACCCAATATAAGTGGATATTAAGTGTAAAACAATAAAATTTCATTCACACATATTCAATGGATGACATATTCAATGACTACATGTTGAACACAAAGAAATCAAAATTGGGTTAAAAAGTTCCCTTGGTAAAATTCGACAGCCTAACGGTGTCACTTCAAAAATTCAGAAAATGAGTTGATGAGAGATAAAAAGGGAATCTCATCACTTGGACATAAAATTTACATCAATAATGATATAGAAGAACATATCCCAACATAATATTATTTGAATTAAAAGACATAACAAACGAAGTCTTTTAAAATGAGGAGGGTGAAAGTTCCCTTACCGACTTGGATATCTTTCAAAAAATACTCCCCATGAAAGAAGGACAATAGATAATTGATGTAAATACTCATAAATGAAATTATATTACAAAAAGAGTAGAATAATGTTCAGTACATACACCACTCAATGGAATTTGTGGAAAATGTAGCATAAATCTCACGAGAATAAAAGTGAGATGAAAAATCCCTTACGAAAATTCGGCAGCCTAACGACGCCACTCAAAACTTCCAAAATGGATTGATGAGAGAAAATAGGGTCTCTCATCATATGAAAATAATAAGTACAGTAGGATTAATATAAAAGAACATCCCAATCATAAGAAATATGAGCATAAAAGTAATGTCATAAAAGAGTGTACTTAAAAAGAAAGAGAGGCGTAGGATCCCTTACCTCGGGTCCGACTTGACTCGATCGTTCTTTAATCTCCTGAATAATAAACTTGAGTTAATTTCTACTTCCTTAAGAACCTTTTTAAAGTTCATTATTCCTTTTATATCACTTATTACCCTGTCATAAACATTATGTAATCATTTATGTTAATAATATTTGTTTTGCCGATATTTGGTGCTTAAGTCGAAAGTGGACTTCTTACAATTACATGTTGTTCATGTGGCCAAATGTTTATTATATCCATAATTGTATTCATGATGTATATATCATATATGTCATATATATCCAGTACATGCATGCATTTATAACATTACATAATCATTTAGAGGAAAGAAATGAAATGCACCGTTCATGGAGACGGTAAGCCGTACGTACGCATGAACGCTACTTTCATTTCTATTTAGTATTTTATAGAATGGAATAATAATGATATAAAGGTATATTATAATTCCAGTATAATATCATATATAATATCATAGTTACATCCTTTATACGTCCCACATATGGTATTTAACGAATCAAATCACTTTGAGGGGGCGGTAGTCCGCACTTCCTTAAATGAAGATATCGCGTTTACCCATAATGGAAACCATAAAGGTATGCACAAAATGAAAAAAACAGAAGCTTAAGGAAAACATAAACATATTATATATCATATATAAAAATATTGACATCATAATGGCCACCCTTGAAGGTGATAAATGAGTATTGAACAATCATCGTTTCGGGAGGCAGAATTTCGCCATCCACGGAAACCGTATGTTCTTTAACCATTTGATGTAGTTGTGTGAGAGTGTAGCTCGAATAAATCTTATAACAACATACTAGTATATTGAAGATACTTTTTTTGTTACAAAAGAAGTAAATAAAAAGAGTTTATGGGGTTGGAGAAGCAAAATAAAACAAATGAACATGAGAGAATGAATTACTTTTAAAAGTGTAACTCCTTTTGATTTGAGCCTAAAGGCTTCCTTTGAAAGGAATATGCCCAAAGGGAATCTTCTAGGATGAGTAGAGGGATGTGGAGAGAGTAAATGGGCAGGGTTTGGCCGAGAAAAATGCTTGAGGAGTGTGTGTAATGAGGTAGAGGTGGGGGCCTTTTATAAGAGGAGAGGAGGGGCACTTTTGGAATGTAAGAAATATTACTTTATTTGAAAATGTGTTTCGGTTTTAAAAGGTCCCACATTGAAATAATTAGTGGATAAGGTGATAAGGGTTCGAAATACACCCATCCTATAAGTTTTGGACATGTTTAGTGCATATATTTTACATTATCTTTCCATTTTATTTTAATCGTTAAATAATGATGTCATCGCTGCATCATTATGATGTCATAAATAATTTAATTTATATAATGTCTATAAATTATAAAAAAAATTCTATGATGTAGGAAATTTTTTAATCTTTCCAATGACTATTTATAATAAAAAATCTTACTTGTATAACCCCACTTAAAAATTGTTTTAGTAAAACATATCATGTTTGTGTCATTTTTACTTTTACATTAAATAAAACGTTATTTATGTCATTTCCCAACCAAAGTGGCTCCATGGGGTCCCCAAGTTGAACCATGGATTGTCTTGGTCGGCCATTACACATCCAATGAGGTTAGGACATGTTTCAAGTTCATTTCATATTATTAAAACATTATTTTTACCTTAAACTACACTAATTATCTCTAATCGCGATTAAAAATTTAATAAGTTACTATTCACCAAAAAAATATTTTAATCCCATTGAACCACATTTTAATTCTTGATGACAACCATGTATGTCGGATTTTTGAAATTCAAAATACAAAGGTGGAAAAATTTCATTTAAATGGAAAAGAAGTTTTTATAAGTACCACTTAGGGGTTTCACTATTCATCAAAAATTGATGTTTTTTAGAAAATTACCAAAAATTCACCCTAAGATATATTTGATATTATGAATTCAAAAAAGAAGTCTATTTTACAAAATTCAAAACATATAAGTCACATTAATTAATTTAATAATTAATTCCCGCTGTTAGAGAAAATAGTGTGTTTTTATGAAACAATAAGTATCAAAAGATTGACACTAGTTTAAGTCTGATTTCAAAGTGAAATTAATTCCAACGACCACTATTGGATTTAATGGTAAAAATATATTCTCATTTCACTTTAAAACCAATTCAAAAGATAATATAATCATATAAATAAATTATATTAAAAAGAGGTTTTGAATTAAAATACAACATTTTACACTATTCATTAAAAAAGGAACTTTATCGGAAAGATACCAAAAATTTTCACAATGTAAAGTTTGATGTCTCAATTATTAAGAAGTGTTTTATTTGGTCTAGTAGAATGTATAAGAGTGAACAAAACTATATTTAACGACGGTTCGCCATCAAAAGGTGATAAGTGAACCTTTAGTGAAAACTAGGGCATATTCGCCTAAAATTGAATTCTTTCCGTATTTAAAGCCTTTATCCTTTATTGGATAAATGTAAAAACATTTAAAAACATATATAGTCATATTTTAGTTATTTCTATCCATTCCCTACAATACAGCGGATACATGTTAACTACCATTTAAAATAATATTATTTTATTATTAGAGTGCAACGTAAGATTCCCAAGAAACTCGTTGTTGCGTGTTGGGCACGCCATCGAGCATAGCCTCCCCTTTAAAGTCATATTAATATTTTATTCACAAATTTGGATAAATATGAAAATTTCATATTCTTTATTTACCTGGGGTGTTACATCCTTCCCCCCTTTTGGGAATTGCGTCCTCGCAATTTTAAAATTGCGCTTGGAAACATCCTTGAAAGTCCCACATCGGAACAAGAGTCGGTAAAACAATCACTTTAAAATAAAGAAAGATAAGTACAGAGGTCACCCGAGTTAACCCATACTAGGACTCCATGTAGGAAAACATGGACATGGAAGAAAATCAAATGGTCATGTTCTTGAGGGAGAGTGATAGTAAACATGTTTAGGAGAAAGTTAACAATTAGAAAATCACAAACTTGTGATGGGTTAAACGGTATTCGATTCCCCAGTAGGAAAAGTTAATAGACAACATTTTTGTTTTAAGTTACTTTTTATTGAGGAATTTATTCATAAGGAAACATAATCACTTATCATGTTGACTTTCTACTTTTACTAGATTCCTTAATCAAACTCATATTTTTTCCAAAAGACGAGTATTTAGGGAGACTTGTTCGCATTAAGAGTACTATAATAAACTTCTAGAGAATCACCTAATCCACAAAAGAGAACTATATACATGCCATGTCTTTAGGCTTTAACCAAAACAAAAACCAAAAAGGTTAGTACAAGGTCAGATAATCCGGAAAAGGATAACCCTTTAAAAAGAAAATCTATGCTTGATCTCCAAAATTTGTCCAACAAAACCCAAAGTTCAATGAGGACCATCCGATAAACAATTTATCCATAAAATTCTTCAAAGTAAACCAATATAAGATTGAAACCCAAATATTTGAAGGATTTAGTCACATAGTCTTCCAAGTTAAATTGTAACATTTATCTCCAAACAACATTAGTTGATCCTAAAGTCTCGTATTGAAAAGTAATTAACCTAATCACATATCCTCCATGATAGGTTAATAATTTTCATAAATAACCCAAAATCAACTTACTCTTAATTGATAACATCATATAACTAGAAAGAATCAGTCAAACTAACCAGGGACTTCATGTAGTCCAGTGGTAGGCGATAAATACCAGTTGTACTTTGATTGTGGGTTCGATTCCCGCAGCTTTGTCCGACGCGACGGGTAGTCAAACGGTCTACGTGTTGTCCTTTTTCCAAAACTATATAATTCTTAAAACATTCACCAAAATGAGATAAAATCTTCAAAGATGATCATAACATATTTTAACCTCGAATTTATCTCATGCCTTTCATTTTCCATCATAACATATAATAACCCATAATTACCTCAAAAGTAAGGATCATATAAAACATAATGGTTACCTTAATAAGTATTACCTGAATTTCCACATCGAGTTGGCCATCTCGTACATGATGCATTAGAGAAATCACCAAGGTTGAAGTGGTTGATCATGACTCCTTGATAGTTGGTTTAGAACTACCATGAGATTCCTCATTGAATCCCCCATCTCATCCAGTCTCTTAATCAGAGAACCACCACAGTTTCCTTTAAACCCATTATCACTTTGGTGCCTGCTAGATCCAGCCATTTACTAAAACCAAAAAGGTCAGTGTGAGTATATCAACATAACCATCATGTACTAATGAGGAAGATACACACTAAGATATACTTACTCATTTAATTTATCTAAAACTAGGACTCTTTCTGAAATCCTAACCATTATGATAATGTCACTTATGCTTAGAGAATACCCTAACCTCTAAAGTTATCTAAACCGACCTTTGATACCAACTATAAGGCCCTAGCCTTAAACCTTACATAATCTTGAATTATCACAAGATTAAACGTTGAGGACCTTTTCAGGTTTAGAGTTTTAGAGAATTAGGACATAAAACTTGCATTACATTCCACATTTAATCAAAGTGGTTACGTAAAAGACAGTATTCATTCTTTCCATCAACGGAAACATATTTAAAATAAAACATGGATTCTTTCTTGACACATCCTTGACACTATCATCACATCATGTACCTTTCCCTTGACCTGTAAAAAAACATTTCAAAAACTTGGGATGAGCATAAAAATCTCAGTAAGGGTTATAAAAAAATATGGAAAGGAAACATGAGTTCATATATACATAAGAATGAAATCATACTTTACCCATAAAACAAAGGCACTTTAACTTACCTCATCAAACCATGAATAAATCATAGAAATCATAATACATAAAGGTAACTTGATGCATTCATAACATTCTTACGTAGGGAGTAACCCTCTTGGTTACATTTGGAATACCCATCACAGTATATTCCCTAAATCTCTTCGGAGAAACCTTAACGTTTCACTCCTTCGCGTTACCCAATGCATTGGAGAGCTATATCGGGCTCACCCGCCCTTAGTTTATCACGGAACCACCCATTTTCATAACAATGCCCAAGAACCATAACATAAATGTGTCACATAAAACATGCATAAAGGAAACATAACATTTCCACATTTCAATCACAATATAACATTTTAGTATATTGAAATATTGAATCCATTCAAAAAGAAACCATTTCCAAAACCATTTAAAACATTTAATAAAGAAATTTTTGAATCAATGTGTCCCATACCACCTTGATGCTTAAAATTTTAAACCATTAATATCCATATAAATAAATCCTTAAAACCATTTTAAAAACATGGATATTAATAATAATAAATAATTAAAACATTTAAAACGATATTTTGGTTAAAGGGTTTTTACCAAAATTAGAGACACTTGAATACAATAATTGAGGAATAACATTTAGTCAGAACATTATAATATCATGAGAATAAATGGATTCATGATATGATACTCTAAAGGACAGTATATACACCATATAAGGGTGAATTGGTGCATAACAACAATGAACCCTCAATAGAAATGTCAAATGTGATGAAATCCCTTATAAAGAAGGTATCCTTAAATTAAGGACAAATCAATCTCAAAAATATGTGTGACAAATATAAATACACCAAATATAAGTGGATATTAAGTGTAAAACAATAAAATGTTATTCACACATATTCAATGGATGACATATTCAATGACTACATGTTGAACCCAAAGAAATCGAAATTGGGTTAAAAAGTTCCCTTGGTAAAATTCGACAGCCTAACGGCGTCACTTCAAAAATTCAGAAAATGAGTTGATGAGAGATAAAAAGGGAATCTCATCACTTGGACATAAAATTTACATCAATCAGGATATAGAAGAACATATCCCAACATAATATTATGTGAATTAAAAGACATAACAAATGAAGTCTTTTAAAATGAGGAGGGTGAAAGTTCCCTTACCGACTTGGGTATCTTTCAAAACATACACCCCATGAAAGAAGGACAATAGATAATTGATGTAAATACTCATAAATGAAATTATATTACACAAAGAGTAGAATAATGTGCATTACATACACCACTCAATGGAATTTGTGGCAAATGTAGCATAAATCTCACGAGAATAAAAGTGAGATGAAAAATCCCTTACGAAAATTCGGCAGCCTAACGGCGCCACTCAAAACTTCCAAAATGGATTGATGAGAGGAAATAGGGTCTCTCATCATATGAACATAATAATTACAGTAGAATTAATATAAAATAACATCCCAATCATAAGAAATATGAGCTTAAAAGGAATGACATAAAAGAGTGTACTTAAAAAGAAAGAGAGGTGTAGGATCCCTTACCTCGGGTCCGACATGACTCGATCGTTCTTTAATCTCCTGAATAATAAACTTGAGTTAATTTATACTTCCTTAAGAACCTTTTTAAAGTTCATTATTCCTTTTATATCACTTATTAACCTGTCATAAACATTATGTAATCATTTAAGTTAATAATATTTGTTTTGCCGATATTTGGTTCTTAAGTCGAAAGTGGATTTATTACAATTACATGTTGTTCATGTGGCCAAATGTTTATTATATCCAGAATTGTATTCATTATGTAGATATCATATATGTCATATATATCCAGTACATTCATGCATTTATAACATTACATAATCATTTAGAGGTAAGAAATGAAATGCACCGTTCATGGAGACGGTAAGCCGTACGTACGCATGAACGCTACTTTCATTTCTATTTCATATTTTATAGAATGGAATAATAATGATATAAAGGTATATTATAATTACAGTATAATATCGTATATAATATCATATATCCATCCTTTATACGTCCCACATATGGTATTTAACGAATCAAATCACTTTGAGGGGGCGGTAGTCCGCACTTCCTTAAACGAAGATATCGCGTTTACCCATAATGGAAACCATAAAGGTATGCCCAAAATGAAAAAAAACAGAAGCTTAAGGAAAACATAAACATATTATATATCATATATAAAAATAGTGACATCATAATGGCCACCTTTGGAGGTGTTAAATGAGTTTTGAACAATCATCGTTTCGGGAGGCAGAATTTCGCCATCCACGGAAACCATATGTTCTTTAACCATTTGATGTAGTTGTGTGAGAGTGTAGCTCGAATAAATATTATAAAAACATCCTAGTATATTGAAGATACTGGTTTTGTTAAAAAAGAAGTAAATAAAAAGACTTTAGGGGGTTGGAGAAGCAAAATAAAACAAATGAACATGAGAGAATGAATTACCTTTAAAAGTGTAACTCCTTTTGATTTGAGCCTAAAGGCTTCCTTTGAAAAGATTCTGCCCAAAGGTAATCTTCTAGGATGAGGAGAGGGATGTGGAGAGAATAAATGGGCAGGTTTTGGCCGAGACAAAGTCTTTAGGAGTGTGTGTAATGAGGTAGAGGTGGGGGCCTTTTATAGGAGGAGAGGAGGGGCACTTTTGGAAAATAAGAAATATTACTTTATTTGAAAATGTGTTTCGGTTTTAAAAGGTCACACATTGAAATAATTCGTGGTTAAGGTGATAAGGGTTAGAAATCCACCCATCCAATAAGTTTTGGACATGTGTAGTTCATAGATTTTACATTATCTTTCCATTTTATTTTAATCGTTAAATAATGATGTCATCGCTGCATCATTATGATGTCATAAATAATTTAATTTATTTAATGTCTAAAAATTATAAAACAATTACTATGATGTAGGAAATATTTTTAGCTTTCCAATTACTATTTATAATAAAAACTCTGACTTGTATAACCCCACTTAAAAATTGTTTTAGTAAAACATATCATGTTTGTGTAATTTTTACTTTTACATTAAATAAAACGTTATTTATGTCATTTCCCAACCAAAGTGGCTCCATGAGGTCCCCAAGTTTACCCATGGCTTGTTTTGGTCGTCCATTACACATCCAATGAGGTTAGGACATGTTTCAAGTTCATTTCATATTATTAAAACATTATTTTTACCTTAAACTACACTAATTACCTCTAATCGCGATTAAAAACTTAATAAGTTACTATTCACCAATAAATTATTTAATCCCATTGAACCAAATTTTACTTCTTAATGACAACCATGTATGTCGGATTTTTGAAATTCAAAACAAAAAGGTGGAAGAATTTCATTTAAATGGAAAAGCTGTTTTTATAAGTACCACTTAGTGGTTTCACTATTCATCAAAAATTGATGTTTTTCAGAAAATTACCAAAAATTCACCCTAAGCTATATTTGATATTACAAATTCAAAAAAGAAGTCTATTTTACAAAATTCAAAACATATAAGTCACATTAATTAATTTAATAATTAATTCCCGCTGTCAGAGCAAATAGCGTGTTTTTATGAAACAATAAGTATCAAAAAATTGACACTAGTTTAAGTCTGATTTCAAAGTGAAATTAATTCCAACGACCACTATTGGATTTAATGGTAAAAATATATTCTAATTTCACTTTAAAACCAATTCAAAAGATAATATAATCATATAAATAAATTATATTAAAAAAAGGTTTTGAATTAAAATACAATATTTTACACTATTCATTAAAAAATGAACTTTATCGGAAAGATACCAAAAATTTTCACAAAGTAAATTTTGATGTCTCAATTCTTAAGAAGTGTTATATTTTGTCTAGTAGAATGTATAAGAGTGAAAAAAACTATATTTAATGACGGTTCTCCATCAAAAGGCGATAAGTGAACCTTTAGTGAAAACTAGGGCATATTCGCCTAAAATTGAATTCTTCCCGTATTTTAAGCCTTTATCCTTTATTGGATAAATGTAAAAACATTTAAAAACATATATAATCATATTTTAGTTATTTCTATCCATTCGCGCCAATACAGCGGCTACATGTTAACTACCATTTAAAATAATATTATTTTATTATTAGAGTGCAACGTAAGATTCCCAAGAAACTCGTTGTTGCGTGTTGGGTACGCCATCGAGCATAGCATCCCCTTTAAAGTCATATTAATATTTTATTCACAAATTTGGATAAATATGAAAATGTCATATTCTTTATTTACCTGGGGTGTTACAACAACGCTTGGGATACTCATTTAAATATCCCTACAACTTCCATCATTTTTCATCTCCATTATTAATTACAATTAACCATTTAAAACCCAAGGTTTCACATTTAACAAATTTCAATTTTCAAAACCCATCCATTAGAAACCTTTTTATTTACCAAATATTTCAAAAATACAATATTTATTAGAATTCACATTTCAAAATATTCATTATCAAACATTACAAGGTAATATTAATACAAAAAAAATCAAAAGAAGAAAAGTACACTACCAGCATATGAATCCCAAGGAACTATCAGTCACATGAAATATATAGATAACCTATCAATCCTATGTTCCTATCAAGATTCATGAACTCATACAACTTATCTTTCCATACATAGCCATGATATAAAACCTAATAAATCAATATCATCGCATTCAAGTGAACCAATTGATGTGGAAATTACAATCAACTATAAAAGCTAAAATCTAAACATCAGTTACCACACCTAGAACATAGCTTTTCCCCCATACATGGGGCTTCATGTACCAAGGGATGAGCTCATTACCATGCCTCAAGATGGTCCAAGTCTCAAGTCTACCATTCCCGAAATAGTAACATAGAAGACATTTATCGAATACCAATTTATGACATCCCCGACCCTATTGAGACTACATCTGGTGCCCTAAGAGGGAACATCACATGAACTCAGGTGTGCCTCCCGACACACTTGAGGTTACCGAGTACAATAATAGGTCTATGGAGAAATGTTAGGGAGAGTATACATTCTTATCGAAGTGATTACATAATAGAAATAATACCTACAAATGTAATAACCACCAAGAACA
This sequence comes from Viscum album, assembly GCA_963277665.1. NCBI lineage: Eukaryota > Viridiplantae > Streptophyta > Magnoliopsida > Santalales > Viscaceae > Viscum > Viscum album. The sequence continues at coordinate 1,678,137,441 of OY728125.1, forward strand.
AACAAATGGGCAACATGTGAAACATGAAAACTATAATAAAGTAATAAATCATAAAATAATGTTATCTATACTCTAAATGTTAGGAATTAAAATAATGAAATCCAAAACCAAACTACCAAACGACCCCAAACACAGACCTGAGTCCCAACCCAGTACTAACCTCCCATGCTCCAACCTTTCATCCTATGCACAAGCAAGCACTAGGTCCTATCGTGAACCTATAATAGAAATTAGTAGCTTCTTCTTAGGTACCATATTTCCATGGATTCCCAATAATGGTGTGAGTAAAAATCAGTAGGACACCGCTAATTATGTCTAAATTAGTATCTAGTATATACAATAGTGTATGTAGGTTAACATAATGCAATAAATAAACAAGTCAATAAATGATATATATACACATATGGCATTTAATAAAATATCAAGAATCCATTTTTTTCTTAAGTTATCATGGTTCAAACAACTACTGAAATAAATCCAATCACACCAAGTCCCTAATCGAAGACACAATTAGTCACACACAAAATTTTAAACCCAAGGGGGAATTCACTAATAAATATTTATCAACAAACTATAGAGCATCAATATTATAATCAATCTATGTCCATGTATTCTGGAAGCATATAGACTCATTCTAACACCCAAAGCCACACCTTTTCAATACGCTTAGAAGCATAGAGCCTCAGTTTGACTTCGCAATCATACATTTCATAACACTTACCTCAGAGCCTCAGTATGGGTATTCTCTTCCAGTGAAACCATTAGGGGAATATAGAATTAGTCCAAATACCTAACCTATGCATTATAGGGCTGGGGTTTAGATCCTCAGTCCAACACGAAATGTGGAAGTAAAACCCTAAGTCAATACCCTACATACCACTAAGCCATGTGAATATGCATATTTAACCATTTTACATAGTTACCATTTATATGAATCAACCCATATCAGCACATATACCATTTTCAAAACATAACTCATTAAACACATATACCATTTTAATAAAACTCCATGTTGCATATTAAAAACTAGACAACAATCAACATCAAATTCATTTCACAATCCATGATAACACCCAAATCAAAATACTCATTTAAAAATCATCACGAATACACCCCATTAAAACATGGGTCTTCCTCTTTGAAAAAAAATCCCAACCCCAAGGCTTTCATTTCTATTTCCAACTATTTCAAGACATCATTGTTGAATTTTCACAAAAATTGTAATAACACCATAATTTAAAATCATCATTTGAAACATATAAAGGAAACCATGTTATAAATCCCTTTGAGGAAATTCCTACTTCTAATACATTACATTCTTTCAAAACATCACATTATTTTTTTATGAACCACACCTAGATAAAAATACAAAACACAATATTTAAATCATTTTAAAATCCCATTAGGCCTTTTAAAAAATCCGACATTTTATCAATTCCATTTAACCTTAAAAAACCCACATACTCGATTACAATTTTACAACCCCTTCCCTCTCATATTCCTCTATCTCAACATTCATTTATTTATTTCCCCATTTCCAAGGGTTTGATATACCCCATGGTTAGCCCTAGGTTTGGTATCTCATCATCAATGAACCTAATGGGGTCTTTGAAGGGTATTTCACCTCATTCTAAGGCCCAAATAATTTCCCATAGTCAAATACATTTAATCTCAATAAGGTAATACATTTTTAGATCCACATACACATATAGAACAACAAGACTATGTGAAAAAGCCTTAAGACAACCTAACTCATTGTTGAAGATGACCACTAACTTAATCATATCCCTTAATTCAAACTCAAAAGACTTTAAAATCCCTATCCATGAATCTATAAGTAAAAGAGGGGTTAATAGGGATTTAGTAGAATAGGAAGAATTATATAATCCCTATTATAGAAAATAAACGGAATTTGAGTTTTAGACTCACCGGAATATTTGATTCAAACTAAACGGAAATACAAAAACAAAATAATCAAAGATTAATAATCTCTTGTATGTCTATGAGGTTTTGGTTTTTCAACCCAGCTGTTGGAGGAGGAATAGGGGAGAAATTTGGGTTATAACCTAAAAATAATGAGAGAGAAAAATAGGAAATTCCCAACATCTAAGGGTCACATGGTTTGACCACATAGTTAGACAAAGCGTTTTCCAAACACGAAACTCCATATTTCCAAGAGTATTCAATCTACATGGTTTCTTATAATATCCAGAACTATTTTCTGAATTGTGTGTGGATTGTGTGTCTGCCTCTATCTGAAAAGAGGTTTGGATGAACCGTTTATGCTAACTGGATGCATAGATTACACAAATCATGAACCCAATTATGAACTAAACATTGTTGGGCCTCTTTTATCCTCCTTTTGTGTCCAAAAACCCTACTGCACTCTCAAAACATATCATACACATGAGTACCTCTTCATTATACAGAAAAAAACATGTTTAACCAAAATTTAAACAAGGACATACCTTTATGAATGGTCAGGATCATAAAACGTTTTACAAAGTAGATCGACCAATATCTTCCCAATAATTTTATGAACATCCTTATTTACGAGGTTGTAATCACCTTAATCGATCAATTAATTTTTTTACTTCTTCTTCTACCTCCCCTAATTTTTTTATTTATCATAATATAATATCATTAGTATCCCCAATACAATTAAATTTTATTATTATTTTTAGACCACAATTATCCACCCTCTTTTACACCAAATAGAAAGTTAAACTATCACTTGTGCGTACGTACGACTCACTATCTCCACATAATGATGCCATTTATTTTTCATTACCATATTTTATGGATCTGTGTTATAATAAGTTAGATATTTATTTATTAAATTTATGAAATAATTATTATTATGTAATGATAGTAAAATATATATCTTCTTACCTTACAATCCATTGGAAAATGATAATGTTGCTCGTGAGTAAGTGTGAACTACCACCTCAATGAAGTGATGTGATTTAATGTTGATTTCATTGGATGGTAATAAGGATAGATTAAATGAATATATATAATAAATATGATTTACTAATTATTCTTAAAAGTTTATTTATTATTTACTTTTCTTTCATTCCATTCGTCGAAAAATGAAAACAATGTTTATGCGTACGTATGACCTACCGTCTCAATGAATAGTTCAATTCATTTTTCTATCTATAAATTTTATATAAGACTATAAATATGTAAACAATTAATATATATTATATTTATACCATGATTAAAATTATGAAAATTAAGGAACCCTGATCAAAGTACAATGACCAAAACCACAAAACCAAAACATACATGAAAAACAAAGTATTTATAATCCAGAATATCGATTTAGTAAATAATTATTAATAAATAGTGATAAAAGGTTATAAGTAAATAATATATAGTATGATATATATAAATATAGTTATGTAATATATGTTTAGTAAATATATATTTATTATACATGATGTCTAGACACGTGTGATATAAAGAAGAACTGAGTTAAGGGTTTTCTCATATCACTTTTACTCCGGTGAGAGATATGCCATATTCATGACTTGTTTCATTTTTGTGGTTTCAACAATGAACCATTGATATGTTATATAATTATTATATTTTTATTCATTTTATTCAAATTTTCTTTTGAATTTATTTCTTTTATGGGGCTATGATTCAAAATTTACCAATGCATGAAGGGTTTATTTCACACTCTTATCATTATTCAGGATTGTTTACGTTTAAGTCACTCATGGGGGATATTTTTAGAATTTATAACTCAACCCCAATATATTTTATTATAATCTAGTTATTAATGAAATCTTCACCTAATAGTACCATTTTCTTCTTTTTGTTAATTAAAATTATTGAGAAAAAGGTTTTTTAGAAAAACTGACATTATTTATCTCCTCAATCAAAAATAGTTTTTATTTAATATCCATGCTTTATAAAAATGATTTCAAGAATGTTTTTTTCTATTATAAAATTAATCATTAAATTATTTTTTACCAATATTTTATTTTTTAAATTTTGTTAAAAGGAATCTTATTTTTTTCTAAATGATGTACTTTTTAACAATTTTTAAAAATTATGAATGTGATTCTTCAAACACATACAACATGAATATAATTTCTTATTATCAGGAATGCTAATTTATTTTAGGATTCCATTAAATTTTTAAAAGGTTATTATCAATGAAATTTATTTCCTTAATATTTGCTAAATTTTTATATTTTATAGTTTCCAATGTGAAGAAGGTGAGTTTCCTCGAGAATCCTTCTAGTGAACTTTTGAATGTATTTACATTTATATAAAAATACTTTGTCGAATATTATTATTTATGAAGATTATAATAATATGATACAATCCAGCATATTTATTTGTATGGTTTAAAATCAATTTGACAGGGGAAGTTAACGATATTTAATGTTACAGTTCTACCAATCAGTAAAGTTATTGATATTTATGGAATATTGATTTATTTGTATTTTTTATTCATATGATGAAGGCATTGGACATAGTAAGTGATGGGTGGGACCCACTATTTATCCTCATTGAATGGTAAGTCTTATGAGAAAAACTAGAATGTGTATTTTCTAATTCCTTACCAATTTATATAGATATCTTGGAATAAAGACTTGATGTTATTTTCAAATGTCTTGGCACAAGGCTTCAACAGTACATTTTAGATGCCTGGCATTATAAATTCTATCATTATGAAATCAATTATTTATGTCCATGTGATTATTTTATTTTTTATAATAACCATGTATAATTTTCTAGATCATTATATTATTTAAATTCAATTATTATATCATCATTTATTCCTTCCATATTATTCGTACCTTAGTGAGATTTTTTAGTATTCAAACCCTTACAATATATCTGATTTTACCCCTTTCTTTTGTTTCCTTTCCCATGGATCTTAGGAAGTGTTTTTTGATTCATATATATGGGTATTCTAATGAAAAAAATGGTTTTATATTTCATAATACTATGTTGTAATTTATGTTTTCAAGTGTAATTTTTAATTCAAATATGTGTCTAGTTTAACAATACTACCGATCTATTTAGTCCATTGGGATATGATTTATCATATTTATTCCGATTAAATAAGGTAACCATCCATTCTAGGATACTAGATTTGGGGTATATACAATTTTTATTGGAGAAATATTTGTCGAATCCTTGGGAAATAGATTTTGGAAACCACATATTAGAGAAAATAACCTATAAAGGATTTTTAGAATATTCTAAAATAAATAGAAATATTTCATTAGATATTAGTTATACCTGAAATTACAATTTCTGTAAAGTGTTTCACTAGATTTGGGATTATACATTATATTTCATAATTGTATGATATAATATAGTGTATACCATTTTTATTAAATGGAACTAGAGTAAGAAATAGAAACCATATCAATGCATATAATCAACGATGGGATTTCCCACATGGGAACGTAATGAGGATGAAGTTGGAACTGGAGATACAATTAGAGATGAAAAAATAATAACTATTTTGGGACCTGTGACTCAGGTTATGATAAATAACCTAGATCATATGGATCATCCTACTGATCCACAAAATTGTGTAACAATGTCAATCATATTAATTCATCAAAAACATCCATCATTGAATGGAATTATGAATCCATTTTTAGCAGAACAATATATAAGTTACTTAGATAATAAATTTATCACATTGGAAATTATTGAAATTGATAAGGTTTTAATGGAAGTATATCATCTCTCAGGGGATGTGAATAAATGGTGATCTTTATATAGACCCATACTCTACATACATTGTTATTACTTCAGAATTGAAGCATACTTATTAAAATATATAACAAAACCATGAAAGGACCATATAGGTATAGTGACTTTAGAAACTGGGAAACATAAACAACTGGTTCATAAATAATCTATGTTGTCTCCCATTTATTTCATCATATCTAGAGTCCCTTTTTGGCATATCGTATTTAATACACTTTTTCCTGACCCGGGGAAAAGAAAACATGCAAAAGGGTGAGCTCAAATGCTCAGTAAGGGTAAAAAAAAGGAATATCAATCATATCATATTCATATAAACAAAATATTTTGAATATCTTAACCTGAACAAGAGATCATAATATCATAAATGGGATAAATCATAATGGTGAAATGTAATCCCAATAATCATAACATAAAACATGAAACTTTGTGGCATACACACATAATCATAGAAAATCATTTCATTTTAGTCAAGACTCACTACCAAGACTATCATAGCGGACAAAGTCCATTATTGAACCGAGTTCACTCATCATTCCAGTCCTGTATCACTGAGCCGAATTAACTTTTCATTCTAGCTATGTCTATCTCATGAGATATAAATCTTTACCCAATGTATTGGAGGGAGATATAGGTCCCACCCATCTCATAATGAAACCATTCTTATGTGTTCCACAAAATCATAAATCATATATCATATCATAACCCATGTAATAAAAATGGGATTCTTAAACATCATGCCATCATAACATAATCCGTTTAAGATAAAAGGACATCATAAAATTAATTCCATCATAACATAATCAAATCAATGTAAAAATAGTGATAGAAACATAACCCTATATTATCTTAGATGGAAAATAATTTTGATAAAACACGTGAACTCCATTCTTAAGAAAAATATCCTTTCTACTTCAAAAACATTTTTCCTTTCTTAACATGTCATACAATTTTAAACTAAAAGAAGTTGATTAAAAATAAACTTGAAATATTGTAAAGGAAGCTTCATGGAAATAATTTTATATGAAATCATAAAAATACATTCATTCCGTATATGTTAAAAAAACATTCTTCTCGTACTTTTGCTGAAAAATTAAAAAAGTACCTTGTATGGTAAAAAAAATAAAGATTCCTTTCATAACATGTGGTAAAATTAATGAATGGGTAAAAGGAATTTAAACATACATGAAACCATTTTTATAAAACTTGGACTTGGATGTTAAATATAACCCCTAGTAAATACTTATGAATGAACAATCTCGGTTAAAAAATGAGATTGCGAGATTTTCGCTTACCATAGGTCCGATATGATTTGTACGTGTCTGAACAACCTGTATTATGATTTAAATAATGTCATTAACTTATTACAGAATCATACTCATTTTTATGATATCTTATATCACCATATTTTTAGATTCTTATTAGTAATATTTCATTGCTACTTGTTATTCGGGTGTTTATTGCTTTATGTTCTTATGTGCGTTTTGTCGAATAAATTCTTATTCTTATTTTTAGGTTATAGATAACTCATTTTCAGAATGGTATTAGTGTAATATATATCATATTTACTCATTCAATTCATTTATATAATCATTATTCATTGAAGATCATGTAGAACGAGTCGCATCACATCGTGGAGATGGTAGGCCGTACGTACGCACGAGCGATGATATCGTTCCCATGATCGTGGAATCGTATTGAAGTGTATGTATACTATTTCAGAATAAATATAACTTTAAAATAATAATATATAGTTATTTTTTACACCATTATACCCATCCAAGTAAGGTCGTGGTGGAAAATAGATTACACCACAGCGTGGAGACGGTATTCCGTACGTACGCACGCGCGATGATTTAATTTTCCGTAGGATGGATAGAAGGTGAAATAGGGTTGTTTCATATTTAAAATAACATATCAGTATATGAGTTATATTGAGGTTATTACTTCATAATGAAACAACTAAAGAATAATAATCTTAAGAAGAAATAAATTTGAAAGAATTGGTAACTAATATTACCTCTTATTCGACACGCCTCTTTGAAAGATTCTCTTAGGGCACTAAGATTGGTCTTTGAAGAAGACCAGGACATCTAGGATGTTTACAGGGAAGTGTATAAGAGAAATTAACAGGGGTTGGTCGATCTTGAAGGCTCAATGTGGTGTGAGGAGGAGAGGGAGGAGGTGCCCTTTTACAAGGGAGGAGAGGGGAACCTTTGGAATTATAAGAAATATTAATTTATAATAAATTCCAACCCCACTTAAAAACCTCCATCAAATGACTCAAATATGAAGCTTATATGAGATAGTATTGTAATATCATCATCCAATAAAATTTAGACAAGTTGGGAATTTATTTTAAACATTATCAACATGATTTATCCTTATATAATCTATTTAATTTTATTTGTGGTAATAATATTCTAAATTTTAAACCATTATAAATAATTAATTATGTGTTGTGAATTGCCCATAATTTTATAATTTATTACATTTTAGACCATATTAATTTAAATTTATAATTTTTAAATATTTTTGTGAGTTTTATACAATTTTATAATATGCAATTTCTATAAATTAACAATATTTTCAATTCTGACACTATTCATTTATTTGAGTTCAAAGAAAATATATAAAGAAGATATGTTCGAAGTAAAATATTTAATAGATTCATAAAATGTCATTTTTATCTATAAAATTATTTCATCACATTAAATAGTAAATATAATATTTATTTTAATACTTTTAAAATCATTTATTTGATATTTCAATCAATAAAATAATTTCAACATCACTATTGTGTCATAATTAATTATAATTATTTAATCCCTAAAAATTATGAATAAATTCAAATGATGTGGATAATTTTATTATATTTCTGGAGACTATTCTTGTTAGATGGTTCATGAAGTTTATCACTAAATTAATATTATTATACTTATAAGATTTAAGAGAGTAACATGTTGTCACTTTCTTTGGTTTTAATAATAATTAAATTATTTTGTTCCATACCATGTTCTAGAAAATATGTAAGATGAATAATAATGTTGTAAAATTCAAAATTCAGTTAATACTATTCATAATGGATATTTTATAATATTATAATAATATATCGTTGTTTAGTAAAACTTGGTATTGCGTACTACACACACTATCGAGGAAGGTCGTGATTGTGTGTAACGCAAGCCAAGCTAGTGTTTTGTGCAGGGAAATATTCCTTTAATGTTATGTATAACATAAGTCATTAAAAAATACCTCTCATAAAATATCAGGGTGTTACATTCTACCCCCCTTAAAATGAATTTCTCCCTCAAAATTATTCACTTTGTAATAAACAGATGAGGATACCTCTCCCTCATCATATCCCCAAGCTCCCATGTAGTTTCTTCTAATTTGTGGTTCCACCATAAAATTTTCACCAAGGGAGTGGTCTTGTTTTGTAGAATTTTTTCACTACGATCCAGAATCTCTATCGGCTGTTCTTCATAAGAAAGATCTTGCTCCAGCGGTATAACTTCTGAGCTGAGTACATGTAAAGGATCAGGTATGTACATTCTCAGGAGAGATACATTGAACACATCGTGAACTTGAGAGAGATTTGGTGGAAGCGCCAATCAGTAATCTACCTTCCCTACACGATCCAGTATTTTTAAATGACCGATATACATAGGGCTCATCTTTCCCTTCTTTCCAAATCTCATTACTCTCTTCCAAGGAGATATTCGTAATAACACTTTGTCACCCACTTCAAACTCTAGGTATTTTCTTCAGTTGTCAGCATTACTTTTTTTGTCGAAATTGAGTTGCTCTTATGTGTTGTTGAATAGATCGGACCTTTTCTGCCATCTCGTCAACAAGATTATGTCCTAATAGCTTTCTTTCCCAAACTTCATCCCAACAAGTTGGAGTTTGGGATTTCCTTCCATAGAGAGCTTCATAAGGAGCAATATGAATACTGGAGTGAAAGCTATTATTATAACGAAAATTCAACCAAAGGTAGGTATTGATCCCAACCACCTTTGAAATCCATAGAGAAAGCTCTCAACATGTCTTCTAGAGTTTGAATTGTTCTCTTAGACTGACCGTCTGTCTGAGGATGATAAGTAGTACTGAAACTCAACTCTGTATCTAGAGTATGCTGAAGAATTCACCAAAACATCAAGGTAAAACTTGGATCCCGATCAGATATAATGGAAAGTGGTACTCCATGAAATCTTTCCACTTCCGTTACATATATCCTCGCAAGCTGATACAGAGAGAAATCTTCTCTAATAGCAATGAAGTGTGCCGACATCGTAAGACGATCAACTATAACCCAGATAGCATTGTTTCCTTTGGATGTTTTTGGAAGTCCAGTGACAAAATCCATAGTGATGTTTTTTCATTTCCATTCTGGTATGTTTAATGGTTGTAACATCCCCTTAGACTTATGTATCTCAGTTTTAACTTGCTAATAAACCAAGCATCGAGAGACATATTCAGCAAAATCTCTTTTCATGCCATCCCACCAGATGTACTCTTTCATGTCCCTATACATCTTCGTGCTTCAAGGATGAATAGAGAATGAAGAACTATGAGCCTCATCCAGCAGCACCTTCTTTAATTCTGGGATGGTTGGGACACAAACCCGATTCCCGAACCTTATTATCCCATCAAAATCAAGGTTGAATTCATAAACATTTCTCACCTTCTTTTGTAACTCTATATCTTCTTTTTGTGCCTCTTTAATCTTCGCATGTATAGATGGTTGAACATTCATTTGAGAAGGATAAGATTTTTCCCCTTCCATTATAATTCCAAGATCCATCCTTTGTAAACCCATAAATATTGGATCTTTTGATATCCTCATCATGGATAGGCTAGCATGGTCTTGTCGACTTAATGCGTCTTCCACCTTGTTTGATTTCCCAGGGTGGTAATGAATTGAGAAGTCGTAATCCTTAATCAGCTCCAACCATATTCTTTGGTGCATATTCAGATCATTTTTTGTGAAAATATACTTTAAACTTTTATGATCAGTATAAATATCACACCTTTCAACATAAATATAATGCCTCCAAATCATTAATGAAATGATTACTGGAGATAACTCAAAATCATGAGTTGGGTTATTTTGCTCATGAATTTTCAACTGTCATGAGGCATAAGCAATTACCATATTGTTTTGCATGATAACACACCCAAATCCCTTCTTGGATGCGTCACTGTAGATCACAAACATTTCTCCACTACAAGGCATTGTGAGCACAGGTGCACTGGATCACCTTCTTTTCAACTCCTTGAAATTATCTTCACACTCCTCTGTCCACACGAACTTAAATCCTTTTTGATTCAACCTGGTGAGTGGATTAGATAATCGTGAAAAATCTTTCACAAAAAATCGATAACATCAAGCCAAACCAAGAAAACTTTGGATATCAGTTATTTTTGTTGGTCTCGACCATCATTCGATAACCTCTGTTTTTATTGGATCCATAGATATCCCATCTTTTGAGATTATGTGACCCAAAAATGCAACTTTTTTAATCCAAAATTCACACTTGGTAAATTTAGCATAAAGATTCTGCTTTCTTAGGATCATTAATAGAATTCTCAAGTAATCATCATGTTCTTCCTTGCTCTTTGAATACACAAGAATATCATCTATAAATACTACCACAAACTGATCAAGATAGTCTCTAAAGACACTATTCATTAGATCCATGAAGATAGCAGGTGAATTAGTAAGACCATATGGCATCACTATAAATTCATAGTGTCCATACCTAGTACAGAAAGCCATCTTTGGTATATCTTCTTTTTTGACTCTTAATTGATGATACCCTGAATGAAGATCAATCTTGGAAAAGTATTTAGCTATGCGTAGTTGGTAAAATAAGTCATCAATGCATGGGAGAAGATATTTGTTCTTGATAGTGATCTTGTTATGTTCTCGATAATCAATGCAGAGTCTCATTGATCCATATTTCTTCTTAACAAAGAGAACATGTGTTCTTGAAGGTGTCACACTAGGGCGTATGAATCATTTATAAATATTCTCTTGGAGTTGCTTCTTTAATTCTTGAAACTCAGTTGGAGCCATTCTATATGGTGTCTTTCAAATGGGAATAGCACCCGGTATGAGTTCTATTGAAAACTCAACTTCACGATTTGGTGGAAGACCTGGCAATTCCTCCAGAAAGACATCATCAAACTCCCGTACAATGAGAATATTCTTAATCGTGAGTTTCTATCCATCCATTTGAGATAAATAACCTTCATTTATTGGAATCAAGACCCATAAATTGAAGAAATTTCCATTGGATGGTTATATTCATCCTTGCATCGATAGATGATAGTATATTGATCGGGAATATTAAATGTGATTTCCCTTATTTGGAAATTGATATGAGCTCCGTATAAGGAAATCCATTCCATGCCAAGAATCAAATTAAATTCCACTATAGGAAGGATCAAAATATTTTTAGGAAGCACGTTCCCACAAACTTCAATCAGAGAAGAATTGTAAACTTTTGTGTGACTGTTGTGCCATTAGGGGTTGTCACAGCTAACTCAACACATAATTGTTGAGGTAGTATGGCGACACCCATATAAAATTCTTCAGAAATAAAATAGTGGGTGGATCTAGAATCAAATAAAACATTTTCAACATTAGAGTGGATGGTAAGTGTACCTTTCACCACTTCGTTATCGCACTCCACATCGCCGATAGTAATTTCATGCGACTTTCCTTTATCTTTGGCCTTAAGAGTTTGTTGACGTCGATCATCATCAACAACCCTTGGATTAGGGAATTGATTGGCATAATTCCCCATCTCCTTGCACTTAAAAATTGAATTGTAGGAGGTGTATTCTATGTATCCCTTTCTTTGTTTTCATCATTAGACATCTTCTTCCCATTATTTCGACATTTAATTTCCTGATGACCTTATTTTCCACACTTAAAACATTTTATTGTCCCTTTAAGACAATTCCCTCCATGTTTCTTTCCACAATTTAAGCATAAAAAAAACTCATCTTATTTTTAGTGTGGTCTTTAGATTTTCCTTTGAATTCCATTTTCTTCTTCTTATCAAACCCATATGACTGATGGGTTACTCCAATATCCATCTCAACCTTGAGATCACATCTAACAATTTCCTCGTATCTATTGAAGTCCCTTAAGGCTAATTCCCTTTGGAAACTTGGTTTTAATCCACTAAAGAATCGATCAATCTTACTCTTAGGTTGGATAATAATCCCAGAATCATACCACGAAATCCTTGTAAAATTTGCTTCTTAGATACCAACAGATTAATCATCCTTTTTCTATAGACCAAGAAACTCCTTCTGCATCTTTGTTCAAAGAATATGAGGGAAGTACTTATTGAAAAATAAGTTCTTGAACTCGTCCCATTCTATGGACTAAATTTCATCCCTTTTTCTCGTATTCTTAATAAGATTCCAACATTGATTAGCTTCAACATCCAAACGATATACTGTTAAGATGACTTTATCATGTTCAGAACATTGTCGAACTGAAAATAGCTTTTCAGTGGTACTAATCCATTGCTCAGCAACTAATGGATCAGAAGACCCGCTGAATGAAGTTGGACAGTGCCTCATGAAGGTTTCAACAGAATGTTTCCCTTCAATTTCTCGTTTGAAAGTCCTGCATGGTTCATAGCATGAGAAAGTTGTGTGATCATGGCTATAAGAGTTTTCATCCCATCCCCCATAACGTTTGATTGGTCAGGGGGACAATCATTCCATTTCCCATCGCATTCAGCATTAACATGGTACCTTCGGGTTCCAGCCACTGACTAAAACCAATAATCATAGTGTGAGAAACACTAATCATAATAGGGAAACCACATAATCAAGAATAAAATTTTACACTTAAGGTCTTATCTTAGGTTATTCATGACTATTTCTAAAACACTAATATTGTGTTCTATGACTAGACATATCCTTAGGGTTCTAACTAGGGCTTTCACATCCTTGTTTCCAAAGGTTTACTATACCTTTCCTATGATACCAAATATAACGACCCATACTCTACGTACATTTTTGTTACTTCAGAATTGAAGCATAATTATTACAACATATAAAAAACCATGAAAGGACCGTATAGGTATAGTGTCTTTAGAAACTGGGAAACATAAACAACTTGTTTATAAATCATCTACGTTGTATCCCATTAATTTCATCATATCTAGAGTCCCTTTTTGGCATATCCTACTTAATACCCTTCATCCTGACCTGGGGAAAAGAAAACATGCAAAAGGGTGAGCTCAAATGCTCAGTAAGGGTAAACAAAAGAAACATCAATCATATCATATTCATAAGAACATAATAGTTTTAATATCTTAACCTGCACAAGAGATCATAATATCACAACATGGGATAAATCATAATGGTTAAATGTAATCCCAATAATCATAACTTCTTTGTGGAATACATACATAATCATAGAAAATCATTTCATTTTAGTCAAGACTCATTTCCAAGACTATCATAGTGGACAAAGTCCATTACTGCACTGAGTTCACTCCTCGTTCCAGTCCTGTATCACTGAACCGAATTAACTTTTCATTCCATCCATGTCAATCTCATGAGATATAAATCTTTACCCAATGCACTAGAGGGAGATATATGTCCCACCCATATCATAATGAAACCATTCTTATGTGTGCCACAAAATCATAAATCATACATCATATCATAACCCGTGTAATAAAAATGGGATTCTTAAACATCATGTCATCATAACATAATCCGTGTAAGATAAAAGGACATAAAAAAATTAATTCTATAATAACATAATCAAATCAATGTAAAAATAGGGACAGAAACAGAACCCTTTATTATCTTAGATGGAAAATAATTTTGATAAAAAAACATGAACTCCATTCTTGAGAAAAATATCATTTCTACATCAAAAAAAAATTTTCCTTTATTAACATGTCATAGAATTTTAAACTAAAATAAGATGATTAAAAATAAACTTGAAAGATTATAAATGAGACTTCATAGAAATAATGTTCTATGAAATCATTAAAATCCATTCATGCCCTATAATTTAAAAAAACATTCTTCTCGTACTTTTGATGGAAAAGTGAAAAAGTACCTCATATGGTAAACAAAAGAAATATTCCTTTCATAACATGTGGTAAAAGTCAAAAATGGGTAAAAAGGACGTTAAACATACATGAAACAATTTTTATAAAACTTGGACATGGATTTTAAATATAACCCCCAGTAAATACTTACGAATGAACAATCTCGGTTGAAAAATGAGATTCTGAGATTTTCCCTTACCTTAGGTCTGATATGCTTTGTACGTGTACGAACCTCATGTATAATGATTTAAATAATTCCATTGACTTATTCCGTAATCATAATCATTGTTATGATATCATATATGCTCATATTCTTATATTCTTATTATTAATATTTCATTGCTACTTTTTATTCGGGTGTTTGTTGCTTTATGTTTTTATGTATGTTTTGTCGAATAAATTATTATTCTTAATTTTAAGTTATAGATACCTTATTTCCAGAATGGTATTAGTGTAATATATTTCATATTTTTCTCATTCAATTCATTTATATAATTATTATTCAATTAAGATCATGAAGAACGAGTCGCATCACACCATGGAGACGGTAGGTTGTACGTACGCACGAGCGATGATATCATTCCCCTGATCGTGGAATTGTATTGAAGGGTATGTATACTATTTCAGAATAAATATAACTTTACCATAATTTTATATAGTTATTATTTACACCATTATACCCATCCAAGTAAGGTGGTGGTGGAAAAAAGATTACACCACGACGTGGAGACAGTATTCCGTACGTACGCACGTGCGGTGATTTCATTTTCCGTAGGATGGATAGAAGATGACATATGGTTGTTTCATATTTATAATAACATATTAGTATATTAGTGATACTGATGTTATTACTTCATAATGAAACAACTAAAGAATAAGAAGAATAAGAAGAAATAAATTTGAAAGAATTGGTAACGAATATTACCTCTTCTTCGACACGCCTATTTGAAACCTCCTCTTAGGGCACTATGAATGGTCTAAAAAGAAGACCATGACCTCTAAGATGTTTCTAGGGAAGTGGAGAAGAGAAATTTTCAGGGTTTGGCTGAGATTTAGGGCCCAATGTGGTGTGCGTAGCAGAGGGAGGAGGTGCCCTTTTACAAGGGAGGAGAGGTGCACCTTTGGAATTATAAGAAATATTAATTTATAATAAATTCCAACCCCACTTAAAAACCTCCCAAAATGACTCAAATACGAAAATAGATTAGTTAGGGTTGTAATCCCATCATAAAATAAAATTTATACATGTTTGGAATTTATTTTAAATATTATCAACATGATTTATCCTTATATAATCTATTTAATTTTATTTGTGGTAATAATAATCTATATTTTATATGATTATAAATAATTACTTATATGTTTTTAATTGTCCATAATTTTATACTTTATTACATTTTTTACCATATAAATCTTAATTAATAATTTTATAATATTTTTGTGATTTTTAAACAATTTTATAATATGTAATTTCTATAAATTAACAATAGTTTCAGTTTGGACACTATTCATTTATTTGAGATTAAATAAAATATATGCCGAAGATATTTTTGAACTAAAATATTTAATAGATTCTTAACATGTCATTTGGTTCTAAAAAATTATTGGAACACATTAAATAGTTCATATAATATTTATTTGAATACTTTTAAAATCATTTATTTGATATTTCAATCAATAAAATAATTTCAACATCACTATTGTGTCATAAATAATGATAATTATTTAATCCCTAAAAATTATAAATAAATTTAAATGATGTAGATAATTTTATTATATTTTTGGATACTATTCATGTTTTAAATTTCATGAAGTTTATCACTAAAGTTAAATTATTATACTTATAATATTTAAGAGAGTGACAAGTTGTCAGTTTCTTTGTTTAATAATAATTAAATTATTTTAATGGTCGAAAGTCCATAAAATGAATTTTTTCTTACCGTTTGGTGATTATAGTCGACTTTTAGTCATACATTAGTATTTTTGAAGGTGTTAGGGTAATTTTATAATCTTATTTTTACCCTTAATTACCCGATTTACCATTAACTGCAGGAAATAAAAATTATCATAGTTACTATTCATAATATCCCAAAAAAATAAAAAAATAAAAGTAACCTATTAACATAATTTGGACCCACTGAATCCAAATATGGAATCCATTTTTCAAAATTCAAAACACATAAGTTGCAGTAATTAATTTAATATTAATCCTGTTGTTAAGAATACATGATTTAAAAGTTAAAACATTGCCAAAGATTGAAATGTTTCTACCTATGAATTCAATGTAAAATTAATGCTAATGACCTAAATTATATTAAATGGTAAAAATATATTCTATTTATACTCTAAAACCATTAATTATTATAATTTAACCATATAAATTATTGCGATGAAAAAAGTTGTTTTTAATTAAAATATAGCGTGTTTTTACTATTCATTAAAATATGAAAGTTATTAGAATAATTTGGAAAATATATCCATTGTAAATTTTTCTTTCCTGATTCCAAATAAGAATTTTATTTTGTCAAATTTAACTTATAAACATGTCAAAAACAATATTTAAAGTGGGTGCGCCATCAAAATGCTGCAAAACTGCATTTTTTTTAAAAAAATACTTATTTTCCACGAAAAATTTATTTTGTTCTCATACCATGTTCTAGAAAATATATAAGAAAAAAAATAATGTTATAAAATTAAAAATTCAGTTAATACTATTAATAACGGCTATTTTATAATATTATAATAATATATTTTTTTTAGTGAAACTCGGTATTGCGTACTACACATGCTATTGAGGAAGGTCGCGATTGCGTGTAACGCAAGCCAAGCTAGTGTTGTGTGCAGTGAAAGATTAACTTGATGTTGTGTATAACATAAGTCATAAAAAAATACTTCTCATAAAATATCAGGGTGTTACAATCATTGATCCAGTAAGAATGATGGTAAACATAAAGAATAGAATGGAACAATTTGATGTAAATTTTCTATAAAAAATATTTTCCTTATGAAAAACAAGTAAATATAGACAGATATTTTTTGAGTTTGAGACAAACGGAGATAGACAATGTTTCTATGGGTAAATAAAATATTACAAAGATCGAAAGTCATGTTAAGGACTACATACGTACTATAGAGATTAATATTGACCATTTTATTAATGGGTTAAATCCAATACTTTGATGGGAACTAGTATCCTAAACATTCTAATAATATGAGGATATAGTATCATTTACTATCAATAAAGATAAATAACTCTCTAAGTATTATGTATCTGATGAAAGGAAATAGAAGAAAATGGAAATACATAAAGAATTGTTAAGGGGAAGAAGGGAACAATGTATTTTACCATATGTGATAATTGTGGAAAGAAACACCCTGGTACTTATTTGAAGGGAATGGGAGTTTGCTTCAAGTGTGGAGAAAAAGTTCATAAAAAATATGAAATAAGTGGTAAGAGATAAACATTTAATGTTCAGTGTTTTAACTATAAGGATATGGGTCAGTACAAAAATGAATACCGTAAGTGTCTAGTGAATCTAAGGGATCAAGGTAAAGTTTATGTTGTTACTACTACCAAAGTTGAATGATGAAAATGATTGTATATTTGGATTCAAGAATAATTATGTGAATGATATTCTAGTAATAATAATCATGAATGTATATGGATTTTACATTAGTAATTTTTTCTTTATGGATTTGAAACCAAATGTTTAATGGTACTGATAATCAAAAAATGTGATTTAATGGTATGGTAATATTTTAGAGAATACACAAATAAGGGAAAGATGACCCGTATTATGTTCCTTATTTTTAGTTAATAAATTTTAGTTAATATGGTATTGCTAAAATTGAAAATTGTCAGTGATTTAATGAAAAATTAATATATTATTGAGTTCACAACATTTTTTGATTTATGAAAGGTACGTGATAATATGAGATTTTATTTATGTAATGAAGGGAGAGTTAATTTCTATAATCATGTATGTTTTCATTGTGGATTTATGGGAATTACCATGTTTTAAGATAATGTATGATCATGCTATTCATATATTTGGTATGTGATAATTAAGAGATACTTTATAGATTAATGTTATATTGATTTTCAATTTGATTAAACATATAATCGAATGGTATTAAGTATAACCATTTATAGAATGGATTAAGTTAATCATTGGATTTTATTGTTTTTTTAAAGGTTGGGGCCAAAGCCTCATTTATTATTAAAGGAAAGCAATGTCCTCTTTTAACTGGGTAGAGGGAGACCCATTACATAGCCCGAAGGCCCAGTGGGAATTTAGCCCATTACAGGGCCCGTTGACCCATTTGTTTGGCCTGAAGCCCATTCTGTGAATAGTAATGCTACAATACCTGCACTACTATAGTACTGCACAATACCCGCCACCGCTACAGTACTCTGTCGCCGCTACAGTGCCCTGCCGCCGCTATAGTGCTCGCTGTTGCTACAGTACGCTGCTGCTACAGTACACTACAGTGTTGTTACAGTAACCTGCGCCCAATGGGTTTTGAACCCCCATTTTTCATTGGATTTTATTATTGATGCTTTAGAGATTAATGTAATATTGGATCAATTTTGATAACCATTTTTTTAAAATATATAGAAATAAAATGATTTATTTGTTCTTATTTCTTGGATCTTATGATTCAACAGCTTCTAATTTTAATTCTTCAGGTTTAAAACATTTAACTTGAATACTCATTTCTTGGAATGGATGATTATATTGTGGTCAAAATAGATTAAAGAATAAAATTACAATTTTCAGGTAAGTATATTTTCTTATATTCTCACTCTAGATGGTAATTAAATTTATCAACATATGGAGAAGAATATTGGAAAAATATTATCCTATTATTTACATGTTTTTTGGTCGTTAACTTTCTAATGATCATTCATTTTCATGTGATCAATGATCTATGTCAC